>OX382358.1:0-1467922 GCA_947508005.1 Amphipoea lucens | reverse complement strand
TAATTTTTTGGTCATTCGGTACGTGAGCAGTGTCGCTAGGCGACGGTGAAAAAAGCAGTTTTTCGTATTGGATTCGTTTTTTTTTTTTTCAATATTCCGTCTTCCATGGCCAGTTCCATTCCTCCGTGAATGGTTTGACATGGCAAACTGACGTCGTATTTTTTTCTTCTATTATTTTTTCACTGGGTTTCTATGTATACCTAATAATAAAGCTAAAGAGTTCCTATGTAGTGTGGTGGATTAATTTATTTTTAGCACATAATTGTAATTGTAATAAAACACGAGGTGATGAGGTGCTGTGACAACTACCATTTTTGTTTTTATGATAACCACAATGACATCGAAGAGTTAGCGGAAACTTCAAAGGTATAAAAAATAGTTATCGTTCCATGGATTGATTACCGCAAGCATACCATCATAACCTCATTATATAAAATGTTAAAAATTAACCCGACAAACTTTAAGAGGTGCTTTAGACCAGCAAACTGAACAACTTTCACAAAACAGCAGCTTCATACATTTTGGTCAAGTAGGTATAGAACTTTTGTATTAACAGCAGATTTTTTTTTCGTGATTTCAGTTTTAGTCCTATAGTGAAAGTTATTCAGTTCGATGTTCTAAAGCACCTCTTAAAGTTATTCGGGTTATTTTTTTAACTCCTAATATAACAAATCCAAGTTTTAGGTATATTTAGCCAAATACTCTTTGCTTTGAACATTCTAAGAAACATTGTTGTTTACATAACGTATTACATCACGCCTTGTTTCTTAGAAGGGTTGGGCAGAAATGTTAACTATAATACTCCCATATTTCGATAGTTAAGACTCATTTTCATTGGTCGATAGGCTTCGCATGCGAGTGCGGGCGATTTCTGTAACTCATGCCATAGTGCCCGTATTCGGGGAACCGTTGTCATTAGTCAATTGGGAACGATTGCGGTATACGGAGAACCTGCACCGTACGTTAGGCATCAGAGCTATCCGGGAGATCCGTACGGGCTGTCAGTACGGGCGCCCGGAGCGGGAGCACATGTTAGGCGCTAGAACATCGTTTCACAGCGACGCGGCTTGATCCGTACACGACCCGCTCCGGGTTGAGCCCGTACAGCGCATCTGTCTCCTGCTAGCAACCGTATCGTACTGAATAATCGTTTCAGAGCACTGCAGGTACTACCCGTACGGGTCTCCCGTGTACGGTCGGCCCGTACGGGTCCCGGACAGCTGTGAAACCAGCCTAAAGGCTCATTTTCATTGGGTGTACTCGTATTTGAGTCTCCACATGCTTTTTATCGACCGATGAATTTCATTGGTCGCAACGACCGCTTCGGGGATTTCCCGCAAACGGTGTACTTACCGACCAGGTTATCGACTTGTGAATTTTCTTGTAAATTCGAACAAAACGAAACCATCCCAACAAAAAGTTAAATTAAAGAATGAATCTAGCTACTCAAAATTCTGAGATCCAGCCAATTATGTTCTACAAATAATTTAAAATTCATTCTTTTTCTAGAAATGGTACCTACCTTGACAATTCCACGGAATATTTTTTTACATGCTTATTGCCCGAGTAATACTCGTTGTCGGCAGATTGCCAACATCTGATAAGTTTTATCTTCGAATATGTATTGGTGTGTGTCGATTTTTTTTAATTTCGTGGCGCTAATCAGGACGTGGCGGCTAATTCCCTAACGTTTTATCTGTGCAAAATTCTTCATCAAGTAGGCTTGAAAATAAATTGAACTTTTTACTCGCCAATGGTCAAAATTGAGTGACAATAATAATAATAATAAATTGTTTATTTCGACCAACACAGGATCATAGTAGATACAAAAAAAAATTAAAACATTAAAAAAAAAAAAAAAATTGTAACGGTAATTGAGTACCGTATCTGCTTCATTTTCTTACCTACTCGAATGGAAATTGTCTAAAGGTAATCACACTAAGGCTACGTACACACTGACAGGTGGCTTGCTCAGGGTTTGTACACAAAACTGCGATGCGATGTCGCATCGTAAAAATCTGCGAGCTCTTTCTAGTTCTAACTTATATAACCTTTTTGCGTTGCGAATTCGCATCGCGCCAATTCAAAGTTTTGTGTACGGTCGAACAAGCTATTTGGTAGGTATACAGGCAGCTAACTTGCAACTGCTTTTAAACAATGGTGTGCTGAGTTAGTCAATTCTTTTATACCACTCTATTTAATTAATGATTTCATAAGCTGAACAAGTTATAACGCACATAATAAAACTAAATATTGGCAGTGAAAAAAAAGATGACTATTTTTGCTTGTATACCAAGTAGCTTGTTCGACTGTACAAGCCCTTAGCGCCTAGAGCTTTGTGAGTTATCATCCTTCTATACACGCTAGGCGTCTAGCGTAGGCGCCAAGCATGCAGTGCGGCCGGTTGTGAAAATTCTAGAACGTTCGTTTCATTTCGCGACTCATAAGGTGAATCGCTTGGCCCTAGGCGCTAAGTAACGCAGTAAGCAACATGTCAGTGCGTACGTAGCCTAAAGAGCAGCCAGCTTGAGCAGTTTTTCATTTCAATTAATATTCTATCTAAAAAACAACTAAATTAGAGTTCAAAATAGCGTGCAAGGGACGATTATGTGTGGCATGTGTTCGAGCATGCTCGAACATTTTACTCCTCAGACCCTCCCAATAAACAACTCGTAAACACCCTCACGTATTCAATAAAGAATACGTTTACTAAAAACATTTTTTCAACAGCCCACAAAACCTCAAGATAGCAAGGCTGACGAGCAAACGCCGACGTCTAACGTGTACGGGAAAAAATACAATAACCATTTTATGAAAAAGCTTACACATAAGACGTGCAGTGTTAAATATTGACGTCGCCCATAGACCTCAACAGATTGATACCTGTCATGACATCATAAAAATAAGGGAATCACGAGAAAATTGTTCCGAGCTATTGAATAAATTTGCATAACGAAAAGTTACGTTTAATAGGGTGTGCGTACGCTAGCGATAGGGTGTGAACGATTTTTTATCGGCAATAATTAACGTGCCGTAGTGTGCGTGTGCGTATGCATAGTTTGATATGTTTAGAGGCCCGTGGCTAAGTAATAACAGCGGCACGGGTCGATCGGTCAGGTTAAGCTACGCTTGCCGCGGATTGGTCTGTGGATGGGTGGCCATCTTTACATACCGAGACCCATCCGTGCCTCGGAAAGCACGTTAAGCCGTTGATTCCTGTTGTAATTTCTCGATTTTTGACAGTCGTTACAGGAAGTCAGAAGCCAGAAAGTCTGACAACCAGTCTTACCAAGGGTGAACGTTATTGAAATGAAATAATACCAAATAACTTTATACGATATGAGACGCACCCGGGGAGGACACTTGATTCTAACAAAAATTGGTATTTTAAAGCTTGATAAGTCTCGAACGGTTTAATTAATCAAAAAACGGTCTTCCCAAACCACTAATATTTTTGAAAGACCTATCCAACGATATCCCACTTGACATAGTTTGTGGACTTTCATTTTTTTCATTTTCACAATATGGCGTCCAGTAGTCGCCATATTGAATTTTCATTAACGTCATGTCTTTAGTGACACTCGCCGGACTAAGAGGAATCGATTAACGTGTGAATCATAAAAATCGGCCCAGGCGTTTGGTCTGTATAGTGCTTCAAAGGAACATACATACATACATAGGCTGATAAAAACACATTACCACTCCTTTGCGTCGCGCAGTCGGGTAAAAAAAAATATAAACATCCGAATTGAGAACCTCCTCCTTTTTTGAAGTCGGTTAAAAAATGTCAGCCGCCTATTGTGGAACTTACCAGAATGTGTTCCGAAGATCTGAAACAAAAGAAAACCGATTTGAGCAAAAAATATCAAGGAGAGGGGAAATCCTGGGCCCAGCAGTTAACTAGTTGAAATGGGTATTAAAAAAACCGTTGTATTTTTCTAAAGGAAATCACAAAATACAGTACCATGTTTCTATCTAGGAAGCGAGAAAAATTAAATTAAGTTGTGAAACTAAATAATCGATAAAGTACATGCCTGAATTCTAAGTAATCTATAGTGAATAAATCGGCAAAATGTCAGAATATGTATGAACATCGAATAGAATAGAATAGAATATATTTATTTGCTTTAAAACATGGTACATTAAGGTCTTATAAATAACGTGTTGATCTTACATGTTCCGCCATGGTCTGGCATACCAATATTTAAACAAGTTAAATGTAACTTGTATGAAATTTTTTAAAATTAAAACTAAAACATTTTTAATAACATTGGTTATTAGGGTTTCGTATCTATTTGAACACATAAAAATAATAGCTAGGTATATAAAGCAATATAATTAAATCTCAGAATCATATCTTATATTTATCAGCTACTTTTTTATCAAAAAATTCTTTCACACTATAAAAACAATTACCAATAAGCCATTTGTGTAGTTTTGATTTAAAGCGTTTTAGAGGGACAAATGCTTATCAATCTTTTCGTGGAATCGATTCAAAGCGAATCGAGTTCCATTAATTTTTCTTCTGTTAGCAACACTGGTCACTCAGTATAGTCTAAAGTAATCTGTGCTGGTCACCGACTGACAGATGACAGGTAGAAATAAACCGGCACCTATCAAAAAGTACTCTGTGACCGGCATTCCGGCACTCGTTCGTTTTCTTTCGTTGTGAGTGCGCACGTATTTTCCGTTCTCAATCTAAACGTGTCAGGATCTTCAACACGTCGCACATGGAGGCTCTCTACTTGCACTCCATGCGTAAAACCATTATACAACCAAAACTATTCAAAAATATTTCGCAAATAACATAAAAAACTACAATGTTATAATGTAACCTCACTTTACTATATTTCATATAACTTGATTCCTGGATAGCCAAATGTCACCAAATTTTTAGTGATGTTTTGTTATTATATCCACTTTCAAATAAAGCTAGTTTGATTGAGTTAACACCTGGGCCCAGGAAACTATAGAGTCTTTCCCTTCTCCTTTAAGAATCGAAAATACGATAGTTAACGATCACATTGAATTTAAGGTTCTTAACCCTAGACTAAGCGCGCTATACAATGTTTTGTTAAATATTGCGCGTTAAATTTAGGCTTTAGTAGCTGCTTCCATTTTCGTCGTCGACCCGTACCGAAAGGTTGAACTCGATCGGTGCACAAATGGCTGCAGAAGGAGAACATTTACACCATCAGCTGTCGCGTGGCGGCATTTCGCTAAGCGCATGCCCACTCACGTAAGTACAATTATATTGGATTTTTAAATAAGTAAGTATTTATTTACTAGCGTAGAACTTAAAATTTTTGTTTGCTTTTAAATTATAGAGAGGTTGTAAAATTTATAATCTATTCTTTTCAGATAGGCAGTCGCTCCATGCAAAAACGGTACTGCTAATCAGCCGCATCCTGTTGGCCTGGAAACCGATTAGCTGACCCCACCTTAGTTGGGAAAGGGCTAGCTAAACAGATGATGATCCTCACCATTTTACTCCCTCAAAATAAAGTAATTATGACTTCATAACCCTGTACTTGTGTAACCAAACATTTTTGATGTAGGTATGAGACTGTCATAACTTTATGTACGTTTACTAGTAAAGGGGATAAGGGCCAAAACACACACGCTACTTTTAGCATCGGCGATCTGTGATTTTGCGACTATATCGATGCAGTTAGCTTCTAAAAAGCGGCTAAATCGCCCGATCGCCGATGCTAAAAGTAGCGTGTGTGCTTTGGCCTTTAGTCGATCGCCCACTGCTTCGTAGGATGAGCACGGAGAGGATTGCCACGTTAGCTGCGCCGTCATTTGTTTGCCAGCAACGCATCCGTGCGTAGCGTGACATGGGTCGCAGTGGACGATCCCGCCTACGTTTTCATACAAAGCGAAGCTAAGAGCTTGTCCAGTAAGGGCGAATTCGTTGCGATTCTCTCGTGCGTATTACGCGCAACCGTTGCGTGCAGAAGGAGCATACCGACGCGCGAGCATTTGGGTTCGAATTTCATTTGTCAGTTGAAAATATGGAGTTGAACGCTCTGAAGCTCGCGCGTCAACTGGACGCAACAAGGAGTCTAGTATCTCGAGTCGAGATTCTCGACTCGTGCACAATACGTGCGAGTCGAGATTCTGGCAAACTGCATGCGATTTACGCGCGTATTTTGAAATCGCGCAATGATTGCGGACGCGTTGTATTGGCGCCTAGGTATCTCGTTAAAAATGAATTCGCGCGAAACGTTTCGCGGCGAATTCGCCCCTTCTGGACAAGGTCTAAGTACGTGCGTAGCTTAGCTATGTGTTGCTGTGGAGTGGACCTTTTTACACTAATCTATTTAGTGGCAAGACCTACATAACAGTTACTTGACTTAGCTAAGTGTTTTTCAATTTACGTTGTAGGGGAACAGTAATTATAATGGATTCTATTTTGTTTTAATTTAATTGCGGGCGTGTTCTGTTATTGTTGTGTTATTACTCTTTATTAGTGTTTATGTTATCGTGCAACAGGATTATCCTAGATAGAGGTATAAATTCTGGGTCATGACTTGATTTTACATTATGTGATTTGAGATTATGATTTTAAACTAAGGAGTATTTAATTAATATCAAAATTTAGATTAAGATCACAACTTGTATGTAGTTGTTGGTAGAAAACCTTAAACATTTTACTAAAGTAGCATTAAAAATACTTGAATGTGAGTTTTTGTATAATTGGCCTCATAATTTCAATATTCTTAGATATTATAAAAAGCCACATCGTTTTTTCAACAATTTTGTCAAACTCAAAGCATTGACTTTAATTATACCCAATATCTTTATTGCTTTACCAAAATGTGTACTAAAATGGTAATTATATAATTTAGATCATTATGGACCCTGTAGGGCACAGCATAAAGGGTAGAAGAGAGGAAGCCCGGTTTTAGGAGATAATTAAGTTGTTTTTGTTTGAACAAGTTTTAACTTACATATTATAATCAATGTCAGGAGATCGCGAATAAGATAACTACAAACATTTCGCTTGTCTATTATAATTTTTGTATGATTTTGGCCCGAGAAAGACAAAGGATCGATGCATTTGAGATGTGGTGCTGGAGACGAATGTTGAGAATACCGTGGACTGCCAAACGCACCAATGCATCGATCTTAACCCAGCTTCGAATAAAGACCCGCTTGTCGACCATATGTCAACAACGCATTCTCTCCTATTTCGGCCACATAGTACGCAAAGGCAATGAAAGTTTGGAAAAACTGATTCAAACTCAAACTCAAAGCATTTATTTCAATTAAACCAATTACAGGCACTTTTGAATTGTCAAAGGGTCGGTCAGTCAGAAAGATGAAGCTAGTTGCCCATTCCAAAGCGTAGGTACCTATGGAGAAGAACGGGCAAGAAACTCCATGGACACTCTTTTAAATCAAAATAATATAGTTACAAATTCTTGGTTACATCATTCATGTTAAAAATTATACATGTGAGAACGATGCAGAACGTTAAAAGCGTCCATAATGAAAAGATAAGAAAAAACAACAATTCAAATATTAAATAAAATAAAATAAGCCATGGCAGCAAAGAGATGACCAGTCCCTACTGACGGCACCCGTTCACGAACATGACGCATGTATTAGCACCATTCAGCTCAACCATTATGAAGGGAGCTAAATGATCCAACACATGCGCCACCATCAGCGAGACATTTGAGTAAGCATGACATACTCTCAGCCGCCAGGGCATATTCAAGTCAATGAAAGACGTACCCAGTCAATGGTAGCTCACTCAGTGATGTAACACGATACCCCTTGATAATCTATACGTCTGTCACTTTTGGACTGTCGATTGAACAAAACTTACTACTTAAACAGCTAAACTCGCTTCTAAACTATCAACTCAGCCTATCGCAGTCCACTGCTGGACATGGCCTCTCCCAGGCTGCGCCACAAAACCCTGTCCTCCGCCTTCCGCATCCAGTCTACCCCAGCCACCTTCTTTAGCGTTCCATCTACGCTAGCCTACGGTGCCGAAACGTGAACTCTGATGGTCAGGCTGTTCCACAAATCCAAGGTCGCTCAGCGCGCTATGGAGCCAGCTATGCTCGGAGTCTCTTTGAAGGATAAAATCAGGAATGAAATTATCCGGAAAATAACCGGAGTTACCGACATAGCTTGCAGAGTAAGCAAACTGAAGTGGTAGTGGGCTGGCCATGTTTGTCGAAGGACCAATAGCCAGAGGAGCAGAGGAGTCCTGGGGTGGAGACCATGTATCTACTTAACGAATGCTAATTTAAATTACTCATAAGTATACCTACATGACTCTCTTCGAAACACCACTTAATTTACAACAATACTGTATAATACAAACACGTCAGATAAACAGACAGACAAGACAACTCAATTATCATTAGATACTGCGATCAACTTAGACACAAACAAGACAAGGGAAATTAAGTCCGGCAGCTGTTTGTCATCCCACGTCACGAGACTATTGAGGCATAAAGATAAACCGTAGTTAATAGACAAGCGGAGCGGCGAGTGGAACTTAATGCTTTGTGTCTTGTGTCAGCCCTGCAGGGTGATTACGTAATTGTGTTACGCAATCACCCTATCAGTAGAAATGGGTTTCATTTTTACAGTTCAACAACATTCATTGCGTTATTTGCGTTGTTGAGCAGACACATTTTGCAAACATATGGAGCATGGGATTAGAAATATGCTTCAAAATGATTCAAATTGAGAGTAATTTATTTATTTATCCATTTATTTCAGGTATCAAGGCCCATATAAAACACATACAATACAATATTAATATAACTTAAAAATACTAAATATAAATACATCAATCATTCTCCGCCCTTATCCCAATTTATTTGGGGTCAGCGCAACATGTCTTTTTCTTCCCTATATATACGTCTCTATTAGTCGTCATCTCGGTAGTCACCCCCTTTCTAACCATATCATCATTCACACAGTCCATCCATCGTTTCTTTGGTCTTCCCCTACTCTTATAGCCATCGACATTCATACACAAAACTCTCCTCACGACATTTTCCTCTAAAAATACTATAAATACATACAACATTTTAATTAAACTAAAAAACTGACTAATAGTCTGTTAAGCAATTAGGGTGCCGGTCTGTTCACTATTTATTATTAACTTTAATTAATACGATTATGAAATTCGAGATGACCTGGACGCGTACCGCGAGGGCTAGTTCGAGATGGCGCGGGAAAAGAGTTCCTGGAAAGATTTTGGGGAGGCCTTTGCCCAGCATCATCATCATCGTTATTTCAGCCGAAAAACGTCCACTACTGGACATAGATCACTCACCACTTTGCCCAGCAGTGGGACAGTACAGGATACAAAAAAAAAACGGTTAAAAACGATTACAACAATTAAAGACAGAGACACATAAAAAAAAACCTAACTCCCTAACTAGTAGTATTATAAATGCGAAAGTTTGTTACCTTTTCACGCCTAAACCACTGAACCGATCACCCTGAAATTTTGCATTACGTTGGCAGGTGTACAGAAACGGACATAAGGTACCTTTCACCCCGAAAAACAGTCCTGTTCCCGAGGAAAACAACAATGGCGTTATTATGATAATAGATGGCGCCACGTGTCTATTGAACTTTGTCACATTATTTCATTCTGAGGCGGTACAAAGTTCGTCGGGTCAGGTAGTAAAATTATAAAGTTCATGGTAAAACACACAAATTATTGACATGCCAATAAAATATCCGTCCATTTATCCGCAAACAGATCGTTGAGTACGAGGTACATAACATGATCAGCCTAT
This sequence comes from Amphipoea lucens, assembly GCA_947508005.1. Classification (NCBI taxonomy): domain Eukaryota; kingdom Metazoa; phylum Arthropoda; class Insecta; order Lepidoptera; family Noctuidae; genus Amphipoea; species Amphipoea lucens. The sequence continues at coordinate 1,458,137 of OX382358.1, read as the reverse complement.
AACGTTCCCACGGGACACAGGCCTCCTCTTTAGAGAGAATGTGCCTTAACCTTTTAACCGCTTACGTCGGATTTATCCGACAAATATTTTCGTGTCCAATCCGCCAGAGTCGTATATGTACGACCAAATAACACAGCTCGTTTAATCTGTATTATTATTACATCATCACAGCTCGTTTCATCGGTATTTATTTATCGTTTTTTTTAATACGTGTCTTTGTATTTTTGGTTCTACACGATGTTTTCCTTTACCATTTTGAGAGCAGTGATGATGAAAATAAAGCGATGAAATTATTGCGCAAAATATTGTGTTTGAACCTACGACGCGTAAGTCGGGGTCGTTTTGAAAAACCAAAATGGGTTTTAATTGCGAAGATAATTTATCATTATTATTAGGTATCAAATTGACTTATTATTCTGTAAAGTAAATATAAATTACAGAAGTACAGTACCCGGCGATAAATATTGCACATCGATCTTTGGAAAGAGACAATCGGCTAATTTCGGCTTCGTAGAGCGTTATCTCTGTCGCACGAAATACAAACAGTCCGGTATCTATTAGGAGCTGTTAAAACAATTATGATTTGCTTCTTTTGATATTTCTTTTTATTCTTTGTATAAAATACACCAATTTTTCTATAAATGATTGCTTTAGGTTGGGGTAAAATAAAAAGGTTCCCCTATTTTTCCTAAAGATGCCATAGTACAACTTTAAATTATTTAAATTTGGGGGTGTTAACAACTCTAGATATATATTTTGAGCTGGACGCGACCGCACTCTATCGCACTTGAACAACGACTGACAAAACGTCAGTTAACGTCACATAGGTAGTGTGCGACAGAGATAACGCACTACGAAGCCGAAATTAGCCGATTGTTTCTTTCCAAAGGTCGATGTGCAATATTTATCGCCGGGTACTGTAGTTAGAATTAGATATCTATACTTATAATAAATCTGTAGAGAGGTCAATTCTGTACATGAAATATATTTTCAAAATAACTATCAGGGGGTGATTAGTGATCGATACTGATGCCAAAAATGCAATCAGTAAAATTTTTGTCTGTCTGTCTGTCTGTCGGTCTGTATGTTCCTTATAGAAACAAAAACTACTCGACGGATTTTAACGAAACTTGGTACAATTATTCTTCATACTCCTGGGCAGGTTATAGTATACTTTTCATCAAGCTACAATCAATAGGAGCAGAGTAGTGAAGGGAAATGTTGGGAAAACGGGAGAAGTTACTCCATTTTTTAAGCTTCCGTCGCGTGTGCAGCCTTAACGGTTAAAGTTACATAGAAATCATGTATGACGGAAATATTCTACATAAAATTTTCTAAAAAATATCCCGCAACAGCATATGTCTATCTTTTATGGTTGACTCACAATAACACGTGTAACTCCTGATAGCTTAGCAGTTCGGAGCATTCTGATTATATTTGTTTACTCTTACGTTTATAATACTCTCACTCATCCATAATTTAAAAAAGTTAACATTATTACCTATTCAATAAAAAAAGAATCATAGAAATCAGTATAGAAACACCAAACTTATACATGAAATAAGCCATCGCGCCGTCGCACGTGAATACTGAATCATGCTATAAGGATTATTTTTGTGTAACGGTTGCCGCGCTCGACACGGGTCGCGGCGGTGGCGGTAGGGTATAAAAAGGCGGGAGGTCCGAGAGCGAGCTGGAGCTTCATTCAATATTTGGCTGTTGATGCGTTCAGAGCGTTCGACCTTATTGACAGACAATAATTGATATTGAGAAACCGTGCTTATCAGCGCGACTTTTAGTCTTTAATAGTTTATTTGAATTTCTTTTGTTGTTATTTTGTAAAATAGGTATGAGTTGTTTTGGTAGTGCTTAAATATTCGTTCAAATTAAATTTATTAAGCGTAGGTACTTTTATTAATTAAAGCAGTTATAAGTATTTACTTTTAAGTGAAGTAGGTATAGGTAGATAGTATTGCACAGGCGTTTCAGCTTTATTTTCATTTCTTTTTTGTTGTGAGTTGTGTAAATAGTCATTAAGATTTTAAGTGTAAGGTAGCTAAAGTTAGGACCTCTAACGTAGGTTATTTTGTTAGGTAACTGACAGCCTTTTCGTTACCGTAGATTATTACACAATGCCACCTAAAAAACCATTATCTTTATCTCGAACTTCGAGTAAAGCTAAGAGAATGAGAATTACGCGATCTCAAGAATCGGCAGAGGAAAGAGCAAATCGGTTAAACTCTATGAGAGTTAGAGCCTTAACTTCTCGAGCCAATGTCATAAACGATTTTTCAAAATTCCATCCCTGTGGGGGTGAAAAGCGGGGATACAGTTTATTTGAAAAATCTGATTCCTTTGTTCTATAAACTTAAAAATTGGCCCGAATACTTATTTATCTAAATGAATTATAAAGATCATACTAACATACATTTTCGAAACTTTTAGAGGAAAGTACGAATTTCGCGCGGACGAAGAGAGAATATATGAGTTTATATAATTGTTTTTATTTTATTTTTATTTTTTTGTTTTTTTTAGTTGAGAGTTTTAGTCAATTCGGTATAATTTTATTGTAATTTATTATTGACATAATCTACTCATTTCAATGTCTTTTAGTGAGTTGATTGCAATATGTGGTTAGCTAGCGACCTCTACGAATGATCATATTATTATTCTTGCTTGAGCAACCGGCAGCAAGTTCGTCATGCTCCCTTAGATGTCATTGCTTGCGGTAGCGTCGGGGGTCGGGTTGCCTCCTTCCCTCAAATATGGCGAGGGGGGTAATGGCTGATCTTTGCGTTATGCTCGTGAACGGGTGCTGCTTGTGGTGACTGGTCGTCTTGCTGACCATGGTTTTATTGTTGTTATTAGTAGTAATAACTTGTTTATTTATTTTACTTCGATGGTCCTAGTTTATCATTTGTGACTTCAAGTGACAGCTATGTAAACAGAACCCAGCATTGCATATATATGTAAGCTGTCACGCCCTTTATACCTGGAGGCTTTTAATTGGTCAGTAACTTTTTTTTTTTTTTGGTTTTATTTTTAATTTTTTTTTTTGCTTGAGTACGTATAGTGTTTATTGTATTTGTTGGTATATTGGCGTGGCTAGTTAACCTATGGCAAATAATTTAATTTAAGGTTCTGTGTCCTGTAATGTTAATTACTTTGCATACATAGTATTGTATAAAATTAATTATTATCTAACTGAACAGACAGCTGTGCTGCTGGGGAGTTTGTTCCGCCACTTCTTCTCCCCAGCGAAAGCACTAGGAAGTGGCGAAGGGCGGGCGTTTTGGGGGACTGTCTTTTGTAATTTTGACGTTCGAAAAGTGCTGATTCTCAGCCTAGTTTGAATAAATGACTTTTGATTTGATTTGATTTGATTTGAAGTCGCGGGCAGAAGCTAGTTCTGAATAAAATATAAAGTAGGAAAAAACCTCACCAAAGTGTCAGTGTGCTCAACACGTTAGAATATCAGAGTTTTTTTTTTAAATATCATTACAAACAATGTCCTCATAAATATGAAACCATCAACATGTAGGGGTTTATTTATAAACGATGATTAAATTTAAGTGACATTCAAACGTCAAAAATTGTATGGTTAAACAGTCGCTAGTCACTACTTAACTTTAAGCGACTTTTATGAATAAGGGGTAATATATTATCGTTAAACACTATTCAAGAATATCAATAGAAAATTTTCTCGAGCAGATAATAAATGGCCACTACACAAAGTCATAAGTAGATACTTCTTTTCTTATACTATCAAGTTTATAGAAGTGGATTAGTGGCCCATAAATCTTCCATAGTTTACTACTATAACTTTGATTTACTGCTCAATAACAATGAAGAAATGCTTCTAAGACGATGTTGATACGGCCGGTCAGCCATAAATCATATATGTTTAAGCGGTATTTTTGTTTAAGAGGAAATGCGGGTGGTTCTTTCTCCATAGAAAAGTTCGCGCCTGTTTCCTTTCCAGTTAATGAACATATAGAGGTATGAGGAACAGGGTGAAAAGTTCACTCATACTCTATAGGAAAGGGAGGATCCTCCGACCAGACGGGTGTTGTGTCTGGCGGGCAACTGCCCAATGATTCATGTCGGGCCGTTGTATCTATGCTAGTTGCGCGGTAAACTCTGCTTGCGAGATGCAGCATTTGCGTGACGTCAGTATGACGCGTTGTTCGCATGTGGCGTTGTAGATACCGCTACAAACATAAAGCAATGATTTTTTGCAGAATAATAAATATTAACTACTTATTTGTGATACATTATTTTTATAAGCACTAGAACCCTCAAAAATGCCGACTTAAACCGCTGTCAACAGAGGCCTATTATTGAAAAAAGAAAAACATAGGGATACAGTTTTTATCCTTCTTATTCAATTTATGAAATATCTTTTATATTAGTCCAAAATTGGAGGAGAAAATAAGCGAAAGCCAAACCTCTAATTATGACTTTTTACTTAGGCTTTTTCAAAAGTCTCTCCGATCGCATTTCCTCTTAAGAGTACGCTTTCGTCATTGAGTCTTTCAACACGAGCTCTTAAGACGACAAGGGCCGGTATTCGGTATACGTTAATAACGGTACTGATCAAATCTAAAAATATTTGTGTAAGGATTGCGGTACTATATAAACGCTTTTCTAGTTTGCCGCCACTAAAACTAGGGTTTCTTACATACGTCACGTAAATGACGTCAACGAAACGTTATTTATAGAAAGAAAATTATTTTATTTGGGACACGCAAAGGAAATACAAACAATAAAAAAGAACATTAAAACTAACAAAATAATGAAAACAACAGAAAAAGGAAGACTACTGCGTGGTCCAAAAGGCTCGTATCTCAGCATGATGCTGCGATATTTATGAACGTAAGTTAGTGTTTTTTCCTAGACAGCGTAATGTTTTGACATTACGGTGTAAAAAAAAACCGGCCAAGTGCGTGTCGGACCACGCACAATGACGGGTTCCGTAGTTGGAATGAATTTATCCCTAGAACAAACTTAACATTGTAGTTGAAAATCATGTTCTCCCAATATTGTGTAAAAATACGTCCTCGGAAGGACGTCGCAGGGCTTACGTAAGGGGTCCTCGGTTGGCTTACACAAAGTCCTCGTATGTGCATCACTGGTCACATTTAGCAGTGTATTTTAGATCCTCGGTATGACAGCCGAAATTCATACAGAAAAATTTTGAGATAGCATTATCGCAATAAGCTCATCACTATAGATTTATTCACCTGTCTCTTTCTATCTTATTCTAAAAGGCCAACGAGGTATTTAAACCAGTTTTTTGGAGGGTCCTCGGTTCCGTCAAGAACTAACAAGGTCCTCGTAAGGGTGTCTGTACAAACAGGGGTGTGTTTATATGTTTGTTACTTCATCACGCTCAAACCGCTGAACCGATTTAGATGAAAATTGTCAGGTGTACAGAAACGGACATGGGGTACCTTTCATCCCGAAAAAAGGTGCTGTGGACTGTGGATGCGCCACGTGTCTTTCGAAACATGATTGAATTATATTAGAAACTCTAAACTTACGAGGGTGAAACCGCGGGGCACAGCTAGTAAGTAATGATTTAATGTAGTAGAAGCTAATTCTTAAATTAAATAACTAGGAGTTTACCCTGCTGCCCCCATTTTCACGAGGGCCAATATTGCGGCCAGCACTCTTCTATGAAACTAGAAAAAGAAATAAGAATAAAAATAACTTAAATGTATATTGGTATTTGCGCCCACAATAAGAAAAAGTACTTAATTATAAGACAAAACCAATAGAATATGTGCGCCAAATCCGCGCAAATCGGCCATTAAACACGTACAATAAACAAAGTCACAGACAATAAACAGTAGATAATAAACAGCATTATATTCTATTCTATTGCTCAGTTTATTACTGTGGTACAGTCGACCGTGCATCAGTGATAACATTATGACATTGACAGCGCTAAATAACGTAGCAGTTAAGCTCATAACGGCCACAGTGACGGCTGTCAAGAAAATTATGACAGCGGCAAAGATTTATATCGTTAGATATACCGCGTCAAAAGATAGTCGCATTTCTGTTTCGTTTTGACACCTCTGACACACAGTGACTCTCTCTAGAAAAAAACACACCATGCAGTACACCACCTTACTTTCATATACAAAGTTTCAGTGACGTCATTCACCGGTAGGAAAAGAAGAAGAAACCTCCTCGTGAAGCGCAGTTTGTTCCGCCAGTTACTCAACTTAACCAAGCGCTCGGCGCATCCTGCACAGTCACACCCAACACCTTATTTGACTGGCCAATTTTTCCCTTGCGGTGGTAGAGCTAACGCCCGCCTGGTTTGCGACCACCCTCCCACCGGAGTCCGGCGTCAAGCAGCCTGCTGTGTTTTGTCGATGCGTGGGAGTTCCAGTGCCTTAGGCATCTTCTGGGTACGCTCGTTCCATCATAGACCTCATCCATCGCTTTCCATCAGGCGTGATCGAGATCAAGATAGGGCCCATTCAGCAATAAAAAAAATTGCGAACGCTATGTGGCGGTCAGTGCTCTTTAAGGAAACTGTACCTCAAGATCAATTTTCATATTGCAAGTACTAGCACTGACGTGGGGACACGAAACAGAGCCAAAGCGCTGGTTCTAAGCGTCATCCGACCAAAGAATCTTATTTATCAGTAATTGCAGACACCAAGCCTTTTCCTAACTTAATCGGGGTCGACTTCCAGTCTAACCAGATGCAGCTGAATACCAGTATTTTACATGGAGCGACTGCCTATCTGACCTCTCCCGTAAGGACTGTCAAAGATCTAAGATTGACAGCCGGGACCAACGGCTTAACTGCTTTTCCGAGGCACGAAGGGATCCCGATATAATTATAACGGATGGTCACCCATCGACGAACCGACTGTAGCAAATGTAGCTTAACCCTTCGATCGACCCGTGCGGCTGTTATCATTTAGCCACGAGCCCTGAGCCATTTACCTGTAATTGCAGTGGCTGGATATAAACCAGACGCCATTTCACCCATAAAAAAACTGTATTATTTCACGAATCCCATAAAATAGCTGTGCTATCTCGGGTGTCGGGTACTAACGGGCTGTTAAGTGACAAGTAATAAACGAGACCCGTCACATTCGCACCACAGACGGTATGGTAAATATATCTCCTGTGTAGTAAAAGGGTTGGAGCTGCCTTAAATGTGAAGAATTTTTGTTGTTTTTGGGATAAGCGTGGCTTTATTGGGCTAGGCGCAGCTTTGGAGTCTGTCCAAATAAATGTTATTCTTTATCCACACTTACTTTATAAAATGGGAAGTCTCTCTATAAGTTTTGCTAACCGGCTTTTCTATTTAACTTTGTGTCGGTTCGGTTGTATCCCAGTCCGTTTTATATGTTTTCACGTTAAAAAGATCGAATTCATTTTGATAAAGTTCGCCGTGGGGTTGCTTGAACCAAGATAAGAAGTAATTTATGTATTTTTCCAGGAAATAAATGCACAAAGTACGAAAGCAGCTGGTGCTTTATGTATTTTTTATTGTGGAAATTGGATTTATTCATTCGTTCACTCACTCACTCACTGATAAGCAACGCACAGCCTAAGCCGTTCCTTTGTGCTCACTAGTCCTTTAGTAGTTCCTTTGAAGGAAATACTGAGAATTTTTGGATCAGTAGTTCTTTTGCAAAAGTTAAAGGAACTACTGAGACTAGATATAGTTACTTTAGCAGTTCCTTTGAAGGAAACAATAGAACATTACTGCAGCGGCCAGCAAAAGAGTCAACGCCTAGTTATGGCCAAGGCTTGTATAGTACTTTTTCCAAATAATGCGCGAAAATTAAAACTAAGTAGTACCTAGGCAGAATTATTTACCGACTTCAAAAAAAAGGAGGTTATCAATTCGACACGTATGTATTCTTTGGGTCTAGAAGTTTGCAATTTTGCACAAGAATACCAAAAGTGAGCACTATAAAAGGATTTTTAGAAAATTCATCCCTAAAAGGTCAAATAGGGGATGAAAGTTTGTATGGAAATTCGTGCTTACCGACGGGAAATCTCATCGGGCGCTTGTTGATGAAATAAAAGACAAGACAGAGAGTTTTATTTTCACTATTGAGTAGTGAACCTAACCAAAGTACAAGGTTCCAAATTTTTATGGAAAAACCAACAAAAAAAAACCCTTGGTTCATTGGCATTTGTAGCAAGCAGAGCCACGGCCAAAGAATAGAGTAGAATACTCTTTATTATGTACACCATATAAATTACAGACATAAATAAAGAAACTTTACATAGCCATAGCTAGTTACAGTTTATGGGGACAACATAAAATAGCATTGTTTATCAGCGAAAAGTGTGAACCTTGGTTGAAAGGAAATGGCTTCCATAATGTTTGAAAACATCGCGCAAATATAGCGGATTATGAGAATTGCAATGCAGTAGATATAATGACGAATATTCACGGGCTTTAGGATAGCTGTTTTTTTCGCAAAAGGTTTAAAAGACAAGATATGATGGTGCGTCGGAAGATTTTGCGACGCCAAGGTTAGAGTTGATTTTAGAATGAATTTGACAGCTGTCAACTTGACGTAACTCCGGGTGCATACTGCCAATTAAAAAACAAAAAACACGCAATTTCTAGAAGCCACTAAAGACAAATAGGAGGGGTTTACTAGAACTCACTGAAGAGTACCACTGTCCACCCCTCTTGGCTTCATCATAAGATCAACTCCAAGATACCAAATTATATTTTTGTCCACCGAACTACATGTATGTACATAAAATTTCATTTTGATACGACAGTTAGAAGTTTTAATCATCACTGCTCTCAAAACGGTGAAGGAAAACATCGTGAGGAAACCGGCATGTCCTAGAACCAAAAAGTTCGAAGACATGTGACATCTGCCAACCCGCACTGGGCCCGCGTGGTGGATTACGGCCCACTCCCTCTCACCGAGAGGAGGCCTGTGTCCCAGCAGTGGGAACATTATAGGCTGATTATGATGATATGAGTTAGACGTAGGTTAGAATTGACTTCTAAGATTTTATTACATTACTAGCTTCAGCCCGCGACTTCGTTCGCGTGAAACTTCTTGTTTCCCCCGAGCCACCCCGTCGTATCGCATCACCCGCCCGCGCTATCACTTAACGTTCTTTTTGACTTTTTTTCTTTTTGCTCGGCTCCTAAGGATCATAGCGTGATGTTAAATAGCCTATAGCCTTCCTCAAGAATTGGGCTATCAAATGCAAGAAGAATTTTTCAAATCCGACTGGTAGTTCCAGAGATTACCCCCTACATACAAACTTACAAACAAATACCTCTTTATAATATTATTATTAGTATATTAGTATAGATTTGTTAGTTAGTTACAAGTGGAGCTAATAAAGGGTATTAAAAAAGGAAAATCAAGGACATCAACATAGTCAACTCACTGCACTCCAAGGGTGGTCCTTTGGCGTGCAGTAAGTTGATTGATTTGCACTCCCGCACACGACTCCTCTCCTGCATAAGAGACAATAAGACCTCTTTTGATAAAGCCGACGTACTGCCTTTAGATGTTTTATTAGAAGGGCTTGATAATTAAAACATTTAGAAAGAATGCTGTGCTTTACTGTTATAATATTTCACACTTGTTTACAGCAAAATGTTTTTACATTAACTTTTCAAATACACATTTAATGTACAGTTAACTTGACCTCAATCATTTATTTTTTTATACTTTGTGTACAGAGGCCAGTACATCAAGCTACTACAATCTGTTAATAGATTTTCAACTTTATTCTTAAAACATAAGGTTCAAAGTTGATTGGGAAAATTTGACAATATCGGTTAGCTTGATGTGCTGGCGTCTGTAAAATGGCTGACTTAATTGAAAAAAAAATGGCTGAATTAATTGAAAAAAAATATATATAAGATATATTTCTGTAATCTTTTGCGGGCAGTTATTGCCGGCTTAGTTACTGCAGCAGTACCTAAGTGACCCTCCTTTTGCATAAGATTATTTAAACCTAACTCCATTATTATAGAACGTAGTTGGAACTTAATCTTTGTTGAACCTAAGTAGCAACAAGTTCCTTAGCTCAAACATGAAATCTGTCTCCAAAACAATATAGAAAAAACTACTGGAACTCCACCTTATATTTCCATTCTAAAAAAAATTAAACCCAGAAAAGAGATCACATACAAAATTAAATATTGATTTGCTAAGAAACCGTATAGACTCATAGAAACCGTATTTCTTGTTGAAATTAACTCCGGTAAGTCAGTTATTGACTTGAGCTTCGGTCGAGACACTTAAGCCGTTGGGCTTAGACCAAACAAAAACGGACAGGATTTCTTAAGTTAAATGGCTTAGTAACTTAGTTTGCGCTGTCGGAGCATTATAGTTTTAATAGAATTTTAGGTAAGGTTTTAACTGTAGCAGTTTGAAGAAGTGTTGATATTGCTAATTTTAGGAACATTATTGGCTGATTATGTAAAATAACAAAATAATAATAGCAAAATAAGTAGGATTGATGTTATAGAGGTATGAGGAACAGGGTGTAAATTTCACTCATACTCTATAGAAAAGGGAGGATCCTCCAACCAGACGTGTATTGTGTCTAGCGGGCAACTGCCCAATGAGTCATGTCGGGCCGTTGTATCTATGCTGGTTGCGCGGTAAATTTTGCTTGCGAGATGCAGGATTTGCGTGACGTCAGTATGACGCGTTGTTCGCATGTGGTGTTGTAGATACCGCTACAATGTGCTGTCATGAAAAGAATACCTCCATCAGAATCTTCAAAGATATCAAAGATAAGTTAAAGTTGAAATAAAAATGTGTTTTTTCACTATAAAGTACACATACTTTGACATTCATTCATTAAACGTATAAAAAGTGAACCTCAGTGTTCATGAAAACGAAAACCGTTTGTCAAAGATGCTACAGAAAGATTTGTATCAACTCCTGAAGATGTTTTTCAGGAATTTAGGGGAAAACTGACCTTAAGGCGGTACCCCAACCAAATAACCTTGAGCAATCGCGACAGTGACAGAGAGCGACACGACTTCCTTGTACGAAAGGGATGCAGCGTACCCTGCGCACGCCTCGTTATCATAGAACTCGCACAATTTTTGGAATTATTAAAAAAAAAAAAAAAAATAGCGATCTTTTTAAATAAATTAAAACATGAATTATTTAGATTTTTAAATTATCTATCCATTGATGAAATCCTCAAATTAATAGAACATCAACTTTAGCAAAAGATGAATGCAATCAATAATTTTAGTCACTTTTTTAAAACGAGATTTTAAATGTATTAGTAACATATAAAAACAAATAATAAAGTGCAATGTGATGATAGGATTTCCAACATTAATATTGTGTTTTCAGATGTAGTTTGTTTTTCATAATGATTGAGTTAATAGCCTCTGAATAACGAAGAAAAACGCGGTTTTAGTCGGGGCACCGCCTTAATACCAAATATTAACTTAATAAGGAAAAAAAATATCACCCTAGGGTAATTTAGGAACACCATTACAGGTAGGAAGTAAAATAAATTATAAGGATGATTGAGCTCATCGTTTAGTCAAGCTTACGTAAATGTTTCCTCCATTTAACCACGCGGGACTAACATTACTTGCAAGAACGGAAATAAACCTTTTCCTGAATTTTTTGTCAAGGTCGTAGGGTCCAGCAAAATTAGAGAGGGTCTTGATATTGAAGGTAGAGTCTTAACAGTAAGCCTCTAAAATAAAAGGGCCCTTTTGTAGCCTCCCACACTGTTCCCTCGTAAAATGTTTTCGACTCCTCCCTGTAACACATAATTAGTCGCTCCACAATCTGCGCTACCAAAAAACTCTCACTAATTAAAGAGATAACGTCCCCTCTTCCCTCGCTAACATTTCACAGCTAAACAACGTTTTTTTCACGAGTTTTCCTCCTCAAACTACTTCTCGTATTTTATAGAAATAAATTGTTCTCAACTTGTTTTCGGGGAAAATCTTCAGAGACTTTCGAGCTCTTTTCGGACGACCGCAGACCCACTCTTTCGACGCGCCAAAGTGAAAAGAGACAAAAGGGCGAAGTATATTTGAGAACTCAAACACACTTTTTAACAATGGTGTATAAAAAAAAGAAGAAAATAAGGAAAAATATTTAATTATTTTACTCTCTAGAGTCTTTTCAAGTCCGCCAAAGGCCAGAAAAGTGGAGTGTCTTTATTTACAGAGGACTGGAGAGGGCTGTTTTCGAGTGGGGTCGTTTTTGACAGTAAGGCAATGTTGTCATGTTAAGGTGACGTCAGATTGTCGAAGCGAAACTAATTAAGTTGTGACGTTAACTTTTTTGATGGTTACAAAATTAATTAAATCCTGATTTTTCTACATTTTTTTTTTTTGGAAGACTTTTAACATAATGGAATTGATGATAGGACAACTTACGTCTCCCGGAAGTTCTACTATAGGATTCGAAAGACGTTTTATAACACGTATCTTAATTTTTTTCATTCTTCTCTATACCTTTTGGCAGGGGAACCTAAAATCAGTTCTATTTTCTTGTAAATTTGGACGTTAAAATGTCTTTTAGTAGCCTACTTGAAATAAATTACTTACTTTAAATTTTAAAAAAAATTAAAAAGTGTTTATTCAAATAAATAATTTTAAACAAGATACCTCTGCCAAACTGCAAAGCAGCACAGCCAATGTTGACCATTCTGAAAATCTCTAAAGTAAAATTGGAAAAGCAAGTATGCATAATAAACGAAAACACAACCATAAACATACTTAATCAAAATTCTTCGATTGAAACAATCGAGTGATTTAATTACGTAAGTGACATTAAACCTTAGGGTGATAAAAACATTTCGAGGTCGACTACCTATACAAACTTCCTTCCATAATTATTATTAGCATACATATAAGTTCTCAACTGACTGAAGGTAAGACGCCTGTTAGTACTTTGATATCGAAGCCATATATCGATATACATGGAGCACTCGCTTTGATACTGTCTTGACTGTAAATTGATACGAAGGTAAGATTTTACAGTGAAGGTAAGATTAATGTGTTCTTTAACTTTTAGAACACAGGTAGGTTCAATATATAGGTAATTTTCATCATCAAAATCAATAGTCATAATATATTCAAATTAAAAGAAATGATAAAAAGATGCCAGATTTAGATCATGCATCTTTTTATCATTTGTTGTAATTTTATTGGTGGTTGATCGAAATTGACGTCATTTCAATCTAATTCCAAAATATGCCATGGAAAAAAGCTTATTTTATTTTATCATGCGAAGATTTTTAATTGAATTCAATTCGTTATCGAAAAGTTCCATTCAAACCGGAAAGTTTTCTCGTTATTAACTGTATTTCTCTCACTTTTACTTTACAAAACAATTTCATTGTTGGTGTCAGAAAAAGGACACAATTTTTAAATTGATTTACAATCATACCGTTCAATCAATGTTACCCATTCAGTATCAAAATAACCCTCCTTTTTGCTTCGCCGTAGTCGGATAAAAATGGCTCCTAACCTTTTTAGCTACGAACCACTCAATTTCATTGAACAGCGCATTAAGATGTATGGAACATTTTACCGTATCTTACATCTCGAAACGTATGCCTTAACGCAAGGTAATGTTATTTTAATCAAATAAGGGGAAGTCGACGCCTGCCAACTCTTTGAGTGGGTTTTCCGAGATGTCAACATTACTCTTGCTGGGACACATGGTCGTAAAACATAACATAGCAACATTACGCCAGCATGCCCCGAAGGGTTAGGCTGAGATGCACTTGTAGTACTCCTACATTTTGCAAGTAATAGTTTTAAGTCCCATTTAATATGTATGGTCTTAGAAGGCTCGATGTAGGTACAAGAAAATAGCGAATTTATAAAGTAAACGAATGAAAGTAAGTACTATATTCATGTATTTATGTATTATTTATTTGTGCTTATATTTAGATATACGTAATTTGTTATACATATTCATAGTTTTAATAGGTTTATGCGTATCTTTATATTTAAAAATATTTATTTCTCAATTTTCATGATTGCACCTACCACTGTTTGTCTCTGCATCACCCAAAGGTTGACTGGTAGAAAATGCCTATGGCATTAAGTCCGCCTCTGTACATTTATGTGCTTGAAGTATTAAATAAATAAAATAAATCCACACTAATATTATAAATTCGAAAGTAACTCTGTCTGTCTGTATGTTACCTTTTCACGCCTAAACCACTGAACCGATTTAGATGAAATTTGGTATAGAGATAGTATGCGTCCCGGGGAAGGACATAGGATATTTTTTATCCCGATATTTCCACGGGATCGACACTGATGCGGGTGAAATCGCGGGGCGCAGCTAGTAAATAAATAAATGAACAACTTTACTTTGTAGATATCCTATTATCAGCAGAGATTTTTTCAGAGATAATAATTGGAAGACCGAGATAAGACATTACCTAAGTAAAAATAAAAGACAATACGCAATTCAGAGAGTAAATTAAACGAAAACAAATTGCTAAAAAACAAAAACGTGCATTTAAAGCATGTTGAATTATATTTGTTTCTGCAAAGTTCAAAAAACATTTCTACACGTCCAAATTAAATTATGTGTTTTAAAACTAGATATGTTCGGTGTTTCATTATCGTCTACTTTGGGACGAAAGATCGGGAAACACTCCGAAGGCCAATTCTCGTAATTTAAACGTTAATTAAAAATCTAGTCGCCGTCTCATCTCGGCGACAAACAAATGTCAAAAACTTGTCAAAATGTAGGGAAATTAGAGGTATTTTTGACTGAGATCAGACTGTAAACGTTGTTAAAATTACGAGAATTGCCCCTCAGAACTCATGGAAACCAATAAACAAAGGCAGGTAGCTCGAACGGCACCCTAATTGCGAACCAATATCAATCACAATCTCAATCATTTTGACAGATAGTACTAATCCATTGCTTCCCATGTTCGAAGCATTTGTCCGGTCAACAACGTAAATAACGCAATGTATATTGTCGAACTGTCAAAATTAAAGCCATTGCTACTGTTAGTGTGTTTCGCAATTAACCCGCTGTCTTATTATAACTTTCTTCCACCTTGAATTACCTCAAAACATGCTTGACAGCTTCCATAACCAAAATAGTCTCTAAAAATACCTTCTTCAAAATAGCTTCTAAAACTGTTCTCAATAAATAAAATGTACTACCGAATATCCTTGAATGGGCTTATTTCAGGAAACTGCCCGAAAACATTTCCATATATCTCTTAAAGACGTTTTATTGCTTAACTAATTTATCCCCTGGCGATGAAAGTGAAAGAAGGCTGTCGGCTTTATTTTTACGATCTTGAGTTAAGAGATGGAAAGCCTTGAGCTTTTCATCTCTTAACAGGTCTATTTTTTAACCGACTTCAAAAAAGGCGGTTCTGTATTCGACCCGTGTGTTATGTATCTTCTTTAAAGTCCAAACATTATATTATGGGGATTTTATGCGAGTCTAACAACTCAGAGCCACGTCTGGAAGGGCCTTTTGAAGAAAGAGCCATTGCAGCTTTGAGTTGACCTTTCCCAGCAAACAGGATTTATTTCCGTTGGACCCCGCTTTTGAATCCCAGTTTGGATCCCGCAAAACATTATTATGTATTTCCGTTGGATCCCGAATTTAAAAAATGCAAGATAGTTACGTTTTATTGTCGTTGAATCCCGAAAAGTATTTCCGTTGGATCCCGAATGCTTAAAAAAATCTGAATGCGGGTACTTACAACAACAAAATTGTTTATAATAAAATGAGGGGTTCACTAATGTTTCACCAAAACTCCATTGACAAATTTTTAGTATACAGCCAACGTTTCGTATACTATTTATTTCACAAACAACTCATTTTCTATATAATCTAGTCGTTTCTGGCACTCGCCGGCCGCTACCGCGGCACCGCTCGCTTCGCTCGCTCGGCTCGTGCGTAGGCTTCACAGTTTTAACCTAACCTAACAATTTTTTTAAAATAATTAACCTAATATAGTGTTTGATAAAGGTAAATCACTTTTCTTCTGAAATGTACATATTATGTTGTTATAACATGGGATTCAACGGAAATAGCAAACGGGATCCATCGTTAATACCAAAAAAATGGGATTCAAAAGTGGGATCCAACGAAAATAAACGGCAAACAGCATGCATGCATCAATCACCGTGTAACTCAAGCCTGTTTTAGGGAGCTATTTAGGGTGAAAGATGATATGGTAAGAAAGGCGTTGACCGAGTTGATGAAAAATGGAAGAAAAATGGGGTGTGGCTGTGTCATCGACACGGCCGTGTGTTGCACGTGAATACGTTTACGTAACGGGATTGATCCAGTATTGATATAGAAGTAATTTCATCATTCACTTGCATAATTTCAACCACCCCAGCTGCAGATTTCGTAAAAGTTTGGCAAGCTTAGAATTAAGTAACACCTCCTCGTAGTATAAAAATAAAAATAAAAGATGTACCGGCACCATTGTTGATCCGCTCGGCCGCATCCATTCTTTTACGCTCCTGGCACTGCTGGACTCGGTGATATGGTCTTTTATTCGTACCATTCGATTGCTCTTGAAAAGCCCTTTCCAACCGTATACAATTTCTGTATTCTGATTCGGCTTTTTGACGCGTATAGGCCGACATTATATATTTTTGAAATTATTTTTTATTTATTTTAACAAATTATATTCCTTCATTGTTTTACACCAACGTTTTGTGTAAAATCGATAGATTTTGGACAAGAGCTGACGATTGAAACTTAAACGAACGTTGTAGCTTTCCGAGTCAAAACTTATACTAAGTGGAAATCTCGATACGCAGCAAAATGACCTCAAACTGTCAGCGCTTCACCCTCCACCGCCCAAAATGTGTCACAGTTCTCACTTGGCAAAATGAATCCTTTGATCCTTTAGCTATCCAATGGTGTAATTGAATTTAGGATGGAGATGATAGATATGAAGCTGCAATACCAAACTGTATGCCCCGCTTTTGTTATCATTGGTTTTTTTGACTTGCCCCCCACAACGGGAGCAATTTTAAAGACGTATTTACGTCTGACGGGTAGCTCCGGAGACTAGAGCGTTCAAACAAAAAAAAAAAACAAACTCTTCTGCTTTAATATATTAATACAGATTCGTGCAATTTGATATAACTATGTCATTTGATGAAGAGTTTTTTCAGAAAATAATAGTGTAGGCTGGCAATACTGAAACTGAAATATTCTTTTCACTTCTCATGCTCTAAAAGTTCGTCTTTATGTTCTGCGTAGACGACATAAAGTCGCTTTTTATGCTCTAGCTAGAGCATAAAGTATTTTTTTAAGACTAAGATAATCAGGCCCAAAAGCCACACGCACAATAAAACGTCGCAGATTAAAGTCGTTATTTTATTTCATTTGTTTTAATTTATATCACTTCCGTGTTTTCTATCGTTCATTTAATACAACCAGATAAAATAGTTGTCATTTATTATTTAAAAACGCAAAAAAAACGTTTTTTTGACTTGGCAGTATAAAGTACCAAAATCAATTGACAGAAATGTTGAAATGAAAAAAAAAACTTTTAAAAAGTTTCGTGGCGCCAATTACCTATTCTCTTCTACAATTTTGCAACATTTTTGAGCAGTTAAAATACTGTTATACAGGGTGAAATTGAAAACATGCGACAAATCCAAATGGGAGATTGTACTATCATTATGAACAACTTTTACTATGGGAGCAAACCTGAAATCGCGAAAAAAAATCAGCTGTTCCCTACATTTATGTTCGAGTAACTCGTCAAAATGTAGGTAACAGCTGATTTTATTTCTCGAGGTAAGGTCCCTTAGTAAAAGTTGTTCATAATGATGAGTACAATCTCCCATTTAGATTTGTCGCATGTGTTCAATTTCAACCTGTATACTTTATGCCTGTTTCATTTTCTCGCAATCGAAGTGACCATTTGATCCCGAGACGTTTATATCCACCCGAGCCGCAGGTGAGGGTGGATAGTTAAGTCGAGGGGTTTCTTTTATGCACTAGTTGTGCAATCTAATATTATTGGCAGTTGTCAGCATCAAAACTTTATTTTCACTGCGGATACATAAGTGGATTTGATAGTTCGTGACAGAATAGCTCTGCATGCAGATGTAACAACAAAACCTGTAAACACGTACCAACATAGATGTACACTATTTATTTTAGAGAATTTTATAAAAATTTGCAACTGTCACTATTTCACCAATACTACCTTCTGCGCGCGACTCCGTCCGAGTGAAATTTATTGTTTTAACATAAAATTATTACTTATTGTAATCAATTTAGCTTTTAATCATTTAATTGTTATTCTTAAAACGATTTATTACTGGTTTTAATTAATTAATTGTGTTATTATCTGCGCATAATGTAGAGCATGCTGTGGTTTTCGTTAAGTAATGGGGCGCTTAGACTTAAGTTTGCAATGTACTTTACATTGCAAACTTAAGTCTAAACTTAATTGTAACTGTAATTGTCATGTTGCATCTACACACAGGGCATTCACCTCAATTCCAAAAAAACCATTACCACCAAGAACATTCACAATGAAAATATTAATAGATTCAGGACTTATCGCACACAATCGGCACCTCTGAAGATACTGAAGGTTCTCCATTAACTTGATGGCACCATAAACTTCGCGAAGTGAATGGGATATCTTGAGTCATTGACACCAGTGTAAGCCGTCATGTGTTTCCTATCACGCTAACTTCGTTCACTCCTATACCTACAGGGTTATTGGTTACTAACAACCTTGCAGGACTGGATTACTAACATCATAAACAACAACCTTTGCTTAGTTATTGCGACTAACTGTGAGATAAAGCAGGACTTAAAAAAAACGCAATTATTAAATGAGTGTGCATCATTAGAAGCGCAAATCGTTTTAAGACGTTCATTAATTTTTAAAAATTGTCCATTATTAGAAGGTCAATAAGTTTTTAGAGGTTCAGTTAAATATTTCCCAAAGAAAAGTAATCTCTGCCGCTACCATCTCCATTCTTGTGGGTGAGTTCGATAAATCCGGAACGAAGTGTTTGTAAAGGGAAATTGATATCACGCTTTGCAAGAGACCGTTGTACGATATAACAAATCTATGTATGTAGGCAAAGTCAGTCGCACGCACGTCCATTTGGTGACAATTCCACATTGAGAGCGCCTGGATTTTGGTAAGCTGTGGTTTCGCAAAGAAGCGGTGAACGGTCACACAATAATGGCTGTACAAATGCAGAGCGTTTTTTGACAACTTAATGTCAAATACTGGTGAAAATTACAGATTCTCATGACGTCCGTTATAATATGTCAAATCCACAGTTATAAGAAACCGTAGCTAAACAAAGGGACAATTCTCGTAATTTTAAGAACGTTCACAGTCTGATCTCAGTCTCAATCTTTCAAAAAATACTTCTAATTTCCCAACATTTTGACAAGTTTTTGACATTTGTTTGTCACCGAGATGAGACTGCGACTAGATTTTGAACGTTTTAAATTACGAGAATTGGCTTTCTGGAAGGTCTATTCCCGTTGTCCCCATTGACGCTGTCCCCTTTATGGGGACAACGGGAAGTCATAAAATATGGAACAGGACAGGTTTTCGTTGTTCAAACATATGAATAACACAAGCTTTCATCAGTATGTTGCTACATATTCTAAGACTTTTAAAAGTGTATGCAAAATAGCTAAAGCTCTTTATATTAGCAATAAAATAAAATCAGCCGATGATAAAATAAAAACTACCTGGCAAATAATAAATAATGAAACAGGTAGGAAAAAACAGCGTAATACTGAATTTAATTTAGAAACTGCACATGGCCCCATAAACTCAGATGTAGAAATTGCTCAGGAATTTGAAAACTTTTTTGCTAATATTCCCATTAAAACTACTGAAGCTTTAAGGCCAGGATATTCGAGCGCAGTAGGCATTTAACGTTGCCACCTTCCCCGCGTGGCAAGTCCCGCGGACGCGCAGTTCAAATGAACTCGCTGACCCCGGAGTGCAAAAGTTTTGCGTCACAGTATAAAATTGTAACAGTAGAAACAGTTAACTTTGTTTTACGGAATTCATGTTAATATTTCAGATGTTTAGTTTTTAGGGAAATATAAGTATAACAACATAATGAATAATAATGACTAATTATTTATTCATTTTATTTACATACCAACAATTGTTGACAACAGGAACAAAAAAAATCTGCATGCGTAAACAGCAATTATTATGGAAGTATCGTAAGAATCAAAATATCATAAACAAAACCAATTTTAAAAATTTTGCGAGTAGATTACAACGTGTTATAAAACTGACAAAAAGTCTCAGAATAATTACTTTATCCATACAGCTCAAAACAAATGTAGGTCTACTTGGAACGTTATTAGTATAAAAACATTTTTACAAAAAAAACAACCGACTTCAAAAAAAAATACTACAAAGTGAAAAATAACTTTAATTTCGGAAGTCGGTGTCGTTGGTACCGTATTTTCGTTTTTTGACACCGACTTCCGAAATTAAAGTTATTTTACACTTTGTAGTATTTTTTTTTGAAGTCGGTTGTTTGTTTTGTAAAAATGTTTTTATTTTTCACTTTTTAGTTGTACCTACCCCACACAAATTCAATTAACACTAGTGCATTGAAGAATTGAAGACACCAACTAGAAGAATCATCATAGAAATGCCGGAGATGTAGTACATTTATGCATATAACTTCGTAACTCCTAAACGTTAATGAGATTTACCTTCTGTTATCAGGTCAACCTAATCACCTGAATTAATATTACTAGCGGTCCATATGTACGTATAATTTCGAAATAATTTTCTTTTAACTCCAAGCCGTTGAGGAGTTATACCTTCCATCATCAGCTCATCCACCTGAGATGATGATTATCAGATGCAAATACTTGAACAGCTTTAAAAATATATATGAAAATGGTACTATGTGCCTATAAAATTTGAAGGTTGCCCTCGATTTCCCTGGGATCCCATCATCAGATCCTGACCTGATGATCACGGGACCACTTGGGAAGTATACCCTTTCAAACAAAAGAAAACTTTTCCAAATCGGTCCAGGCGTCTTCGAGAAATCGGGGAACATACATAAAAAAAAACAGATTCCGACGAATTGAGAACCTCCTCCTTTTTTTGAAGTCGGTTAAAAACAATGTGTAATGTGCCAAAAAGCGAAATCAATCAAATTAATATAGATGGTAAACATTGTGGTGATGATCCGCAGACCATTGCGGACTTTATTAATATTTTTTTTATAGACCAAATAAAACGCAATACAGGTTGTACTAATATAATATAAAACAGAGACCACGGACCGTCCATCTTTTTGAAAATGCGTCGAGCGTATTGGATGAAATTTTTCGTTCTTGTTTTAAAAGAGAACATAATTGCAAAATAGCTTTTTCAATTTACAAAGAACTTGACAAAATCTCTTTTATAGTACTTTGTCCTTGTTTCCCGATAATTTATTAAAAAAATAAACTATTTATTAGAATGAGAATATTTTACACAATGACAAAGCATTTCGAACATGTAGCAGGCGAAAGTATTTTTCAGTAAATAATTTATAATTACGAATAATAGAGATTTTTTTTAATATTGTTTTCTTTAATTACTATTACACCCATTCTCGAGTTGAAACGGTAAGGTGCAGGGTTAAACTAGGCATCGGTCGAGCGACGCGCATTTTGAACTCACTATAGGCTTTAGCACCCTCGAAAACTATGAAAACGACACCCATAACAAAAAAATGGAAAAATTTCACAGCCGCCATCTTGGATTCAGATTTTAACCTCACTATCGGTTTTAGCACCCACGAAAACGACACCCATGACAAATAAATGGAAAAATTTCACAGCCGCCATCTTGGATTTAGATTTTGACCTCACTATCGGCTTTAGCACCCTCGAAAACTATGAAAACGACACCCATGACAAATAAATAGAAAAATTTCACAGCCGCCATCTTGGATTTACATTTTGACCTCACTAACGATTTTGGCAACCTCTTTAACTACCTACGACACCCATGACGAAAAAAATTTTAGCAGCCGCCATCTTTGATTTACAAATAAATTCACGTCGGTGCATGATCGCACGGGCCATTATTCGATATCGATTATAATAGTAAATCATTCTTAGTTTCCGTACTGTTTATTTTTCTACTGTGACTATATGTTACAACTATATTACAACTTAAACTAATAACTAGTTTAATTATTAATACTAGAACCTACAACAATATTTTACAGACTCATTTTTGAAAATAATATACAAGCACGGAAAATAACAATAATATAACGTATATTTCGATTGATTATCGGGGAACGCAGCGAGCCAGCTAAAGCGACACAGGTCCTACCTCGGGAACGCCTGACGGGCTACTAAAGCGAAGCGCGCGGGCCGCTTTATTATATTATATCTTGTTAAAACAATAAAAATCTGTTTTGTGAAAAATTAACCGTAGAATATTCTTCTAAACATCATTGCCTATTTTTCGACATATTTTTTGAGTGTAAAAGTTTGGTCTACTTCAAGTACGACTTGAAAAACGATCAAAAACTTCCCTGTTTTCGATTTGTTTGCGATTTTTTATGATCGAGTGAAGTTGCAAATATCGTGTTTTGAACCATAGAATAATCAAGAATGTTTATTAAACTACAACATATAATTTTATCACATCGAAACTAAGAATATTTGATTGTTTAATGTTGAATCAAAAATAGGTCGATTCTGAGAATCCTGGCCTTAAATTCCTCACCCGCGCGTTCTGCTGATTTACTTAGAAAGAATGTTAAGGCATGCCCCTCGGAGTTTAGTTTTCAACATACGAACCCCCAGGCTGTTATAAAAGCTTTTAAAGATCTTAAAATTAAATCAACAGAAGATCTCTGGGGAATGTCTGTAAAAGTTTGTAGATCTATCATTGAAACGATTGCGCCCTATTTAGCTTTCATATTTAACATCAGTATAGACCAAGGAGTCTTTCCGGATCTCATGAAACACAGTAAAGTAGTTCCTTTATTCAAAGCCGGTGATAGTAAAGAACCCAACAATTATAGGCCTGTGTCAATTCTGTCAGTTCTCAGTAAGGTGTTTGAAAAGTTGATGCTCAATCAAATGTTACGCCACTTTAATAAAAATTCCATCTTTCATGAACAACAGTACGGTTTCACCAAAGGGCGTTGTACCACTGACGCCGGTGTCACCCTAATAAAGAACATTTTTAACGCCTGGGAAGAAGCACAAGATGCCATTGGAATCTTTTGCGACCTCTCAAAGGCGTTCGATTGCGTCAACCATGAGACACTTCTGCTGAAACTTGAGCACTATGGGATTAGGAATTTAGCTCTTGATTTACTAAAGTCGTATCTAAAAGATAGAAAGCTTAAAGTTCAAGTAAACGGCGTAAACTCATTGGGGTCTGAAATGGCAATGGGCGTTCCTCAAGGTTCGATATTGGGTCCATTCCTCTTTTTAGTTTACATTAATGATTTACCACAATTACTTCAAAATCAACCGAAGATGGTGTTATTTGCAGATGACACATCATTGATCTTTAAGATAGACAGACGGGCACAAAATCTTGACGACGTGAATAACTCTATTCTTCAGGTCCAAGATTGGTTTACGGTAAATAATTTGGTACTAAATGAAAAGAAAACCAAATGCATTAGATTTAAATTACCAAATGTTAGAAGTAGCGAATGTGACATCATACTGAATGGAGAAAAACTAGAATTTGTTGATCAAACGGTTTTCCTGGGAATCACGCTAGACGAGAAATTACAATGGGGACCTCACATAACATCTCTTGCGGGGCGGCTTAGCTCGGCCGCTTATGCTGTTAGGAAGATAAGACAGTTAACAGATGTAGAAACCGCGCGTTTAGTCTATTTTAGCTACTTTCACAGCATTATGTCGTACGGCATTTTACTATGGGGTCGAGCTGCTGACATTGCATCCATCTTTATTTTGCAAAAGAGAGCTGTCAGAGCCATTTATAATCTACGTCGCCGCGAATCTCTCAGGGAACTATTTAAAAGGATTAATATTATGACGGTACCTTGCCAATTCATTTATGAAAATATTATGTATGTAAGAAAAAATCTACATCTTTTTAATAAAATAAGCGATAGACATAACTTTAATACAAGAAATAAAGATAAAATACATCAACCATTTTTCAGATTAGCCAAAGTACATACATCTTTTATGGGGTACTGTGTTAAATGTTACAATAAAATACCTTGTGATATATTGCAATTAAATGAAAGAAAATTTAAAACTCACATAAAACGTACACTTTGTAAACAAGCATACTATAAATTAGAAGATTATATCCAAGATAAGAACGCTTGGAAACATGCTGGTCCTGCTTCATAGGACAATCTAGAGTCTAGACAAAATCAAACTGGTTGCTAATTTAATTGTAAATTTTTTTATTCTTTTTTTTTACATTTATTACTCACACCCTGACTTATTACTTGTATTTTGTTTTATAATTAAAATCGTTTTGCTTGTACCATGTTTGTAAATATGTGAGCACCATGTATCTATCAGATAATTAATTTATATGTCATGGTTTCGTTTTTAATTCTTTTACCTATTGTGGTATAGTAATTTTATTGTAGGTGCATCGTCCTCACATGTTATTATATAATTAATGTACCCATGCAAAATATTGTACCTAAACATTTTAAAAGAGTAACGGTGGAGTTTCTTGCCCGTTCTTCTCCATACGAAAACTACCTTTTGGAATGGGCGACTAGAATCAATTCTATTTTAAGATAATTTTTGACGTTCAAAAGTGCCTTTTATGTGCCTATTTGAAATAAATGCTTTGACTTTGACTTTGACTTTGTTCAAATTTTACCGTCGTACGGTGAAATGTACCTGCAATGTCTATCCACAATACTGAAATGATGATTGATAAAGATTTATGGAAAGCGAAGACACGCTGCGCCAACCGTAAATAAATTGGAACAAGAGCAGGAAAATGATAATAAAAATATATCAATCATAATCAGCCATAAGCCTATAAAGTTCCCACTGCTGGGACAGAGGCCTCCATAAGGTGAGAATTATATCGGAAAAAAACCCTTAAAATTGAAATATCTCGAAAACTAGTACGAATTTCGTCCAAACATACGGGGGGTTCAATTTGTTGCATTTGGGCCCCCACTAACGGTTATACGTCGAATTACAATGTAGTGACCCTGTATAGTATGAGCTATATCAAACCTTTTACGCTTGAACGATGTTAAAAAAATATACTACAATATTACTATAATAAACTCAAACTCAAAGCATTTATTTCAATTAAACCAATTACAGGCACTTTTGAATTGTCAAGGGGTCGATCAGTCAGAAAGATGAAGCTAGTTGCCCATTCCAAAGAGTAGGTACCTATAGAGAAGAACGGGCAAGAAACTCCATGGACACTCTTTTAAATCAAAATAATATGGTTACAAAGTCTTGGTTACATCATTCATGTTAAAAATTATACATGTGAGAACGATGCAGAACGTTAAAAGCGTCCATAATGAGAAGATGAGAAAAAAACAATTCAAATATTAAATTAAAATAAGCCGTGGCAGCAAAGAGATGACCAGTCCCTAGGGGTCATTTTTCTAAACTTGAAAATCATTTTTCTCACTAAATCATTATCCTCAACAATAGTAAAACAAAAAAAAATAAAATTTCTTTAAATTCTTGTTTATCTGCAGTAAGTCTAATAAAAAACTTGTAAACTGAACATGCCTATCAATACTGTTAAAAAATATGAGCGATACACGCAGGTTTTCAAGAATCCACAAAATTTACTCAAAAATAATATTTTCTGGGCGCCGTCAGTAGGGCTACTGACGGCGCCCGTTCACGAACATGACGCATGTATTAGCACCATTCAGCTCAACCATTTTACTAAATATTACTATTTCTTTAAACAGGTATACCTTTTTTCAAACTACATACATTACATTATATCACACCAGTATTACCCTAGGGGATAGGCACAGGTGTACTTATACTACTCCCCACATGTTTACCCGACTGCGCCAGAAGGAGGGTTATGTTTTTCCAGTTATGTTTAAGTTCCATGTAATAGGAGGCAGCCCATTGCCATTAATTCCATTCAAAATATTTTTTTAAACTATTTTCGTCATATTGCCAATATATCCCTCGTCTATAATCCAAGAGAATGATAAACTTCATCGTAAATCTTATACAAACAATACGTCTTGCGATCGACAAGTAACTGACGTCCATACAGCTAAATTGCCCGCAATCTGTCAACGCACCACCTCCGGCAATAAATTGTTTCCCATCGCTGGGAAGATATATCGGGTTATTCCCATCGGCTACGCTTCAAAGAAAATGTGACGTTATCGTAAGTGCCTTTCGTTTTCTCATGAGTAAGATTATCACAATATTATTGGCATATATCGCCTTGTATTGTACAGCCATTTTCTCTTTAAAAGGCTATATAGGCTTAAATTACATTATTTATATGTATGGTTTTTCCCACAGAATAATTTATCTTTCAAAACAAACACGTAAGTTATTTTCTACTTCGAAATTCATATGATTACTTAACGTACGTTTCCTTTTACTTACTACTTTGCATTGAATTCAACGATGAAACGCCGCTACTGGGAATATCTAATATTCCCATTGCATACGACATGTTCGGAAATCCAATCCAAACTTCCAAACTAATATTATAAATGCGAAAGTAACTCTGTCTGTCTGTCTGTCTTTTCTTCACGCCTAAACTACTGAACCGATTTGTGTGAAATTTGGTACAGACATAGTTTGAGTCCCGGGAAAGGACATAGGATAGTTTTTATCCCGATATTCCCACGGGATCGAAACTTCTGCGGGTGAAACCGCGGGGCGCAGCTAGTATAGAATACTTTGTTCATTGATATTAATCTACCCAGAATACCCAGAGTACTCTGGATGTTAAACTTGTGGGTCGGGTTAAGAATACAACAATCCGTTCCACCACTGAAATAACTGATGTCACTCGGAATGCTGCCACGCTTAAGTGGAATTTGGCTGGACACACCTGCCGCAGGTCAGATGATCAATGGGCTAAACTTACGACCCAGTAAATGGTAAATTAGACGGAAATGCTGGGATGAGCTAGACTCCTTTAAAAAGATTGGTCATTGGCAGTTCTCAAAATCAACATATTTTATTTCACATAACCTACATGGGCATTTATGAAACGTAAGAAGCTAGGTGCACGTTTCCAATTCGTCGTTTCTTATGGAGAAGAGCCGGCAAGAAACTCCACGGTTACTCTTTTAAAATAATTGGCTTTTACAATGTTTTCAAATTACAGTAGGTATGGGAGGACAGCGTAGGCCTGTCAACGGTACTTGTTACAAGTACCAGGTACTTGATAACATAAAAAATGGTCTATAGGTTTAAAGTCCTCAACCTACAAAGTCCTCAGATTTACAAAATATAAAAAAAATAATAATATATCAAAAGGATAAATAAAATATAAAAACATATTAAAACCAAGTGATATAATTGCCATTACAACCACTAAAAAAGTTGAAATTAGTATTTTCTGTATATTATAAAGTCAAATAATAAAATTATTATGTCAAAGAAGTATCATAATGTAAAAAATAAATAAAAAATAAACATCGTAATTTGAGAGCAGTTAAAAGACATTTTACGTAGTTATGCCGTCAATGAGGTGCCAGGGAAGCCACATGTGCAGAAAGAATTATTGCCAAAGTCTTCAACGTAGTCTTTAATCTTATAGTATCCTTTTTTGATGAGGGTTTTGAACTTTCCATCGCTAAGTTCTGTAACCTGCTTTGGCAACTTGTTATAAAAGCGGATGCTGTTTATAAGAATTGACTTGCTAGTTTTAGTTAATCTAAAGGAAAATGCCGCGAGACCGTACCAACTTGCGAGGGAGCGTGTCACATATCACAATTTAATTTTTACTATGTGTAATTTTATATTATGGAAATCGCTTCTTATTTTGAAAAGTCCTGATTTAACAAATATACAAAATACTTTCTTAAATATAAAGACAGGACAGAGAGAGCTGAAAAGAGAGTAAGGAATTCTTTGCCCAGCAGTGGGACTTAGATGGCTACTAAAAAAAATATTAATATGTCACAACCACCGTGTTTTTATGCAATAGTCGGTAATAATGGCTTAAAAAAGAATTTTGCAATTCTCAGGGTGCGTCTAGATTATGTTATACAACACATAAACTTATGTTATACAGGAAGATTTTTTTATCACCATCCAAATTTTTACAAGGCGTTCTACCCATGAATATGAACAACTTTCACTATGGGACCAACGCTGAAATTACGAAAAAAAAAAAAAATCAGCTGTTCTGTGTATTTTGGTCAAGTAGGTATTGAACTTTTGTACTAAACAGCTGATTTTTTTTTCGTAATTTCAGAGTTAGTCCCATAGTGAAAGTTGTTCATATTCATGGGTAGAACAACTTGTAAAAATTTGGATGATGATAAAAAAAAATCTTCCTTTATAACACGTCCAAATTATTTAACATTGCTAACGTCTCTATAGAAACACGTTATTAACTATGTTTAATAACATGTTATGTTACACAGTGTGGACGCACATTTAATAATTAAAAAATCTTAAGGTTTGGAAACCTTTTGAACTGTCTCACTTTCACAATAAGACCGCAAATTAGCGGTTGATTTTGAACAATACCCAAAGACTTAGAATACAAAAGGTTCAAAGAGATTCTATTAATTTATTTCTGTAACCTTTGCGGCTTGAATCTGAATTTAAATTCGCGGTTACAATTTGTCGTCTCCTATCGAGAAGAATCTGACAAGATATTCGCCCCATTAATATAAATGTATATTCATGATGGTTATAAATGTTCTGGGTTACACCATTTGTTTCAGTTTTGGTTACGGACGTGACAATTTATCTAGCTGCGCCCCGTGGTTTCACCCGCGTGAATGTCGATCCTGTTCGAATATCGGGATAAAAAGTAGCCTAAATGTTAATGCAAAATTTTATCAATATTGACCCAGCCGTTTGAGCGTGAAGAAGTAACAAACATATAAACACAGACACACACTCACAAACTTTCCTCTTATAATATTAGTGTGACTAGCTGCGCTCCGCGGTTTTACCCGCATAAGTCTCGATCGATCGAGTTACTTTCGATTTTATAATATTAGTATGGATAGTATGATCACGCTAGGGCTCTTAGGAGCCGAGCAAAAGTCAGAAAGAACGTAAAGCGAAAACGAAGTAATAACGCGAGCAGGCGATGCGATGCGATGCGACAGCGTAGATCGGGGGAGCAAGAAACAGAAGCTAGTTTGGAGATTATTCTAAGAGTCACGTGCGAGTGAAGTTTCTGTTTATGATGGTTGTATCGGGGTCTTGTTAGTTTGGGATTTTCAGAATATATTATCTTTCCTTAATTTATATTCTAAAGATGTTTGAAATGTAAACAGAATGTTCGCGGTGTCCTACGTGGGCGATTCAACGCGAACGCGATCGCGAAGCGAAGCGGCGCGAATGGAACAAACAAATGATACTCTATTGCGGTGGCTTACGTGAGCAACCGCACGTGGGTGCGGTGCGAAGCAAAGCGGACGCGATCAGTTGGTTTGATATTTTCGCGCGAACTCATGCGGTTCGGTGGCTTGTTTATAAATTAAAGCTAAAATTATTAATGTTGTTTAATTGACATGGGTTGGACCCGTAATTCTTCGTACAAATTATGAAATTCCCCATAAATATGACTTAAATTAGTTGCACTCTTCTGTCGTACCTACTTAGTTTTAAATACTTCTTGAGTTAGGTCCTCAAGAAGTATAAACTAAGTACGACAGACCACCACCAGACCGTATTTGATATTTCAAAAATGAATCTTCCAATAACAATTGTTTCCAACAACAAACAATTATGACTGGAAAATTCATTTTTAGGGTATTGAAAAGAGCGCGCGGCGGCTGAAGCGGCGACTTTGCACGCACGTAGGACAGAGCCACCGCGTCGCGTAAACCGCATCGGATCGCTTCGCGATCGCGGTCGCGTTGAATCGCCCACGTAGGACACAGCCTTAAGGCATTGTTTTGACATTTTGTTGTTTTCCTTGTTTATTTATTTTGTTGAGCCCAAGTTTACAAGGACTTGATTGAAATGTAATTATTTTGATTGTGATTAGAAAAGACCTATTTTAAGATCTGACAGTTTAAGTCTCTACTGAGATATGTTGTTTTAGTCGACTTATGTCAACATACATAAACATAAAATCAAGGCTGTAATTCCCGAAGGGTAAGGCTGAGGTGTACGGTCAGCATCAAAAGTTGATTAACACTTCAGTTTTTTTAATATTAGTTATTGAGCAAAATATTTGTTCAAAATTGCAGCAGAAAATTTTTTTTTAGAATAAGTATATACTCTTGTCTATTATGTGAAAAGCTAAAAATCAGTTTATTGAAAAAAGTTGTTGTCAATTTAATAACATGTAAAAATGATAGTGTTAGTCGACTTTTGATGCTGACTGTACCATTCGCCAGGTTTGTTTGAGTCCCAAGTAATAGGGGGCGAGCCTATTGCCATCAGCCGGACACAAATCCAGACTCCGTACTGCTACTGAGAAATTCCGGATAGAAAAACCCTATCACACTTTACCCGTCCCGGGAATCGAACTTAGAACCTCATACTCAGAAATAGCACTTGCAACCACTACACCAACGAGGTTTATTAATATTCAAAATGAAATAAATAAATAAATAAATGATTCCTTTGCATTTTCCCAATATCCTCAAAAATAGATAAGTCAGGTTTGCCACGGATTCAATAACCATGTAGATTCGAGCAACGTGTTAAAACTGAAGTGTTTTCCTACCCTCACGCTTCTAAAATCATACCACGTTGTTTACTCTTCCCTGTGAGAGGAATCTGAGATACATATTATCTTGTAAAAACATACTTCGCGTGGGTAGCTGGGAACCCAAAGTCACACGTGTAAAAACCGGTGTGGTTTCTATATCATGAAGCTTGCGTGCCACGTGAGAGATTTATTCAGCTGGGTAGACACGGGGTGTTATAAGAAAATTATGGTTGCTTTTTTCAGATTTTTCGATTTAGTAGGAAAAACTTGGTCTTTGACTAACATCTTTTTTTTTTTTTTTTATGGATGGGAAATCATCAAATGACCCCTCCCGCTCTGGGTGGAGCGAAGGGAGTGTCAGACTCTTACTGACTAAAACCCATCCGTGTTCCTTCCTTAGCCCTTTATGTTCCGGGGTAGCGGTAACCCTTTCGGACAATCCCGCACCCCCGGTTTGACTAACATCTAGAAGTCCAAACTCAAGGTCTGCCAACGAGAAATGGAGCGCAGTATACTAGGCGTCAAATTAACGGATCGTGTTCGAAACACAATGCGCTCCAAAACAAAGATAGTTGTCGTGGCTCCAAAGGCTGCTCAACTTAAATGGGACCAGGCAGGACATGTCTGCCGCATGCCGGACAAACTGTGGGCCCAAATAGCGCACAATTGGTGCCATGAGACAGTGAGTCGGAATCGCGGCAGAACACGTAGGAGATGGCGGGACGAGCTGGATAGGTTCCGTCAAAACTGGAGGGAGGACGCGCGGGCTCGCGAAAAATGGAAGGAGTGGAGGGAGGCCTTTGCCCAGGAGTGGGACAGCGCAGGCTAGTTAAAAAAAAATAAGGAATTGAAGTTTTTAATTATGTGTATTATTGGTATAGGAAAGTATTTCAATAAAGCTTTATGATTATTATTCTATTTTTAATAACAACTAAAGCGCAGAAATTCAAATAAACGCAGCCATGATTATCAAAATTATCTGTTAAGTTTTAAGATTTTTATAGTAAAAGAAACTATCAAACTCAAAACACAGGCACTACTTGGTCTTTTTTATAATCAGCACCAAAAAAAAAACACTATACAGAAAACTGATAGAAACGTATCGTTCCTCATTCTCTTCACTCTTTGTTCAATCAAGTATCCAAGACCTAACGGCGTGTTAGAACAGACGCGTTTCCGAGCGACTGATTTTCAATTGCTACTAAGAAAACCCAGCATCCTTCAGCAAAAAACTTTACATTATAAAATGAAGCAAAGCATCAGTTTCTTATTACTTGCTAGCTTCACTTGCTCATTTAACTTCGTTCACGTGGAAGTCGTAAGATACAAAATATACCATAGTAACAGCCACATTTTTATAAAACTTTCTCGGCTCCCGACCCACCGCGTCGCATCGTGTCGCATCGCGTCGCCCGCCCACGCTGTTACTGCGTTTTAACTTGGCATTCTTTCCGTTTTGTTCGGCACGTAAGGGACGTGGCGTGTTGTTAGTTAGCATATGTTAATTTACTCAAGAATTAGTTAGTATAATTATGGTAATTTCGTCAAGAATTGGGCTATCTAATGCGAAAAGATTTGTTCAAATCTGACTGAATGTTCCAGAGATTAGGGCGCTCAAACAAACAAACTCTTAAGTTTTATTATTAGTATAGATTACAGTATATAGTTTCTAGAGAACTCATTTTAAGTATTCCTTATCAATACAGGAACAAACAAATAATAAAACAAAGTTTACCAATATTCTCATTGTTTTGTTTAAGTGGAGATATCTTCATACTATAGTTATTTTGTGTCTAGGGATATATTGGAAAAGTTTTGTATTGGATATTAGTACCTACTGCAGATGCGAGTGGCGCACGACTCTTTGTCGTATTTGCTTTTTAATAACTTTTCTCCGAGGAAGACGGGAATAACTCAAGAAAGTTTTCAAGGTAACGGGGCGCAGGGTGTGTCAGCAAATATACTTATTAGATATATTGCCCTTTATTATTTCTCGTTTGTACAGATAAAATAAATCTGCCGAGCCTTTTCCCAACTATATTGGGGTCGGCTTCCAGTCTATCCGGATGAGGCTGAATACCAGTATTTTATACTGTTACTAGCTTCTGCCCGCGACTTCGTCCGCGTGAAATTCGTACTTTCCTTTATAAATTTCGAAAAGGTATGTTTATGATCTCCCCTTTTCACCCGCTTAATGGTTGAATTTCCAAAAACCCCTTCTTATTGTATACCTACTCTTCACAACGAACACACTCTCCAAACTTCAAGTCCCTAGGACTAGCGGTTTAGGCTGTGCGTTGATATCTCAGTCAGGTTGTTGAATTATATATATGTAGATGAATATATCACATTTGAACAGATATTTTCCTTTATATTTCTTCCTTTATTCAGTGCTGAGAATCGTAAAATTGAACTAATACTCTTTTCAAAATGCTTGAATTTGTCCTTGACTGTACTACAAAAATCACAATTTCCAAAAATAAAGAAACACGTATAATTATATTAATAGCTTGGTACGTGGACGATAAGCCATCCATTATTTATGTTCTTAATGTAAATTCTCCATATTTCATGAAAATATTACATTATGTGCTGGCATGAATGAAGATACATTTTCGTTTTGAATGGGAATAATTCCTTAAGAGAGGGTGGATATTACCTAATTCCCATTCCGTGTTCACTAATGCGATGGCATAAGCCAGGGGCTCCCAATCTTTTTCAGCCCGCGGCGCACTTACAAGTTTAGTATTTTGTTACGGCGCCCTACCCTAGCTAGTTATTTGAAATAGATACAGTCGAAAGAAATAGGTATCTACAATAATATTAGTTTGGTAAGGTAGATAGGCACAAAAATTAAAACATCCACAATATGAAATTGAGTTTTTTTAAATTATATTTATAAGAATTCAGAATTCAAACAGAAAACAACAAGAAAAACTTACGAAAAACAAAAATTAAATATGATAGTTAGGTACTCAATGTAACAGGTGA
Organism: Amphipoea lucens; assembly: GCA_947508005.1. Lineage (NCBI taxonomy): Eukaryota > Metazoa > Arthropoda > Insecta > Lepidoptera > Noctuidae > Amphipoea > Amphipoea lucens. The sequence goes on along the minus strand of OX382358.1, from coordinate 1,424,285 downwards.
GCTTTGCGATCTCCGCACAGTTTTTCAAAGCGGGGAAGAAGACTTGACACTGCTACTCACCTTTCTTGTTCCACATTGATCCTATCTTTATTACCTACTAGCTGCGCCCCGCGGTTTTACCCGCATAAGTGTCGATCCCGAGGGAATATCAGGATAAAAAGTAGCCTATATGTTAATCCAGGGTGTCAGCTACCTCCATGCAAAATTTTATCAAAATTGATCCAGCCGTTTGAGCGTGAAGAGGTAACAAACATATAAACACACGTCCACACACACACACTCACAAACTTTCGCCTTTATAAAATTAGTGTGATGTGATGTGATTATTACCCATGTTCTTTACCGATGCGAGCGCTCAAAATAAGTATTATTGCTTTTATATTATAGGCACCCGCGAATATTTGTGGTTTCGGATAATGATAGAGGATCGACTCACGGCGCCCCCCTCTTTACTTTCTACGGCGCAGCAGGGCGCCGCGGCGCACACTTTGGGAACCCCTGGCATAAGCGGATTATTTTATGTGACATATGGTGTGATGGTTATTATAAGTAGTAGAGAGGCTTGTGGCTAAGTAATAACAGCCGCACGGGTTAAGCTACGTTTGCCGCGGTTGACCCGTGGATGGGTGATCTTTACATACCAAGACCCCTCCGTGTCTCGGATAGTACGAGTACATTAAGCCGTCGATTGGTCCTGGCTGTCATTCGTGGATCTTTGACAGTCGTTAAGCTCGAAAGTCTGTCAACCAGTCTTACCAAAGGGTATCGTATTACCCAGTAACTGAACTGTGGAGGTTAGATAGGCAGTCGCTCCTTGTTAAATACTGGTATTCAGCTGCATTTGGTTAGACCGGAAGCCGACCCCAAAATAGTTTGGAAAAGGCTCGGCAGATGATGTTGGTTATTATTAGTAACGAACGTTATGTGCTATTTCAACATCACGTCGCATCGTCTTCTCGTCATCACCTTGGAATTTTTCTTTACACAATTAATAGAAATCTTTGCTTTGCCAATATCTGTAAAAGCCGGTCTTTTAAAAACAAACACAAGCGAATACAACGTTTACATTAATATTATAATTAATACTACTTAGTGCTGAAATCGGCGACTGAAAATATCCGTTTTTATTTTTATAATACACAACACGAGTCATTGTCAGTTGAATGAAATTAAAACGACAACAAAAATCCACGAATAACTCTTGGTAGGTGTTCCTGTTATTTCACCAGCGTTTGTAACATTTTAAATCTGAAATGGATTTATTTTTATATAAAAACAAAATTACTTTTTCCACATAAATCGTACAATTTTCCGCTTTGTAAAAAACACCGACTGGTTTTACGTGAACTCTTTTTTTATTGAACTTATTTAACCGTTCTAATTTTGCGTACCGAATGGGAATAAAATATTTACGTTTTTCCCATTAGCTACGCACCGCTGGGATTTCTTTGTAATGCTGGCGTGTGTTTTGGAAAACAAACAACTTTTAACGTTTTTCTAATGCGAAGAATTTATACATAGTTACGTAGAATAAAAGTACCTACTCCTGTACACCATATAAATTACAGATGAAAATGTAGAAATTTTACAAAGGGTGATACAATGGGCGGTCATATCACGCGGTCTTGGCGTAGTACTTGTTATAAATATGTCTCTATGTCGATCTTACTCGTCGTCAAAATCAAAAGTGATTTATTCAAATTAGGCTGAGAATCAGCACTTTTCGATCGTCAAAATTACATATAAAACAGTCCCCCGAAATGCCCGCTCTTCAATACTTCCTGGTACTTCGCTGGGATAAAGAAGTGGTGCAATAAACTCCCCAGCAAGTGTGATTAACCAGCCTTTCTAAATTATGGAGAACTAGCTGCGCCCCGCGGTTTCACCCGCATAAGTTTCGATTCCGTAGGAATATCGGGATAAAAACTATTCTATGTCCTTTCCCGGAACTCAAACTATCTTTATACCTATCTAAATCGGATTAGTGGTTTAGGCGTGAAAAGGTAGCATACAGACAGACAGACAGACAGAGTTACTTTCGAATTTATAATATTAGTATTGATGAGTATATATGAGTATATAAGTATGGATAAGGATATCCACATTCCTTTAGACAAACCAAGATAAATTATCTATTATGTTACAATTTAGATACCAAAACGATTTCATTTGACTCAGTAATCTTGCACTAACAACTTCTAAAGTAGATGCTTTCACTTAGGCATTTGTGCAATTTGGAGTAAACACATGTGCCCTACATTTGGGATGCTTCCCAAGCAATTTGAACATAGTTCACACAGTTTTCAACCTCGGCGGACATGTATGAGTTTTGCGAATATTCCTGTTTCTTCGTATTGGAGATACCTAGTACCTGTCGCATTTTAGTTCAGTGCGAGCTTGTGTCAGTTATGATCAAACTGCGATAACTGTACAGGCAAGACCATAAATAAATTACACATGCGCAAGATTTAGAAGCGATTTTTTCCTAAATTATTCATAGACTTTGTAAAGCATCGGTTTCCTAGAAAAGCTCATCCGTCATATTATACGCCTGCTATGAAAATCTGTCGTTTTCACCTGTATTTGGACAGCTGTTATTGTGGGACCGTTGTCTGTTTTCTTAGGACACCAGGGCTTTACGAACTGAGTATTATCGAAACCATAGTGATGGCAAAGGTAACTGAAAAATTGTGTGAAAATCGGTTGTCATGGTATGGGCATGTGTTACGGAGAAATGAGGAAAATGTCGTGAGGAGAGTTTTGAGTATGAATGTTGATGGCTATAAGAGTAGGGGAAGACCAAAGAAACGATGGATGGACTGTGTGATTGATGATATGGTTAGAAAAAGGGTGACTATCGAGATGACGACTAATAGAGAAGTATGGAAGAAAAAGACATGTGGCGCCGATCCCAAATAAATTGAGATAAGGGCAGGAGAATGATGATGTGTGATGAAACAAGTCTTTGTACAGTTTTGCAACTTTCATTTCATGAGAAAAAAAACCGAGTGTGCTTATGACCACACGACTGAAGTGAAACTTCAAACGTATTTGACTATGAAAAAAGAGAGAAAGAAAACGCGCGCACTGCTTTCTCTTGCTTATATCCCCACTCAACTCCCGTTCGCCTCGCCCGATCACACTTTTCGTAACGCGTTCGCCAGCTTACTCCCCAAGTCAAGCGTGCGTAAAGAAGTTTCACTTCAAAACGCATTTGAACTTTGCGTTACTGAGGTATTTATGCTCGAGGCTGTACGCTATTCAATAATAGATGATTTTGTAAGAGATGTTGCTATATCACTCGCGATTTGAAGAGTCCATTTATATAACTGTTTATGTGCAGATAGTAGACAAAATCATAGTTCCCTTGCTGTTATCCTAATTCATTTGAGGTCGGCGCAAAGTGAATTTTGCTTATATACCGTCAAACGGGGTGAATAGGAAATGCAGGGGTGAATAGGGACAAAACTTTAAAAAGGATTTTAATATTAAAATAGTATAGTTTGTGGCCAAAAAGGCGCCGAATATGTTTACTGTAATTTAATTAACGATTACGTGCCCTTATTGACGACAAACTATATTATTTCAACGTTAAAATCCATTTCAAAGTTTCGTCCCGATTCACCCCTGCATCGCTATTCACCCCGTTTGACTGTACTCTTCTATTATTAATCGTCATCTCGGTAGTCATCCCCTTTATCATCTTTTCCCCAGTCCATCCATTATTTCGTTGATCTTATAGTCATCCATATTCATACTCAAAACTTTCCTCACGATATTAATTATTATGCGCAGATACGAGTCTGATAAGAAAACGCATTGTCTGAAGTAAGTTTTTGAGCTAATTTCAAAAAGGTAATAACAAAAAATGATTGCACCTAATCTAGGTAGTTGCAGGGTTGTAATTGGTTGAATACTAAGGATAGGAACTGGAAAAACACTTCGAGATAAAATAATAAACAAGATTTCTGTACTTTGAACTAAATAAAAGAATTTCTTTTACTCATACAAATTTACATCACACGGTAAGTAAAACATGTGAGAATCGGCCAAGATGGCGACACCTGTCTTGGAAGTAGGTACTTGACATATTTCAAACAGGGGCACAGGTAAACACGGATACAGCCAAGTACTTATAAATATGAAATTTAATCCGATAAAAACCTCAAGTTTATTGTTTTGAATATATTACATAAATTAGCTGTGCCCCGCGGTTTCACCCGCGGTAAAAGTATTATAGTCCTTTTTTATTGATTCCCTTTACAAGTCTCCACCCCCCTTTTTACACCCTTAAGGGATAATTTCGGGAATAAAAACTATTTTATAACCTTCCCCATAACTCAAACTATCTCTATACCAATTTTCATCTAAATCGGTTCAGCGGTTATTGATTCCCTATACAAACTTCCACCCCCTTTTCACCCCCTTAAAGGATGATATCTGGGATAAAAACTATCCTATGTCCTTCCCCGGAATTTAATCTATCCCTCTGCCAAATTTCATCTAACTCCGTTCAGTGGTTTAGGCGTGAAAAGGTAACATACAGACAGACAGACAGACAGACAGAGTTACTTTCGAATTTATAATATTAGTAAGTATGGATTCGATGAACACAAATGTCTGTAGAAAAACGTTAGATTTATTTACTGGGAAAAACTTTATCTCTTGTGGCAGTTTCGATAGCTGCTTTACAGACAAAATGGTCTCTGGGGCTTTTACACTTTTTTACCATCTAAACTCATTTTTACCGACTTTAAAAAAGGAGGTTATCAATTCGACATGTATGTATGTATATAATATTATTGGAACTGCAATATATTCACATAATTATGACAATCTATTATTAGGGCATCCCACGGATTCTATGGGGCATCCAAACAAATATTCAAAATTTCATAGATGTATGACCATTTTTTTATTGGCTTACATTTACTTCAACTTAGGAAGCAGTGCAAGTTTCATCAAAATCGATTCAGGAATTTTCAAGATATGGACTAATACGTGTAAGTGTGACGGCCTGGCTTATTGATACGAGCTACTGCACCCTAATTGCGTAACACACTATTACTCACAATTTGAATCAGTTTGAAGCATATTGCTAATCTATTGCTCCATATGTTCGAAAAATGTGTTTGCTCTGCAACGTAAATAACGCAATGAATGTTGTTCAACTGTCAAAATGAAACCCATTGCTACTGATAGTGTGTTACGCAATTACCCTGCTGGTGTAGTGTCAAAGGGAAAATATCTCAAAACCTTGGTCAAATTCTAGTGCAATATACCTACTTATTACAAATAAATATTCTAGTTTTTACTTAAAACTAATAAAAATTATGAAATAAAAAAGTAATTTAATAAAAAAATTAAATCGACTTCAAAAAGAAATTAACTCAAAATTATGAAATAACTTTAATTTCGGAAGTCGGTGGCAAAAACTAAAACTAAATAAAATACTGATCCCAACACACCGAATTCCGAAATTAAAGTTATTTCATATTTTTGAGTTAATTTCTTTTTGAAGTCGATATAATTTTTTTTATTTAAATTACTTTTTTGTATTCTCTAAAACAACTCTTAGTGTAATTATGTTACAAGGCCGAATGGCTTGTAAGTTGACGAAGGACTACATTTACGGTCCAGATTTTCCCTGACCCTTTTTTGTGAGCCCCGAGGTAGGTTCCGTTTTATAAAAACTCTGGATTCAATCTTAAATTTATGACCCATAAAGAACCCGACGCGTGAGGTAAGGACAAAAGTCTGAGTTTGATCGACAGCCTTCCTCTCCTTACTTTAACTATGGCCGCTGAAAACCAAATGGAATCTACAAATCATCGTTCTCCTGCCATTTTTTTGGATTTTTTCCGGTCTGACCCCTTACCCCCCCCCCCCCCCCCCCCCCCCTTTCAGCCTATATTGTGTATCACCTGGGCTAAGACCTCCCTTTTTTTCCTTCCAAACCTCCCTGTCGTGTCTCGTGTGAGATCTCTAGCCATGTTGGCCCTGCAAACGTTATCAGATCATCAAATTCAAAAATATTTATTGGCCAGAAAATATTTTGTTGAACAAGGGAAGATCTTAAAGCCTAAAATTTATTGTATTCTGCCTGCAAGCAAGCGTGCAAATTACATTCAATAATAAAGAATAGAATAGAATACTCTTTATTATCTACACCATATAAATTACAAACAAAAATATAGAAACTTTCACTTAAAAAAAATCATTCATTCATTTTAAAAGTCATTCATTTTCACATCGTACCCAAAACACAAATTGTAAACATTCAATAAATAAAAAAAACAAACCAAAACAAAATAACATTGATGCATTTCAATACTTTAAATTGTGCTATTATAAAAATTAACAAAAACAACCCCTTTGCGGTGGTATTATACCAATTTATTTGGGGTCAGCGCAACATGTCTTTTTAACCGACCTCAAAAAAGGAGGTTCTGTATTCGACTCGTATGTATGTATGTCCGCGATTTTCTAAAAAACTAATGAACCAATTTTGATAATTCTTTCACTATTGTGATCTGCATACTTTCAGGAAGGTTTAGTATATAAAACATTAGGTAATTATTCTTATGTTATATGCATAAATTTACTGCATCTCCGGCATTTCTACGCGAATTTTGAGAATTCTTCTAGTCGGTGTCTTCAATTCTTCAATGCACTAGCGTTATTTGAATTTTTGTGGGGTAGGTACAACTAAAAAGTGAAAAAAAAACTTTTTTACAAAAAAACAACCGACTTAAAAAAAAACACTACAAAGTGATAAATAACTTTAATTTCGGAAGTCGGTGTCAAAAAACAAAAATGCGGAAACAACGACACCGACTTCCGAAATTAAAGTTATTCATCACAGTGTTCTTTTTTTTGAAGTCGGTTGGTTTTTTTTTTTTGGTAAAAAAGTTTTTTCTTCCATAACTTCTCTATTAGTCGTCATCTCAGCAAGTACTCGCCCTTTTCAATCCATATCATCTTTCACACAGCCCATCCATCATTTCTTTGGTCGAAAAACTAAACCTACAAATACTTTATTTATTTTATTTACCTTCTTTTTACGATAAATATGTATAACGTCAATACGTCGAAAACTACAATATTAATAGTAAAAGTTTCGCCAAAAAATTAATACGAACATCGATTTACGAGGTTAGAACTACCACTCCCTATGTGATGGATGGATGAGTTTATCTACGTATACTGGGTCAAATGAAATTAGCTAACGAAACTTTGCAGACGTCATGTCATTGAAAGAAATAAGCTTTAAGGTGAATGCGCAGTTGTAGCCCGCGAAATTCAATTTTTCTTACGTTTTTTGCAATTTTCAGGTCAGTGTCAGGTTGTATCTTGATCAAAATATGATTCGCGACAGTAAAAGGTACGTATTTACAGAATTATAATAATTAGAATCATTAACACATCTTTCTAAGTTAGATTTCTACCGTTAAGAACAAATCTCGTAGGGAAAAGTGTTGATGGTAGAAATCTAACTTAAAGAGATATATTAATGATTCTAATGACTATAATTCTGTAAATACATGTCTATTATTGTCGCAAATCATATTTTGATCAAGATACAACCTGATACTGACCTGAAAATTGCAAAAAACGTAAGAAAAATTGAATTTCGCGGGCTACAACTACCCATTCACCTTAATGACATCATTCGACGATAGATGACCGATACCTAAATTTTAAGTAAGAAATTATTGTATAAAGCAGTGTTCATAATCTCAGATAATTACATTCCATCGCTAATTAATCAGTTATCTACTTTATTGCAATGTATTCTAAGTTGATTTTTGAGTGACAATTTGTAACAAAAAGGTCCTAAAAAGTTTTTGGTTGCAATGGAATTTGAACTTTGTAAAGTATGACATTCGGTTTGTTGTTCCATGACTTAAAAATTATCTCTAATTCCTGGCTCTGTTGTAGATAGTACACAAGCATTGCTTGTGGACTGTCAAGTCATGTGTCGCACGTTCATACCCGGCCTTCGTTAGAATCGTCTTTTTGTATTTCTAATTATTTAACTTTTTTTTCACTGTCGAACCACCCGCAAAAATAAGTACGTAACAAAGCAGTAAGTAAATAAAAACGAAAAAACATTGATCTGAACTGCTTTAAACAGTTCCGTATGAACCTAACGTTCAAAACAGTAATTTTTACTGATCCAAAAACAGTTAAAGCTTGAGGCAAAATGCTACCGTAAACTAAGCCGTTTTAAGTAGCTAAAAGGTCACAAAATTAACTGTTTTATTAATTTGCCACTGCTCTCAAAACGGTGAAGGAAAACATCGTGAGGAAACCGGCATGTCCTAGAACCAAAAATTCAAAGACATGTGACATCTACCAACCCGCACTGGGCCCGCGTGGTGGATTCCGTGGATTACGGCCCACTCCCTCTCACAAAGAGGAGGCCTGTGTCCCAGCAGTGGGAACATTATAGGCTGATGATGATGATGATGATGATGATTAATTTGGTGATATCGTTTAAACCATTGAACTTAAACTACAGTAATGGTGGTTTTCCTTTTTTTTTTTGTTGTTTCTTTCAGTAAATAGTATGTTCAATCATAAAAGTTACTATTTTGTCTTTTACTGTTTTACAAACATTTCTTCTTACTGTATAAAGTCAGTACGTCTTAATGAAATCGCTTTAAGAAGAAATTATTTTTTTCAGTGTGGGTATATATCTAAGCAAGATAAAATAAAAAATAAAGATTTAATTTGGAAGTTTTTTTTGAAGTGAAAACTTCTTTAGCGGCGTTGCAAACTTTTTGTAATGGGTAAAAAATGTTAAACTCGCGTCAGGACATCGCGTCAGGACACGTTACCGTCAGGAGAGATTTCCCCCCCCCCCTCTCTTTCTACGGCGGCGCCAACCGAAGTGAACCAAGTTTAGTGACACACGACAATGGATGGATGGATGGATGGATGGATGGATGGATGGATGGATGGAGGGATGGATGGATGGAAGTGGAAGTCGAAGTGGAAGTCGAAGTGGAAGTCGTAGTCGAAGTCGAAGTGGAAGTCGAAGTCGAAGTCGAAGTGGAAGTCGAAGTGGAAGTCGAAGTCGAAGTCAAAGTCAAAGTCAAAGTCAAAGTCGAAGTGGAAGTGGAAGTGGACGTGGACGTGGACACACTGCTGTGTTTTCGTAACATTCGTGTATACAATTTCCATATTTTAAACACTTACCCCCTTATTCATAATCCTATTTTATCTCTATTTTAGCTAAAATAGGTTTATAGAACGTTTGTCTTTATCTGTCACGTTGTCATTTCTGTGTGTAAGAAAGAGACAAACCCCATTTTAACTAAAATAGGTTTGATAAGTTTTATGAATAAGGGGGTTTATATAAAGTGTTTAAAATATGGAAATTGAACAAAGTGCATCTATTAATGAAAAAAGGGACGCAGAAATAGTGAAAAAAAATGAATTATATTAATTCAATTAATAAATTGATTTATTTCAACGTTAATATTCAAGTTTTCACTTCTGCCGGCACTCCCGGAGTGCAACCCGTCTTTTTTTTGGGGAGGTCGACGACCGCTTGTAGTCTGGTTACTTGAGGTATGAGTAGAGAAAATCTATTTTATTTTACCCTACAAAAAACATCAAAATTTATTATTTGTTTTATCATAACTGTTTAGGTATCGATACCTGCGGAGTTGTGCTAGCTAATATAATTTGACGCTCAATACAGTTTTGGTACCCCGAAGACTTCGTTAGGTAGTTGGTAAGAAACTTGTACCAATATGTTGCCTTGTTGGAACACAAGGACGTGTTCTGTCGAAGATAATTAAGGAGTTTCAATATGGTTAAGTGAAATTAGACATGCGAGAACTTGGTTGTTTTACTTAATAGTTTGTAGAGATGTTAATGCAATGTGGTTGTGTTGTTTTGTTCGTCTTGGCGCAATTCTCGTAATTTCAAGAACGTTTACAGTCTGATCTCAGTCTCAATCTCTCTTACTTAGGTCGTTGATTCGAACCCAGACAGGCGCTTTACTTTGTGTAAATTATTTCATCACCACTGCTCTCAAAACGGTGAAGGAAAACATCGTTGGGAAACTGGCATGTCCTAGAACCAAAAATTCGAAGACATGTGACATCTACCAATCCGCACTGGGCCCGCGTAGTAGATTACGGCCCATTCCCTCTCACCGAGAGGAGGCGTGCGTCCCAGCAGTGGGAACATTATAGGCTGATTATGTTACAGTCTGATCTCAGTCTCAATCTATCAAAAATTCCTCTAACTTCTCTACATTTTGACAAGTTTTTGACATTTGTTTGTCGCCGAGATGAGACTGCGACTAGATTTTGAACGTTTTAAATTACGAGAATTGGCCTTCTGATCTGTCTCAATCTGTCAAAAATAGGTACCTCTAATTTCCCAACATTTTGACAAGTTTTTGACATTTGTTTGTCGCTGAGATGAGACTTCGACTAGATTTAAAACGTGTCGGAAACGTCGCAGTTTTATGGGGTCAATCTATGTTGTGCCAAAAAATAGACAGTATAGGGCGCTACACACGGCTAAGATACTATAATATTTTATCTGAAGAAACAATATCGCTCGCCACACAATTCTATGGAATATGAATTAAATATTATCTTCGTCGTGTGTAATGGTCCTTTGAATTGTATGGCGAACGATATTGTGTATCTTAAGATAAAATATTATAGTATCTTAGCCGTGTGTAGCGCCCTTAAGTTTTATCAATTGTCTGATATTAAAAATGTACCTACATAAAGTCTATTGAAACTTATGTTTAAATACAACAGCTGTGTCTGTTTTCTCGTCAGTACGAAAGCACTTACCCATTACCTATATGTGTTTTGTTTGGGTCCATATTGGCTCACCTAAAGTTCTTTACCCGAAATTGTTCTTCCTAATGATTTGTAATCAGAATGATCACTCTTCCTAAAATTTTTCATCCTAAAGTTTTCATTCATACTATTTGTAGTGCTACCGGCGATGTTCATAACACTCATGTTTCCGAAAATTGTAATTAATAATATCATTAATGTAAATATATTTAAACTCCTACTGTTTTTTATGATAACGCTTTTATCCCTAAACATAATCTATACATATAATAAAATCGTAGGAAAGTCAAAACTGTACATTGAATATTTTTTTAAAAGAATACTTGGGGCGTGATCTACAATCGATATCGAAGCCAAAAATATAGTTTTTAGAATTTTTGTCTGTTTGACTGTATGTATGTCCGGGATAAACTCAAAAAGTACTGCATGGATTTACTTCAAATTTTGCATGAATATTACTAAGAGGTCGGGTCAACATATAGGCTACATATTATCACGCTATCACCTACGGGGGAGGAGCTGTGAATCTTTATTTTTCTTACGCATTCTGTGACAGCGTGTAATCTATCGACGCATATATTTTAAATGTTGTTTTTCAGTAAGCCATGCTATTATCTAGCTTTACACTATAAAAACTACGCCATTTAAGTAACTTGGGCAGAAAAAACATAGTTTAATGAATTTTAGTAGTATAAAGAAAATTTTGAAGCAGCGCCATCTATGAGATTTCATAAAAATCAAATCAAGTTACATGTTGACACTTTTTGGAAATTAATAATTTAAATTTGATCATGTTGGCGAGGTAAGTAGTTAGTTATTCTTAAAATTCATAGATGGCAATGTGCATTTTCTTCATAAAAGTTGTATCGTATAGTTCGTTTTGACAAATTCAAGTTCCAACAAAACCCTTAAAATCTTGAGCAGAGTTGAGGACGACAATTAAAAAAAAATGCGGTGTTAAGTATTACAAAAAAGTTATGTTCCTACTGGAGACGAAGTCGGAGTAACTGATGAACGCGTGCTGAACACCTGTCTCAGTTCACTTCCAGATGTGGTCATTTCTATCGGCGGCAATCCACTGATCGAATGTGGGTTACCAGCCCCCCAATCATCACCGCATCAAGACCGTGTAAATCGGGAGTATAACGCTGAGACAAATTACGATCCGGGCGAAATGACCATGTCGCTTTGTTCTCTTCAGAGCAAAAACAAATTTATGACACCGTCCTTGAAAGCGTTGGGAAAAAACCAGGGTCAAATGTTTTTCTTGGATGCTCCTGATGGAAAAGGAAAAACATTTGTTACCACTGGCATACTTGCAGAGGTCAGGAGGCAAGGCAAAATTGCTATTGCTGTAGCGTCGTCGAGAATCGCTGCCACACTGCTTCCGAGTGGCAAGACAGCACATGCCATGTTTAAAATTCCTATAGATTTAGAGAGCGCCGAAACCCCTTTTTGTGGTGTGTCACGTAACAGCGATAAGGGACACATGCTCAAGGATTGCTCTTTGATCGTTTGGGATGAGTGTACGATGGCCAATAGGAAGGCAGTTGAGGCCGTGGACGGAACCCTGCAGGACATCCGCAGGAACGAACATTTGATGCGTCGTATCACAGCTGTTCTGTTCAGTGGCGATTTCTGGCAAACGCTTCCCGTGGTGACACGGGGATCGAGGGCTGACGAGGTGAATGCTTCGTTGAAACTATCTTCGTTGTGGTCACGAGTTCGTACGCTGCGCTTGACCATTAATATGAGAGCTCGGCTCGGCGGCAATGCACGTGCTCAAGAATTCTCCAATGTCCTTCTAAATCTTGGCGAAGGCACTCTACCAGAAGAGAGAGGTGGACAGGTGGTGCTTCCAGAGTCTCTTGGTAGAGTGGTATCCAGCTTAGAAGAACTCATTTGCTGTGTGTACGGGGACATCAGTCGTATACTGCACCTGCAGAATTCTTGGGTGTGTGAGCGGGCCATTTTGACGTCCAAAAATGATCAGGCTGCAGCAATTAACGAATGCATTCTCTCGGAAATTGAGGGGAATGAAGTGGTCTACACCTCGATAAACACTGTTATCGAGCAAGATGACGCCACACATTATCCCGTGGAATTTCTGAACTCCCTGTCAGCAAGTGGACTTCCAGCGCATACCATCAAGCTGAAGGTCGGTGTCCCGATTATGCTTCTTCGGAACCTATCTCCTCTGAAGTTGTGTAACGGGACCCACCCTAAAGTCATCTCGCTCTACAGACACACCATTGAGGCGGAAATTCTTACGGGTTGTGGCGTTGGCGAGGCAGTATTTATACCACGCATTCCCCTCATACCTCATATCTTCCCGTTCCAGTTCAAGCGCGTACAGTTCCCCGTGAGTGTTTGCTTCGCGATAACCATCAATAGAGGCAGACACTGAGGGCAGCGGGTGTCGACCTCAGGACGAGTTGCTTCTCACACGGACAACTGTACGTCGCTTGCTCCCGCGTCACCAGTCCTGACTCTCTTTAAATTTTGGCTCCTGGCAGCATAACTACCAACGTTGTTTATAGGGAAGTGTTTTAAGGTATGATGCCTTTGTACGTATTTTTACTCTTTTGTGTCCTGGAATGTATTCCTGCATTGTTTTCTCTATTTCCTTCAGTCACATCTTATGACTGAACTCAGCAGGACTCCCATATAACTCTCTTCACTTGCTTCGCTTGCAAAAAAAACTTATATTTTAATGCTATTTTAAAAGTTGTTTACTTATAATGCTATAGCGACACTGGCATCTTAGGTGTTTTTGGTGCTGTAGAGCCTTCAGGCAGACGACGTCGCGGGCAGCAGCTAGTTACAATAATATTTTCATGGCCTGGGAGTTTATACCGCAGTTTTAACTGTACCTATATCAATAACTATAGGACCGATTCGGTTCTGCCACTTCGCCGGCCGCTGCCGCGGCACGCTCGCTTCGCTCGCTCGGCTCGTGTGTTGTGGTCACAGTTCTAACCTAAACCAATAATTATGAATAGGACCGATTCGTTTCTGGAACTTGACTGAATGACTGGAGCGGGAAATCTAAACAAAAAAGATAAGACTTTGAATAATAGTGTAAAAGATGGTTATGTTGAGAAAATATAGGAAAACAAATAAAAGTATAATAGATGTTTATTGCTAGTGACATTATGAAGTTGAATGCTTCGGGATTATGAACATTAGAGACAGAGCAGTTAGGAATTGTGATTGTTAGGATGCAAAATGTTAGGAAGAACATTTTCGGATTTCCAATTATCGGAGTTGAAAATTTAGGTGAACTTTGGCGCACCCGTTTTGTTTTCCTTTTTATAATAGTTTCTGGCTTAGTGAAGTATTTGTTTTTCTAATTAAACAGTCAGCTGTGCTGCTGGGGAGTTTGTTGCGCCATTGTTTCTTCCCAGCGAAAATACTAGAAACTGTTGAAAGACGGTCGTTTTGGGGGACGGTCTTATGTAATTTTGACTGACATGAAGTTATTCGTCTATCGTGGCTTTGTTGGTTGTTTTGTTGCTGTAGTGAACAACAACAAAACAACCAACAACGTACTACAAAACTATCTTCTTTTAACCAATTTCTTCAGTATTAACATTACAGTTCTTCAAACAGCTAAAGTGAAGTGTTTTTCAATACACCACGCCCTCTTTAAATAGCCATATAATCCATCTTCAAATACTGGCAGAGTCAACATCGTCGGACAAACAAGTGACGTCACACACTTAGGAAATTTGCAAAGAGGATTAACATTATTAAATTAACGCTGATTATGGGTTCATTTTGAAGCTCGAGTGGCACCATTTTGGTAGGTAACGTTCATGGTTTAAGAAGATAGAATGAATGACGAACTAAACAATTATTCTTTGTGGACATAGTCAAAGTAAGAGCCGCACGGGTCGATCGATCAGGTTAAGCTACGCTTGCCGCGGTTGGTCCGTGGATGGGTGTCCATCTTCACATACCAAGATCCCTCCGTGCCTCGGAAAGCACGTTAAGCCGTTGGTCCCGGCTGTCATTCATGGATCTTTGACAATCGTTACGGGTCGTCAGTAGCCCGAAAGTCTGACAACCAGTCTTACCAAGGGGTATCGTATTACCCAGTAACTGGGTTGTGGAGGTCAGATAGGCAGTCGTTCCATGTAAGATACTGGTCTACTGGTCAGCTGCATCTGATTAGACTGGAAGCCGACCCCAACATAGTTGGGAAAAGGCTGTTTTGTTTTTTTTGGTGTGCGGTGGAAATCGAAACGGACACGAAAAACGAGTTTTTTTTTTAATCTATGATAATACAGACAATACAAAATCAAAGAAAGAAGAAAAATAGAAGTTCTGTTCAATTGTAATGAAAACGTCAATTTCTGAAAATGAGAAAACCATAGTT
The DNA here is from genome assembly GCA_947508005.1 of Amphipoea lucens. NCBI lineage: Eukaryota > Metazoa > Arthropoda > Insecta > Lepidoptera > Noctuidae > Amphipoea > Amphipoea lucens. The sequence continues at coordinate 1,409,066 of OX382358.1, read as the reverse complement.
CCTACTAGTATATTTTCTTTAAACGGTGAATGTGACACCGAAACTAATAAAAAGCCAAACAGATCCCATCAATTAATCATTCTGTCGCTACCAAAATAATGAGAAACCTGATTGAGGAAAACAGCCAAAAGTTTGCGAAAAAATACTCCTATAATAGAATTACCAAGATTGGCAAACGGATCGGTGTGTGCATCATTTATTATTTATCATCGCGCTTAGGGATTCAACCTACCCTCTTTACGATAGAATTGCTTTTAAAACTCTCACAACAACTCAGCTCTCCATGTATTCTTAAAAACAGCTTCTTCAATCTTCGGCTCCTATATTTCCCAACGGGATAAACAATTCCCAAGACATGTTCTTTAAACTTACTCTCATATATATTATTCATGTAACTTTTTTTGATCGCTTCCTATACTGCGCCGAACTTCGATAGTTAAGTTCACTTAGTTCAAGCTTGCGCATTCTAAGTTGCGGTTAAGTTAAAACTTGTGGTATAGGAAAACTTATAGAATATTGCCCTAAGGAATACTTTGCGGTTGATTTAGTTCAAACGCATAATAATTTTAGACTGGAAGTCGACCTAGATAAAACTGAAAGAGAATGCTGATGAAATTGAAAAGTAAAGGAGATAGAGTATGTATTATTTATGAGTAATTTTTTTTATCTTAGTGCTAATTCCTTTATTTCATTATTTACATATAAATTATATTTTTAAATATTAGGATATTTAAAAATATAAAAAATAGTAGCCCACCGGTATCGGGAACAGGGTCCAAGCTAACGGCGGTCAGGGCTCCAGAGAGAGGAACCTCCTGACAATGCGGGCCGTGTCCAGAAGTACAGCTTTCTGAATCAAGCCCTTAATCCAGCTGCCCAACGAGAGCCTCCTTAGGTGTTGGTCGAGGCTCTTGGCTATCAATCCATTGGCTGTCACGACTATCGGCACAATGATTGCTGAGTCAACATCCCACATATCGACAAGCTCGCGAGCCAAGTCAAGATTTAGTGTTAATTATTATTACGACTATTCATGCTTTTATTCAAACAACCCACAGTATTTTTGTTGCAATACTAAATAACACTAGATATCTAATTAACTGTCGGTGTGTGTTGCGCTTTGACTGCACCTTGCACGGATCTAGAGATGATCGCGAAGAACAGGTTTTGTTGAGACTTTGTTGTTTTCGTTAATTTTTTTTGTAATGTTATTATGTATTTGATTACTAGTTTATTTATAAGTATAAAAAGTATGTATTAAGTATGTTGAAACTGTGTATAGGCACAAGTGGCGGGGAGTTTCATTGCAAAACCAGGAGGTTCATTGCAAAACCAGCGTCAGGCAGCATCTGTCTGGCATTAATTCTGAAATGAACCTTTTTGGCGCAGCCGTGAGGCACACACTATTGTTATTTATTGAAACATTATTTTTATTTTTCCATCACGACATAGGCTATGTTCCTTTTGCACAACTAATAATAAAAACCAAGGAAAGAGAGAAAGTGGATTCGGATATAAGAAAAAAAACACTATTATTGCTTGGGAGAATTATTGCCGCAATGTTATTACGATAATATCAAACCCATTAAATCATTATTATAAACAGTACCAGGAATATAAACTTCCTTTGGCAGCTTGTGGCCGAGCTCATAACGGTATTACGAAATACAATTTCTACGAAATAATCATTTATCGAGTTGCTGCCAGCATTTCGTATTTTACTCGTAGGTAGCTTAACTTGGCTATCATATTATGTGTTTAAGGTAAGTGACTGATTACTTGCAGAGAAACAGCGTAGTGAAACGTATAAATTTTTCTGACAAATCCAAGCATTGTAGCTATCTCAAATTCAGCCGTGTACAAAACCCATTTTTGTTCATATTATTTACTAGCAGCGCCCCGCGGTTTCACCCGCATACGTTTTCCGTGATAAAAACTATCCTATGTCCTTTCCCGGGACTTAAACTATGTGTATACCAAATTTCATCTAAATCGATTCAGCGGTTTAAGCGTGAAGAGGTAACACAGACAAACATCACTTTCGCATTTATAATATTACTAGCTGCGCCCCGCGGTTTCACCCGCGTAAATGTCGATCCCGTGGGAATATCGGGATAAAAACTATCCTTTGTCCTTTTCCGGGACTCAAACTATCTCTATCTAAATCGGTTCCGCGATTTAAGCGTGAAGAGGTAACAGACAGACGGATGCATAAATACTACTAAAACATATCATTTTTTTTTAATCCATCGGCCAATTTTCGAGTTATGAGGTAGGTCCTCAATCCAGGTGTTGGAATTGAGGAGCCACTCTATACGTCCTGTAAGTCTAAGCACGCACCACGAAATTTAATCGTTGCGAAAAATAATCGCCAATCTGTGAACAATAAAATCGCGCATCGCAGTGCGCGCTTAGCCTAATTTTTTAAGGATTTTACTACAAATTCCAGGATCGTGCCTAGAAAATGCACACAAGTGCAGGTAATTTACTGCTAAATATTGGCAGTACCAACGTTTAAATATGAGACATATAATAAAGGCGATGTATATGGACTGTATGTATTAATTAATGGCTGGTAGTATAAAATAAAACTAAAGCCGCGTGTTAAAAGGATTTTAGTGAATAAAAAATGAATATTAAAATATAAAATTGGAAATACAAACTTTTGACAGATACAAGAAAAAAAAGCACAAACAAAAAAAAAATAATACCATTAAAATAAAAACTATAAAAGTCTAAAAAGTTCAACTGAACCAAACAGTTTGCAACAACATACAGGGTGAAATTAAATTCATGGGCATCCTTTTAAGGGGTCATTGTACTCATCATTATGAACAACTTTTACTATGGGACTAAACCTAAAATCGCGAAAAATAAAATCAGCTGTTCCTTACATTTATGTTCACATAACTCGTCAAAATGTAGGGAAGAGCTGATTTTTTTTCGCGATTTCAGGTTTGGTCCCATATTATAAGTTGTTTATAATGATGATTACAATAACCCCTGTAGATACCTTCAATCAACACGGACACATAGACGAGTATCATGACAAAGCATAGAGAAACATGATAAAAACAAAATATCAAGTGAAATTATGACATTTTCAGTGGAACAGCTATGACGGAGATAATAGAGTCGGGACTTCAAAAGTCCGACGGAACGAGTCTGCGAGTGCAGTAATGACTGACAATGACTGCGCCAACCGTTTCTAGTGTAGGGGCGCCATCATTCGGGGAAATGTTAGGACTTTTTTTTTTATTAATAGTGTTTTTTTATTATTTTTGTATTGCTTATCACATCACACTTCACATAAAGGCGAAAGTTTGTGAGTGAATGTGTGTGTGTGTTTATATGTTTGTTACTTCTTCACGCTCAAACGGCTAAACCAATTTTGATAAAATTTTGTGTGGAGGTAGCTGACACCTTGGATTAATACATAGGCGACTTTTTATCCCGATATTCCTACTTGGTCGTCATTTACGCGGGTAAAACCGCGGGGCGCAGCTAGTAAATAATAAAGTGTGAATCCAGCCTTACCAAGAGGTATTGTATTACCTTTCCTAGTAACTGGGTTGTGGAGGTCAGATAGGCAGTCGCTTCATGTGAAATAACCGGTACTCAGCTGCATCCCAACGTAGTTAAAACGCTAGGCTTGTTAATGGTAAGGTGTGAAACCTGAGATTATAATAAAAGGCAAAATCCGAAAACCGTAAATTTTTAGTAACATAACAAAAAAAAAAATTTTTTCCCGTGATAAACTATTTACATACCTACAAGTTTGTACGGAACCCTCTGTGGGCGAGTCCGACTCGCACTTGACCGGTTTTTTAATTATTATTTCACGCGAACAAAGCAAGCTTGTTACGCACTACTAAAAGGCAGTAAAATTAAGTAAGAAGTTAATAAATAATTATTTTCATATATAGTTTTAGTTTAATGGTGGTAGGTATAAAGCTATAAAATTGTATAACTGATGATGATTCTTATACAAAGTCAGATTGACTGACTGACTAACTGTTGGATAACGCACACCTTACCTACTGAAGGTAATACAATGAGTCCGCGTATCACTGGTCAGTTTCCCTCAGTCGTCAGTTTATTTAATTCGCCAGTTTCGTTGATCAGACAATTTCCCTGCTTCGTCAGTTTTACCGATTAGACAGTTGCGTTAACTCGACAGTTTCCTGTGTTTACCAGTTTTCGTCGATTCGTCAGTTTTGTATACTCAAGGGAAAAGTTTTTACGTGTTGAAGAACACATATTGAGGATAATTTATCCCGCTGTAAGGAATATATAATAGACTGAATCATAACGCCGCCATTAATTATTCCTTACATAACTAGCGTTACCCAAAGTTGGGCTAAACATAACAGGCTTTTCAGATTAATTACAATCATAGTTAAATTTGGATTAAATTACAGTTTCCCTAATACCACTTGTGGTTTACGATTACATCTTATTGAGATAATCTTTGTGAGATGAATATTAATGAACATCCAATAATAGGTACAGACGCTACCCGAAACTGTAAAATTTTCCCAATCAACTTTGAACCTTATGCTGCGATAAAGTTGCAAATCTTTTAAAGAAATTTGACAGATTGTAGTAGCTTGATGTAGGTACTGGCGTCGTCTGTACGTCTAACAGTACCTAATTACAGGGTGAAAGGGACTTCGACGCGAAACTGTAATCATGAATTCAGCGATAATGATTCTAGACCCCTTTTTTTCCGTTAGCCTGAACTGTCCCACTGCTGGGCTTTTGCCTTCCCCATATTCTTCCACATTTCCTTGTGCTGTGCCTTCTCCGTCCAATCGGTTAGGAACGAGTCTAAATCCCAGTTTTCTTACCTTACGTGCCTTACCTTATTTTATTACGATTTTTTTTATGGTTGTATTGTTTTAGTGCAATGAGACTAAATGTATTATTTTGTTTTTTAATTTATTTTGTAATCTAATCTTAAATATTATGTATAAATATGTTTTGATAATATTCTAATAATTTAATGAATTGTTAACCTTTTAATGTGAATGTTGTGCATGCCTATAAGTTGTGTATTTACACAGAATTGAAGACCCGTGATTACCTGTTGTAACTACCCTTGTAAATATATCGTTGGTGTGCCTTGCTTAATAAATAAATAAATAAATCGTCACGCCAGCGTTTCTTAGGCCTGCCTCGGTGACGAGGCCCATCTTCAGGCACCCACTCTGTGACGACTTTGGCCCATCTGTCTGGATGCATCCTTTAGTGTGACCCGCCCAGTCCCACTTCAGCCTCGCAGACTTGCCGCTAACATCGGCGATACCTGTCTTGGAGCGTATTGTGGTGTTGCGAATTTGGTCGGTGAGTTTAATCGTCGTCGGTGAGGTGAGATAGTACGCTCCATCGCTCTTTGGAAAACCTTGAGTTCGGACTTCTATGCCTCAAAGACCAAGTCTGGGCACCATAGGTTAGGATAGACACCCTAGCGTAGAAATTTTTCACCGGTTGTAATTGACACCGACTTCCGAAATTAAAGTTATTTATCACTTTGTAGTGTTTTTTTTTGAAGTCGGTTGTTTTTTTTTTGTGTAAAAATGTTTTTTTTTTCACTTTTTAGTTATACCTACCCCACACAAATTCAACATTAACACTAGTGCATTGAAGAATTGAAGACAAAAACAAGAATAAATCATCAAAATTTGCATAGAAATGCCGGAGATGCAATACATTTATGCATAAGTATAATTTCGTACATAAGAATAATTACCTAATGTATTATATACTAAAACCTTCCTGAAAGAATGTAGATCACATTAGTGAAAAGAAAATCGTGAACATACAAACATACATACATACGGGTCGAACACAGAACCTCCTTTTTTGAAGTCGGTTAAAAAAAAGTGCTGTTTCATAGAAAAGTGTAATACCTACGTGGTCAAAATGTCACCAATTTGTTTTTTTATAACCCGACCAATTTCAACGCAGGTTCAGAATCGTGTAACAATTGAATGAACGGTAACAGGTTGCACCTCAATATCCCTGCCAATCCGAATACAGTTAGGAACAATCAAGGTAAGTAGTTTCCCTTGTAACACGTCAGCCGTTGGTTTAGGACACCTATCTACTAAATCCTAGACATTAATCAGCGGTTAATGTATTAACGTTTCCAGGATTGCATGTAGGACATTAGGCACACCAGTTCAACAAGACGAGACAAATAGGTTCCGTGGAGCTTTCATGATAATTGAAGAATTTATTGCTCCCCTCCCTCGGCTCCTTGGCGGCTCCCCCTAATACATGGGACTTTAACGTAACTGGCGAAATGTGGGTGTATTATAGGTGGTGGTGGTGGTATTTAAGGTGGTGGGTGGTGGTGTGGTGGCAGGTGGTGGGTGGTGGAAGTAGTTGGTGGAGTGGTGGTAGGTGGTGGGTGGTGGTGGTGGGTGGTGGTGGTGGTTGGTGGCAGGTGGTGGGTGGTGGAAGTAGTTGGTGGAGTGGTGGCGGGTGGTGGTGGTGGTGGTGGTTGGTGGAGTGGTGGTTAGTGGTGGGTGGTGGCGTTGGTGGTTGGTGGGTGGTGGCGTTGGTGGTTGGTGATGGGTGGTGGCGTTGGTGGTTGGTGGTGGGTGGTGGCGTTGGTGGTTGGTGGTGTGGTAATAGGTGGTTGGTGGTGTGGTGGTACGAGGTGGGTGGTGGTGGTGGTTGATAGTGTGATGGTAAAGGGTGGGTGGTGGTGATGGTTGGTGGTGTGGTGGTAAGTGGTGGGTGGTTGTGGTGGTGGTGGTTGGTGGTGTGGTGGTAAGTGGTAGGTGGTTGTGGTGGTGGTGGTTGGTGGTGTGATGGTTGGTGGTGTGGTGGTAAGTGGTGGGTGGTTGTGGTGTGGTGGTAATTGGTGGGTGGTAGTGGTTGTAATGGTTGGCGGTGTGGTGGTAGGTTGTGGTGGTTGGTGGTGGTTACCTCTGCCTAACCCTTCGGGAATACAGACTTGATATTGTATTATGAAATTATTTCTAAGCAAATAATAACGGTAAACGGTAATAAAGGTTGTCTTTAAAAGATCGCTCTTAGCGATAAGACCGCCCATTGTGTCACCCATTGTAAAGTTTTCTATATTTATGTCTGTAATTTATATGGTGTACATAATAAAGAGTATTCTATTCTATTCTATTCTATTCTTTTTTTGTGTAAATCATATTACTTAGAAGCAGACTTTCCTAGCATAAAGAGCAGTGGTAGGCCTGTGGTAACTGCCGCGACTTATGACTTGTAGGTCGTAGGTTCGAACCCAGACAGGCGCTTTACTTTATGTAAATTATTTCATCACCACTGCTCTCAAAACGGTGAAGGAAAACACCGTGAGGAAACCGACATGTCCTAGAACCAAAACTTCGAAGACATGTGACTTCTACCAACCCCCACTGGACCCGCGTGGTGTATTACGGCCCACTCCCTCTCACCGAGAGAAGGACTGTGTCCCAATAGTGGGAACATTATAGGCTTACGCTGAGGCTGATGCTTTATTAGTATAATTTAACTTAACCTGATTGCCAGACTAGTTCCGAACTCGATTTGAACCGTAATCGTGAGTTCGTTACGCGGCGAGGTCGACCGAATCGAAAACTGCACGTGAGTTTAACCTAAAATGAACACTGTAGCCACAAATAACAAGCAAAATGAAAAGCTTCCCTAGGAAAGCGATTCCGTAATTTTTATAATAACTGTCATGAAAATCTGTCAAAAACCCGACTACTGAAAAGGATGAAACAAGAAAGTACCTTCCCGTGGTCGCATGCTGCCATAGCTTATAATATGTTAGAACAGCGCAGCGGCATGCGACCACGGGAAGGTACTTTCTTGTTTCATCCTTTTCAGTAGTCGGGTTTTAGTTTTTAAACTTATTTTTTATTTAATTATTTTGGGGTTTATGTCATTAATAGGTATTTATATTTTTGAAATGTGCTAATTAAGCCCTTTCATCAGATACCCAACACGATATGATTAAATATTTTTTTTAGGTCATGTCTTTATGTCCGCTAGAGGGCACCATATTCAATTTATTGTGACGTCACATAACCTATAACCAGCGGGCGATCAAGACGCTTCTAACGATACCTCATTTGTCCAATTATGACAAGTAGTTTAGAAGTTATGAGGGAACAGATGAACATACATACATACTTACATACATACACACCGGTCAAAAATCATAACCCTCCTTATTGCTTCGCCGTAGTCGGGTAAAAAATGAAAAAAATCATGAAATCAATCAATCGATCTGAATCATGAATCTGTCATGAAATCTGTCGGGGTGTGTGTGTGTGTGTGTCATTTTCACTACACACACTCGCAGTATGTGACATTAAGGTGTCAAAAAATGCTCTGTATTGGACAACCGCTATTGTGTGACCGTTCACCACTTTCTTAGCAAACAAAAACTCTTAAGTTTTGCTGTGAAAAGGACCATAAACGCAACAAGATAAAAAAAACATACATAAAAAAGTTTATATTAAGGAAATGCTTTGTCACACTACATGTGAGTAACTATCTCAGCTTTTCACAAGTACCATCATGCAAAAACGAACTATATTCTAATAGGAACAGGAGCGGTTTTACTTTATTTCGTTTTATATTCACCAAACTACATAGACAACATGTGTGTTGTTGTCTAGTGCTATGTTTTATCTTTTTAGTGCTGTTTTATAAGGGTATGTCCACATCAATGAGTTCAAGAACTATATAACAAAACATCACGCCTTGTTCTCTCGAAGGGATGGGCAGAGGTGTAGCTATAATAATAATAATAATCATTTTATTATCAGGCCGCTGAGGCCCATAGATAAAATACACAAAATAAGGTTATACTATAATAAACGAATACATATTAAAAACCTTAAAGCTATGACTATACACGTAACGTTGTCGGCGTCGTGTGTCTATAGTACTCCCACATTTTCCTAGTTATGTTTAAGTCAGATAGCCTCCCACAATGTGGACCGATGACCTTATCAAGGCCGCAGGAATCCACTGGGTGCAGGAAGCACAGACTCGGTCGAAGTGGTGGTGCTTATGAAAGCAGTGGACGTGTTTCGGCAGAAATTATGATGATGATGATGATTTTTACATAATATAAATACATACATAACCAGCCTATAATGTTCCCACAACTGGGACATAGGCCTCCTCTCAGTGAGAGGTAGTGGGCCATAATCCACCACGTGGGTCCAGTGCGGGTTGCCAGATGTCACATGTCTTCGAATTTTTAGTTCTAGGACATGCCGGTTTCCTCACGATGTTTTCCTTTACCGTTTTGTGTGTTGAGGAGTGGAAAGAAACAAGCGTTTTCATTATTATGGAGGCATTTTTCTTTAATGAGATAAGTTGATAAATACAGCTGAGAAAAATTATTACTTTCACTTCCAGGCATAGTTATTATTTTCAATATTTATTTAATTATTTAAACGTAGCGTAACCGCAACGTAAACGTAAATCGGTATCACCCATCGATATGTATTATATAATATAAAGCCTTAAAACCCTGCCCTGCCCTGCCTGTACATTTACTCCACGCGTTCGTGCTAGGCCCGGAGAATACAAAAAATCTGCTTTACTGTAGAAATATCGCAAATAATTCAGACATGACATAAATTCGAAAGTAACTCTATATCTTACCTTTTCACACCTAAACCAATAAACGGATTTCGATAAAATTCGGCACGGATATAGATGGCATCCTGAGGAAGGATATAGACTTTTGTCCCGGTAGCACGTTCCCGTGGGATAATTTCCGACACCCACGCGAGTGAAGCGGCAGGCAGAAGCTAGTTAAAAATAAACTTACTTCAAATAAAATAAAAATGTCCCCTACGTAATTACTGTGCACAGCAGAGCATATTGTGTAGTAATAGCATTATTAGCAATGAGTCTGCCATCTTGATTGAATTACACACAAATTGAGTTACTGCAACTACTGGGGAATGCTGCTAGACTCCATTTTAAAATGAACATGCTGGTATATACTATTACCTACTAGCGAGTCTGGCGATCTGCCCCTGCCTTGCACGATTTTTATTACGACTTGACAAAACATTGAGACTTCTTCGTCAGGGTAGCCAGTAAAATTAAATTTTTCTTACGTTTTTTCCTTGTTGCATGTTGATCTTAATATGATTTGCGGCTGTAACAAATATTTATTTAAAGAATTATTATCATAAAAATCATCAATTCAACACTTTATGTTCATATTACCCTATTGAGTATTTCATGAAATCGAGAAAATTTAAGATCACAACCTTTTTTTTTTTTTTCCTCGCTGAGAAATGCGTTACGCATCCCCGCTCGTGGGGGACGAGACAGGGTATGTGGGACTCCTGTCGGAATGACACCGACAGTATACCCACTAAAACTCAGCGGTGTCCCCACATCGCCGTGATGGGAGGGCCATGGGAAACCGGCTCAGCCTTTACTTCCACAACCCTCCCGGCGCATGCCCGCCTAGCTGGCGGCCCCGCATGCCCGGCAGGCTGGGGGGCTACGGGAATAGCCGGGAGCACCTGGCCATTCCCGTCCAACACTGATGGAGGCCTGTGCAATACAGGCAAAGGTGCCCCCGCACCTGTTGCCTGCTGGCCTCCATCTGGGAGGAGTCGGTGTTGACTGTCAAACTGACGTCTTCTTCGACCCCTCCTCCGCCTTCGGAGCAACGCCGCGTGAGGATCTTACTCCCGCGCGCGCTCCGCCGCCTCCTTCTGGGACATGACGTGTTCGCAGAACGAGGCGACTGCCGCCCAGGACCCCTCATCCCTCAGCATGGCGTTAACCGAGCCGAGGACTGATAGGTCCGGTCCGATCGCCGCGATGAGACTGCGGCGCGGCTCGGACCACGACGGGCACACCTCGAGGGTGTGCTGCGCCGTGTCCCCCGCCGCGCCACAGTCGTGGCACGACGGCGTCTCCTCCCGTCCGATTCGGTGCAGGTACGATCCGAAACAACCGTGTCCGGACAGCACCTGCACCAGCCGGAAGGAGATAAGATCACAACCTAGTCATACCGAACCCAACATAGTTGGGAAAAGGCTGGGCAGGTGGATGTGTGTTTGCGTGCGAGTGTGTTCTGTAATCCAAAATTACTTTAAATATAAAACTAACCCTTAACAGAAAACCCAACCATATTTTTAGTTTATAACTATTTCATTCCGAGTTAGTTAAAATATTTGAAATCATAACTTTGTCTGTGAATATAGTTTTCAACTCTACAAAAGTTGGAATTTTACTGCGTAGTTAAAATTTTTCAGCTCCAGACATATTATTTGCACGATATATTTGTAAGCCAACCTCAACATTGTTGGGAAAAAGCTAGGTAGATGGTGATGATGATATTACTGTAAGTTACGTCTATTTCTATTTGCAGAATAAAAACGTTTGTTGTCTGTAAAGTCGGTTTACGGACGATAATTTTACGTGATAACGTCATAAGAAAACATCCGATCGTGCCTCTCTATCGCTTGTTCCACGCTCTCGCTTGCACACTCGGCTCAGGCGGAACGTGACAATGAGTCATGCTTTTTCGTGCGTGCAGCCTGCGTTCATCGATTTATAAGACGATATCACGTCAAAAAAATAATGTTGTAATGTCAATCAGTATGTAATGTCACGTCAACACCGGCTGTCGCTAAAAACGAGTGCTGGGGCTCCGTCTCACATAGGGTCGCATTAAGCTGAGCGATGGCCGTTTTGCGTGGATGTGACGCAATATTTTGTCCCAACTTGTTCTTTCCTGTGTTTGAGTTCTTTCTCTGTGTCATTTAAACAGCAAATAATCCTATTTTCTTTATGTTTGAAGTGAAAACTTCTTTAAGCGTGTTGGGCATTTTTTGAGATGGGAAAAAACCATTGAATCCGCGCCACTGTTACCGTAACGACACCGCTTCGGATGTGTTCGGCTGTCCTCGGGACGTACTCGGTTTTAATGTATATCCGATATGTTAGTGAGTGATGGCAAAGTATTCTGTTTGTGTTTTGTTTTTTTGCCAGTTTTTTTTTCTCTCCTTTTATACCTATTTGAGAGGCAACAACGCACAAAAAACAAATGAAAGCTACCGGGCAGATTTTTGCCCAGCAGGAAGACAAACAGATTGAATAAAAAACAAACACAAAATATGTTTAATAGTTGGAATTTGCATTTTAAATAAATACAACGATGTAGGTACTTCATATAAATATGTAGGTTTATGATAAAACCGCTACAAACATATTTTAATCGTTTAAACATAAGCAAAGCATAATATTTGATGCTAGATTGAGTCCATACGAGTACGTGCTCATAATTACCGTAGAAATCACAGTACCTATTTATACTATGATAACACGAACATAAATTTTGAAACGTATGTTATTATAGTATCAGGTTTTCGTGCCAGGGTAAAGGCCTCTGAGAACAGCGGGGTAATTGCGTAACAAACTATCAGTAAGGGCCAAAGCACACACGCTACTTTCAGCATCGGCGATCGGCGATTTTGCGGCTGTATTGATGCTGCATCGCGTTTTGGCGACTCTCTGCGTTCGGACGCGGTATCGGAATCGCGCGTTTTAGCGACTGCTCCGATACTGCATAGCAATTTCGCGACTTCCTGCGTTCGGACGTGGTATCGGAATCCCGCGTTTTAGCGACTGCTCCGATGCTAGCGCAAATGCCAAATCGCTGTGACCGGCATCCGAATGTGTGCGGAGTGTAGCGTTCAGCCGCTGTGTCGAGCTTCCGAAAAGCGACTGAATCGCCGCGTTTGGCGTTTTTATGTGTGCGGTGTGGAATGCTTGGTCGCTGCATTTAGCTTCTAAAAAGCGGTTAAATCACCAATCGCCGATGCTAAAAGTAGCGTGTGTGCTTTGGCCCTAAGCCGTGTGCGCACGCACGAACAAAACATGGTGAATACGAACATCTAACCCATTTTGTTCGCACGTGCGTACCACTAACGAACGCCAAACACTGTCTTCGTCAAAAATGTTCGTGGCGATCCAATTTGGCTGTGTCTGTGTGTGTGTGTTTGTGTGTGTTTGTTTGTGTGTGTTTTGTGTGTGTGTGTGTGTGTGTGTGGCGGTGTTCGGAGAAATTTGATGCTACTTCACTGTCGACCACTTCCAACGGTGAATCTATGGTTACTGAGGGGTTGAGCGCAAACACAAGTAGAACTGTGTTCGCAAGGTGTTCGTGTTCGCTTTGCTAATTTACGTCCACACGTACGAACCAAATGTTCCTTGGTCGATGTTCGTGTTCACCATGGTTTGTTCGTTCGTACGTACACGGCTGTAGGAATGGCTTTCATTTTGACAGTTCAACAACATTCGTTGCGGTATTTACGTTGTTGAGCAGACGTGTTTTTTGAACATTATGAAGCAATGGATTGTGATTAATAATGTGGTTACGCAATTAAAGTGCTGTGCTCGCTGCATTTCGTCGAATTCGCCTTTATAATTAAAGACGAATTCTTAAACTAAGCATTTTTACTATGCCACGACACGGAGGGGTCTTGGTATGTATGGTCATCTATTCACAGACCAACGGCGGCAAGCGTAGCTTAACCTGATCGATCGACCTGTGCCGCTGTTATTATTTAGCCACGGACCCCTCTCTAAAGGCTCTATCATTTACTATAATCATATGTACGAACAGCTTCAGAGAAAAGGAACCCCCGAAGACTTTAAAGATTATCGCCCGAGCGCGCTCGAGCCCGCCGTCGCTCGTCGCTCGAGCGATGGCGGGCTCGAGCGCGCGCGCTCGGGCGCGTCACGTGGCTCTGGCCTCAAGCAGCTCCCTCCCCCGCTGCCGCGCGGCGCGGCGCATCCATCTCTGCCCGAGCATCCACCGATCCCACTCAAATATTATTTGCAAGTTTTTAAATAATTATAATATGGTATTTTTTCGGCTTGTTGCCCGAACCGTATACCGTATAACCATAAGGCCCTATCTCTCTCAGAGTCTGTTAAGGTCAGTGAACAGGTTGCTAACACCGATAACCTTTTTTATCGACTGGTAGGTAGTAAGTCAAAATCAATGTGTCAGCCAGCTGTAACAATAGATTTGACTGGTGATGATACCATACCATTGTGTCCAATTGTTATGAGTCATAATAAACTAAAGAAATATATTAAAATTAAGAAATTAATTAAACGGTCACAGAGAGCAATTAAGAAACAAAATCTTTTAAAATTAAATATTTCCCTTAGAAGGGAACGTGTTATCCTTTCTAAAAGTTTAAATAGTTGCACTGTTGAGTTAGATGAATGTAGGGAAAAATATGACATTGATACAAAGCTCCTATATAATGATATACTACACAAGGAGCACTTGCTGAAGGATATTTTTGAGAAATATGAGACTTCACAACAACAACTAAGTGAGCGATTATTTGAGGCTGGGGAACTACTGGAGTTGGTGAAGTGCAATGCTGAGAGTTATGAGTTTCTGACTAATAATCTCTCATGCAGCTGTGCCAACCAACCACCACCACCTCCTCAGCCTCAGAGTGACTTGTCTCCACCGGTGTTGGCTCTTCCAGCAGAGTCCTGTGTTAGTACACAGAATAATAAATCAATTTTTTTTAGTGACGAAGTAGGTTCAGGCTTTGGAAAAATATTACTTAATTACCTTAGCCATAGTTTTACCAATCATTGCTATCATAACATAAGTTTTAAACAAATGATTAAAAGAATTGCAAACACAAACCTAGACAATTATTCTACAATGGTTTTGCTACTAGGTAAAAGTACCAGAGAGGACATAGTGGATGGTGTCAACACCTTATTAAAGTTAAACATAGGTAAGCTAATGTTGTGTGCTTTACCTTACTCTGATACTCTATCAGAAGATGAGAATAAATATATATATAAGTTGAATAACACTATTCACATGCTGACATGTTATCATAGTGACAAATTATTGTTTTTTGACACTAATAAGTTTGTTAGTGGTTTTAAGTTAACTCAGAGAACTTTATCTCTGTCTTGGGAATGTAGACATATGATTGCTATGTTGATAGCATATAATATTAACGGTGTTATAGCTAATATAACAAATTCTAGTATTAGGGACGAGTCTGTGTTGTCTAATCATACTAACAACATAGTGATGACTAATTATGAATCTTCATGTTGTACGAAGGAGGGTCCACCTACAATACCAACATCTTTGGAGGCCACTACCAGTCAGATAGGGTATTCTCTTCCTGCTGGAACTCATACGGGCTTCCTAGACACTTCAGTCGTAGTTGTGGAGGTCTCTCCGGATAACTCTTTAAACTAGTCAGTAAGACAACAAAAGTTACCCCTTCAAATAACCTATTACTATTAGAGAATAATAAAAAGGTATCTTCTGGCAATATTACTCAGAATAATAAAAAACCAAAGGGAGGGCAACATGTTTTAAAATTATTTAACCAAAATATTCAAGGTTGCTCTTCTAAATTACTGGAAATAGAATTGTTTTTAGAAAAAACTAAGTTTGATGTCATTTGTTTAACAGAACATTGGTTAAAAGCTCATCAAGTAATGTCAATTAACTATGAAAATTATTGTGTAGTTAGCCATTTCAGCCGAACATGTATGATACATGGTGGATCATTAATATTAGTTAAAAATTCTGTTAAATCAAAGGAACGAAAAGACATCGTCGGGCTGTCTGTTGAACACACCATTGAATTGTCCTGTGTTGAGCTCGATAAGCATGTAATAGTATGCGTATACAGACCTCCAAGTTACCAGAATCTATCTGTGTTTGATTCTGTAATGGAAGATGTGCTAAAGAAACTTTCTGCTAGTAGTAAGTCAATAATCATATGTGGCGATTTTAATATTAATTTATTAGAAAATAACTCAAATACTATGAGATTATTAAGTCTTTTTAGGTCATTTGACTTGTCAAATGTTTTTATTGAACCCACCCGAGTGACAGCTTCCTCTGCCACTTGTATAGATAATATTTTCTGTAACTGTGATTATTTACACAAACAAATTGTAAATAAGTTGCCATCTGATCACAGCGGACAAACAATAACATTTTGCTCCTACATGCCTTTACAAAAAACTCTAATAAGGTTTAGGCCAATTACATCTAAAAATTTAGAGAAGTTAAATAATTCTTTAGCAAGTAAATTATGTGTTCAGAGTTTTAATAATTTATGTGACCCGAATGAGTTCTACGCCGAGTTCTTTTCACTATTAAACACGCAATTTAATGACACTTTCCCACTAAAGACTAAAAGTATTTACACAAAGTTCTTATTTAGTGACTGGGCGACTCCAGGTATTCGTAAAAGCAGGGAAAACCTTTTTGAACTTTATGGCCTAAAGCAACATATGAATAACACAAGCTTTCATCAGTATGTTGCTACATATTCTAAGACTTTTAAAAGTGTATGCAAAATAGCTAAAGCTCTTTATATTAGCAATAAAATAAAATCAGCCGATGATAAAATAAAAACTACCTGGCAAATAATAAATAATGAAACAGGTAGGAAAAAACAGCGTAATACTGAATTTAATTTAGAAACTGCACATGGCCCCATAAACTCAGATGTAGAAATTGCTCAGGAATTTGAAAACTTTTTTGCTAATATTCCCATTAAAACTACTGAAGCTTTAAATTCCTCACCCGCGCGTTCTGCTGATTTACTTAGAAAGAATGTTAAGGCATGCCCCTCGGAGTTTAGTTTTCAACATACGAACCCCCAGGCTGTTATAAAAGCTTTTAAAGATCTTAAAATTAAATCAACAGAAGATCTCTGGGGAATGTCTGTAAAAGTTTGTAGATCTATCATTGAAACGATTGCGCCCTATTTAGCTTTCATATTTAACATCAGTATAGACCAAGGAGTCTTTCCGGATCTCATGAAACACAGTAAAGTAGTTCCTTTATTCAAAGCCGGTGATAGTAAAGAACCCAACAATTATAGGCCTGTGTCAATTCTGCCAGTTCTCAGTAAGGTGTTTGAAAAGTTGATGCTCAATCAAATGTTACGCCACTTTAATAAAAATTCCATCTTTCATGAACAACAGTACGGTTTCACCAAAGGGCGTTGTACCACTGACGCCGGTGTCACCCTAATAAAGAACATTTTTAACGCCTGGGAGGAAGCACAAGATGCCATTGGAATCTTTTGCGACCTCTCAAAGGCGTTCGATTGCGTCAACCATGAGACACTTCTGCTGAAACTTGAGCACTATGGGATTAGGAATTCAGCTCTTGATTTACTAAAGTCGTATCTAAAAGATAGAAAGCTTAAAGTTCAAGTAAACGGCGTAAACTCATTGGGGTCTGAAATGGCAATGGGCGTTCCTCAAGGTTCGATATTGGGTCCATTCCTCTTTTTAGTTTACATTAATGATTTACCACAATTACTTCAAAATCAACCGAAGATGGTGTTATTTGCAGATGACACATCATTGATCTTTAAGATAGACAGACGGGCACAAAATCTTGACGACGTGAATAACTCTATTCTTCAGGTCCAAGATTGGTTTACGGTAAATAATTTGGTACTAAATGAAAAGAAAACCAAATGCATTAGATTTAAATTACCAAATGTTAGAAGTAGCGAATGTGACATCATACTGAATGGAGAAAAACTAGAATTTGCTGATCAAACGGTTTTCCTGGGAATCACGCTAGACGAGAAATTACAATGGGGACCTCACATAACATCTCTTGCGGGGCGGCTTAGCTCGGCCGCTTATGCTGTTAGGAAGATAAGACAGTTAACAGATGTAGAAACCGCGCGTTTAGTCTATTTTAGCTACTTTCACAGCATTATGTCGTACGGCATTTTACTATGGGGTCGAGCTGCTGACATTGAATCAATCTTTATTTTGCAAAAGAGAGCTGTCAGAGCCATTTATAATCTACGTCGCCGCGAATCTCTCAGGGAACTATTTAAAAGGATTAATATTATGACGGTACCTTGCCAATTCATTTATGAAAATATTATGTATGTAAGAAAAAATCTACATCTTTTTAATAAAATAAGCGATAGACATAACTTTAATACAAGAAATAAAGATAAAATACATCAACCATTTTTCAGATTAGCCAAAGTACATACATCTTTTATGGGGTACTGTGTTAAATGTTACAATAAAATACCTTGTGATATATTGCAATTAAATGAAAGAAAATTTAAAACTCACATTAAACGTACACTTTGTAAACAAGCATACTATAAATTAGAAGATTATATCCAAGATAAGAACGCTTGGAAACATGCTGGTCCTGCTCCATAGGACAATCTAGAGTCTAGACAAAATCAAACTGGTTGCTAATTTAATTGTAAAAATTTTTTTTTATTCTTTTTTTTTACATTTATTACTCACACCCTGACTTATTACTTGTATTTTGTTTTTTAATTAAAATCGTTTTGCTTGTACCATGTTTGTAAATATGTGAGCACCATGTATCTATCAAATAATTAATTTATATGTCATGGTTTCGTTTTTAATTCTTTTACCTATTGTGGTATAGTAATTTTATTGTAGGTGCATCGTCCTCACATGTTATTATATAATTAATGTACCCATGCAAAATATTGTACCTAAACATTTTAAAAGAGTAACGGTGGAGTTTCTTGCCCGTTCTTCTCCATACGAAAACTACCTTTTGGAATGGGCGACTAGAATCAATTCTATTTTAAGATAATTTTTGACGTTCAAAAGTGCCTTTTATGTGCCTATTTGAAATAAATGCTATTTGAAAAATAAATGCTTTGACGTATCCCAAGAATAACTTAACTTACAAAAAGACACTTTCCGTGCGATTGAGGATACGAACCCGCATCACCAGGCGCCAGCCGATCACATAGACCGCGCCTTATACCACTAGACTATTGAATCAGTTAGCCATCTTAACGAAAATTTGAATAGCTTTACTCCTTTTATCGAACAAGGTTGATAACGGTCTAATCTTCTAGATATTAAGGTTTAAATTTCAACTTCCACCACGTATTATAAGTACTGACACCTTACCGTCTTGTTTTACAAAATGCAATTCGTAACTCCTCAATTTACTAAAAGATAAGGTTGAAATTTGCATAGATTTCTTGTTTGATTGAATAGAATGTGCCTGATTCCGATTGTTGCACTACCTACCGTAATTTTACTTCAGAAACTTAACTAGCTGTATGAACTGCGAGTTAAGGTTGAATTTAGAATACTTCTTCGCCTTATTTACTAAACTGTGATTGAGGGTATAATTACTTTTCAAATCGTTTCGTTTTCGTGTCGATCCGCTTGTGCGTAATTATCTTCGTCGAAATATTATCCAATTTATTAAGTTTTTGAACAGTTGATTATATTAACCGATAGTATTGTTCGATTAATAACTTTTTGAAGGCTAGAATTAAATAAACTGACGACTGAGGGAAACTGACCAGTGATACGCGGACTCTAAAATTGTTGTTCTCTGGGAACAGGAACAAAGCATAAAGAACGAGATATGGCCATAACGGTAAGATTTACGTTATACACATATATGTATTTATTGTTGCAATCATGTTGCATTATTACTGACAAGTTGGATTTTTTTATGTATTCCTAATATTATTATTTTCGTTCCAGAGAAAAACAGTTCGTAGATGGATACAAAGGTATCATGCAACTGGTGATGTGAAATGTGATCGCCAAGGCCCTCGCTCAATAATTGTTTACACTAATGAATCGGGGCGACACCGTAATATTGTGGAAGTTCACTCAGTGACACCCTTCAAAACTACGCGTTCAAGTGTGACTTCAAGAAGTGATAGACAGTGACGGCCATCCTCTCCGTTATTAATAAGCAATTTACTCGGCAGATTTATTGTGTAACTGATCTGATAAAATTACATTGGAACGTATGAGCAAGTGTTAATAATTCCCAATATTTGTGGAATCATTAATTCGTAGTTAATCAAAAATAAACAACCTTTATTATTATCAATCCAGATGCTTTTGTTTACAAGTAGTCTTGTAATGTGTGATGCACCATCTGACCTCACATATTTTTATAATTTCTAATGTTGTGTTAAATAAGGGTTATCAGAAAATGTGATAAAAGAGAAAGATGTATATTGCTATACTTTTATAGTTTAGCATGTTGGTTCTTCCTCTGTAATTCACAGGCACAAATGACAACATTTAATTTTTTAATCTTTTTTTCCGATAAGATCATACAAAGTATAAAAAATTAATGTTTTCACAACTTTAAATGAATAAATATTATTGTAGTTGTTTCTAGAAAAATCTATAAATGAACCGTTATCTAATGTTAAACATTCTAAACCTCACCCAGGGTATCTATTTTGTGTTTAGTTAATATTCTAAGTAAATAACCCCAATTTAACACACATAGAAAACTGTATATTCAACCGTGAAGTGGATTCCATGAAGTCCTAGAAAAGTAATTAGAGAAATAAATGAATATTGTTTATGCAACATGCCTAGATTTTCTTACAAACCTCATACCTACTTCAACATTTGATTTCTTAAATAATAATTAACAAAAATCACATAATAACCTATAAAAGAAACAAAAAAAAAACAAAAAAAGAACTTCTCGTCCGAGGATTTGAACTCGAGACCATCGAATTGTTAAGCCGCTGTCTTAACCACTAGACCAACACGCCATATACAATACGTTACAAAAAACTTAAATGGGTTTAATGTCATTACCAAAAGGGGTTCCTTTTCTTTGAAGCGGACTGTACATAAATAAAATCAAAAAAATTCTGCGTAATAGTTTTCGTGTTCAGATTAACATATCCAAACACAAAAACTAATACGTAGAATTCTGAGAAAGGTAAATAAAGCGATGTTTTATCTTTTTTGTTGGAACAACGTTATCAACGTGGGTGTTCGCAGATATTAAATGTGAAATTTTATCTCGTTACATGATTATTTGTGTTTGCGCTCCGGATATCATATGTGTCGGCACGATCCTCGTTTTATATCAACCTCTCTTATTGAATTGTTAAAATTGAATGGACATGTTGAAACGAGTGGGTTTATGAAAATGAAATTGCCTTTTCAACTAATTTGTCCTGTCAACAATGACCTACGGTGCCGAGACACGGACGGTCACAAAGGAGACTATCCATACACGAATAGCACAAAGGGCCATGGAGACATGCTTGGCATAACCCTACTAGATCCAGAGTGTAACACCGAAATCCGTTGTCGGTCAAAATTCCACGACCGACGTCGGGAACAATACGATACGCCTCAAGATTTACATCTGTCACCTCACACACCAGGTCCAGTTGAAAACCAGCGTCAGGCACTAGTTGTCTGGCATTATTGCTGAACTGGGCCTTTTTGGCGCAGCCGTGAGGCACACTTTCCTGCTAATTACTTACATCGGACTGTACGCTTTTTTTTATTGTTTTTTTTTTTATCTGATGTAACTGGTGTATTGTGTGTTTTTTAGTCTGTGCTAAATAAATGTATTTTCTTTCTTTCTTTTCAAGTCGAGTTAGGCAGGAAATCTAGTTAGACGAGGAGATCGCCAATGGAATTAAACTTTGACCGATTGGTGGACAAGGTTTGGAAAGAGAAACCAGTACCGTCCAAAAACGCGTTGGATTGATGATAATATCGTCAAAGTTGCGGGAAACATATGGATAAGGGACGCACGGAACGGGAAGTATGGCAGAAGAAAGGGGGGAGGTCTATACCCAGTATTGGTTGACTCCGGGCTGAAACAATGATGATGACATTGAAGTCAGTAACACTGTCGAAAGTCATAATAATATGTTTGGTTTTAGCCCGCACTTAACTGTTACCTCTGCTTGGTTAACTCTTATCTTTTACAGATAGAAGAATGAGTAACTATTTTAGATAATTAATAAATAATTAAGGGAAAGGATTTTATTGCTTCATATGGCAATGCTGCCAGTCTTCTGGGCACGTTTCCGGATGACAGCGATGCGGACGAATATTTCAACGCCTACGTGTCCTTTGTTTTTTATTTTTATTTATTTGTATTGTAAGTTACTTAGTCTTTTATTTTAGTATCTAGTGTATATAGTTTAGTTACTTATTACGAAGCAATAAAATAATTAATATATTTAATTAAGATAATTTATAAAGATATAAATGTCAGGGAACGTTTTAGGTTCCCTCGCTATATTTATTTACATCTTTAGGTGATGACATAATTAGATCAAGAAATCATAGGTTTTCAACTTAACTCTGGCACCTATTTATTTAATTTATCAATAAGTACACCAACAGCATATACAAATAACATTAGTTTAAAACACTATTTTATTTAAGTACTAGCTGCGCCCCGCGGTTTCTCACGCGTACATGTCGATCCCGTGGGAATATCAGGATAAAAAGTAGCCTATATGTTAATCCAGAGTGTCAGCTACCTCCATACAAAATTTTATCAAAATTAGTCCAGCCGTTTAAGCGTGAAGAAGTAACAAACATATAAACACACGAACACACACACTTGGGCCTTTATAATATTAGTGTCATTACTTCTAATTTATATGTCGCAGTCAATTTGCTTAATTTGCCGTTTAGGTAACAGGCTAGCCTTTGCAAGTAGTGCTTACTCATCTCGCGCGCTGTTGGTCACAGGGTCGCAGTTCTAACCTAATTACCCCAATTGGTTAGGGTACCCTAGCTTAATTAATGCGACCAATTCCGATCGCGCGTGATTGGTCACCGTTCTAACTTAACCTAACCTATAATGAATATCATTCAGGCCGCTGGTTGAATGGCGCCGTTTAGTAGAAAGGGTAGGCTGTCAACTGAAAGGCTAATTAAGCAAATTGGCTGCGACATATAGACATGTTATTTTTTTCATAAAATAATATGTTCATGTATTCTTATAATTTGTACCTACATCTAATAATGTTGTTAATGTTAATGTTGCATGCTGCGTTATACTCGAACGCAATGTGAATTTTTACTGAATAAAAATTGAATTGAATTGAATTACGTATGTAGAAAATCTTACGTAACATACAGGGTGAAATTGAACACATGCGACAAATCGAAATGGGAGATTGTACTCATTATTATGAACAACTTTTACTATGGGACCAAACCTGAAATCGCAAAAAAAAAAAATCTGTTGATCCCTACATTTTGATGAGTTATGCGAACATATATGTAGGGAACAGCTGATTTTTTTTTCGCGATTGCAGGTATGGTCCCATAGTAAAAGTTGTTCATAATAATGAGTACAATCTCCTATTTCGATTTGTCGCATGTGTTCAATTTTATCCTGTATAAAGTAGCTCCGTAAACCTATGGGCCACCGTTATAAAAATGTTACCATATATAAGATTTTCTAAATAAAGCAAAATAATAATAACCGTTATTCTAAACAACGATGAAAAACTTCCAGAAAACATTTATTATTTTGCCGAAACAGGTTAATAACTCAACATAAATAAAAATAGAAATTCCCCCGAACATCTATTCCCAAAAGACTTGCCTCATTGACAAAGGACTTGAAAACAATGCAAATAATCCATTCAACGATATTATTTTTGTTAACATTATTTATATTTTCCATCAGAATAGCAAATCTCGTGGTATTTGTACCATAAGACGCTGTGACGAACGTAAACAGGGGTATTGACGATATGGCTTACGGATGCGGCCTCGATTTCGATTCGAATAGGGCTGTCTGAATGGAATTCGGGATAATAATATGCCAAACATGATGTGTCTCACACAGGAGCGTGGGGGGATTGGTACAAAAAATAAAGGGTTATGCCCAGTGAGTGAAGTCGGGCTGTGTCGATATCGGATAATGTCGTGTATCAGTAAAATGGAGAAGTTGTGTGATTGGGAAAGTGTTGAAGGGAATAGGGTTGAAAACTAAACAAAAGAGAAAACACAACTTGTCAACACGGGTCGATCTGCCGTGCTTGATGGTTCGTAGATGAGTGCCCATCTTTACATACCAAGACCCCTCCGTGCCTCGGAAAGCACGTTAAGCCGTTCATTCATGGATCTTTGACAGTTGTTACGGGTAGTCAGAAGCCAGAAAGTCTGACAACCAGGGGTATTATATTACCCAGTAACTTGTTTTTGGAGGTCAGATAGGCAGTCGCTCTATGTGAAATAGGTATTCAGCTGCATCCGGTTAGACTGGAAGCCAACCCCAACATGGTTGGGAAAAGGCTAAGGCTATGTTTTAGTCATTTTCAACTTTGTTGGTATCTACATATTTAGAAGGCTTGTGTTACAATATCACACTAATATTATAAAGGCGAAAGTTTGTGAGTGTGTGGGTGTGTGTGTGTGTGTGTTTATATGTTTGTTACTTCTTCACGCTCAAACGGCTCGACCAATTTTGATGAAATTTGGTATAGAGATAGCTTAAGTCCCGGGAAAGGACATAGGGTACTTTTTATCCCGATATTCCCACGGGATCGAGACTTATGCGGGTAAAACCGCGGGGCGCAGCTAGTATTGTAAATGCGAAAGTGTATCTGTCTGTCTGTTAAATCTTCACGCTTAAACCACTGAACAGATTTAGATGAAATTTGGTATAGAGATAGCTTGAGTCCCGGGAAAGGACATAGGATAGGTTTTATCCCGATATTCCCACGGGATCGAAACTTATGCGGGTGAAACCGCGGGGCAATGCTAGTTCAGCATAAAACAGAGTTATTAAAAGAAATCCAATAACAGTGTTGGTATAAAAATGCCAAAGATTTAAGATACGTAGTTCATTACCATATTTTTGGGGTTAATTTATGCCCATTTTATTATTTTGTATATTCTAACATTTCATAGTTTAATAATATTTTCATAACAATTCACAATCAATTACCCCATTTAATTACCATTTATAAATATGGCCGCGTTCGCGCACTGGATTTAGAACGCACTGCTTACCGCCGAGAGTTCGAAATTCAACAGTGTGTTTTTTTGACGCACCTGGAATGATCTGTAGGATTCTCAACCCTCGGCTCAACACGGAGAGTTGAAAATACAATGCGCGATAAAATCCCGCCGCGATATTTTTTACGTTCGTGCAAACCTGGACTTAGTACTAATTCTTTTATTGTAAAATATGTAGCAATTTTTCGACCCGTCGCTTTGGATAGTGTAATATCCAAGGACATACAAAGCGACTTTTTTTTTTGGGTACTATAGTATCCTTAAACGGTTGAGTGGCTACGTTTGCATACAATTACTTGCGTTAATAACCGGGAAACTTTTTAATTAATTAATAACAAAATTGTAGCCAAGAATAAAATCAACCTAGGTACTGTAGGGATTCTGACCTCCTTGCGAGACAAACCGGTAGGTAATATTTGAAGGCATTTTCCATTCGAACGTTTTAAGCATGTGTCATAGAGAGTGGTAGATTTGACGTATAAGAAATAAGTCGAGATAATTATATAAATATGATGAAAGACTCCTGCATAATATCCTATAAAAGTCTAATGGGAGTTTAATTCAATAAAATATATCCCCCCGTGGCGCAAACGTCACAGTACTAAATAAGTACATATTCGGGCCCTTACACCCAAATGCTACAAATATTTGTTTATGTACCAATTTTTGCAATCTAGTCATTATTTCCTTTGTATATGGGTTTGGTCGTAAGCTACGTCATTTTATGTCACCATAAACTTTTACATATTATCATGCGTTTACCTTTATTATGACTATTCCTATGCCTAGTTTCCTCAAGACCTATAGATATTTATTTTCATGGATTGTTTGTTTCCCAAATCGCACGCAAATTAGTTTCTTGAAGCGGCGATTCGCTACTAAAACACTTCCTCTCTTCTTAAACATCATTATTATAATGAAGAGTATTCGATTCTATTTTATTCTAAGCTTTGGTCTCTTAAGAAGGCGGTTTCGTCATAATATAACAGTAGTCACGAAAATCTGTCATTTTCACCAGTATCTGACAATAAGTGGTCAAAAAACGCTCTGCAATTGGACAGCTGTCATTGTTTGACCGTTCATAGCTTCCCTACGAAACCAAAGCTTTACATAGATCGTTGATAACATAATCGAAAGTTTAGATGACTCGTTCTAGCAATAATTTTTGCTTCAGAGGGGTTTCCCTCCTACGTAGGGCTTCCTTTTTTTGACAAAAGCAACATTCTCAAGCAAGACTTTATTGTTTTTACGCGCCTCACTACCCAGGCAGGCACTTAACTGTGTGTACATAATTTTATCACCACTGCTCTCAAAACGGTGTAGGAAAACATCGTGAGGAAATCGGCATGTCCTAGAATCCAACATTCGAAGACATGTGACATCTACTAAGCCGCACTGGGCCCCCGTGGTAGATTATGGCCCACTCCCTCTCACAGAGAGAAGGCCTGTGTCCCAGCAGTGGGAAAAATATAGGCCAATTACGCACGCGCCTCCCGGTGTTTCCAAACACATCTGCCTTGCCAACATCTTAAATATCATTTATCCTTTCAACATGACCAAACCATCTAAGTACTCTTTTCAATATTTGTCACTATTTACCCGACTACGGCGAAGCAAAAAGGAGGGTTATGATTTTGACCGGTATGTATGTATGTTCATCTGTTCCCTCGTAACTTAAAAAGTACTTATAATAATTTGACAAATGAGGTATCGTTAGAAGCGTCTTGACCGTCCGCTGGTTATAGGCTATGTAACGTCACACTAAAATCAATATGGCGCCTACTAGAGGACATAAAGTAATGCAAATTCCCATATTTGCAAAATAAAATAGGTATCTTTATCTTTAAAAATAAATATTTTGGAATGGTGCCTTGTGGGGTATCAAATGAAAGAGCTTAATTAGGACATTTCAAAAATATAAGTATTACTGAAATAAGCCCTAAAATAATTACATAAAAAAAAAGTTTAAAAACGAAAACCCGACTACTGAAAAGGATGAAACAAGAAAGTACCTTCCCGTGGTCGCATGCTACCATAGCTTATTTAGTACAGCGCGCAGCGGCATGCGACCATGGGAAGGTACTTTCTTGTTTCATCCTTTTCAGTAGTCGGGTTTTTCTTCTTTTAAACTGGAACATTATCTTATCACATCATTCCTCGATCCACAAGAATTCAGCTCGCACAACAAGGTCCAGTTAAATCTACTATTTAGTAACTAGATTTAGCCGCTCGACCCATTCTTGGTTTTCGCCCTCATCGCGTTTTCAATTACTTGTTCGACAACTGTATTGTCTTACATCTACTTCTTTATAGATTCCTTATTATTCAATTAAGTCAGTGCACAACAAAACCGACTAAATGTTT
This sequence comes from Amphipoea lucens, assembly GCA_947508005.1. NCBI lineage: Eukaryota > Metazoa > Arthropoda > Insecta > Lepidoptera > Noctuidae > Amphipoea > Amphipoea lucens. Next base: position 1,381,835 of record OX382358.1, on the reverse strand, counting down.
GTTCAAGAACTTTAAATAAACACTGTATATTGCGTCGTGTAATCGAAAATAAACACAGAGTATCTAATATATCGCAGTGACATCAACCTGTTAAATTCAATTCAGAATAGAATAGAAAAACAAAAAAAACACACTAAAAAAAAGAGAGAGAGAGAGAAAGAAAAAGAGAGTATTTAAAAATACACTTTAAAACTTTTTTACAAAAAAAACAACCGACTTCAAAAAAAAACACTACAAAGTGAAAAATAACTTTAATTTCGGAAGTCGGTGTCTTTGGCTCCGCATTTTCGTTTTTTGACACCGACTTCCGAAATTAAAGTTATTTTTCACTTTGTAGTGTTTTTTTTTTAAGTCGGTTGTTTTTTTTTGTAAACAAGTTTTTATTTTTCACTTTTTAGTTGTACCTACCCCACATAAATTCAATTAACACTAGTGCATTGAAGAATTGAAGACACAACTCGAAGAATCATCAAAATTCGCATAGAAATGCCGGAGATGCAGTACATTTATGCATATAACTTCGTACATAAGAATAATTACCTAATGTATTATATACTAAAACCTTCCTGAAAGTATGTAGATCACACTAATGAAAGAATTATCAAAATCGGTTCAGTAGTTTTTGAGATAATCGCGGACATACAAACATACATACATACATACATACATACATACATATACATACATACATACATACATACATACATACATACATACATACGGGTCGAATACAGAACCTCCTTTTTTAAAGTCGGTTAAAAATAATACACGTTTTCTTGAAGATATAATAGATACCTAATTTCAGATAATTCGAGATAATTTTCAAGTTATGGAACAACAAACTCAATTGTCATATTTAACAAAGTTTAAATTTCATTGCAACCAAAAACTTATTAATTAGGACCTTTTTGTTACGAATGCTCAATCAAGAATCAACTTAGAATACATTGCACTAAAGTAGAATACTGAATAAGTGGCGATGGAATGTAAATTATCTGATCTGCACTGCTTCAATTTAGTGAAATATCTCAGACTTGATAAATAATAATGTTAGTCTAAACCCTGTGGGTAGCTCAAGTACCAATATTTTATACTTTTAAGATAAGTACCAATCTTTTAACTTTTATAGTTATTATTTTATGCAACTGTTTTATAATAAAACCCGAATTCGCCTCGTGTGATAATAGTATCACACGAGTGTTTTAATACCTAATTATGTACAGTTGCATACAAGACTTTATCTACACCTATGATATGAATCCTCTATAAAAGGTTCTGAAACAGTTTTTTGCAATACTAATGTGGAACAAAAATGGCGGCCGGCGGAATACGACGTGAATTCGAATAATCTATAAGTTATTACTGCGCTATGGCAAACATACATACGTGCATGACACAGTTCTTTTTTTTTTAAACGAGGTGCATAATGAAATTTAGTACAACATTATAACACTCGTTTGGATGATATTATGGTTACTATGGCATTGGTTGTTTTAATGTTGGCAATAAGCTAACTGCTTCAGAAACTTTTATAGAGCATTTATAGCATGGGTGTAGATAAAGATTTTTACACAAGATTATACATATATTAAAGTCTTTCAGAACACGATAATAATAATTATGTAAAGACGAATCTTACTCGAGCAAGTATTCATACAGGTTATGAAAAACATTACTGCCAGATAATAATCGACTTTGTTCGCTAGTGGTTTAAGTAGCTATTGCTTTATGTCTTCAGTTTTATGAGCACTTCAAGAGGGTATTGTGTTGTTTGTAGGAGTTATTACATATAGAAAGTTCTCGTCTCTTGTTCATAACATGAATAATTTTGGAATTATTATTTTAAGTCTCCTTTCATGCGAAAGGTACGCTGCTTTTAGGAGATTTTATTAATATTATCGTTTGTAACATGTATGTAGGTGTCGTTTGAACGAGTCCTGGGCCAAATCTACCACCATGTGGGTCCCAGAAAAACGTCCAGTGATGTCGAGGTAGACCCTGGAGAAGATGATGGATTGGTCCACACTAGCTCAAGACAGAGAGGAGCGGAAAGGAGAAAGGGAGGTTTTTGCCCACTTGTGAGACAATATAGACTAAACCATCATCTGCCTAGCCTTTTCCCAACTATGTTGGGGTCGGCTTCCAGTCTAAACGGATGCAGCTGAATACCAGTATTTTACATGGAGCGACTGCCTATCTGACCTCCACAACCCAGTTACCGGGTAATACGATACCCCTTAGTAAGACTGGTTGTCAGACTTTCGGGCTTCTGACTAACGATTGTCAAAGATCCACGAATGACAGCCGGGACCAACGGGCTAACGTGCTTTCTGAGGCACGAAGGGGTCTCGGTAAGTAAAGATGGTCACCCATCCACAAACCAACCGCAGCAAGCGTAGCTTAACCTGATTGATGGACCTGCGCGGCTGTTATTAATTTAGCCACGGTCCCAGGCTAAATACAAATAAAATAATTGTGCAAACATAAGTAACAAAAACTAGCTAATTAATTAAATGAGGCTTGTATTTAATTAAACTTCAAGTAATTCCTATTTTACTTTCCTATCTTAAAATATATAATATAAATATATTGGACACTCTAATAAAGGTTGGCAGGGGCATAGAGGCGCAACCTGTTACCATGAATTCAGGTCAATATGATGCTGGCCCCACTTGCGTTGAAAATTTTTGTTAGTTATTAACAAAATAAATTGGCTCTGCCATACTTTCGACCGCACAGGTAAGTATTGCACTTTTCTATGAAACAACAGATTTTTTTTAATAATTTTTTACGCTAAGGTGCATAATTCAAGGTTTCTGTTTGCACGGCGATGTCCTTACCAATCTGTAGGTATGTGTTTGTATCTATTTTTTATTTATTTACTTTAAAACGAAGTCTGAAGTTGAAAACACGGTAACTACTCTCACGCGTAATGACGTCAGCTGTCATGTTTCATTAACCACATTCCAAATAATTAAAATCAGTGTTTCATGAGGTGGCGGGATGGCTGAGGGAGAGAGCCTCACGTCCCAGCCGCCGCGGGAGACGCTCCGGCCGTCGGGAGCCACGTGGCGACTCATGACCACCGTAGGCGTGGGCCTGCGGACAGAGACCAATGGGTAGTTCACCGTCCGATCAGGACCAGGCCCGTGCCGGACGGCGCGTATGTGTTCCACGCGCGCCTCAAAGAGACATCAGCATAAAGGAAGGGGCTTGTTAGGGCCGAAGCCTACTGGGATTGCGGGATTGTCCGAAAGGGTTACCGCGAACACAAAGGGATAAGGAAAGAACACGGGTGGGTTTTAGTCAGTAAGTGTCTGACACTCCCTTCCGCTCCACCCAGAGCGGGAGGGGTCATTTGATGATTTCCCATCCACAAAAAAAAAAATAAAGAAAAGTGTTTCACAATGTAGACATTCTGGGTGTTACTCTCTATTTTACATATCAAAAATTAAAAAATAAAAGAATACAATACTTACGCACAAAGCTTGCTTGAATTTTCAATGATAAAAAGATTAGTTCATAATCAGCCTATAATGTTCCCACTGCTGGGACACAGACCACCTCTCTTCGACTCTTCGAGAGGGACCTCGAGTGAGCTATAATCTACCACGCGGGCCCAGTGCAGATTTGTAGATGTCACATGTCTTCGAATTTTAGTTCCGGGACATGCCGGTTTCCTTACGATGTTTTCATTCTACGCGTCACTTTTACACGTCAATCATATTTTAAAAACTAGATGAGGTCGGCGTTTCCTATCTGACTACTCTGAGAAGAAAGGCCGAAACAATCTCAGAGGCCACAGTGTCTTTTAAAGTCCAGATAATTAATCTTGGTCAGATCATGTGAAGACCATGCAGATTGATGTCTTAAATGGTCTTTTGAGGAAAGAACTACACTGATTGAGTGGACCTGTCCAGTCAGTGCACGCATTTATAAGTAATCATGCAGCTCAACTCAGAACTATTATAAAAATAACAATAACAAAGAAAGGTCATTTTGGTAGGCCGCATAGTTCAAGAACGATGGGGTAATTGAAAACACACATACAAGGGCAATCGATAGCAAATAATGTCTTTCATTTTGTCAGTTCTTGTTGAGCAGACAAGTTTTTCAAACCTATGAAGCAATGGTTTGGGAATTTCCTTCAAAACCCTCGGATTTTGATTTGAAGTGTGCTTGTGATCCTCAACAATATTAAACTAAAATGATGAATAGGGTGGTACCGCTAGAAGGCTCGAATCACATGCCTAAAAACAACAACGGTGCCTGAACTAAAACTGATTCAGACTGCTCCCATTCTCCAAGACCAAACAAGAGCCCTCCAGAATAAAGGTACAAGCACCTACGCTTTTACAACAACAAACTAAATTGAGGAACTTTTGAAGAGGCTTGCTAACTAAATCTGAAATTAATTAGAAACCTCTATTGTGATCTACATTTAATTAAATTTTGAGCCTAGTTTTAAATAATACCTACAAGTACTATGAAAATAAATGGCAAAATAATTAATTTACAAAGTAATTTGGCATTTATTTAGACGTTAGTAAGTATTGGATTGAAAAAAAGAGTACCTAGGCTTAGAAGGTTTGGTCGTGTTGAAGATGTCAAATGGCAACAAACAACTGTCAAAAACTTGACAACAATTTAGGGAATTAATATGTATTTTTGACAGATTGAGAGTGAGATCACACTGTGAACGTTCTTAAAATTACGAAAATTGCCCCTCTGATAACAGTAACTACACACAGGAAGACATTTCAAAGCAGTTTTGAAGGTAACGGGATGAGCTTATGGCTAAGTAATATCAGCCGCACAGGTCGATCGGTCAGGTTAAGCTACGCCTGCCGCGGTTGTTCCGTGGATGGGTGACCATCTTTACATAAAATCTTTATTGATTACTGAACAAGATTTGCTTTTGGACCACGGTTTAAACAGTGGAGCTATTTTTGGATTTCGAACTTCGTTTCAACAAAGTTACTAGTTCTAAATACAAAAACTTATTTGACTAACTTGTCAAATTCTTAATGAATACTTTACCTCGGTAAGAATAAGGTTCAAAATACAAATAGCTGGCTGAAAGGTTTAATTGCAGTCTGACCAAAATTAGCCCTCGTTTTAAAATGAGACGGATTATATCCACTTAGACAAAAGGGCATAATTTATACGTGTTTGTCTGACAAACAAGTGCCGCATTTTCAAGAAGTCACCTTGCCATCCGAACCTGCGCTCTAAATTAATCCTTAAATAACCATGATGCAATCCAGCCTAAAGAAGGTGGCTGGGGTAGACTGGATGCGGAAGGCGGAGGACAGGGTGCTGTGGCGCAGTCTGGGAGAGGCCTATGTCCAGCAGTGGACTGCGATAGGCTGAGTTGATTGTTTGAATCCAGCCTGTCCCTTACTGCTCTCCCCCAGTGACGTCCTAAGGCGAGGTCTGTATCCCACAGGGCCCTTAGCGTGTAGTTGTTTAAGCTGCAGTTTTCTAGAAAAGCGGTGACCGCACATAACGGCTGCAGTGACAACAGTCATGAAAATGATGACAGCGGCTAAGATTTAAATCATTAGATACGTCTAAAGATAGTCGTGTTTCTGTTCCGTTTTAGCACCTCTGATACACAATGACGCAGTGACTTGACTTGATTGTCATGGAAAAGCTATATAATAATATGTCAGGTCTAAACTCAAACTCAAAGCATTTATTTCAATTAACCTCTCTGCTCGACAAAATTTTGACATTTGACACACCAGCTGACTCGACGGGGTGTTGCGAATTACGTCATGATAATCAGAAATTTACTTCAACTTTCAGCATTCGAATTTATTAAGAAAAATATGTTACCGCGCCTATTTTGTAAAATGAGTTTGTGGCAAATATCTTTAACTATATGCTGAGGTCGGTAAAACCGCGTCATTCTACTGCGAAAGTTGTATAAAATAGATATTACTACACCTATCCAAAAGGTAGACACCTTAAAATTGCTGAAAATATGTACATAAACCACCTAATCTCTTGATGAAAATATGCAAAAGGGAAAAATAAAGATATTGTCATTCTCTCTGCATTCTTACTTTTACCATTTTTCATACATAAACTACATAAAAAACATGATCAAATCTTGATAAAAATTACCAAAAATTGTGTTGCGACGTGACACCTCTTAGTGCTGACCATCCACCCAATTTTCTTATTCCGATTAAAAAATGTCATAAAGCCTAATCGATAATCGGTATTTAAAAAAAAATAAAAAAATTGTAGAGACTGAATAAAAACTTTTTGGTATATTTTATCATGAATTAATAGTTTTTTGAAATATAATCATTTTAATAAGTACAAACACGTACAGTGTGGATAGGGGTGTAACTTTTTATGGTTCCCTACGTCCGAATGAAAAAACGGAACCCTTATAGGATCACTCGTGTGTCTGTCTGTAGGTCTGTTACAATCGATTTGTTTCGAATCTACTGGACCGATTAAGTTGAAATTTTGTACACATATAAATTTCTGTGACTCAAGTACGGACGTGTAACATAAATAAATTAATTTTGAATATGGGGTCACTTTTTGGGGTCACATTAGATAAAAAAAATACCATTATTATAGTTTCAAACTCAAATGGGTCCCGCCTGCTTCCAACTTTTATTTAATTTAAAATGGGCTTGTTTTTAGTTTTTCAGTTAGTTTTAGTATAAGGATGCAGTCGGGTTTTTAATTTTTCTAATTACTTTTTTTTATTTCCAGCTTTTTAGTTTACAAATGTGAAAGATTTCGCAGACGATTTAGTTCTTGATACGTGTTTTTTACGATTTGTCACTTTGAATTACTATTAACCATATAAGTTGCATATATTTTTGTAATCACCTTTTAAAACCCTTTATTTTGATACCCCACTCGATAGGTATTGAGAAAAAAAAATATTGAAGGCATAATGTGGCGCCAAAAATCCGCCATTTTGTTTTTATTTTTATTTTGATATGCTCAGTGTCACTCTCACAGTAAATACAAATCTAATGACACCTCTCAAGCTAAAATCCATCGAGCCGTTCAGGCCGCAGAGCGTGCCAAACAATTATACATACTCTCGAAAACATAACCCTCCTTCTGGCGCAGTCGGGTAAATAGTAGATTGTTATACAAGGGTCGAAAGGAATCTATTCCCATACGAGGTATTTAGACTATAGTCCGAGTAGGAATTGATGACTTTCACCCGTGTTAAACACTCTACTTTTCATTTCGAATATAAGGAATGTAAAAAATAGTGGTTTATCTAAAATATTTATTGATAATAATAACATGAATAATAGGTACCTATTTCAAATTAATTGAAATATTAGAACAATTTGTGTGCTATTTTAAATATGGAACACACCGAGTCACCGCCGCGGGCCATCCCGCTTGATAGGTATTTTTTTCACACTGGCTGTTTATACACTCACAAGACCGCAACAAGACCGCATTTTTCTTAAATAGGTAAACATTTCGTAGCTGACTACTTAACCAATTTAGTTCTATTTTTTAAATCCATTCCCGACCTAGAGAGGGAAGCAATTCTATGAGTCTTTCCCGCCTTAAGGTGGGAAGCAAAACGTCTTCCACCCGCTATTCGGATCAAACAAACACTACTTTCCGAGTATGAGAAATGAAAAAGCTTTGCTTACTGTAAGTACCGAGTGATATATCAAATGAAAGGGTTTGTCGTGAGGGTCACAAACATATTTTTTAATAACTAAAAAAAAGTTATTTATTATTCTATTAAGAAAATAGAAACAATATCTCTGAAACCACAGCTTAAAAAAAATAAAAAAACTACAAAATATAGTTCTGTGATTATTCTAGATTCCAAGAGATCCTATCAGACGTCGTCTTCAAATAATATAGCTGATCTCTCATTCTATACTGCGTACATACTTACATTTGGTCACAGTCAAAATATGTTCGGGACGTTATATTCAATTTAAAGTTGGTATTTTTAAATGTTATGCTTAAAACAATTGTTATAAGAAGTCGGTTAAAAATAAGATTTTTGCCATTTTCAATCTCAAATAGCAGCCAAGGGGTAATTGCAGACTTTCGCTGTAATAGTAAGAAATGCTCAAGATGTTATTCCCCATAAGAAAACAGTAGGACTTTTCTTTTATGGCCGGCACTTTAATTTTTGAGTAGGTACCTTATGAATGATGGGTTTATGAAATACAAACTTATTTTTGCAGTCGATCAAATTAATGATGATGTACATTGTGCATGCGTGAATATTCAACCCTAACGGAACCTTTCACTGTGCGTGGTCCGACATAAACATGGAAAGTTTTTTTTTAAATTTCGTTGGGAAACTACCACAAAAACAAACAATTACTATTACTCAAGTAAACTAATAGAAACAAAAACTACCAAGCTCATACAACTAACAACACATATTGAAATGTAAAGTGATTGCGGAATACGCAATTTATACAATTAATTTATCATCATTCCCAAACTTCTGCTCAGCCTACCTAAAAAATGTATACTGGGCATTCTGTAGCAAACTATTAGAAAAGTATCAAAAATAAATACTTTATTGTAAAATAAATAAAAATAATTTTATACGGCGAGCGCATTCGAAGATAAATTCAAATATAGAAACAATTCGGCGCGAAATTCAATAAATGACTATGGTCTAAGGTCCTCAGTGTTATTGACTCAGTTTCAATTGAATGTCCAAAAAACTATTAAAATTGCATTAGAAAAGCATAAATCATTATTATAAACAATGCTTATTGTATTTAATGCTTAAAATAATTTTATTTGAATTTCTGAGTATCGATTTCCGATATTCGACATATTAAATACCCGAAACAATCGAAATTAAAAAAAAAAAATCGTTTTGCATAATCGCTTTCGCACATCATTACGATAAAAAAAAAACAATCATGGACGGCGATTTTGAACACAAATTGAGTAGTGGTAATGAATAATACGTGTTATTCGACCTGTGTTTCAATATTACGTTAAGATTTGGGCATTTTCGTGTTGTTAATAACATTTACAATAATATTTGTCACATTTTAAATCTTATCTACTTGTGTGTGTGTGATATTTGTGAAAAGTAAAAATGTAAACACGCACCGATTGGCGCGAAACTTCGACATTAGATATCAAAAAACTTCATTACCACTACTTATTTAACTTGAACAATGCATGAATTCGTCAAATAATTAAATTATGTATTATTCACTGCCCCTGTGGTGGAGTTTGGATGTTCGAAATCCCCAATTTTTATGTTTTTTAGCCTCGACCACCACTGTCAACAAAATGGCGATTATCGCATTTACAGACTTGAATTTTATAAAGGTAAAGTAATAAGCTTGCGCGCTAAATATGAAATATTTAATGGCATTAACATATGAGTTTTTTATCCAACTCTCTTAATTAACGCACATTCATAAGATTTGATGGGTAGCTTAATAAATATTTACATAATCAATGTAGGGTGTCGTATGTCGTAATTCTTGGGTCCTAAAGGGGTCATTACCGAGCCGGCGGAGGTTCGTGTGTTCGGGTCCTAAAGGGGGCGCTACCGAACTATACGGTTAAACCAATTACAGGCACTTTTGAATTGTCAAGGGGTCGGTCAGTCAGGAAGATGAAGCTAGTGGCCCATTCCAAAGCGGATTTATTGCCGTTGGATCCCGTTTTTGAATCCCATTTTAATATTTTTGGCGTTGGATCCCGCAAAACATTATTATGTATTGCCGTTGGATCCCGAATTTGAAAAATGCAAGATAATTACGTTTTATTGTCGTTGAATCCCGAAAAGTATTTCCGTTGGATCCCGAATGCTTAAAAAAATCTGAATGCGAGTACTTTCAACAACAAAATTGTTTATAATAAAATGAGGATATATTATGACCAATTGCGAATCTGACCATACGTGACGAAACTAAATTTTTTATATAATATGTATAAGGTCTATCTATTCATACACGAAATATCTGAAGGGGTCATTGTATAAATCATCATTATGAACAACTTTTACTATAGGACACAATGAAAGGAGTACAATGACCCCTTCAGATATTTCGTATATGAATAGATAGACCTAAATTTAACAATAATACCTTTTTTCCAAGCTTTCACCATTGACTGGTTCAGATATTATAATTATTATTATGCAGAAAGCAGAAAACGTTATTTTAAAGAAGACTCAGGCGGACAGTTTTGGCCCAGAATTGGCCGTGTTGCACGACCCCAAACAATCCAAGATACATAAAACGAGGAAACTGCACTCCTTGGCTTTGGTACTAGATGAAGAAGGCTTACTTAGGCTGGACAGCCGAGTAAAATATATGAATAATATGGACTACCATACAATTTCTCCGATTATACTCGATGGTCGTCATTCAGCTGTTCGCCTCCTAATCCAGTTCTACCATCTTAAAGCTGCTCACGCCTTTAACATAGGTACTTGTCTGCAATGAACTAAAACAACATTACTGGATTTTGATATACCTTAGGGAGGTCCGGAAGATATCAAGAAATTGCGTATTTTGCTTGAAACGAAAAACAGTACCTCAAACGCCAGCTACAGGCAAATTGCCTGATTTAAGACTTGATTGTTACAGTCGTCCATTTACCAACGTTGGTTTAGACTACTTTGGCCGAGTGGATGTGTCAATTGGTCAGCGTAGAGAGAAGCGATGGGTGGCAATGTTTACATGTTTGAGAACGCGAGCAGTAGGTACACCTAGAGATTGTAGCAAGCCTTTCTGCAGACTCCTCCATCTCCTGCTTACGTCGCGACGTAACCGACTCGTCAATTTATGGCTCGTCGAAGTGTTTCATGAAAAATCCTGTCAGATAACGGCACCAAAAACCGTCAGTTAACTGATTTTTTTTGCGACGCTGTTCAACCATTGTGCAACATTTTGTTGCAAATAATCAAATGGAATAGATCTTCATTCCACCTGCATCGCCTTTTGTGGGTGGCTGTTGGGAGAGGCTCATACGCTCTGTGAAGACCGCCCTTTAGGTGACTTTAAGAGAAAAAGCCCCACGAGAAGAATGTCTATTGGATGGTGTTGCAACCTTTTTATATATATACTTATGGTTTTTTACTCTTTTTAGCAACATGGCGGCGCGGCGCGTCATCGGCGTGTATTTTTTTTTCTACTGACATTTTTAATTTCGTAATATCTTTTGAATGGAATGTCCGATTTCAATAATTCAAAAAGTAATCAACAGGTATTAAAACAGTCTTGAATACAAAATAATTTATTTGGATAAAAATTAATACAAAGGTATAGATAACATGGTCTGATTTTGATCGGCATTTCTATCAACTTTTAAAATGTAAAAAAGTAGTTATAGTGACATAACTACAATAGTTGGACATATGGTATCGCGAAGTTTTTTGTAGATATTGATATGTTCTATAATATTGTAGAACATTTTTTTGTTCTATCATCAATACTTTCCGCAGCGCATGCGATGAAAGACATTTTATGGCTATTTTTTTTACACCTTGGGTTGGTTTTAGTAGAAATTTCTAAGGATCCCTAATTTTTTTTAGTAATAAATATAGCCTATGTTACTCAGTGATAATGTAGCTTTCTAACGGTAAAAGAATTTTTGAAATCGGTCCAGTAGTTTTTACGTTTATTCGTAACATACAAAAATACAAATCTTTCCTCTTTATAATATTAGTGTAGATATTACTAGTAAACATGCTATACGATCATAGATATATGAAAGTAGGAGATATGCCCCGTAGTTGAAAATGTATCAGAACCCGATGTCGCTAGGTTTGCCCCACCGCCGCGCCACTACTACAGATGTAGTTTAGTAAAAGCAATAGATACAAAGTCGCGCACACTCTTGCAATTCATAAATCAGAACGTACTACACAATCAATTATAAATCTTAAATCATCACACACAGCGTGCATTTTACCATGCACCGTACAACTCACTCACAGAAAAACATCTATCGCTATCGTTGTGCTGTGCAAAAGCCATTTATTTTACATATACGCTAGTGATTGACTAAATCGGAAAGTTATCGATTCTTTCATTCATTATTGTACTAAGAAAAATAAAGGGTCATGAAAATAAAATAAATAAAAAACGATATGTTCAGAACATATTATTATATTATAAATCAATAAAATGTGTTTAAAAAAGTAATTGCAGTTAATAAAAAAAAATTAACATTATTTTACATTTTCTCAAGGGCCTTCCAACCATTTAAACGTCATATTTTCAGGTCTTCTATAAACCGGGTTAAAACGGTTGACAAATTGAAAAATTAACTATAATAGCAATATATTCGTTGAGCATTCAACGTTGTTGTCGATAGCCTACGTTAGTGGACATTCATAACCACATCACTATCTCGCCGCAAGACACAGCGGCTGTACTATGCGACGCTCGGCGAAAATAAAGTATCGTTTTGTAATTTTTACATTGCTTGCTTTTCACTTACGACATACTGAGTGGCTAGTGGTTAAGAAGCAATGTATTTGCTGCAAAAATAGTATAGCCGCTGCGATATTTGAAAACAAAAATAACGTAGTAAAACCAAGAAATATTTTACGCTTTGTTGTTTTTCATGATTTTAAAGACAAATACAGTAAAATACTTTTACTTATATATGGTAAGTGATTCCACGAGATACGAGGTTTTTATTTTGACTTCGTTTTTTACAGGAAACCACTGAACAACTCGGCATTTTTATATTTTATCACGATCACAGTCAAAAGCGCACTAGTTCGCGGAGACGGCCATTCGCCTAGTACAAGCGCATGTTGCTCATGACGCGTGGACACAGACACGCCCCCTTGCCACTTCTCCTGTTTTTTACATTTCTATGTATACGATCGACACGTGACTCGCCGAAATCTGTGCAGCTGTACGTATTTTTTTACCACAGTGAAGCGAAGCTAGTTAGGTACTCGTGGTCGTTGGCGTTCATTCCATACTAACGTATTCCTCTGTGAAATTTCCATTTCTGGTGGCGGCCATCTTGGATTTGAAATTTGTAATAGTTTATAGTATTCTACTAGTCAAGCCCTTTCATTTGATACCCATATTGTAGGAGTGCATTAAAAATAACTAGTCCGCCATCTTGGGTGTTCCGCCATGATGGATTTAGAATGACGTCACACTGCTAACCATGCATTGTCATTCAATCAAAACGTGTATACAAAATTTCAGCTCAATCGGTTGAAGAAATCTGCTTCAAAATTGAGTTGCAAGAGTCCACCCGAACAAACATGTTACATGTATACATCCTACATTGTAAGTTAAATAAAAGCTTGTAAAAAAGTCCGCGACACGGTATTTCTATGTTTTATCTTTTATACTTCTTTTATTGTTTAAAAAAAGTATTTTTTCGACATACTTACGTTTGGATGATTATTTAAACAACAAAATATTAATCGTTATCAAAATGAATTATTTCATGATCACAAGGACATCATAGAGATAAGATTTGCCATTTACAGTATGTCGATTGGTCATATAGTTTCAGAGATCATGTAAAATTACTATGCCGCTAGCACAACTTTCATAAATTATAACATGACGTTCTACAAATACGTAATTTTTCTGAATCGCGGTGTTAAGGCGAGTTTTTCCGAGCTATAAGTACCTACACCGATTCGATATAGATATATAAGGTCAACTTTTATCAAGTACAAAAATTTTAAGGACAGATTCAATAACTAAAGATAGACATTTTACAAAAAAAAAAAAAAATTCTATACGCTAGTTTCCAAGAAAAACACCAAAAACCATTTTGTTTAAACATTCAAAGAACAACAACCTGTGTATTAATGGCTAACGTACTCTAAGGCAGAAAACAATGGTTGCGCCTGCACACGTGCGGCGGCGGCGTGTCCCCCGCTTCGCCCCGGTGCACCCGCCTTGCGCGGCTGGCATTCAGAGAGGGAGATTGTCTTTCAGTTCGCCAAAATCAATCAATAAAATAATGTGTGGGCAGGAGTGTTGAACGGCCAATTACTGGGACCCGTTTTTCTGGACCGACTGACTACGAACACGTATCTGCAGTTCCTCCAGCGAGACCTACCAGAGCTGCTGCTGGAATGGCCTGTGTAGTGCCGCAGGTACATGTACTACCAGCACGACGACGCGCCGGCGCACTTTAGTGTGCGGGTACGCGCCTACTTGGACGAGGCGTTCCAAGGGCGATGGATTGGGCGTGGTAGCGTTATCCGCTGGCCGCCACGTTCACCTGACTTGATGCCGATGGACTTCCACGTGTGGGGTAGGGCCAAAGACCTAGTGTAGGTATGGGAACGACGGTCATACAATCCGTACAGTGGAAGAATTACGTGCGCGAATTGTGAGTGCATTTAACGTGATGTCCAGTGACCATCAAGTGCTTACTGAAGTGCGGAGGCATTGTCTCGATCGCGCTAGACAGTGTTGCGACAACAAGGGCGTCACGTCCAACAATTGATGTGATATGTGTAAATAACTAGTAAATTGTGTAAATAAGTGTAAATCTGTTAATGAATTTTGACTATTTTTAACACGCCAAGTTAATGCAAAAAGTTAGGTAGGTTTTTACATTAATTCAATACTAAAAAAATAACAAACTGTATTAAATTGTTAGTCCAAAGCCTGAAAAAGTGTGATGGAAAATTAAAATACGATAGATTAGCGCAAAGGTTAAAATCGTTTCTTAACATGTGTCACAGTCTTAGTCAATGCAGTCCGAGCGATGACGTAATACCGGGTTAAATGACCCTGGGTTTTTGGGGGTGCAGACCCAAACAATTGAGTCGGTATACAGTATGATTTTTAAAATATTGTAATTTTTATGTTAGAAAAACTGAAAAAAAAAACTAGCCTGATTATTTGAAATAAAATGTTAGGGCCGTATTTCTATCGTATAGATAGACGTTCTGTTTAAATATTTGTACTTGATAAAAGTTGACCTTATATAATATTATTTTGATCAGATGATATCGGTGAATATCGATGACCATCTGCATCGCGACGCACCAAACGACCGCAATACTAAATCGACGTCTCGAAGTCAGCAGTGTGAAAAAGTGGGTTCACTGTGTCCTCGCCGGTAGATATTGTGCAACAACATAATGTGTATAGAAAAGCGTTTAAGTTACTAAAAGTAGGCGATTATCTAACCGCCGCGCCGATATCGTGTTGGTGTCGGATCGGTTATGTTACCGGTGAATGTGCTGCGTTGTAACCATCAATTAATTTTATTGATGACATGATGACACAAAAGCAGAAATATATTTTCACACGAAACAAGCTTTTTGCCAGCGGCTCCGCCCCTCGTGGAGGTTGGAAATGATCCCATAAGATCACACTACCGGGATAAAAAGTATACTGTGTCCTAACCCAGGACATAGTGTGCCATAATGTAATCGAAATCCGTTAAGCCTTTAAGACGTGAAAGTGTAACAAACAGATAGACAAAGATACGTAATTACTTTTACCCATCATTAATTCGCATTTATAATATTAAGTAAGTATCTACATTAAGTATTGCTACTATTATATTATTGGCTGCGGGTTTCGATCTCAGGACGAGCTGCTTCTTACACGGACAACTATATGTCGCTTGCTACCGCGTCACCAGTCCTAGCTCCCTATATATTTTGGCTGCTGAGACCAAAACTACAAACGTACAAGTGTACAGGGATGTTTTAAAAATGCGGCTGTTACTTTACTATATTGTGGTGTCTTACGACTTCCACGCGAACGAAGTCGCGGGCAGAAGCTAGTTTTTGATAAAGGCACTTTTCTTCTGAAATGTACACATGTTGTTATAAAATGGGATTCAACGGCAATAGCAAACGGGATCCATCGGTAATACCTAAAAAACGGGATCAAAAAACGGGATCCAACGGTAATAAATCCCAAAGCGTAGGTACATATGGAGAAGAACGGGCAAGAAATCAAAATAATATGGTTACAAAGTCTCGGTTACATCATTCATCTTAAAAATTATACATGTGAGAACGATGCAGAACGTTAAAAGCGTCTATAATGAAAAGACGAGAAAAAAAAAGCAATTCAAATATTAAATTAAAATAAGCCATGGCAGCAAAGAGTTGACCAGTCCCTACTGACGGCGCTCGTACACGAACATGACGCATGTATCAGTATGGACACTTTTCCCTCTTCTCAGTATGGACACTTTTTCGCGAGACTAAGTACGGTAAGGGCAAGTCTAGCGATTTAAATCTTTGGGCAGCAGGCATTGACTTTACGCTGTCAAAAACGCTCACTAGGAAAACACACCAACTTTTCATAGATAACGTTTCAGTGACGTCATTCACCGGTAAATTGCGGACGCTCTACGTGGACGGTCACCGCTCTTTTAGGAAAATGTAGCTTTAGTTTGTAAGTTTTATTTCCTGGCTGGGGGGCATTTAGGTATTAAGGCATCCACAGGATAGCCCTGTTAAGCAGCCGACAACGACATCCAAAAAAAACTAGTTAACTTGAAAAAAAAAATAAGTCTTTCGACAAAACTTGTTCAACAGATAGGTACCTACTTTTTTCAAGAATTTCAATGAATAATTTAGGCTTTTGCGATTATAAATAGATTGGAAACTGGCCGGTGACTCCTCGGTCACCTATAACTTTCAGGTTAAAAGATTTAAAGACGCGTGGGCAGATAAAACAACATTATAGAAAGTATATAAAAAGTAAACGAAAACAAAGAACAAAAAATAATAAGTGAATTTTCTGCAAAAGCATTTAGGTGTCAGTTGTATAAGCCTGTTGTCGTGGCCGGGTTTAAAACCGACTTTAGGTTGAAAACGTTAAGCAGTTAAGTACATGGGGTCAACATGCAGACTTTTAAATAAAAACTGAAATGTAAGGAAAAGACATTGCGCACACTATGCGACATGCGACTGCGACAGCTCGGGGACTAGACGCAACGACAGGCTGTGGCCGACAAATCTCATATAGTTTGTTTAAAGCTCCGCATACTTGGTGTCGAGTGGCAGAATTTAAAATAAAAATGAAATATTTTTATTTTATTTTTGGGGAAATTCTTCAGGGACATCTTTAAAAATGTATAGCTTTTTTTCGACAAGCTTTTTTATGTTTTTTTTTTGCGATGGGAGCATCATGAAATACCCTTTCATTTATAAAAAAATATCTTCTTAACATTACATAACATAATCAGCCTATAATGTTCCCAATGCTGGGACACAGGCCTCCTCTCTGTGAGAGGGAGTGGGCCGTATTCCACCACGCGGGCCCAGTGCGTCTTAACATTAGTGCAAGATAAAAAAAAATTGATCGAAAGTTAGAAAACGTTCTTTCGATTAAAAATTTGAGTTGAATAGTATAACCTGATACATTTGTTAACATTTTTAAAATTGAAAAAAAAAATCAACTTTTAATCTTAAGGTCGTGATCGTGGAGGTCAGATAGTCAGGCGCTCCATGTAAAATACTGGTATTTAGCTGCATCCCGTTAGGATGGAAGCCGACCCCAACATAGTTGGGACAAGGCTAGGCAGATGATGTCCTAACCCAGGCCATGGTCTATCTATGTGCCAAATTTTATCCAAATCCGTTCAGCCGTTTTTGCGTGATTGAGTAACAAACATACAAACTATCACATTTATAATATTAACCGGTTAAAAACCGTAATTACAGAAACAATTAAATGATAAATAATTTATTTTCCGTAAGGAGGTTTGTACAAACACGTCAATCATATTTTTTTAAATTAAAAAGCCATTGTGTCTTGCGTGGATCCACGTTCAAACGAAGGGTTAAGTAGGATTCTTATAAGTCAGGCAAATCATAGCATAGTAACACAATGTAAATAGAAAGGACAGCAAACTTCTCTCCTTTATATTTAAATTCTTTGGCACACTAAAATAAATTAGGGATTTTCAGAGTTGATTTATGCTGACCGTACCGGATCCAATTCAGGGCACGAACGTGGTATGTGTGCATAATACTGCGTATATCATTGAGCTTATTCATATTTCAGCGAACAGACTGTGTGACAGATAATATTCTGGAAAGACGGTGAATAATGAGATGAAAGATAATTAATAGAGATTTAGGGATGAAGACGTGCCGTCGGAAAATAATTTGGGATAAAGGCAAGCGGATAATTTACTTTATTGATCAACTAGCTGTGACCCGTGGTTTCACCCGCATACGACTCGATCTCGTGGGAATATTGATATAAAAAGTCTATGTGTTAATCCACGGTGTCAGCTATCTCCAAATCAAATTTTATCAAAAATGGTCCAGCCGTTTGTGCGTGAAGAAGTAACAAACATACAAACACTTTCACAAACTTTCGCCTTTATAATATTAGTGTGATACAAATAAATACAATTAACGTGTCTGTTTATAGTGTCAAAATAACAGTTTTTTAAATGTTTACGACCATACATACTCAGTATAGTTAATAAAAAAAATATATATCTGTCTGTTTGTTTGTTCCGGTTAATCTCCGAAACAGCTGAACCGATTTTGACCAGACTTTCACTGGCAGATAGCTGATGTTTTGAGGAGTAACTAAGGCTACTTTTATGTAAGAAAAACAAATTTGGGATCCGCGCAAAAAAAAAACTAAAAAGAGAAAAAAGATTCTTCCTTTTCAATGGAGGAGTGGCACTTATAAGCACCTTCTCTAAGCGACACATTTTTTATACCCGACATCACGCGAACGAAGTCGCGAGCACAGCTAGTTTATTTGTAAGACACACCACGCTTTTACTATTTAAGTAGGACATAGTTATTAAATTATATTAAATTAAAAAAATATGTAACAATAAATTATTAGACGTGAAGCTATAATAATGCAAAACTATTTGGCAATGACGCTGAGGAGAGGTGTCCAAATTCAAATATCTAGCTCTGACCCCGCTTTAGTACCTAAAATCAACCTTTTGTTTAATTGAAATAATTAGGTACTTCATATGCTTGGCATTTTCTAGTCTAGTTAACCCTTTGATGTCAAGTTAACAGATCATTTGAATCTTAACAGTCGTAATAAATACTTCACTGAGTTTTGACCTTTTCGTGTCGCGTGCTCTTATTGGTCCAGAAATAACGAGGTTTCAGCTGTTTTAGTGCTAAGTTTGATTCACTAATTAGACGAGATCTATCAACTGAATAATATTATTCCCTAAACTCTGTAATTTATCGAGCTCCTCATGTCTTGTAATTGGTAAACCAAAATACTATTACTATATCTCGAGAGAGAGACATTCAAGAATGAGATTCTCTTTCCACGAGATTGAATCTTGAAATAGCGCCCGAGATGACGAGATCTTGCGAGATCTCGAGCCTTATTTCGACATTTGATTTAGACATTACATTGCAATGCCTTAACAAAGCATTTATAAACCAGTGAATTGCGTTAAATTTATAAAAAGAAAATGTTGATAAGCATGTGGTGTGATCTACATCGGCAAATGTGAACTATGCAACATATCACGCAAAATCCTGCATCAGGCAAGCAGAGTTTATCGTGCAACTAGCATATATACAACGTCCCGACATCAATCGTCAGGGAATTGTCTACCAGACACGACACCCGTCTGGTCGGAGGATCCTCCCTTTTCTATGGAGGATGAGTTAATTATACACCCTGATTCACATTCTTCTATAAGCATAAAAAAAAAATATATAAAAAAAGTAAAAAGTTTTTATTGTTTCTCATACAATGGTTCTACAGCACAAAATTGAGGCAGCCCCGGTAAGTTATAAGGATACTTGTGATGGGGTTACCTCGCAACTTCCCATGGGTTACTATCTACAATGTTGAGACATAGTTAAAAGAAAAAGAAAAGAAAAAGTTTAGTTTTTAGGATGTTACACATTGTTGTAGCATGTTCATGTATGTGTAGTGAAATGAATAACTATAAGTCATAAGACCAAACCAGAGCAAATGCGATAGAAGGAAAACCGGGTGTTGGAACATACATAATAATAAATGTCCTATCCAGGAGTGGACGTAGATAGGTTGAGTGAATTAATTGTTTTTTTTGTTTTCAGTCTTGTGTCAGGCAGGATGACACCTCAAAATTTTCCGTTTTTTCAATTTTAATGTATTTACTTTGAAAAATCATCGAGTTTCAAAAATACGCAATGAATGTGTGCAATTTATGGAAAGAGTGATGGGGTTATGGAGAAATGTCTTGACGCTGCGTGAGCGTGCGTGATCCATTGCCACTCGTTCGATGTCCACCGCGCACAGCATGGATGGAAAGCAGCAGATGAAGTGATTTTTTACGCCGTTGGTGTAATTGCCGTATGGCGTTCCAGTATGAGGATAAATAAATAACCAAAACTCAATCAAAACATTCACTTCCGAACAGTCCAAACGAAATCCTCACAATCAAACTATGACTAACCAAATATAGCTTAATAAAGTGTCAATGTTTCTCGTGAAAGGCGACAACGAGCGTGTCAGATCACTCCTGGCACAAACTACAAACGACTCGTAGGTCGTAACTGTAATCCACCGTGCGACAACTACGGACGAACACACGTCAACCATGAGGTTTATATATAGATGAGTTCATATTGGAGTTTAACTTGATTATAAATAGGTGTTGAATGAACGTTGTCTGCGTGGAGGATGGTTTGATCGTCGATTAGGGGTTAATTAAACTGATAGGAAACGGATGAAACTCATCACTCGTTGGGGGAAATAATTAGGTTTGCACGTAATAATTTTATATGCCATGATGCTTCCTAATTCATAATGTTTTTGGAAGTATACAGCATCAGGATCTGCCTAGCCTTTTCCCAACTGTGTTGCGGTCGCCTTCCAGCCTAATTGAATACAGTTTTTGGAAGCATACGTAGAACGAAATATAAGCCTGTGAGTGTTCGTTGGAGTTTTGAGCTAAATCCAGGTAAATGGGCCAGAATAGTCACACAGTGGGTGCCTGCAGACGGGCGTCATCACTGAGGCAGGCCTAAGAAACGCTGCCGTGACGATTTGGACTCGTTCCTAACCGATTGGATGGAGAAGGCACAGCACAAAGAAAATTGGAAGAATATGGGGGAGATCATTGCCAATCAGCGGGATAAAATAGTATAAACAAAAAAAAAAAGTGGCACTCTGAGAGTGCCGACAGAAGTAAAAACTTGAACATTTACGTGTGTATTTTTTAAATCGTCAAATAAACAAAACACAAACAGAATACTTTGCCATCACTCACTGACATATCGGATATACATTTAAACCGAGTACATCCCGAGGACAGCCGAACACATCCGAAGCGGCGTTGGTTACGGTAACAGTGGCGCGAACTCTATGGTTTTTTCCCATCTCAAAAAATGCCCAACGTACCTAAAGAATTCTTCACTTCAAAAAGCCGATAGATAGTAATAACCGTTTGTTTACGCAAGTATGTTGCACGGAGATTTTGACGAGAAACAGTTTGTAAAAGACGCATCCTAGGTTATTAATAGCTAAGTTGGCTATGGATTGCATACAACGACGTGTTATTGGAGAGGCGAGATTTATGTCCAATTTGCAAGTTGATACAACTGCCTCTGGCTAGATAAAGCAATTTAGCGATCTTTGAAAAGTGACTGGATATAAACCGATGATGTAGAGACCCCAGATTACACACTGGCGTGCAATTGGAAAGGCCAATGTAGAGCAGTAGATTCTATTGTCTGAAGATATACTCGTATAAACAAATACTGGCTATATAATCAGCCTGTAACGTTCCCACTGCTGGGACACAGGCCTCCTCTCTGTGAGAGGGAGTGGGACATAATCCACCAGGCGGGCCAGTGCGGGTTAGTGGATGTCACGCTATGTCTTTTTGGTTCTAGAAAGTGCCAGTTTCTTTAAGATGTTTTCTATTGATGATGGCTAACATAATATTATATTGGACGTACATATATTTTTTTCTGTTGATGTGCGTTGTCCCCCGGAAATGTCTCGTATCACTATAATGCTGAGCTTGAGTTCCTGGGTTTGTGTTCTAAAGGAGATGCACAGGGGGTTACGGAATTGGAATTTTAAGAGGAACCGGGACCACCCGCATGTGGTTTTAGTGAGGTAAAAATCCCACACTCCCCGACCCGGAGGTCGGGTGCCTTTTGAAGGTTTCCACATCAAAACAAAAAAAAAAAAGGCTGGGCATAGGGTTATTGGGTTTTCGATCAGGAATTTCCCAATAGAATTGTATTTCTGCGCAGTTTTTGGTATGCCTCTGGGTGACCCTTCGGGGAAACATAGGTGCCATGATATTATGTAACTAAGCAGTTACATTCTCCAAAAGTTTCCAGGAAATTGAGC
This sequence comes from Amphipoea lucens, assembly GCA_947508005.1. Lineage (NCBI taxonomy): Eukaryota > Metazoa > Arthropoda > Insecta > Lepidoptera > Noctuidae > Amphipoea > Amphipoea lucens. The sequence goes on along the minus strand of OX382358.1, from coordinate 1,359,549 downwards.
AAACAGACGTTATTTCAGCCACACTCGAACAGTGTAAGTTTTCCCCACAATGCACTGTGGCACTAAATGACATATCATTGGCACTACGCCAAATATAACAATACGCTGTGCCGTATGGCGTACTGTTGACAGTTTATGAGCCGAATGGAATGTTAAGCAGTTGATATTTTGGATTTATTAAGGTGAGTTTCGATTCGATTGATTTTGTATTGGATGGCGCTGATTTTTCGGACTTAACTAAAAAAGTGAACAAGTGCGAGCCGGACTCGCACACGACGAGTTCTGTTACAGAAAAAAAAAACACTTTTAAAAGAAAGTTTTTTTCAGCACTTTTTCCCTTTAATTTTTGTTTTTATTATTTGTTGTTATAGCGTCTACATAAGTACACACTCTGTGAAAATTAAGTCAATATGTAAAACGTTTTTATTCCAAACGTTGTTTTATGATAAAGGTAAATCACTTTTCTTCTGAAATGTACACATGTTGTTATAACATGGGGTTCAACGGAAATAGCAAACGGGATCCATCGTTAATACCTAAAAAATGGGATTCAAAAGTGGGATCCAACGAAAATAAACGTCTAATTACGGCTCATGAGATACAGCCTGCTGACTGACAGACAGACGGACGGACGGGCGGACAGCGGAGCCTTGGTAATGGAACCGTAAAAATGTAGTTAGGAGCAAGAAAAATGAGATAGAGGAAAGTTAGAGTTGTCAAAATAGTTTTGAACGTAAAACTTCTTCATCAGTAAAGCTTATCTTCTGAGGCTCTAAGCGTGTTTGAAAGTTTTAGTTGTAGAACTTTAGACAAACTGGCCCTAGTAAACATTGATGAAAAAAAGGCTTTTACATATGTACATACATCGAATCAAAACTGAATAATCACTTATTGATTAACAAAACCACGCCAATCTATGCGCACCTTAAAGTTCCTGAATTAGCGCAGCAGTAAAGTACCAATTAGGCGTATAAATAAACATTTATGGTCATAGCCACTAAGCTTTCATAGTTTCATAGTGTCGACGGGGCCATTACACATACAAATCATATGAAGAAACATAGACTAGGAATGAATGTTTAACCAAGTAGGTGCTATAAAAGAAAGCTTTTAAGACACCTTCTAAAATAGTTGTTACGATAAAATTTGAGATACTTACCAATATTCTTGTTATTTTTGCAAATGGCTGTGCTTGTTTTTTTTTTAATATTTTGGATTCGCTCGGCTAGGTACCTATTTGCGTTTAAGACAATACAGAAAAAAAAAACATTTTTTTAAATCTTGCAATACTTTGTAGCGGATCTACAATGCTACATGCGAATAACGCGTCATACTGACGTCACGCAAATCCTGCATCTCGCAAGCAGAGTTTACCGCGCAACTAGCATAGATACAACGGCCCGACATGAATCATCGGGCAGTTGCCCGCCAGACACAACACCCGTCTGGTCGGAGGATCCTCCCTTTTCTATAGAGTATGAGTGAACTTTACACCCTGTTCCTCATACCTCCATAACTTAAACCCTGCAGTTAAGACCACGTCCAAAAAGTTTCGTTTCATGACAAATAGTTTTCAACATTTTTACTGCGTAATGCGCCAACTTATTTCTGCTAAGTTGTAACAGAAGTGGAACAATTCTTTAGCTCATTATACTACAAAGTCGACACGTCAAAACAGCAAGGTCAAACCGTAAAAAAAAAAACAAAATCAAAATACTGCCTCCCAATAAAAAATAACTAGCTCAGCCATAAATCCTTACCCTACACTGTAATCAAACTCCTAATAACAATAAAACCACTGCGCCACATGGCACAACTTATATAACTCAAATAAGTTAGGTTTATTCAAAGGTACGCGTCGCAGCCTATTCATATTCGCTGCCATCACGATCCGTAGGTAACTTGTACCAGGCGTTGCTTCGGCTTAGACATGCCACACACTATACGACATACGACTGCGACAGCTCGGCGACTAGACGCAACGACAGGCTGCAGCCGACAATTTTCATATATACAATGTGTAGCTGCATTGTTGGTCATTATGGAAGAAGTTTGTGTAGAATTGTTTACTGAATCGATTTGTCATTTTTTTATATGTAACATTTTATCCCAAAAAATTAAAGTCACATTTCCGCTGTACAATTGAAACAAACCAAAATGGACGAAATACCACCTACTACGCTAGACTCTTGTAGGTACATATGCGTGCGTGCGGAGATTTGTAATGTGATTACAATTTTCTCCTACAATCAGTATAACTAATGTAACCGGTTAAGCACCGCGCGTCGCCTATTGGCGACGAAACAATAGAAAATCAATTGTGTCTCATTAGCGGAGTTCGACAGATAGAAAATGTTTTATATACTCGTATACTAGTATAAATTCAGTGTATGTGTTATGATTATATTACATAATATTCTAATTAGGCTATTTATTTTGGTGCGTAAATTTCTGGACATGTATTGTCCAAAGATCCGCACACTTGGCGTCGACTTGCAGAGTCGCAACGACAGTCAGAAGCACGCTCTCGCTACTTGTCGCAGCGTCTAGACGCACGATGCACGCGCACACCCTATAAGCGTCGCAAGCGACAGGTCATCGTCTAGTCGTCGAACTGTCGCAGTTGCATGTCGCATAGTGTGCGAGGTGAATTTACTGTTTGTAAGAAGCCTAGATTTCTACTGGATGCTGGAATGTTTTATGGAGTATATATTCATGAATATTTTTCCGTTGTATTTTGATTTCTTCGTGTTCATATTTTAAGACTTAGGAATCAGAATAAATATAGCACTTTGCCCGACACTACATTCAGCAGCCAATTTACTCTTGGCTGTCAAACTGCCAGACTGAGACGTTGTGACGGCAAAATATACTGTACTATTTCTTTTTAAATATCAATTTTATAGGTATAGGTAACGTATATAACATTGTTTGTATTACCTACAAAAAAAATAAATGAATCATGGCATATAGAGTGACTAGCTTCTGCCCGCGACTTCGACCGTGTGTAATTTCACCCTTCCCCATTCACCTTTCCCGACCTGGGAAACGAACTCAAAATCTCATGCCCAGTCAAGTTAGAAAATGTACTCTGATTTAATAATATTCAATAACAATATCTATTTTTTTTTTACGAAAGTCAATCATTCAACTCAGCCTATCGCAGTCCACTGCTGGACACAGGCCTCTCCCAGACTGCGCCACAGCACCCTGTCCTCCGCTTTCCGCATCCAGTCTACCCCAGCCACCTTTTTTAGGTCGTCCATCCATCTCATAATTTCAGCCGAAAGGCGTCCACTGCTGGACATAGACCTCCCCAAGCACCGCCACTTCGACCGGTTCTGAGATTCCCGCATCCAGCGGATTCCTGCAGCCTTCACAAGGTCATCGGTCCACCTTGTGGGAGGCCTTCCAACGCTACGTTTTCCGGTACGCGGTCGACACTTCAGAGTCTTTCGACCCCATCGGTCATCTGTTTTACGAGCAATGTGCCCTGCCCACTGCCGTTAAAGTTTGGCAATTTTAAGGGCTATGTCGGTTACCTTAGTTCTACAATGATAAAAATATTCTTCAGTTGATTTACTAAAGAGTACTTCTCTCTTATCATTCGTCTTACTAAGCCAATTACTTATCTCTTACCTAATATTAAGTCTACCAAGACGTCCTATCCACCAAGTCAAATCTTAACAATAACTTTGCTGTCCAACTATCTCAGAGATAGCTATCGACAGTTCTAATGGCACATATCCGACCGCTTACCGCCCCTAATGCTCCTATTATCGTGACATCACCCCGATAGGGAACGCCGCAAGCATTTATGCGTTCCAAAAACGTGTTTTGAAGGGATTTGGCAATAAATCCAACGAGGAAAGGAAAATAGGAAGAAAAAGATTTCATGGTTTTTATTTTCCCATCTGTCTTTCAAGATTGGTAAAGGAATGGGAAAATAATAAGTGCTCCAGTTCAGTTTCTTTTTTACTTTATTCGTCAGGGCAAAAGGAATGGCAAACGAAAAAGATAAGACAGCTACAGATAGCGCCATCCACGGAGACGCGCCCCACTCTTCTTCCTAATCGCTTACAGTACAAGTGTGCAACATTCCGCTAGTGTTTTAGTTTTGTCGATACACAGTATTTACTTGTTAGTGGGTAATTAGTGTATATAAAAAAAACTAAAACACTAGCGGAGTTAACTAGCCTTAACCACTAGCGATTAGTAAGAAGAGTGGGGCGCGTCTTCGTGGATGGCACTATCTACAGGTGAAATTAAAGTCATGGGCATCCTTTTAAGGGGTCATTGTACTCATCATTATGAACAACATTTAATGTGGGACTAAACCTAAAATCGCGAAACAAAATCAGCTGTTCCTTGCATTTGTGTTCACATAACTCGTCAAAATGTAGGGAAGAGCTGATTTTGTTGCTGTGAGCTGTTTAATACAAAAGTTCAATACCTACTTGACCAAAATGTATGAAACAGCTGATAGTGAAAGTTGTTCATATTCATGTGTAGAACAACCTATAAAAATTTGGATGGTGATAAAATAATCTCCCTGTACATTATGACGTAGTAGTTATGCCCGAACATACATAAAAAAAATAATGCTAATCATTATTGACTTAATTTTAAGCAACGTTTATAATGCACCTATAGGGGTAGGTATTATAGTATATTACTAAACAACTTAAAACATTATTCTAATTTTTCATTGAAGTTGACGAAGACAAAATGATGATTGATTAAAACACATTTACCGCTAATTGAAATAAAGTGATCAATGTTTGCAGTAAGCCTTAGGTAGGTACCCAGCAGATGCACTTATGAAAAAAGTCATTTTAAGAAAGTACTACCACTAAATTCACGAACAGCTGTGTTTAAAAGGTATTAGTGCCACTGAATTTTCAACAGCAAAAGACTTTTGAACTTTGTCTCTAAAGTAGACAATCCCCGCTGCTGGTGACGGTAATAGCGACCGTAAATATTTTTCATTTTAAGTAGAACACCTGCACTAGTAGGTACTAGAATGATAGTGTTAAGAGTTCAAAATACCTGCAGCACATTGAAAGTACCGCCAAGTGTCAATTAGAGTTAAAGAATATGTGGATTTTCTTACACACGACGTCATAGCCAATTTATCTTGAAAAGAAGCATTTCACTAATATTATAAAGACGAAAGTTTGTGAGGATGTGTGTGTGTGTGTGTTTATATGTTTGTTACTTCTTCACGCCCAAACGGCTGGACCAATTTTGATAATTTTTTGTATGGATGTAGCTGACACCCTGGATTAACATATTTTAATCTCGATATTCCCACGGGATCGACACTTATGCGGGTGAAACCGGGGCGCAGCTAGTAAATATAAATGCAGTAAGACATTTAGGGGCTTATTTATAAACGTTGATTAAAGTTTAGACCCGTTTAAATGTCAAAAATGTGTATATGTAAAATAAAGGGGACATTGTATGACGCAAAGAAAAAACACAAACACAAAAAGCAAATGATTTTTTTTTTTCTTATTGAAAAGCCGATAACCTTACCTCCTTGGTGGTCATTCAAATCTGATAAAAACTTCAGAAATAAAAATATAACTCTTCAATGATTCAATGGATACTAAGTTCTTCATTTTTTTAATCAACCTGCACACGTACAAAAGCTACAAGTGGGTACTGATTTCGACCCTAAAACCACTGACCTTTTCCGAAAACCATAAAAAAATCATTACCAAACACGACTGGATTACCCACCCACCATAATAGCGAAGCCACAGTATGCATGCTTGTGTAACCTATAATACGAACTCCTCTCGAGGTTCACAAGTCAACAGACCCTCCGGTCCTCATAAATACTTGTGCTATTGTCGAATGAGCGAAAAGGGTTCCTCAGAATACTCTCCTGAAGCAAAAACGGTATAAGTATAGCTGAAAGTCGATTCATGCGATATTACTTGGTGAGTTAGGTATGTAATGATGCATAGGTACTCTTTATTTGAGATTTGGGTTACTGAAAGTTTTGTTTGTTGGTATTTTTTGTGGTTACAAGTTTTGTGGGTAAATGATAAATGATTTATTTTCTGTAAGTAGGTTTGCACAAACACTTTTACACGTCAATCATATTTTTTTAAAGCAAGATGAGGTCGGCGTTTCCTATCTGACTACTCTGAGAAGAAAGGCCGAAACAAACTCAGAGGTCACAGTCTCTTTTAAAGTCCAGACAAAATCTTGGTCTCATCATGTGAAGACCATGTAGATTGGTGTCTGAAATGGTCTTTTGAGGAAAGAACCACACAGATTGAGCGGACCTGTCCAGTCAGTGCACGCATTTGGAAAAAATCGTGCAGCTCAACTCAGAACTTGAGGAGCTCAACGATGGGGTACAGTTCGACACCGATCACATCCGAACTAAGCGCGCCTTCAAAATCACCAATCTTTATTACTACTTTAGGAAAAATTGATCAATTTTTCCTAAAGTAGTAATAAAGATTGGTGATTTTTAAGGCGCACTTAGTTCGGATGTGATCGGTTTTACGAATTTTGCCGATGCTACATCTAAGTTGTGTCGAACTGTAGAAGTTTTTGGGACTATTTTCGTTTTCTGGTTTGGAAGACGCTTGCAGTCGACGTAGGTTACCAGCCAACGTTTACTCAAAACATAGTCACAGAGACATACAATCCTGAAAGTTATTTTATTCATTTATTTGAAAATGTCGTGAGGAGAGTTTTGAGTATGAATTTCGATGGCTATAAGAGTAGGGGAAGACCAAAGAAACGATGGATGGACTGTGTGAATGATGATATGGTTAGAAAGGGGGTGACTACCGAGATGACGTCTAATAGAGAAGTATGGAAGAAAAAGACATGTTGCGCCGACCGCAAATAAATTGGGATAAGGGAGGAGAATGATGGATGATGATTTTATTTATTTCTTTAGTATACAAGTTATAAAAAGCGGCCAAGTGTGAGTCGGGTTCGCATACAAAGGACACCACACAATATTTAACACTACATAATTATATTTTTAAAAAACACGAGTTTCTTGTAGAGTGCGTCGTCATAATTATGTGTTATGTGTATTAAAGCCCCCCCCCCCCCCTTTTATGGAAGAATGGACGGAGAGCGGAGTCTTAGTAATAGGGTCCCGTTGGCACCCTTTTGATACGGAACCCTGAAGACATGATCTGATAGATCATTCACATCACAAGATTATTGTGTACTAAAAAATACTTAACAACAATGCCTGATCGAAGACTTAAATCTAAGTCATTGTAATACAGGGTAACATGCCCATTGTCGGGCAAACTGTTACCATTAATTCAGTACATGATTCTAGACGCCCTAGCATAGAAACATTTCTTCCGTTATCATAAAAATAAAATCAGCTGTTTCATAGAAAATTGAAATACTTAGGTACTTCGTCAAAATGTATAGAGTTTTTAGGGTTACGAACCTCAAAAGGAAAACACGGAACCCTTATGTGATCACTGTGTTGTCCGTGTGTCTGTCTGTCAAGACCCTTTATCTCGGGAACGTGTGGAGGTATAAAGTTTAAATTAAAACCATATACTCAGGTCTACGGTCCCTTGAAGCTGTGAAAAAATCAAACTTCTAAGTTAACGTAAAAAAAAGATACGACCATTTATGTTGCAAAAAACGTATTTTGACACTCTCAAAGGTATAAAAATGTATAGGGTACTTTCCGTTGATTTAGAATCAGAAAGAAAGAAAATTCAAAGGAAAGAAGGAAGGTCATATAGCACAAGTAAACAAAAAATCCGAAAACCGTAAATTTGTAGTTAAATTTTAATAAAACCCGTGGTAAATTATTTACATACGTACGGAACCCTCGGTGCGCGAGTCCGACTCGCTCTTGACCGGTTTTTTTTAATAAAGGTTCAGAATCATGTATTGAATCCATTGTATCAGGCTACGCATCGATTTCCTTGCCAACCTGTATTATTGAATACCCTCATGAAAAATAAAATATGGATAAACAAATGGAGTAACACTTATTCATTCCAGTACTACATAAAACCAGCTTGCACTTGGACATAATATAATAAATACTACCTCACAAGACATAAAAGACGAATAAAGTACAATTTATAAGGTGGCGAGGCATTATGTCAGATGTTCTTGATTTACGCGGCGCCTCCCGCCAGATGTACGACATCCTTTAGTGAATCTAGATTTATGCAGTCTGATGTCTGGAGGAGACGCCCTGTTACTGCTGATATGCTCTGCATTGTTATGACTTACATAAGACCTTAATAATATTAATAATGTTTGAACTTTAAAGAGACCTTGACCTCAGAGTTTGTTTCGGCATATCTTCTCAGGAGTCAGCTAGGAAACGCTGGCGCCATCTAAGTTTAAAATATTGACCAAAAAGTTTATGTGTAAAAAGTGTCTTAAAAGAATTATTTCATCATCATCAGCCTATAATGTTCCCACTGCTGGGACACAGGCCTCCTCTCTGTGAGAGGGAGTGGGCCGTAATCCACCACGCGGGCCCAGTGCGGGTTGGTAGATGTCACATGTCTTTGAATTTTTGGTCCTAGACATGCCGGTTTCCTTACGATGTTTTCCTTCACCGTTTTGAGAGCAGTGGTGATGAAATAATTTTACACAAAGTAAAGCGCCTGTCTGGGTTCGAACCTACGACCTACAACTCGTAAGTCGCGGCCGATACCACTGGGCCACCACTGCTCTCTAAAGAATTACTTACATAAATTAATTGGCGAAAAAGACAATGGTTCTGTTTAGAATGAATCCCTCAGATTATCACAAAGAAGACGCGACTGCCCTCAGAATTAACATCCCTTTGATAGATCCCTAAGGGAACAGACAGTTTTGATATTTCTTTGTGCACAAGTAAATAATCACATCACACTAATATTATAAAGGCGAAAGTTTGTGTGTATGTTTATATGTTTGTTACTTCTTCACGCTCAAACGGCTGGACCAATTTTAATAAAATTTTATTTGGAGGTAGCTGACACCCGGGATTAACATATAGGTTACTTTTTATCCCGATATGCCCACGGGATCGACACTTACGCGGGTGAAACCGCGGGGCGCAGCTAGTAACTGTATACAGGCGGACTTAAAATGCCTGAGGCATTTTCTACTAGTCGACCTTAGGATGAGCAGTGGTGGCCCAGTGGTAACGGCACCAACTTACTAGTTGTAGGTTTTAACCCTGACAGGCGTTTTACTATGGTAAAGGTAAACATCGTGAGGAAACTGGCATAAGTCCATTTTTGTTTAAAAAATGTTCATAAAGATTTTTTTCTTAAGTATTTCACATCTGCCTCCGCTTCTGCTAATAAGAACTCTGTCACATCCTTAGTTTAAAAAACCTTTTCCTATTCCGGGTAGATAAGCGGGTTCACCTCTAACTAAGGAAGAAATCGAACAAGCCGCTTATTTCCAACCAGGGTCTTTGCTTTCATCAACGGATCTCCTTTCATAGTACCTACCGATCTCAGGGCACATAAAAATATCTACCTTTTTTTCTTTTTCCTCAAGGGACTCGAATAACATGATGATTTGTTCCGTATTTCTTTTGATATAGTGGACGCTAAGCTCTCCCTCTATCCCTTTTCCAATACAAAAGTAATTTGTATAAATGGCACTTATATTTCTTCGAAAATACCTTGATTTTAAGGTCGGTCGAGATTGAGTAAATTATTCAATGGAAACTAATAAAATAAAGTGGTTTGGTATAAATAGGTTTTCGTTTTTAAACCGACTTCAAAGAAGGAGGTTCTGTATTCGACCCGTATGTGTGTATGTATGATGTTTGTATGTCCGCGATTTTCTTAAAAAGGAATGAACCAATTTTGATAATTTTTTCACTAATGTGATCTACATACTTTCAGGAAGGTTTTAGAATATACATTAATATAGGTAATTATTCTTATGTACGAAGTTATATACATAAATGTAGTGCATCTCCGGTATTTCTATGCGAATTTTAATGCTCGCTCGCACGTTGACTGCCAGACAACAGACACAATAGAAAATCTTTTGTTCGCGGTCACCGTTGACCGCGGTGGCAGTCAATGCCTTAAAAGAGTAACCGTGGAGTTACTTGCTGGCTCTTGGCTCCATAGAAAACGACCACTTGGAACCGTGCACCTAGCTTCTGACGATTCATTAAGTGCCTATGTAAGTTTTTTTTTTGTAGGTTCATGTAGGTTTATGTGAAATTAAATCATTTAGATTTTGATTTAGTGGAAAAGTTAATATAATTTACGAATTGGCTCGCTTTGTAATTTTATTTTATTTCAATTATTGAAGTTTTAAGGGCTATTGTTAGTCTATTGTTAGATTTGGTATTCATAAAATGCTGATTCACAGCGAGTTTTGTTTTATTTCAACGGGTTTGTGTTTACTAAATTGTTTTTCAATATTTTGTTCATGTATATTTTACCGATTTTTAAGGAAATTACAAAACCATATATTTTTACCATATTTGGATAGGCAGAGGTGTTTATAATACACTTAAGTACATTAATTGATATATCTGTGAGTCCCATGTAACAAGCTTATATTAGTGCCGTCAACGGGGCACAAATCCAGAATCATCATCATCCATTCCATTCCAGCCGAAAGACGTCCACTGATGGACAAAGGCCTCGGACCAAGCACCTCCACTTCGCCCGGTTCTGAACGTCCCGCATCCAGCGGGAACAATAAAAAATCCAGAATGATACATTTTTATTACCGACTTCAAACAAAGGAGGTTATTATAAAATAAAATTGAAAAATTGATACACTCCCTACATAATCTAACAGCCCCGTCTCAAGACTGATCCCGCAAACAAAATGCTCCCATCATAATAACTCAAAGAAAATACGGTTTTTATCTTCAAGAGCCACGCGTGAAACGTAGAATATATTATTATAATTAAAAAAAAGGAAATATTGCAACAGTAGCAAAGACAACGACATTACCTACCAACACAAAGCGGTGTCTTTGGATAAATCCAGGATAATCCACACTAAGATGTACTGGGTTTAATCAAAAGATAAACATTTCATTTGTTGTCTTTAAAGCAAAAATAATGCTTTTAATGTTAGTTAAAACGGCGACTGTATTCTAAAAATAGAATCCAAAGAAGTCTTATTAAATATATGTACAGACGCCAGCACATCAAGCTACCCGAAACTGTCAAATATTCCCAATCAATTTGAACCTTATGTTTTAGCGATAAAGTTGAAAAACTATTAAAGAAATTTGACAGATTGTTGTAGTTTGATGTGCTGGCGTCTGCACAAGGTGGTCTGAAAGGTTATTGGAACGAAGTTCTTTGACGGAGCTTGCAGTTGCAGGAGTAAAATGGTACAAAACGCGACGTAACGATAAAACGTTATCATACGATTTTCGAGAGAGGTAGTTGTCATGGTTTTCGAGGATGCTAAAGCCGATAGTGAGGTCAAATTGAAAATCCAAAATGGCTGCTGAGAAATTTTTCATCATTGATGTCGTTTTCATGGTTTTTGAGGATTCTGAAGCCAATATGAAAGTTCTGCATTATCATTTGCCCGCCCTCATCCCAATTTATTTGGGGTAGTCGCAACATGTATTTTTCTTTCTCATTTTTCTATTAGTCATTATCTTTGTATACAACTACCTTTTGCCCGTGACTTCTACCGCGTGAAATGTGTTGTTTTAACAATAAATATATCCTGTACCTAGTTTTTTTTTTGTTTTTTTTTTAGATTGGAAATCATCAAATGACCCCTCCCGCGGAAGGGAGTGTCAGACTCTTACTGACTAAAACCCATCCGTGTTTCTTCCTTAGCCCTTTATGTTCCGGGGTAGCAGTAACCCTTTCGGACAATCCCGCACCCCCGGCAGGCTTCGGCCCTGGCAGGCCCCTTCCTATATCCTATAGCTCTGCCCTGTTACATCATTTTCGCTTAGCGTTCTTTCTGACTTATTTCTTTTTGCTCAGCTCATAAGGGTCGTCGCGTGTGATGTTAAGTAGCCTATAACTTTCCTCGAAAATTGGGCTATCAAATGCAAAAATATATAATAATAATAATAATATTCCACAACTATCACACAACGCCACCTAGTCCCAAGCTAAGCAGAGCTTGTGTTATGGGTACTAGACAACTGATAAACATACTTATATATTTCTAAATACATACATATTATAGATAAATTACACCCAGACACAGAACAAATGATCGTGCTCATCACACAAACATTTGTCCTGGGTGGGGATCGAACCCACGACCTCCGGCATAGCAGTCAGGGTCACTAACCACTAGACCATCAAGCCTGTCATGTTGTCATATGTTTTCAAATCATACTAGTAGTTCCTGAGATTACCGCGTTAAAACAAACAAACAAACTGTTACTATATTAGTACAGATTATTATTGTACCTATGTTAAAAAAATGTATTAATAACTTATGGACTAAATAATCGAAAGTATAATACTCGCCACGAAAAATGAGACTTGACTAGCTCAGTAGTAGGGAGTTTGCGCAGGTAAGTCCTGTACAAAATGGCTACCCATAATTTGTGTATCTATTCAGGGATTTATTTTAGATAAATATTCTTAAGAATATTATAATATTTATTACGAAATAATAAAGTTTAAGATAAAAGTCAAGTCTTATCTTTCGTGGCGCGTATTGTACTTACCACAGTTTAACAAAAAACATTCACTATTTCTCTTAAATTACTTTAAACAAATTCTTTTAACAAATACCGATAAAAACTTCCAACTTAATGTCGGTACTTCCTGAAGGTGAAAAAAAATTCACAAAATAAAAATCGTACATGACGGCAAACTACGTTTTAATGCACTTCGTTCCGGCATAAATTCCGGTTTATCGGTTCTCGAAAATGCTTTTCCCAGTCCTTTTCACATTGAAATTCTGACATTAATTTGCATAGGGACGGTTACAACTGCAAAAAATAGTAAAAAACCCCACCATTGTGGTGGGATGATTTGGACTGCTTCTATTTTATTTATCCCGGTTTTATGTGTTGTCTGTGCTAGGAAATATTCTTTTCACTTCTCATGCTCTAAAAGTTCGTCTTTATGTTGTGCTTTGGCGACATAAAATCGCTTTTTATGTTCTAGTGCATAAAGTAATTTTTTTTTCTGAGACTAAGGTAATCAGGCCCAACAGCCACACGCGCAATAAAACTTCGTAGATTAAAGTCGTGATTTATTTCATTTTTAACCGACTTTAAAAAAGGAGGTTCTGTATTCGACCCGTATGTATGTATGTATGTATGTATGTATGTATGTATGTATGTATGTATGTATGTATGTATGTATGTATGTATGTTTGTATGTCCGCGATTATCTCAAAAACTACTGAACCGATTTTGATAATTCTTTCATTAGTGTGATCTACATACTTTCAGGAAGGTTTTAGTGTATAACACATTAGGTAATTATTCTTATGTACGAAGTTATATGCATAAATGTACTGCATCTCCGGCATTTCTATGCGAATTTTGATGATTCTTCGAGTTGTGTCTTCAATTCTTCAATGCACTAGTGTTAATTGATTTTATGTGGGGTAGGTACAACTAAAAAGTGAAAAATAAAAACTTTTTTACAAAAAAAAACAACCGACTTCAAAAAAAAAACACTACAAAGTGAAAAATAACTTCAATTTCGGAAGTCGGTGTCAAAAAACGAAAATGCGGAACCAAAGACACCGACTTCAGAAATTGAAGTTATTTTTCACTTTGTAGTGTTTTTTTTTTGAAGTCGGTTGTTTTTTTTTGTAAAAAAGTTTTCTTTAATTTATACCACTTCCGTGTTTTCTATCGTTAATTTAATAAAATCAGGTAAAATAGTTGTCATTTATTATTTAAAAATGCAAAGAAACGTTTTTATGACTTGACAGTATGAAGTACCCAAGTCGAATGACAAAGGTTAAAAAAAAACTTTTTAAAGTTTCGTGGCGGTATTATCTATGGTGGCGGGAATTTGCTATGTTTTGCAACATTTTTGATTAATTATGTACTGTATACTTTATGCCAATTTCATTTTCTCGCAATCGAAGTGAAAAGCAGTGTATAACTCAGGCATAAACGAGCCATTTTACCCCTCGACTTAACGATTTATTACCGTTGGATCCCGTTTTTGAATCCCATTTTAATATTTTTGGCGTTGGATCCCGCAAAACATTATTATGTATTTCCGTTGGATCCCGAATTTAAAAAATGCAAGATAATTACGTTTTATTGTCGTTGAATCCCGAAAAGTATTTCCGTTGGATCCCGAATGCTTAAAAAAATATGAATGCGGGTACTTTCAACAACAAAATTGTTTATAATAAAATGAGGGGTTCACTAATGTTTCACAAAAACTCCATTGACAAATTTTTAGTTTACAACCAACGTTTCGTATACTATTTATTTCACAAACAACTCATTTTCTATATAATCTAGTCGTTTCTGGCACTCGCCGGCCGCTGCCGCGGCACCGCTCGCTTCGCTCGCTCGGCTCGTGCGTAGGGGTCACAGTTTTAACCTAACCTAACCTAACATTGTTTTTTTTTTTAATAATTAACCTAATCTAACTAGTTCGGTTCCGGGTAACCCACTAAAAATAATCTCTTTTTAGTGTTTGATAAAGGTAAATCACTTTTCTTCTGAAATGTACACATGTTGTTATAATATGGGATTCAACGGAAATAGCAAACGGGATCCATCGGTAATACCTAAAAAACGGGATCAAAAAACGGGATCCAACGGTAATAAACGGACTTAACTATCCACCCTCGCCTGCGGCTCGGGTGGATATAAACGTCTCGGGGTAAAATAGCTTCTTTTATGCCTTAGTTGTACAATCTACTATTCAAAATTTACTTTGGAAATATTTTTATCATGAAAAAAGTCATGAATACCGAAATAATTATAGTACTGTGTTCAAATGTTTGAAGCTGTATCTGGCGCCGGCTTGAGAACCAAACATTCGAAGACATTGTGAAATCTACCAACCTGCACTGGGCCCACGTGGTGGATTACAACCCACTCCCTCTCGCAGAGACAGACACTACTTACTGACAGGTTATATGAGTTCATATAATTGTTTTTTTCTTTATTGTTTTTTATTTGAGAGTTTTAGTCTAGTCTTAGTATTGTATAAAATCAATTATTTTCTAACTGAACAGACAGCTGTGCTGCTGGGGAGTTTGTTCCGCCACTTCTTCTCCCCAGCGAAAGCACTAGGAAGTGGTGAAGGGCGGACGTTTTGGGGGACTGTCTTTTGTAATTTTGACGTTCGAAAAGTGCTGATTCTCAGCCTAGTTTGAATAAACGACTTTTGATTTTGAAGAGAGAAGGCCTGTGTCCCAGCAGTGGGAACATTATTGGCTGATTACACTATTCATGTACTTACCTACTTAGAGTACTTAGTCTTCATTTAATTGTCATTTTGTGTGTTGTGCTATTTCTTTTACACAAAACTTACTCACGAAATAAACTATTTATTAATCTATCTACCTAAATGCGATTGAACTCTTATTAATTTTATATTTTGGGCCTGAAGGGATAGCCAGAGATGCACTGACTGGACAGGTTGACACGATCTGTGTGGTTCTTTGCTCAAAATACCATTTCAGACATCAATCTACATGGTCCTCAGATGATCTGACCAAGATTATGTTTGGACTTTAAAAGAGACTTTGACCTCTGAGTTTGTCTTGGCTTTTCTTCTCAGACCAGTCTTCTAAAAGTGCTTGTACAAACCTACTTGCATAAATAAAATTATTTATTACTAGCTGCACCCCGCGGTTTCACCCGCATAAGTTTCGATCCCGTAAGAATATCGGGATAAAAAGTAGCCTATATGTTAATCCAGGGTGTCAGATACATCCATACAAAATATTATCAAAATTGATCCAGCCGTTTGAGCGTGAAGAAGTAACAAACATATAAACACACACACATACACACTCACAAACTTTCGCCTTTATAATATTAGTGTGATTCATTACCTCTACCCATCCCTTCAATATATACAGGCTTGACGATGTGACCTTCAAATCCGAACCAACACCTCAAAAAAGCACAATATACAAGCGTCTAAGTAACGCAAGGAGCTCCATTTTCCACAGCGCATATATTAAAGAGGATTGGAATGAAACGCGAGCAAAGTACGTAATCCGCCCATAAGATATATCTGCGAACGAAAATCGCGCAAGCAGGATCCCGCGGTTAGCTTCGATAAAATAATGATTTATGTCCAGATCGTAAATTGATTTGGGACTTCAAGAAAAGCTTTGTCAGGGCAACGGACTGATTGTAGTTTTATATATTTCAATATATTTGTATAGGCGGAGGGTCTATAACAAGATTTTTGTCCGTTTCCCTCCATAAAAATATCCTGTTGTATACTTTGCCCAGATTGTTGAATAGGTTTCCCTAGTAAGAACATTTTATTTTATTCACAATTTAGACGGTTACATTTTGTTGTTGAGATGTAATTTCATACACCCCATTAAATCACAAAAACAATTAGGTACTCAAATTAAACACGCAGTACCCGAAAAATAAAATATATTATGCGGGAACACACGTTACAAATTAACACCGAATTATTTACATAACGGCTCGACGAACACAGAAATTCGAAATCCGAGACGAAAACATGTAACCAATACTAAACGTTTCTCCCATTCCAAATTCCAAATACTCCAATCTTAATCCCGAGGATTCGAAATCCGTGCACCAATAAGCGCGCTGCATATAGGTACCTTCGAAGAAATCCACGCTTGAATTCTGAATCCACGTTTGATTAAAAAGTAATGTTTACTAAACCGTGACTTGTTGTAAAATGGGGGAAAACGAGGGTGATTGATAAAATGTGTTGGAACCTTTTGAATTTTATACATTTGAAAACACTCAGTCTCATAGCTTTGGATCGGTGAATCTGAGAAAATTTGCTGGCAGTTGAGACTGTGTCATGCTCACTTAAATGTCTCACTGATGGTGGCGCGTGTGTTGGATCATTCGGTTCCCTGCAAGATGGTTGAGCTGGATGGTGCTGATCCACGCGTCATGTTCGTGAATGGGCGCCGTCGGTTGAGACTGGTTATCTCTTAATTGCCAAGGCTTATATTTAATCTTATTTTTTGAATTGTTTCTTCATTTGTGTTTTTTTTTCATTGTTCTCACATACATATGGAAGCAACAAGAATAATGTACCCAGGATTTGGTAATATTCTTGATTTAAAAGAGTGTCTATGGAGTTTCTTGCCCGTTCTTCTCCATAGAGATCTACGCTTTGAAATGGGCAACTGGCTTCAACTTTCTGAGTAACCGACTATTTAAGATTGACCGACCCTTTGACAATTCAAAAGTGCCTGTACATGGTTCAATTGAAATAAATGCTTCGAATTTGAGTTTGAAAACAAAAAAGCTGACAGAAAATATACCTACTCAAATAATATAAAGTCCCCCCAAACCGTATTTCGGCCACGGCGGCCAATCTCAACAGAGACTAGCCTTCGGCACGGAAGATATCATAGTGCACAAGTGTGCACGCAGACACAGCAGGTGCACTCCCTCTTCCCTTATTCTCATAGTCCAAAGGGACGGCAATCCGACACGACCCTCCGGTCGTGTCGTCGTTCCAAAGTCCGGTTTGTCAAATAATATACAATGTACAAGTAATGTTGGCCACTAAACGGTACCTGGAACTCATAATAACCTTATTGTAGCGATATGAAAACATTGTCAGAATCACCATGTCTTTTAGACGAAATGTTGATTGCAGTTAGAAATTTTCTAAACTAATATGATTTAATTATTTCGTATTATCACACTAATATTATAAAGGCGAAAGTTTGTGTTTGTATGTGTATGTTTATAAGTTTGTTCCTTCTTCACGCTCAAACGGCTGGACCAATTTTAATAAAATTTTGTATGAAGGTAGCTGACACCCTGGATTAACATATAGGCTACTTTTGTCCTGATATTCCCACGGGATCGACATTTATGCGGGTAAAACCGCGGGGCGCAGCTAGTTTATTATGAGTCTGTGTTGTCCCACTGCAAGGCAAAGGCCTCCCCTCCCCTCTTTCCACTTTTCCCGGTCTACTGCGATTGTTGGCCAATCCTTTAAGAAGAAGTCCACCTCATCCTGCCATCTCTTTCTGGGCCTGCCGCGCAGTCGTTTCCTGCCATTGGGGATCCCCCAAACTAATATGATGAATAGGCAAAATTGTTTGTTTTAAAAGGAAATCTTTGGAAGTCCGAGTCAGAATCTGGAATCCGATTACAAAACTTCACTGATATAAAGTTACACTCTATTGTTTTATGATATGGTATAGTCGAATCCCACGCAGAAGAAGGCGCGAGTACAAGCTAGAATTACTAATATAAAAAGAAATGCCAATTTTCTGTTGTTTGAAGTACCTATTTGTTATACCATAAATCTGAAGTGTTTATTTTAAAGAGCAAACATTTTAGCTGTGCTGGCATTCAGTGCAACCAGGAAGATAGTTATTGCACCTAAGTGGCGAGAAATTGCAGTGTTCGAGACATTGAGCGCTACAATGGGCCATTACTCTTTTGTAAGCCTTTAGAACTTGCAATGGAAGGCGAACAACAGCTTAAATAACAGCAATATCTTTTATGGACTGGCCTTGAATGGCTACCTACTAAGTGCACGTGTATGTGTAAAATGTGTATCCACAATAAAAGCGTTAGGAATTTGAAACCAATACAGGATTTTGTGCGATTCTCATCCAGCAGGGTGGGTATTGAGTAACACACTTCAGTAGCGTTTATGCTCACTAGTTCCTTCGCGTAGTTCCTTTGAAGGAACTACTGAAATTTTTGGATCAGTAGTTCCTTTGCAAAAGCTGAAGGAACTACTGAGACTAGATAGTTCCTTTGAAGGAAATAAAGGAATGAGTTTCATTTTGACAGTTCAACAACATTCATTGCGCTATCCACGTGACGTCGTGTAGAATGTCCCAGCACATTTTTTGTCGGCGCGCCACGGGGCGCCTCTCCACTTATACGTTGTTGAGCAGACAAATTCTTTAAACATATAAAGCAATGGATTTGCAATATCTTTTAAAATGATTCAGGTTGTGACTGATAGTCATCATCATCATTATCATCCTATAATGTTCCCACAGCTGGGACACAGGCATCCTCTCTGGGGAGGAAGTGGGCCATAATCAACCACGCGGGCCCAGTGCGGGTTGGTGTATGTCACGTTTCTTCGAATTTTTCATTCTAGGACATGCCGGTTTCCTCACGATGTTTTCCTTCACCGTTTTGAGAGCAGTGGTGATGAAATAATTTGCACAAAGTAAAACGCCAGTCTACGTTCGAACCTAAGACCTACAACTTGTAAGTCGCGGCCATTTCCATAGAGCCACCACTGCCCCTTACCGATAACGTGTCACGTAATTAGGGTGTACGTAATTAGGGGGTTAGGGTGGGTGGTTTTGGGGTGTGGGTGGGTGTTAGCACAGAACTGGTCGAAGTGGAGGTGCTTGGGGGAGGTCTATGTCCAGCAGTGGACGTTTTTCAGCTGAAATGATGATTAACTGATGCATGATGAACTCTTTTTGAGTTAACGAAAGTTGCAATGACATACATAGCGAAATCACTCAACTTCAGCACTAGGTTCATACATTGGTAAGTAGATACCGGAATAACCTTTCCTAATGGACGTACTTTCTCTTAGACCACTGACATAAGAAAAAAAAAAAACATCGAGAAGAAACCTGGACATAATAGTCCGAAATCCGTAACACACAATAAGCAAGCGCGATGATAAATCGTTCCCTCTTATTTATTTAAGAGATCTTTGGCCTCTTGTCAGAAAACTACAGACCAGAAATATTCTACATCGTTAGTCTAGTGGTCGCAAGCGTTACTGTCGAGCACGAGGTCCTGGATTGAATTCCCAGGTCGGGCAAAGTGTTATTGGATTTTTCCATATGGAATTTTTCAGTAGCATACTGGAGTCTGGATATTATGTGGGACTTAAACATAACTTTGTTACATCTCTGCCTAAACCTTCAAGGAATATAGGCGTAAAGCTTAGAAATATTCTAACCAACGCAATCTAAAGTGCGTCACACCACAAACCACAGGATAGAGTGCCTTTAGCCAACCTGTCACTTTAAATTAAACATATTTACGCGAGAACCAAGATGGCGTTCGCTTGCGTACCCTCCTCATTAATATTCCATCAATAGTCGAGCTCGGTTGTGAGGTATCGCGTAAAACGCAATTATTTTATGTGTAGATTAGATTAAGAACGGTTTTGCGTACCCACGCGAGACGGTTTGAGAGTTTTCGCTAAGGCACCTGCCCCACTGCCGACGAACGAGAAGCGAATAGAGCTAGCGACTTAAAACGAGTTGGCGAGCAACTACAAGCGAGTGCGCGATGGCAACGAGCTGAACGAGTATTCTCTTTAGCTTTTGTCGCTGCGGCAAACGACTAGGTGCTTGCTAGAGGTGTGAACAGTCAGTGATCAATTATTAATACCTATACGAGGTGACTTGTAATTTGACATATTACTTCCAGGGCGTGAAAGTGTGACCCATTTGCAACAATTAAGCACCCCAAAAGTTTGATGATTTTTTAAAATATGTAATAAACTTTTTCCTTTATCTTTTTACTGTTTGATGTTTTAGAAAAATGTAAAAGGTTAGTTAAAGTACTGGGTAGCCAGTCGAATAGCAATGATAGCCATGCAATTTCAGAGTTTAAAGAAAAGTAATATTTATAGACGAATTCGCGAAAATTATCAAATAAAAAATGAAAATCGTTTATTCTCGAATTCCATAAATTATCGCCTAGGCTTTTTTATGGGTCCCCGGCATGTATATCACTTTTACTTACACGGGACACACAACTTTTTGTACGTTTTTTGAGCGAGACAATCTTTGACAGCCGGTCGCTTCCACGCCGGCGATGGAAAAGGTGCCTTATAGGGACAAAGCTTTCAATTTGGGCTCAAGTTGTGGTCTAAGATTATTGATTTGAGCCTGGAAATATTTTAGTCTCAAAACTGGCTGGAAACTGCCGAGTTAACGCAAAGTGGGTCCAGTTGACCAAAGACTCCTAATCGGCAAAACTGACGAATCAGTGAAACTGACTAATCAACGAAACTGGCGAATTAAATAAACTGACGTCTGAGAAAGAAAGAAAGAAAATACATTTATTTAGCACAGACTAAAAGACACACAATACACCAGATACATGCATCAAATAAAAACAAAAAGTAAAGATTAAATAAGAAAGTATAAAGACCGATGTAAAAAAAAAAATAAGCAGGAAAGTGTGCCTCACGGCTGCGCCAAAAAGGCCCAGTTCAGCAAAAATGCCAGACAACTAGTGCCTGACGCTGGTTTTCAACTGGACCTGAGGGAAACTGACCAGTGATATGCGGACTCGATGTTAACCATATAATTTAAAAGAGTGTCCACGGAGTTTCTTGCTCGCCCTTCTCCATAGTACCTGCAATGTTTTGGAATGGGCAAATAGCTTCATCATTCTAACTGACTGACTCCTTTGACAATTCAAAAGTGTAAAGTACCTAAATGGTTTAATTGAAATAAATGCTTTGAAATTGAGTTTGTTTAGCATAAATTCGGACAGAATTTGTGCTCAGTTAGTGAGGGAACTAACTTTCATGATAAAATACTAACTACCTTTAACTAACTAACTTTAATGGTAAAGACGCCAGCATATCAAGCTACCCGAAACTGTCAAATTTTCCCAATCAACTTTGAACCTTATGATTCAGCGATAAAGTTGAAAATCTATTAAATAAATTTGACAGATTGTAGTAGCTTAATGTGCTGGCTTGTGTACTGAACCCTCTGCTTACCCTTTGGGTAGTACTAGCGTGGTTATAAAGTCATTCATTCACATATCTGTTTGTGTAGTATTCATTATCGGGATTTTCCACGATAGCAATTGCAGAAGCGATAAATCTGTAATAATAATGTTAGAAAACACTGACGCAATAGTGTACGCCCCCTGAACTGCTCTACCGATAACAAAGTATCATGATGTATCAACCATTAGTACTTATACTCGTATAATTATTATTACTTATGTCTTTGAAATTTCCCAACTATGTCGGGGTCGGCTTTTAGTACAACCGGACGCAGCTGAATGCCAGTATTTTACATGGAGCGACTGCCTTTGACCTCCACAACCCAGTTACTGGGTATTACGATACCCCTTGGTAAGACTGGTTGTCAGACTTTCGGGCTTCTGTGACGACCCGTAACGA
This sequence comes from Amphipoea lucens, assembly GCA_947508005.1. Taxonomy (NCBI): domain Eukaryota; kingdom Metazoa; phylum Arthropoda; class Insecta; order Lepidoptera; family Noctuidae; genus Amphipoea; species Amphipoea lucens. Next base: position 1,337,284 of record OX382358.1, on the reverse strand, counting down.
CTGTCGTCAAAGATCCACGAATGACAGCCGGGACCGACGGCTTAACGTGCTTTCCGAGTCACAGAGGGGTCTCGGTATGTAAAGATGGTCACCCATCCACAGACCAACCGCGGCAAGCATAGCTTTATCTGATCGATCGACCTGTGCGGCTGTTATAATTTAGCCACGGGCCCCTCATTAATCAAGATAATATTTACATAATATTATAAGCTAACACTAAAAATAATAATATGTACAAGTATTTTAAAAAAGAAGCAAAAGAATTCGTACTATTCGTTCAAATGATTACTTGTTTATTATTCACCTAGACTTTCGTGAACTAATCAAATTTTTTTTGACATGGAGTACATTTTCGACGTTTCTTTAGACAATAAACCTACTTTTTAACGATATTTGCTTAACTGAAATAAACACTATTCATTATTATAATTATTTATTTTTGTACCTCAATACTTTTCAGGGACATGGATAGATCTGGAATACTTTTTATCCCGGTAGTACATACTCGTGGTTTCCTACGACCTCCACGTGAGCAAAACCGCTGCAAAAGCTAGTATAAAATAAACACAGAGTAAATGTATTCTAGCCAAGCAAGATTGTAAATGTTAGGAGCGTAGCACGTGGCGCTCTGCAGTCCCTGCCAACACCCTTGGGAAAACGGTGCGAGTTTATGTGTGTTAGCACATACAAACACGAGGCAGGTATGTAAGCACACCTACATCTATCACTCTGTATTTATCATTATAGAATGCAGCCATAGCGACATCTGCCCTGCCACCGACGATAGAAACCGACCGAAATCAAAATCAAATAAATTTATTTCACATAAACCTACATGGGCACTTTTGGAACGTCAGAAGCTAGGTGCACGATTCCAATTCGCCGTTTCATATGGAGAAGGCAAGAAACTCCACGGTTACTCTTTTAAAAATAATTGGCTTTTTCAATGTTTTCGAATCACAGTGTTAAAAGGTATGCGAGGACAGGGTAGGCCTATCAACAAGTACTAATATAATAGAAAATGGTCAACAAATCTACAGTCTACAAGACCTTCAACAATCACACATTTACAAATTATAATCTATTTAAAAGATAAATTAAATAATAAAAATAAAAACCTATTTACAACAGTTGTCATGATTGACATTACAACTGTAACAAATCTGAATTTATATCATGTTCACAAAAGCCCTAATAAAGTTGAAATCAGAATTGTAAGGTAAATTTTGGGCAAACAAAAACTTCCACTTGCCATCGACACGATGAAGAAAAAAACTATAAAATGATGATTCTTCATGAGGATTGGTGAAAGGTATCAGTGAAAAATAATGATGATTGGTGTTGAGTAGTAATGTTTGTTGTTTTTAGACTTCCGTGTGGATAGTGTCGAAGGCATAGCTATAATCTGTTCCAAAAATATCTGATGAAAATGTAAACAAATAAATCAGAAGACGTACCTGTAGATGCACATTTGTAAGCTTATCCACAAATTGAGTGCTTTGATGACACAATTTCAATACTTAATCTGTCAAGCGCTAATGAGACACAGTTGATTTTCTATTGTTTCGTCGCCGATCGGCGAACCGCGCCGCTTGACCGGTTAAACCCGGAATCCTCATATTAAATAACCTTAAAGATGTTTTTTATTCGATAATTGAGGGTAATTTTATAACCTCAACTTTTGTCACAGACGAAAATTTAATAAAATACAATTACATTTAATATCTTCTCATACAAATAAGAAACAAGCATTTAGCACCACATTAATCACACTCACTCATAGCGAGATGGAGATGTCAGATTATTTCCGTCTAAGTTTCCTCAAGATTGCTATTAGTCAGTGTCTTAGGGCCCGATCACACACAACCACAACTATTTCACAACGACAACACGTGGAAGAGCTATAGTTATATAAAGGGCAAGTTTAAACAGACAGATTCATTTATTATGTTGATATATACATGCCCCCTTACTAATAAACATTGTCTATCGTCTGTATAGGTACACAACGCTTTGTCTTCTTGTTTCGAAAGTCAAATTACTGACGACTGAAAGAATGAAATCGGTGTGTAACTATTCATCTGATATAATACGTTTATTAGTAAGGGGGATGGTGTTTAGGCTTACATACTTACAAATATTGCAACCGTAGACGATTTTTCCACGGCAATATTCACAGATTACAATTTGACTTTCATTTGCCAAGTAAAGGTCGCATACGAATAATATAATTATCCGTGTGACGTTAGAGTGTAAGAATAAGGTTCATATTCGCATAAAACGTTTACTTTAGATAGTAAGCAAAGTAAAGTCATAGCGCTCTATGAATCTGGCCCTTGAAAGACATTTTTTTTTTGTTAGCCTATTTTGTATCCCACTGCTGGGCAAAAGCCTTCCCTTTTGTCTTCTAAACTAACTAACTTCTTTCTTGTGCGATCTTCAGATCGTCACGTCACCTTCGTCTTGGTCTACCTCGACGGCGATGTCCTGCCTCAGGCGTCCAGTGAGTGACGATCTTTGCCCATCTCTCCGGGTGCATTCGTGGGACGTGTCCGGCCCACTCCCACTTCAGCCTGGTTGTTTTTTTTTCAACATCCACTACTTAAGTTAAGGAGCGCAGCGTGGTCAGACATCCACATTAAAAAACACGGACCACATTTGGACCGTCAAAATCAAACGCGTGAGCGACACCGACCACAACGAGGCCACGTCGCAGATACAACAACGCGACCACCAGCGAGATCGTAAACACAACGTTGCGTCGACCATTTGATTTGATTTTGTAGTTTCCACAACGCAACTGAAAGAAGCTGCAGTGACATGACTATCTACCACAGCTTACCCACATTTTGTCGCTGCGATGTGGTATGGTACGTGTGATCCTGATAGTAACTTAGAACGTATCTAATAGTGGTAGTGTCTCAATAGTATCTTATCGTATGCACCGGTTGACGTCATCACATCACTGAAAACCAGCGCTGGGACTCTGTCTCGCATAGGGTCTCAGCATTATGCTGAGCGATGGCCGTTTTGTGTGGATGTGACGCATATTTTCCCCCAACTATTTTTGAAGGGAAACTTCTTTACGCACGCTTGACTTGGGGAGTAAGCTGTCGAACGCGTGACGTAAGCGTTACGAAAAGTGTGATCGGGCGAGGCGAACGGGAGTTGAGTGGGGGATATAAGCAAGAGAAAGCAGTGCGCGCGCACATTTTCTTTCTCTCTTCCTCTCATAGCCAAATACGTTTGAAGTTTCACTTCAGTCGTGTGGTCATAAGAACACTCGGTTTTTTTTTTTGTGTTTGTGTTCTTTCTCTGCGACATTTTTGTCGCAAATAAGTCGTTTCTTTCTTTCTTTTCCTTCTTTCTAAGAAGAAAATTCTGAAAATAATCATATTGTAGTTTCCGTGTCGTGTGTTCAAGGTCTTTAGCCTTCGAACTATTAAGACATTCATAGAGGCAATGCCATTAACTTGCTGTTATCAAATACACTGCCTATCCCCTTCATATAATCCATTAGCCCGTTATACCTCCCATCTGCGATAGTACGGTCGAAAAAGCTATTTGGTATACCTACAGGCAAAAATATTCATCTTTCCACAACACAGCCAATATTTAGTTTTATTTTGTGCGTTATAACTTTTTCAGCTTAGACATCCTTAAGGTTGAGGCCAAACGAGCGTAATTTTTTGAGTTGTGAGTCGCGTATTTTGAGTATCGCAATTTACGATCAACTGAAATTCGGTTAGGCTGCCAGACGGACGGAAGTAACTTCGGTCGCATTCTGTAATATAACTGACGCTTGCCTCGCTAACCTCCCTCACTCCGAGTGCAATTCGGTTGAAATAACGCGCGTGAGTCAGCAGACAACTCATTTTGCGTCGCCGTGTGGTACAAACAGGACTTTAGTATGAAACCGATTGCAGCGTAAATTCCGCGACTCATTTTACGCGACTCACAGCTCTAAAAATTACACTCGTTTGGTATAAAAGAATTGACTAACTTAGCACACCATTGTTTAAAAGTAGTTGCAAGTTAGCTGCCTGTATGCCAAATAGTATGTTCGACCGTACACCGACCGTAAACAAATACGTAAACAGCTTAGCAACTGAAAAGGGTCGTCGCTTCGGTCGGCTGATACAGGAGGTTGACGCGATACTGGTTTATAGGATTACAAATGTGATATCTGCTGTATAACAAAGCTCTGATAAGGATGCCTAGGTAAGTAGTAGGTTATTATGATAAAATGGGATGATCGACAATGATAATATCCTTGTCAATCATTCCTTTTATCTGATACGGTTCACTTATAGCTTTTAATTTGGATGAAGAAACCAAATAGAATCAAGTAGACATTATTTTGGTGCCAGCATTTATAGGTCTACCAGAATATAATGGCAAAAAAAAATTGAGATTTTTACATGGCAATGTCAATCCATATGAAAATCACAATAAATTTTTTTATTTTTTTGCCATAGACCTTTAACTTCTGCACCATTCTTCACTAAAGGAGCAATTCTCGTAATTTTAAGAACGTTCACAGTCTGATCTCAGTATCAATCTGTCAAAAAAACCTCTAATTTCTCTATATTTTGACAAGTTTTTGACATTTGATTGTCGCTGAGATGAGACTGCGACTAGATTTTGAACGTTCTAGAATTGGCCTTCTGTTTTTCACAATGGTGCCGATTCTGTTGTTCACAAACTAAACTAAATTTAAGTTCAGTGCATCTTTTTCTTTCTATTTCATTAAGAAAAGGTCAGGAGATAAATTTTGGTTTAGTCCTGTCAAATTAAGCAGCACCTGACACTACTCCACTAACCTTGTGCCACTGTTAACAAAAAAACCAACTTGTAAACTTTATAAATTAATTAATGGTCGCCTGTTGGTTTTATATAATAGGCCCCAGGACTTATAATGTTTCCACGATACCTTCCCGACATTTTGTAAATTATAATGTCTCTTTATTAATTTCTCAATATTTCAGGACCTTTATACCCATTTTGTAATTGTCGAACGGGCTGCCATTGATATTAAATAATAAATTGATAATATTATATCTCTTCAACAGATTGAAAGCATACCTTTATTGAAAATCACAAAATAATTAAACTGAAACTTCGATGCAAAAAATTCGGTCTCATATTATTTTCAGTGGTACGGCTTTTTCTTTCAGCAAAATATTAATCTTCGTTACAATGTTTCAATTTAAACACAATTCTCATTTATGTAGATTTTTATCTCGTCTCGTTTTTGACGACAGCTTGAGGCTAATTGTCTTTTAACTCTTGTTTTATCAATTCTAAATGTACTTTTATGGAAATATTTCGAAGCTTCTAAAAATATTGTATAAATCTAGAAGTGATTTCTACAGGGTTGTAAGGGCACGCCCTTACATATAATATAATGTTGAATGTTAATAAAATAAATGTTAATGTTCGAGAAATATTTAATGAGAAACTGCACTAAAAGTTAACGTATTATAAAACTAATAGAAAATGTTATAAAATGCTAGATGTTGCGCGAGCTCGATATAAAACCGAAGACTGACGTACTTGCGTACGTGACGATACTACATTTTATTATTTAACTATATTTGCAGTATTTTTAACTAGGCCAAAGTACAATGTGCGATTGCTGAACGTACAAGGGTTATTGGTAAAACACTAACAACCTTGCAGGACTGGATTGCTAACATCGTAAACAACAACTTTTGTTCTATGACTTTTTACAAAACATAATACATTTACCAAAAACAAACCTTTAAGATGTCTGTTCTATCTAACCCGCTGCATTTTGTACTAGAAACGGCAGTTTGTTTACCTAACTAGCGCTTTATTTTGCTTCGTGTAGAGTTCGTAACAGAAAATCGAATATTTGAATTCGTTGAATTGAAATTTTATATTTTTGTTTAAGTCTGATGAATTAATAAAAGTCATAGTTGTTTATGATGTTAGTAATATAGTCCTGATAGGTTGTTAATGTTTTACCAATAACCCTGTATATCCATCCTAGGTATGACTTGAAGCGCAATTAGATAGCTATAGAAAAAAAATGCAGTTCGTTGGTAAGCGCGTCACTTGGGAACGGTTGGACCAATTTGGCTATGATTGTTCCAAAATGTTTGTAATAGTCTAAATAAGTTAAGAAAACCTAAATATAATTAAGACAACCTAGAACTAACTATGGTAGGAAAAATATACTAAACTAGCTGCGCCCCGCGGTCATACCCGCATAAGTGTCGATCCCGTGGGAATATCAGGACAAAAACTATCCAATGTCCTTTCTCGGGATGCAATCTATCTCTCTGCCAAATTTGATTGAAACCCGTTCAGTGGTTTAGGCGTGAAAAGGTAACATACAGACAGGCAGACAGAGTTACTTTTGAATTTATAATATTAGTATGTATGGATGAGGGAGCAAAACTTTATAATGAGATACCTGATGATGTGTTTAGCAGTGACAGATGGTATACATATAAAAAGCTCTAGAAGAATACGTTAGGACGAAGTACTAACACCTGAATGTCACCTATAAAATCTTTTAATTATTTTGTTTTGTATAATTGTATGTGATCACAGAGACTTTATCTACTTTTATTATATATTTTCTATACATTTCTCAATTTGTAAGTGAACCTTAAGGTGAATGCGCAGTGGTAGCCCGCGAAATTCAAATTTTCTTACGTTTTTTGCAATTTTTAGGTCAGTGTCAGGTTTTATCTTGATCAAAATTTGATTCGCGACTATAACAGGTACGTATTTACAAAATTATAATCATCAGAATCATTAATACATCTTTCTGAGTTAGATTTCTACCGTTAAGAACAAATCTCGTATGGAAAAGTGTTTATGGTAGAAATCTAACTTAAAGAGATATATTAATGATTCTAATGACTATAATTCTGTAAATACATGTCTATTATAGTCGCGAATCAAATTTTTATCAAGATACAACCTGACACTGACCTGCAAATTGCAAAAAAAGTAAGAAAACTTGAATTTCGCGGGCTACCACTACGCATTCACCTTAATGTTCTTTTTTTTTGAGAAATAAATATCTTTAAACCGAAGTTATTTGAGGAAAGTAAAATTTGAAAAATTTCCCGAATAATTGTGAATTGCCCGGATAATTGTGAATTGCCCGGATAATTGTAAATTCCGGAAAAACAGAAAGTGCTTTTTTCTTTGGAATTTTTATATGAATGATTAAAATTTGGACAGGACAACGTCTGCCGACCCAACAGACGTACTTAATAGAATAATATAGGGAAGTTGGTTTACAGAAGTTTTATCCCAGTAAAGAAACCAAAGTTACTAGAAAAATATCCAATGTTGAACTTTGAACTAGCTATTGGCTAGTACAATGACATAATGGGACGCTATACCAACTTAAATGACATAAAACGTTATCCCTGAACTTTACTGGATGGAAATTATCCTTCAGTCACGTAATTTATTTCAGGCCTGCCCGACTTGTTTGGAAACATTAAATTTATTACTCGTGAATGTGTCTCACAAAAGTTATAATATTAAATTACTATCCTTCAACTATATTTTTACTATAAGAAATAAAACATTTTATATCAAGCTGCTTGGTTTGGAACGTCTCTAAACTTAATAGTTTAAGAAGTTTCAATAGTTCAGTTTGTCGGTTATTTTGATTTTTAGTTAATTCAAAATGTTCGCTTGCCGCGTGGCCAAAATTGGTACTAACGGCGCCATCTTGTTTTTCAATACATTTCGCAAAACCATTGCACAAACGTTTTCCAAAAGCGCACCGCAGTGTCTTATGATAAGATACCCAAAAATAAAATCAGTGTTTTCAGCTACAAACCGAGGGCAATTTATGACTAGGAATGCAAGAGTAAAGCTCCCGTGTGCTAGTCCTGTTTGGTTCACGATAAAAAAAACAACCTGTTAACATGGATTCAGTACGTGAACCCAACTTTGTAGAAAGTTTTCGTCAGTTATTAAAAAAAAATGGCTGTTCCATAAATGACCGCGTATTATTATTATTATAGGTATTGCACGTTTGTAGGAAACAGCATTTTTTTTTAAATAACAGATGGAAAATTTAAACGCAGGAGTTTTCAGAAACATGTAAGTAATGAATTCATGGTAACACCGGTGCTGTTATGAAATAATATACCGTGATAATTTAGGTTAGTGAGCTGAGCTGTAATTCCACATAATGCTAGGGATTGACGCAATTGACCGCTCACTTTAAGCTCACTCGACCTTGTTTTCTCTGCGAGATTTTTACAGAATAGCACTACAGGTTGTGCGTCAATCGCCCTGCCACCCTGTATGTAGGTATGTCCTGCAAAACAAATTATACAGCTAGTGTTAAATCCTACATACTCGTAAATCCGACACGCGATTGTCCCTATTATCGGGTCCGATTTCCGCATCACTACAAATATTGGTCTGCCCACAAATCCGAGGCCGTATGTTTGTATGGACCTAATAGCGTCCGCGACACAAGGACTCCCAAATGGGATCAATGTAAATCATTTAAATTGCGTTTTGAGGAGGCTATTGTGAATCAGTCGGCTATGTTCGGCTATTGAGGTGTCTATTGGTGTCAATTGAGCCTGATCAACACTATACATAGTCGGTATGTCTGTTGGTAGATTGCCTAGCAACTTCTGTGACGAGAAAGAACATAGTAACACCACACCCCGGACACTCCATACAACCCTCGCAAAATAATTACCTACTACTACTACATTAAAAAATGATGTTTGTATACGTATGAATGTGTGCGTGAGGTTCTTGTGTTTGCGAGCGCTCTTGTTAAAGAACCGGAGACGAATATGCCGAAGTGCGGGGTGAGGTGCGGTAACTGTTAGTGCGGGGAAGGGAGTGTCCTTTCTGTACTTAGTACTTTAAGTATTCTGTGGTAACACATGGTAACACACGTGGGCATACTATAAGGTTTTAACAGTTGACTACTTTTGACTACTTTAAACAGACTCCGGACCCAGGTTGGCCGAAGCAAGGAAAACCTGTTCAGGTGGAGATTTATAGACGACTCCGCCTTGGAGTGTAAATGTGGTGATGTTCCACAAACGATGGGACACTTAACATCGTGTCCTGCGTGTCCTGTCAGCTGCACGTTACAGGAACTGATGGACGCTAGTGATGGCGCCATACAAGTAGCCGAATTCTGGGCCGAGCACATTTAGATTGCTATCGATGCGCTAAGAAGAAGAAGTTGACTACTAAACATGAAACGAAAAAACAGCCACGAATTAATAAATAATTGATTGGGTAAGGTATAATGTCCTCGAAGGTTTAATAGCACACGAGTGGCACGCCTCAATGGCAGAAGCAGAGGTGTGCTTATAGTACCTACGAGTACCTACAGTTTGCCAGTTATGTTTGAGTCCCATGTAATAAGGAGAGCCTATTACCATCACAAAATCGGCCTATAATGTTCCACTGTTGGGACATAAGACACTTCTCGGTGAGAGGGATTGGGCCGTAATCCACCACGTGGACCCAGTGCGGGTTGCGGGATGTTCATAATCACAAAAAAGAAATTCCCTCGAATTGAAGAACTCCTCCTTCTTTTGAAGTCGGTTTTTTTGTTTATGATGCTGCTCATAAACAAAAAACCGACTAATCGAGAAACTTCTAATTTTTTTGAAGTCGGTTAAAAGCCATAAAAGTTCGGAAGAAAATCATAGATTTCATTTTTTTTTTTCTTTTTCAACCAATAGGCTAGTTGACAAGAAGAAGAATCCTTTATGGATTTTCTATTATAGAATGTTTGTGAGCTAAAATATTAAAAATAAACTTAATATTATAATTTTCCGACTAAAGTAATAAATAAAGTAGCTAAAATATTATATAATAAAGGAGCTAAAATATTAAAAATAAACTTAATATTATAATTTTCCGACAAAAGTAATAAATAAAGTAGGTGAGCGAGCAACACTGTTAAAAAATCTTACAGATTTGATAGAATTAAAGTCGAAGTCGCTCGACCTGCCATGACATAATGCCCTGTTCTGACATTCAAAATTAAATTAAAATATGTTTCAGAAATGAAAAAATAGAATAGAAATACTCTTTATTATGTACACTATATGAAAATAAAAAACAGTTAAACAACAAAACAACAACATAACAAAATAGAACATACAAAAATAGTGAACATAATATAAAAATAGTTTTGTTAATGTTAATAATTCGCTGAAATATTCGGTCTTTCAGGTAAATAAATTACAAAAAACATTAGTATAATTGATTTCTCAAAAACGGTCAACTAGCCTATCTTGGACAATATACCTAGGTAGGTACTCAACGCAACGGCCCAGGTTCAATTATTGTGAAAACGCCAACATCATAATTATAGTGATGTTCATAACATACATACATAATATAATCAGCCTATAGATAATGTTCCCACTGCTGGGACACAGGCCTCCTCTCTGTGAGAGGGAGTGGGCCGGTTGCGGGATGTGGTGCGGGTTGCGGGATGTTCATAATCACAAAAAAGAAATTCCCTCGAATTGAAGAACTCCTCCTTCTTTTGAATTCGGTAAAAAATTAAAAACTTCGGAAGGAAGACCTTCACTTCCTTTTTATTTTTCTTGTAAAACGTCTTCAGTAATTTTGGCAAAAAAGAATTACCTTTTCTTCTTTCGTCCTCCCCCACTGTCAAAGTTTATTGCTATCGCACAGTCAATTAATACTACACTAATGATTGTTTTATTAGGATTGACTGCGTTAAGGAAAAACACTGGAATAGATAAAACTTTTCGGGGTTCCGTTGCGCTATGCGAAAATGGAACCGATAATTTTTACGTCAGAGTAGTTTGTTCCGTCTATTTTTCGAATACCTATCTATGCACTCATAAAATCGAATTATGTTTATGTACAAGTACCTACTGTGTGCTTTTATAACGTGACGATAATATTATCGTGGGGGGCCACGTCACAGCATCACGATAACACAGGGAAGTAAAATGTATGGAAGTATATGAAGACGCTTTTATATTTCCGTCTATGATAACGTTGTAACGTGTTTCCATAAATTTAATGGACGTGAACGTCTACGATAGAAATTATAAAGGGGCACATTGGTTCAGTGTACTTAATATAAAAGGTTTATTTAAAAAAAACAACTCCATCTTTCAACCGCAATTAAAAAAAAAATTTGAAAGTATAACCTTTGATCTCGCGTCTGGGTGCACGCTCGTTTAATTAAAGAAAAAAATCATTGCCGTTGATACTTTGTTGTCATTAAATCCAATCGCGAATGTCTCCTGAAACTCGGCGCCTTAAAATATACTAGTTTAATTTTTAAATTAAAATCCTAATTTAAAAGTAAAATATTAAATATACAAAGTTTGGTTGCCCCAGTTTTTAAAGGAATAGTTATTTTTTTTTTCTTTGCAAAATATTTGTATATGCAATATAATGACAAATTAACTCATTTTTACTAAACCCCAATTTATTTGCTTTACCTACATTAATTATATGTACCTACCGTATTTAAATCTCAAACATTTAAATGAAACCGCATTTATATTTTAATCGTATAATTGTTTTAAGTAACAATGCCGCAAACTTTAATTATGTATTTTATTTTAAATAAACTGTACGTAAAAGATTGATGCTTAAACTTTTCCCTTCAAAGTTTTTTTTCCTTTAAGTACCTATATTTTATGAAACGTGATTTAACGTGTCACCATAATAATAAAACTGTCGTAAATGATGCTAAAACTTTTAAAATACCCTCCACACGTACTCCGAAAAGCCGAAACAAATATAAAATAAACGCGAGACCACTTTTGGCCAGCAATAAAAGTTGGTTAATTACTTACATTACATCCTATTGAAGTCCCCGCTAACAACGGTTGTCAACTTCCACACCAGTCAGAAAAAAAACAAACACTCACTGCACTTTTAATTCTAATTAAAAACACTTTAAGTAAAATCTAACGATTTAAAACTCACACGCAAGGAAACTAAAATGCGGAATTTGATATTCGAATTTCTCGGACGTTTCGGCACACTTGGGTAGTGGGTACGCGACGCACGACCGCTCGCTCCGCCCTCCAATCAACGACTGGCGACGCGAGATTTTCAAGAGAGGAAGAAAAATCTGCCGGACGAATGGTGGCTACAAAATATTTACAGAAATACGTATCTAATGAAATATTGTTTGATCGACAGGGAATCTGGGAAAATTATACCTGAGAATTATCCACGAATTAGGGATCTTTTAAGAATGCAGGAGTGATGTGCCGCTGGTCACATCGTCATGAATATTATGAAGTTTTATGTTCAGCAATAGTCGTCAAAAAAAATTATGTTCCCACTGGACATAGTCCTCCTCTCAGTGAGAGGGAGTGGGCCATAATCCACCACGCAGGCCCAGTGCGGGTTGGTAAATTCGTCTCAACTATCGTTGTTGTTTTTTTTTTTTTTGTGAAGATGTACCGACTCGCGACTGAGAGAAAGGAGCTTTAATGGGACAAAAAAATTAATATGATCGAATAGTTTTAACACTTAGTACAAACTGTTGCTTGTTGTTCTGTTTTTCAAAAAATATCAGTGAATTGAAAAATCCGGCAATGAACAACAATTTAATCGGTTATAAGTGAATTTGATAAAACGATATCGCAGTCCACTGCTGGACACAGGCCTCTCCTAGGCAGCGCCACAGCCCGCCTTCCGCATCCAGTCTGTCCCAGGCTCTTTCTTAAAGACGTCGGTTCATCTAGCTAGGGGTCATCCCACACTACGCTTGCCGATGCGTGGTCTCCGCTCTAGCACACTTGAGTAACACAGTATCAATCATAATTTGAATAATTTTGAAGGATATTGCTAATCCATTGCTTCTTAAGTTCAAAAAATTTGTTGACTCAACAACGAAAATAACGCAATGAATGTTGTTGAACTGTCAAAATGAAAGCCATTCGTACTGAGTGGGTTACGCAATTACCTCCCAGGACTCGTCTGCTCCATCATCGGCCATCGGTCCATCGACAAACATGGCCAGCTCACTGCCACTTCAGTTTGCTTGCTCTGCAAGCTGTCGGTAACTCCGGTTGTTTTATGGATAACTAGCAGCGCCCACGGTTTCACCCGTGTAAGTTTCGATCCCGTGGGAATATCGGAATAAAAACTATCCTATGTCTTTGCCCGGGACTCAAACTATCTCGATACCAAATTTCATCGAAATCGGTTCAGCGGTTTAGGCGTGAAAAGGTAACATACATACAGACGGACAGAGTTACTTTCAAAATAATATTAGTATGGATTTCATTTCTGATTGCATTTATTAGCTGAAATAATGAGGATTTTGATAAATTAATGTAATAATGGGTAACTACGTACTGAATACACTATAGGCGTTGCCTCAGTAAATTCTAGTTATAATCATCGTAAACATTATTTTGGCTAATTTTGGAAACAACATCTTATTTTGTTTTGATTACGAACTGTTTGTTGTTTACATTCATTGTATTGTAAATGTTATACGTAAGAAAAACGTCTGCTTCCATTAGTAAATAACTTAATTTATAATAACCTTGAAGTAAAACTTTGGTAAACTGTTTAACTTATAATATAACTAATACATATTTTGCCCGCGGCTTCGTCCACGTGTTTCTTGTTCCCCGACCCATCCCGTTGCATCGTATTGCCCGCTATAATTTCGTTTTCACTTATCGTTCTTTCAGACTATTTTGTTTTTGCTCGGCTCCTAAGGCTCCGAGCGAGATATTAGCCTTAACCTTCCTCGAAAATTAGGCTATCAAATGCAAAAAGAATTATTCAAATCCGACTAGTAGTTCCAGAGATTAACGCGTTCAAACAAACAAACTCTTCAGCTTCCTTTGTTATTAGTATACATTTTTTTTGTTAGCCTATGTTGTGTCCCACTGCTGGGCAAAGACCCCCCTTTTTTCCTCCAAACCTTGCGATCTCTGGCCATGTTGGTTCTGCAAATTATTTTAGATCACCACATCACCTGCGCCTTGGACTTCGACGGCGATGTCCTGCCTCAGGCATCCAGTGAGTGACGATCTTTGCCCATTTCTCCGGGTGCATTCGTGTGACATGTCCGGCCCACTCCCTCCCAGCCTGGCTGTTTTTTCTCCGGCATCCGCTACTTGAGTTTTTGGAGCGAAGCGTGGTGTTTCTAACTCGATCTGAACACTTAACACCTAACAAGCTGCGCTCCATTGCCTGTTGGCAAATCTTGAGATAGGACTTTTGTTGTTCTTCTGGTGACCAACTTTGTGCACCGTAGATTAGGAAGAGCAAGATGCACCATTTCATGTAGGTACTCGTAGATAGATAAACAAAGCACGCTTTTTTTTAACATGTCCACTTGTACTGCACAGCTATTCACAACCACTACGTTTCCGTATTAATCAATGTTATCTTAGGAGTCCTCTAAAAACTGTTCACAATAAACGATCGCTATTCTTCCGACAGCTGTTTGCTGTCGGGGGTAAGTCAAATCAGGTTATCGAAATGTGTCATTTTCGATACGATAGCCTGTCCGATGGTAGTGAATAGCTTTGCTGTTCTTTCATTCCCCTTGATTTATTTTTCTTAGCTCCATGACCCGCATAATTTACAACCATGTTCAAGTATGATTCTCGACTCAAGTACATTATGACGGAGAGAAATGCTTGAGCATCGTTCTACATAGAATACGGGCATATTAGAGATCAAATAGTTAATGCATTTCCTACGGGGTAATTGGGTAACACACTAAAAGTAGCAATGGCTTTCATTGTGACAGTTCAACAACATTCATTGCGTTATTTACGTTGTTGTGCAGACAAATTTGTCGAACATATGAAGCAATGGATTAGCAATATCCTTCAAAATGATTCAGATTGAGGTTATTTCTTGTGTTACGCAATTAAAGTGCTGGTTATGTTTTGTTATTACCCACAAACTTTCTTGGATATCCAAATAAGAATACGTATCAGTAAATAATGGAACAGGACTTGCTTCGGGTTAGGTAAAGCATCATGCCTTTTTTTCGCAGTGGGGTAGCGTTGACAGAGGTGTGCGAATCCACGATTCATTAGCTAGTAATGAGTTTATTGTCATTTTAGTTCTTGCTCTTCTAAGTTATCATGGAAGGTTTTATTAAAAAAAAAAAACCGACTTCCAAAAAAACACTACAAAGTGAAAAATAACTTTAATTTCGGAATTCGGTGTCTTTGGATCTGTATTTTAGTTTTTTGCCACCGACTTCCGAAATTAAAGTTATTTTTCACTTTGTAGTGTTTTTTTGGAAGTCGGTTTTTTTTTTCTTAAAAAGTTTTTATTTCACGCTTTTTAGTGGGTCTGCTTATAATTTATCTAAGTTACAATAGCCTAGTGATCATCGCCTTTTACAAACAAAATATTGCTTTTCCCGATGCAGTGAAGTTAATTGTTGAGGAGTTCTCCAGGTCCACCATCAGCTCCATATCACCATTCACATTGTGATCAGCATAAATTGCTTAGCAACCATATTAAAGTAATCGAATCGCAACCCGTGAAATACTTAGATATTATTGAGTGGTTCCGGTGGCCATCTGTGGTCTTCATCATCAGTTCCACTTCACCAAATAGTGCTTTCCGAGAGCAAATGCACGAGTTACTATAAAAAATACCCAAATCGCTATAGGTGTGCCTATAATATTTGAAGAGTTCCTTCGATTTCTCCAGGATCTCATCATCAAATCCTGACCTGATGTTTTTAGACTAGATGCTGATAATCCTGGCTGCAGCATCAGGTCAGGCTTATGTCAACATTGCATTGAACTTAAAATATAGTCCTGTTTAAAATGAGCCCAAACACAACTACGGTGCTGTAATTTCAAGGTTGGTACTTTTTCTGATGCTCCTGGCTTCAGCATCAGGTCTTTATGTATTTCGGTGTTCCTCATTAACAGTACGTTTATCCACACATCGAGCCCTTTTCAATGAGCCTAAACACGATATATCTGCTGTTAGTTGTCGAGGAGTTAGGTACTCTGCAGACTATCCTGACTGCAGCATCAGGTCATGACTTGATGATCACTGCAGCATCAGGTCATGACTTGATGAGACCAAATGTGGCAAATGCCCTATCAAACATCAAAACAATTTACTAAAACAGTCCTTGCCTGTTCGAGTAACTTCTTACTGTTAAGGAGTTGTACCTTCCATCATCAGCCCAGCTACCTGAGATGGTGACAACCATACGCAAATACACAAGATACTTCATAAAATATGCGAAAAACAATAAGTGAGCCTATAAAATTTGAGGGTTGCCCTCGATTTCTCTAAGATCCCATCATCAGATATTGAAATGGTGACAATGGGACCACACGGGAAGCACCAGCTTTCAAATAAAAAAAGAATCATGAAAATCGGTTCACCCAGTCGCAAGTTATGAGGTAACAAACATAAAAAAAAAAAAAAAAAAAAAAATACAGTCGAATTGATAACCTCCTCCTTTTTTTGAAGTCGGTTAAAAAAAAGAAACAATGACACTCCGGGAGTGCCTACAGAAGTGAAAACAAAACACAAACAGAATACTTTGCCATCACTCACTGACATATCGGATATACAATAAAACTGAGTACATCCCGAGAACAGCCGAACACATCCGAAGCGGTGTCGGTTACGGTAACAGTGGCGTGAATTCAATAGTTTTTTCCCATCTCATAAAATGCCCGACGCGCCTAAAGAAGTTTTCACTTAAAAAAAAATATGGGGGAGACCTTTGGATCTTTTTCTCGAGCCTGCGGACGGACAGTAATGGGTAACTCACCGTCCGATCAAGACCAGGCTCGTGCCAGACGGCGCGTATGTGTTCCACGCGCGCCTCAAAGAGATATCAGCATAAAGGAAGGGACCTCTTAGGGCCGAAGCCTGCCGGGGTTGCGGGATTGTCCGAAAGGGTTACCGCTACCCCGGAACACAAAGGGCTAAGGAAGGAACACGGGTGGGTTTTAGTCAGTAACAGTCTGACACTCCCTTCCGCTCCACCCAGAGCGGGAGGGGTAATTTGATGATTTCCCAACTACAAAAAAAAAAGACCTTTGCCCAGCATTGGGATAATATAGGTTAAATTAAAAAGAAAAAACACGGTAAAATCTAAAAAAAAAAACGAGTGTGCTTATGACCACACGACTGAAGTGAAACTTAGAAAACTAAAACTGGGTTTTTACACCAGGTATTTCCAGCTATTTTTTACGTACCTTCCCTACTCGCCCGATCACACGTTTTCGTAACGCATTCGCCAGTTTACTCCCCAAGTCAAGCGCGCCTAAAGAAGTTTCACTTCAAAAAAAAAACTAGTAACAGATTGCATAGGAGCCTTACCCCCTTATTCATAATCCTATTTTATCTCTATTTTAGCTAAAATAGGTTTATAGAACGTTTGTCTTTATCTGTCACGTTGTCATTTCTGTGTGTAAGAACGAGACAAACCCCATTTTAACTAAAATAGGTTTGATAAGTTTTATGAATAAGGGGGTTAGAGTTTTGATTTCTACAAATACCCTGGACCCCACACTAGAGTTAGGTAAGACATACAGAGTCAGCTCGTAAAAATAAACAAAATATCATAAAACCTACGATACGGGGAATCGTAGGTTTTATTATATTTTGTTTAGTTTACGAGCTGACACTGTATGTTTGCTTGGCCTTCCCCAAATTTTTCCCAGTATTATATTTCTCCCATGTCCACGTGAATTTCAGATGTACCTAGATATCTTTCTTTCTAGATGCAGAAACGAATGATATTTACACCAATCTCACACACGCTCCGAGATAAACAAAACACTGTCGGTGTCATAAGAAAACTCGTACTAATGAGAACATAACGAATTCCTTTTTAGAAGACGACACGTTGGTGGGACGTGACGCTAACAGTGCAGCCACCATCTTTGTGTACAAAGAAAAAACGAAAACAACACGTCTCGTGACACTTATGTGATTAATTTAACGTAACATGTCCCACCTGTGAGGAAAGAAAAATACAGTCAAAAGGAATATGAAATGAGAACAGCCTGAAATTTTTTTTTACTACAGATCCAAGATTCTCAAGCTTATAAGAAATTGGATTGATTACTACATGGCTAAATATAAATTTGAGAGAGAGCAGTGGTGGCCAAGTGGTAACTGCCTCGACTTATACGAATTGTAGGTCGTAGGTTCGAACCCGGACAGGCGCTTTACTTTGTGTAAATTATTTCATCACCACTGCTCTCAAAACGGTGAAGGAAAACATCGTGAGGAAACCGACATGTCTTGGAACCAAAAATTCGATGTGACATCTACCAACCCTCACTGGGCCCGCGTGGTGGATTACGGCCCACTCCCTCTCACAGAGAGGAGGCCTGTGTCCCAGCAGTGGAAACATTATAGGCTGATAATGTATGTTATGTATTAAATAAATAAAATAAATAAATATATTTTATGTGTGATGAATATTCTACGGCTATTTTTAAAATAATTACTCAGTTAAGTTTAGAAAACCAATTTTGTCAAGGGTTGAAAAGTATGTTCACCGGCTCATAGAAATGTAGTGACAGTTAAATCCCATGCGGCTTCTTATCTCGCTCATTATGTTCGTTTAGGACACCCGCGGACGTTTTTGAACCTTTTTTTCGATAAAACTGACAGATCTCAACCCTTACTTAGTAAATGTTGGATCAAATAGCTCCTAAATACTCTTGGGACAACGTCGGATGGATTGAGAATCTCTGGAACTGAAATTAAATTAAATCTTTAAGAAATTTAATTAAATGTTTATTTCTGTGAGTAGATCTTTTAGGACACTTACACGTCAACATTTTAAAATTAGATGGTGCCAGCATTTTCTAGCAGCTAGCTAGATTCCTGAGAAAAAAATCCGAAACAAACTCAGAGGTCATAGTCTCTTTTAAAGCCCAAACATTGTATTATTTTAGGGAGCTCAACGACCCGTCACAAGACGCTACCCGCTACCAGATCTGCAGGACATTTGCGTGGGCCATATACAAAATACTCAAAACCGCCAGACAGTTATAAAGCAGTGGTAAGTCTCACGTCTTACTTCTTATTTACACATTGAAATAACCACTTTAAGTATGTGGGTTCTTCGTAAGTCACAAATTACTAAAAATGAATGTCTGAATAAACTTCCGTCATTGTAAACTTGAATGTTTGCCCGACTAATTAGACTCCAACCTCACTAAGACTCAGAACTCGAGCTCCGCACGAGTTCGAAACTAATCGGGCAAACCCGAAAACTACAAAACTGAAAACATAAACAAAACTACCCCACTATTTGGTATAAAAATATGACAGTTATGACCTACTTTCATTGTCACTTTGGGTTACTAGCTTCTTCTTCCCCGCGACATCGTCCGCATGGAGATCAACTATATCGTAAAACATATCTCCAGGGTAATAGAGTAGCTTTCTATGTCACTAATAAAATGCTTACTGACAATTGATAGATTTTTTGTAATCGGATCAGCACACGGAGTGTACCAGTACTTCCAGAGGTTATTTATTTTATTTATTATTAGCCTGTGACGTCCCACTGCAGGGCAAAGGCCTCCCTACTCTCGTTCCACCTCTCTCTGTTCAAAGCTGCTAAGGACCAGTTCTTGTTGAAGAAGTCCAGCTCATCCTGCCATCTCCGTCTGGGCCTGCCACGATGTCGGTTGCCATTAAGAGGGACACATTGGGTCGTAAGTTTGGCCCACTGTTCGTCTGACATGCGGCAGATGTGTACAGCTCAGTTCCATTTTAGCGTGGCAGCTTTCCAGAGGTTACCTATTACAAACAAACAAACAATTTTACCTCTATAAATGATGGAGACGACAATACGACAACAACTTAATCTACGTAAATGCCAGTTAGCCCAAGAAAATGCCCAGTGAACATAAGAAAAGCTAGTGAAATATTGGCAAAGCCCAAAGTCGACCCAGCACTACTACATAGTAGCACTTAATTTTATTTTTTATATTTAATCTTATTTTTTGAATTGTTTCTTCATTTGTGTGTTTTTTTACATTGTTCTCACATATAGAAGCAACAAGAATAATGTACCCAGGATTTTGTAATATCTTGATTTAAAACAGTGTCCATGGAATTTCTTGCCAGTTCTACTCCATAGAGATCTACGTTTTGGAATGGGCAACTAGCTTCATCTTTCTGACTGACTATAAAATTTTAACAATTCAATAGTGCCTGTACATGGTTTAATTGGAATAAATGCTTTGAGTTTGAGTTTAGTTTGTTTGAAAAAATCAATTTTACTCATACATGCTTGGAAATTGGAACATTATTTTGACAACTTTCTTCGAGAAAAGTCGAAATTGCCGTACTGGTGAAATACATGCAGGACGCTTTAACGGCAGAGACAACTCAAGCCATCGACACGTGTCACTCGTGTGAATGCACACTTAGTATTAAAAGCCATAACTGTCGTGTTAAATAACCTAGCACACAAAGTTGTTGACATGTGGAATGTGAGCTCGGCTATCATTGTACCGATTGTCGTATCGGCCAATGGCCTTATGGCTGAAAGCCACGATCAACATCTATGGAGGCTCTCGTTAGGCGGTTGGATCAAGAGCCTGATTCAGAAGGCAGTACTCCTCGATACGGCTCGCATTGTGAGGAGGTTCCTGTCCCTGGAGCCCTAACCACCGGTAGCTTGGACCCTGATCCCGACACCGGCGGATCACTATTTTTTTTTTAATGCTTATTTTTTATATTTTAAGAAATATTTAAAGATGTAATTAGATATGTAAATAGATAAATAATAATTATTTTTTTATTTCGAACAACACTATAAGATCCATAAATTGTTAAAACTGGCTGGAATAAATTACTACAAAAGCCTCATATTTATCATGTAACTAGCTGCGCCCCGCGGTTTCACCCGCGTAAATATCGATCCCGTGGAAATATCAGGATAAAAACTATCCTATGTCCTTTCCCGGGACTCAAACTATCTCTATACCAAATTTCATCGAAATCGGTCTAGCCGTTTTTATGTTATGTCGTGACAACGGAAAACGGGTTTCATTTTTATATATATAGATAGATTTAATAAAAATGGATCGAACTTTTTACTTTGAAACTGGCAACCAAGGAGGTAACTTATCAATCATTTTATTTTGTCCAAAGTAAAAAAGAAACAAATGAATGAAAGACTATTGGTGTTCGTCATTGATTCTGGAATTTATAATGAACAAGCTGCACTCCGCGGTTTCACCCGCATAAGTTTCGATGGAAATATCGGGATAAAAAGTAGCCTATACAGGGTGAAATTGAATTCATGGGCATCCTTTTAAGGGGTCATAGTAATCATCATTATGAACAACTTTTACTATGGGACCAAGACTGAAATCGTGCAAAAAAATCAGCTCTTCCATACATTTTGACGAGTTATGTGAACATAAATGCAAGGAACAGCTGCGCCTCGCGGTTTCATCCGCGTAAATGTCGATCCCGTGGGACTATCGGGACAAAAAGTAGCTCATATGTTAATCCAGGGTGTCAGCTACCTCCATATAAAATTTTATCAAAATTGGTCCAGCCGTTTGAGCGTGAAGATGTAACAAACATACATACACACACACTCACAAACTTTCGCCTTTATAATATTAGTGTGATAATACATGACCATTGACCAGTGACTCTATGCCTTAACATTCAAAGAAGCTGTCTATCTTGTACCTATTCACCTGTATGATCACATTAACTCCAAAGCACTGCCGCCTCAGGCACTATGACTATCTAATGAAGAGCACAAGGCCTAATGTAAACAATGCACTGAGAGACACGTGTATGCGAACATACGTGGGTCTCTAGAGGTATGCATGTACGTCTTTGAATAGAGGTGTATTGCTACCCACTTGTGTCAGTACAGTTGTCACGTTTTAGTATGGAAATAGCGGCGGCGGGCATCCTTTATTTCAACTGAAATAAAGTCCGCCAACTAAGTTTTATTAATTAATGAGGGAGGACGCGCGGGCTCGCGAAAGATGGAAGGAGTGGAGGGAGGCCTTTGCCAAGGAGTGGGACAGCGCAGGCTAGTTAAAAAAAAAAATAATAATGAGGAAAGCTTTGTCTCCAAATTATGATGACTGTCGAGTGGTTGATGATGTCTTTCATAGTCTGATGGATTTTGTCCGGAATGAAAATACTCAATACTTTATTGCATTCCATAATGTGTACATAAATAACAGTTGGTATGTTAAAACATGGAACGAGCATGCCCAGAAGATGCCTGTTCATCCATGACCGAATAAGAGCTTAATCATATTTCACGAAAAACGGCCGCAAAACTTGCTCGGTATCATTTTGTTCTAGGCTATAGCAAAAAAAAAACCATACCTAAGCCCCGTTGCACACGACACAGTTTTTTTACGGTACGGCTCACTAGCCGCACCGCAGAATACCTAATCGTGTGAGCTCATACATTATGAGGGATTTACACTGGGTTGATTTTCGCCGTGCGATTGATCGCTTACCAAATCGCCCCACAAGCCGAAAGACCACCCCATATACACAGGTCGATAAAAGTCGCAGGTGACTAGTTCATTTCGCATCCAAATATCTTCATACGGCGAGCAATTATCTGCGACTGATCATTTTTACGGTCGAATTCAGTCACCTGTCGCCACACGACAATAGTCGAAAGGACGAAGGAGCGTCATAAGTACGCTTCGAAATGTTGCCATTACATAAAGCGTAAAACGTTTATTGAGGATGATATCCTTATAGCATGTACAAATGTCTACTTCCCGTTTAGTATAATTATTCTATCACTTTTAAATTCAATTGTTGAAGTGAAAACTTCTTTAGCGGCGTTGAACACTTTTTGTACTGGGGAAAAAATTTTAAACTCGCGTCAGGACACGTGACCGTCAGGAGAGATTTCCCCCCCCCCACCCCTCTTTCTACGGCGGCGCCAACCGACGTGAACCAAGTGAGACACGATAATGGATGGGTGGATGGATAGATGGATGGACGGACGGACGGACGGACGGTGACGGTGACGGTGACGGTGTCGGTGACGGTGTCGGTGACGGTGTCGGTGACGGTGACGGTGACGGTGACGGTGTCGGTGACGGTGTCGGTGACGGTGTCGGTGACGGTGACGGCGACGGTGACGGTGTGACGGTGATGACGGTGACGGTGACGGTGATGGTGATGGAGACGGTGACGGTAACGGTGTCGGTGACGGTGACGGTGACGGTGACGGTGTCGATGACGGTGACGGCGACGGTGACGGTGACGGTGACGGTGACGGTGACGGTGACGGTGACGGTGACGGTGACGGTGACGGTGACGGTGACGGTGACGGTGACGGTGACGGTGACGGTGACGGTGACGGTGACGGTGACGGTGACGGTGACGGTGACGGTGACGGTGACGGTGACGGTGACGGTGACGGTGACGGTGACGGTGACGGTGACGGTGACGGTGACGGTGACGGTGACGGTGACGGTGACGGTGACGGTGACGGTGACGGTGACGGTGACGGTGACGGTGACGGTGACGGTGACGGTGACGGTGACGGTGACGGTGACGGTGACGGTGACGGTGACGGTGACGGTGACGGTGACGGTGACGGTGACGGTGACGGTGACGGTGACGGTGACGGTGACGGTGACGGTGACGGTAACGGTGACGGTGATGGTGGACGTGGATGTGGATGGATGGATGGACAGCTGATGGCTCGACCGTCTGTGTAGCTACACTGCTGTGTATTCGTAAAATTCGTGAATATAAAGTGTTTCAAATATGGAAATTGAACAAAGTGCATCGATTTATAAAAAAAGTGACGCAGAAATAGTGGAAAAAAATTAGTTATATTAATTCAATTCATAATTGATTTATTTCAACGTTAATATTCATGTTTTCACTTCTGCCGGCACTCCCGGAGTGCAACCCGTCTTTTTTTTTCTTTAAGTACACTGTACCAGTACAGCGTTTTAAAAATTGTTTGCTGCACCGGACGACATCATTACGTCAGCGCCGGCTGTCTCTGAAAACCAGCGCTGGGGCTCTTTCTTGCATAGGGTCGCAGCATAATGCTGAGCGATAGCCGTTTTGCGTGGATGTGACGCATGTTTCCCCCTACCTTTTTATTTTATTTTTTGTGTTTATGTTCTTTTTTTGCGTCATTTTCACTGCAAATAAACGTATTTTCTTTCTTTCTTTCTTTACTTTGGAATTTGCGATTTTAGTCACTTGCGGCTTATCCGTATGGCTATTTAGACACTAAATTTTCACCGTACGGTGCAAATCGTACGGCTAGTCACCTGTGTAAAGCCCGCATAACACGGTGAATCACCAGTTGTATGATACACGGCGACGGCGCCGTGCCATAGTGTGTGTCTGTCAACAAACTTCCATACATAACTGACGACTGGGCCTCGGCGAATCAACCGTAATTTTTCACGAAAAAAGAAGTTTGTGTACAACGGGTCCAACTCTTTTAAATAAAATTGATGAATCGTCTCTTATTATCAAAGTCTGCCTTTAATATACCGTCAAAAAAAAAACTTAAATTAAATATTTAAGTTCACTTGAAAATTCAGATTCGCTAGCAGTTATTAAGATTTCTTAAACAAATTAGGGGTGAAAGTTTTTTTATTAAAATGTTGTTCTAGATACTACAAAAAGTTAGGAAAGATCTTATATTAATTTTATACAGGCTGGAACATTATTTGTGTCAATTTTGTAAATTAATGATAAAGCTTAGTCACTTAGCTTCGTTGGTTTAGTGGTACTGCTGTGCATAAGGTCCTAAACGACCGAAACAGCTTGACCGATTTGTATGAAATTTTTTGTGTAGGTATATTTGGTAGGTCTGAGAATAGGTCGTAGGCTTTTTTTTTGTTGCAAAACAACGTTTGCGGGCTCAGCTAGTAATATATAATAATGTGTCTCGTTACTAATTCTTTTTCCTTTTTCTAAAATACAAGTAGCCTAAGTTACTACTTATAACCACACCAACGAAAGTCCCGTCAAAATCGGTCCAGCAGTTTCGGAGATTAGCCGGAACAAACAGATAAAATATACTTTCATAATTATGCATTTAGTAAAAACCTGTTATTTTGATATTACAAACAGACCCTTCAGTTTTATTTATTTGTATGTATGATAAGTCCTGGTTTCACGAAATTTTTCCTTCACCGAAAAATCTTTATTTAACTCTTTAGTATTTAAGTCTGCTTTTATACATTTCCGACAAGCTCACGATAATACGTATGTATAGTTGCGAACGTACGGTCGGCAAAAATATCGCTGAATATATTTGACACTAGAAATACCTAGACGGTTAGGCTGCCTGCCCATTGACGCGGAGCGAGGCTGCGGAGCGGAGAAACGGAGAAATATAAACCAATAAGATTGTATAAAAAATCTCAATGTCATTTTCTATTGGTTAATATTTCTCCGTTTCTCCGCTCCGCAGCTTCGCTCCGCGTCAATGGACAGGCAGCCTTAAAAGATCTTAGCCCAAGTACGCACATACGTAAAAATTTTGCGGCGAGATTTTATCGCGCACTGGATTTTAAACTCTCAGTTTTGAAACGAGTATTGAGAATCCAAAAAGCGCATCCGAGCGCGCCGAAAACCACACTGTTAGATTGTCAACTCTAGGCGCCAAGTAGAGCGTTGAAAACCCAGTGCGCGAAAAAAACTTTTAAGAAAAAAATATTTGCCGCGGGAAAAAATCGCCAGGTTTTTTTTTTTTGTCTTAAACTGTTTAAGCGTTTAGATATTCCCAAAGGAAAAACCTTACCGTATTCAGCGACTTTCTAGTTAAACTCTTTTTTTTTTCGCTCATATTTGATTGATTGAAACAAAGAAGATATGGTATTTGATCACCACGCCTCGTTCAATGCTTTATATTATTTTACTCATCTCATATATTATACTAACTAGCTGCGCCCCACGGTTTTACCCGCATAAATGTCGATCCCGTGGGAATATCGGAATAAAATCTATCCTAAGTCCTTCCCCGGGACTGAAACTATCTCTATACCAAATTTCATCTAAATCGGTTCAGCGGTTTAGGCATGAAAAGGTAACATACGGACAGATAGGCAGACAGTAAAAAGTCAGAAAGAACGCTAAGCGAAACCGAAATGATATCGCGGGCAGGTGATGCGATGCGACGAGGTAACAAGAAATTTAAACGCGGACGAAGTCGCGGGCAGAAACTAGTCAGTAATAAAAATATTAAAAAAAAAACTTTTATTATACGGTCTGTTGTGAAAGCGACTTTTGTTGCCGACCATACAAGCTTACCTCAACCATTCTGCGCATGTTTTGATAATGCCCAAAATGTGGAATTATGTTGGTTTACTACCGGTATGGAGGTACTTCGTTTAAAAGGATGATACTGGCTTTTCTGGAAAAAGTTAAAGCATGTTTGCGGTTAATTTCGCTGTAAACAATATTTTATTCCCTTTTCAGCTGCAGGTTTTTATACAAAAAAACTATAATCACATGTTACAGAGTACCTAACAAGGATAAAGACGGTTTAGTTGAAAACATGAATTCTGCGCATGATTCTAAGACCTAGCGTAAATTTCTATGAAACAGCAAATTTTTGAAGTGAAAACTTCTATGGGCGCGTCGGGCATTTTTTGAGATGGGAAAAAACCATTGAACTCGCGACACTGTTACCGTAACCGACACCGCGCTACATTCGGATGTGTTCGGCTATCCTCGGGATGTACTCGGTTTAAATGTATTTCTGATATGTCAGTGAGTGATGGCAAAATATTCTGTTTGTGTTTTGTTTATATTATTATGACTAGCTGTGCCCTCGACTTTGTTCGCGTGCATGACGGAAAAAGTTTTAATTTTTTAGCGCGGAACCCTAATTCATTTTCTAAAATAAAAGTAGCCTAAGTTACTCCTTATTATATCAGCTATCTGCCAGTGAAAGTCCCGTCAAAATCAGTCCAGCCGTTTCAGAAATTAGCCGGAACAGACAGACAAAAATTGTAAAAAAAAAAAATATTTTGGGATGTGTACCGTGTTTACATCCATATGCATTTAGTAAAAAGCTGTTATTTTAATATCACAAACAGACACTCCAACTTTAATTATTTATGTAGATGACGATTAAAAAAATACACACGTAATTATTCATGTTTTCACTTCTGTCGGCACTCCCGGAGTGCCACTGTTTTTTTTTTTCTTCTTTTAAAATCGTCTCTTATTATTATTTTATTCCTTCCTATCCTTTTAGAATCGTCGTCTGGCAAAGGTCGTGATTATGAAAATGTTTTCACTTTTCCTTTGACAGCCGAAAATAACAAATGTCTATTATAGTTAACTATTCATGTTCTTGTTGCCTAAAATCTCAGTAATAATTATAATAATAAATGTTTTATTTCAGACAACCAGGGCCCATCATGTTAGTTACAATAAAATAAGTTAAAAAACTATGTTAGTTGATACAAAAATAAAAGTGGTACAAAAAATAAAAATAAAAGTGGTACAAAAAATAAAAGTAAAAGTGACAAATAATAATGTCGCTTCATCAACCCGCACCTCTCACATGCAGATTGTTGAAACGATTGAACACAGCCGCGTCCAGCCTATCCGCTATCATTTTCAGGATACGGTTGCTACTCCCCCGCACGGCTTTCAAGACTGACGTGGTTTTCTTCCGCATAATTGCATAGAAGTCATCTATATGCGCGTCCGCAAACATACCTTACACGAACGCGGGAGCCGCAACAGTGCCCTGAAAATGTTATTGTAGGCTTTTTGTGTGTACTTAACCCATAGACCACTCGTGTACACAACACAGTACACAACACAGTACACAACACAGTTTTTTTTAGTTTTCCAACTACCTTTTCAACATATTCTGACAGCTGTCATGTTTATTCGCATATCAACTAAATTCTCTAACATTATCTGCTCAACGAAGCGTGACACATTATTGTAATGCCGATGGCCGTGACCCGACTTGCTCGCTCAATTCTGAACGCATTCCTATGTTCATCCATTCCAAGACCCTTGAACCCTTTGACCCTTGTTTCCTGACATCAAACTACACGACACGATTATATTGCTGGTGAACTTAGCACTACAATTGTTACTGTTGCTGTTTGCCTGCATCATCCTACTGCTGGGCAAAGGCTACAATAAGTAAAGAAAGAAAGAAAGAAAAAATATTTATTGCTACTCGTATAGGAAGATCACTAACTAAACTAAACACAGTAAAAAAAAAAAACAAATTATAAAAAAGAAAAATGAAACAGAAACTCCTATACGAGGCCAAAAGGCTCCTATCTCAGCATGATGCTGCGGCATTTAAAAAATAAATGTCGCAGCGCTGGTATCATAGACTATACACTTATGAGCTGGTATTCTGATAGGGCCCTATCTGTGTGACATCACAATCCTGTCTGTAGGCGCCAAGCTCGTCCCGCCATGTTCTCCTGGGTCTGCCTCGTTGTCGCCGGACGTTTTCTGGGACCCACATGATGGTAGATTATGCCGATGACTCTTTCGACATGCGGTAAAAGTGTCACTAATACCCACCGAAGCTTGGCTGCTATTTGTGTGAAGCTGTTTAAAAAAAGTTTTCCAATTTGAGTCAGCTTCGATTTTATTTACGTCGACCCCCATCAAACTGTCTTTTTCTGTCTGATAAAACTGAAGAGCTGGCAACCCGAAAACTAGATCGAATGTAATAAAACGCAGTTTTATGTAAATGTAATCACAAACATTTCTGATTCTCTGACTATGTACAGTCAGCATAATAAGGCGGTGAATATTTTGGCATCAGCTGTTTCTTTATTTTTTCACAAGCCGTCTGCTCGGTCGGATTTACCATCGGCAAAAATAATGAACTCCCGTACAAGCTTTCATCATCATTCTATTGAACCCCTTTAGGGGATGAATTTTCAATAAGCCTCCCTTAAAAAAAATGTGTTAGGTTTGCGTTTTTTGTCAGTAAATGAATTATCTAAAGTATAGGAGCTAGTTATAATGGTTGTTCGTTCGAGAAACGGAATCTTGGCGCGATTTTAATTCACTATCAAATGTTCAGAGTTGTCGCGGCCGTCGATAGATGGCCTTGGCATCGAGTTATATCGCGCTATGGTTTTGTTACAGGCATTTAGTTAGGTCAGGCATAGTTTGTAATTTCGTAGCAGTACAATTATTGTGATTCTCTAAATATTCGAATCACAATACAATGTCCTGCTTATAACAACCGATCACACTCGTGGGTATATTGTATCTTAGGGAGAAGCCACACGGTGCTGTGCGGTCGCGGCGCGGCGTCGGAGCGATGTCGCTGCGGCGGCCTGCATATAAAAATCAATGATATGCCAGACGGTGCGTTCCGGCGCCGCACCGCAGGCACAGGTCCCCGCTCCGCATACTACGGCGCCGCAACGGTGCCGTATTGCGCCGCCGCATACCACATGTGAACAGTGATGCGGCAAAATGTTTGCGGTGCGGCGCCGCACCGCACCGTGTGGCTTCTCTCTTACAGTTTAAGTCTAATATCGATCCACTGGTGTGATTTACGCTCTCCATAATCAACCAACTATATATGTATGTATGTGTGTGTTCCCACTGCTGGGACACAGGCCTCCTCTCGGTGACAATAATCTACACTAATAATAAAGTGGAAGAATTTTTTTTTTATAATCTTTATTAAGGAGCTTGGTCAACATGACTAAGTCGCTCCGTAAGGCTATCTTATAATATTATATAAACATCATTTTATAAACATAATACAGTAATTAAATGTGAATACCTATCTTCTACGAATACCAATCTGCACAAGTCTATACAATAGCCTGGCTGTTTCTGACAAGGGGGACGCTAAAATATTATTGCATCTCCCCACCTCTCTCACATCAAGACCAAAATGTATTGTTAACTCAGCTCTGAGATCTTCGTTCCGGGCACACTCCACCATGATGTGAAGAACGTCTTCCACTTTCCCACATTCTGTGCAGTTGGGGGAAGGAACTTTTTTCATTAGAAATGCGAACTTATTTAAAGGGATATGTCCAGAACGAAGTCTGAGAGCTGTCACAATTTCTGTTCTGCCAAAACAACAGGAATCGAACCATGGAGATTGCCATGGTTCTGTTTGTATTGTCTTATACCAAATCCCCTTCTCCACAGACCTCCGATCAAAGTGTTCCTTCCAGTTTAAAAAACAATGTTCGCGTATAAATCTCATGCAATCTGTATAAAAAGGCTGGATGTCTAACGGCATGCCGTCACTTGAAGCAAGTCTTGCCAATTGGTCTGCTCTTTCGTTACCTACTATGCCTATGTGGGAGGGAATCCATTGTATGATGACATTTTTCGAATTGACCCTCAATCTGATAATGGAGTCTATAATTTTGTAAGCTATCGGTGTTCCTCTGATGCCAGAGGTACATCGAGCTAAATGTTGGACTGAACTTTTAGAGTCTGTTAAAATAATAAAATTGGTATGTTCAATAGATTCTATATAAGCCAATGCTTCACCAATTGCTAAAAGTTCTAAATACATGATCGAAATATTGTTACAAATATTGAATTTCATGAAAGTGTCAGATTGAGGGTCAAAGAATGCTACTCCCATGAAATTATTGCCTTCTTTAGACCCGTCGGTAAAAATTTTAAAGTATCCTGTATACTGGCCTTCAAGAAAATCTATGCACTCATTACGTAATGTTGTAGTATCGCAAAATCTCTTTGGACCGGTGATGATGTCTAATTGTGGTTTTAGTATATCTGTGATATTATAGTAAGTCATCCAATAGTTTAAAGAGTACATGTCCAACAAATCACTAGAATGAATTACTCTATGTTTGAACTTATTGTGGATAGTAATAAGTGTAGGGATCTTCTTTCGCCTCCAGTATCTTTGATCTATAAAAGAACTAAGTTCATTTAGTACTAAAATGGTAGGATTATTAATCAGAGACCTGGATTTCATCCAAAATTTACCGGCTAGATACATTCTACGAATGTAAAGTGGAGGCAAGCACAGGTCGCTTTCCATAACGTGGATAGGAGTGCTTTTTACATATCCCCCGATAATGCGCATAGCTTGATTTTGCAATTTATCCAGCTTATATAATTTAGAATGACAGCTATTATCAAATAAGAAACTACCGTAGTCCAAGCGACTTCTTATAATTGCAATATATAATCGTCGTAGATGCTTGGGGTGAACCCCCCAACCCGGACCAGCCAAAACTTTAAAAATATTTAAAAATTTCATCGTTTTTTCTGATGTCTCATTTATATGCTTTCTCCACCCTAGTGACCGGTCAAGCCAAAGCCCTAAATATTTTACATTTACTACTTCTTGTAACTGCACGCCATTAATCATAACGTTAGCTAGGGATCTATTTAGACCTTTCTTAAAAACACAAATGTTACTCTTAGATGGTGAAACATTTAAACCCAATTCTTCCAATAACTTAACCATTATATTTATAGCTGGTTGGAGAACATTGCAAGCAGATTCAATACTTTTATCTATAACATAAATAGCAAAATCATCCGCGTATTGAGAAACATATGCATTATTTATTGAATTACAAATATTAAAAGTTGCAACATTGAACAACAACGGAGATAGAGGATCACCCTGAGCCAAACCACGACCGGTACTTCTTGTGACGTCTGCGTTATCTAATTTAATTTTAAGGAATCTTAAGCTTAGAAAGTTCCACAAATAAGTACATATTGTTGAGCCAACTCCCAGTGAATCTAAAATGAATAAAAGCTTTTTTAAGTCAACATTATTATAGGCATTGTCAACGTCAAGGAAGCACGCAACGGTATTAAGATTCTTTGAAAATCCTAATTGAACTCTGGAGACCAGACGTGTCAAACTATCTAAACAAGATTTAGACTTTCTAAAACCAACTGTCTCTTCTGAAAACGTACGATTACTCTCAAAGAACCATTCCAACCTTTTACTTAGGACTAAATGAAAGATTTTACAAACACAAGAAATTAAAGAAATTGGTCGAAGAGACGAAACCAAAGTAGGGTCGCGGCCTTGTTTGGGAATAGGGACTACGCTAATATCTCTCCATTGAGTAGGAACAAACCCCGAGGACAAAAAATAATTATATAAATCTAAAAGAACAGTTTTCCCTGACGGAGGGAGGTGTTTGATCATTGAAAACGAAATATTATCATGGCCTGGTGCAGTATCTTTTGGTTTTATACAAGTCTCAAGTTCATGCATAAGGATAGGTAGCTGTAATTTTTCGTTGTTGGAGGTGAAAACAGGCTGGGCCGGAAGTGCAAAGTCAGGACAAAGGCAATTAAGTAATCTTTGGGCTTTATCTCTCTCTACATGGGTTTTCTGGCATTTATAACCTTTCAGCCATCTCATCTTTCTCCACATTTCTGCAGAGGAAGAGACCTCATTAAGAGAATTACAAACTTCCTGCCAGTTTTTATTTGAAGCTACCCTCATAAGTCTCTGAGCTTCGGAATTGTATTCATTTAATATATCTAAATGACTGGGGGTAGGGTTACTTCGAAATTTAGCCAATGCCAATCTTCTTCTAGCTACTGCACGGGACAGCTCAGAGTTCCAGTAAGGTTTTGGTCTGAATTTATTTGTAGGATCTGTACAAAACTTAACAGTTGGGATGTATTTGTCAGCAGCCTTATTTAATTTATTAATGAACTGATCATAAGATACTTGAGGGTCCTCGTGATAGTGGAAATCCATAAACAACTCTTCCAGATATTTACCATATTCCGACCACTTGGCTAATTTAAAATTTCTTTTTTTATAAAATGTTGTGGTCAATGTCATGGCTAAAGAAATTTTTATTACCAGATGATCACTTCCTAAAAACTCATTCGTGACCTTCCAATCTAACATATGCGCAATATCGGAGGAAGCCATTGAAATATCGGGGCTGCTTTGTTGTAAATGATTCATCACTAACTTAATACGAGTGAATGTACCATCGTTAAGCGTTATAATATTATTTTCACTTATAACATCGTAGATTTGAGAACCTCTTGTGTCTGTTTTATGTGACCAGTTGGAGTGGTGAGCGTTATAGTCTCCAAGAAATAAACATTTATTAGAAAATTGTGAAAAAATATCCTGCCAATCTCGAAGTCTAGTGTGAACCCATTGCGGGCAATAAATACCAACAATATTCTCTATATGTTTACAATTTAAAATCTTAACATTTATGACTTGAATATTAGGATTACTATTTTCCATTTGACACAACTGTGATTTAATTGATATATGTGTTAATATCGCAATCCCACCATAACTATCGCCCCGATCTTCCCTGTATACATTATAGTTTTTTATTCTTAAAGCCTTTTGCGTATCCAACCACGTTTCACTCACTACTGCTATATGAATTTTTTCTTGATACAACAGGTTTTCAAAAGCCAATATTTTAGGACGTAAACTTTGTGAGTTCCATTGTAATATATTAATTTTAAAGTTCCTACCCGCATTGTTACTATTCATTGGCAGCGGTAGTAAAATCAAACATCTCTTTTAAACTAGATAAGTCCACAAAACTTGACACTATAAGCGATACAAACCATTGGGTAAACATTTTAAACGCTTTTTCGACTTTAACCTTCCATGAATGTTTCCCAGTAAACATAACTCGACTCAACTTTGTCACCAGTAGCTTAAACGAGATATTTTTGCAATTATTTAATCTAACATGAGGCGTGTCATACGAATCACAGTTATCCGAGTGTGCCCTCACATCGGCTCGGCTCGTCCTGGACTGAGCGCGGTGAGTCTTTGCGCCTGCGACTGTGTCCCCGCCACTGGCGTTCGATGGCGACGCATCGATCGGCTCCGTGGCTCCGCCTTCCCCGTTGTTCTTCGTAATAGTGTGAGTTTCGGAATCAGATGATTCATTAGTTGTTGACGAACTCGATGAACTTGCACGTTTCTTACGTTTTTTTCCCTTTTTCGTCTTGTTAGTTAGTGTTATTGGTGTAGGGGTGACCTTTGATGCTGTAACTGATGCATATGTTGTAGGTAGTATTGGTGACTTACTACGTTGAGGAGGCTGCTGGTGTTCGTCCATAGTGTTCTGTTCATTACGCCTTTGAGAAAAAGGTGGAACATATAAAGACAGTGCGCGTCTATAACTGCAATTAAATTGAGACATTAGTTCCCGAATTTTCCTTTCCTTTTGATATGCTGGGCAAGTTTTTATTAAAGCCATGTGATTTCCGTGACAATTACAACACTTATACGAAGTAGTGTCACAATTCGTATGATGTTTACCGCATTTAGGGCAAATTACCTTATTAGATGGACATAATTTTGAAGTGTGTCCATAACGCCAACATCTTGAACATTGTGTGACGGGGAATATATAACTTTCCACTTTGATCCTCAGGTTATGGATGTATACGTATTGAGGTAGGGACTTCCCTTTGAAGCAAATTCGTATTGTCTCGCTCTCTTGCCAACCAGAGGACTCAAAATTTCTGCGGTTTAATCTTTTGACTGAAAGGATTTCGGGTCCATTGCATGATAAACATTCTAATAATTCAGCGTCCGACAATCCGATGTCAATATCTTTTATTATTCCATAGGACACATTAACTTCCCAAGGCATAGATATTCTCCATCCTAATTTTTCAAATTCCTGGCAGTTCATTAATTTCTCCGCACATGCTTCGTCAGAAAAACCAACTAAAACTTTAAATGGATTTACGTATTTCACCAAATTGATTCCAACGATTCCTTGAGCTTTAAACATCTTGGCCAAGGCGAACTGTTTTGGTAATTTGTCTGTGTATGCTATACTGATATCAATTTTGTTGACTTTGGTTTTTTTCTGAGTTCCCACTACCGTCCACTGTTCAACTTGCCTGTCTAAACCATTCATATCCTCAATCATGTCATTCTCGGCATCAATTTGTTCCTGTTCAGCATTTTGTGTTAAGTCCTCTTCAGTTCTACTTCTACCCTCCATGTCGGTCTGAATATGTCTGACCATGTTATTCTCCATTGCGTCGTCATTCATGTCGCCACAAGGTACATTATTCCTCACAACACGAATGTTGGCAATTGGCGATACGCACAAGTGCGTGCCACCGCCGCCAAGTAGCCGGAGTTATATACTATAGTAAAGTATCAAACCGATCACTAGTGCGCGATAAACACGTCTTAATCACCCCGCTAGCGATTAGACACTGAAGTGGAAGAATTTAATTCTTTGTTCGTTTGTTTGAAGGCGCTAGCTTCTGTAACTGTCTAATGGATTTGAAAAAATGTTTTTGCATTTGATAGCCCAATTCTTGAGTAAGTTTATAGACTATGAATATCAGACTACGACCCTTAGGAGCCGAGCAAAAAGAAAAAAAAGATAGAAAGAATGCTAAGCGAAAGCGAAGTATTAGCGCGGGCGGAAAACGTGGCTTTTATTTTAGTATTGGTAGTATAATATAGTTGTTATCTTACGACTTCCACCCGAACGAAGTCGCGGGCAGAAGCTAGTAGATAATAAACACTATGTTACCAGCTGGTAACTGTCATTATTAACCTTTTGAACGCCATTGTCACATATATGTGACAAACGAAATCTTACCCTGAACGCCAACGTCACAAATACCTATATGACAAAATACACGTCGCACGGGTCGTACCATAGAAATGTAAAATATATATATATATCTATGGGTAATAATAATAATAATAATCCACATAAACAAATTAGCATCAAACAAGTGGCTTAAAATAGGAAACCTTTTTCCTGAAACAGAAGGTTTTATCATGGCTATACAAGATCAAATCATCAACACCAAAAACTACAGAAAATTTATCATTAAAGACCCTACAATCGCAAACGACAAATGCCGCAGATGCCACATTCAATCAGAAACAATACAACACATAACAGGAGCATGCATAACTCTCACACAGACAGACTACACTCACAGGCACAACCAGGTTGCAAACATCATTCATCAAAAACTAGCACTCAAACACGGTCTAATACAAAACACTAACACTCCCTACTATAAGTACGCTCCACAAACTATCCTAGAAAATGACACACATAAACTGTATTACGATCGCGCCATACTTACAGATAAGACCATCCATTACAATAGACCAGACATAACCCTACAAGATAAAATAAGAAAAATCACTTACCTTATAGACATTGCAGTTCCCAACACCCATAACCTACAAAAAACAATCGCTGAAAAAATAAGTAAATACGCTGAGCTTAAAGAAGAAGTTATTAGAATTTGGAGACAAGATAAAGTTTATGTTGTTCCTGTTGTTCTCTCCACGACTGGTGTTATCCCCAACCATCTCCTAAGTAGCCTGAAAATAATAGATCTAGAAGAATCCCTTCACATCAATCTGCAGAAAGCAGCCATCCTAAACACATGCAGAATCGTTAGGAAGTTCATGCAGCTGGACGAAAGTACACTTTCATCATAAAATTCCCCACAGGCTGCATTTACTTGGCTTTGGCCCGTGAATGTAGCTAAAACCAGCCTTAGAGCTGAGAAAAAAGAACACTCCCGATAATAATAATAATAATAATAATAATAATCATTACTTTTGTGTGTTTTTATTTATATAAGTCAAAAGTTTAAGCTTCCGTCTATATTGTATTGCATGAAACTAATATAAATAAACCACCAATATCGAGAAATTTGTTGTTTGCGTGTTGTTGTGTTGTTAAAGTGGCCTGGCGTCAGGGGTACGGCGATACGTTTATACTCTGGCGTTCAAAAGGTTAAAAAATACTTTAAGAGACTTTTGATACCTAGGTAATGCACAGATGTACCGAGTCAAAAGATCCGTACTTAATCAACTAATTAACCAAGGAAAAATTGTTCTATGTATTTGTCACGTTTAAAGTAATAACACTGATATCTTTGTTACTTAAAGTATCCGCATTTTATAATTCATAATCAACCTATAATGTTCCCACTGCTGGGACACAGGCCTCCCCTCGGTGAGAGGGAGTGGGCCGTAATCCACCACGCAGGCCCAGTGCGAGTTGGCAGATGTCACATGTCTTCGAATTTTTGGTTTAAGGACATGCCGGTTTCCTCACGATGTTTTCCTTCACCGTTTTGAGAGCAGTGGTGATGGAATTATTTACAAAAGTAAAGCGCCTGTCTGGGTCCGAACCTACGACCTACAACTCGTAAGTCGCGCCGTTACCACCACTGCAAAAATAATACAAAATTAAAATTATACAAAATTTGTATGATCTGTTCAATCAGACAAACTTTGAAAACGGTTTTCTTGGGTGTAGTTTTATGTACAAGACTGCTTGGGTACATTACCAGTCGACAGCCGCGACGCGGAGGAATTTTTCAAAGCTAAATTTTACTTTGTTGATAGTTTCAGTCAGGTTAGGATATTATATTTTAATTTCAATTTTTTTTTTTTTGTTTCGTAGTAGAAGTTAATGCAATGTAATATTTTTATCTTCCTAAATAAATGTCTCGGACTGCTTTATAAATAAAAAAACATAAATAGCATTAAATCGTTACTACATTTTCACGTTGACTGTACATTTAATATAAATATTATGTATATTAATGCAAACGGTGTTTCGCTTTAGCTTCAGGCTACAGGGGAAATGTGAATGAGGTTTACCAAAGATAATATTATGCAATTTGCTTAGTAAGTACAATGTTTATATTTTACGGTTAACTGGGTATCCAGAATAATATAAAAACTTTCCGCAAATATTCTATTAATGTACTTATATACTAATGCATATTTCGGGATAGAAGGATTCTGCTTCCATCTTTAATGCTACATTACTGCAGTGGCCAGCAAAAGAGGCAATGATGGTATAGTTGTGGCCAAGGCTTGTATAGTACTTTTCTCAAATAATGCGCGGAAATTAAAACTAAGTCATAGGCAGAACTTTTTTGACAAATACAATTACTTTTCAAAATCAATGACGAACAACGAACAACAAGCGTTAAAGTGTTCATTTGTTTATTTTTCAATAAACAGCTTTCTATTTGCAAGCCGGTTCGAAATTTAAATAAAACCTTTGATAAGTTACCTCCTTGGTTGCAAGTTTCGGAGTAAAAGATCGTTCCATTTACATATAAATTACACGACAGATATGAGTTTACTGCATATGTAATTTATTTGGCCGCTAAAGACGACAAATACGGATTTTCATACAACTTTTGCCGGCCGCTGCTCGCATGTATTTGGCCAGTACAGCAATTTCGATTTATCACGAAGAATGTTGTCAAAATAATGCTCAAATTTTCAAGCATGTTTGAGAAAACTAATTTATATACTAGATTCTGTCTGTTCGTCTGCGTGAAATTTCTTGTTGCACCATGTCGCCTGCCTGTGCTATTGCTTCGATTTCGCTTCGCGTTCTTTCTGACTTTTTTTTTGTTTTTGCATGGCTCCTGAGGACGATGATTTTTATTTATTAATATAATCACTTACAACTATTATTACAGTTACTTACAATCCAATGCAATAGTGAACAACTTATTTTCTAAAAAACTTATTTTATTCAATGTTATCATTGTGAATTACTCCGTGTACAAGCAAGAATTTCTATCTCCTCTGCTACAAGGTTAAGAGTGCGAAGCGTCTGCGTCAGGGGCGCCTCATTCAACAGATTAGTGAGGATGATAGATGATAAGTAGCCTATAGCCGTGCTCAAGAATTAGGCTACCAAATGCAAAAATAATTATTCAAATCTGACTGGTAGTTCCAGAGATTAACGCGTTCAAACTCTTCTTCTTCAGCTTATTATCAGTATTATATTATGTACAGGGTGAAATTGAATTCATGGGCATCCTTTTAAGGGGTCATTGTAATCATCATTATGAACAACTTTAACTATGGGACCAAGACTGAAATCGCGAAAAAAAATCAGCTCTTCCATACATTTTGACGAGTTATGTGAACATAAATGCAAGGAACGGCTGACTTTTTTTCCCATTGTAAAAGTTGTTCATAACGATGATTACAATGACCCCTTAAAAGGATGCCCATGAATTCAATTTTGACTATAGTTAAGTATGCATATTGTGTTCACTTACAGGCAATGGCCGTCCTTTATTTCAATTATTAAGCTTGAGGCATATAACATCAACTTTAATGACCACTATTGCCATGCTAAAACGCGACAACTAATCTGCATCATCTGCCTAGCCTTTTCCCAATTATATTGGAGTTGGCTTCCGGTCTAACCGGATGAATCTAAGTACCAGTATTTTACATAAAGCGACTGCCTATCTTACCTCCACAACCCAATTTCTGGGTAATACGAAACCCCTATTGGTTGTCAGACTTTCGGGCTTCTTAACTGACGACCCGTAACGATTGTCAAAGATCCACGAATGACAGCCGGTATCAACGGCTTAACGCGCCTACCGAGGCGTGAAGGGGTCTTGGTATGTAAAGATGGTCACCCATCCATGGACCGACCTAGGCAAGAGTAGCTTAACCTGATCGATCGACCCGTGCGGCTGTTATTACTTAGCCACAAGCCTTTTAAAACGCGACAACTGTAGTCATATCATCATGCACTCAGCCATTTACGACGAATTAAGGTAAAGTGCCATCCAGTCATGTCTAAAACGGCAGTGCCTGGACGGTGTCTGATAGCCTTAATGTTTCCACACCGTTTCTCCTGAGCAAAACAGGCTTAATCCAGTTATATCCAATGTCTTAATGGATCAAATTGTCGTATGACTGTGTTGCAGATGTAGGCATCCAGTTTAGTTTACAGCGAGCTGTCCGCAATCACGATTAAGAGATTGAAAACCATTTTTATGTTTGAGAATGTTGTAAACATTTTATTACAGTGGGAGCAGAGGTGGACCAGTGGTAAGGGCCGTGACTTACGAGTCGGTCGCAGGTTCGAAACCCAGACAGGCGCTTTACTTTGTGTAAAATATTTCATTACCACTGTTGTCAAAACGCTAAAGGAAAACATCGTGAGGAAACCGGCATGTACTAGAACCAAAAATTTGAAGACATGTGGCATCTCATCTCAACTCAACTGCGTGGTGGATTACGGCCCACTCCCTCTCACAAAGAGGAGGCCTGTGTCCCAGCAGTGGGAACATTATAGACTGATTATGCTATGTTATGCTATACATTACGCACATTCTAATAAAGAAATCAACCGATTTATGTCTTTATTTTTCACTGTCAATAAAAAGTTTTATTTTAAAACATGTAGTTAATTTGAAAACAGCCATATACAATTTCAATTAGCAAGACAAAAGTTTAGGTTAGCTCGTCGCGTAGCAAGGGATGCGGAACGTAGCGTAGCAGTACTTGCTACGCCGTAGCAACTACGTAGCAAGGTTACGAGCAATTAAAATCTTATTAGTTCTGAAGCGTTAGACAACAGTTTAGTTTTTATACCGCTTACGCTATGGTTTCCTAGAAGAGCGGTGGCCGCCACTTAGCGTCCGCCAATTACCAGCATGTGACGTCACTGAAACGTTATTTATGAAAGTAAGGTGGTGTGTTTTCCTAGAAAGCGTTTTGACCGTAAAGTCAAAGGCCGCTGCTTTCATTTTCATGACAGCCGTCATTCTGGCCGTTATGTAGCGGCCACCGCTATTCTAAGAAACCGTAGCTTTATCGATGGAGTTCATTTTAAGCATAGTTTTTGTTAAGGAGATTTGGACCTTATTATTGGCATCACAAAATAATTTAAATATATTGTTAAACGTAATTATAATTTTATTATTATCAAATATTTCATAAATAACAAATTTTTTTATATGTATAGGTAAAGTCACCCAAAGGGCAATGGAGAGGGCTATGCTTGGAGTTTCCCTGCGTGATCGCATCAGAAATGAAGAGATCCGCAGGAGAACCAAGGTAACCGACATAGCTCGAAGAATTGCCAAACTTAAGTGGCAGTGGGCAGGGCATATTGTTCGCAGAACAGATCGCCAACGCGCCGATGGGGCCGAAAGATTCTGGAGTGGCGACCGCGTACCGGAAGACCCGCGTACCGGAGGCCTTCCAACGCTACGTTGGGAGACCTCCCACAAGGTGGACCGACGATTTTGTGAAGGCCGCAGGAACCAGTTGAATGCGAGAAGCCCAAAACCGGTCGAAGTGGAGGTGCTTGGGGGAGGTCTATGTCCAGCAGTGGACGTTTTTCGGCTATATACTTAATTAAATGACTAACTATACAAATAAATACAAAAAGAAAGGACACCTAGACGTCGACGTACTCGTCTGCATCGCTGTCATCCGGAAACGTGCCCAGAAGACTGGCAGCACTGCCATTTCTTCTGATTAGCAATGCTTCCTTAAAAAGGAGACGCGCACTCGGGCCCCATGATCCGAGCGTTTCGACCACAAACGGCTCAAAATGTTGTAAAATTAGTTTTTAAGATTGCTAATAAAGGCGATTTGATTTGATTGGCATCACTAAGGTAATTTTTTTTACTTAGTCCACACTGTTCAACTTCTGTGCAAAGGCCTCCCCAAATCCTTCCAGGTAATAAAATTACGGGGTTTTATATGAATGCGGATTTACTAACTCTTATTAAAAAAAACTCCTTTGATTATAACTTCATTTAGATGCTCTTCTAGTTAAAAGAGTCATTTTAAAAAGTTAAATACTGTCCTTTGAATGCAGCTGACTTTAAAAAGCTTAAGCAGTGTTCTTTGACTGAATAATGCTAGTCTTTTCGCGTTTCCCCTTTCACAATTGTCTCCAAATTCTCCCTAATTCATCAGTACTTACAGATGGCACATAAAATCGAACGTTTACCGCCTACCACGCATTTAAACTGTAAAAGTGGGACATCTGTAGACGCCTTTGAAAGCCGTTAATCATAATTTTCACACATACCCTATCTAACACACACACACATAAAACATGCGACACATTTATTCTAGAACACTCTCGCGGCAATAATTCATAGCTCTTTGATTTATTACTTGAAATAGGTTAATGTGGGGATTTTATTTTAACCGTGAAAACGTCGTTTTTGTTTGATTTTTTCGTATGGCCTCATGTTTTTGGTTTTATTTGGATTATACGGAGTAACATACAGTTTTATCAATGAAAATCGTGGATGTAAACAAATCGTGAGTATTCAATAATGTTGTGGATATGAAATGAAATGCAACTATATATTCTGTAAATAGAATATCGGAATCTCTTGTACACGTCATGTTATAAAAATAAGCTAGATGAGGTCGACCTTTCCTATCTGACTACTCTGAGAAGAAAGGCCAAAACAAACGCAGAAGCCACTTTAAAAGTCCACACAAAATATTGGTAATTAACAAAGACACAAACATTATTGGGATGCATGAAGAAGCCTCCTCGTGTAGCGCAGTTTGTCCGCCAGTTACTCAACTGAATCGAGCGCTCGGCGCATCCTGGACAATCGCACCCAACACCTTATTTGACTGGCCAATTCTTCCCTTGCGGTGGTAGGGCTAACGCCCGCCTGGTTTGCGACCACCCTCCCACCGGAGTCCGGCGTCAAGCAGCCTGCTGTGTTTCGTCGATGCGTGGGAGTTCCAGTGCCTTGGGCATCTTCTGGGCACGCTCGTTCCATCATAGACCTCATCCATCGCCTTCCATCAGGCGTGATCGAGGTCAAGAGCGTGTCCATTCAGCAATAAAAAAAATATAAAAATAAATTACAATTTACAAGTTAACACTAATATAAATATATTATATACATACAAGTAGGTATATAATTTAAAAAAAAATAAGAAAATGGGACTAGCTCATCGGGCATAAAAAAATTCGTCCGCATCGCTGTCAATGAGATAAGTGCCCAAATGGCTGGCAGCATTACCACGTTGGATAGCAATGCTGATTCTTGGTCAGATCATGTGAAGACCATGTAGATTGGTGTCTAAAATGATCTTTTAAGGAAAGATACCACACAGACTTGAGTGGACCTATCCAGTCAGCGCACGCATTTATAAGTAATCTTGTAGCTCCAACTGAGAACTTGAGGAGCTCAACAGATATGAAATTCATTCATTCGGAATAACTGCCACGATATAACAGAGGGGCAATTCTCGTAATTTTAAGAATGTTCACAGTATGATCTCAGTCTCAATCTGTCAAAAATACCTCAAATTTCCCTACACTTTGACAAGTTTTTGACATTTGTTTGTCATTGAGATGAGAGTGCGACTAGATTTTGAACGTGATTACGAGAATTGGCCTTCAGGTGATAGGTTTTTTGTGACATGCTTATCACAGTCACTACCTGGTTAACATTAACAAATTAGTGATCGCAGAAAATTACTATTAGAACAAAACAAATGTTCTAGTTATTATCCAGGCAAATCAATGTACCAAGCCTGTTCCCATCAATTTTAGGGCTGTTTTCCAGTCTAACCGGATGCAGCTGAATATCAGTACTTTACATGGAGCGACTGCCTATCTGACCTCCACAACCAAGTTACTGATTAACACGATACCACTTGGTAAGACTGGTTGCCAGACGTTTGGGCTTCTGACTACCCGTAATGACTGCCATCACCGACCAATGACAGCCGAGACCAACGGCATTACGTGCTTTCCGAGCACATGGCGTGGTATCGATATGCAATGCATGCCCACCCATCCACGAACTGACTACGGCAAGCGTAGCTTAACCTTCGACGGTCCCCTGCGGCTGTTGTTATTTAGCCACGAGCCGCTCCACTCATATTCATAGACATATCCACATTAAGAATCAATAAGGTCCGTTATTTATAGTGCAGCTTGTTTGCTGCGGGATCTTTGCGTACCATTCTCGACAAATTAAGCACACATTGTGTTTGTTTGTCTGTCCCAAATTCACAGTTCAAGTGCTTCTATACGGGCGTGTCGTCAGGCGGAACCACGGGATATGTGGATGCGATTGAATTTAACACATTGAAGAACACTGAATGTGACACAATAGAAGTGTTATTGTTATTACGTGGAAGGGCGTTAAGTGTCCCAAAGAAGCGCAGTGTTAAGCATTGTTTCGAAAATATTGCTAGTTACTGGTTGAAAATTTAATAAACAGTCAGTAGAGTTGTTCAGGAAATATATTTTTTTACTAGCTGCGCCCCGCGGTTTCACCCGCATAAGTCTCGATCCCGTGGGAATATCGGAATAAAAAGTATCCCATAACCTTTCCCGAGACCCAAACTATCTCTATACCAAATTTTATCTAAATCGGTTCAACGGTTTAGGCGTGAAAATGTAACATACAGACAGACAGACAGACAGAGTTAGTTTCGAATTTATAATATTAGTAAGGATTAAATAGATTGCAACACTACGTAAAGCCGTTTCGGGACCATTTTATAAACTGCTGTGTCATAATCACCCTATAATGTTCCCATAAGCCTCCATACAATGGGTGCTTGAAGTTGGACGGCGCCGCCGAGGCCGGCCCAGAAAGAGATGGCGAGATGACCTGGTCGTACCACGAGGGCTGGTTCGAGGTGGCGCGGGAAATAAGTTCTTGGAAGAATTTGAGGGAAGACTTTGTCCGGGAGTGAGACAGTAGGTATAGGCGAAGAAAACAAAATTCCCACTGCTGGGACACAGGCCTCCTCTCTTCGAGAGGAAGGGCCCAGTGCGGGTTGTAGATGTCACATGCCTTTGATTTTTTGGTTCTACGAGTAGGACATGCCAGTTTCCTTACGATGTTT
The DNA here is from genome assembly GCA_947508005.1 of Amphipoea lucens. Lineage (NCBI taxonomy): Eukaryota > Metazoa > Arthropoda > Insecta > Lepidoptera > Noctuidae > Amphipoea > Amphipoea lucens. The sequence goes on along the minus strand of OX382358.1, from coordinate 1,292,622 downwards.
TCCTTCACCGTTTTGAGAGCAGTGGTGATGAAATAATTTACACAAAGTAAAACGCCTGTCTGGGTTCGAACCAACGACCTACAATTCGTAAGTCGCGGCCGTTACCACCGGGTCACCACTGCTCACAATTACTAGTACTACTTTGTAATTATCATTCATATATTGGGCAAATACTTGCAGGATTGATAACAAAGTTTTCTCTGCATAGTCCTGTTTAGTTATCTTACTTCATGTTTACCGTCAGTGGTGTCTAAAATATTGTCTCAGGAAGTGCACTTTATGGCGTTAACAATTAGGGTTTGAACCCACATAACCTGACTACCAGCGGCGGATTTACACATTTACCGCCAGTAGGCTATTCAAATTTTGCCATCCCTACCGACCTCTACAATAATGTCCCATGCCTTTTGTATACCATGCATCGCCTTTTCTTCAAAATACTTAAAATGTTCTCGTTCATCAGCTACGAAAATCTTGCAAAGAGATTTGTAAAGATCGGCAACTGTGATAAAATCTACGGTAGAAGCCTGAATTTGAACATTCACTTTGTTTATTCTTTCCAAAAATTCATGGTAGGTTCATGGTGGTAATTCATGGTGGCATGGTATTAATTTCAGTAAGACATTAAAAAAAAATGTTAGCCCCAAATATGCCGCCCCTAAAATCTGCCGCCCTAGGCTTCAGCCTATTGGTAAATCCGCCACTGCTGACTACCTATAATATAATAAAGTTTCGTACATGCAGTTACAGCACCTATAACTGACCACGGGTCATTCAAAAAACCCCCTATTTGTCAGAGGAGTTACAGACAGTCCGCTGTGCAGGGCCTGCAAGGAGGATGACGAGACAGCAGCTTATGTGCTTGTAAACTGCCCGGTGGTCGCCACATACAGAGCAAAGTACTTCGATAACCCAGGTAATCCGTGACCTTGTCAGCAACACCAAGTCGTTGCTAACCTTTCTCAAGGAGCCGGGATGGATCAAATAATCGTTTTTCCCACCCGTACGCAAAATACGCGCTTTGACGTGGAATTGCCACCAGCCCTTAGGGCCAAAGCACACACGCTACTTTTTGCATCGGCGATCGGCGATTTTGCGGCTGTATCGATGCTGCATCGCATTTTGGCGACACTCTGCGTTCGGACGCGGTATCGGAATCACGCGTTTTAGCGACTGCTCCGATGCTGCATCGTGTTTTGGCGACTCTCTGCGTTCGGACGTGGGTATCGGAATCGCGCGTTTTAGCGACTGCTCCGATGCTGGCGCAAATGCCAAATCGCTGCGACTGGCATCCGAATGTGTGCGGAGTGTAGCGTTCAGCCGCTGTATCGAGCTTCCGAAAAGCGACTGAATCGCCGCGTTTAGCGTTTCTGTGTGGAATGCTTGGTCGCTGCATTTAGCTTCTAAAAAGCAGCTGAATCGCCGATCGCCGATGCAAAAAGTAGCGTGTGTGCTTTGGCCCTTATTACCTGTTACTAAAATTATGCATACTTTCACCAACACCTACCATCAAATAAACCTAAATGCCCAACTCCCTTTCCCATCAAATTGTTCACGCCATTTATTCACATCCCTCTTCAATATGAACACATTTCATGGAACCTTTGAAGTCTCAATTCAATTTATTTTGGCGTTAAAGAGTTCTTGTTCAAAGCGAATCAAGATTCCTTATTACGATGTTATCACTCGAGATGAGAAATCCTTCTGACAGTATACGATATAAACGTTTTATTCAATTTCATCTCATTCCGTTAACATTGGTAGACTAAATTGTTTTCGTATGTTTTCATCATCTGCGTACACTTCCCAACTATGCTAACGTTACTTGCACGATGAATCAACTAATACAATTACCGTTAAAGGTCATAGCACACGTATCAAACCGGAAAGGGATCGGCACCGTATCAACTCGAGCCGGTCAGTATTCTTTGTATGAATCTCCCTACTGCAACGTACACTAATCGGAATCGTAACGTAATCGCCTCGCCTCGGGACTAGCTCACGAACCGCGGTGCGGTGCGTTACAGCTCGTCGTCCCCGCGCTTACGTCTCTCCGTACCCGAGCTTACGTCTCTTCGTCCACCCTTGCCCCTCTCACTCCTCCGGCCTGCCTGCTGCACCATCAACTAGCGGTCGGCGAGCCGTAAGCGCGGCGCCGCCGCCTAGCCGTAGCCGAGTCGATGTATCAGAGCTTCTGATCCGCTTTGGTTACGTGCTTACGTTAGGTTGACGACTGTTTGATGGCGAGGCGAAAGGCGATACGGTGCCGGATTTGATAAGTGTGCTGTGACCATTAACATGATTAAACTGTCATTGTGTCAGTTAACATGTTGACATCTAACTATTGACAGGAATGTAAATTACAACCAGCAATTCCATCATATTGATTTGTTTGCTCATTCTGCTGGTAGATTCAAAAATATTGTACGTACTTAAAACACTAAAGTTACGGTGTCCTCCAAAAAGTGTCCTTTTTTTTCGGTCCAGCTCTCGTTCGCCAAAGTGTGCGGAGTCTAACGTGCAATTAAGGAATTTCGTTCCAAAAAACGATCTGCAATCGGCAATCAGACTGACAAGCATATCATAGCAATGAAATTACGAAGCCATGCTCAGCAGGGCAGCAATACAGGCTTCTGAGAATAACGTGGATCCACGCGAGACACAATGGCTTTTTCACTGTTGGTTGATTTTAGTTTGCTTAGTTTGATATTCTAAGTTTTATTATTTTAATTGATTTTAGTTTAGTTAAATCTTAGTTTTACTTTCCTGTCTGGCAATTATCACTATTAATACCATGCTTTGAAAATGTCTCAAATCTGACTTCCAAGATACAGGCAAATGCCTACTTTGGGGATCACCGTCAAACCTCAAAGATTTTTATACGTCAAAATATATTCTTGTACAAATTGTGATCTATGCAAATAAATAAAATTGGAGTGTCTGTTTGTAATATTTAAATAACCGCTTTTTACTAAATGCATATGGATGTATACACGGCACATATACCAAAATAACATTTATTACAATTTTTGTCTGTCTGTCTATTTGTTCCGGCTAATCTCTGAAACGGCTGGACCGATTTTGGCGGGACTTTCACTGGCAGATAGCAGATGTAATAAGGAGTTACTTAGGCTACTTTTATTTTAGAAAACAAAACAGGGTCTTACGAAAAAAAATTAAAGCCAATTAAATGAAATGTGACGCGGATGAAGTCACGGTGACTAAATAAATTCGAAATTATTTCAGTAATTCCAACGTTCAACCGGTTAAGGATCAAAATGCATTCCTAGATATCTTCGGCGATAACAAATGTTATCCAGGCTCCAGAGTAACAAGGTCAGGTGCGTTGGAAACAAGACGACAAATTGGAGATATACCAGAACGCTCGTAAATATCTGTACCTACGTCTCAAATTGGAATTTATGACCCTTCAGAAGATGTTGTGGGTGACTGTCACTGCTGTGTGTCTACACAAATACAAATATCTGGGTCTTGGAAGTATGATGGTAAAACCTTTTTACGCTCAACTAGCTGACACGGCGAACTCCGTACCGCCCCGCCAGCCACTCTGCCCCCGCTTTTTAAATCTCTGATATCTTCTAAGATATTAATTTTAATGATTATGCTGTAAAGGAGCTCAGAACGGTATAGCGAATCACTCTTCGCCGATGGTACGGTTCGCCGAAATCACTCTTAGTCGACACTTGGTTCCACGAACAAATCCATCGCCGATAGAACTATTCGCCGAAAACACCGTTCATCGATGGTCGCTTCAGCTACAACACCTTTTACCGATGGAACGGGTCTCCGAAATATTTGAGCTCAGAACGGTATAGCGAATCACTCTTCGCCGATGGTACGGTTCGCCGAAATCACTCTTAGTCGACGGTTGGTTCCACGAACAAATCCATCGCCGATAGAACTATTCGCCGAAAACACCGTTCATCGATGGTCGCTTCAGCTACAACACCTTTTACCGATGGAACGGGTCGCCGAAATACTTCACACACAAATCATTTCACATCAGCTTCCTGGTTTAGGTCTTTTCATAACATACTTACAGTGATTTCCTCTTAGGGCTTCCTATAAGGGCTTCATAGATATTATTATTGGCCAGTACCTACCTACAGTATTGTTTGCATGTTGTGCATATCCTAAAGAGGAAATCACTGTATGTTATGAAAAGACCTAAACCAGGAAGCTGATGTGAAATGATTTGTGTGTGAAGTATTTCGGCGACCCGTTCCATCGGTAAAAGGTGTTGTAGCTGAAGCGACCATCGATGAACGGTGTTTTCGGCGAATAGTTCTATCGGCGATGGATTTGTTCGTGGAACAAACCGTCGACTAAGAGTGATTTCGGCGAACCGTACCATCGGCGAAGAGTGATTCGCTATACCGTTCTGAGCTCGAAATATTTATGTAAATCTATACATATAATAAAACTGTAGAAAAGAAGTTTTTGTACATAAAAAAAAAAAAAAATATAGCCAGGGTGTTAAAGGACAACCAATAGAACCCAATTCCAGCATTTTTAGAATTTTTGTCTGTTTGTCTGTTTGTATGTTTAGTTATCCGAGCATCACGTAAAATGTACGAAATAAATGTAGATAACTTTTATACACAACGATTTAGCGTAACTTGAAGTAACATTTAGTTTTTGTTTCATTGCAATCGGTTCAGTCTATCAAAAGATTTTTGAATTTAAAGTGTACCTACCAGAAGTAAAATTAGTTAACGTGTGTTAGATATGCACTTGGTCTCACAACTTTATGTTTATATATATTTGCGTTAATAATTATATAAATTGAAGTAACATTGAGTTTTTTGTTTCATCGTAATCAGTTCACACACACCTAAAAATTGTAAATGAGAAAATTCTAAGTGTTTCAGAAATAAATATTAAAACAGCGCCATCTCTGGACAAAATTAGTTAATGTGTGTTAATATGCACTTGGTCTCACAACTTCACGTTTATACGCAACAATATTGCGTTAAAAATTATAAATTGAAGTAACATTGAGTTTTTTGTTTCATCGTAATCAGTTCACACCTAAAAAAAAGACGGGTTGCACTCCGGGAGTGCCGGCAGAAGAGAAAACTTGAATATTAACGTTGAAATTAATCAATTATTAATTTAATTAATATAACTAATTTTTTTTCACTACTTCTGCGTCACTTTTTTCATTTTACGTCCACGTCCACGTCCACGTCCATCCATCCATCCATCCATCCATCCATCCATCCATCCATCCATTGTCGTGTGTCACTTGGTTCACTTCGGTTGGCGCCGCCGTAGAAAGAGAGGGGGGGGGGAAATCTCTCCTGACGGTCACGTGTCCTGACGCGATGTCCTGACGCGAGTTTAACATTTTTTACCCATTACAAAAAGTGTGCAACGCCGCTAAAGAAGTTTTCACTTCAAAAATGTAAATTTGAAAATTATAATATGGACTACATCTGGAGATCAACTACGTGCAGTATTGAATATTAATAGCACTTCGATAGATGGCGTTGTTATGGTTTGCCCACACCGGTAGTCGATGGACAGAGAGTACGTATCAGAAATTAGTTACAATCCCGTGGAACTCGAAGAAATTTTACAAAATGACTGCGCAAATTTGACAGAGGAACAGCGCCAGACGTTTGATAGGGAATGCTGCAGTGTAGATAACGCCTCGGGTGAAATCCTGTTTTTAGACGCACCGGGTGGCACAGGGAAAACTTTCCTAACCAATGTTATTTTGGCTCGAATAAGGAACCAAAGTAAATTGCCCTTGCTGTCGCCTCTTCAGGGATAGCAGCCACATTATTGCCTGGAGGAAAAACGGCACACACAACATTTAAAATTCCTATCGACTTGGACCGTACGGAAAGCCCGGTTTGCAACATATCACGAAATAGCGATAAAGCAAAGGTTTTACGCGATTGTGTTTTAATTATTAGGGATGAGTGCACAATGGCAAACCGCAAAGCTGTAGAAGCAGTGAATAGAACTTTGCAGGACATAAGGCAAAATGACCGGCCGATGGGAGGCATTACGGTACTGTTCTGCGGTGATTTTCGGCAGACACTCCCGATAGTACCCCGAGGAACGAGAGCCGATGAAATTGCTGCATGTCTGAAGAGTTCTGTTTTATGGCGCAATATATCATCTACACACCTGTAGTAAATATGCGTGCACAGTTAGGAGGCTGCGAAAATGCACAGGAGTTTTCCAATTTATTGTTACAAATAGGCGATGGCACATACCCCGTACAAGAAGATGGAAAAGTTAATTTGGTCGCTAATCTCTGTTCTTGCGTTACATCACAACAAGAGCTAATTTCTTCTGTGTACGGAGATTCCACAAATATGGGAAATCAAGCCGGTTCTTGGCTATGTCAGCGAGCTATTTTGACTCCCCGCAATGACCAAGCTGCGGCAATTAATTTAAAAATATTGATGCATGTGTCCGGGAATAGTAGAGAATACACCTCTATAAATACAGTTATGGAAGAAGATGACGCCACGCACTACCCGGTAGAATTTTTGGATTCCCTCAACACACCCGGACTTCCCGCCAACAAAATAGTTTTAAAAATCGGTGTTCCAATAATTCTCCTCAGAAATTGATGTCCTCCCAAACTTTGTAACGGCACTCAGCTCAAAGTCACAAATCTGCAGCAAAACATTATCGAAGCAGAAATATTAACCGGTTGCGGTGCCGGTGATATTGTTTTTATTCCAAGAATACCTATTATTCCTAACAACTTTCCTTTCTCTTTCAAACGAGTGCAATTCCCAGTCAGTCTTTGTTATGCCATGACGATTAATAAAGCTCAGGGCCAGACATTATCCGTTGCGGGGGTGGACCTAAGTATTGGATGCTTTTCCCATGGTCAACTATACGTAGCTCTTTCACGCGTAAACAACCCCAATAACCTTTTTGTGTACGCTTCAGATGGTTCCACAACTAATGTTATTAATAGAGAAGCACTAGCTTAAATAAAAATAAAGATTTGAATCGGTATCCTCGCAGGATATTGTTAAGTTCCGACATCCACGCGAACGAAGTCGCGGGCACAGCTAGTTTCTAATAAATTAAACACTATCCCCCTTATTCATAAAACTTATCAAACCTATTTTAGTTAAAATGGGGTTTGTCTCTTTCTTACACACAGAAATGACAACGTGACAGATAAAGACAAACGTTCTATAAACCTATTTTAGCTAAAATAGAGATAAAATAGGATTATGAATAAGGGGGTATGGTTTTTACAAATATTTATTCGGATTCAGGCTTCATAGATATTATTATTGGCCAGTACCTACCTACAGTATTGTTTGCATGTTGTGCATATCCTAAAGAGGAAATCACTGTATGTTATGAAAAGACCTAAACCAGGAAGCTGATGTGAAATGATTTGTGTGTGAAGTATTTCGGCGACCCGTTCCATCGGTAAAAGGTGTTGTAGCTGAAGCGACCATCGATGAACGGTGTTTTCGGCGAATAGTTCTATCGGCGATGGATTTGTTCGTGGAACCAACCGTCGACTAAGAGTGATTTCGGCGAACCGTACCATCGGCGAAGAGTGATTCGCTATACCGTTCTGAGCTCGCTGTAAAGGGCAATTTCGATCTACATGAAATGCACAACGTATCTAATGTATTTAATTGGATAGGAAATAATACTGTATTGTTTAAAATAGCTTGGTAAATAACCCATAATGTTATTGTAATATGTAAAAGATAAAAATGGTTTCTGTGGGTTATCCTTAGGAGATAAACATAATACAATTCCGTAGTACATTTATTTGATGTATCTCGTGTGGTTTAGCCAGCGTTTGCAATGTAAGCGCACAAAAATAGGTTTGTTACGACATCACATTACAAATCTTTGAATTTCTCGGCTTTTCTCTACTATATTGTTAGCACCTACAGCGGCATGCGACCACGGGAAGGTACTTTCTTGTTTCATACTTTTCAGTAGTCGGGTTTTAGTTTTTAAACTTATTTTTTTCCAGTCTAGAACATAAAACCTGACAGCCTAGGTTCAAAGGTGGCACTATTTTATGTGTCCATATACTTGTGAATAAAAGAATATAAAATAGGGAAAACAGTGCGTGCCTCGTAAACTCGTAAATATCGGTCTGTCGGGTGATTTACGACAGCGGGCATTTTGGGCTTGACTCTTCATCATAAAACAAAAAGCTTAGGTAGATTGGATTTATCTATTTACATTTTAGTATTCCACTTTGTTTTGTAGGTAAAAAGTATTGTATACATAACACATATTGACATACATAATCAGCCTATAATGTTCCCACTGCTGGGACACAGGCCTCCTCTCGGTGAGTCAAAGTCAAAGCATTTATTTCAAATAGACACATAAAAGGCACTTTTAAACGTCAAAAAGTGAGAGGGAGTGGGCGGTAATCCACCACGCGGGCCTGATGCGCGTTGGTAGATGTCACATGTCTTCGAATTTTTGGTTTTAGGATATGCCGGTTTCCTCACGACGTTTTCATTCACCGTTTTGAGAGTAGTGAAAAAGTGTTGTATAACTTAGACTATTTCAGACACCAATCTACGTCGTGGTCTTCACATGATCTGGTGAAGTGCGGCGAGTTTGATTCGGTATTTCATATCGGAGTAGCCGGATAGGAAACGCCGACCAGCATAGCTATTCACAACCATCCGACAAGCTATCGTATCGAAAATGACACATTTCCATAATCTGCTTTGCCTTGCCCCAAGACAGCAAACAGCTGTCGAAAGAACAGTGACCGTCTATTTAATTCAAACTGACAAAATTTTTGGGTTTTGGACTTGTGAACAGCGTTTTGAAGACTCCTACGATAACATTCATTGATGTTCGATAAGGTACGGAAGCGTATCGAGTGGTTGTGAATAGCTATGCAGAAGGCCAATTTCCGTAATTAAAAACGTTCAAAACCTAGTCGCAATCTCATTTCAGCGACTAGCGCGAGTTTTTCCTCTAGAAACAGCAAGTTACAATTTCCGTCAGTTGAAGCTGGTCACCACTTAGTTGCCTCGGCTTATTTTTAATTGTTTTATTTTTGAATTGTTGTTTTATTATTATTTGCTGTACTCTGAACGCTGTTAACGGGTACGTCTTTTTTTTTACATCGTTCTCACATATTATTATAAAACATAATCAGCCTATAACGTTCCCACTGCTGGGACACAGGCCTCCTCTCTGTGAGAGGGAGTGGGCCGTAATCCACCACGCGGGCCCAGTGCGGGTTGGTGGATGTCACATGTCTTCGAATTTTAGGTTCTAGGACATGCCGGTTTCCTCACGATGTTTTCCTTCACCGTTTTGAGAGCAGTGGTGATGAAATAATTTACACAAAGTAAAGCGCCTGTCGGGGTTCAAACCTACGACCTACAACTTGTATGTCGCGGCTGATACCACTGGGCCACCACTGCTCCACTATTATTATAAATTCAACATTAATGATGTAACTAATATGTTTGTAAAAATATAACTTAAAAGAGTTTCCATGGAGTTTCTTGCCCGTTCTTCTCCATAAGTACCTACGCTTTGGAATGGGCAACTAGCTTCATTTTTCTGACTGACCGACTCTTTGACAGTTCAAAAGTGCCTGTAAATGGTTTAATTGAAATAAATGCTTTGAGTTGAGTTTCAATTATCGAAACATACTCTCAGTGACAAACACAGAAATTGTCTAAGTAGCTCTCATGGAAAAATAAAATAAAAACATGCTGAAGTACGCAACGAGCGAGCGAATCCCAAAATAACTTCAGAAAAACTACTTTTAGAAAGTAGGTAATTCAAGCAAAGCTCTATGTATTTAAACTTTTAAATTAGCTAGGTACTCATGAACCTAATAGCATATGGAAACACTGTCACTTTACAAGTATAATTAACGATAAGCAGCTGTTTTATGCATTAACTTGTTAGTTTTTACTCGAGAACCACAAAAACGAAATGACGTGTTTTTTTTTTAATAATAATACTCGTAGGTAGGTACTGGCTGGCATAGCTATTACATATAATGAACATTACGTAACACAAAACAGTAAATGAAATTATTTGCCATATTATGTCAGGTAGCACACGCCAATATACAAACAAAAATATTGAAACCATACTCATGCAGAAAAAAAAAACGTAAACGCAGCAAGTCAACAAAACATGAAAAAAAATATTGCTGTACATTTTGATTGCGTGGGTATTGAAATATTTTCCACAGCTTATCTCAAACCGAACCGTGTCTAGACATTTATATTCGTATTTGCCTTATTTTCCTCATATTCCTAACAACTTGATAATGCTTGTTCAATTTGCATAACATAAACCGGCTTTGAATAAAACAAGCAGTTTATTTCGGTACACTTAATGTTTCTTGTTGAACCTATTATATATTTATAACCTAAGACGCTTGAAGTGTAATCATTATTATTGGCTTTTAACCGATTCTACCTAGGAGTACCCAGTAACTGGGTTGTGGAGGACAGATGGGCAGTCGCTCCGTGTAAAATACTGGTATCGGCTGCACCTTGTTAGACTGGAAGCCGACCCCAACATAGAAAAAAAAAAAAGCTGGATAAGTCTGGGCTAGATGAAGGAGCCTTAATCTCACTGTGTGATAAAGGTTTCATCTCATACAGGTAAAGGACAACCACTGATACCTTCGTTTATAATAATCATCGTCATCATCATCATTTCAGCCGAAAGACGTCCACTGCTGGACATAGGCCTCCCCCAAGCACCTCCACTTTGGCCGGTTCTGTGCTTCTCGCTTTCAACGGGTTCCCGCGGCCTTCACATGGTCGTTGGTCCACCTTGTGGGAATCCTTCCAACGCTATGTCTTCCGGTACGCGGTCGCCACTCCAGAACCTTTCGGCCCCATCGGCCATCTGTTCTGCGAGCAATGTGCCCTGCCCACTGCCACTTAAGTTTGGCAGTTCTTCGGGCTATGTCGGTTACCTTGGTTCTCCTGCGGATCTCTTCATTTCTGATTCGATCCCGCAGGGAAACTCCAAGCATAGCCCTCTCCATTGCCCTTTGGGTGGCTTATAATTATAATATTAATAAAAACAGTGGCACTCCCGGAGCGCCGCCGACAGAAGTGAAAACTTGAATAATTACGTGTTTTTTTTTTTAATCGTCATATAAACAAAACACAAACAGAATACTTTGCCATCATTCAAACAAACTCTTCAGCTTTATTATAACCCCTTACTAATAAAATCAGATGAATAGTTACACACCGATGTCTCTCTTTCAGTCGTCAGTAATTTGACTTTCGAAAGAAGAAGACAAAGCGTTGTGTAACTATACAGACGCTATACAACGTTTATTAGTAAGGGGGTTATTATATACATAGATAAATCCAGGTTACTTCACGTGGTTTTCCTTCACTGAAGTCAGTAAGTAATCTCCAAGGTAAACTCAGAAAGTACCCAGGTTTGCTTACTGCATATTGGTAATTCCTGAACGTTTTAAGAACAAGTTTTCATCACTACAAATCAAAGGATATTATGATACAATAAACTCATATGACTTTAAACTGTCGTGCATTTAGTATTGAACTAAATGTAGAACAACACCTGTAGGCTATGGGATAAATACACCCAAATAGGCTCGGATGGAACAGTCGATATTAGTGCAGGATATCAACTCAGGGCGGCGGCTGATGAACATCTAGCACGTCAAAGGTGGCGCCCACGGACCCAGTCAGGCGGTCCACTGTACACCCACCAACTCGCACTAGACAAGCGCGGTGGGTTAATTTGTCTAAACCCCTACTCTCTCATGAGAGAGTAGGGAGGCCTTTGCCCTGCAGTGGGACGTCACAGGCTAATAATAAATAAATAAATAGAAATATGGACTTTGAACCCGCACTATTGTGTCTGAGAAACTAGTCCATTATGTATCTGAGTCACTAAGATATAGGGTACGTAAAAGGATATCATTCTCGTCTCTTAAGTAGGTATACAGCATAATCATAATATCATCGATTCAGCTGAGCAAGTAAAACAAAAGAATGCCTAATATTATCTCCGTAAGATAAAGTAAATCAATCATAATAGAGCCATTTGTAGACATCGACATAATGAAAACAGTGTCTCCAACAGCCCATCCAGTTCTTGACCTAATTCTCCGTCGCTTAACCTCAATCACAATCACGTAACTTTCCCCCTACTTTGATAGAGTTGCGCAAATATAAAAGTTTGTCGAGAAAAAATAGAATCGATGTTAATTCCTAGGGGTGAGTTGCGTAAACACTTGGCAGATTGCCGTCCCCCATAGCTCAGTACCCCATCGGTGGTTATATGAACACCATGTCACATCTGTATCCCATATTCGCCTACTTCGGGGTAAGATTTTTTTAACAAACCCATAAAAATACCCATTAATTTTCCATTGTTGAACAAAAATTTTCAATCGAAAATCGAATTTTAGTTTTCTGGAATCAAGTTTTAATTCAATTGTTTTTGTTAACGCATGCGTCCTGGTTGTTTTTGTTCAGGATGACGTCAGTGTCTACCCGGCGAAGTGAAATAGGTCATTGGTTATTTGATGTGTGGTGTCGAATGGTTGTCTTATATTTGGTCGTGTTTTATTCATGTGGTGAGACAAGTTTAGTGTTGTGTTGTTGAAATGGGGGTGTCAGGGAAGTTCAGCTTTGATGTGTCGATGAAATGTTGGGATGAAGCATGTTGGAGTGATTTTTTATATAGTTTACTTGGTACTATTCAGTCGGGTTAGTCCACAAATTCAAGGCCGCTCAGCGCGCTATGGAGCGAGTTATGCCCGGACTTTCTTTAAAGTATAAAATCCGCAATTAAGTTATCTGGGAAAGAACCGGAGTAACCGACATGGCTTGCAGAGTATACACAAAGTTTGTCGAAGGACCGATGGTCGCAGGAGCAGCCGAGTCCTAGAGTGGAGACCACGTATCGGTAAGCGTAGTGTGGTACGACCCCAGCTTGGTGGACCGACGACCTCAAGGTGGCTGGCATGGATTGGATGTGGATGGTGGAGGACAGGGTGTCGTGGCGCAGCCTGCAAGAGACCTACGTCCAGCAGTGGCTGCAAAAGGATAACTTGATTACTTGGCACAGCGTTTGTAAGTTATAAAAATATTTTAACAGCTGTCGCGTCTATGATTTCTAACGACTCTTTTTAACTTATTTTTGTCATGATAAAATTATCGCAGCAGGTCTTTTGCCTACTCCCATGGAAAGACGTGTGATAAACCTTCTTTTTCTCGTGTCGATGACTCATATTTGGTACTACAAGTACATAGCGACCGTAAATGTTAAATAGTTCATGTTCTGTTAAGCGACTGCCATCTGACCTTCGATACCTAATGACTGGACAATATCATTTGTCTTTATAAGTCAATTTATTTTCATATGTAAACGGGCACGCCCTTTATACCTGAAAGCTTTTAAATAGCTATTATGTTCTGTTTACGTTTTTATTTCTGCTTGGGTAGTTTTCATGTTTTTGTTGGTATATTGGCGTGTGCTGGCTATAACATAATTTAATGTCTTGTGTTTCGTTATGTTAATAACTTTGCATACTATTGTATAGAATCAAGTACTTCTAACTGAACAGAAAGCTGTGCTGCTAGGGACTTTATTGCGCCACTTCTCTCTCTTCACGAATTATCTTATGTAATTTTGACGCTCAAAAAGTGCTTATTCTCAGCCTAATTTGAATGATTGACTTTTGATTTTGATTTGTAATCAAATAAATTGATATTAATGTATAGGTCTCTCTGGTAACACACAATTATTTGGCAAACTCCGTATGTTTAAATATGCTGACTAATAACTTGTGCTTGTTTGTTTAATTACTAGTCAGAATGATGTCAAATACAAGTTATGAAACTCAAAACAGTGATCAGATCTTCAATCCGCGTACAGAAACTGAAGGGGCTCGGGGCAAAATATGAACAGCCGCACGTTTGATCGAAGCCAAAAAAAAACATGCCTACTGCCACAGAATAAAATTACTCCAAATAAAATCCCTCTGAATAAAATCTCAATGCATACAAATAAAATAAATTTTATTAACAAATACAAATAAAAAATGTCACAGAATTAAAATTAAAATAAAATGTCAAAGCAATTAAAATAAACGAAAATTAAAAGATAAGCAAAGCTACGCTTGCTGAGGTCAGTGTGCGGATGGGTGACCGCCCATTACATATCGAGAACCCTCTGAGCCTCGCAAAACACGTTTAAGCCGTTGGTCCTGGCTTTCATTTTTAGATCTTTGACAGTCGTTACGCGTAGTCAGAAGCCCAAAAGTCTGTCAGGCAACCAATCTTACCAAGGGGTATCGTGTTTCCCAGGGAAGCAGATCTCAACATAATTGGGAAAAGAGTAGGCAGATAATGAATCAAAAACGTAAGAAACAAGCTCTCAAAACAACAAAAAATTTACATAAAACACATCTTAATTTGCAAAGAAAACATGTCTAAGTTACCTTCTGTTCCTCTAAGCTCCACATGAGCTTAAAAATATTTATGTTTCCCTAAATTTACGTACCTAATATTTTTCTTACTCAGTTTCATAACCCAAGTGGGTAGGAAAGGCTTGACTTTCCATAATATGGAGATTTCGTGATGAAATGAAAACATTGCGTCGGAGACTCTCATTAGTTTTGAGAGACTTTTATAACCAGTTGTTTATTTATGGACTATGTTTTATCAAAACTTAATATTTTTCTTGACCTTTTCGTAGGCTTAGGCATCTGTCACACCGCGGACAAGAAACCGACTGGTTCTCAAAGATTTTCTCGCTCAAGAAACGTACGAATGATTGTAGGTCCCGTGTAAGTAAAAAGAGACACATATTGATAATTGATCGCTGGCTATATGCTCGCGAGTACTCGTTTGTCGCAGCGACAAGAGCTATGAAAGAGAGTACTCGCTCAGCGACTCTCGCTGGGCAGGCAGGACACTCGCTGAGAGACTCACGCATACCGAATTCGTCACGATTTCATCTGCGTCCTTCCTCTAGGCCCCAGGCTACTTATATGTCAAGTTTCATAACGATCAGTTCAGAGGTTTAGGCGTGAAAAGTTAAATGATAACCAGATAGGGTCAGAGAATCGCATTTTTAATGTTAGTGATGAGAATGGAGTTTGCATAGAGTTGCGGTGGTGATAATAGAAATAGTTCTTAAAGGTTTATCACTGGCTGAACCAGTTAAATATAACTTTTGAGGCCCAATCACGCGAACCACAATGACAACACATGGACGGGGTCTAATTAGTATGAAAATGAATTATAGTTCATTCACACGGACCACATTTCGCGGTCAAAATCAACTGTGGAACTGATAGCGACCTCATTAAGGCCACGTCGCATCCACCAGCAAGACCGCACACTAGCGGCTGACCGCATTACAAAAACAACGATCTGTCTATCTGAAAAAACTAGCTACAACGTAAACGGTGCAACCACAACGCAACTGCAAAAAGTTGCAGCGACACAATCCACGGCTTGCCCATATTTTTTCGCTGCGATGTGGTATGGTATTGTGGTACATGTGAACGCGCCTTTCGTCACAAACTAAAAAACTAGACAAAAGAACTTCACATGCAGAATTTCTGTTTTAATTTATTTTTTCAAAAGTCACTTTATTGCGTCGTGTTGGAAAGTTTTGAGTTGGTATAAATGGAAAGCTCTATGTTTTGAAAACTTTGATACCTGTAGGGCGATAGTCCAATTCAGTAGGAAATGGGAATGTTCTTATTCAGAATAGATTCAGACAGACCGACGACGGACAGACTGGACGGACTATACAGGGTGTCCCTGGAAGTATGGATCAAATCGAATAGGGGTGTGGGCAAGGTCATTTCCAAACTTTTTAACCCTGAGAATGTCAGTGAATTTTTTTACGGTTCAAAAGTTATAACCGATTTTTATTTTTTTTTTAATCACTTCGCTTAGTGTTCAAAGAAAATAATCATAAAAAAATACTATCAGGGCTATCTAAAAAAAATAAATTGATAGCCCTGATAATTTTCACGAATTCGATCTTTCTTCTCTTTTTGTTTTAGTATTTTTTTTTTTTGTATTTTTTTTTTGCTAAAACCTTTGGAAATGACCTTGCCCACGTCCCTATACGATTTGATCCATACTTCCAGGGACACCCTGTATAATAAATTATTCATCCCGGTACCGTACAGAATGAATAAATTAAACGAAAGTTTGTCACTTAACTTTGATACTTATTTCTATAACTTGGGGCTGGTGGCTAATAAATAACAGCCACAGCAATAACAGCTACTTTTCCCAACCATGGTCAGCTTCCAGTCTAAACGGATGCAGCTGAATACCTGCAGTATTTCGTTTATTACCGTTGGATCCCGTTTTTTGATCCCGTTTTTTAGGTATTACCGATGGATCCCGTTTGCTATTTCCGTTGAATCCCATATTATAACAACATGTGTACATTTCAGAAGAAAAGTGATTTACCTTTATCAAACGCTAAAAAAAGATTATTTTTAGTGGGTTACCCGGAACCGAACTAGTTAGATTAGGTTAATTATTAAAAAAAAAAACAATGCTAGGTTAGGTTAGGTTAAAACTGTGACCCCTACGCACGAGCCGAGCGAGCGAAGCGAGCGGTGCCGCGGCAGCGGCCGGCGAGTGCCAGAAACGACTAGATTATATAGAAAATGAGTTGTTTGTGAAATAAATAGTATACGAAACGTTGGTTGTAAACTAAAAATTTGTCAATGGAGTTTTGGTGAAACATTAGTGAACCCCTCATTTTATTATAAACAATTTTGTTGTTGAAAGTACCCGCATTCATATTTTTTTAAGCATTCGGGATCCAACGGAAATACTTTTCGGGATTCAACGACAATAAAACGTAATTATCTTGCATTTTTTAAATTCGGGATCCAACGGAAATACATAATAATGTTTTGCGGGATCCAACGCCAAAAATATTAAAATGGGATTCAAAAACGGGATCCAACGGTAATAAATCCAGTATTTTACATGGAGTGACTGCCTATCTGACCTCCACAACCCAGTTACTGGGTAATACGATACCCCTTGTTAAGACCGGTTGTCAGATTTTCGGGCTTCTGACGACCCGTAACGACTGTCAAAGATCCACGAATGATAGCCGGGACCAACGGCTTAACGTGCTTTCCGAGGCACGGAGGGGTCTTTGTATGTAAAGATGGTCACCCATCCACGGACCAACCACGGCAAGCGCAGCTTAACCTGATAGATCGATCCGTGCGGCTGATATTACTTGGCCACAAGTGTGACTCCCTGTGTGACTCTCGGCTTCGTTACGTGTCTTTTTACGCCGGTTAGAATAATGCAAAATATAAGATCAGTCAAGCTCCGCTAATGAGACGCAATTGATTTTCTAATGTTTCGTCGCCGATCGGCGACGCGCGCCGCTTGACTGGAGACAAGCCCGAGCAGATAATCAGAGCATCTCTGTTATTTACTTTGTCTGTAATTTGAAAAAGGTCTACAGCAAAAAATGTTTGATTGTCGATTTGTTTTGACACTATCCCTATCAAATCCATTGATTGATTGACCGGCGTTGGATCTCCAGTAATTAAAAGAAAACAGTGTATCCCGTGTTTGTTGTTTCAGCTAACGTAGTTTACAATGTTCGCTGAAACGTATGCATCGTATATTGTACGATGTTTTTTACCAAGAGATGAACTACGGTCGGAGTTTCCTTTTTAATATGCCATAGTTGATGCTTGATTAATTTTATCTTGAACGTTTAATGAAGTAGAAAATGTTGGTTGTATGAGTATCAGGTTTGGCTGGTATGAGGAACAGGGTGTAAAGTTCACACAACCTCCATAGAAAAGGGAGGATCTTCCGACCAGATGGGTGTTGTGTCTGGCGGGCAACTGCCCTATGAGTCATGTCGGGCCGTTGTATCTATGCTAGTTGCGCGGTAAACTCTGCTTGCGAGATGCAGGATTTGCGTGACGTCAGTATGACGCGTTGTTCGCATGTGGCGTTGTAGATACCGCTACAAGATTAATTAAAATGAGTTTAAAGAGTTTTCTGAGGAAAGCTTTGAGTTTGAATTTGGAGGGCTATAAGATTAGGGGAAGACCAAAGAAACGATGGATGGACTGTGTGAATGATGATATGGTTAGAAAGGGGGTGACTACTGAGATGACGACTAATAGAGAAGTATGGAAGAAAATTACATGTTGCGCCGACCCCAAATAAATTTGGATAAGGATTAACGACAGGAAAATGATGTTGATGATGAGATTAAAGATTTGATCGTCGTTTTGATCCCGGGTGTCATTCGTAGAACTTTGACAGTCGTTACGGGTCAGAAGCCCAAAAGTCTGACAGCCAGTCTTACCAAAGGGTATCGTGTTACCCAGTAGCTGGTTTGTGGACGTCAGATAGGCAGCCACTCCATGTAAAATACTGCTATTCAGCTGCATTCATCTAGACTGGAAGCCGACCCCACATAGTTGGGAAAGGGCTAGGTAGTTCTGATTTAGTTTCATAATTTGATTGAAAGTACTCTTGGTGTACATAATAAAGAGTATTCTATTCTATTCTTGGTGTTTTCTGCAAAGTTCACCCCTACTACTATTCTTCCAATTTAGCTAAAGCTTTTTCTACGATTATTATCTTTAAGCCCAGTATTTATAGTAAAAAAGCTGCATTATTACTGTGTTGGTAAAAGTTAGAAAGTTGCAGCAATTCAAATTCAATTTATTTATTCATCAGATATAAGCTAACAGTTTACACCAAATCGCTTATATCCATGCTAATTCTACAAAATTACATTAAAATTTTTTAATTAAAACTTCTTAGACTATTAAAATAAAATAAATGCAATAAAAAACGGAGTAACATAAAATTTGTAAACAAAAACAACCTCATACATAAAATAAAATTAAAAACTAAACACTCATTATTTCATATTTAAGTATACATACCTACACATGATTAGCGATTGTCCATTGAGAATCAAAAAATAAATCTGCCTCAGGAATATATTAATTCATACAATTTGTTAGTGAAACATGACGGTTTCCAGTTACTCCAAGCTATTTTTCAGCAACAATGTTGCGTAACTTTTACTTTTACACCAAAATTATTACAATAAAATATATATAATAGAAACTTTCTGTTATGCCTACCATATGTATTACAAATATTAATGTAATGTTTATGACTGTCTGATGGTGGGTTATCCATTTTAAAATTTTCTTCTTTTTTTTTTTGAAGTGAAAACTTCTTTAGGCGCCTTGGACATCTTTTGAGATGGGAAAAAACCATTAAATTCGCGCCACTGTTACCGTAACGACACCGCTTCGGATGTGTTCGGCTGTTCTCGAGATTTACTCGGTTTTAATGTATATACGATATGTCAGTGAGTGATAGCAAAGTATTCTGTTTGTGTTTTGTTTTCACTTCTGTAGGCACTCCCGGAGTTCCACTGTTTGTTTTTTCTTTCTTTCTCGAAAAGATGTCACGGCCACTCCAGAGGGGTTAGACAATGTAACAATTGTTTTCAAAGCGTATTTCTACAACGACTTTCATCAGGATTGACATAAGCTTTTTGATAGGTTATGTCAGCCACCTGCATTTTCCACTTCTCCTTCTCACACTCTCACTCTTCACTCTCTCTCTCTCTTTCTCTTCTTCACTACTTCTTTCTCTTCTTTTTTTTCTTCTTTTATTTTTTTTCGACTTTTCCATCATCAAGTTCGTACATAAAATCACCATGCAACTTGTACTCTAACCTCATCATCTGTTCTTTCCAGCTCTACCTCCTGTTTATGCTGGTGTTCTTCATAATCCTGTGCCTTATCTGCATCGTGGTGCTCCTGTGGTACAACAGACGTTACAACCTGGAGTTGCATTCCACCACCGAGCCCCGGGAAGACACCCCCATTAGGAGACCGTGCCTTAGTGAATTTTAACCTTGTGCCTACGGATTATGGTCTGTTTTTATTTGGAGCTCAATTTGTAAATCGTCCTATAGAGCTGGCAGATAAAGGAAAGAAAGAAATAAAGAAAAATAGGTTTATTTGTCACAGAAACAAGTGCATACAAAAAGATGAAGATAAAAAAAGAAGAATTTTATTATATGAAAACAATATGTAAAGTATTCCGGCCAGAAATTATTTAGGTATGTACTCAAGTATATAGTTCTTTATTGTATTTTTATTAACCAATAGCTAACATAGGCGGCGGCGTTCATGGGGCTAGGATTTTTGAAATCTGAGTTTAATTTTTGGGAATTCCACCATAGAAATTAGAATGAAAAGTACGTCCATAATCGATAAGTAAATTTATTTATTCAAACTAGGCTGAGTATCAGCACTTTTTGTACAGACGCCAACACATCAAGCTACCCAATACTGTCAAATTTTCCCAATCAACTTTGAACCTTATGCTGTAGCGATAAAGTTGAAAATCTATTGAAGTAATTTGACAGATTGTAGTAGCTTGGTGTACATAAACATTACATTCCCAGACACTCCCCCAAAACGCCCGCCCTTTACCACTTTCTAGTGCTTTAGCTAGGCAGAAGAAGTGGCGCAACGAACTCTCCTGTATGTGATATTGTAAATTAGTCTTTACAAACCATTTATTTAAAAACCTGAATCCCCGGTCCAACTATTGGTTTAATGATAAAAATTGTTAACAGTTTTGATTTACCTACATTGGTCCTTAAAATAAACATTATTTTCCCTATATTTACGTCCAAATAAAATGTATTTACACAAAACTATTTACCAGAATCGTGATACGTGCAACGGTACCCATATACAACGCATTTTAATGTTAAAAACTACGAAGTGCCATTTAGAGTCTTAACTGTGTAACGTAAGGTTCATTTCACAATGACTGATTCAGTGCCAAATAAAATTTAATTGTAAATAGCATGGACTTTTATTTAATATTGGAATACCGTTACGAATTGTAATATCGTTCGTTCTCATTTTATGTTCATTTGGGACAAGCAGATACAAGTAATATAATACTGTTGATTACAATTAATTTAACTAACTGCCTCCTTGGTCTAGTAGTTGCAAGCGCTACTGCTGACTGGTCCTCAGTTCGATTGCTAGACCGGGCAGTGGCGTGCTTTGCATATAGGCATATAAGCAGTGCCTACCTCGATATATCAACACAAGCCTGTCAATTACATTTTAGCGTGTACCCCACAATTAAGAAACTCAATAAATTATCATACCTAACAAAAAACAAAATCTTCATACAAACGCGCGGCAGTAGGCAGTCGCCGGACGGCCTACTCGGCTCCCGTACTATTCGCACATTGTCATTGGTCTGTACTCGTTCAAGTGAATACGACAAAATTAAAAATACGTACGTCACACGCGTAATACCATGACGTTCAACCTTCGCAATTTATCACCCTTAAGTAGGTATGCCTACTCAAATAACCACACTTTTGACCTCACTTTTTTTTCTGATTAGTGACCGCGTTTGCCTAGACTAGACCCGGCCTAGTGCCTACCTATTCTGAAAACCAATGCACGCTACTGAGACCGGGCAAAGTTTTATTGGGTTTTTCTATCTGGAATTTCTTAGTAGCAGCCCGGCGCTTGGATTTGTGCCCGGTTGATTGTAATAGGCTTGTCCCCTATTACATGAGCATTAAACGCAACCAGCGAACTTTTTCATTTCAAAAATTGTTCATCATAAGAGGGTCAATAAGTTTTTTAAAGAATAGGCTTAATATATCCTGTAGCAGTATCTACAACGCCACATGCGAACAACGCGTCATGCTGACGTCACGCAAATCCTGCATCTCGCAAGCAGAGTTTACCGCGCAACTAGCATAGATACAACAGCCCGACATGAATCATCGGGCAGTGGCCCGCCAGACACAACACCCGTCTGGTCGTCCTGGTGGTGGTGGATTCTCCCATTTCTATAGAAATCCCCTGTTCCTCATACCTCTATACTGGTGACCCCGAACATGAACGTCAGCGCAGCCTTCGTGCACCTACTTCAGCGTGACGTCATTATCACTCCCGCATGCTTTAGAGCGACGAGTCACCCAGCCAGCTAGCACCCACGGCTTCAACGGGTATCCTGACCACCAGCATGCAGCGACCGCGCATACCTGGTCATCACCCTCAGCTTACAGCAGCTTTAGTTAATCATATAAGACTAGCACACTAATTACATAACACACTATTGATAGTGTGTTATGTAATTAGGGTGCTAGTCTTGATTCCGATTGTGATTGATCACAATCGGAATCATTTTGAAGAATATTGCTAATCCATCGCTTCATATGTTCGAAAAAATGGTCTGCTCAACAGCGTAAATAATAAACCCAATGAGTTTTGTTGAACTGTCAAAATGAAATCCATTCTTACTGTGAGTGATCACACTAATTGCGTTACACGTTGTTCTTGCAACAATGACATTGCAATAAATTATATTTCTGTCGTACTTCCAAGACGCAATCTAGACATAAATATGACTTGAAATCCTGACTACAATTCCAATTTATATTAAACGATGACCCTAGAGACATTGCAGCATGTAATTTTCATTCTTCACTGTCTCCCTCAGGATTTATCTTCAGAATGGTCTGAAGATGACGGAGCAAACGGCGATCTTGTTCCAATTTTCTTAGCTACAAGAGAAATATTTGTCCAGCAGTGGTACTTTTTTTAGTCGATAAACTACCTAAAGAGGACAAGTCTGTAGTAAAAAAAAACTTAACTATTTAAAAAAACATGCACATCATTTACCTATACTGGTTGGTTCGGAAGACGTAGCGTTGGAAGGCCTCCCACAAGGTGAACCGACGACCTTGTAAAGGCCGCAGGAACTCGTTGGATGCGAGAAGCACAAAACCGGTCGAAGTGGAGGTGCTTGGGGGAGGCCTTTGTCCAGCAGTGGACGTCTTTCAGCTGAAATGATGATAATGATGACTAGTTGGCAAGGACACAAACGCGCAAACTGTTACGATAAATTCAGCATAAATAATTGAAAAATGAAAAAAAATACGTGTGGCACTCGGGGACTGCCGCGGTAAAGCTATTGCGTAGCATTTTTTTATCAACTTATGCAATTATAATATTTATGCAATATTTTTTTTTCTTTGATATTAATTCAAGTTTTTTCTTTGAAATTAATTCAAGTTACAGTAAGCAGCTCGTCTCGATCCGTGCGAGCTTCGTACAGTCTACACGCATACGTCTAGTCGCACGCACACAAACACCGTGCCGAAGTCTGCCGAATTGAAACGACGTTAGACGATGCACGGCTTTCAGCGCCGCACCGCTGTGCCGGTCGGAGTGGGGGTGTTAGGTTTATTTTCGTTACGGAATTTCTTGGTCGCCGCGCTCAAAGCCCGCGATAAAAGCTATGCAATAGCTTAAAAAGCGTGGATTTTTTTCGTAGGTTATTAAAAAACTCTGCTGTTCCATACATTTTGATCGTGTTTTATGAAACAGTGTGTTTTTTAATAACCCACGAATGTGTTTACATAATCCCTGAATATCGCCTGACTCTTCAGCTGTTTCCAGTTTATTTCTAACTGCGAATGACCCCCAAAACCCTATAGGTATCAATAACATTTTACAACGACAAAGAGTTTCGAAGACCCATAAAACTGAACCATCGTCTAACCAGGCTATAAAAGCCTTTAAATAATCAGTATTACTTTACATTGAACAGTTAAAATAAGCGTTAAAGTCTAACTAATAAAAAGTAACGACGTTAAGAGCGGTGACGGTTTTATCGCTGATATTAAAGGTTTAGAGGCGCCACTCCTGTGAGTGGTTACAGCGATTTTAGATTATATTAAAATATAAAAACTGGTACTCCTATATGTTGGATTAGACAGGAAGCAGACCCGAATTGGGAAGAGGCTAGGCAGATTGAGATATATTAAAAAATATAACACACAAAATTACACAGAATGCAAAAAGCATCGAAGATAGAGGGTTTACAGTATCATCAAGTAATCTTTGATGGCAAGAAAATACCGAAAAGAAAACACACCTTTTTT
Source organism: Amphipoea lucens (assembly GCA_947508005.1). NCBI lineage: Eukaryota > Metazoa > Arthropoda > Insecta > Lepidoptera > Noctuidae > Amphipoea > Amphipoea lucens. The sequence continues at coordinate 1,268,595 of OX382358.1, read as the reverse complement.
TTTATGGATGGGAAATCATCAAACCCCTCCCGCTCTGGGTGGAGCGGAAGGGACTGTCAGACTCTTACTGACTAAAACCCACCCGTGTTCCTTCCGAGAATCGATGAACTCTTTAAAAGCGTTTTTCACCGCCTCGTTGGATTTGACATTTTTCCCCAGTAAAAAGTTATCTAAATTCCGAATCAAAATGGAAATTAGTTGGAGCAAGGTCTCGTGAGTATGGTGGGTGACGAAGAGTTTCCAGTCGTAACTTCTATAGTTTTGAGACGGCCGATTGTGCGGTGCTTCGACGCGATTTTGTTGTTGTTATTCATAGTGAGTTCATACTAAAGAAAAAAAATATATCACACTAATATTATAAAGGCGAAAGTTTGTGAGTGTGTGTGTGTTTTTATGTTTGTTACTTCTTCACGCTCAAACGGCTGAACCAATGTTGATAAAATTTTGCTGGAGGTAGCTGACACCCTGGATTAACATATAGGCTACTTTTTATCCCAATATTCCTACGGGATCGACATTTACGCGGGTGAAACCGCGGGGCGCAGCTAGTAATCTATATACTTATAATAAATCTGTAGAAGTGAAAATTCTGTACATTGAAAATATCAAAAAAATAAATGGCAGGGGGTGTTACTAGACCGACAACGAACCCAAAGATGTGATTAAAAAAATTTTTGTCTGTCTGTTTGTTCAGGTATTACGCAAAAACTACCGGTTCGATTACGATGAAACTTGGTATAATTATTCTTTAATATCCTGGGCACCACACTGGGTACTTTTTATCCCGGAAAAGTATATACAATAAAAAACAAACTTAATTTTGCGGTTTGATCCCTAGACCCGATTACTGTACCAACCGCAAGTAATAAGTTTGTCGTAAGCTACGTGGAGGGTGTGTTCTTTGTGAAGAGTAGGTATCCACTAAGAAAGTGTTTTTCGAAATTCCAACCCTAAGAGGGTGAATGGAGGGAGGGTGAAATTTCACGCGGACAAAGTCGCTGGCAGAAGCTAGTAAACAAATAAATACGTTACCAACTCAACTCAACTTTGTGTTATTTTTGACACTCTTAAAATTTATATTCGATCGTTTAAATACTAGCCCTAGTTATCTAGCTTAGTAATTCCATCGCACGCGCATCGCGCTGAGAGATTAAAAGGCCTGTGATTACATGGCTGGTCGCAGATCGAAGCGTTTCGGAACGAAACTAATTCAATTTGGATCCTTTGAGGTTTTATTTAGAACTTTAAAATGTAAGACTGTTTCCAGCCAGTCTGGGGTAAGTTATGCGGCGTAGATTTGGATTTCTTTTTATGAAAATGTGGCACTAATTTGAATATAATGGGACCCGGATTTTTGAAAGGAATTGTTAGTATAATTTGGTACATTGTTCTCAGCACAGAGTATGTAGTTCTCTGCTTCAGTTAGTCAAATTACACATACATTTGACTAAATTATTCAAATGCGAGAAAGTATGTCGTCAATTTATTTTTGCTACAGTATGTTTGAACGGATCGTGTTCGAAACACATTACTGCGCTCCAAAACAAAGATAGCTGGCGTGGCTCCAAAGGCTGCTCAACTTAAATGGGACTGGGCAGGACGTGTCTGCTGCATGCTGGACAAACTGTGGACCCAAATAGCGCAGAATTGGTGCCCTGAGACAGTGAGGCGGGGTCGCGGCAGACCACGTAGGAGATGGCAGGACGAGCTGGATAGGTTCCGTCAAAACTGGAAGGAGGACGCGCGGGCTCGCGAAAAATGGAAGGAGTGGAGGGAGGCCTTTGCCCAGGAGTGGGACAGCGCAGGCCAGATAAAAAAAAAATGTTTGAAATTGTTATAAAAATAGTTGGACATTTAGAGAAAAGAAGGATAAAAATTCGATATCAGAAGTTAATTCCAGGTTTGCCCACGATGTTTTAAAAAAAAATATAACGAAATCTTTGAAGGTTCAGAATAATCACTTACAAAGACCCATGCATACATTAGTATAAACTTAATATAAAGAAAAATGGTATTTTTTTGTGTTTGTTTTTGACGCTTTCACGCTAAAACGGCTGAACGGATTCGGCTGAAATTAGGCGCATGAGTAGACCATGACCTGAATTAAGATATAGAAAACTTCTTACCCCGTTCACGGGATAGAAACTTATGCGGGCGAAACCGCGGGGCACAGCTAGTGAGAAATAAAATTGAAAAAGTCGCATTACACGAACTTTCACTGATAGGTACCAATAACTTTTGGATCGCCTGCTTGTTATTTTGCACAAAAATATTGCTAGACATAAAATATGGACATTAAAACCACATTTTTATCACAACATTCAAGTGATAACTTTGTAGCGGTAATTGCAGTTGTAACTCTGCTTACCTCAGAGCGACGCGAGCGCTCGCCGCGGCGTCACATGCTGAAGCAGTTGTTATTTTATTAATTACTAACTTATAACGATGTTTCGCGTTAGACAGGCTTGCCGCAAGCTCTGCGTTGTCTAGAAAAATGTTTTGCAGATGTGTTTTTAAAAATATAACTTTTCTTACTTTTTTCTTTTGTTGGTAGTTAACTCTTTTTTAATTATTTTTGACAACTTGTAGGTAACGAATGTCTACTAACTACTGTTCAAAAAGCATTGTAAATTATATTTAAAGCAAGGAACAGTCTATCTCTTCCTCAATAGGCTTTATTTAATGGCTACTAAGGACTTACTATGTTGTTATGAAAAGGACTTTACATTCGTGTTTTCAGATCAGGATCAGGACAACATTGATCAAATTACTGTTTGTGGGTTTTCTCCTTCATCATTATCAGCCGAAAGACGTCCACTGCTGGACACAGGCCTCCTCCAAGCACCGCCAGTTGGACCGGTTCTGTGCTTCCCGCATCCAGCTGCTTCCTGCGGTCTTCACAAGATCATCAGTCCACCTTCTGCTAGGTCTTCCAACGATACGTTTACTGGTACGCGATCGCCGCTCTAGAACTTTTTGGGCCCATCTGTTCTGCGAGCAAACTTAAGTTTATTGTTCGGGCTATGACAGTTTCTCCTTTACTTGTAATATAACTCATATTAATCTGCATGTTAGGCAATGTTTATCTTCCACAATGATAATAATATATATACTTGGCACCCTCTCGCGACAGATGGTCTAACTTGTAATACCCAGAAACCTTAGTAAATAAATTACGGTTTGTGTGCTGCTCGCGTTAATCGTAAATCCCGAAACTTCTCTCCCCACATGTTATAATTAATTGTTGTTTAATCCTTTGCTTACTGTTTTACTTACAGTAATGAGGGAATACACAGGGATCTGGAGTTAATATAGATTAATTTTAAGCGTGTAAGTTCAGTCTACCGGGTGACTTTGGCAGTGTAGCGTGAAACTGTTTTCTCAACTTTGGATTTTAAAACATAAAATGTTTTTAATCGACTTTAAAAAAGAAGGTTCTGTATTCAACCCGTATGTATGTATGATTGTACGTCCGCGATTTTCTCGAAAACTATTGAACCAATTTTGATAATTCTTTCATTAATGTGATCTACATACTTTCAGGAAGGTTTTAGTATATATACATTAGGTAATATATAATACATTAGGTATACATTAGGTAATTATTCTTAAGTACGAAGTAACATGCATAAATGTACTGCATCTCCGGCATTTCTATGCGAATTTTAATTATTCTTCTAGTCGGTGTCTTCAATTTTTCAATACTTGTTAATTGAATTTTTGTGGGGTAGGTACAGTCACGAGCAATAATATGTCAACACTTGGCAACTTTTGATGATGATGATGATTTTCGTGATATAACGAATGCAACGTTGAAATACGATACTTTACATAAACCTATGGGTTCGAAAATACTATGTTCGTAATAACATAAAATTTCATTCAAAAATAAAGGAGAAAATTGCCTTTGAATAAAGCCAAGTGTATACATACTTATAGACGTGACTGTAGAACTAAAAAGTGAAAAATAAAAAGTTTTTTACAAAAAAAACAACCGACTTCAAAAATAAATAACTTTAATTTCGGAAGTCGGTGTCAAAAAAAGAAAACGCAGAACCAACGACACCGACTTCCAAAATTAAAGTTATTTATTTTTGAAGTCGGTTGTTTTTTTTTCAAATGATTCTCGAAAGGCCATCAAGAGAAGGCACACACACTCGTAGAAGACCAAAAGAAGAATCTATACAAGAAAAAATTATAACCAGTGGACAAACTGTAACTATGAATTCAGCATAATTATGATTACTACCCCTAGCGTAGAAATTTTTCGCCGGTTATCAAAAAAAAAATCGACCGTTTCCTTGAAAAGTGCAATACCTACCGTCAAAATGTATGGAACAACTAATATTTTTTAATGCATTATCAGGCGAAAGTTTGTGAGCTTTGAGCGCATACATTCAGAATCCCACATAGATACCTACACATGAAAAACATAACCCTATATTTGCTGTCGCGCAGTCGGGTAATAAAGAGTTTACCGACTGAGGTCAAGTTGGCAATATCGGGGACTCTTTGAAGGTGGGTACATTTCATTTGGAGTTTTTGGATGAGCAATATATTGCGAACTGTGGTCTGTTATTTTTTATTTCGTATAGAGATGAGTTGGCAGTTCCTGTGTTGTTTGTTTTTAAAAACTAACTGCACCCCGCGGTTTCACCCGCGTACGATCTCGTAGGAATATCGGGATGAAAAGTAGCCTATATGTTAATCCAGGATGTCAGCTACCTCCATACAAAATTTTATCAAAATTGGTCAAGCCGTTTGAGCGTGAAGAAGTAACAAACATATAAACACACCCTCACACACACACACACTCACAAACTTTCGCCTTTATAATATACTGCTGCAATACACCTAAAGAAAAGACCATAAATATTAATTTGCTGAAAATATGTTTGAACATCTCTCACCTCGAATCTGCCCTCATTATACTTTAATGACTAAACCATCCTATTTAGTTATACAAACAGTTTATTTCTCGGCAACAGATCACAAAGCTTCTAATTTAAATACAATCTAAGTTAGGCCAGCTTACCCGAAACTTGTTCAAGTGAGATAAGAATAAGACTACGGACCATTACCCTTGTTCTACTGATCTATTTCGTGTTTACATTTGCTCTGTGTACATTAAAAGTTTAATTACTATCCCTTACAAGGCTAATTGTTTTGGCCGGCGTCATCTCCACGGGCGAGAGGATCGCGGCGATAGTCTCACCGTGCCTTCAAATTGTTGCCGCGATGATATCGCCGTGTGGAGATTGCTTTATTCAGTTTTTATTGAATTTGATGCCATGGCGAGAGCAGACGCGCGATGATTCTCTCACCCGTGGAAGTGGCGCCATAGCCAATAAGTTTGATATTGTGGAAAGAAAGAAAATACATTTATTTAGCACAGACTAAAAGGCACACAACACAACATAAAAAAAATAAATATTAAAAAGAAAACACAACACGTAGTGCGTTGTGAGAAATTAGCAGGAAAGTGTGCCTTACGACTGCACCAAAACTCAAACTCAAAGCATTTATTTCAATTAAACCATGTACAGACACTTTTGAATTGTCAAAATTAAATAGTCGGTCAATTAGTCAGAAAGTCAGTTAGTCAAAAAGGCCCAGTTCTGTAAAAATGCTAGACAACTAGTGCCTGACGCTGGGTTTCAAGTGGACCTAAAGTGTGAGGTGGCGGATATAGACCTAAATCAGTTTTTTAATCGTATCTTATGCTAGTATTTCTCATAAATGGTCTGCTTTACATGATTGGCTGTCAGTTTCAAAGCAAAAAAAACTACTAATATAATAGTCAAGTACAAAATATGTATTTACAGAATTATAATCATTGAAATCATCAATAGGTACAACTCCCTAAGTTACAATTGACTTCAATCGCAGATTTTTTCTCGATTACGATGTGGGTCCCACGAAGAAAGTTTTTCGGCTTAAAATTTGACAACACCTTTCTGATACACATTGTATAAACTACTAGCAGTGCGACGCAGTTTCACCCTCAATAAATGTAGATCCCGTGGGAATATCGGGATAAAAACTATCCTATATCCTTTCCCGGGACTCAAACTATCTCTATACCAAATTTTATCTAAATCGGTTCAGCGGTTAAGCTTGAAGAGGTAACAGACAGACAGACAGACACGCTTTCGCATTTATAATATTAGTACCTATGGATTCACATCAATAGAATGTAGGTACCTACAAACGGGGTGAATAAGGATGCAGGGGTGAATCGGGACGAAACTTTAAAATGGATTTTAACGTTGAAATAATATAGTTTGTTGTCAATAAGGGCACGTAATCGTTAATTAAATTACAGTAAACACATTAGGGTCCTTTCTGGCCACATACTATATTATTTTAACCCTACACTGCATGATTTTTTTTTTTAGAAAAAATCTTACTAGATCATTTTTGTGGTCTAGAACACGGGAAGTACAGGTAAAATAAAAAATAAACAAATAGAAAATATTTTTTTTTTTATTTAGTTCCATACGTGGCACAATATGCAATGACCTACCTAAATTTGCTAATCTAACTAGAGATGAAACAGACGGAAGCAGTTTTTGCCCTTGTTTAAAGAAAGTTCGACTCTGCATTTTTCGCACACAACAACGAATACCATATAGGTGCCATTGATTGTTGTCACTTTTATTACGTAATCATAGATGTCGCTACTTGGTTCAAGTCAAAAAAAATATCAATTATATAGGTTGTCCCATATAAGGGACTGAATGCAGTGTAGGGATCCCTTTTAATGTTATGTCGCGATTCACCCCTGCATCCCTATTCACCCCGCTTGACGGTACACCAGTCAGTTAAGGTTCAAATTCACAACCACACTCTTTAATCCGTCATAGTAACTATCAGTTTATTACCAGTAAAAGTGCTTATAATTTTCATTGAGTTGTCTTTCATCACAAAAACAATCCATCACGGGCCGAAATGGATTCCAGAACAAAGTCTGGGAAGTAATTAACTTTCAAGCTTTCTCCCCGAACTCCGAAATAATGTTTTGGTAACAAATTAATTAAGTAATGTCTGTGAAAACAAGAAAAATATGAGAATATTGAAACGAGCCAAGGTTTCGTGATTATTTTAGAGTTTATGGGTACTTTAACGTATAGTTGTGACCATAAATACCATAGAACCTTATTACAGTACGACATATTCAGGAACGCTTTGTCTATATCTGGATGGTGTAATATGAGAAAGGGAACAAAAGTCCCTAAACATTTTTTTCCCAATTATGTTGGGGTCGACTTCCAGTCTAACCAGATACAGCTGAATACCAGTATTTTACATGAAGCGACTGCCTATCTGACCTGCACAGTACACAAAGTAGCACTTACGACCACTAGACCAACGGGATCACTCGATTACTTCATTAATTAAAACTTATCTACCAAATTTATAAGCTCCAAGCTCTTTCAAGAGTTAATACCACTTATAAAAGTTAATAACTCGAAATAACCAAAGAACATGAATTCGTTACGAGCTGTTACACAAATTTGATTGCAAATTGAATGTTTAAGACCTCTTTTTTCTTCCGTTATCATAATTTACGAGTTGATTAGATGTTCACATAAAGGCTCCGGGGATTTGTGTAAAAATGCGGAAATTATACGACGCTGCAGTGATGTTGTTAACGTTACTTAAAATTCCTAATGTTACTTTCACTGTCCTGTCAGTTTGTCTTTTTGTTCTTTAGGTAATCTTCCCCTGAAAATACACTTCTTCTTTTGAATCGAGTCACACAGATATAAAAGTACTCTGTGAGTTACACTACTTTTTTTTGTATAAAGATCTGTAACTTTTTAAATGTTTCTGAACTCAAATTTGGAACAACGATGACAGCATTATACACCAAGTGCATAAGATTTTCTTTACCAAATGTCAAAAGTAGTAATTGTGAGATAGTATTGAATCAAGAGAAACTCGAATTCGTCGATGAAACTGTCTTCCTGGGGATCACGCTCGACTCAAGGCTTCAATGGGGTCCTCATTTAACATCCCTTGCAGGACGGCTAAGTTCAGCAGCATATGCTGTGAGAAAAATCCGTCAATTTACTGATGTTGATACCGCGAGACTAGTCTATTTTAAATACACACATCAAAAGTGTCTAGGGATCAACATATATTTTTGCAATAACTTTTCTCCTGATTGATATTAATTAAAATTTTCTTTAAGGATTCATCAAATAAAGTGTTTTCGTTTGTCACAGTAACGATAAACCAAGTCACCTTTGCATTAATAAAGAAATTTGCCATTTTCCTAATAAAGGGATTTTTGACATTTGAACCACTAACACAAAAGTTCGAAAAAAAGACTGAAATAACAGTTTTCTTTAAAATTTTATTGGGTAACTTAAACAATTAATAATCCGTGTTTCTACCGCGAACACTAACAACACAAGAACATCGGTTTGGCATACTCAAAATGAGTTCATCCAAATCACGCTGTGGAATGGCCGCCCATGTTCGTTGCAACAACAAAAAAAGGTCTTCTTGCAACTGGATACCCTCCATATTCGGCAGAGCTCTTCTCTGTAGCATATCCCATGCATGCTCAATCGGGTTCAAGTCTGGCGACTGAGCAGGCCAGGGCAGGACATTGATGTTAGCTGCGGCGAGAGTCTGTCTTACAACTCTTGCGGTGTGCGGTCGTGCATTATCATGCATTAACTGAAATAAGGGACCGATTTGCACTTGTAGAGGAACGATGACGTCTGATACAATCGTCTCAGCATAAATTTGAGCGTTGAGGTTGCCTCTGATCCAAATCAACTCAGTTCTTCCGCCGATCCAAATACCCGCCCATACCATGATGGTTCCACCACTATAAGGATGGACTTCCTGGCAGGATTTTAATCGCTGTTGGCGTCCAGGGGTTCTCCAGTGTCGTATACGTCTTGTATCCGGTCTCATACCAAAACGAGACTCATCAGAAAAGCACACGAAACGCCATTGTTCTTCTGCCCAATTTCTGTGTTCAAGAGCCCATTGATATCGAATCCTACGATTGTGCATTGCTATAGGTGGTACCCGTAGCGGTCTTCGGGAATGAAGGTTCACTTCATGCAAGCGGTTTCTGACTGTTTGGTCGCTAATTAAGTTCCCTGAAGAGTGATGAAGCCTCACGGCTAACATCATGGCGGTTATTGTTGGAGCTCTTCGAGTTAAGATTTGAATGTATCGGTCTTGTCTCCGTGTGGTGCAGCGATACCGTCCTCCATGGCGCTCAGCCACGGTACCAGTGCTTCGGTAACGTGTCCAAAGTCGACTGATAACACTCTGACTTGTATTCAGAGCTAAAGCCACAGTACGTTGCCGGGAACCAGCTTCTATCATTCCCACGGCTCTGAGCATTTCTTCCCTGCTTAAATGACGTCGCCGCTCCATAATAACGTTGGTTTTAATCAGTAGTAGGGAAACAGTAGCACTAATAATGTCTTCAATGCGTTGTATGTTTTTATAGGGAAAATATTGACAGCTGATTTTCATCTTTTACTCGAATTTGATTCACAGTTCCTGATTCAAATTATGAAATGCACCAAAAAGGATCCATATAAGTTTATAAAATCATAAATTTATTACAAAGCCACATCTCAATCTCAAGAAATCCGCATAAAAATGCTTGATCCCTAGACACTTTTGATGTGTGTATCTACCCTACCTTTTTTGGTTCATGAGATACAACCCGCTGACAGACAGACGAACAGACGGAAAGTGGAAGCTTAGTAATAGGCATTGTCCCCCTTTGGGTAAGGAAACCTAAAAAAACAAACCTTCAGTTAAAATAATAATGTACAAACATAAGAGAACATAGGTTTTTTACCTACCTTTCCCCACCCTCTTAGTAATTCCTTTATCTTTATTCTTTATGCAAAAGGGTCGAAATACGACATACGTAATGCAAAAACCCTTGTAATTCTTTACATACAGGTTGCTAGAACGAGTTCACAAAAAAAAAAACAATTTCGGATTAAATATTCAGGACACAACAACGTTTTAAAAAGGTTTAATTTGAGTACTAAAAAAGAGTTAATTGGATGAAATAAATTCACTTAATTAACTAAGAGATGAATTAATATTACAAAAACCAGACTTTGTTTAATTAAGTGTTAAATGTATACTTTTTTTATTAAAGTAACTTAAGTTTTTTTTTTTTACAAAAAAAGCCCTTTTTCTATCGTTGGTAAAATATTATATTATAAATCATGCTTACTAATAATAATCGTACCAAAGACATTCAGGCTCTTAAATTAAAAATCGTTTCGTTTTACGAAGTCCATACTTTTATTTATAAACGTTACTTAAAGTAAAGAGACGTTTAATCGTCAAAAATGTAAGGTTAAACAGTCAGTATTAATTCTTAACTTTAAGCAAAGTTTATAAATAAACCCCTTTATATATTTTTCAATCATATTAGAAGTACGCAGCTTCACAAATTCCAAGTCCAATCTAGTGTAAGTTTGCGAACAACCTGTATATAGCCTCACATTTCAACGAGGCTGCATAACGAGGCCTTTCCTTTCTGCCGACTTGGAAGCGAGACAATCCAATATGGCCGCCGGATGCAGCCTCACCTGGACCCTTCATTTCCGGTCCGTCCGCCGGAGAGCACCCTGTATCAACGTCGTTTAGTTTGTTACATTCAAGGTAAGGTGCGCTAAGTATTGTTGGAGATTTGAATAATTTATACATAACAACATAAGGCCTCTATTGCCCGAAGGGTTAAGTAGAGGTGTACCTATAGTACACCCACATTACCCCAGTTACGTTAAAGTCCCATGTAACAGGGGGTGAGTCTATTGCCATCAACCGGGCACAAATCCAGACTCCGGGCTGCTACTGAGAAAATCCATGGCAAAATCTAATAACAGTTTTCCAGGCCCGGGAATCGAATCAAGGACCCAGGAGGTTTAGCAGTAGTGCTTGCGACCACTAGACCCTTTTTTTTGACGTTTGAAAAGTATTCTCAGCCTAATTTGAATAAATTAAAATTAAATTAAATTAAAATTCATTTATTTCGGATAACTAATTGATCCATAATTTCATAATTTCGTACAGTCCGATTTACAATAAAATAAAATTAAAATACATAAAATTAAAATACATACAACCGAAATAAAAAATTAAAATAAAAAATAAAAATTAACGATTAAAAATTACAATAAATAACATTAAGTGAAAAAATTACAATAAATAACTAAATGACTTTTGATTTTGATTTAGACCAACGAGACTTTTATATGAATACGGAAATTTTTAAACGTAAAAATTAAATACTTATCCACACTAATATTATAAATGCGAAAGTGTGTCTGTCTGTTTGTCTGTTAGCTCTTCACGCTTAAACCGCTGAACCGATTTAGATGAAATTTGGTAAAGAGATAGTTTGAGTCCCGAGAAAGGACATGGGATAGTTTTTATCCCGATGTTCCCACGGAATCCACACTTAAGCGGGTAAATCCGCGGGGCGCAGCTAGTACACCATTAAAACCAGTCAAGTGCGTGTCGGGCCACGCACAGCCCAGTCGGAATGAATATTTACGCATTGCAGCGTGACCTTTGCTGTTAAAACCTTTTTTTTTTCTAGTTCTTATGACTGACCATCAATTTTGATTCTGAACACTGACCTCTAATAAACAAACTTGTATAATACAGGTCAGTGATTCTGAACTGTTAAAATGTTGACGTTGACAACCAAAACATTTGATATAAAAATTTGTCAATTGCGGAAAAATCGAAGCCAACACCAGTCGATTTTCATAATTTTTCACGTCTTCTTCCCAGCGAAAGCACCAGGAAGTGGTGAAGGGCGGGCGTTTTGAGGGACTGTTTTATGTAATTTTGACGTTCGAAAAGTGCTGATTCTCAGCATAATTTGAATAAATGACTGTTGATTTGGATTGCGACAGGGCTGTTGGTAAACATTTGTGCAATTATTTTACGAAACGAACGGTCTACCTGTTGGAACAATAAGATGGATCTTGTACGGCTAGTATTGAAATAAAGAAATCATTAAAATGACAAATGACTGTAAAGTGGTACATTATCTGTTCTAATCCAATGATTATTATCTACTCGTATATAATGGCCGAACCCAATTACCTATCTATCGCCAGTTTTGTCGCGCTAATCTCTGAAACCATTAGTCGAATTTAAAAAGAAATCTTTTTGCATTTGGGTAAGGATATAGGCTTCTTAATATCATGCTAGAACCCTTAGAAGCCGAACAAAAAGTCAGAAAGAAGCGAAAACGAAAGTAATAGCACTGGCGGGCCGTGGGATGCGACGCGGTGAGTTGGGGGCCGAAATTTCTCGCGTATGAAGTCGCGGGCAGAATCTAGGCAGAATCTAGAATTCCTATAATGGTATGATCAAAATAGTTTATCTTGAACCAATACAATATTCCTTACATCAGCATCAATTCCCTTCGCACCTTAACCTTGATCTATTCCTACCTTGGACCTATATACCTTGATCCGCAGTTTCAATTTAATGCTTCACGTAGATAGGTATCTACTTCTTAAATTGCCAGGTCTTGGGAGCTCCTCGGGGAAGCATTTCTATCGCTGTAAAACTATACGCGATAAAAATACATGTTCTAATGTAATTTTCGAGACACCAATACTAGCTGCGCCCCGCGGTTTCACCCGCATAAGTCTCGATCCCGTTGGAATATCGAGATAAAAAGTATCCTATGTCCTTTCCCGGGACTCAAACTATTTCTATACCAAATTTCATCTAAATCGGTTTAGGCGCGAAAAGGTAACATACAGACAGACAGAGTTACTTTCGAATTTATAATATTAGTATGGATAAGACAAGACCATAAAAGGAAAGGTAAGTTGAATTTTGCCTGCGCCGTTGGTCTAGTGGTCGCAAGCGCTACTGGTGTATGAACATGAAGTTCTGGGTTCCATTCCCAGGTCCGGGATGTTCTTGAGTGTTTCCATCTGAAACTCAGTAGCAGACCAGAGGACTGGATTTATGCGCCCGGTTAATAGCAATAGCCACATGCTGGTGAGCGAGCTCCACTCCACCGGCTAGTAAAAATTTATAATTAAATTAATTATTTCATTTTTTTTATTATTGTTTAGATATCTTCTTTCTGTCTCAAAGTATTTTCAAGAAAAAAATGATTGATAGTTTGTGCGATGGTCAAAAACAAAATTAAGTGTGATTAGTAACTAAGCGCTCAAGGACCGCAGGACACCGATCGGTGACCAAACAATAGAAAATCAATTGTGTCTCATTAGCGGAGCTTGACAGATTAAACTGTAAGATACCTACTTACCTTACTACCACAAAACAGTGTTTATCAGTTGTATAGGCCAAACACCTTTTAAACACGACACAATTAGATGGATTTTGACGTAACACTGACATTAGACACACGTTGAACAAGTGATTAAGTTTTTGTGGTAAGACCTTTTGTATTTAAATGTAATTTTTACTTACCTATCTAATTAATAATGTACCCAAGTAATCGTTGATTGTACATTTACCCATATGTCTTATCTATGTTTTCGTTCCTTTTTTGTAAAACATATTGTACAATTGTTTGTTTTTCCCAAATAAATAAAATAAAAGAGGCTCACTCCCTTACATGGGACTTAATAATCGTAACTGCGAAATGTAGGTGTATCTTTATTACACCCACGTTTCGCCAGTTATTTATTATGTAACCTAAACCTTCGGAAAACAGAGGAGTGATTTTATATTCTGTTATTTTTCACTTCTCATGCTCCAAATGTTCGTCATTATGTTGTGCGTAGGCGACATAAAGTCGTTTTTTATGCTCTAGTGCATAAAGTATTTTTTTTTTCTAAGACTAAGATAATCAGGCCCAACAGCCACACGCACAATAGAACGTCGCAGATTAAAGTCGTTATTTTATTTGCTTTGATTTACGTTTTTATGACTGGGCAGTATGAAGTACCCAAGTCGAATGACACATGTTAAAATTAAAAAAAAAACTTTTAAAACGTTTCGTGGCGGAAATTAGCTATTCTCTTCTTCAATTTCGCAACATTCTTGAACAGTGAAAATACTGTTATATAGGTACTTTATGCCTGTTTCATTTTCTCGCAATCAAAGTGAAAAGCAGAGTGTATAACTCGTGCAAAAACGAGACATTTTATGCACTAGTTGTACAATCTACTATTATGTTACGTTATTAATAGCATTTTATTTAAAGTTCGGTATTAATCGCTGAACTTTTTCTTTCATAACGTAAGAATTTAATTTAAAAATCAACAGAAACATAGTTTTGCATGTTGGTTTATTATAGTATAGCTATTACTTCTTTTAAGCTGACTCATTTTAGCACTATTGTATCAATTCACGACACAAGTGTAGGTCCAAAAAAAAAAACAATTAATATTTTAATTCAGGTCGATTTACACAAAATCGGTCTTTAAAGTTTCACGTTTTCATCTACTGCCATTATTGGCACACTATGGCTATTTTAATTAATATAATTAAATACGTAAAACAGTGGAAATATAATTGAATACGATTCCGTAATAAGTGTAAATTCAACGAAATCATTTGTGACGGTTACTGTAATTAATTTAAAATGAGTGTGGTGTTGATTTTGATTTTAATTGTTGTTTTACTGTTTAAGTAGGCGTTGAACCCTACGAATAAGTAATTATTACTTATTCATCGATAGGTGCTGCCTCTTTTTCGAACCCGATTTAAAAAGATCAAAAGTTAAATATTTAAATCATTTCATTTTTTTTATTTAACTTTCTTTTTAATTACTGTTTCCCCAATAACGTTAAAAAGAACAAGTTTTGGGCGGAGGAGCCAATAATTACTGAAGTTTCACGTTTGAGTTTGAAAAGCAATTCAAACAAATACTTATATACCGGCGGATATCTTAGAGGCGATAACAATATCGTTTGCCGATAATTCGCTAAGTTTAAACACCAGATCGGTATCTATGTTTGTACATTCTTAGAATACCAATTAAAGTTTAGGCACGATTAGCTTAATATGAAATCCTCAACCATATTTAGAACTAATTCATAATTAAAATTCAGTGCGATGAATGAACGTTACATTACGCCTGTAATCGCCACAGGGTGAGACAGAAGTGGCGGGATGGCTGAGAGAGAGAGACTCACGTCCCAGCCGTCACGGGAGACGCTCCGGGCGTCGGGAGCCGCGTGACAACTCCCGGCCACCGTAGGCGCGGGCCTGCGGACGGAACATAAAAGGCTAAGTAACACGAGTGGGTTTTAGTCAGTAAGAGTCCCTTCCGCTCCACCCACAGCGGGAGGGGTTATTTGATGATTTCCCATCCACAAAAAAAGGGTTAGGTAGAAGTGTACCTACCTATAGTATAGGTACCCAAATTTCTCCAGTTACGAGTATGTATAAGTCTCATCTTATAGGGGGCGAGCATATTGCCATCAACCGGGCATAAATCTAGACTGGGTTTTTATTATTTTTGAAGTGAACTGAGACTTCTTTACGCACGCTTGACTTGGGGAGTAAGCTGGCGAACGCGTGACGTAAGCGTTACGAAAAGTGTGATCGGGCGAGGAGAACGGGAGTTGAGTGGGGGATATAAGCAAGAGACAGCAGTGCGCGCGCACATTTTCTCATAGTCAAATACGTTTGAAGTTTCACTTCAGTCGTGTGGTCATAAGCACACTTGTTTTTTTTTTATTAGTTGTTACTGTCCCACTGCTGGGCAAAGGCCTCCCAACTCTCCTTCCACCTCTCTCTGTCCAGAGCTGCCAAGGACCAATCTTTACTAAAGGAGTCCAAACTCCGGGTTGTTACTGAGAAATTCTTGATAAACCTAATAACACTGTTCCCGACATGGGAATCAAACTCATGACATTTTGCCCAGCAGTATCGTTTGCGTCCACTTGAATGGGTAAGCAGAAGGCGGCACGCGTCGCCGATCGGCGACGAAACAATAGAAAATCAATTGTGTGTCATTAGCGGAGCTTGACAGATTAATATTGAATTTCAACTTATTTCTGAAGAGGGTAATTATATTTGCTACTTTTATGAGCGTATCCAAGTAATAACAGCCGCACGGGTCGATCGAAGACTTGCCGCGGTCAGTTTGTGGATGGGTGACCGCCATGATCTATTACATATCGAGACCCCTCCGTGCCTCAGTTTTTAGACCTCACAGTCACCCGATGCTAACCTGAAGACTAATTCCCGTAATTAAAAACGGTTAAGATCTTGCTAATAATCTTACTCGTGACCTCGATCACTGTAATTAGGTAATTGGCATAGTAATTGATTTTATATTTAGCAAATACCGATATCAAATAAGAATAAATACTTAGCTCAATTATAAACCATAATTTTTATTAATAATTTACGAAATAAAATTATATATTTCATAAGGTCCGTATTATTGGTATATTTGATTTATTTCTGGTTTTAAAACTACCCTTCATAAACGACTAATGCCAACTATTGAAAACCATAAAAAACAACCATAAAATAAAATAATGACGGTAACTAAGGAATTTGAATTCAACAAAAACAGACTGCTCCGGTGCTACGGCGTAGCTGGCCCTGGCTACGACTGCTACGCCGTAGCATGTGCTACGGAGTTCTTTCTTTAAATTTGCGATATAATTATTGCAGACGACTTTAAGAAGATGGCTGGGACAGACTGGATGCGGAAGGTCGACGATAGGTTGATGCAGCGCAGCCTGAAAGAAGTCCGTGTCCAGCAGTGGACTGCGACAGTCTAGGTTCCGAAAAAAGCTGCAATATGCCAATGTTGCAGCTTTTTTCAGATTTTAAATATTTAGACATCGAAATATATTATAAACATAAAAATAACAGTAATACATCTTTACAATAAATTGAACTTATTTGCTCCAAAACAGCCCTCTCAATAGAACACCTTATATTGATTCAAATAGGTCATTAAGTGTTTCCAATCAATTTCATGAACGTGTTGGCACCTTGATATGTTTTTCATGGCAACAGGTCGGTGATCAAAGACTTTGATTGAGGCCCAGTTATTTCATCCATAGCCTTTGAACATATAATTCGGTTTATGGTCCATTTGAACATACGTTATACGAAATGGATTGGTTTTGGGTGGTTGTGTGCCATTGGGACATTCTATTTTGTGGTTGTATTGATGTTCAATAATGAATCAACACCTTCAGTAAACTAATTATTGGAGGTGTTGATTTATTTTCAGCAAATTAGGTTACAAGAGATTATTTTGAGGAAGTTTTCAAAAGCTGGGTTGTTGTAGATGACGACTTTAAATCACGGTGTGCCTTGTCGTTCCTTGTTTTTTTCTGATTGCAGTAGGAAGAATTAAAAAAAAAAGACGGGTTGCACTCCGGGAAAGCCGGCAGAAGTGAAAACTTGAATATTAACGTTGTGCATTTTTGATATTTTGGAATGGTTAGGGAATAATTTTGCACGAATTGCTTATCAGTATAAAAGTACTATCATTTATGTTGTAGAATACAATATTTATTTATTGCGCTATCGTACACAAACATGACAATCAAAGTAAAGTAGCTATTTTTTTGCTTTATAATAATTTTACGAATACACAGCAGTGTGGCCACTACACAGACGGTCGAGCCGTCAGCTGTCACCATCCATGGATGCGCGTGGCACGCTGGAACATAAACACACACGAACATTCGCGCAAGCGCCCTGCACCGCCTAAACGAAACAGCAGGCATATATTTTCGCCGCGCCGTAGAAAGAGAGGGGGATACTTCCTCTCCTACGCCGCGCCGGCTGTCTACTCTCCATCCGTCTTACGAATTTTCGATCAGTGTCACGTGTCCTGACGCGAGTTTAACATTTTTTACCCATTACAAAAAAAGTGTACAACGCCGCTAAAGAAGTTTTCACTTCAAAAAACAATATCAGATAAATTCATATCTTCATCATCATTTCAGCCGAAAGACGTCCACTGCTGGACAAAGGCCTTCCCTAAATCCCCCAAAAAGAGCTGGAAGAAATAAAAAAATTATAATATCAGATAGATTTTAATAATATCTTCATCATCGTGATTTCACCTGCAAGACGTCCACTGCTGGACAAAAGCCTTCCCCAAATAATATAATCAACATAGAAAAAATTACAACAAATAAATATCAAACAGCGAACCCAATAAACATATATTTACAAAATTAACCATAGACACATCATCAAACAATACAAGAATTAATTCCAATCGACTACGAATATCGAGTTTCACGAAAACAAGCGGCCAAGTGCGAGTCGGACTCGTAAACGAAAGGTTCCGCACCATCGAACAATATTTAACACTACATATTTTTAAAATTACTAAACAAAGGAACGTTTCTTATATGGGGACCCCTTTAATTGTTATTTATTTCATTTTTATTAATAATATAATATAATAATAATAATATTCCACAACTATCACACAACGCCATCTAGTCCCAAGCTAAGCAGAGCTTGTGTTATGGGTACTAGACAACTGATAAACATACTTATATATTTCTAAATACATACATATTATAGATAAATTACACCCAGACACAGAACAAGTGATCGTGCTCATCACACAAACATTTGTCCTGGGTGGGAATCGAACCCACGACCTCCGGCTTAGCAGTCAGGGTCACTAACCACTAGACCATCAGGCCTGTCGAAATAGTATATAGCCTAACAACCAGTCTTACTAAGGTGTATCGTATTACCCAATAACTGGGTTGTGAATGTCAGATAGGCAGTCGTTGCATGTAAAATACTGGTATTCAGCTGCATTCGATTAGATTGGAAGCCGACCCTAACATAGTTGGGAAAAGGCTAGGCAGATGATGATTTGACGTTATAGCCTCCACAGTAGTATCTACAATTTGTCTACCTATTACAGTTCAAAATATATGGCCTTGTGGCCTTATGGGACCATTTAGCTCCCTTCAAAATGGTTGAGCTGAATGGTGCTAATACATGCGTCATGTTCGTGAACGGGCGCCGTCAGTAGGGACTGGTCATCTCTTTGCTGCCATGGCTTATTTTAATTTAATATTTTAATTGTTGTTTATTCTCATCTTTCATCATGGACGCTTTTAATGTTCTGCATCGTTCTCACATGTATAATTTTTAACATGAATGATATAACCAAGACTTTGTAACCATATTATTTTGATTTAAAAGAGTGTTCATGGAGTTTCTTGCCCGTTCTTCTCCATAGGTACCTACGCTTTGGAATGGGCAACTAGCTTCATCTTTCTGATTGACCGACCCCTTGACAATTCAAAAGTGCCTGTAATTGGTTTAATTGAAATAAATGCTTTGAGTTTGAGTTTGACAGACGGACGGACAGCGGAGCCTTAGTAATAGGGTCCCGTTGATACCCTTTGGGTATGAAACCCTAAAAAAAAGGAACAAATAAAAAGATCTATTTGTTCAGAGCAGACGGACTAATATTTGCCGCCGGAGCTCTGATGACGTCAGAGTGCCGATTAACGTGACATTTGGTTTGTTCAGGGGACGCGACGCTAATTAAGAGCAACCTTGTAGGTGAACGAACCAATAGACTGGAAGTACATACCTACTTGTGTGGGAAGTGAGTTAGGTATATATCTGACCTCCACAACCCAGTTACTGGATAATACGATACACCTTGGTAAGTCTGGTTGTCAGACTTTCGGGCTTTTGACTACCCGTAACGACTGTCAAAGATCCACGAATGACTGCCGGGACCATAGATATCCGAGCCGGGACCAACGGCTTAACGTGCTTTCCGAGGCACGGAGGGGTCTCGGTATGTAAAGATGGTCACCTATCCACAGGCCAACCGCGGCAAGCGTAGCTTAACCTGATCGATCGACCTGTGCGGCTGTTATTATTTAGCCACGGACCCCTCAAGGTAGCATATATAATTTAGCATAATATTTTAGATTACAACTTCAACCAATAAAGTACTAACTGCCTGTAGATAACACCTGGGTGTTGATAAGTCACGTCCAACTATAATGATTAGTTGGGAATTGCCAGAGATAAGAAGATTGTTTCACGTTTCAGATGCGTCCGAGACAACAGTAATCACAAATGATTTGACTAGGTCTCGAAATTAGTCTGGGAATTCTATCTGTATTCTGTCTGGGACATTTGTCGGATTATAGCCATTTTATACAACTGTCAAAATTTAAGTACTCACTAACGATTCTCTTATTTAGAAGAAAATAATAAAAGTGAAAATGTTTAGAACTTCTGCCTTATTGCCAGTATCATAAAAATAATTTGCACGATTTTATTTCAAATAGTTATATTTTATTCTTACACCATAATTTGAGTCACTTTAAAGCTGTAAGCTGTGTGCAATATTATATTTTACAAGTTTAAGATTTGCCTACAACTTTCACACTATATATAAATAGTACTTTACGACGTTTGATCATGAATTCCATTTCCAAGAGTACCAACTTGAATTCAAGCAAATTAGTTTCGTGAATTACCTAATTGTTTCTATTTGCATAATAATGGAGAAGCTTGTGGCAAAATAATAACAGCCGCACGGGTCCATCGAAGGTTCTTTAAGCTACGCTTGCCGCGGTCAGTTTGTGGATGGATGATCATCCATTACATATCGAGGTCCCCGTCCTGCCTCGGAAAGCACGTTAAGCTGTTTGTCCTAGTGGTCATTCATAGATGATGATCTTTGATAGTCGTTACGTGTAGTCAGAAGCCCAAAAGTCTGACAACCAGTCTTACCAAGGGGCATGATCGTGTGATCCAGTAACTAGGTTGTGGAGGTCAGATAGGCAGTCGCTCAACGTAAAATGCAGGTATTCAGCTGCATCCGGTTAGAAGTTTGGAACGCTGGAAGTCGACCCTATAGTTAGGAAAAGCCTAGGTAGATTGAGTCAGTTTGGTAGACAATTATTCTCCCTGACTATTCCTAATAATTTTTTTTTTATTTGTTTTATTTATTTATATTCAAAAAAAAAAACAAGTAACAAGGACTCAAAAAATGTTAGTAACAATATTTCTTAACAACTACGTTAGTAAATTTAACCTACACACTTAACCTAACACTGCAATATCGGTTAATGCAATGCATGTTATCATGGTGTGTCTATGATATATAAATTGGTCCAAACTAAAATCAGTACTCTTCAAACGTTGTGTAATAGACAGAAAAATACTCGTACCTTTCGCCCCGACACACGTTACATACTGATATTGTGACATTTTCACGTGAAATATTAACATTCTAACTCCTAAACATTTTCTACAGAAGTCGCAAAAAGATGACTACGAAATATATTGTAAAAAGAGCAATATCAAAAGGGAGACGAGTCCTACCTCACCCTGTACTTTAATATAGCGTGTTCAATATTAACACTTGCCAATATTAATATGGAGAGACGCAATTTCTATAGGAAGAAATTACAATGTTCCGTTTATTACTATTTTGCTTTCTGTCTATATTAAAAGCTAGGTTACAAATAAGAAGTCTGGTTCGTTAGTCTAGTGGTCGCAAGCGCTACTGCTGATCATGAGGTCCCGGGTCCAAATCCCAGGACGCCAAAGTATTATTGGGTTTTTAACCGACTTAAAAGGGAAAAAGGAGGTTCTGTATTTCGACCCGTATGTATGTATGTATTTTTGTATGTCGGCAATTTTCTCAAAAACTAATGAACCAATTTTGACAATTATTTCACTAATGTGATCTACATACTTTCAGGAAAGTTGTAGTATGTAATAAATTAGGTAATTATTCTTATGTACGAAGTTATATGCATAAATGTACTGCATCTCCGGCATTTCTATGCGAATTTTGATGATTCAATTCTTCAGTGCACTAGTGTTTAGTAATAAAATTTGTGTGGTTACAACTAAAAAGTGAAAAATAAAAACTTCTTACATAAAAAACCTACTTCAAAAAAAAAACACTACAAAGTGATAAGTAAATAACTTTAATTTCGGAAGTCGGTGTCAAAATACGAAAATGCGGAACCAACGACACCGACTTCCGAAATTAAAGTTATTTAACACTTTGTAGTGTTTTTTTTTTTTAATTTTTCTATCAGTAATTTCTCAGTAGCAGTCCTGTATGTAAATCCTATATGGGAGGAGCAGTGGTGGCCCAGTGGTAACGACCGCGACTTACGAGTTGTAGGTCGTAGGTTCGAACCCAGACAGGCGCTTTACTTTGTGTAAATTATTTCATCACCACTGCTCTCAAAACGGTGAAGGAAAACATCGTGAGGAAACCGGCATGTCCTAGAACCAAAAATTCGAAGACATGTGACATCTACCAACCCGCACTGGGCCCGCGTGGTGGATTACGGCCCACTCCTTCTCACAGAGAGGAGGCCTGTGTCCCAGCAGTGGGAACATTATAGGCTGATTATGTGTATGTATGTGAGTCCTGGATTCATATCCTGTTGATGGTAATAGGCTCGCCCCCTATTACGTGGGACTTAAACATGAATGGCAAAATTCAGGTGTATTATGTTAAGGTATACTTCTGCCTTTCCCTTCGGGGAATTACAGGCGTGATGTTACACGGTTCGGCAACCAGCGGGGTAACTGCGGAACACAGTAACAATAGCAATGGCTTACATTTTGACAGTTCAACAACATTCATTGCGTTATTTACGTTGTTGAGCAGACAACGTTTTCGAACATATGAAGCAATGGATTAGCAATCCTTCAAAATGATTCAGATTGTGATTATAGTGTGTTACGCAATTATAATGCAGGCTGTGAAGAACATAGGTGTTTATCATTTGGAACAACAATGAACCGTATAGCATAAACAATCATACAGTTATAACTCGGACTTATTCTGTTGTTCTCTGAGTAAATTCACAAGGAATGCATCACATCACACTAATATTACGAGTATTAAGGCGAAAGTTTGTGTGTGTGTGTGTGAGGGTGTGTTTATGTTTGTTACTTCTTCACGTTCAAATGGCTGGACCAATTTTGATAAATTTTTGTATGGAGGTAGCCGACACCCTGGATTAACATATAGGCTACTTTTTATCCCAATATTCCCACGGGATCGACACTTATGCGGGTGAAACCGCGGAGTTGTTTATAATTATTAGTTATGGATGTTAGTATCTGATTAAGTAAGGATAGGCGCATTTATTAGAAATTAAAAGTTTGGGAAAACGCTAGGCAGGTTGATATTTGATATCCGAAATCAATCAAAAGTTACCTCTGAATTAATTAATTAATTAGAACGGAATTCTGGGAACCCGAATTTAATAGTCTTTAATGATATTAACAATCTAAGTTTCGATGTTTCTCTAATAAATAAATTATGATCATAATACGAACTATTTCAATATTTCGTATTATGATATAGTAGTAATATGATATTAATTACAGACGTTGAAAGTTTTACAAGTTGTTGTACTTGTGTTGTTGTTGTTGTTGTTTTTCTTGTCGTGAAAAACCACGGCGTATTCACCGTGTGTAAGCACGGTCGTCAGCGTTGTATGAATCATTATGGAAGCTTGTTGACAGACACGGGTTTTCTATAGCACGGTTTATTCGGCGTACCGTACAGAAACCATGCCGTGTACAGACGCCAGCACATCAAGCTACTAAAATCTGTCAAATTTCTTTACTAGATTTTCAACTTTATCGCTGAAGTATAAGGTTCAAAGTTGATTGGGAAAATTTTACAGTTTCGGGTAGCTTGATGTGATGGCGTCTGTACAAAAGGCCTAAACAAGCGGTGAACGCTATATCCGCAGTGACGCCTGTCATGAAAATAATTGCAGTGTGGTTTGACTTTACGGTGTCAAAAAACGCTTACTAGGATAACACCAACAGTTTTGGTTTCCTAAGAAAACAGTGAACGGTCAACAAAAACGGCTACGAACGTAGTATGTATTTCAATAAACCCTGTACGTATATTTTGTTGCTGACGATACTTCAGGAATAAAAACAAAAGAAAAACTGGATCAGACCGGAATGAGAAAGTTTATAGTGGACTAGCTGCTCCCCGCGGTTTCACCCGCATAAGTCTCGATCCCGTGGGAATATCGGGATAAAAACTATCCTATGTCCTTTCCCGGGACTCAAACTATATCTATACCAAGTTTCATCTATATTAGTATGGATAAGACAAAGTTTAAAACAGAAGACGAACTAGAAGGAGATCGAGGAGGGGGGGGGGGGGGTCGAAGGGGGCTTCATGGGATCAGATTGGAATAACTCGGCTTTTCAAATATAGAGCGCTTTTTGAACTGGTGAAAATGACAGATTTTCATGGCAGTCGTTATCTAATCAGCATATAATGTTCCCACTGCTGGGACACAGGCCTCCTCTCTGTGAGAGGGAGTGGGCCGTTACCCACCACGCGGGCCCAGTGCGGGTTGGAAGATGTCACATGTTTTCAAATTTGGTTCTAGGACATGCCGTTTTCCTCATGATGTCGATGACAGCCGTTCATTATAAGTTCCATGATTATGCATTGCATGAATCAATTTGTTGCTTAGGCAAAACTGTTTAATTTATCAAATAACTTAATTTAACCGTGCCGAAGTTAACGGTCTTGGTCGCGTATGAAACTGTAGCGGTATCTACAACGCCACATGCAAACTACGCGTGATAATGACGTCACGGAAAATCCTGCATCTCGCAAGCAGAGTTTACCGTGCAACTAGCATATACAGGGTGAATTTTCCAAGTGGGCGTGGATGGCCAAATTCTAAACTATGAGGAATAGCGAAAAGTACTCAAAGGAGTCGCGGGCTCGATTTTGGTGAAAACTAAAACTGCATCATTGGATTTTTGAAAAATCAATATTTCTAGCCAGGAATCGAACCTGTTGATTTTGAAAAAAAAAACACACACTGTATTATTACACCATTCGATAGTGTCCATAATAAGGATCAAATTCTGGGAAGTAATGAAATACCTACGGCAAACTTAAGGAAAATGTTGAATCTTAATAAATTGCTTCTTATTTTAAAGTATTCATACTTTAAAATAAGAACGACATGGACACATTGGACACTCTTATAAATCAAAATAATATTGGTTACAAAGTTTTGGTTACATCATTCATGTTAAATATTATATATATGTGAGATCGATGCAGAATGTTAAAAGAATTCCGATGCGTTGCCGCTAGTAGTTGCGATGTGGTTACGTTGTGGCTAGTGTTTGCAGACAGACAGGTAGATTCCGGCTTTCGTAGAGGAAACATGCCTTGACTCATCGAACACAGTGTCGTCCCGTCGACGCAACGTTGTGTTTGCGATGTGGCCGACCGCTAGTGCGCGGTCTTGCCTGCGACGTCGCTGGATGTAGTCGGTATCGCCCACACGGTTGATTTTCACGGCCAAATATAGTCTGTGTGAATAAACTATTTAATTCCATACAAATTAGCGCCCATCCACGTGGTGTCGTCGTGGATGTGATTGTGGGACGTGTGATCGGGCCTATAATATCAAACGTCAATCTAATGCCATTGAGTTTGTTTTATGATTATGGCCTCTTGCGTACGTATCGTTTGAGTATGTTTTTCATCTCCAACACCGTGGACCATGCGACAGATTTAAAAAAATGCGTAGTCTTTAAAACATTCAAGCAATAAATGAGTTAAAAGTAAAATATTTAATCCAACTGCTGCACTGATGATGTACAATTTCCGATTAAAAATAAAACTCCATTTTAAACGAGTCAAACGAATCAAAATCTCGAAACCAATGGAGCATACACAGATAGGAAACTTCAGTTTCAAAAATACAAGTTTTATTTCACAAACCATTCATAAAGTAATCATTTACGTGCCATTTCGTACGAAAACAACATTACGTTAATATAAAGCAGCAAGATAATAAATGTTTATTTAATTATAGAAAATTACATGCTGGTAAAAAAAAAACCACAGAGTCTAGATAAAAATATTCAGTGTTGGATAAAGTTATTATTTTATCATTTTTCTACCTCCACATTCGATTAAACAAAAAGGTACACGCTCACCTGGAGCTGGAGGAATTGAACATTTTTTTTTACCTACGACCTAGCCGTGTTACTTCTACCTATTTAATTATATGTAACGGCGAAGGCATTTCGATTTCTTCGTTATCAGAATGGTCGGACATGATGAGTTATCGAATTAATAGTCAAAACAGACGTCTATTAATGCACTAAAGTTCACTAATTACAAAAATATCACTTGATTAGGCAGATGCTATCAGATTACAATAATTTATGGAAACGCGGTGAATTCGAAATAGGATTGTGGGACCTTTCGCAATTGCGTCTCCACACAAAAATGAGCTCTGTGAGCACCAACGGTTAGCATAACGTTCACAAACCTCAAAAATATCCACTGACAAGTCAGCCGTCAAGCCAGTGTTGCCACTTGCTATATCGACGTCACCCAAGTGTACTACTTGACATTTCCAGTTAGTAATAATAGTTAAATGACGTTATTAATAATCAAAAATAAAGACGGATCAGTGTTGACGCTGCGACATAATTATGTTTTAACCTATCCTGCTGTTTTCAATTATCTCTCTATACTACGTATCAGTTGACGGTCTGCGCAGCCTATTTGCAAAGCCCTAGTCGTTACTGTGGAATCTTGGATACATTACAGGCGAATGCTCCTGGTGAGGGAGCGCCTTAACCGGTCAAGCCCCGCGCGTTACCGCTCGGTGACGAAACAATAGAAAATCAAACGTGTCTCATTAGCGGAGCTTGACAGATTAAATATAATGCATTTGACAAATGCTTTCATCGCAACATTATTTGTTTTTAATTATTTTATAATTTTGGGTATTTTTATAGCTTTTTGGAAGTTAAAATAAAACAGCTCCATAGAAATTTTCTGTTAGATTATAATTTGAGATTCAGAGTTAACTTAACTTCTATTTCATAATTATTTTTAATCTAAACGTTGCAATTCAGATTTAAATCTATAATTAACATTTCGATTGATTGCATGTGTACTATTTTTAACTGTAGTTAATTTATAACTAGGGACACAGGTGTATTTACAACAATGGGTTTGGCACAGGTTCAAATTTACGATCGATTGACCGGAATTCCAATTAGTCATTGAACCAATTGTAATGACACTAATCACAACTTATTTAAAGATCAAAAGTGTCGACATCTTCTTTTCTAGCATTGTTAATAAGGAATGATTTACTAATATGAATTAATTTTCGTAATCATGATAAATGCTAATTATATGATGATGAAAATTGAGCAGCAGTATTAAACAATATCACAAGTGGAATGAACTCTACACTATTGTCATCCAGTCATCTGCGATCTTCACTCAATGCCTATCCGTCAAAGGACTTGGCTAGAGCAAACATGTAAAAAGATTATGGATTATTAATCCTTTATCTTTCGTTGTTAGATTCAGAATTTTCCAAATTCTGTCCGTCGTCACTTAAAATACTATCTAGTATATTATTGTCCTCTTCACTTTTAGACGCACTGTCACCAGTTTTCCCAAGCACTTCATTTAGCACGTCGTCATCGTTGACTTCACCGTTCACCTCGACATTTTCATCATCTACAACATTCGCCACATCTGCGGCTTGTTCAACTGCTTGATTATTTTCTTCAATTATTTCAGGAATAGGACTGATCAGGTCATTAGTAACGTCATTGCTGTTTTCATCGTTTTCTTTAACTGCAGTTTTTTCTACTTCGTAATCATCTTCATTTGTTTCATTATTTACTCTTCCGTTAATTTCATCGTTTACTTCTTCATCCATTTTGTCATTTACTTCTTTCACTTCTCCATCTTGTTCTTCATTCATTTTCTCATTCTCTTCTTCAGTTTCAGGAACTTCTCCGTCTTCTTTCGACTCATCTATTGTTTCCTGTCGTTCTACTTTTAAAGTCGATCTTCTAGACTTATTTGACTTTTGTCTAACTTCTTTAATCGGTTCTTCTTTAACCGGTTCTTCTTTATCATCAGTCATATCATTAACCGGTTCATTGGTTCTACCAGTAACGTCGCTTGAGGCTTTGCTATTTTCTAACCGTGCCTTTCTTTCCTTTCTTGCCTGTTCCTTGACTTCCCACAACGAAGGTATACGTTTTGTGTTATCTTGTTCTGTATTTCCATCTTTACTGAAGTGAACAATGTCGTCGGTGTATCGCAGCGCTGGTATAGGAGGATATTTATCCCTGAAAAAAAAAGTTTATTTTACTATTCAGAACGTTGTAAGTAACACAAAAGTAGGGTCTTCGTGCGAAATATACAGGGTGTACATCGACGTTCAAACTGTTACCATAATAACCCCCTTACTAATAAATGTATTATATCAGATGAATAGTTACACACCGATTTCTCTTTCAGTCATCAGTAATTTGACTTTCGAAAGAAGAAGACAAAGCGTTGAGTAACTAATCAGATGCTATACAACGTTTATTAGTAAGGGGATGTGTTGAAATTTTTCGACGATTTAAAAAAGGCTTAGATGTTCCATACTTTTCGGAAGGTATTACACACTACACTTTTATATGGAAAAGGTCTAGAATTATATTATGCTGAAATCATGGTAACAGTTTACGCTTTGACGTCACTTACACCGTACGAAAATACATCCATATTTTTATCAAATGGGTTCTGGAAGTAAGTTGAGTTTAGAAAGAGAAGCGTTAAAAGGTTGGTATATTATTTAGGGACATGACATAATGCTTGAATTAAAGAGGTTGAGAGATCACAAGGTTACGGAGCAGGTGTAAATGATTGTACTGCTGGCACCTCTACAAGCGCAAGATGACGAGTTGTTGATAGACTGATGATGATCCTAAATTCCTAGCCCATCAGAGTCAGTGTCGGAGTCCCAGCTAAAAACAAAACATGATTTGTTACTGTATGTATATAGACAAATTAAATATCGTTCATTTGAAGAAACATCGACGTAACAGCTACTTTTTTTTACGTCTATGCTTTCCTAACGTAAATACGCTTTCTAAGTGCTTTGGCATTAACTAATTTTTGGGAAAAAATACATATACGTCGATGTTTCTCCAAATGAGCGATATGTTTGCTAGCCAATTTTGTCCCACTGTTAGGCAAAGGTCTTCCCCATACTTCACCAATTTTGTTTATCTTGTGCCTTCTGCGGCCGGATCAGACACGAGTCCAAATCGTCACGACAGCGTTTCTTAGGCCTGGCTCGGTGACGACGCCCGTCTACGTTCGTCGTCTTCGAGTTACTTTAGCTACATCTTTATTAGTATTAACTAGACAAGTTAAACCAAGTAAAATATCCATTTCATGTGGTTCGAGAATAACACCACCGACCTATTCTGTAAAGATCTCACCGTGACAGCTTAGGTTAGTTTTCATTGTGAGGTTTTTGAAGTGGAAACTTCTTTGGGCGCGTTAGGCATTTTTGAGATGGGAAAAAACCATTGTATTCGCGCCACTGTTACCGTGAGCGACACCGATTTGGATGTGTTCGGCTGTCCTCAGAATGTACTCGGTTTTAATGTATATCCGATATGCCAGTGAGTGATGGCAAATTATTCTGTTTGTGTTTTGTTTTCACTTCTGTCGGCACTCCCGGAGTGCCAGTTTTTTTTTTTTTAATGAGATGGAATCACAGCTGACTTCAGCTAAGTTTGGACAGTGAGATTTTTACAGAATAGATAGACTGTGCATGAATTTTTCATATCTGATTTTGTATTACAATTCTTTGTTCTCTCTTCAGATTATGTTTGCAGTACCTATATTCATATATTTTATGTTTAAATGCTATCTTATTTATCGATCTTCGTTTTCACTCACCTACGCGCATCTTCGTATTTGCTCGGCACCATAAAACAGTTAGATTCTCTGTATATTAATCTTTTCCTACTAACCCAAGGCCAATTTAGACTCCAGTAGTGGCTCTGAAAAGGGAGTAACAGTAATAATATAATAATTATAATAATCCGCCTGTATTGTCCCACTAAGGGCAAAGGCCTCCGTTTTCTTTCCACTCAACTCAATCCTGAGCCAATATGGACCAATTCCTCATATAGGTAACAAGTAAATCCCGCCATCTACTCCTAGGCCGTCCAACCCACGCTGTGGTGGTCTTAGCCCACAATGCATCCGACATGCGGCAACCATGTCCCATTATCAGTAGCTTATTAAAATCGGTTTCTTTGCTTGTGCGGTTACAACTGATATTAGCGAGTTTACTGACTATAGATTTTTTTTTTTACATCTATTGAAACAGAAATTAGGTTCCAAAAAGAGACACATGGGGTCTACTCCCTTAGCACCAAATCCGTAGTTTCAGCCAAAATAACGGGCGATTGCCATCCGTATGACTGACGGACAGTAGATTTGTATGAACCTGAATAAGCTTGAAATGAATGACAACACGATTCGAGTTCTCGCTAATGCCGATGTCAAAATTGAATGTCACTTGTTTTGATAGATCAATCACTTTCGAACGGACCCGTGTCTTCGTTGGCGGACTATGAGAGTAGACTCCAAGAGTTGATTGCTGAATTGTTTCATCATCATTTCAGCCGAAAGACGTTCACTGCTAGACATAGGCCTCCCCAAGTACCTCCACTTCGACCGGTTTTGTGCTTCTCGCATCCAACGGGTTCCTGCGGCATTCTCAAGGTCGTCGGTCAATTGTTTATTTGTAAAAATTATTGTTGGGCATTATTTGCCTAAAACTTTTGTATGAATGATAAATATACAAAAGGTTCTCTCTAAAATAAATAACGGATTGTTGAAAATAGAACGAACAAAGTAAGCCTTTATGAAAATATTGCTAGAAATATTTTAATGACTTTCTGCGTATTTTACCTATTCATGCCTTTATTTTTGTCCCTGGTGAATTTTTTTTTTTGTATAATTTTCTTTAAAATGTATTTGTTTAACAATTTACGGTATTAAAATAAATTAAGCTTATTTGGTTTTTATAGTGTAAGTTAGAATTACATAGTAAAAAATATAGTTTTGTTATCAAATTGTGGAGACACTAATAAAACTTAGGCCTGGATAATAAGACTTTATCTGCGAAAAATATCCTAGAGAAGTTTTCTCACTAGGATAATCTTTATTTAGGTATAAAAAATATGTATTAAGTCAAAAGTCCATCGACACTGCAAAAAAATGTTAACTTCGAAAGTTTTGAAAATCATTGCAACCATTAACGCTTACAACTACACACATCAAAAGTGTCTAGGGATCAACATATATTTTTGCAATAACTTTTCTCCTGATTGATATTAATTAAAATTTTCTTTAAGGATTCATCAAATTAAGTGTTTTCGTTTGTCACAGTAACGATAAACCAAGTCACCTTTGCATTAATAAAGAAATTTGCCATTTTCCTAATAAAGGGATTTTTGACATTTGAACCACTAACACAAAAGTTCGAAAAAAAGACTGAAATAACAGTTTTCTTCAAAATTTTATTGGGTAACTTAAACAATTAATAATCCGTGTTTCTACCGCGAACACTAACAACACAAGAACATCGGTTTGGCATACTCAAAATGAGTTCATCCAAATCACGCTGTGGAATGGCCGCCCATGTTCGTTGCAACAACAAAAAAAGGTCTTCTTGCGACTGGATACCCTCCATATTCGGCAGAGCTCTTCTCTGTAGCATATCCCATGCATGCTCAATCGGGTTCAAGTCTGGCGACTGAGCAGGCCAGGGCAGGACATTGATGTTAGCTGCGGCGAGAGTCTGTCTTACAACTCTTGCGGTGTGCGGTCGTGCATTATCATGCATTAACTGAAATAAGGGACCGATTTGCACTTGTAGAGGAACGATGACGTCTGATACAATCGTCTCAGCATAAATTTGAGCGTTGAGGTTGCCTCTGATCCAAATCAACTCAGTTCTTCCGCCGATCCAAATACCCGCCCATACCATGATGGTTCCACCACTATAAGGATGGACTTCCTGGCAGGATTTTAATCGCTGTTGGCGTCCAGGGGTTCTCCAGTGTCGTATACGTCTTGTATCCGGTCTCATACCAAAACGAGACTCATCAGAAAAGCACACGAAACGCCATTGTTCTTCTGCCCAATTTCTGTGTTCAAGAGCCCATTGATATCGAATCCTACGATTGTGCATTGCTATAGGTGGTACCCGTAGCGGTCTTCGGGAATGAAGGTTCACTTCATGCAAGCGGTTTCTGACTGTTTGGTCGCTAATTAAGTTCCCTGAAGAGTGATGAAGCCTCACGGCTAACATCATGGCGGTTATTGTTGGAGCTCTTCGAGTTAAGATTTGAATGTATCGGTCTTGTCTCCGTGTGGTGCAGCGATACCGTCCTCCATGGCGCTCAGCCACGGTACCAGTGCTTCGGTAACGTGTCCAAAGTCGACTGATAACACTCTGACTTGTATTCAGAGCTAAAGCCACAGTACGTTGCCGGGAACCAGCTTCATTCATTCCCACGGCTCTGAGCATTTCTTCCCTGCTTAAATGACGTCGCCGCTCCATAATAACGTTGGTTTTAATCAGTAGTAGGGAAACAGTAGCACTAATAATGTCTTCAATGCGTTGTATGTTTTTATAGGGAAAATATTGACAGCTGATTTTCATCTTTTACTCGAATTTGATTCACAGTTCCTGATTCAAATTATGAAATGCACCAAAAAGGATCCATATAAATTTATAAAATCATAAATTTATTACAAAGCCACATCTCAATCTCAAGAAATCCGCATAAAAATGCTTGATCCCTAGACACTTTTGATGTGTGTATATGTAACTCTAATAGGGCTTCATACCCCCCCATAGGCCCCATAGGGCTTCATTCCTATTGTCTGTGTGGAACTAGTTGGCCGCGCCTTAGGTATGTGAGCGGTGGGACGGAGGGGCGGGGGCGCATTACTCAGTACGTGCGTTGCAACCCGCCGCCTCACCCCTGTCCCCACCTCAGCGGCCAACTAGTTACGCGCGGACTATAGTTAACCTGTTATGTATCATGGTAAGAATACGTACCACTCTAGCACAAACCCTCCTTTTCTTGGCCTTTTCTTCTTCAATTCGCCTCTCCTCCTCACTGTCGTATCCATCGACCTGAATGGAGAGAATTATCTTTGATAATTTTTCCAATACAGCAGTTAACAAAACAATTCCATCGTAGACCTCATCCATCGCTTTCTATGAGGCAAGATCGAGGCCAAGAGCAGGCCCATTTTGCAATATCAAAAAAGAATTCAAAATTTTATCATTACACAAATAAAACTACATAAATTGCGATCGTTCTAAGTCTGGATACGGCGGTTGCTACTGTCGTCGACAAGTGTCGCTCGTGTGTATGCACACTAAGGGCGTTCGCTACGTAAAGCGTGCGCACGCGGCAGGTGCACGGAGCGGGCGCCACTGCGGTGTACAAACCACGCGTCCGCGCCACAGAGCGCTTCTCATAATAATATTATCTTTCAATACAAATACGCAAGGTAGGCACCCGCCGCCGCGTGCGCACTCTTAACGTAGTAAACGCCCTAAGGTAATTGCAGCCGTCCAAACGCAACCACGGCTGCAGGTACCACTATTATTTATGTAGTTTTAAGTTGTAGTTTTGGAGATCAAGTCTGATACACGATAACTCTCCTAGTTATTATTTCAAATAATACTATCTACACATACCTAGTACTAGAATCATATTCTAAAGATATATCGGTTAGGTTCATCAGGCTGTTTAATTATATTAAATTTTAACAATTCATATTTACAAGTATTCCTAAGGTTATTTTGAATTCCTCGAGTAATCATATTCTTCAAGTACCAAATGTTTAGACAAGTTATAAGTACTTGCGAACAGTTCGCAGAATTCCACGTGTAGCCCACTTAATACAAAGGAAATGTTTACTTCAATGGAAACTTAATTACATCCCAGACACATTAAGCGACAATATTGTTCAAAATCTTACCGAGAAACCCCACCCAAGTCTCTTTAACAATAACAGAGCGAGATAGAGTTAAACACTGCATAGCTCTGTCTTTTTCTGGCGTAGTACTCAATGTAGAATAGGTTATGAGACGAAGTCTTAAATGTTTTGTTGCGTAAATCATAATACATACTAATAAATGCGAAATTGTGTCTGTCTGTCTGTTCACGTTTAAACGTGCGTTGAACCGACTTATAGAACCGAAAGGACATAGGATAGTTTTTATCCCGATATTCCCACGGGATCGACACTTATGCTAGTGAAACCACGGGGCGCAGCTAGTACATTTATAACTATTTTGTGGAAGTAAATCTAATAATGTACTTACGAGGGGATCTTCGTAACAGTAGTAAGAATCTTCTTCATCTTCAGGCCTGCAAAGAGAGCACAAATCATTTTAATAGTTAGTACTTTTAATAGTTGCAAAATTTAAAAAAGGATACTATGAAAAGTCGCAAGCGCTACTGCTGAGTTTGAAGTCCTGGGTTCGATTCTTGGGTCGGGCAAAGTGTTTTTGGGTTTTGTTCTATCTGGAATTTCTCAGTAGCAGCCCGGAGGCTGGACTTCTGCCTGGTTGGCAATAGGCTCGCCCCCTATTAAATGGGACTTAACGTAACCGGAGTAGTGTAGGTGCACCTCTGTCGAACCCTTTGGGAAATTAAGGCGTGACGTTGTATATAGTTAAAAAAAATATGGGCTGACTCTAAAGAGCCTCCCTACTCGAGTGGTGAGGTACAGTGTGGTAAGAAGCGGGGTTTTCAGAGTATATGACCTCAGTCAAACTCGCTTCTAAAATCAGGATTTAAATTATCCGGAAAAGAACCGACATAGCTTGCAGAGTAAGCAAACTGAAGTGACAGTGGGCTGACCATGTCTGTCGAAGGACAGGTGGCCGGTGGAGCAGACGAGTCCTGGAGTGGAGACCGCGTACTGGCAAGCGTAGATGGACGGACGACCTAAAGAAGGTGGCTGGGGTAGACTGGATGCGGAAGGTGGAGGACAGGGTGCTGTGGCGCAGTCTGGGAGAGGCCTATGTCCAGCAGTGGACTGCGATATGCTGAGTTGATTGATCGAACCTCGCTTCTCACCAAGCTTAATTCTACTATATCCTACTAATATTATAAATGTGAATGTTTGTGAAGATGTTTGGATGTTTGTTACTCAATCACGCGTAAACCGATGAACAAATTTGGATGAAAGTTGGCACATAGATAGTTTATAACCAGGATGAAATACATACATTTACATAGGACCCTTTTTATCTTGATATTCCCACGGGATCGAAACCTACGCGAGTGAAACCGCGGGACGCTGTAGTGGATAATATTTTGACGACATCGTGAGTATCATGAGCTTTTCTTGTAGGTGTAACCTTGCATAGTTTATAGCAATAATTGTACTAAGTAGTTTTTCATATCTGTTTATTCGCTTGGTTCTTTTAAAGTACACAATGGATTATGATGTGTTTTTATCATCATATGCAGAATTTTAATTTTATTCATTACTAGCTGCGCCCCGCGGTTTCACCTGCGTAAATGTCGATCCCGTGGGAATATCCGGATAAAAAGTAGCGTATATGTTAATCCAGGGCTTGAATTACCTCCATACAAAATTTTATCAAAACACACACACACACACTCACAAACCTTCGCCTTTATAATATTATATAGTGTGATAGTGTGATTTATGTATTTTATTTTTTCTTTTACTCTTACACACGATGTCTACATCTCTTTTAATCTACTTTCCTATCTCAGGTATGCGGGAAGACATTTTTTTTTAATATGCGTCACCTTTGTAAATATTTTTATATTCTTCTCACTGCATGTGTGTAAATAAATGGTTAAATAAATCAAATAAGTGTAAAGAAGGAAGATACTCACGCCGTAACAGAGAGCTTGAGATGGATGCCCGACTGGACGATGATGTCGTGCGCCTCCTGAATGGTGAGGGTCGAGGTGTCCAGGTCGTTGATCCTCAGCAGCCTGTCTCCAGGCCTGATGCCCGCCTTCTCCGCTCGGCTGTCCGGCTTCACCTGTATGGACATAACATCATCATCACCGTTTATTGCCCGTGGTCCGACCGCGTAGTTCTACTAGTAGGACCACGGGCATTTTTCTTTTCGGTGGTTCTATCAATCGGACCATGGGCAAATCAAGTTCTATCAGTAGTACTAAGGGCAACTTTGTTTACCCGTGGTTCTATTAAGTGAGTAAACTTCTTTGCATGTAAAACTTGGAGTTACTAAATACCAAAATAAATGTTGGACATGCATTGGATAAGCTGCGATGATATATATTCGTCCACGTTTACTTACTCTTTGTCAAAAATCTTTTTTTTTGTTAAACCAGCTAACTCTTTTACTCTCACATTTTTAATCTCACATTTACACGTCCGTCCATCAATGCCTCTTTTGCTGGCTGCTGCAGTAATGTACTGTTTTCTTTTTAGTGCAATAGGTAGCTACAAAAACATTTTTTAATAACTATACATTTTATTTTTACTTGCACGTATTTTTTTTCCTTTGTAAAATAATTAAGGTAATACGGGCTGGTGTCCGCAACTCAAAATAATGTAACAGGTATAAGTACTACGTAAGTAGTACCATGGGCAAAAATATTTATCTTAGTTCTACTCGTCCAGTAGGACCAGTGCCAATAAAATATGATAATTTTATAACGATGGTCCGATTGATAGAACCACCGAAAAGAAAAATGCCCGTGGTCCTACTAGTAGAACTACGCGGTCGAACCACGGGCAATAAACGATCATCACGCCTGTAACCCCCGAAGGATTAGGCAGAGGTACATCTACAGGGTGAAATTAAATCCATGGGCATCCTTTTGAGGGGTCATTGTACTCATCATTATGAACAACTTTTACTATGGGACTAAAACTAAAATCGCGAAAAAAAAATCAGCTGTTACTTGTATTTATATTCACATAACTCGTCAAAATGTAGGGAAGAGCTGATTTTATTCGCGATTTCAGATTTAGTCCCATAGTAAAAGTTGTTCATAATGATGATTACAATGACCCCTTAAAAGGATGCCCATGGATTTAATTTCACCCTGTATAATAGGGGCGAACTTATTTCCATCAACCGGGCACAAATCAATACTTTGGGCTGCTACTGAGAAATTTCTGATGAAAAAACCCAATAACATTTTACCCGACGTGGGAATCGAACCAAGTGCCTCATGCTCAGCAGTAGCGCTTGCAATACTAGGCCAACTCCCTCTCCCTTTTCCACACAATTCGGTCTTTCGCAAGTCAGCCGGCCAGTCCTTACGGCCTGGCCACACTTTGCCGCTATCAGCGGCACCTTAGCGCGGGGCGGCGACCGGTAAAAACAAATATACAAAAATGTATGAACCATACCACGACGCACCGCACGCAACGTCAACGCTAGTAAGACACCGCGCCGCTTGCCGGGGTGCTTTCCGCTAAGCCAAAAGTTGTGTAGCGGTATCTACTAACGCCACATGCGAACAACATGTCATACTGACGTCACGCAAATCCTGCATCTCGCAAGCAGAGTTTACCGCGCAACTAGCATAGATACAACAGCCCTACATGAATCATCGGGCAGTCGCCCACCAGACACAACACCGTCTGGTCGGAGGATCCTCCCTTTTCTATAGAGTATGAGCGAACTTTACACCCTGTTCCTCATGCCTCTATAGTCGTGGCCAGGCTGTTATGCGGCCGTCGTCGTCGGTATGTTTACGTGAAGTATTTGCATCATAAAGTATCATCATCATCATCTGCCTAGCCTTTTCCCAACTATGTTAGGGTCGGCTTCCAGTCGGCATCATAAAGTATATACTTACAAAAGTAACTCTCAATGGAGTCTTATAAAATATTCCGCCAGCCAAGTCGAAGCCCCAGATGGTGTCTTCAAAGGTGACCCTCTCGTGGATGCCTTCGTTCCTGGACTCCCACGAAGGCTTGTTGAGCTCTCCCGCCAGGAGAGCCGCCTCCTCCGCTTTCAGCTTCGTGTGCCTCATAGAAATCGCCATGTCTGGTGGCATTACCCTGGGA
Organism: Amphipoea lucens; assembly: GCA_947508005.1. NCBI lineage: Eukaryota > Metazoa > Arthropoda > Insecta > Lepidoptera > Noctuidae > Amphipoea > Amphipoea lucens. The sequence continues at coordinate 1,230,653 of OX382358.1, read as the reverse complement.
AAGAGAAAAAGAAAGATAGAAAAAGTTGTTGGGGAGTTTGTTGAGTGTATTTTTGGAATCGCGATTTACTTTTGTATCTTTTGTTGGAAGAGGAAGAAGACGACGATGACTTATTAATTCGTTACTCAGTCTATTTCCAATTCATTATTTACAAAAATAACAAAATTAAAACCTAACTTAACTAAAACTATACACAAACTAAAATATAGCGTCGAAAAATTCATCCGCATCGCTGTCGACTGGTAATGTACCCAAGATACTGGCGGCATTACCACGTTGTATGGCAATGCTTAGCCTTTGGCCAAGGTAAAAGCCAGCCTTTGGGTCACGGGAAGTGTCAACCAGTCGTTTTGAAATTTCCTTAAAAAGACCACGACGATGACTTATTTTTAGTATAGAGATTCAACGTGTTGTCGCTCCAGCGTCGGTGGTACTACAGATCTGCGGTCGGGCGACACGTCGTCTGCGATCTTGTGACGTGTAGTTGGGCAACGTGTCGCTAGCTGCGGAATGTATTTCAGAGAAATACATAGAAACCAGTAGTGTCGCAGCGACACGTCGTCTGCTGCTGCTATCTGCAGTCGGCCACGAACTCGTACCTTTAGGCTTCTCAAATGTGAGATAACACAGGACATTTGCCCTAGTTTGGGTGTCAGGAGTTTCACGCAACGAGTATAAGCTATAAGGAGCTAGAAGGATTTAAGTTATAATGCCTTATTAACCCTTTTTCTCTCCTTATTGTATTAGGCTTATAAAATTAATTTCCAAAAATACAAACAATATTATACTAACATTAATAAATAAATCTCGATGTCAAACCGAACCGTGCAAAGCAAGGGCGGGTCGCTAGTCTTACATAACAGAAATAATAATATTAACAAGGAAAATAGGACAAAATAAAACGAAATTCCAAACAAGCAATATTTGAAGTTACCGAAAAACTTGACAAGCTAATAAGGTCCAAACATGGGGGCGGTTGATTTTAATGAAAATGATGTTCTCTTATTTTCTGAAGGCCACTATGGAACAAAGCATTGTCAGCGCTGCCCCTTAAGGCATCTAGGTAGGGACCGGTGTGGTCACGAAGTAAGCGGTCGACTTCACAGACAGGCGTGTTGCTGGGGAGTTTGTTCCGCCACTTCTTCTCCCCAGCTAAAACACTAGAAAGTGGTGAATGATAGTATTATGCAATTTTATTATCAAAAATTGTTAGATAGCCCAAATTTAACAAAGGATTATCATATTTATTTTGTTATTCGTTCACACATATTCACAAGGTCCAGGTTATGCGGAACGTGAATCAAACGACAAGCTCCAGCAAATGTGTGAGTACTATGTACATACTATAAAGTTGCCATTTACTGGGTACGTCTTTCATTGACTTGAATGTGCTCTGGCGGCTGAGAGTATGTCATGCTCACTCAAATGTCTCGCTGATGGTGGCGCATGAGTTGGATCATTTAGCTCCCTTCAAAATGGTTGAGCTGAATGGTGCTAATACATGCGTCATGTTCGTGAACGGGCGCCGTCAGTAGGGACTGGTCATCTCTTTGCTGCCACGGCTTATTTTAATTGAATATTTGAATTTTTTTTTTTTTTCATCTTCTCATTATGGACGCTTTTAACGTTCTGCATCGTTCTCACATGTATAATTTTTAACATGAATGATGTAACCAAGACTTTGTAACCATATTATTTTGATTTAAAAGAGTGTCCATGGAGTTTCTTGCCTGTTCTTCTCCATAGGTACCTACGCTTTGGAATGGGCAACTAGCTTCATGTTTCTGACTGACTGACCCCTTGACAATTCAAAAGTGCCTGTAATTGGTTTAATTGAAATAAATGCTTGGAGTTTGAGTTGAGTTTGAGTAAACAGTGACGACTGGCATGTTTAACCTTTTAAGCGCTTAGCTAAATATCAATTGCCGTGCCCCTAGCGCGCGGCTACAAATCGATAAAATCAAGATAAAATAATACCTACAATAAATAAGGCGGAGATATCGTTGTATCGATTAAAAAATAGTCAAAAAATTATTATCTTTATTTAATAATGGTTTTAGTCGTACCACGTAGTAAATAGGATGAAAATAGAACGAAAAAAACATGCATCTTCTCTGTCGCAGAAATACGACACGAGCGATAGGGGCACGGAAATACGTGTCGCATAAATGCGACACAAGCGGTCAAAAGGTTGACTTCAATGAGTGCGGGTTTTCGGTCCCGACTCCCGGTACAGGTCTCTGCAAGTTGATCTTCGGAAAGAAACGGTTACAGGTTTTACCTGTTTCATTATGTGTAAGCACATAAAAGCGGTACCGCATAGACTCGCCTGCATCGGAAACCTGTTTCTTTATGTAAGCACCCTGTGCCACCAACAAAATTATCAATGTACCCACTTATGAATATCATCACGCACATGAGAATTTCTCGTTAAGAGCCTATACTACCTCAGCTAAAATTCACTCTTTATCTCGCTCATACGATACTGCTCGCTGACTGAGTGCGAGCGAGACAGAGTGCGGTGCTGGGCGGCAGGCAGCGCCAATAGTTTAGGTATTTGCTTTTTACAGTGACAATAATGGTAATTATAAAAAAATAAATAACCTGCTTTAAAGTAAGTTCAGTTAGTATGCAAAGTTTCATGATCTAATTTGAAGTATTTTTTGAATACCAGCGGTTTATTGTTCGGGGTAGAGGTAACTTTGGATTTATTTTCTATCGAGAAAATTTTATGGAATTGTGTTTTCGTCTAACATAAGAGTCAGCATTAATCCTCAACTTTATCATATATTTATTTCAAAATTAATGGTGCAGTATTTTCGACATAGCGGAGGATCACGCTAAGCCATTTGAGGTAGTATAGGCTCTTAAACTTTCATCCAAAGCGTCGCGCTCGGCGGCCTGTTGCGCTTTGAGTGCACCGTGCACGGATCAATCTTATCTAAATTGATCGAAAAAAAACAGGTTTTACTGAGACTTTGTTGTTTTGTTTTTTTTTTTCTTATTTGTAATGATATGTACGTGACTACTAGTTTATTTATTTATTTGTAAACGTGTATTAGGTATGTTGAAACTGTGTGTACTCCCCGTCACTTTTCCCTAAGGGTTCATTAGAAAACCAGGGTCAGACAGCATCTGTCTGGCATTAATGCTGAAATTAACCTTTTTGGCGCAGCCGTGAGGCACACACTATTGTTGTGTATTATTTTTTTTATTTTATTAATTTTGTGTTTTACGAATTGTGTCCGAATAAACTTTTTTCTTTCTTTCTTTTCTTTCAAAGCTTTCGACCAAAAAACGCTGGTTCTCTGGCCATGCCTTTTAAAGGTCGGTGTTCAAGAAGGTCCCTGTTTACAAGGCCAGCCTACACTTCTCACTCCGGGCAGTTACTAATAAGGAGAATGAGTGTCTTTTGTAGATTATTACATGATTTGTATTTTCGTAAGATGGTTTTGTGTATTGACTATCATGTTACTAAGTACTTTAATACATTTTTCCCTCCGGTGAGATTTTGCTTTTCGTTTGAAAGCAAAAACAGAATTTTGTGATTTTAATTGTAGTTTCGAAAAAAAAATAGTTTTTTTTTATTATAAAAGCACTTTCATGAATTTTACATTTATTTAGTTTTAACATAGAAAATATTGTTTTAATAAAAATCTCTAGAAGTTTCTTAATTCTTATTGTAACTACCAAAATGTAATAGCACCCAATTCGCGTAGCTCTCAAAACCAACGCTACGCGCTGTCTACGGCGTAGCACCGGCTGTGCTACGAGAACAGCGGCCTCTACGAAAAAGCAAGATGGTAGCGGAACTGACTGTGCAACCGCGTACAAATGGCGGTTGACTACTTTTCAGCCTTAAATCCTTAGGAATAAAGTTGAAAATAGGTCAATTACCAGGAATATACTATTTATTTATATATAGACTTTAAATCAATCTTCTAGCTCATTCACAACTAATGACAATAATGTGAGTGATATTTATAAACAGCACTATAAGTAGTTATAAATATGGCGTCTGATTAGTGCCAATGTACTGTTCGACATTGCTTGGAAATCTGCCCAACATCAAAGGGAAGAAAATGATGACAAATTATAGAATTTATAACCTGAGCCAGATAATCCTGAAAAGAATTTAAAGAGACAGAAGCTATTATGAGTGTGGTTACCGAATGTTAATAAATCATATGTTTATGTGATATTGTGCTGTTTCTTCTTTCCTAAACCGTTGAAGGTTTGTAACTGAAGGCCAATTCTCGTAGTTTAAAACGTTCAAAATCTAGTCGCAGTCTCATCTCCGCGACAAACAAATGTCAAAACCTGTCAAAAATGTAGGGAAATTAGAGATATTTTGGACAGATTGAGACTGAGATCAGACTGTGAACGTTCTTAAAATTACGAAAATTGTCCCTCTGATGCTGCACTTATGAGAGAAATTGTTTTACTATCTTATTAATTTCAAGGGACACAATACGTACAGGACTTCAATAATACAAGGTAAATAACATTTTGGAAAAGGCGTGTTGTATTTAAACGAAAATCTAATTCTGCTATTTTGCGCTCCTAAAAATATTATTGAAGACTCTAATATAAGGATTGCGCCTCTTTTTGTGAACCTCAAATAAATCTCATTTTGGGGTGCCAAAAATACTAAATAGCCAAATAAAGATAGTGCCATCCACGAAGACGCGCCCCACTCTTCTTACTAATCGCTAGTGGTTATCGCTAGTTAATTCCGCTTGTGTTTTAGTTTTTTGCTACACACTAATTAACCACTAATAAGTAATTACTGTGTATCGACAAAACTAAAACACTAGCGGAATGTTGCACACTTGTACTGTAAGCGATTAGGAAGAAGAGTGGGGCGCGTCTTCGTGGATGGCGCTATCTGTAACTGCGATCAACTTGGATATAGCACTCGGCGGCCTTTGTCGCGGCACCATTTCCCTTGGAAAAACGACGAACATGATAATTTTTACCAATTTTCTATTCTCCTTCTTGAATTTGGTAAACCAACAATAATAAATCATTACCCCCTGGATGTACAGTCAACAGCAAAAGTAGATGATGAAAATCAGAAATCCAATACTAATGAACGGAGTTCGCGTCAGAACTGTGTGGCGTCGAAGTGATTCAAAAGTATGTGATTGTAAATTATACCAAACAATTACTACTAGTACGGCTGCCATATATGACGCGAACTCCGTTCATTAGTATGGAATTTCTGATTTTCATCATCTACTGACTGTACTCGAACGACAATTTTGTCTATTACTTAAGATATTTTGTTAAGTTTCTCATATTCAAGTGAACTATGTAGGTGATTTCTTTCTGAGAAATAATTTTCTTTAAACCGAATCGGAAAAACCTGGATTTGTTGTCTGTCCGTTTAAATGAGGAATAAAGTGAAGTCCTAAAAATAGTTTTGTTTACAAATGATCTATGACTGTTCATCAACGTCTATTGATCAATCGTCTATTTAGAGATGAGATTCATTGCGTTAATTATTGACAATTAATTTTGCATCTCAAATTTAGGTTGAAAATAACACAAACGGGGAGTATTTATGTGTGTATTCGTGTGTGTATCCAGTTTATTAATAAGTAAAAGATAAGTACTATAGAGCAGTAGTGGCGCAGTGGTAAAGGCCGCGACTTACGAGTATAGGTCGTAGGTTCGAACCCAGACAGGCGCATTACTTTGTGTAAATTATTTCATTACAACTACTCTCAAAACGGTGAAGGAAAACATCGTGAGGAAACCGGTATGTCCTAGAACCAAAAATTCTAAGACATGTGACATCTACCAACCCGCACTGGGCCCGCGTGGTGGATTATTGACCACTCCCTCTCACAGAGAGGAGGCCTGTGTCCCAGCAGTGGGAACATTATAGGCTGATTAAGTTTATATAAGTAGTAGAAGTAAATAAGTAGGACCACCCCATATTACATGCGACTTATACATAAATGGTGAAATTTAGGTGTACTAAAGATTCACCTCTGCCTAACTCTTTGGGGCTATACAAGCGTGATGTTATGGTATGTTGTCATTATAATATCATAAAGCTGAAGAACCCGTTGGATTTCAAAAAATCTTTTCCCATTTGATAGCCCAATTCTTGAGGAAGGCTATAGACTATTTAACATCACGCTAGGGCTCTTAGGAGCCGAGCAAAAAGGTAAAAAGTCAGAATGAACGCTGAGCGAAAATGAAGTAATAGCAAGGGCGGACGACGCGATGCGACGCGGTGTGTCGGGGGCCTAGGGAGTTTGATAAAAATGTGTTTCAAGAAAGTTGGTGTTTTATTTCTATGTAGGTATAAGCAAACATTAAAAAAAAAGATTGTAAATCTAGATTATGTTTATAATTTAGTAGTAGACGGTGCCTTAGATTCTTAAGTCATTGGTCACAATTCAAGATACGCCAACAGCTTCGCAATTATTTAACAAAAACTTTTTCAATCAAAAACCTTCAGTATTAACTGTTAATAGCACATACTAATCATATACGAAAGAAAGAAAAATATTTAATTTGGAACACGCACGGGAAATACAAACAGTAAAAAAGGAGCAATTAAACGTAACACAATTACCTTAAAAACAACAAAAAGAAAAATACCTGTGCAAGGCCAAAATGTCTCCTGTCTCAGCATAATGCTGTGATATTTAAAAAATAAATACCTTAGTGCTGGTATTTTGATAGGGCCCGCTGTGATGGACACAGCTACGGATTATTCTATCTGTACATTCCACTTGGGGATAAAAAAAAATAAGAAAATATAAAATAGTAGGGGTGCATTACCATCTACCTAGCTTTTTCCCAATTAATCTGGGGTCAGCTTTCATGCAGCTGAATAACAGTAAATTACATGAAGCAACTGAAAACGGGGTCCATTATCATTAAAAAAAAAAAACTTCAAAAAGCAGAACCCTTTACCCGATTGCAGCGAAACACTAAAAGTAGTATCTCCAAGAACTCTTGAAAGAAACTTGTTGAACACAATCCCGGCTCGCACTGGTCACTAGGTAACGATCACGGACACATAGTGAGCTCACCTCACTTCGCCTCGTTCGGATGGCCGCTGAATCACTCAATACAAAGAACATTAACACACTGCGCCAATTAATATTGATTTAGAAGCCAGTGGGCGTTTCGACAACCAATACTCACCGGTCAATCAGAAGAGTCGGTTGCACAACAACAAGTAATTTTAAACAAGCATTTAAACGGTCAATGCTTGACCATTGACCGTTTAAATGCTTGTTTAGAATAACACAGTTTTTTTTCGTCCCACTCACTGGCGAACCACCACAAGAAAGACTGAAGCTGTGGCGAGACAGTGCATCCTTACCCAACCCGTTCGTTCCTCCCACTGAAGACCTCCCACCTGGACATGGGTTACCTTGGGTAACCTGGAAGTATTTAAACAGACTCCGGACCCAGGTTGGCCGAAGCAAGGAAAACCTGTTCAGGTGGAGATTTATAGACGACTTCGTCTTGGAGTGTAAATGTGGTGCTGTTCAACAAACGATGGGACACTTAATATCGTGCCCTGCGTGTCCTGTCAGCTGTATGTTACAGGAACTAATGGACGTTGGTGATGGCGCCAAACAAGTAGTCGAGTACATTTAGATTGCTATCGACACGCTAACAAGAAGAACACGAATGGATGAAATACAAAATGGCTATATACTCGTAAAAGGAAGTCTGAAAGTGGCAACGGTAACTGAAAAGTTGTGTAGAAATCGGTTGTCATGGTATGGGCATGTGTTACGGAGGAATGAGGAAAATGTCGTGAGGAAAGTTTTGAGTATGAATTTCGATGGCTATAAGAGTAGGGGAAGACCAAAGAAACGATGGATGGACTGTGTGACTGATGATATGGTTAGAAAGGGGGTGACTACCGAGATGACTAATAGAGAAGTATGGAAGAAAAAGACATGTTGCGCCGACCCCAAATAAATTGGGACAAGGGCAGGAGAATCAAGATGATGATGGTCAGGTTAACACGTTAACTCGACACCGAAAGCTCTTTCAACCGACCGTGATCTTAACTAAGATTTTTCTCTATTTTTGTTAAGTGAAACTTCTTTAGGTGCGTTGGGCATTATTTGAGATGGAAAAAAACCATTGAATTTGCGCTACTGTTACTGTAACCGACACCGTTTTGGATGTGTTCGGCTGTCCTCGGGATGTACTCGGTTTTAATCCTATTCCCGATATGTCAGTGAGTGATGGCAAAGGATTTTGTTTGTGTTTTGTTTATATGACGTTCAAAAAATACACACGTGATTGTTCAAGTTTTCACTTCTGTCGGCACTCCCGGAGTGCCACTTTTTTTTGTGTGGTTTAGTATAGGTTATACAAATGTAATTTCCTCTTTTAACTGCAGCTACGGTGTTGAAAGCTTGGGTAAATTCACTGTCTTTATCCAATAAAAATGTTGCTGATGAATTTATTTCTGCATTTGGTAAAGAATTTACCTTTAGTCCCCGACGTATTTCTGCTTTCTTGAAGTCTTGCATAAGATTTTGATCTGTTCCTCAAATTAAATTAACAACAAACAAATTGCTTTTTTTGGCAAACATTAAATGCATTAAGGCTTTTGGCTTATCTTTTTTTAAGCTGTTGGGCGCAATTACGGCTACAATAAAAGGCTTTTTGATAGTAGTTATTTATAGTATGTCGTCAACTATTATAGGCTCGGCTTATCGCAGTCCAGAATTACACATTTGTCCCTCTCGGGTTGCGCCATAGTACTTCCTCCCACAGCCACTTTAGGGCCAAAGCACACACGCTACTTTTAGCATCAGCGATCGGCGATTTAGCTGCTTTTTAGAAGCTAAATGCAGCAACAAAGCATTCTACACCGCACACTTAAAACGCCAAACGCGGCGATTCAGTCGCTTTTCGGAAGCTCGACACAGCGGCTGAACGCTACACTCCGCACACATTTGGATGCTGGTCGCAGCGATTTGGCATCTGCGCCAGCATCGGAGCAGTCGCTAAAACGCGCGATTCCGATACTGCGTCCGAACGCAGAGAGTCGCCAAAATGCGATGCAGCATCGATACAGCTGCAAAATCGCCGATCGCCGATGCTAAAAGTAGCGTGTGTGCTTTGGCCCTTAACTACAGTTTAACTTCCGACGTTAGTCTTAACTTATCATGGTGCAATCCGGCGTTATCACGACACATTATGAATGGAGAGGGCTACGAAAGCATGATCAAGGTAGTACATAAATAAATGGTTTGTAGCGACACACTCATACTTTAGATTTTAAGGTAGATGCTCTGATTGATGGCTCAAAAACTACAAGGTGATTTGCCTACTTCAATTAAGTGATATAATGATGTAAGTTGGATTTTCAATCCATTTTACAAACACTCAATCTTAGGGTAGATGCTCTGATTGTTGGCTTAAAAACTAAAAAGATTCACTCGAATTAAATTAAATAATTGTGTATGTTGGGTTTGAAATATATTTTGCAAGTCAGTTTTCAAAGTACATAATGTTTACTTTCGTTACTTTTAGTAAATTAAACATGAACAATTTTGAAATGGTTTGAACCATCAAGCCAGGTTTCGTAACGCGTACGAAAATTTGATTGAAAAACTGACAGCTTAGTCCGCTTCTAAGTTGTCTGCTTTGTATGAAGAACTTTACTGTAGTCGGAATTAAATGGGTCCATGTTTAAAACCTGCGGCTGATGATAAACCTTGTTTTAGGGCTTGATTAGGGTCTTGGCCTAAAATAATGGATCTGCAGCATATAATATTCATAATTTTCTATTCAGCTTTGCCTGTAATTACTAAATTCTTTACATAACCTCAAAGCCGACAATCGTAATGAATTAATTAAATACAGAAAACTCATCTAAATTAACCCTTCAATTAAAACAAAGAGACAAAAGATCTCGTAAACAATACAAAAGATATCGTAAACAATGGCACAAAAATAGTACCCATTAATAAAATTAATTGGGCGCACAACTGGTACATCTACCCTCTCGTAGCTGTCCATGTGATGTCGCAACAGGTTCATGCGCCAACTACATCTACTTTTACCCTTCTGTCACGTGGCCATCTTTAAATGTATTTCCCTATCTGTCATTCATTATTTTCAAACTAATGATGTGGCGAAATGAATACTGTCTTTCCGTGGGTGTGATGACTTAAGAGGTGATTTAGGATCGATTGGAATGTATTTCTTTTCCTATTATACAGAGTGTCCCTTGAAGTATGGATCAAATCGAATAGGGACGTGGGCAAGGTCATTTCCAAATGTTTTAGCAAAAAAAAAAACTAAAAAAAAAAAACCAAAAAAAAAAATACTAAAAAAAAGAGAAGAAAAATCGAATTTGTGAAAACAATCAGGGCTATCAATTTATTTTTTTTAGATAGCCCTGATAGTATTTTTTTATGATTATTTTCTTTGAGCACTAAGCGAAGCGATTGAAAAAAAAAATCGGTCGTAACTTTTGAACCGTAAAAAAATTCACTGACATTCTCAGGGTTAAAAAGTTTGGAAATGACCTTGCCCACGCCCCTATTCGATTTGATCCATACTTCTAGGGATACCCTGTATAATCCGCCAAATGTCCCAGACGGAATACAGAAAGAATTCCCAGACTAATTTCGAGACCTAGTCAAATCATTTGTGATTACTGTTGTCTCGGACGCATCTGAAACGTGAAACAATCTTCTTATCTCTGGCAATTCCCAACTAATCATTATAGTTGGACGTGACTTATCAAGACCCAGGTGTTGTCTACAGGCAGTTAGTACTTTATTGGTTGAAGTTGTAATCTAAAATATTATACTAAATATACAGGTTGAAATTGAAAACACGCGTTAAATACTTTTACTATGAGACCAAAACTGAAATCGCGAAAAAAAATTCTGCTGTTCCCTACATTTTGACGAGTTATGCGATCATAAATGTAGGGAACAGCTGTTTTTTTTTTTCGCGATTTCTGGTTTGGTCCCATAGTAAAAGTTGTTCATAATAATGAGTACAATCTCCCATTTCGATTTGTCGCATGTTTTCAATTTTACCCTGTATATGCTACCTTGAGGGGCCCGTGGCTAAATAATAACAACCGCACAGGTCGATCGATCAGGTTAAGCTACGCTTGCCGCGGTTGGTCCATGGATGGGTGACCATTTTTACATACCAAGATGGGCTCTGTGCCTAGGAAAGCACGATAAGCCGTTGGTTCCAGCTGTCTTTTGTAGATCTTTGACCGTCGTTACGGGTCGTCAGAAGCCCGAAATTCTGACAACCAATCTTACAAAGGGGTATCGTAAGACCCAGTAGCTGGATTGTGGGGGTCAAATAGGCAGTCGCTCTATGTAAAATACTGGTATTCAGCTGCATCCGGTTAGGCTGGAAGTCGAGCTAGGCAGATGATAATGATGGTTTGGCAGTGTGCTCCGTATATAATAAGTCAGGGAGAAGTATTCCCGTTTGAACACCTATGTTTAGAGCACCAAAGGTATTCCCATTTGAGCACCAATCAATATTTTACCGTGGTGCTCAAAGGGGAATAGTAAAAAATATTCAACTTTATTCCCTTTTGAGCACTTAATACTCGTAGAATAGAGTACACTTTATCATGATATACTACTGGGCCCCAACTTAAGAGTTGGAAGTCGTAGGCTCGAATCCAGACAGGCGCTTTACTTTGTGTAAATTAGTTCATCACCACTGCTCACAAAACGGGGAAAGAAAACATTGTGCGGATACCAGCATGTCCTAGAATAAAAGATTCGAAGAAAATTAACATCTACCATCTTGCACTGGGCACGCGTGGCAGATTACAGCCCCACTCCCTGTCGGAAAGAGGAGGCCTGTGTCCCAGCAGTGGGAACATTATTCTCCCAGGAACTTTTTTAACACGCCACCTCGAACCAGCCCGGTCATCTCGCCATCTCTTTCTGGGCCAGTCACGGTGGCGCCGTCCATCTTCAGGCACCCATTGTGTGGAGAATTTCGCTCAGCGGTCACCGTGCATACGCCCATCCCATTTGAGCCTGGCAGCCTTCTTTCCTAGTTCCAGTATGCCCGCCTTGGAACAAACATACCTATAGAAAAATTTATTCATAGACAATGTATATATAAGTACCTATGTAGCGTCACAGGAGATTGTCAATCACCCGCCAATATGCCTGATATCCGATGTATCTCTCATTCATGCTCAACTTGACGTGAAGCATCAATGTAAAATGTTAAGCAGTAGACTAAAGAGTTTGATTGACGGTTCTTTTTTAATACATAATATCGAACACCTAGAACTAAAGAGAGCTAACTAAAAAAAATATATAAATAAAATAAAAATCAAAAAATCTAAATATAATATTTGAGGTATGCATACCATCGAATTCCTTAACTCACTACACTACCTAGCGACCAACAAAACAGATGCAAAAACTTATAACATCATTGTTCTATCTGCATTTAAAAAGTATTGATCAATACAGCAAACTCTTGTAGATGAGGGAGATGGTAATCAGTTTTTCAACTTTTCTGAAAAAAGTGTTTTTTTGAGTTAATCGCTGTTTAGATTAGGTGTTCGATATGCCAAAAAAAAAAATACATTTTCTACTCTTGAAAATTGGTGAAATGTAGGTGAAATTGGTGTATGTAGGTATTTTAATAACGACTTCAAAAAACGGTTAGCTTAGGCATTTGGCGAGTTTTCTTTTTTCATGATTTAGTAAATTTCAATTTTCATTATAAACTAAGTTCTTGATATTTTGAAGACACAACCGTTCTGAACATGGCACTAGGTAGTAGACATGAGTGACACGAGAATAGAAAAAAATAAATAATAATACAGATATATAAAATAATCTAAAATATTTAAGTACATCTTGCAGATAAAATAATACATAAATAATAGACAAGCAAAATGTTTAGTATATTATTCGTGATCTCCTGACTATGATTATAATTAAGTAAGTTAAAACCTATTCCCACAAAACAACTTAATTATCTCCAAAAACAGGGCATCCTCTCTCCTACCATTTTTGCTGTGCCCTACAGGGTCCATAATGATCTAAATTATATAGTTACCACCTAAGTACACATTATGGTAAAGCAATAAAGATATTGAGTATTGAGATAAATAGACGCAGAAAAGGTTTGACAGTCAGTAAGGTTTGTAGAGAAGCTGACTATCCTGGATGACTGTGTCGCTGGCTTATTTACACCTATTATTCTATTGACAATATTGTGAACACATGTATTTATCACATAACTAATTTACCTTTATTTTAAAATATTTTTACCTATTATAGTATAGCAATTTATTCTAGGTGCATCTGTTTCACATTTAACTATATAATAATTGTATACAAAATGTTACTAAACATTATTGTTTTGTGACTTTGATTGTAATTTTACGCCACAGGCTGACTATTCAAAATAAACTACTAAATAAAAAAAAAACAAAACAACTTCCTAAATATAACGGAGACAATCGATTAAAAAGAATTAAATTGACGCAAAAACATTAAGCCGTAATCATCAAAAACAAAGTAGCATATTACAAATTAATCTAATTAAACAACAATAAAATCCGAATAGAAACGTTCTCAAACAAATTGTCTGGTACTAAATCAATCGGAGAGCAATAAGACAGCTTTGAATGACTGCCGTCGACCAGGTATGGCACGACATCCGCATAGCCGTGTCAGGCACAGCTAGTTGCAACAGAAATAAATGAGATTATGTAGGAGTGCATATTCTCGCTTCGTATAATTATGGGAGGAGCAGCGTGGCCGGTGTGTGACTACTCAACACCGCGGATATACTGACATAGGACTATACAGGGTGAAATTGAATTCATGGGCATCCTTTTAAAGGGTCATTGTAAACATCATTTTGAACAACTTTTACTATGGGACCAAACCTGAAATCGTGAAACAAAAAATCACCTCTTCCCTACATTTTGACGAGTTATGTGAACATCATTATTCAAGGAACAGCTGATTTTTTTTCGCGATTTTTGGATTAGTCCCATAGTAAAAGTTGTTCATAATGATGAGTACAATGACCCCTTAAAAGGATGCCCATGAATTTAGTTTCACCCTGTATACATGTAGTAAGAATACTTCGTATACAAAAAAGTCAGCTTTTTCTTACATTTTGCAGAACCAGTATTTTTTGTCTTTATCTTTCATGCGAAAATTTAACAATGTAATTATGGTTTTCTTTATTCTTCCTTTATTTACATAATCAGCCTGTAATATCCCCACTGCTGGGACACAGGCCCTCTCTGTGACAGGGAGAAGGCTACCACGCGGGCCCAGTGCGGGATGGTAGATGTCACTTTTCTTCGATTTTTTTCCTTCTGGGTTTCCCTTATTTAGTTAACCACATAGAGTACTTACAACCAAATCTATCCGCGCGACTACTTTGTACAGTCAACCGTACGTCAATGGTAACAAATCCAGTATAATTAATAGCCTCTTATTTTATTGAACCTCCGTACTACGCTAGGCTAGTTCAAGGGCAAAGTGTTACCACGACTTGCGGTGTACTGTCACTTCTAGGCGACAATTTCAATTAAATATACAATGGCAAACACAGGATAAACTTTAAAAATGCTCATAAAAGATTCCTTCAGCCGTTTTGTCAATCAAAAATTCAAAATAAATTCAGTTACTTAATTGATTTACTTTGTGCCCGTGATAGCGGCACGTTTACATTAAATAACAAGTATTACATAGGGTGGCCAATTCAGAAGTGACAACATTACATTTCGATTATTTTTATTAAAAACTAAAATTACGTGAAAATCATCATCATCTGCCTAGCCTTTTCCTAACTATGTTGGGGTTGGCTTCCAGACTAACCGGATGCAACTGAGTACCAGTATTTTCCATGGAGCGACTGCCTATCTGATCTCCACAACGCAGTTACTCGATAAAACGAAACCCCTTGGTAAGACTAGTTGTCAGACTTTCGAGCTTCTGACAACCCGTAAAATTACGAGATATTTTTCCATAATTATATTATTCAGGCTTGGCAGTTTTATATGGTTCATAACATTTGCCATGCCATGGTAGGACCACCTTCCTATACGGAGGTCCTGCGCCGTTCTGACATGTATGACATGGAGGCTTTACTTACGCAGCGTCAACTCAGGAGGTGCGGACACCTTCTTCGTATGGTGGACCACCGTTTACCGAAAGTGGTCTTTTACTCTGAGATGGCAGAAGGTAAACGGAAGCATGGTGGCCAACATCTCCGCTATAAGGATGTGTTCAAGAGGCGTCTAAGAGCTTGTGCTATTGATCCAAGTGGTTGAGAGAGGCTCGCTTCACATCAGCCGGGGGTTGCGGAAGGATCGTACGTTCCCGCAACCCCCGGCGTAGGTGTAAGATGGAACACCGGGGTGGTTTTTAGCCAGAAAGAGTCTGAGAGACCCCGCCGTCCACCCCAGGGCGGCGGACATCCATAAGGATTTTCCACCACGAAAAAAAAAAAAGGTTCGCTTCACATTGGTCGTCCTGGCGCTCTACTGTCTACAAAAGTGTTAAAAATTTAGCGCCTCGATACACTAACCGAAAAACGCCAAATACATAATAAGCCCTCCCTTTAACTCTGCCGGCCAACTCTATTGCATTAGTTGTGATCGAGTATTTAAACACGCTAGGAAATATTAATAATTTTAAAGGGTCGTCGCTATCGAAATTGATAAGGAGGGCAAATGCCATATTGCCACATTTTTTGTACTTAAAATACGATCGCTTCTAATGATGTTCCTCATTAAAAATTTTGCATACTTTATTAGGTAGGTATCCCACTAAAAAAGTCACAAATATTCTAGTTTTTGTCTTCAAGATTAACCAAGCACGTCATTGTAGATAACCCTACAGAAAAAAGTCAGCATCTGTCGCGAAATCTTCAGTGATCAAAATGGTATTCGTAACGATTGGTTAGAAATATTGTGTCGTTTTTTAATCCGTTGAAGATTTTCAGGATAACAGCTGATTAGTGAAGGCGGCGGTCACGGTATTATAAACTGTGCATAACGAATTTGCCATATTTCATCTAAATACTAGACATTAAAGGTTGTCTTTAAAAGATCGCTCTTAGCGATAAGACCGCCCATTGCGTCACCCATTGTAAAGTTTCTATATTTAATGTCTGTAATTTATATAGTGTATATAATAAAGAGTATTCTATTCTATTAAATAATTGTAAAATTTGGCGCAAAATCAAAATGGTAGCTGAAAAAAGTAGTAAACATCCGAGCTGGCCACCCTGTCCAAGTGTGTCTGTTTCGCTCGTCCCCAGTACAATGCGATTTCATGATTGTATTTAACGAATTTAATTGATTCAAACTGTAATTTCTGTTTGCGGCATAATTTGATTTTCTTTATTGCGATTTCGCCTCTTGATTAAAATTTAATCTTTAGCGAGAAGGACAGAAAATTATTAATTAATTTAACTCTGATTACGTAAGCTGTTCATCTAAGATACCGCTGAATTTACGGTTAAGGAATGTTGAATAGATAAGGAAAGATATCATGAATAGATATGGTCTGAAATCGGCATTTATTATCATGGTTTGTGTTGTGGGAAAAACAGCATTCGCGACTACCCAACTTCGTCAATCAATAGATTACGTACCCTAGTAGGCCGCTGCAAGCAAAATCTTGTGAAATGGGGGATTATTGACACAAGCGACACAAAGTGCGAATGCGGTGCTCCTGACCTACCCGTGTCCCATAATGTTGGAGTATCCACAATGTCCATATACCTGCACGTCTCCTCAGGAGTGCAGGTGTATCACCTAAAAATGCCACTGATTGGCGTGGCCACCTACAGGGCCCAACTCATCTAACATAATAAAGTATTTTACCGTTGACTCGAAAAGTCGGACGTTGGACCAGCCACGACCTACTTCTTGATCGTGGCTGGTCCAACATCCGACTCATTACAATCTTTCTATGCGGGCCAATTAAAATAACATTAGAATGATTAATTAATTATCAATAATGGGAAGAAATGATGATGACTTTCATTCACTCAAACACTAACAATGGATTCGATACTAAAGCATTTAATTAGCTCAGATTAATTCTAAATTAATCGTGTCTACCTGTTGGCCAATATACATAGTTCTCGTTGAGTGGCAGGTGGCCGCTTGCCAACACCGCTGCCCATCTTGTGATCGACACAAGTAAACAAAGCACGATTGTATCACACTTTTACGTGATGATGCGGAAATGAGGTGGATTCCGGAAAGCAAGGAAATTATATTGTTTAAGGGCTGATGATAAATACACCCAAATATGCTCGGATGGAACAGTCGATATTAGTGCAGGATATCAACTCAGGGCGGCGGCTGATGAACATCTAGCACGTCAAAGGCGGCGCCCACGGACCCAGTCAGGCGGTCCACTGTACACCCACCAACTCGCACTAGACAAGCGTGGTGGGTTAATTTGAGGCCTTTGCCCTGCAGTGGGACGTCACAGGCTAATAAGAATAAGAAGGGCTGATTTTTCAATAGTCTGAGAACTTTTAATTGAGGAATTAATTTCTTATTGCTGTTTGACAGCTTTTGTATAGAAAACTACCTGACCTGCCGAACTTCGTACCGCCTCAGAATCATCTTCATTTTTTATTTCGTGAATTTTCTTATGTTTTAATAGTTATTCTGCTATTCGGGGCGGAGACAAATCCAACAAATCAAAGATCATAAAAATCGGTCCAGCCGTTCTTGAGTTATAAATGGTACTAACCCCGACTTTGTTTTATTTATATAAAAAGTTAATTATGTCAAACTGTCATAATTATTCTTCAGATAAAAGTTATCTGACTATTGAAAAATCAACCCTAAGTCACATTGAGTAAATGTGAAATCATTTATTTCAAGAAAAGTATTGCTGATTCTTATGATAATAATTCTGAAACTTATTTGTTTCGGTCGCGAAACCTGATACTGACCTGCAAATTGCAAAAACCGTAAGGTAATTTTAATTGTGCGGGCTACCCGCATGCGCCTCGTCCGCACTACGCTGCTAAATAATACTTGTAATAGCTGTAACATTGTTTTACAGAATATCACCTCATTTTCACTCCAATACGTCAGTTTTACAAGTCCTTTTAAAATTATGCGCAAAATTGTCTATGCACGTCTTGCTAGCCATTCGAGTTGGCTGTTTAAGAGCAAGTTTTAAGTTGGAATCTAGTAGTAGACACTCTAGTGTAACTGAATTATTATTTAGTTTTAAAATTTCGATATTAAAATCGCCAGCAATTACAATATTCTTAGAACGCCTGTGGGATATAAGTTCGAGTAATTTTTCAAGTTTATTAAAACAATCATTTATATTCCTAGCATTTGCTACTATATAGATATGTTGTGGCCATATCGTAGATTTGCTCACTTCATGAAATGCTCGAGAATTTTATGAAATGTTTCACTGTCACATCATGACGTGGTCTGGCGAGATCAATGATTACTCAACGTTGACAATATGAACAGTTAAACGTGCGACTGTTTCATTATGTGGCCAAACATTAGTGATCATATCGTAAAATAATTAGAATATCCGCCGGTAGAGGCATTGATGTCGGTTTCCTCAGTGGGTTCCCTATCCATTTGCATACAATTTTAAGACCTAATATAACTTGGCATACTTTTGTTTCTCCTAATTATATTTTCGCATAACAGCTTAAACGCATAATTTCTGTAATCATAACAATGATTAAGCATAATATTCTAAAGCATAAATTTAGCATGCTCGTTTTATTTTTAACGACGCCAGGTCGACGGAGCCCCGCTGCGCGGGATTCCTATTTCTGTCTGCAGGGTTTAAAGGAACTTAACCAAATCGAACCTCGGGGTGCCCCTGACGTCGTTTAGTATTATGCGAATCCTGAATTCTTGATATGGCCAAACGTCGAATGATATATCATTAAACGTTGACTTTTAAACGATATGGTCAATCTTAGCTGGCCATTTCATGATACACAACCTTTTTATGAAATGACCGAACACTTCATGAAATGATATATTCTATGATCTGGCCACGACATATACATTATGACTATTAATTTATAATTAATAAGCTCAAACACTCAAAAACCTTTGGTGATGACAATAATTGAGGTATTCCCCTCCATTGGTGACAATTATTAATAATAATAATACTTGCTCCTCACTGGTACTCATGCTAATTGTGTGCTACTAGATAGCATCCGCTCACGTATTGCTTCAAGCAGGCTCTTGTGCGTGTGTATTTCGGTCTATAAACTGTATTAGAACATTTGATAACAACGAAGGTTTAGAGAATAGACAACAAGTTTCCATTTGTATTCAGTGTTATTTTAATGATCATGGAGAAGGTGTCTAAATAACATCTCACTGACACGAGGGACTATAGTTCCCGCTTAACTGTGATTCATCGCAAACATTACACAACCTCATTAATTTCTCCGTACACGGCGGTGAGGCTTCAAACCGTTTCAATTTCGGAGATTTTTCACAGACAAACATAAGTTTTACTCCTTCTACACTGACGTCGTCCAACTTCCCGTTCCAAAGATAAGCCCCTCGGTTCTGGATGCCCTCATAATTGTCAGGCTGTCCGGGATTCCACTTGTTGAACACGTGTTCTATTCCCTCACCTGAAAGCGACAAACATATTAATTAGGTTTTTTACTGTATGAAACAAATATAACAATTAATTTCTGTACTGAAAGGGAAAAGGGTTAAAGCTAAGGAGCCTAATGAGTGTGAAAAATTAAAAGGCAGTAACCGCCTTATCTCATACCGTGAATGGTGGTCCAGATGCGCTCCTTGCCCCAGGCGCTCAGACCGATGTGAAATCTTTCCCACTGTTCGGACTTCTCGGTACGAGGAGGGAACATGTCCTTGACGATGCCAGCCTCTTCGTCATCATTCAGGATGACAAGATGACCCCCCTCAGATGCACATATCCTGTACGCACGGGTCCAGGTCTGTTTCTCGAGATGGACCTTGTAACAGCTGCCTGTTTGCTGATTGAGGTGATATTCTGAAATATTTTTTAAATATTTTTTTTTGTAGTATGCACCTAATATAAGGCTTATTAAACTATTTGAATTCGCACTCATTCAATGCTGTTGCTTTGAATCAAAATTTGCATATAGCCTTCCGTCCTCCCATATATGGAAGCATCCACAACTTTTGGAAAAAGTAGACTAAATTATTAGAAACACACTAACGTCGATCCTAAATCTGAGGAAGCATCACATATTACTACCACGAGTACGAACAGTCAATGGTGAGAAAACAAAATGTTTTGGCGGGAGTGCAAAAATATAATAAGTCACCCAAAGAGGTAAAGAATTTCGTTTTAAGTGTAGTATTTTAAAACTAAATAAAAGTGACATTCTAAATGTCCAAACATTGCTAACATAAAATACGTTGCTCTATTTTGGCACCGGCCTCGCTTTCCTTATCTACTTGGTCACATCGAATAAAGTAAGTAGGTACCTAGAATTCTGTTTTCAATATTGTTGTATGGCTGACTTGTAGTGCAACTTGCTGCTAGATAATGCACTTACCATCATCAAAGGTGCCGCATTCGTTCATCGTGTGATTGTCGAGTTTCCTGTAGCATATGAAAGGTAGCGGCTCCTTGCATGACGAGTAATACGCGCGTCCATCGACGGTCATAGTGAGGCAGTCTCCAGTATCGGCTCCGTCACCACGTGAACCCCATCTTATTTCCATGTCGGACAGTGGCACTCCTGGAACATACGCGCCAAGAACATTAAACTAATGAAAACTAGTCGCAGCCTTGATGTGTGTGCTCACCTTGCGAACTACAATGGCTTGTGCGAGATGTTCAAAAGAAAAGAAAAAAGAAAGTTTATTCTGCACTAATAGTTACAACATTTGGACACGACGTACGCTTTATCTATAAAGTCAAAATCTTTATCTGGCCGGTAACGGCCAAATGTATGTTTTTTTATTTATTATTGAGTCATTCAAGATAACATTAATCTTAATGAATGTCAATTTGAAGATAATTAACAAAACTTTGACAAACCTTCTACAGATACATAGTCTCCTTTAGAGTAAAAATCATGGG
Source organism: Amphipoea lucens (assembly GCA_947508005.1). Classification (NCBI taxonomy): domain Eukaryota; kingdom Metazoa; phylum Arthropoda; class Insecta; order Lepidoptera; family Noctuidae; genus Amphipoea; species Amphipoea lucens. The sequence goes on along the minus strand of OX382358.1, from coordinate 1,209,549 downwards.
TTCCCAGGAAAATGTGACCATTCACACCAAACTGTGTCATCTGTGAGTGAAGAGCATTAAGTAGCCCTTTGTTGAGCGGCGACGCCAACACCGCGCCTGTAACATATTACACTGAGGTCTGTACATTACACATGAGAGAGCGAAGCGAGCGGTGCCATGCACTCAAGCCAAGTTGGTCGCACGGCTGCAACAAACGCGAACTGTGCGAGCGAAGTGAGCGGAACAGTAGCGGTAGCCAACGAGCGGCCTTGATAAATTTATTTATTTCTGTAAGTAGGTTTCTATAAACACTTAACTATAAAAACTTACATATCAATAAAATAATAATAATATATTTAAAAAAAAAGGACGGGTTGCACTCCGGGAGTGCCGGCAGAAGTAAAAACTTGAATATTAACGTTGTGCATTTTTGATATTTTGGAATGGTTAGGGAATAATTTTGCACGAATTGCTTTAATTATCAGTATAAAAGTACTACCATTTATGTGGTAGAATACAATAATTATTTATTGCGCTATCGTACACAAACATGACAATTAAAGTAAAGTAGCAATTTTTTTGTTTTATAATAATTTTACGAATACACAGCAGTGTGGCCACTACACAGCCGGTCGAGCGATCAGCTGTCACCATCCATGGATGCGCGTGGCACGCTGTAACGTAAACACACACGAACATTCGCGCAAGCGCCCTGCGCCGCCTAAACGAAACAGCAGGCATACATTTTCGCCGCGCCATAGAAAGAGAGGGGGATACTTCCTCTCCTACGCCGCGCCGGCTGTCTACTATCCATCCGTCTTACGAATTTTCGATCAGTGTCACGTGTCCTGACGCGAGTTTAACATTTTTTACCCATTACAAAAAAAGTGTACAACGCCGCTAAAGAAGTTGTCACTTCAAAAAAAAACAAGATGGGGTCGGTGTTTCCTATCCGACTACTCCAAAACAAACTTATTGGTTACAGTCACTTTTAAAGTCCAAACACAATCTTATTCACCTCATCAGGACCATGTAGCAGAATATGAAATGGTGTTTTGAGAAAATAACCACACAGATTTGAGTGGGTCTGCCCAGTCAATGCATGCATTCGTCAGTAATCATCTCAGCCTATTGCAGTCCACTGCCGGACACAGGCCTCTCTCAGGCTGCGCCACAACACCCGCCCCCCTCACCCTCGCCAGTAATCGTGTAGCTCAACTCAGAACTTGAGGAGCTAAACCACTTGACGAGTACCAAAGACTCGACATTTGGGTGGGTGCATAAAGTACGATCATATAAACGAAAACATGAACATACGCCTCACATTCAATATTAATACTGGATATCTTTCTTGGGAACCGTCTTAGTAGTGGTTAAAGTTACCAGTGTCAAGTTGGCACGAAGGCTAGTTTTAAGGATAGATTTTTATCACCTTGTTGCCTCCAGTGGTCGAAACATAAGAGAAACAGCGGAGTTTACCTTCATCATGACATCTAACGAACGCTTCCTCCCAAGTTTCGGGCGTCGTGTGCAGCTTGAGCCAGCCATCTGCTTCAAAGTTGAACAAGTAATCAGGCTTGCATCGCACAACGTCTGGAAAAGAAATTAAATTCAATTTATTTGCAAGAATACAGATAGTCGGGTATTGTAACAGTTTCTAAAACAATTCGCTAAAACTAACATGCTAAATTATTGATAACATTAAATGAAGCTAATATAATAACAGTTAAAATAATAAAATTTTGTATATTGGTTTGGAAGCCCTAATAGATTGTCATATGTGAATATATTGCAGTTCCAATAATATTACACACCTACATGTGTCGAATTGATAACCTCCTTTTTTTGCAGTCGGTAATAAAGTACTCACCAGTAACAATCAACAAGTATGATAAGCAAACAAAATATATGTTCAACATTGTGGCGTAGGGACCCACTGTAGGTAGCTATCGTTTCGCTGTTGCAGCTGTAATGTTTGAGCTGAAGATAACATGCGGTTATATACTGTGTCGTATCGTGAATCTTAATTGTCATACTAACATACATATAAAGGTTTTCTCTGTGTATATTTTCTTGAGCGATCGGTTCCTAAGTAGCTTTTTCAGCGTCCAATTTGATAACAATTAATTTAGTATATTTTAATAGTAAGTAATTTTTTTTCAAATGTTAAGTGTAAGGATGATGAACGTTTTGGCACGCCAAAACAGCAACAATTGTAGTGTCGTTTAAAAAGGTCTAATACAATATTTACTATGACGTCTTTTATTAATTCGGTGTCCGTTCGGAGTTATTCCGGTACGATTATGACTTCTTTTGCAGATATAATAATTATATTATTTTGTATTTCTTCAGTTCATTTTTCTTAGACGACGACGACCACACGATAACGTTATTTATTGTTATAAATTGTGTTTTCTTTTATAACATTAAATTATATTAGGTATAATAACTAGTATGACCCAGATAATGATATCCTTTAAAACCCGATATTTTTGTGCTAGGTATGATGGGGTAGCATAGTTTAGAAGTAAAGAGAAATCTTAGCCTGGTAAAATATTTCATCCGCTAATTCGTGGTACACACTTTGTCCTCGAAAATATCCTCTATTCTCAATACCTCAAACCAATACCATAACCGTACTACTTATTCGGACTGATTATGCAATAATTATTTAACCACCCGTTGGTCTCGTGGTTGCAAATGCGACTGTTGCGCGACTGCTGCGCGACTGCTGCGCGATTGCTGCGCGACTGCTGCGCGACTGCTGCGCGACTGCTGCGCGACTGCTGCGCGACTGCTGCGTGGCTGCTAGGTCCGATTCCCAGGTCCAACAAATTGTTATTAGGTTTTCCATTAGGAATTTCTTAGTAACAGCCCGGAGTTTGGAATTGGCGGTTTAATACCTCCGTGCCTCGCAGAGCACGTAAAGCCGTTGGTCCAGCGCCTGATCTCTCCCCAGTCGTGTCGGATTGCCATCTCATCGGACTTTGAGAGTAATGGAACGGAGAGTGCACCTGTGTTTGCGCACACACTTGTGCACTATAATATCTCCTGCGTACCTGGCTAATCTCATTCAGGTTGGCCACCCAGGTTGGTGACCGAAACCGGTATGGAGGCTATTATGTATACCCATGCAAAATTTCAGCTTTCTAGTATTTATAGCTAAGCTGCGGAAAGACAGAAATACAGACGGATGAACATGGCGAAACTATAAGGGTTCCTTGTTGACTACGGAACCCTAAAAACGATAAACCAAGATTAATGTGACTCTACATTGGTATGATAAGCAATTTACATTTGTTCAAATTCACGCGAATATTCGAGTATGTGCCCCAGAAAAGTATTAAACTTTCTTGAGGATTCCAAATATACCAAAACTCCACATAAACACAAAATAAACTTCCTTCTTACCGTTATAAGGTGATAATATTTTTTGTCTCTACGTCACTATGTGCTAGTGCCCGTTTCCGGGGGCCCATTAGTGAGTGTGCAAGTCACCCTCTGCCATTTTATTCGTGTATACATAAAACATTGATCAGGCAGGGGTCATAGTTCTTCCATAGTTCTTGGTAACCAGTCTATTTTAGCTACCCTAAACCATAGTCCAACTTTTTATTTTTCCATATCCTGCAATAGTCCTACACCAACCGGGGTTATCCTTGGGTGCATTTGCATAGTGCATGCAGAGATAATCGTCGGTTGGTGCCGCATTTCATTAAAATTTCCTAAGGGGCCGTCCAAAAGATCGGAACTCCATGATCCCGAGATATATAAATTCATATAAATAATAATTATTATTATTTATTTCTCACCACAATAATCCACACTAATACTAATATGTATATTATAAATGCGAAAGTGTGTCTGTCTGTCTGTTACCTCTTCACTCTTAAACCGCTAAACCGATTTAGATAACATTTGGTATATAGACAGTTTCCCCATCCCCTCGGAAAAGGACATAGGATAGTTTTTATCTCGGTATTCCCACGGGTTTGAGACGTACGCGGGTGAAACCGCGGGGCGCTGCTAGTATCCTTATAAAATAATAAAAAAAAACAATATTGTCCAGTCATGGGCTTAAAGATAAGTATTGTGGAAGACTGGTGCCTAAGCTAAGCCGAAGCCTGCATTTCAGGCCACCAGGTCTCCGCCCCAAGTACATAATTTTACTATGGTTTCCCGTATACTAAAACTAGACAATGATTTTAATTTCACTTAAGTATAGGAAGGAGTGTTCGTATGGAGTGTGCAAGTGTGTGTAGGTATAATTTCATTGGCGGTGTTGTAAAGTGCTTTTCGCGAGTACGCCCAATCTCTCTTGATGGATACTCGCGAAAATTGACGGTGACGAGCTAATTCACTATGAAACATTTACGAAATGTCAGTCATATACAATAGTTTGTTTTGGGTGAAGTCTCTGTGAAACGTTTTATCTACTGACGTCACATTTAGGCCAAGCTATACTGTTGAGCTAATATATTCTGTGGCAGCTAAACTAAAGTAGGAACATAACAGAACAGCACCCCGCTGTTCCCAAAGGGTTCGGCAGAGGTGCAGAGTACATCCAACACACACTCCACTAACTAGTGTTGCACTGATGTAACACATTGTCAAGGTCACCTTTCACCGACCAAATGAAGAGCAAAGAAGACCAGCATTCGATTCGAAAGGGTTGCGAAATAAGGAAGCGATTGCGGAAAGAAAACTCAGTAATTTCCCAATTTGTTTATCTAAAATCTATATAGTTTTTAGTGGTGCCATTTGATCTTTATTTATACCTCTCGTCAATAGCTTGTGGTGGATCTTCAAACTGTACTGAATTAGGAGACTTCTCACAGACGAACATAGCTCTGGAAGTAGGAGTATCGTCATCCAAAGTGCCTGCTCTGAGAAAAGTAGCATGATCTTGATTGCCGTTATAATTGTCGGGCTGGCCCGGGTTCCAATCGTAGAAGACATCTTCTAATCTTTCACCTGCAAAAGGTAACGAATCTAATTAGTAACCAGTGCCCGGTTTGTCCCACTACTGGACAAAGGCCTGTCTACTATTCTCCTTCTACAGTATCTGGTGCCGTATTATTAAAGTCATCATCGTTCCGTTGTAAAAAGAGATAGCCCTATACGGGCTGTATAGCTCCATCTTTCTCTTATCCTAGAACAATTTTGGCTCTAACACGTCACAATACGGCCGCTGTATTGCTTCATTGATATCCACACTCACATTGAGTTATGTCGAAATGTTACCGTGTATGTTACGTAACAAACAAACATAAACTCACGCCACTTTCCCATGGGGGTGAGCAGAAACGTCATGATCCTTACATACTCCCTTTGCTTCGTTTACGTTCATACATCTGGTCTAACACACACGTCTTGCAAGAGCTACACACCACCCGTTACATATAAGAAACGTTTTTAAACTAGCAGCGCTAAAGCATTCCCTCTTACTCACACATTTAACGCAGTACGAGTAATGTAGTACATACAAGTGAGAAAACAAAAACACCGCCTTTTTTTAGTTTCTTACTCTACTGAAAATACACGATGCAAATTGCCTCAACTTATGGTATGCCTCAGGCAATTAGATCGCATCATGTAAAGCAGGTATAAGGGCCATTCAAGCGTCTGATAGAAAAATCAACATCGACTCAGCCTATCACAGTTCACTGCTGGACATAGGCCTCTCCCAGGCTGCGCCACAAAACCTTGTAGTCCGCCTTCTGCATCTAGTCTGTCCCAGCCACCTTCTTAAGGTCGTCGGTCCGTCTAGCTGGAGGGCTGAAGTGGCAGTGCGCTTGCCATCTCTGTCGAATGACCGATGGCAGGTGGAGCAAACGCGCTTTAGAGTGGAGACCGCGTATCAGCAAGCGTAGTGTGGGACAGAAACATAACAGGCAAGAATTTCAGTCAAGAATATTCATGATGTAGATTTTCATACGAAAATAGTCTTTTACCGTGAATCGTAGTCCAAGTGCGGTCGTCGCCCCAGGCAAGTAGACCTATGTGGAAGTGTTCCCACGGGTCAACTTCACCAGCCCGAACGGGGAACAAGTCCTTGACAATGCGAGCCTCTTCTCTGTCGTTCAGGATGACCAGGTACCCCCCCTCAGATGCACATATCCTATACGCGCTGGACCAGGTCTGTTTCTCCTGATGGACCTTGTAACAGCTCCCTGTATATTTACTGAAGTGATATTCTGAAATACATAATTATTTCAAGAATTATGAAAAATTATATTTCAATCAAACAACTCGGCTTATCGCAGTCCACTGCTGGACATAAGCCTCTCCCAGGCTGCGCGACAACATCCTGTCCTCCGCCTTCCACATCCAGTCTGTCCCAGACACCTTTTCAAAGTCACCGGTCCATGTAGCATCAGTCTAAATGATATCTATTTCTTTAAAATGGTTTTATAAACACTTTTCATGTCAAAAACATGAAAAGTGTTTATACACCGACTACTCTGAGCAGAAATACCGAAACAAGCTCAGATGTCACAGTCTCATTTAAAGGGCAGACATTGTGTGGGTCACGGCTGTTTTTATACCAATGAACTCTCTGATAGATCGGCATTGACAGCACTAGTATCGACTGCTTACCATCATCAAAGGTACCGCATTCGTTCATCGTGTGATTGTCGAGTTTCCTGTAGCATATGTAGGGTTGTGGGACTGTGCAGGATGAGAAATACACGCCTCCACCGGCGGTCATAGTGAGGCAGTCTGCGTCACCGGGTCTGATACCACTTGGACCCCATTTTATTTTCATCTCAGACAGTGGCACTCCTGGAACATACACGAGGAACATTTACAATGAAAAATAATCACAGCCTTAATACATGTAGGGTCGGTTGGGTAAGTTTCAAGATCTCATAATTGAGGCGGAGTTTCACTGTGCGTAGGATGGGCGTTTGTTTACAAAGCGTAGCTACTATATATTTTTTTAATTACAATTTAACACACGACTGCCCAAAATACGTATGATTTTTATTTCTTATCTTTTAGTGAAAGCATATTTACAACTTCTTATTCACTACAGACCTTATTACCAGCTCGGTGTTTTCAGGGGGATTCCTTTTTTGTTTATATTAATAATTCAATAGTATATAACTTATAATATATGAACTAATCGGCGACATGCGAAATGGATATTTTTAGTGAACAATCGTTATTGACTAATAGAGTTATATTAGGTCCTTACATATGAAATTGGCGTTTTTCGTACTGGCCACTTTAATCACGAATTTCTCCTCTTTGGTAAGGAATTCCAAATTCAAATTTGTACAGCTATTTACTCATGTATTTGTGCTTCGATGACCGTCATTCATTTGTTTTTTTTCTTCTGTTTTTTCTGTTTGCGTCACTCATTTTACAAAATGGAAAATTTAAAATATCGCATTATTTACGAGTACGAGTTCCGCCGTGGCACTAGTGCTGCGGAAACGACTCGAAGGGTGAATGATGTGTATGGCGGTCATGTTGCAAAAGAAAACACAGTTCGTTTTTGGTTCCAACGTTTTCGTTCTGGAAATTTCGACCTGCAGAACAAGCCCCGTGGACGGCCTGAGACCCAAGTTGATAATGGAGAATTGAAGGCTATTGTGGAAGCGGACCCATCGCAAACCACGTCCGAGTTAGCTGCAGGCTTCGATGTTAGTGATAAAACTGTTTTAATTCACTTGAAGCAAATTGGGAAGATTAAAAAGCTTGAAAGGTGGGTACCTCACGAATTGACTGAAGCAAACCGGCAAACGCGCGTCGACTGCTGCGTTACATTACTTGAATTGGAATGTCTTAGACATCCTCCGTACTCCCCGGACCTTGCTCCAACAGATTACCATTTTTTTCGCAATTTGGATAACTTTTTGCAAGGGAAAAAATTCAACTCCGATGGGGCAGTCCAAATCGCCTTCAAAGATTTTATTGATTCCCGTCCGACTGGTTTTTTTAGTAAAGGGATCAATGAACTACCTATAAGATGGCAAAAGTGCATTGAAAACAATGGTTCATACTTTGATTAATTAAATATATTATATTAAAAAATATTCGACTTTTTGTTCCTTCCATACAAAACGCCAATTTCATATGTAAGGACCTAATATATTTTTTAAATAGAATTATCACCTTCTAGTACCATACCTACATAATCTAATTTTCAAAAATAACCGTTGTGGCTCTCACATAAGTACCCATAGATACTACTTTTTTTTAATAAATTGTTATCCGAAATAATGCAAGGATTCTAAAGATACCACATGATCGATACGGTTCAGGCATTTAGAATAAATGAACTCACACACATGCATACGTGAACACTGAAAACATAACACTCCTTTTTTTTGGCATTCGAGGTAAAACACGTTAGTGGCTTAGCTGCGGATAGAATGCCACGTCTACTGAGTAAAAAAAAACCTATATTTGTGTACCTCAGTAGAGGTATGGTTGTACATAGTATTTACTAATTCCATAGTTTGTACCTACAACGCTACAACATTACTTTGGCACTAGCGCCGCCATCTTGTTTTGTCAATACAATATGACAGTGATAATTTCACAAATGCTTCCGAACAACGCCTCTCTGTCGATGTCATTCAGACCCCAAAAGATCCTTGTAGCCTACGCTTGTAGCAACTCTGCAGCCACGGTGCTGTTGTATACATATGACATATCAGAGCTTTACAGGTATAAAGTGACCATGGAATTAGTATGTACTATCTTGATAGTGACAGAGGTGACGGCAACGATCTACAATACCAAACTTCTCCCTACGCTCGGTGTGCCATATTTATGTTCGGGTGAACCCTAATAGCAGTAATGGACAAATCTTCAACATGAAAGTATTTGTAAAGTTGGAGTAACCTTCAACAGAAACGAAGTCACCTTTAGAGAACAAATCATGGGTTCCCAGGAATATATGACCACTCATTCCAGATTTTGTCAACACTGTTTGAAGAGCATCAGCTAGCTGTTTGTCTAGTGGGGACGCCAACACCGCACCTGTAACATGCCACAATGAGATCTATTCTGTAAAATTCTCACCGTGACGACATAGGTGAGCTGTCATCATGAAGCTTATAGATAAAAGTGGAGGCAACACTGTGTACACCTAAGTGAAGAAGACTGTGGTCGGACACTCTTTCTAAATACACACATAAGAACGAGAGAGTGATATGTGTTTTCTTTGTCATATGTATGTATTTAGAAAGAGAGCGTCCGACCACAGTCGGTTTCACTTAGGTATTTAGAGTGTTGTCTTCATTTTTACCTATAAGCTTCTTGGCTGTCATGCCACGAGATTGACACTATTAGCTCACTTCACATAATTTTTCACGGTGAGATTTTTGCAATGTACATTGCACATGATCCGTCAGTCAGATCAAACCCGTGTGATGAAATGAAATGCAGCCAGAAAGCCCGGTGCGAGTTTAAGAGCCAATACTACCTCAGCTAAAATTCACTCTTTATCTCGCTCATACGATACTGCTCACGGACTGAGTGAGAGCGAGACAGAGTGCGGCGCTGGGCGGCAGGCAGCGCCAATAGTTTAGGTATTTGCTTTTTACAGTGAAAATAAAAGAAATTAAAAAAAAAATAACATGAGACCTGCTTTAGAGTAAGTTCAGTTAGTATGCAAAGTTTCATGGTCTAATTTGAAGTATTTTTTGAATACCAGCGGTTTATTGTTCGGGTTTAGAGGTAACTTTGGATTTTTTTTTAAACGAGAAAATTTTATGGAATCGTATTTTCGTCTAACATAGGACATAGCATTAATCCTCAACTTTACCATATATTTATTTCAAAATTAATGGTGCAGTATTTTCGACACAACGGAGGATCACGCGAAGCCATTTGAGGTAGTATAGGCTCTTAACCCTAAACTTGTACTGAATAAACAGCGCCATCATCCATCATTTGTGTTTCACGAACTGTCTCCAAATAAACATTTTTCTTTCTTTCTTTTCCATCTAGTGACAATATTGGGAAACACAAGTACTCCATACAGATTAACGTAAGTGAACGTTATCGCGATTGAATAGGTTTAAGAACTCGCACTAGGCCCACTGATTACGGTAGATCAACGTCAACGACAATTGTTTTGATTCGACATCGATAGAGCTGCCTGCCGAGCGAGTCCATGTCAGGTGGATATGAACGATTTACTGTTGCACGTTAACAGACCGCAATCTAGTTAAAAAAAATAAAAACAAATCTACCACATAAGACGTTATACTTATCATCTTAGATTTCGTTTCCCGTTTTTAGGGTTCCGTACCCAAAGGCTAAAAACGGGACCTTATTACTAAGACTCCAATGTCCGTGTCTGTATGTATGTCTGTCACCAGGCTGTATCTCATGAACCGTGATAGCTAGACAGTTGAAATTTTCACAGATGATGTATTTCTGTTGCCGCTATAACAACAAATACAAAAAACAGAATAAAATAAATATTTAAGGGGGGCTCCCATACAACAAATGTGATTCTTATTTACTTTTAAAAAAAAACTCGTGATAAACTATTAACATACCTACGAATTTGTACGAAACCCTCGGTGCACGAGTCCGACTCGCACTTGACCGGGTTTAGTGCACATTATTTATCTCCTACATAATAATGCATGCAACTTGACGTCTCATTCGATAGTGGTTGACCTTCGATATCTGGGGTCATTAGTATCGTGTATGTGTAGGTCACCTACCTATGATGATTTTGTTGTTTATTATCACGATCCGTCTTCCGATAGTAAAATGGGGATGCCCACAAGCCACATGATTATTAGCAGGATTAGTTTTTGAGAAAATCGCGGACATACAAACACACATACATACGGGTCGAATACAGATCCTCCTTTTTTGAAGTAGGTTAAAAATAAAAGAATATCGCAGTTATTTTTAATTAACTTGTTCATCTGCCTAGCCTTTTTCCAACTATGTTTATGTTGGTGTCAGCTTCCAATCTAACCGGGTGCAGCAGAATACCAGTATTGGAGACATGGAGCGACTGCCCAGTAACTTGATAATACGATTCCCGTTGGTAAGACATGGTTAAATAAAACAAATAATAAATACAGGGTGAAATTGAAAACATGCGAAAAATCGAAATGGGAGATCGTACTCATCATTATGAACAACTTTTACTATTGGACCAAACCTGAAATCGCGAAAAAAAACCAGCTGTTCCCTACATTTATGTTCGCATAACTCATCAAAATGTAGGGAACAGCTGATTCTTTTTTTCGCGATTTCAGGCTTAGTCCTTTAGTAAAAGTTGTTCATAATGATGAGTACAATCTCCCATTTCGATTTGTCGCATGTTTTCAATTTCAACCTGTATTTTATTCAGGAGTTATCGGACGTTCGGGCTTCTGACTACTGGACCAACAACTTACTGAATGGGTAGAAGTTCCCGTAAACACGCGGTAGCAGTTCAAGACAGCCTGATAATGAGAGGAACAGCGGAACTTACCTTCATAGTGACATCTTAGGAAGGCTTCCTGCCACGTAGCGGGGATTGTGTGCAGTTTGAGCCAGCCCCCCGCCAGATCGCTGAACAAGTAATCTGGCTTGCATCGCACAACGTCTGGATAGCAAGGATATTAGCGAACGTAGGGATTAATTGACTGTCAGTAATTGTAAACGACTTCTATATACATTTTAAAACTCCAGAAGCAGATATCAAGGCGTGCCAGTAATCACAAGCTTAGACGCTGGGCCAGTTTAACAATGTCTGAATATGTCTTTAGAACTGAGACAGAATTTATATAATAATAATACAAGCGTATTAAGGCCGCAGCACACTTGTAACACCCGACGCCATCACACTCTTACTTATTGGCCAAATGACGAAAATAGCTCAAAGAAATTAAAAAATGTGGCCAATGGATAAAGCTTCATTATTTTATTTATTTAAAAAGGTACAAGTTCCTTATACTAAAAACTTAAACAAGGCACACACTTAGACCTCTGGGGTCTGTCTTAGCATGCCATGGCCTGAGATTTGATCAACGCGCTATTAACATTTATGTTATAATCGAATTGATGTAATGTTCTTTCTTGCTTTCGCTTTATGTTTTTACTATTCATTGAGTCTCTAATGTCTACAGGTATTTGGTTTAGTAAATTGGGTATTGTGAAGGAAGCGGTACGCCTGCCATAAAAGTTATTTTTGCGTGGCACTTGAAATGATTTTGATTTGGCTTGTCGTGTATTCACGTCATATTTAACTGGAATTTGAATTCGCGTAACGTGGTGTAATAGTGTGTATAAGTCTGTTTCCGCCTTCAATGTCCCATTGCTGGGTCTTTTCTCATACAGATAAGGCACGAGTTTTGATCACCGCCCTTACTCAAGATGGGTTAGCGATTTGAGATTTATCTATAAATATAAAATTCAAAGTCCTGACTGACTGATATATCAACGCACAGCCTAAACCGCTGGTCCTAGAGACATAAAATTTGGAGGGTGTGTCTTTGTGAAGAATAGGTATCCACTAAGAAAGGGTTTTTCGAAATTCCACCCCTAAGAGGGTGATTGGGGGAGGGTGAAATTTCACGCTAACGAAGTCGCGGGCTGAAACTATAAGTCCAGCGGGGTCATTGCGTTACGCAATGACACGATCAGAAGCAATGGGTTTCATTTTGACAGTTCAATAACATTCATTGCGTTATTTACGTTGTTGAGCAGACAAATTTTTCGAACATATGAAGCAATGGATTAGCAATATCCTTCAAATTGATTCAGATTGAGATTGATTGTGCGTTACGCAATTAGGGTGCCGGTTTCCTCACGATGTCTTTTTTTTATGGATGGGAAATCATCAAATGACCCCTCCCGCTCTGGGTGGAGCGGAAGGGAGTGTCAGACTCTTACTGACTAAAACCCATCCATGTTCCTTTCTTAGCCCTTTATGTTCCGGGGTAGCGGTAACCCTTTCAGACAATTCCGCACTCCCGGCAGGCTTCGGCCCTGGCAGGCCCCTTCCTTTTTGCTGACATCTCTTTGAGGCGCGCGTGGAACACATACGCGCCGTCCGGCACGGGCCTGGTTTTGATCGGACGGTGAGCTACCCATTACTCTCCGTTCCTCACGATGTCTGTTCACCAATGTCTGTAGTGTGCTAGATATACTCAGACAGTACATATAAATCGAAACAGTCACTATAATACCATCTGTCAAGTAATTTAAAAAAAAACAGGACCAAGTCTTTTGTAAAATAATAATTTCTACATACACAACTAAGGCACTAACAAAATAATTTAATTTAATTAAATAATTATTAAAAGCTTACCCGTCACTATCAACAAGTATGATAAAGCCAAATATATTTTTTTTATCATGTTTGTGTGCTGTATCGTCTCACTGCCGAAGTAGTAATGTGTTGAACAAAGTTAGCTGTACCTACTCGTGCTACTGACGTGAAGTTAGTAGACTGTGCAAGAGTGACCTTCCAGTTGCCGTAAGGTCACACTTGTATGTACCACAAATCACTAAACGTATTTATCTCTATCGTGATTATTTTATTCTTTTGTTTAACCTTTACTGTCCCAAAGCTGGAAAAAAGCCTCCCCAATAATGATTAAATATAAGTTAAATGTATCTTCATGATTTTTTTCTATCGTATCAAATTAGTTGTATTATGTTTTCAACACACTGTCTACCCTGCATATATCCAAAAGAATATCATATATATTTTCTGATTTTGTTTACTGTAGTCGATCATATACTTTTATTGTTTCTAAAACTTGGGTTTTGTGCGTTTAGGTCCTGTAAGCCCCAGGAAAGGGATGACATACGTGCGCGTAGGCAAGCGATTTGGCAACGTCATCGTCAATGTCACCGCTAGTTCAACTTGTTACAAACTTGCTTCATGTTATGAACTCTGCGATGAATAAATTGCTTATCGGGCGCGCGCTATAATTTGTTTTTTTTTAGAACTTCGGCAATTCATGTCTACTTGAAGGCAATAACTTAGTTTGCACTATCTAAGGCAATTATTGCACTTTTTTTAAAGCATTTAGATTCGGTAAATGAGGATTTATAATGATTATGTAACAGTTACTGCTCCTCCTATTTCGATTTATCGCAAGTTTCCAATTTCATCCTGTATAATGAAATAAAGGAAATAATAAATTATATTTATTTGCAAAAACACGGTTTAAAAACATGGTAAAAGAACAATTCAAAATGCATTTTTTTTTTTCAGAAGGCAACTGACCTTAACACAATTTTATTTTATTTTATTATTATGAGCCTGTTATATCCCACTGCAGGGCAAAGGCCTCCCTTCCGTCTTTCCATATTCTCCTGTCTATTGCTACATCTGGCCAATCCTTTAGATAGGCGTCTAATTCGTCACGCCATCTCTTCCTGGGCCTACCGCGTCGCCGATTCCTGTTATTCGGAATTTTTATTTTATGTATTACTATAAAAACTAACAACAAATAAAATATAACAGACAGTTTTATCTACATTACAACATTAACATGATTCCAGTAGGGTTATTAGGAACATTTTTAGTGCAACCCAATTCAATCTCCCTAGACTCCGCGGCTTCGAACTGTATTGATTGCGGAGATTTCTCGCAGACGAACATAGCTTTCAACTCAGGATCGACGTCGTTCAAACGGCCGTCTCTGTCAAGAGTTGCACGGTCCTGGATGCCATTTATATTGTCAGGCTGGCCGCCACTCCAACTGTTGAACACGTCTTCCAATCTCTGACCTGGAAGAAATTAGAAGACTTTAGCTCCCTTCAAAATGGTTGAGCTGAATGGTGCTAAGACATGGGTCATGTTCGTGAACGGGCGCCGTCAGTAGGGACTGGTCATCTCTTTGCTGCCATGGCTTATTTTAATTTAATATTTGAATTGCTTTTTTTTCTCGTCTTTTCATTATGGACGCTTTTAACGTTCTGCATCGTTCTCACATGTATAACTTTTAACATGAATGATGTAACCAAGACTTTGTAACCATATTATTTTGATTTAAAAGAGTGTCCATGGAGTTTCTTGCCCGTTCTTCTCCATAGGTACCTACGCTTTGGAATGGACAACTACCTTCATCTTTCTGACTGACCGACCCCTTGACAATTCAAAAGTGCCTGTAATTGGTTTAATTGCAATAAATGCTTTGAGTTTGAGTTGGAAGTCGGAATTTTATTTAATTTCACTACTTTTACTCACTTTGACTTCGGTCCCTCAGACCTTAGATTATTCTTTTTTTTCTTGTTACATTGGTAGGTAAGTACTTAATATAAATACTGATTCGCCGTTGTAAGACGATGTAAATGGCACGGTGTATGCATAATTAAATAATCTAATACCGTCAATGGTGGTCCAGGTGCGCTCCTCGCCCCAGGCTCGCAGACCTACGTGAAAACGATCCCACAGCTCATCCGTAGGACTACCAGGGAACATGTTCTTGATGATGCGAGCCTCTTCACTGTTGTTCAGGATGACCAGGTGCCCCCCTTCAGAAGCACATATCCCGTAAGCACGCGGCCAGGTCTGTGTCTGTCGATGGACCTTGTAGCAGCTGCCTGTAGACCGCTTAAAGTGATATTCTGAAATCAAAGCAAGATAAAATACTTATTCAAGATATAAATCGGCCAAATACGAGTGGAAATCGTATTGAAGGAAGAAAATGTAAGTTTTGTTTGGGACAGTATAACAGATTACGTTTAGTTGCAAAGCATTTTTGCTAATTTTTTTAAAACTGTGCTAATAACAGACTAAATCTATACAGGGTGAAATTGAATTCATGGGCATCCTTTTAGGGGGTCATTGTAATCATTTTATTTACCATTTATGTACACACATATATAAACAGACAAAAAAAAAACAGAACAGAAAAATAGGTACAAAGGTGATGCTTATTTCATAAGAAATCTCTTCCAGCATACCTGCGATAGGACAAGAAATAAAGAGATGTAGACAGCGTGTTAAAGAGTAAAGGAGACAAAAAAAATACATAAAACCTAAAAAACAATTCACTTAATAAAACTAAATCATCATTATGAACAACTTTTACTATGGGACCAAACCTGAAATCGCGAAAAAAAATCAGCTCGTCCATATATTTTGTCGAGTTATGTGAACATAAATGCAAGGAAGCGCTGATTTTTTTTCGCGATTTTGGGTTTAATCCCATAGTAATAGTAGTAGTTTTGTTTTCAATGTAGATTTAAGTATAAGTATTCTAAGTTACACTTTCTTATTTTCTTGTTCATATATTTAGATTATTATTATGTTGACACTAAGTAATTATTTCATTTTAAATGTGTGTCTGTGGTTTCGACACCACTAACTTTATTATTATTTGTATACTCTCGTGTAAAATGTAGCGAACTGACCATATTATTATAACATCCTATTGTAATGAAACCTACATTTACGAATAAATTTGATTTGATTTGATTTGTAAAAGTAGTTCATAATGATGAGTACAATGACCCCTTAAAAGGATGCCCATGATTTTTAACCGACTTTAATTAACCGACTTTAAAAAAGGAGGTTCTGTATTCGACCCGTATGTATGTATGTATGTTTGTATGTCCGCGATTATTTTAAAAACTACTGAACCGATTTTGATAATTCTTTCATTAGTGTGATCTACATACTTTCAGGAAGGTTTTAGTATATAATACATTAGGTAATTATTCTTATGTACGAAGTTATATGCACAAAAATGTACTGCATCTCCGGCATTTCTATGTGAATTTTGATGATTCTTTGAGTCGTGTCTTCAATTCTTCAATGCACTAGTGTTAATTGAATTTGTGTGGGGTAGGTACAACTAAAAAAAGGAAAAATAAAAACTTTTTTACAAAAAAAACAACCGACTTCAAAAAAAAACACTACAAAGTGAAAAATAACTTTAATTTCGGAAGTCGGTGTCAAAAAATGAAAATGCGGAACAAACGACACTGACTTCCGAAATTAAAGTTATTTTTCACTTTGTAGCGTTTTTTTTGAAGTCGGTTGTAATTTCACCTTATATAAATAAAAAGTTTTACCATAAACCTTTACCAATTCCGGATTGAAGAAAGACATTTTACTAGGTTTTGTCCGAGAGAGACTTCATACGCGCGGAAGTCGGAAATCAACATTTTTAAATTATACATTTTCAAGAATAAAATGGTAAATGTTTGAGTAGCAGCTAGATGATTCACTCACCATTATCAAAGCTACCACATTCGTTCGTCGTCAGATTGTTGAGTTTCCTGAAGCATATGAAGGGCAGTGGTTCCTCGCATGACGAGGTAGACATGTAATACCTGTTAGTGTTGTACAACGTGAGGCAGTCACCGGTACCAGCTCCTTGTAAACCCCATTGTATTTCCATGTCAGACAGTGGCACTCCTGGAACATTGACGTCAAAATTACGAAAAATAATCGCTCTATCGATGTGTAGGCTTGCGTTAATTTAATTGCAAATTGTTGCAAGACTGCGTATTTTCTTAATGTTATTATATAATCTATTCTTTTCCGTGATCCACAAAGCAGCGTCGAGAGATGCCTACTTTGGTCAGTGGGTCGTCTTAGGGGCGGATTTTACATCATCGGCCGAGGAACGCATGTGGGTGTCGATGTCCGTGACTACCGCCGCCGCGCCGCCCCACCAACGCCAATCGCTTCCATATTTGATAAATAATTAGTAGTCAATTGGTACTAATTAGTACTCGAACAACAAAAATGGTACTTTAGTAGTTTTCGAGAAAATCGACTTTGAAGGTGGTCCGGCGGTAGTCACGCTCCCTTCAGCAGGACCACCATGAGCGCCGAAAAAGGGGGCTTGCTATAGCTATTCTAAGTATACAAATAATTAGTACCCTTAAATGAATATCTATGTGCACGAATGTACATCTCCTAAACAGCTCAATACCATTTACAACTCAATTTTGTCGGGTTATACGCGGAGATTTAGTATGGAAAAGTAATGAAAGCTAATTTCTCTTAAAATACAACTGTTAGGAATCTGAATTTTTGGTCGCTATAACTACTTTAGGAGTACTAATTTTTGTATAAACTTGGGAAGAAATCGCAGAGTTTTTAATAGGGAAATCTTGAAAAGAAAATTGAACACCGTGACTACCGCCACCTCACAAATGGCATGGTATATCTGGTAAACTACTGGAGTACTAATTTAGAATTCTGGGTACTAATTTTATCTTGCAGGGTTCTAATTTTCCATGTAGGTTTGAGGAAAACGACAAGCTCCTCAAACTTGGAATCAACATTCAAAGTCTGCTGAACGTGCAGTTCTGTTTTTTTTCTACGAAATGAATCACATTTAAGGGTACTAATTATTTGTATACTTAGAATAGCTATAGTATGCCCCCTTTTTCGGCGCTCATGGTGGTCCTGCTGAAGAGAGCGTGACTACCGCCGGACCACCTTCAAAGTCGATTTTCTCGAAATCTGCGAAGGTACCAATTTTGTTGTTCTAATACTAATTAGTACCAATTGAGTACTAATTATTTAAACGTGCAGACACACCTTACGCACTAGACTGACTTGTGCCAGATGTCCTTTGAAGTAACACACTTACGAACACAACTGTACCCTATCAAAGTATTTAACAAAACTCAGACTGACCTTCTACAGAGGCGAAGTGTCCTTTAGAGTTCAAATCATGAGTTCCCAGGAAAATTTCACGTTTCGCAGCAGACCGTGTATGAAGAGCATCAGCTAGCGCTTTGTTGAGCGGCGACGCCAACACCGCGCCTGTAACATGAGATTAAGGGTCAGTGCAGACAGAACGGAGCGCAGCGGAGAGGATTTTATTAACACACTTGAAAATAAACTTTAAAGTTATTACAATAAAGTGCATAAATGCTTGAACCTGACAAAAAATGCTCGCGCGTCCTCGAAGATACGCGGGAATCCCCGCGCGACTTTATTGTAATAATTTTAAAGTTTATTTTCAAGTGCGTTAATAAAATCCTCTCCGCTGCGCTCCGTTCTGTCTGCGCTGACCCTAAGTGTATTCTCAATTAATTTCCATGACTGTATATTATATGAATGAATGCATTGACATAATATACCCAAAGGTTGACTGGTAGAAAATGCCTATGGCATTAAGTCCGCCTCTGTACATTTATGTGCTTGAAGTATTAAATAAATAAATATACATTCATGGAGATTTATTATTTTATCTACACCCATGCTATAAATCCTCTATAAAAGTTTCTGAAACAGTTAGCTTATTGCCAACATTAAAACAACCAGTGTCATAGTAACCATAATATCATCCAAACGAGTGTTATAATGTTGTACTTTTCATTATGCAACTCGTTTTCAAAAGAACACTGTCGTAAAGCTTAATAATTAATTATCCCAGACTTTACATTTGATTTCGATGGTTCAGATTGACCCAGTGCGGGGCATGCATGGCAGCTATCTCACGCGCCGCGCGCCTGTGCGCGGGGCACGCGTCATTTAGGTTTAAATAATTAATTTTTGAAAAAGACAAAAGAGCTACTTAGGTTTACATCTCATCTCTCTATCTTATATTCTCATGTAAAAACCACAGTGCCTATCGGACCACGCACAGTGAAGGGTTCCGTAGTCAGGATGAATTTATCCCAAGAACAAACTTAACTTTGTGGTTATTTTATTTCTCTCTCATACATCGATGTACGTCACAGTCAATTCTCCAACTGCAAATATATTAAAATATGTTGCATAAATGGCCGTATTTTTCATTGTGTTGACAAAACATGTTCTTAGAGCTCCAAGGAACCATAGACCTACGTATTTGACATGAATTTTAACTTGATGCCTCCACGCGTTCCTTGAGAAAAAAGGTCTTGACAAACAGACAGACGAATGAACGGACGGACAACGAAGTGAACCTATAAGAGTTCCGTTTTCTCCTTCTGAGGCATAGATATATGAAATATGGAAACAACTTAACGTGAAGGAATAGAAATGTTGCAAAAAAAAAAAATTAAAATGGAAATGTTATTGTTGTTGTATATGGTGACTCAAAACCATTAATATAAAGACCCTGCCAAATCAAACGAAGCACAATAGAGCAAACACGTGTTATGTACAGTCGAGTTCTTTAATATCTGAGCATGTTCATGAATCAAAAATATATAGGCAATGGTAAGTTTCATAAAACTCTAAACAGCTTCGCCGTACAATAAATTGAAAACAATCTGTGACATCATAAATATATGACTAAATTAAATCAATAATATTACTACAGACAAAGACTCTAAAAATTGTGCGCAATCCCTTGTTCATATTATTTAGCGCAAAGTTAGGTTCACAAATATCTATGCAATTATTTTTCTATGAAAAAGATCTTGAAACAAAATCAATTTGAAGTTGTCAGTTATGACATCCTTCAACGGCAATATTGCATTATTACTCGAACTTCAGCTCCGGCAAGCAAAAATAAATTTTATGGTAAAGGCCATTTAGTTGAATATTCAAAGCTGTATAGATATTTATGAATCCTAGGTTGCAACAAATATATTAAACACTAGAGTATTTAGATATTTATGTTCCGAAGAGTAGTCAGAAATTTTTGACTGCACTACCGTAACATACTTATGAACAGTTTATATGAAAACATTTTATTGATGTCTAAGTTTGTATAGAACTATATGATCATTTTAACGCTTACAATATTTTGAAACATTGTCACTGCCAATATATTAATGAACTCGACTGTACCTACCAATTATCCACTACTCAAGCAAGTCATCGGAAGGGACCTAACTCCACACAGCTATTGCATCAGCCTGTCGACAAGAATGTAAGTGCTGAGTCGGCGCAACGTTACGTACAATGGCGACCAGACGGCGGCGTCGCAACGCACTTTTGCTTCACACATCGAACGATTGTCACCATCGTAGATATTGAGAACATAATATTGTAATAACTGCTTTAAATAGTTTCCAGCAGGGCTCTGAACCGGTTTAAAAAGAGCGGTTAATTTCGATTAAATACCGGTAAATATATCGTTCCTTCATTAACCGGTTAAACAAGTGAACTGTTCTTATGTAACCCAAAAGATAAAGGTTACCGGTTACAAAGCTCAAACGGTTTTGACACCCAAATTAACCGGTTAATTCCGTAATTCGTAATTTTTTTTCGCCTACTTTTTTAACGCTTCCAACAAGTTCTAGTGTGTACTTAGTACCCGCGAGAGTGGCGGGGGCCGGGGGGGGGGTTCAAACTTGGTTTTAACCGGTTAATTTTCACTATCAAAACCAAAATTCATGAAAAACCGGTTTGTCGCATAAACCGGTAAAAACCGGTAAAGTGCAACCTTTAACCTAAATCGATTTCGGTTTGGGGTCAATGACCATAACCGGTTAAGAATTTCAACCGGTTTCCGAGCCTTGGTTTCCAATAATTTGGCGGTTTCGTGCACCTGTCTGGTGGACCGACATACATAATTCACGCACACTTACACACACACACCACACAAATATACACGTAACGTACCATACCTGACATCTGCACCTCTCTAAATTCCACTCTGGCATTCGTACCCCGAGCCCCAAAATACAGACCCACTTGCCAGTTTGGGGCTCACTGGTAAATAATGTATTGTAACCTAACTGTAGATAATGCATTTTAAGCTACTTGCTTTATCTCAATTTTCTTACTGTATTACCTAGACACAAAAATATCTTCTTTTCAAATCTTAAAAAAATATGCTGCTTGTACCCTGTTGAAATAATAACGTGATAATAGAACTTAAAACTTTAATCAGTGTAACATTGTTTAAAAAGCGCATATCGCACTCCTGTAAGATATCTAGTTACGAAGTTGTTTATTGTAATAAAATTATGTAGGTATCTGTACGAAAATTCTTAGTGACACTGCTAGTGCTGTGTTGTATAGTTTATGAGCAAATTCATCATTTTTACCTCAAAAGGAAAAACGAAACCCTTATACTTATCACTTCGTTTTCCGTCTGTCAAGACCCTTTTTCTCAGGAACGCGTGGAGTTATCAAGTTGAAATTAACATCAAATACTCAGGGCTGCAATCTCTTGAAGCAATGAAAAAATCTAACTTCTTAATCAACGCAATCAAAAGATACGGGTGGTTATGTTTATGCCGCATATTTTGACACTCTTAAGGGAATCAAAACCTACACTGTACTTCCCGTTGACCTAGAATCATGAAATATGGCAAGAAGCGATAAAGGGACAAGTAAAGGGAAAAATCCGAAAACCGAAAAGTAGTTACGGAACCCTCGGTGCGCGAGTCCGACTCGCTCTTGACCGGTTTTTTAATTTTTTCTCGCTGCTGCCCGGCTCCTAAGCGCATTAGCGTGATGTTAAGTAGCCTATAGCCTTCCTCAAGAATTGGGCTATCTTGGCGCAAGTTTTCAATTACATTGAGGACGATGATGTGAATACTGTCTTGATCCATACTTACTAATATTATAAATTCGAAAGTAACTCTGTCTGTCTGTCTGTGTTACCTTTTCACGCCTAAACCACTGAACCGATTTGGATGAAATTTGGTAGGAGAGATGGTTTGAGTCCCGGGGAAGGACATAGGATAGTTTTTATCCCGATATTCCCACGGGATCGACACTTATGCGGGTGAAACCGCGGGGCGCAGCTAGTTTATTATCAAAGCTATGTGAACCACCGCGTGACGTAACATAGATAATTATGAACTTCTACTGTCCCCTTTGGGTGCACTAGCAAACCCGTATACCCGCGATAGCAGTTCCAAACAGCCTGAATCAGAGGAACAGTGGAACTTACCTTCATGGTGACATCTCAGGAAGGCTTCCTGCCACGTAGCAGGGATCTTGTGCAGTTTGAGCCAGCCGCCCGCCTCATGGCTGAACAAGTATTCGGGTTTGCAGCGCACGACTACTGGATAACAAAGATATTAAAATAACCATCTACTTAATATTCAATTATACAGCATGTATCAGAAAGCTATGGTCAAGTGAAACCTACGTCATAATCGCGAAAAAACAATATCAACTGTCCCATACAAATCTTCAATACCTACTCGACCAAAATGTATGTGACGGCTGATATTTTTTTGCGATTACGATGTTGGTCCCATGGAGAAAGTGACCACACTTTTCTGAAACACGCTGTATAATTATACAGGATGTTTCAGAAAAATGTGGTGGAATAATTCCAGTGTCTGCCTCTGGAGTATTACTCTAGAGGCAGACACTGGAATTATTCTTGTATTGAATATTGACACGGGGTTTGTTCACATTGCATTGTTTCTGAAACAAATAGTTTTACCAATCTATATGTACATGTTATAGTCAAACCTCGAAGCTCCGGCGCTCCTAGGTTTGACCAGTCAATCCTCAGGTCTGACTTGAAGTCTTAGTCAAAGCCCAAACAAATGAAGTTTTTCGGCCTCTGACTAAAGAACTTTCGTCAAATCTAGAAGAAACTAATTTGTTCAAGCAAACGTCGAAACTCAATTTAATGAAATCGGGGTTTGACCAGTCAAACTTCAATTAGGTATTAGAATGTCTTAGTTTGTTAGATGTAATAAAACGATTTTTTTAAATTGTAATGTTTATTGTTTGAATGTTGTCATAATTAAAATAAATTAATTAGTCTTTATTCATACATGGTGATGCATTATGACATTTAGAATTGCACAATACGTTAGATCTCTTACATTTACATAATTTTGAAGAACAGTTTTTGTTGCAATAACATTTTATAAAGCCTTAGCCCCCAAATTTAGAACCTTTTGCACTTATTTCTCTTAGAGACAGCTTCACATCGGGCACATCTTTGAAATTAAGAAAATTCTCTTTGCATTCTTTTATTTGATTCCTCGAAAAAAGTGTGTTTATCGTTCCATATTTCTTCCCTACCGTGTATTAAACCCAGGGGCGTAGCTACCGCCGTATCTGCCGTATCAATTATACGGGGCCCCCAAGCCCAACGTGCGTAAGCAAAAATTAATAAAAACTTCCCAATTTTTTTTTATTTCACAATTTATGACAAAAGTCAAAAAAAGCAAACCAGCTATATAAATGATTTAATAAATCAGTTTGCCGAAAAAAGGCAAGGAGAGTGTAGGTATATTTAATTTGAATTGTTTGTAAAAATTTTGGAAAAAGTGACAGATAGATAATTATGATGAATAAATATTTCTTTTAATTTTATGCAAACATTTTTTTTTCTTTTGTGAGAAATCTTTACCCTTCGTAAGGGCCCCCAAACAAATTTGTATACGGGGCCCCGCCGAGACACGCTACACCACTGATTAAACCATCTATTGTTTTATCTTGTATGATACCTAAAACATTTCGAGCGTCTCCTTTAGCTCTGTCGTAGCTAAAAATAGCTATGGTTACAGTTTTTCCAATCGCGATTGGCGGACATTTTTGTTCAGATAATTGTTTCATAACATTAGCTTGAGCTTCAAGACCTTCAATTGCCATTTTTATTTATTTTCTGTCTGTGCACAACGCATGCATGTTACTTGACTTCCGAACATTCATAGTCTTAACCAAGTGTGCTATCAGCGCACACAACATGTTACAAGTACAGTCGGCGTTTTACCGAGTCTGCCAGTCGCTTCTAGAATCAACTAGGCAAAACCCGAAACAGATTATTTTACTTTCGACGTTTGACTGAAAAGTTAGGAACTTTTAGGTTTGACTAAAATTAATATAGTCAAAGGCCGAAATTGTAATTTATTTGGGGATTTGCCCGAAGGCTTTGGCCAAACTTAGGATAAACCAGTCATTCCGGGAAGAGACTGCATATCGACCTTTGACTATGACAATTATACAACTAAGCGGCTTATTATTCATTTGGCTTGAAAATACCGGACCGAAACGAGCGAATCGTCACATTGAAATAATAATACAGGATGAAATTGAAAACATGTGACAAATCGAAATGGGAGATTGTACTCATCATTATGAACAACTTTTACTATGGGAACAAACCTGAAATCGCGAAAAAAAAATCAGCTGTTCCCTACATTTTGACGAGTTATGCGAACATAAATGTAGGGAACAGCTGTTTGGTCCCATAGTAAAAGTTGTTCATAATGATGAGTACAAACTCCCATTTCGATTTGTCGCATGTTTTCAATTTCACCTTGTATAATTTTTTCTACAGGCGAATCTCACGAATTAGCACATTTTGAATTTTATGCAATAAAGTAGGTACCTATAGAAAAATGGACTAGCGCACAGAAGCAATAAGAGTTAAATATTATAAAAAGTATACTTATGTAGAACTTAACATATACTCGTAGAGCAAGCCAACAAGTTTGTAACTTAACTTGCCAACACGGCTGAACTTGGAATTGACTTTAACCGGTCAAGCGGCGCGGTTCGTCGATCGGCGACGAAACAATAGAAAATCAATTGTGTCTCATTAGCGGAGCTTGACAGATTAAGCTTTTAAAAGTGACGATTCGCCCAATTCGGGCGAGTAATTTCGTGCGAATCGACTAATTAGCCAATTTTATCTTAAGAATCATTCTTTATTTAAGTATTTGGAAGTACACACATCAAAAGTGTCTAGGGATCAAGCATTTTTATGCGGATTTCTTGAGATTGAGATGTGGCTTTGTAATAAATTTATGATTTTATAAATTTATATGGATCCTTTTTGGTGCATTTCATAATTTGAATCAGGAACTGTGAATCAAATTCGAGTAAAAGATGAAAATCAGCTGTCAATAATATTTTCCCTATAAAAACATACAACGCATTGAAGACATTATTAGTGCTACTGTTTCCCTACTACTGATTAAAACCAACGTTATTATGGAGCGGCGACGTCATTTAAGCAGGGAAGAAATGCTCAGAGCCGTGGGAATGATAGAAGCTGGTTCCCGGCAACGTACTGTGGCTTTAGCTCTGTATACAAGTCAAAGTGTTATCAGTCGACTTTGGACACGTTACCGAAGCACTGGTACCGTGGCTGAGCGCCATGGAGGACGGTATCGCTGCACCACACGGAGACAAGACCGATACATTCAAATCTTAACTCGAAGAGCTCCAACAATAACCGCCATGATGTTAGCCGTGAGGCTTCATCACTCTTCAGGGAACTTAATTAGCGACCAAACAGTCAGAAACCGCTTGCATGAAGTGAACCTTCATTCCCGAAGACCGCTACGGGTACCACCTATAGCAATGCACAATCGTAGGATTCGATATCAATGGGCTCTTGAACACAGAAATTGGGCAGAAGAACAATGGTGTTTCGTGTGCTTTTCTGATGAGTCTCGTTTTGGTATGAGACCGGATACAAGACGTATACGACACTGGAGAACCCCTGGACGCCAACAGCGATTAAAATCCTGCCAGGAAGTCCATCCTTATAGTGGTGGAACCATCATGGTATGGGCGGGTATTTGGATCGGCGGAAGAACTGAGTTGATTTGGATCAGAGGCAACCTCAACGCTCAAATTTATGCTGAGACGATTGTATCAAACGTCATCGTTCCTCTACAAGTGCAAATCGGTCCCTTATTTCAGTTAATGCATGATAATGCACGACCGCACACCGCAAGAGTTGTAAGACAGACTCTCGCCGCAGCTAACATCAATGTCCTGCCCTGGCCTGCTCAGTCGCCAGACTTGAACCCGATTGAGCATGCATGGGATATGCTACAGAGAAGAGCTCTGCCGAATATGGAGGGTATCCAGTCGCAAGAAGACCTTTTTTTGTTGTTGCAACGAACATGGGCTGCCATTCCACAGCGTGATTTGGATGAACTCATTTTGAGTATGCCAAACCGATGTTCTTGTGTTGTTAGTGTTCGCGGTAGAAACACGGATTATTAATTGTTTAAGTTACCCAATAAAATTTTAAAGAAAACTGTTGTTTCAGTCTTTTTTTCGAACTTTTGTGTTAGTGGTTCAAATGTCAAAAATCCCTTTATTAGGAAAATGGCAAATTTCTTTATTAATGCAAAGGTGACTTGGTTTATCGTTACTGTGACAAACGAAAACACTTTATTTGATGAATCCTTAAAGAAAATTTTAATTAATATCAATCAGGAGAAAAGTTATTGCAAAAATATATGTTGATCCCTAGACACTTTTGATGTGTGTATATTGAACAATTTTTGTACCTATTCGAAAAACTAACGACATGGTTTTATCTAAAATGAATTAAAAGTATGGGCAGATACTTACCCGTCACTATCATAAAGAATGTTATGCAAACAAAAAATATCTTTAACATTTTTGTGAACTGTATCGTTGCACTATCCAAGTTGTAATGTATTAAACTAAAGATATATTTTATTTACTTGAAGCTATCAGACTGTCGTCAATGTTGTATACTAGCTGTGCCCGCGGCTTCGCTCACATGACTGTGTATTCTATTAGCATTATAAGTTAATCGGAACGGGAAGCCACATCCTCTACAACATAGGTTGATTTTGTTATTTAAACTACATACATCGTACATCTTTGGTTTAAAAGTATATGAACGAAAGAAAATAGTTGTAATTCCTGGTTCAACCGCGAGGCGCCGCTAGTGTACTATAAAACAGCCCGCACTCCTCTTTGGGAATTACAAGTGTGTAGCAAAATTGTGGTCTCATTCGACTATTTCATTTATTTATTACTCGTTTTTCTCAAACCAATAAAAGCATTACTTTATAATTGTTTGTATTATATGTAGTTCCATTGTGGCGTCTATCTGTTTTGGCTGACCTTTGCAGCTCTTCCAAAATAAACGATAAACTTTGCACCTGTAAAGATACATTTTGTGATCGGAGCAACTGCCACCTGACCCCGCCAAATTATAACCTAATTAATGGAGCTTATTTAAATAGTTTACAGAACAATGAGAACGGCATGGTAAGATCGATGTGACAAATGTTATTTAGGTAGGTTCTTCATTTATTGTGGAATGGCTGCAATAGGTATAATAGTTATTAAGAGGGGTCCGTGGCTAAGTAATAACAGCCGCACAGGTCGATCGATCAAGTTAAGCTACGCTTGTCGCGATTGGTCCGTGGATTTGTGACCATCTTTACAAACCGGGAACCCTCCGTGCGTCGGAAAGCACGGTCTCGGCTGTCATTCGTGGATCTTTGACAGTCGTTACGAGTCGTCAGAAGCCCGAAAGTCTGATAACCAGCCTTACCAAGGGGTATCGTATTACGCAGTAACTGGGTTGTAAAGTGCAGATAGGCTGATAGACTCCATGTATTATGCCATCTTCATGTATTGTATTATGTCATGAAGGTATCAGATATTCAGCTGCATCCGGTTAGACTGGAAGCCGACCCCAACATAGTTGGGAAAAGGCTAGGCAGATGATGATGGCTGTAATAGGTAGTTATCTTGTTTCACCGCTCCAAAGTTCCACTGAAAACCTGCCTTCAAGGCTTCGCTCACAAGCCACATTACTTTTGATATAGCCAACTGAACTGGATGTGAACGCTAGCAGCTGATTACAAGCATAATATTGATGTGTTTTATTCGGGGTAGGATATACACCGCGCTCTTCACGATATCCATAAACTTTGTCAAACGCTTCTATAGCTTTTACAAATTAAATCTTACAAAGGAATAAGTACTTAACCTTTTAAACGCCATTGTTACATATATGTGACAAACGAAATCTTACCCTGAACGCCAACGTCACAAATATATGACAAAATACACGTCGCACCATATTATGAAATAAACAATTTGATCATTACTTTTGTGTGTTTTTATTTACATAATTTAAAAGTTTAAGCTTCCGTCTATATTGTATTGCGTGAAACTAATATAAATAAACCACCAATATCGAGAAATTTGTTGTTTTAAGTGTGTGTGTGTTGTTGTGTTGTTAAAGTGGCCTGGCGTCAGGGGTACGGCGATACGTTTATACTCTGCTTCTCTCCGCTGTCATGATACTGGTTTCTTATCCTCGACAAAAAGAAAGAAAAGGACCACGCACAATGAAAGGTCCCGCAGTTGAGATGAATTTATCCCAAGAACAAACTTAACTTTGTAGTTGAAAAAATATTCTCCCATACATTGATATTCGTTTCGGTCAATTTTCCAACTGCAAATTTAAGTTTGTACGTACAATAAAATAAAATTTAGCTTTTTCTAGGTTTTCTTGTAATTTATAAGTAATAAATTTTCAACATTTTAAGCTCAGTAGTTTCAGAGATAAGGGGGAGGGGGGCGGGGTATTTTATAAATTAAAAAACACACTCTTAAGGTATGATTCCGATTTCGGCAGCAGGCAGCAGTGCTGCCGCGGCAGTGCGGTCGCAGGACTACTGGTCCCCATACATTCTCTATAAGTTTATATGGGCAGCACTGCTGCGGCAGCACTGCCGCGTGTAGCGTTGTTCGGAATCATACCTTGACATAAAACTAGCTTTTGCCCGCGGCTCTGCTCGCGTGGGGTCGAAAATTGTCCCACCGCGCACCGGAACGTACTACAGAAATAAAAGTATCCTCTTTTCTAAGCAAGGTCATGGTCCATCCGTGTGCCAAATTTCATCAAAATCCTTTTAGACTTTAAGGCCGGAAAAGGTAACAGACAGACAATACTTTCGCATTTATAATATTAGTATGGGTTCAACAAAAAGATATCAGTTTTTCCAATCACAATGAACAAATACGATCGATTGATTTTACTGTTATTGTATTGCACTGTATCGGTTTTTCAAAGATTGAGCACGTTTTATTGTATACATATACCTAACAATAATGAATTATGCTATTCTAGAAAAGATTTTCATTAGCCGCCCCCCGACGCGAGGAGGATCAAAATATTACTTAAATTAACTTATATTAAACTTAAAGGGCCAATACATATTTTATTTTTAGAGGTTTGTTGGTGACGGGGTTTTTTTAAATTTTTAATTTATATTTTACCAACCATATTTTTTAATTGCACCGTGTAGGGTCAGTATTGCGCAGTATTTGTTGACAACATTGCTTTAGGTAGGCTTTGCTCACACATTAAAATATGGACGCTTTATGGGCGTTCGATGGTTTGATTGCAAGAACTGCAACAGGTCGGCCCACGTCTGTTAAGGCTCAGCGCAGTGTAGTTTTTACTGAAAATTGAAATAAAGCTGATAATAAATTAAACTCCTTGTCCTAGAACTCCGAGAGTGTAACAAATCGGACAGAGGTACCTACGTATCTCTGGTTTCAAAGTTCTCAGGATTTCGAATTTGTGGCAACAATAATATTTGCACATTATAAAAACGTTAAAGGAGGATGGACAAAAATGTAAATGTAACAGCAACCAATAATAACCAGACATACTTTATGTTGTTGTTGAAAAGCTCTTTTCATATCTGTTACTTACCTACTACTATGGTGGGGTCAGTCTCAATTAATTGTGGGGATAAAGTTACAGCTGCGTTTATTAGAGTAAAACATCGCCAATCAATCGTATTGTTGGAAACAAAAGTGAATTAACACGACTTAAGTAAACAATAACATCACGCACACACACACACACACATGCGCACACGCTGCTGAACTGAACGCTTCATGCCTTATCAAACCATGTACCTACCATATTACAGAAGTTATATGTAAACAGCTTCCCTCTATCCGTCGTCGCCCACTTAAACAAATGCAATAATAATGTATTTATACCGATCTGATCTCCCTCCGACAATAAAAATATAACAGTACCTAATATTTTGGCAACCGCCTGACTCTTATCGCGGTTAACCTCGATGCTTCATTTCCGCAACCAAGTGCCTACGACGTTTTGCGGAGGTTTGGTAAGTGCGAGCAAAAGAGTCCTGACAGTGACCAGCGAAGTAAATGGCTGCGTAGTCGGCAAATAAAGCCTTTTTACTCTGGAAATGACGCTGGTGAACAGCGAGAAGATGAGGGGAGATAGCATGGAGCCCTGAGGGACTCCCGCGCGAATGGGGTGAGGGGAGGAAAGTGAACCCTCGATGCGATCCGACAAAATGTCTCGTAAGATGAGCACGAGACGGTCTAGCACTCAAAGTTGGTAAAGCTATACACCGTGTTATTGAATTAACGCAAAACCTTCTTAAGGGGTCATTGTACTCATCATTATGAACAACTTTTACGATGGGAACAAACCTGAAATCGCAAAAAAAAAAATCACCTGTTCCCTACATTTTGACGAGTTATGCAAACATAAATGTAGGGAACAGCTGATTTTTTTTCACAATAACACCCTGTATAATAAGCCCTAACACGCCCGTCTTCACTGTTACTTCGCGTTACACTGGAAACCAGTGTTAAGTTCTCTACGATCCGGTGAAATTGAATGCAAAAGTGTCCTGTTCGGAAACCAACCTGCTCGTTAGGGATGAGGCTCGTTGCTTCGGCTTAGTCTATGAGACGCTGAAAAATAAGCCTCTCGTAGATTTTGCCGCGAACATTGAAGAGACCATAGATATATGAAAGAAGGAAGAGACTGATGGGACAGTAACTCGTAGGCTGAGACTTGGATCTATCAAAAGACAGTCACAATAAATTATTATGATGCATTATGCTTGCATTATCATTTATAATTATGATGATTATTTTGTTTTGTTATTTTTAGGGTTCCGTACCTAAAAAGGAAAAACGGATTAATTTCCGTTGGATCCCGCTTTTGAATCCCATTTTAATATTTTTGGCGTTGGATCCCGCAAAACATTATTATGTATTTCCGTTGGATCCCGAATTTTAAAAATGCAAGATAATTACGTTTTATTGTCGTTGAATCCCGTAAAGTATTTCCGTTGGATCCCGAATGCTTAAAAAAATCTGAATGCGGGTACTTTTAACAACAAAATTGTTTATAATAAAATGACGGGTTTACTAATGTTTCACCAAAACTCCATTGACAAATTTTTAGTTTACAACCAACGTTCCGTATACTATTTATTTCACAAACAACTCATTTTCTATATAATCTAGTCGTTTCTGGCACTCGCCGGCCGCTGCCGCGGCACCGCTAGCTTCTCTCGCTCGGCTCGTGCGTAGGGGTCACAGTTTTAACCTAACCTAACCTAACAATTTTTTTTTTAATAATTAACCTAATCTAGTGTTTGATAAAGATAAATTACTTTTCTTCTGAAATGTACACATGTTGTTATAACATGGGATTCAACGGAAATAGCAAACGGGATCCATCGTTAATACCTAAAAAATGGGATTCAAAAGTGGGATCCAACGAAAATAAACGGAAAAACGGAACCTTTATAAGATCACTTCATTGTCCGTCCCTTTTTCTCTCCTGAGAAAAAGGGTCTTGACTGACGGACAATAAAATATGATATTAATTTCAACTTGATCAACTCCACGCCTCCCTAGGCGTGGAGTTGATCAAGTTGAAATTAATATCAAATACGCAGAAGCAGTGAAATAATCAAACTTCTAAATCAACGAAAATCACAAGAAAATCGAAAACAAAAAAAAAACTGAAAAAAAATCGAAAGAAATCGGAATCAAAAGATTCGGGCATTTATGTTCCGGAATCAAAACCTATAGGGTACTTCCCGTTGACCTAGAATCATGAAATTTGGCAAGAAGCAATGTCATGTAGCACAAGTAAAGGAAAAAAAAAACCGAAAACCATAAATTTGTAGTTACATAACAACAAAAATAACTATTTACATACCGACAAATTTGTACGGAGCCCTCGATGCGCGACTCGGACTCGCACTTGACCGGTTTTTTAAGATGTGTTACTGTAACGAATGATTTTTTTTGCCACAATGACTAAGGTTTTTGATGCCTTAACTTTTTTCCAATGATTTGAG
Organism: Amphipoea lucens; assembly: GCA_947508005.1. Lineage (NCBI taxonomy): Eukaryota > Metazoa > Arthropoda > Insecta > Lepidoptera > Noctuidae > Amphipoea > Amphipoea lucens. Next base: position 1,176,858 of record OX382358.1, on the reverse strand, counting down.
ACTAATCGCGATAGTAACAAATGGTAGCCATGAAAAGAGCTTTCTTTCAATCGACATAAGTCCGGTCGTTATTGGTTATTGGAGATGTCGCATAATTTTTTTCACATTTAACATTTGAAAAAAAATAGCTAACTACTACTTATTTACTATTTAAATGAATTATTAATTATTGTTAAATTGGATGCTTAAAAAGTATCCTATTTAGGGACAAATCTTATCGATCGCTCAAGAAAATACATACCGAGAAAACCTTTATATGTATGTATGTATGACAATCAAGATTCACGATACCACACAGTATATAACCGCATGTTATCTTCAGCTCAAACATTACAGCCGCAACAGCGAAACGATAGCTACCTACAGTGGGTCCCTACGCCACAATGTTGAACATATATTTTGTTTGCTTATCATACTTGTTGATTGTTACTGGTGAGTACTTTATTAAAACTAATATCATACACATAAATTACACCATGTAGCCTGTTTTTGAGAAAAGGTGTTTGAAATAAATAAAGATTTGTTATACTACAATTTAAAAAAAAAATCATTGTAAAGTCAGTGAAATTAATTGCCAAGCAAATTGTCTGACGCCAATTTGGGTAGTGTGTCAATTTGCTTCACAATTATTTTCCACGACGGTAAACAACTGAAACATATTAAACTTAACTAGGTTTTTCCAAATAAGAAACTTATCCTTATCAGTTCTAAGGGAAGTCACGTGCACAGAATATATTCGTTCCGCTTTTGCCTTGTGCAGACTTTGTAAAATAGCCATCCTCAAAACTGCCCCTTCGCGTATCATGGTTAAGTAGCTTCTAACATTAGATACGGCATTGTGCTATGAGGTAATGTACTTATAGCCCAAAAACAATTTATGTGATGTGCCACCATTGACTTCATGTAAACCTCTTTTTCAAGATCTAAAAATATTAACAGTTCCCGGTATGTATATACATAATTAAGTCGGATTGTATTATTATTAAATACAATCCGACTTAATTCAACTTCTTAGAGACACTTACCTTTAATGTAAGATATCCTGATAGACTAAACATTCTTGCAATGAAAACTTATTTATATCACAGAAGTTAAGGTCCCATTAAAATAGAGGGACAAACATTTAGAAATCATTCAGACCACCAAAATAAGGAAGATTGTAACAAAATATATAAGAAAAACGCATTAGATACTTCCAAAGAAAAATAATCAGCTAACGAAAATACACTAATGTGCCGGCAATTTATTATTTTAGGTCAAAATAAAATCACTTTAATCAGTGTTTTTTTTTGCTTGGATATCTTTGGTTAGACGTACTGAGCGCTGTGTTAAAATTTCTCCATCTATTTTAATGGGACCCTGTATAAACTACCAAAGTCGTATGGGGAACTGCTTCTTCTTCATAGGGAACTGCTAATCAATCGTTTTATTCCGTCAAGCTCCGCTAATGAGACACAATTGATTTTCTATTGTTTCGTCGCCAATGGGCGACGCGCGCCGCTTGACTGGTTAAAACAGCGTTATTCACATGGCATAAAAAAATAATTCTATTCTATGAATGAGTATTCAGACTTTGAAAATTCACACTGACATCTTACTATTATAATTTGACACATATTTAACATTTTTTATTTAATAACGATGATTTATGTAACAATTCTACTAGCTTCATCTATTTAATTAATGTAATCAATAACTTTGCATGTAAGTTTTAGCGAATTGTTTTAGAAAATGTTAAAAAACACGACCATCTGTAATGTATCTACAGACGCCAGCACATCAAGCTACCCGAAACCGTCAAATTTTCCCAATCAACTTTGAACCTTATACTTTAGCGATAAAGTTGAAAATCTATTAAAGAAATTTGACAGATTGTAGTAGCTTGATGTGTCTGTAGTACAATTCTTGCAAATACATATTAATTTTATTTCATTTCCAGATATTGTGCGAGGCAAGCCTGATTACTTGTTCAACTTTGAAGCAGATGGCTGGCTCAAGCTGCACACGATGCCTGAAACTTGGGAGGAAGCGTTCGTTAGATGTCATGATGAAGGTAAACTCTGCTGTTTCTCTTATGTTTCGACAACTCGAGGCAACAAGGTGATAAAAATCTATCCTTAAAACTTGCCTCCGTGCCAACTCGACCTCAATAGTTATTTTAATTACTACTAAGACAGTTTTCCAAGAAAGATAGTGAATGTGCGTGGATCATTTACAATATTTTTAACGTACGTACGTACTTTATGCGGCCTACTCAAATGTCCATTTTTTGGTATTATTCGTCAAGTGGTTTAGCTCCTCACATTCTGAGTTGAGCTACACGATTACTCAAATCAAATCAAATTATTTATTTGCTAGAATGCAGGTAAGTATACAAATAAGGTCGTGAAGAATTTAAGTTGAGCAATACATTCTGCCTAAGATTCGACATGCAAAATTTAAATGAATGAATATGTAACTAATAAAAAACTTTTTAACAAAAAATTAAACCTCCGAAAAAACTGAAAAGCAAAAAATAATAAACTTTTTTTATTTAACCTTAATAAATAAGTTCTTAAACTAATGCAAGTATACCTAAGTAATTTAGAGTCGGCGCCAAACAAGCAAATTAATTCGTTGCAAGTGGTCGTGCGGAGAGCGCATTTTTTGTTTGAAATGTTAATGTTTATCGCTATAGATTTCACGTTGCTTATTTCTTTAAATTTAAGGTAATTTAGTAATCTTTGTTCATTGATTGTTTGGCGCCGACTCAAAATTACTTAGGTATACTTGCATTAGTTTAAGAACTTATTTATTAAGGTTAAATAAAAAAAGTTTATTATTTTTTGCTTTTCAGTTTTTTCGGAGGTTTAATTTTTTGTTAAAAAGTTTTTATTTTATAATTTTTTGAGGCTTTAATTTACTAATTACTACATGCTTAATGTTTGATTACGTTTAAAATACCTACCTTACTTTAGACATTAACTGTTATATAATCCTACTTTAACTATTATTTTTTGTGTAATATAATACTAAATAATATAATGTAATACTTAAAAAAAAACAGGCTTTATATACCAACATAGATAGGCCTTTTATTTTAATTGTAATACACAGCTCAGCATTAAAATCTGTGAATGAACAATAAGTCACCCCTATTTTCCCACCCTTAGGGTAGGTTTTTTTTTCCAAATTTACATGGGACCAACTTCGAAGTATGTCCTATCCAACAAAAGAAGAACTATCAAAATCGGACTACTCTGTAAAAAGTTAAGCGTGGTCATACATTACAATCAGCGAGTGAACAATCAATCATCCCCTGTTTTCTAACCCTTAGGGTTGAAATTTTTTTTCCAAATTTATATGGGACCAACTTCAGGGTATACCCTTTCTAATAAAAAAAGAATTATCAAAATCGGACTGCTCTGTAAAAAGTTATGCGTGATCATACATAAAAAAAAAAAAAAAAAAAAAAAAAAAAAAAAATATACGCGTCGAATTGAGAACCTCCTCCGTTTTTTTTCGTCGGTTAAAAAATAAGAACATTTTAAACACAATTACCAGATAAAAATAATAGTAACAGTTCAATACAATTAATAATACATAATAGTCAAAATACATTTAAAACGTCAAAATGCAATTAAAATGTCAAAGTAAAATTTAAATTTCAAAATACAATTCAATGTTAAAATATTATTCAAAAACTGACGAATGCGTGCATTGTGACTGGGCAGATCCGCTCAAATCTGTGTGGTTCTTTCCTCAAAACACTATTTCTCTCTACTGCATGGTCCGGTCTGACTAAGATTGTGTTTGGACTTTAAAAGTGACTGTGACCTCTAACTTTGTTTTTGAGTAGTCGGATAGGAAACATCAATCCCATTTAGTTTTTTTTTTTTTTTTTAATTGTTTTCGACGTGTATAAGTGTTTATATAAACCTACTTACAAGAAATAAATAAAAAATAAAAATATGAATCATACCGACAAATGGCGGTATAACCATGTAATTTCGCAGCTAAATGGCGCATATTAGTGACGGGCAGCAGCATCCATAGTACGAGGAGCTGCGACCTGCGATCGCCAACCTGCATGCTCAGCGTGGCGATTATGGGCAAACCCTCCAATGGCAAGCCAGAATCAACCACGGCCCTCAGTCCCTGGCCGCCTTGCTAATCCTGATTTTGGGGGCGGTCATGGTAATGGCTGCGAAAAATTCCCGGGTTACGAATGGTCCCCAAACCTGTGCCCAAACCCAACTGACCTTGGAGACGTATAACGGATGCACATTACGGCTCGACAAACACCTAGTGCAGAAGAACTCGGGAAAATAAGGTGGCACATTCTTGGGTTGAGTGAAGCCCGAAGAGGGGGTATCTGGTCTGTTTTGGAGTCCCTGCAGTGATGCCAAGCTAACTGGCGATACATCCAACTGCTGAGATGTCTTTATGAAAACGCGACAGTGACCGTCCAAACTCAGGACCAGCGAACTGAACATATACCCCTGCGTTGAGGGGTGAGACAAGGGGATGTACTTTCCCCAAAATGGTTCTCTAGCTAACGCATTGGAAGATGTGTTTAAGATGCTAAACTGGGAAGGACGCGGCATTAACATCAACGGCGAGTACATTTCACACATGAGATTTGCAGATGACATCGTCATACTGGCTGAATTGGTGCAAGACCTGCAGCAGATGCAGCAGATGCTGGACGGCCTAGTTGATTCTTCTGTACGCATTGGTCTTCGGATGAACTTGGACAAAACCCAGGTTATGTTCACTGAACACGTTACCCCGGGAACGATTGCTGTTAATGGCGGTGCTCTCAAGGCTTTTCAAAAATACGTTTACCTCGGAAAAACTCTGCAGTTTGGTAAGAACAACTTTGAGAGGGAGGCTAACAGAAGAATTCAGCTGGGCTGGGCAGCACTTGGGAAGCTTCGTTGCGTCTTCTCGTCGCGTATTCCACAGAGCCTTAAGACTAAGGTCTTCAATCAGTGCGTCCTGCCAGTTATGATTTACGGAGCCGAAACGTGGACACTCAGGGTACGGCTGGTCCATAAATTCAAGGTCGCCCAGCGAGCTATGGAACGGGCTATGCTTGGAGTCTCGCTAAGGGATTGCATCCGCAACGAGGTGATCCGGCAGAGAACCAAAGTTGTCGACATAGCTCACAGAATAAGCAAGCTGAAGTGGCAATGGGCCGGCCATATTAGCCGTAGAACCGATGTCCGTTGGGATAGTGGTGTTCTTAAGTGGAGACCGCGAATTGGTATTTATTCCTCAATTTTCATGATTGTATCTACCACTGTACACCCAAAGGTTGACTAGTGTAAAATGCCTATGGCAGTAAGTCCGTCTCTGTACATTTATGTGCTTGAAGTATTAAATATATAATTAACTCGGTAAACATAAGGTAGGACGCCCTCAGGCTAAGTGGAGCGACGATCTTCGCAGGATGGCTGGTAGCAGCTGGATGAGAGTTGCCGAAAATCTAGTCAAAAGGCGTGCAATATAGGAGAGGCCTATGTCCAGCAGTGGACTGCTAGGTATAGGCTGATGATGATGGTGATGACAGAAATAAATAAATTTATCAAGACCGCTCGTCGACCACTGCTACTGCCCCACTCACTCCGCTTGCACAGTTCGCGTTTGTCGCAGCCGTGTGACCAACTCGGCTCGAGCGTGTGGCGCCGCTCGCTTCGCTCGATCATGTGTAATGTACAGATCTCATTGTGTCATGCATGTTACAGGCGCGGTGTTGGCGTCGCCGCTCAACAAAGAACTACTTAATGCGCTTCACTCACAGATGACACAGTTTGGTGTGAATGGTCACATTTTCCTGGGAACCCATGATTTTTACTCTAAAGGAGACTATGTATCTGTAGAAGGTTTGTCAAAGTTTTGTTAATTATCTTCAAGTGGACTTTCAGTAAGATTAATGTTATTTTGAACGACTCAATAATAAAAATCATACATTTAGCGCGTTACCTACTAAAAACCCCTTTAGTAAGTATACTTTATAGATAAAGCGTACGTCGTGTCCAAATATTGTAATTATTGATGCAGAATAAACTTTCTTTTTTCTTTTCTTTTGAACATCTCGCACAAGCCAATGTAGTCCGCAGGGTGAGCACACACATCAACGCTGTGACTAGTTTTCATTAGTTTAATGTTTTTGGCGCGTATTTTCCAGGAGTGCCACTGTCCGACATGGAAATAAGATGGGGTTCACGTGGTGACAGAGCCGATACTGGAGACTGCCTCACTATGACCGTCGATGGACGCGCGTATTACTCGTCATGCAAGGAGCCGCTACCTTTCATATGCTACAGGAAACTCGACAACCACACGCTGAACGAATGCGGCACCTTTGATGATGGTAAGTGCATTATCTAGCAGCAAGTTGCACTAATAGCTAGCCATACAACAATAGTGAAAACAGAATTCTAGGTACTTACTTTATTCGATGTGACCAAGTAGATAAAGAAAGTGAAGCCGGTGCCACAAGAGAGCAACGTACATTAGAGCACGTCTTTTTGATTTAGTAGTAAAATACTAAAGGAGTTCGCATTCTTTACCTCTAGTATGTGACTTATTATATTTGTGCACTCCCGCCAAAATAATTGTTTTCTCACCATTGACTGTTCGTACTCGTGGCAGTAATATGTGATAAATTCTCACATTTTGGATCGACTTTAGTGTGATAATTTGGTCTAGTTTTTCTAAAAGTTGTGGATGCTTCCATAGATGGGAGGAGGGAAGGCTATATGCAAATTTTGGTCTAAATCAACAGTATTGAATGAGTGAAAATTAAAATAGTTTAATAAACCTAATATTAGATGATGTCTATTAGTTCCTTACCAATGAAATTGCCGTTTCACAAAGAAAAGATTTAATTTTTTTTAAGAAAATATTATACTTTATTATTCGAATTATATTTCGACGTTTCATTCTTCAGATATATAATAACAACAATGTAGTAATTTTTACCCTACTGGCAACTTCGCACTGGTCTAGAGTAATTTCGTTACTTTTTTTTCCACTACCTCCGGGTAGACGCTATGTCGGCTTGTCATTATTTTTTCGTGCGTGACAAGAAGCACACTAATCTCCGGAATAAAATCAGATTTGCAAAGTAAAAATAAAATAAATATGCCCAAACGTAGTGCTGACGAAACAATACAATAATATAATAATGCAAAAATGAAAAAGCAAGGCAATTAAAAAAGGCGCTAATAGCTTAATAGTGTACTCTTCCTCATCTGATTCCGAGAAAATACAAGGTGAGTTTAATTTTTCCATTACAAAGTGAAGTGAAAAAACTGTTGTTTAGTACCTAAGTGGAATTTATTTATGCGTTCGGCGTCTACAGGGTGAATATGAATTCATGGGCATCCTTTTAAGGGGTCATTGTAATCATCATTATGAACTACTTTTACTATGGGACTAAGCCTGAAATCGCGAAAAAAAAATCAGCTCTTCCCTACATTTCGACGAGTTATGTGAACATAAATGCAAGGAACAGCTGATTTTTTTTCGCGATTTTAGGTTGAGTCCCATAGTAAAAGTTGTTCATAATTATGAGCACAATGACCTCTTAAAAGGATGCCCATGAATTTACTTTCATCCTGTATCAGCTTCCCTGGAGGTTCATCTGCGGGAAAACACAATGGTTTTAATGTTGTAAAAACAAGAACAAAAAAGGGTACCATTTGGCCCCTACGATCAAGGATCCCTATAAAAATCTACGACTAAACATTGCAATATTTCTATTTTAAAAATACAATCTAAGAATCTTCTTAGCATTTTTCTCGTTAACAACAGATTCTAAAAAAAAAACATTTCAGATCACGGAACGCAAAACGTTGAGGAACACATTGATGTTGATGAAACACCACCAGATGTGCCATCAACCTCCAAGTCACCCGATCATCAGCCACCAGCCTCGGAAGAAGTAAACACTGAGCCTGAACTCGACCCTGAGCTACTAGAAGCTTTGGGCGATGCTGTTGTCGATATTTCAATTTACTGCCCGGACATACACGAAAAGCTGGTTCAACGTAGGATACCGATTCTTAAAAAAGGTATACAAAGCGAAGCTAAAGGAACGCTTTTGAAAGGATATATGATCCCTAACAACTGCAAGCTACTCAAAACACCTGCTTTGAACGTAAAGATATCGGCTGTTGTAACTGATTTAGTAAGAAACAGAGACAAAAAGCTTCAAACCAAACAAGACCAACTCGGCCGGGGCATTTCGGCCATCAACAAGGCAATAACCCGGCTGTTGACCGGTGATGACAAGGTACAAGCCTTAAAATCTTTGTCAGACAGCTGCAGAATACTTCCTGATCTCCACTTTACCCAGACGCAAAAAAGAACAAAACTTACGACGCAAGGTTTAGACAAGTCGTTACAGGATCAAGACAGAGATGAAACCCTCATCGGAAATAAATTACCGGATAAAATCAAGGCCTCAAAAGCGATCGAGAAACAAGGACTGCAAATAAAAATAGCAACTATTCCGAAGCCGTCAACATCAAACATTCCAAAGTCGAGTGCTCGTTATCAGAACCAGGGAAACTGGTCAGGGCCTCCACGCTTCTCGTCATCGAGAAGGCGGGGGCGGACATCCTCGTACCGGGCACCAGCACACCAACCTTACCGCCGGGCGCCGCCGGTGCCGCCGACGTCGACGTCAGCGCGAGCGAGTGCAACCGCAAGCTCCAACGAGCTCGCCCCTACGAGGCAATAACTCAGGTATATGCTGGTAGACTACAATTTTACTATGATTGTTGATGTGGCATTACAAAGAACACGCTTAATATGACTTGGATTTATCATGGTTACCACATACCCTTTTCGCGTAAAGTTGTACTGTACAGAGTACTGTTCCCAGAAATGTATTTTCCGTCAAGGAAAAACGGGAAATGAAAGTAGCTATTCGTAACTTAATAGATTTAGGCGCAATCACGGAACGAAAACCTAGATTTTATCAATTTGTATCTAACATTTTTTTGACACCAAAATCGAATGGTAGCTATAGATTCATACTAAATCCTAATCGATTAAATAAGTTCGTTTCAAATGAGTCCTTTAAAATGGAAGACCATAGAACTGTGTAATAAAAAGATCTCTTCGCTTCTCGCAGTAGTCCAAAATGCAAAACGTATGCCTCATGAAAACCGGCCCCTGACGCCATGACAGTAGATGCATTTACAATAAATGTGGAACACACATGGTACGCATTTCCACCCTGCTCTTTGGTTTTGAAATACATACAGAAAAAAATTATCAAAGACGAAGAAATAGGTATCACTATTTTCCCATATTGGCCGTCACAGCCATGGTTTCCGGTGCGGGATTGTCCGAAAGGGTTACCGCTACCCCGGAACATAAAGGTATGATTCCGATCTCGGCAGCACGCAGCAGTGCTGCCGCGGCAGTGCGGCCGCAGCACTACTGGTCCTCATACATTTTCTACGGGTTTATACGTGATTACATTCCGAGCACGGCAGCAATGCTGCGCGACATTGCTGCATCACATTGCAGCCGTGCTCGGAATGTAATCACGGCAGCAATGCTGCGCGACATTGCTGCGTCACATTGCTGCCGTGCTCGGAATGTAATCACGTATAAACCCGTAGAAAATGTATGAGGACCAGTAGTGCTGCGGCCGCACTGCCGCGGCAGCACTGCTGCGTGCTGCCGAGATCGGAATCATACCTTAAAGGGCTAAGGAAGGAACACGGGTGGGGTTTAGTCAGTAAGAGTGTGACACTCCTTTCCGCTCCACCCAGAGCGAGAGGGGTCATTTGATGATTTCCCATCCACAAAAAAAAGCCATGGTTTCCATTGCTTAATAAAATACGACAGTCTGATATTGTATACTTAAAGCCTGATCCAAATATTTCCTTGTCCTCTTTCAGGACTCCCCAACTGCCTCTAAGACAGTTTGCCCTGGCTACAGCGGTGCTCTCAGGTCTGCCTTCGAGTCCAGAGGAACACCTTGCGCTCGACCTAATGATGGCTTCGTTATCCCCGAATGCACTGTTCCAGTACAACGGTACCTATAAACTATGGTGGCAGTTCTGTGAAACAAACAGTCATAACCCTTACACTGGTTCACAATCAGATATTATGTTATTTTTAACTAAACTATTTAGAAATGTGCCACTTACGGATCTTTGAATTCTCATCGCTCAGCTCTTCCCATACTGTTTGGCAGTATCGTAACTTCTAACGGCCAAGTTAAAAGGCTTCTAAAAGGTGTTTATAAATTAAAACCTGCCACTCCGAAATACACTTGTACCTGGGATCCACAAGTAGTTCTAAATGTTGTCGCAGAATGGATACCCTACAGAAGTCTGTCAATTGAAAGAATCACCAAGAATCTAGTGGTTCTCCTAGCATTATGTACAGCGCATAGAGTACAGACGTTTTCTCTTATAAAATTGGAAAATATTGTGGTAGGTCCATCGGATATTCAGATAGGTATTTCTGATGTCATCAAAACGTCCGCGGCTGGACGCGAACAACCTGTACTGATATTACCGTACTTTAATAAGGATAGGGCAATCTGCCCCGCCACCATAATAGAAGAATATATGCATGTTTGCCACAAAAGATATAAGATCTGAAGCAATAAACAGCCTTATATTAACGTATAAGCGTCCGCACAAACCAGCAACTGCTCAAACCATCAGCAGATGGATCAAGCAGGTGCTGAGTGCGAGCGGCGTGGACGTGTCTGTGTTCAGCGCGCACAGTACGCAACACGCAGCCACGTCCGCGGCGTCCGACTCTGGGCTCTCGTTAGATGCTATTAGGAAAGCAGCTGGCTGGACCAGTACTACTCAAACGTTTGCAAAGTTCTATCACCGCCAGGTAGTGGACAAAGGTAACTTTGCTCGGTCAGTATTACAGACAAACGGTTCTTTGTGATTTTATTAGCAACAATTAATTAACTTAGAACAGAATTGTGTTATAATTATTTACATATAAAAATAATGTAATATTTAAGAAGTTTTTTTTTTGATTATGTAGATTAATATTTAGAGTATTAATTACCCACAGAAAATAAACGCTGATCTTTTTCTTTTCGTAAATATGTTTATTTTATTTCACGATCATCTCTGAATATCTACTCGAACATTGTTGCTATTTTATAAGTATCTGAAGAATGAAACGTCCAAATATAATATATGATCAAAAGTGAAGTTTGATCGATATTATATGAATACGTTTCATTCGAAGATGAAACGTATACCCAAAAAATTAAATTATGAAAAATATCTCTAAAACTAATGATGAGCCGATATAGTGCTTACCCGGAGGTAGAGAAAAAAAAAAGAAAAAAAATGTAACAAAATTACTCTCGACCAGTGCGAAGTTGCCAGTAGAATAAAACTTACTATATTGTTGTTATTATATCTTCGAATGAAACGTACTCATGTAATATCAATCGAACTTCACTTTTGCAAGTTCGTTTGATCATATCATCATTGGCCATTAGTGAACATGCATTTTCACCATTATAGTGGAAGTTCGTTGATGGCTCTGCTATAAAAATCGAATAAGAACCGAGACCGTGCTATGAGAATCGATGAACTTTTAAGAGGCGTTTTTCACCGCCGTTGGATTTGATTTTTTTCCCCTGTAAAAAGTTATCATAATTCCAAATAAAAATGGAAATTAGTTGGAGCAAGGTCTCGTGAGTATGGTGGGTGACGGAGAGTTTCCAGTCGTAACTCTTATAGTTTTGTGACGGTCCGTTGTGCGGTGCTTCGACGCAATTTTGTTGTTATTGTTCTGTGAGTTCATACGGTACCCACTTTCCGAGCTGTAAGGACCTTAATACAAACATTTTAACTTTTAAATATTTCAGAATATCACCTCAATCATCAAACAGGCTGCTGTTACAAGGTCCATCTTGAGAAACAGACCTGGACCCGTGCGTACAGGATATGTGCATCTGAGGGGGGTCACCTGGTCATCCTGGATGACGAAGAAGAGGCTGGCATCGTTAAGGACATGTTCCCTGCTAACTCCGAACAGGGGGAAAGATTTCACATAGGTCTAAGCGCCTGGGGTAAGGAGCGCATCTGGACCACCATTCACGGTATGGCTCCGTAGCTTTAACGCTTTCCCTTTCAGTATAGAACTTACTTATTATATTTGTTTCTTACAGTAAATAACGTAATTAATATGTTTGTCGCTTTCAGGTGAGAGAATAGAACGCGTGTTCAACAAATGGAGTCCCGGACAGCCTGACAATGATAAGGGTGTCCAGAACCGAGGGGGTCTGATTGGGGACGGGAAGTTGGACGATGTCAGTTCAGCAGGATGGAAACTTATGTTCGTCTGTGAAAAATCTCCGAATTCGAAAAAGTTTGAAGTTCCCACCGTGCACGGAGAAATTAATCAGATTGTGTAATGTTTGCAATGAATCACAGTTAAGCGGGAACTGAAGCTCCTTGTGTCAGTTAGATGTTATTTTGTCTCCTTCATGATCATTAAAAGCCGTGTAAAAACAAATCTGGGACTTCAAGCACCCCTCCGCAGAATCATAGATGAATATCACACCCTCTAGACACTAATACCGGATTTGGACGTGTTCCATGGTAAACTGCATAAATTCAAAAATAAAATAAACGGTCTTTATTGAGCGTTGCTTCTAGTATATTATTATTTTCTTTTTTAGATAATAACACTAATGTCATGATTTTAAGCAAATATGCAATTTAATTGTTCTTTTTTTATCGCGTAGCCAATTAATTGCAAGTGTTATGTACGCCGTTATTGTCATATACATCAGAGAAAATGCTCCTAACTCTTTACCAAGTTTGTTAAATGTATGTAATGTGGCAGTACTTAATTTAATTAATTAATTAAAATACTATGGTATACTATACTTATTAAGGTAGACTGGTAGAAAATGCCCAAGGCATTAAGTCCGCCTTTGTACAGTTTTTACTTGTGCATAAAGTTTTAATAAATAAATAAAATAACACTGAATATAAATGCAAACTTGTTTTCTTTTCTCTGCCTCTCTTACCTTCGTTGTTATCATATACATATGTTCTAAAACAGTGTAAAGCCTGGAATACACATACTATGTATTAGCACAAAAACGTGCTCAATTTGAGCGTATGCTACCTTGTAGCACACAATTATTAGCATGAGTACTATACGAAAAGAGCATGATCATTTTTCCTTCGCGGAAAGCATGATGTAAATGAGCATACTACTTACTAGCTAACAAGCATGCTTTTTAATAGGTAGCATGTGCATTTCATTGTGATTCATTCGGCAGTTCTGATTGTCTTTAGATACGATACAATAAGTTATCTGCAGCCGGCACCGACGATGGAGGTTGTAACAATGTGCTGTTGCAGCAAAACAAAATGACTCACTTTTAAGCCGCGCTGACACCGGACACTTTGGCGATTTGTGACTTTTCTAGCAGCTCACTCGAACCTCGGTTGGTCCTGGAAAGATTTTTAATCGTAATATGAAACTGAATCGGTTGGCATCGTACCATTTTTCCAAAATCTGTGAATGTAGTTAGCAATTACTCAAATAGTTAAGGACCGTCTCCTGAGAACATTTTCCCGTAGCTACAATGGGTCTTGTACCTGCCTCTACTGGCCCGTCACATAAATTCACCCTTTGATTGTAGTGTTGTCATCTGACATTATGTTGAGCCACGGCCGTATTGGCAAAAGCCTTATTAGTATGTCATCTTTTTGTCGTTCTTTCCTTTTTCAACGAAATACGATTAATATAACGGCGTGAGCCAATAACTGGGCCTACACTGGACGATCCAGTGCGCGCCGTTTGGGCGCGGTAAGAGGGCGATCCAAATGAGCGGTCGGTATGAATGAGCCGCGCGCGATACGAGCACACGAGGTGGCACACTCCGTGGAGCGGCCGATCCGAGCGGGCTCAGTCGCAAAATGACTACTTCGCAAGATGTCTACCGGACGCAAAATGTCAATTTCTCAGAATTTCTCTTTCGCAAAATAACCACTTTGCAAAATGTAAATTCTTTTTATCAGTAAAAATTCGGTCAAGTGCGAGTCGGATTCGCGCACAGAGTGTTACATAATAATCTTTTATTCATATAGGAAGGTAGGTACATTTGTTTAGTCACACAAATAAAAATAAAGGACAGAAAATAAATCGTTTGCGAGTTTTATTTATTTTGGTGATGGTTTTTAAGTCAACAACTATTACACAAACATTACAAAAAAAATGATGTTTTTGTTTTATAAATAACAAATAACAATTACCTATATAAACAATTATACGGTTAGGCATGCTTTCCACCAGATTTTTGAGCTGATGCTGAGAATATTATAATATTCTCCCATTCCTCTACCAGTCTTTCTTTCAATTCACGAAGCGTGATTAGAAGAGAATTTCGCTGGCGTACACGTCGTCGCAGTTCATCCCAGGCATGCTCGATGGGGTTCAAGTCTGGGCTGCGTGCTGGCCACTCCATGCGTGTGATAGCGACATCTTCAAGGTAGACAAACACTATCCGAGCTGTATAGAGACGAGCGTTATGTTGCATAAAGATGGCGTTCTCGATGTTTACTAAAAATGGGCCAACATACTTTCACGTATATTTCTATAGTGAATGTGCCATTTTGTATTAACACTGGCACGGTGCGGCTTTCGGAAAAAATTCCAGCCCACACGTGTATGGGGCCTCCACCGTATGGCACTTTCTCTTCAATGCAAGCTTGGTTATAGCGCTCTCCTGGTCTTCTGTAGACTCTTTGCCTCCAGTCGTGCGTGTATAACATGAACCAAGATGAAATCCAAGATGGCAGCTGCAAAAGTTTGGAAATATTCGCAGCCGCCATCTTAGATCTTTATTTTGACCTCACTATCGGCTTCATCATAATCGCAATTTTTATAACCGACCCGCTTTCTTCGGTGCAAGATGAGACGTGTTTTAGAACATAAAATATGCACAAAGATTTGAGAAAAGAAAACAAGTTTCCATTTGTATTCAGTGTTATTTTAATGATTATAAAGAAGGAGCCAAAATAACATCTCAGTGACGTGATTCATCGCAAACATTACACAATCTCGTTAATTTCTCCGTACACGGCGGTAAGGCTTCAAACGTTTTCAATTTCGGAGATTTTTCACAGACGAACATAAGTTTTACTCCTTCTACACTGACGTCGTCTAACTTCCCGTTCCAAAGATAAGCCCCTCGGTTCTGGATGCCCTCATAATTGTCAGGCTGTCCGGGATTCCACTTGTTGAACACGTGTTCTATTCTCTCACCTGAAAGCGACAAACATATTAGTTAGGTTATTTACTGTAAGAAACAAATATAACAATTAATTTCTGTACTGAAAGGGAAAAGGGTTAAAGCTAAGGAGCCTAATGAGTGTGAAAAATTAAAAGGCAGTGACCGCCTTATCTCATACCGTGAATGGTGGTCCAGATGCGCTCCTTGCCCCAAGCGCTTAGACCGATGTGAAATCTTTCCCACTGTTCGGACTTCTCGGTACGAGCAGGGAACATGTTCTTAACGATGCCAGCCTCTTCGTCATCATCCAGGATGACAAGGTGACCCCCCTCAGATGCACATATCCTGTACGCACGGGTCCAGGTCTGTTTCACGAGATGAACCTTGTAACAGCTGCCTGTTTGCTGATTGAGGTGATATTCTGAAATATTAAAAAAAAAAGTTTTTAGTATGCATCTAATATTAGGTTTACTAAGTTATTTTATTCTACAAATGAAAATGGTAACTTTATTTATTTATGTATACTGTACACCACAAAAATACATAACAAAAAAAAATACATCAAACACTAAAAATATTAGTGATCGACCGAAGGTTACTTTTCGGCCATTTTCGGCCAAAAAGTGGCCGAACCTGTCGTATGAGCCGTTGCCGTTTATGAGCTGTTGGTTTTGATAGAATACGAACGACTAACAGATAGAAACACAGCGTAGACATAGTAATGGAGTCCAGCTTTCACCGTTTTTTTTGCACAAAATACAAAGAGTTAAGTGTTTACTATAATAGACGTCATTTAGGATCTTAGCAAACATGCTGCTTTTAATATCAGCGACAAGGGGTTTATTTGCTTTATGGAAGATTTATACAAGCACAAAGAGCAACAGCAGATGCATCTGTATAGTGACTGTGCGTGTGATCACTTTAGCAAAATCACACGTTTCAACGAATATGTCGACGCTGCATCGCGTTTTGGCGACTCGTTCCGCCTAGGGTTTAAAAAATGTGTTTCTAATGATATTGAATTGTTTAATGGAGAGATAAAGCATTGCATTTTTAATTATTTACTGTCGCTAGGTACTTTTTTCGAGATTCCGAAAATCGATTAAATCGCAGATTGCAAAAATTAAAAATTTGCGGTGATAAGAGTAGAATCTAGCATCGGATAAATGACTAAATCGCTATTCGCAAATGCTATCAACAAACAAACTCTTTATTTGCTTACATACAATAAATTGCTATTAAGACTAGTTACGTTATCTCTAAACCCAAAAATAAGAAATACCAGCTCAAAATTATTTGGTTTTTAATGATCAAGGGGGGTGGGACTTGATCATTGATACTTTACCAAATAATTCAGCAAAGATAGTATAAAAATACTGTACGCTGTCAGATAAAATCAAAAATACAAATTGCATCAGATCTTTTGCGGCTCATTACATTAATGTTGTTTATTGCCTTCCTCATCGAGTGCGCCAGACCCATTTACAGTTCGTTTGTGAAGCCCTGATGTACCTAATTGACATATACTAACCTAAAGGATCTACAGATTGCTCAAAATAAAATTATTAAACTATTATTCCACTATGATTTGCAGAAAAACGAATGTCATGAAAATTAAACAACTCCATACATAAAGTATTTACTATACCAGCATACTTAAAAGTCCAGTCACACGCAAATACACTTCACAATTATTACAGTCGTAGGAAGGATCACATATTATTACTACCACGAGTGCGAACAGTCAATTATGGTAAGTGAACTATTTTGGCGGGAGTGCAAAAATATAATAAGTTATCCAAAGAGATAAAGAATGCGATCTCGTTTGGTATTTTAAAACTACATCAAAAAGTGACATACATGCTAATATTATAAATTCGAAAGTAACTCTGTCTGTCTGTCTGTATGTTACCTTTTCACGCCTAAACCACTGAACCGATTTAGATGAAATTTGGTATAGAGACAGTTTGAGTCCCAGGGAAGGACATAGGATAGTTTTTACCCCGATATTCCCACGGGATCGACACTTATGCGGGTGAAACCGCATAAGTGTCGATGTTTTCAATATTGTTGTATGACTGACTTGTAATGCAACTTGCTACTAGATAATGTACTTACCATCATCAAAGGTGCCGCATTCGTTCATCGTGTGATTGTCGAGTTTCCTGTAGCATATGAAAGGTAGCGGCTCCTTGCATGACGAGTAATACGCGCGTCCATCGACGGTCATAGTGAGGCAGTCTCCAGTATCGGCTCTGTCACCACGTGAACCCCATCTTATTTCCATGTCGGACAGTGGCACTCCTGGAACATACGCGCCAAAAACATTAAACTAATGAAAACTAGTCGCAGCCTTGATGTGTGTGCTCACCTTGCGAACTACATTGGCTTGTCAAACTCAAACTCAAAGCATTTATTTCAATGAAACCAATTACAGGCACTTTTGAATTGTCAAAGGGTCGGTCAGTCAGAAAGATGAAGCTAGTTGCCCATTCCAAAGCGTAGGTACCTATGGAGAAGAACGGGCAAGAAACTCCATGGACACTCTTTTAAATCAAAATAATATAGTTACAAATTCATGGTTACATCATTCATGTTAAAAATTATACATGTGAGAACGATGCAGAACGTTAAAGCGTCCATAATGAAAAGATAAGAAAAAACAACAATTCAAATATTAAATAAAATAAAATAAGCCATGGCAGCAAAGAGATGACCAGTCCCTACTGACGGCGCCCGTACACGAACATGACGCATGTATTAGCACCATTCAGCTCAACCATTTTGAAGGGAGCTAAATGATCCAACACATGCGCCACCATCAGCGAGACATTTGAGTGAGCATGACATACTCTCAGCCGCCAGGGCACAATCAAGTCAATGAAAGACGTACCCAGTAAATGGTAGCTTTATAGTATGTACATAATGCTCACACATGTGCTATGCAATTATACAACACTAGGAGATTGAATTTATACAATGCAAAGATAGACTTACAATCTTCAGCAGCCCCAACAGTATTTTCAAGTGTTAATCAATTAGTTGTGGTTGTGGAGCAGGACCAGCATTGAGCCAGGCATTTTTATCAGCGATGTAATCCCCTAACTTATAATATGCCTGCCTGCATAGTGTGCGTTTAATACAAGACTTGAATTTTGTCTCATTCAGTTGAAGAATGTGGGGAGGTATTTTGTTATAACATTTTAAACAGTACCCCATAAAAGATGAGTCTACTTTAGCTAGTCTGAAACCTGGTTGAACTAATAGGTCCCTATTTCTAGTACTATAATTATGTCTCTCACCTCTTTTACTAAAAAGATGTAAATTTTTCCTTACATACATAATGTTTTCGTAGATATATTGACAAGGTACCGTCATGATGTTAATTTCCTTAAACCGTTCCCTTAGAGAATCGCGCCTGCGGAGATTATATATGGCTCTGATGGCTCTTTTCTGCAGAATAAAAATAGAATCAATGTCTGCAGCCCGTCCCCAAAGCAAAATACCGTAAGACATGATACTTTGGAAGTAACTAAAATAAACTAGTCTAGCGGTATCTACATCAGTAAATTGACCGATTTTTCTCACAGCATAAGCTGCTGAACTTAGCCGTCCTGCAAGAGATGTTAAATGCGGACCCCATTGTAGCCTTGAGTCGAGCGTGATCCCTAGGAAAACAGCTCTATCGACGAATTCTAGTTTCTCTTGATTCAATATTATCTCACAATCACTGCCATAACACACACACAACACACACATACATACACATTACACACACACACACACATTATTACATTTGGTAAGGAAAATCTTATGCACTTGATTTTTTTCCCATTTAATACTAAATTATTAGCAGTGAACCAATTTTGGACCTGCAGTAGGGCGTTATTTACGTCGTCAAAATTTGTAGCACGTCTATTTACCTTAAAAATTAAGGAAGTGTCATCAGCAAATAACACCATTTGTGGTTGATTTTTTAATAAATGGAGTAGATCATTAATATACACTAAAAAGAGGAAAGGACCCAAAATCGAGCCCTGTGGCACACCCATTTTTACAGTTAAACCATGTTAATTGACACCATTTATTTGAACTTGCTGTTGTCTATCATTTAAATAAGAACTAACTAAACTGAGCGCAAGTTTTCCAAGTCCGTAATGCTCAAGTTTCAAAAGCAAGGTTTCGTGATCGACGCAATCAATTGCTTTGGAGAGGTCACAAAAGATTCCTATGGTGTCTTGGGCCTCTTCCCACGCGTTAAAAATGTGTTTTATATAAGGTTACACCGGCGTCGGTCGTACAACGTCCTTTGGTAAAACCATACTGTTGATCGTGTAGGATTTTATTCGTGTTAAAATGATTAAGCATTTGATTAAGCATTATCTTTTCAAACACCTTGCTGAAAACCGGCAACATGGATACGGGTCTATAATTATTAGTGCTTGTGCGAGATATTCAAAAGAAAAGAAAAAATAAAGTTTATTCTGCATCAATAGTAACAATATTTGGACACGACGTACGCTTTATCTATAAAGTATACTTACTAAAGGTGTCTTTAGTAAGTAACGCGCTAAATGTATGATTAAATGATTATTATTATTGAGTAATTTAAGATAACATTAATCTTACTGAAAGTCAATTTGAAGATAATTAACAAAACTTTGACAAACCTTCTACGGATACGTAGTCTCCTTTAGAGTAAAAATCATGGGTTCCCAGGAAAATGTGACCATTCACACCAAACTGTGTCATCTGTGAGTGAAGGGCATTAACTAGCTCTTTGTTGAGCGGAGACGCCAACACCGCCCCTGTAACATGAGACAATGAGATCTGTACATTACACATGATCGAGCGAAGCGAGCGGCGCCACACCCTCGAGCCGAGTTGGTCACACGGCTGCAACAAACGCGAACTGTGCGAGCGAAGTGAGCGGGGCAGTAGCAGTGGCTGACAAGCGGTCTTGATAAATTTATTTATTTCTGTAAGTAGGAATCGCGAATTGGACCAATCGCGCCTAAAGGGGTTTGTCACTTTTACACGTCAATAATGTTGTAAAAGCTAGATGAAGTCGGTGTGTACTCAGAACTTAAGGAGCTAAACGATATGACGAATAATAGCAAATAAAGGACGTCTAGGTAGGCGGGGCCGCATGAAGTCCCATAGTGGCAAGACCATCATTAAAACTAACTAAAAAAAATGCTCCACATACGCCTCACATTCACTATTAATACTGGATATCTTTCTTGGGAACTGTCTTAGTAGTGATTAAAATAACTAATGAGGTCGAGTTGGCACGGAGGCAGTTTTTTATCACCTTGTTGCCTCGAGTTGTCGAAACATAAGAGAAACGGCGGAGTTTACCTTCATCATGACATCTAACGAACGCTTCCTCCCAAGTTTCAGGCGTCGTGTGCAGCTTGAGCCAGCCATCTGCTTCAAAGTTGAACAAGTAATCAGGCTTGCATCGAACAACGTCTGGAAAAGAAAGAAAGAATGGAACCAATAAGGATAAGATTTTTTAATTTGGAAAAACCTTGTAATATTAATATCCTAAAATTCCTAAGTACAGTCAGGAAAGTACATTGTAAATGTACCCAATGCGCCATAATGGCGCAACATGGCTTATCACTGATGATCTTCAGAATGCCGTTGACACTCCCACGCACTCTGCGCATCATGGACGCAATCTTTTTTACCCGACCACGGCGAAGCAAAAAATAGAGTTATGATTTTGACCGGTATGTAAGTATGTATGTTCATCTGTTCCCTCATAACTTCTAAACTGCTTTTCATTTGGACAAATAAGGTATCGTTGGAAGCGTCTTGATCGTCCGCTGGTTATAGGCTATGTGACGTCACAATAAATAGAATATGGCGCTCTCGAGCGGACATAAAGTCATGACCTAAAATATATTTTTTTTTAATCATGCCGTGTTGTGTGTCAAATGAAAGGGCTTAATTAGCACATTTCAAAAGTATAAATATTACTGAAATAAGCCCCAAAATAATTAAATAAAAAAATAAGTTTATAAACTAAAACCCGACTACTGAAAAGGATGAAACAAGAAAATACCTTCCCGTGGTTGCATGCCGCTGTACTAACATACAAAGCTATGGTAGCATGCATGGTATTTTCTTGTTTCATCCTTTTCAGTAATCGGGTTTTAGTTTTTATCATTTCAGCCGAAAGACGTCCACCGCTGGACATAGGCCTCCCCCAAGCACCTCCACTTCGACCGGTTTTGTGCTTCTCGCATCCAACGAGTTCCTGCGGCCTTCACAAGGTCGTCGGTCCACCTTGTGGGAGGCCTTCCAACGCTACGTCTTCCGGTACGCGGTCGCCACTCCAGAACCTTTCGGCCCCATCGGCCATCTGTTCTGCGAGCAAATGTGCCCTGCCCACTGCCACTTAAGTTTGGCAATTCTTCGGGCTATGTCGGTTACCTTGGTTCTCCTGCGGATCTCTTCATTTCTGATTCGATCCCGCGGGGAAACTCCAAGCATAGCCCTCTCCATTGCCCTTTGGGTGACTTTCAGCCTTCTAATAAGGCCCATTGTGAGCGACCACAGTGTAAGTAGCCATAAGCCTCCTCAATGTTATGAGTCAATACAATAATAATAATATTGAGAACTGCAGTGAGCATTAGCGTCATAAACTAATACGTTTACATGGTACTTGCAGGTCTGATATCTCTATAACCCCCGGTATTTCACAGCCTTCTGCTCATAATGAAAATTGATGCTTATGATATAAACTTTCATTTGATGTATATTATGTGGTTTTGGAACCCCTCGCTGCGCTCGGGATTCTACTCTAGAATCCTTCGCTCCGCTCTGGATTCAAAGGAACACTCTCGCCTTCAAAATAGTTGTTTGCTCCCTTGGCCAACAATCTACTACTTAAAACCGGTCTTCTCAAGTCTCCAAGTAATTAAGATCAACAAACTGATAATTCATCAATTCATCCGGAAGATTCGTCAAAAAGTTATCCAAACATAATTGCGCGTTATTTCGTCCATACATCACTTCGTTAATAATTAATTGGCCAAAAATTGTCAATTGTAATGTCAAAAAATTTAAAATTAAGTCAATGTTGAAATCTTCGCAAATAATGAGTTTTGTACTGAAGAGATGTTCCCATAATTGCTCTAACGCAGATAAGAATGTTTCATAGTTCTGATCAACCGAATTTCTGTAACGGCAGAATTCAAACGCTGTGTGTCCCTCCTAAAACAACAGCTGCGACCTCAGCGTACTAATTTTTGTTGTTACAAACACTCGATACGCTTCCGTATCGTATGGAACATTCATCATTGTTATCGTAGGAGTCTTCTAAACGCTGTTCACAAGTCCAAAACCCGAAAATTTTGTCAGTTTAAATCAAATAGACGCCCGCTATTCTTCCTACAGCTATTTGCTGTTGAGGGCAAGTCAAATCAGGTTATCGAAATGTCAGGTTTTCGATACGATAGCCTGTCGTATGGTTGTGAATCAGCGCCCGTCGAAACCGCAGTCCCGGCCTCCACGCGCTCTATCCTTGTCTCACCAAACCAATTTCGTCGGGCGCCCGCGTCTCCGATAAGGATTGCACGAGTGAGACAGTGTTACGATGCTGTGGTGTAGGTCTGTGCGAAACAGATGTATTTGTGTACCGAGGTACTTGCGAATAATTATTTGTAAATCTGTTATTTCAGAAAACGCATCTGGCGAAATATACGGTAATCCAATAGGCCCACTTTCACAATCAAAACTATCCATAAGTCCTGCTCCTCTGCGCAGGTTATTTAGAAAATCTTTCATCTCAGGAGATCAGAGTTTCAACATATCATTGGTTACATATATTTCTTTTATGACAGTTGTATCATGCCGCAACTTTATACTTTATTTTTTATCTTTTAGCAGCCTCGTAGCAAATGGTCAAAAGTGACCGATGGTAGACGCTGAAGTTCTCTTGCAACGAAGACTGGCAAGCACTCAGGGTCAATCTCCTTTATGATGGATGTCCTCCATGTCGCGTTTTTCTTATCCATCTCCTTTGCGGTTTATGTTGCGACTCACGGAACAGTGTTCCGTGTTGCGACTACTGGGTTGCACGGATTCAAAAAGTAACTTTAAAGCCGTTACCGTTTTCTTACTCTCGAACACCGTATTACACAAACATATTATTTGTACTGTCTTCGTCCATCACATCGTCCTTGTTTTTTAGGGTTCCGTAGTCAACTAGGAACCCTTATAGTTTCGCCATGTCTGTCTGTCCGTCCGTCTGTCCGTCCTCGCTTAATCTCTGTGACCGTTAGCACTAGAAAGCTGAAATTTGGTACCAATATGTATATCAATCACGCCGACAATGTGGTAAAATAAAAATTGGAAAAAAATGTTTTATTAGGGTAGCCCCCCTATATGTAAAGTGGGAAGTGATTTTTTTTTTAATTTCAACTCTAACGTGTGATATATAGTTAGAAAGGTATTTAAAAATGAATAGGGGTTTACTAAAATCATTTTTTGATAATGTCAATAATTTCGGAAATAATCGCTCCAAAAGTAAAAAACAATGTGTGTGCCCCCCCCTCTAACTTTTGAACCATAAGTTTAGAAAATATGAAAAAAATCTGAAAAGTAGAACTTTATAAGGACTTTCTAGGAAAATCATTTTGAACTTGAGGGAAACAACAGTTTTTGTACAAAAAAGACAAAAAGTTGTACAAAATAATTTCTGGACTAAGTTTGTAGTATAATCGTATATGCAAGCATTTTTTAAGTTGGGTTACCACTATGTTCGCGCTCCAGCAGCGCTCCGCGCTCCTGCAACTGCTCCAATGGATACGTCGCGCGCACTTCTACATGCGCTCCCCTTTGACACACTGCGCTCCCCTTTTTGTTCGCGCTAAAAACCGTCACGTGTCGGAGCGCCTGCCGCGGAGCGTGGAATGTTGCACGCTCCGTGTTCGCGCACGTACCCACTACCGGGAGCAGTTGCAGGAGCGCGGAGCGCTGCTGGAGCGCGAACATAATGGATACCCACCTTTAAACTCCAAACCAAAGGTTGACTGGTAGAAAATGCCTATGGCATTAAGTCCGCCTCTGTACATTTATGTGCTTGAAGTATTAAACAAATAAATAATAAATAAATAAACTCATAAGTGGGAACACTTATTGTGACGGAC
Source organism: Amphipoea lucens (assembly GCA_947508005.1). NCBI lineage: Eukaryota > Metazoa > Arthropoda > Insecta > Lepidoptera > Noctuidae > Amphipoea > Amphipoea lucens. The sequence goes on along the minus strand of OX382358.1, from coordinate 1,152,441 downwards.
GGGAAATTACGGAACCCTACACTGAGCGTGGCCCGACACGCTCTTGGGCGGTTTTTTTTTGAAGTGGACTTGCTCTTGACTATAGTCTAGGTCAAAGGTGACAGAGACAAGTCGACGATGGAGCGAGCTTACCCAGAAGCCTGTTCACTCTCACTTTGAAGAGATTCGGGTTTTATGCGCTTATATGTTGTTTTACACAAAGGCAAGCAACTCCGATTGAACAATATTGCAATTGCTATATTTAACAGTATATTAGCCCTTTGCCAGTATAGGCTATCATAAAAAAAACAGTATTTAAAACCACTAACACCAACACCCGCGTCGCATACTTTTTACGTTCTCGCTTACATGTAGGAACTTAATTTCTATACAAGATGTAATTGAAAACATGCGACAAATCGAAATGGGAGATTGTACTCATCATTATGAACAACTTTTATTGTGGGACCAAACCTGGAAAACAAAATCAGCTGTTCCCTACGTTTATGTTCGCATAACTCGTCAAAGTGTAGGGAACAGCTGATTTTTTTGCTGGCTTGATTCAGAAAGCTGTACTTCTGGACACGACACGTATAGTGAGGAGGTTCCTCTCTCTAGAGCCCTGACCACCGGCAGTTTGGACCCTGTTCCTGATGACGATGGGCTACTATTTTTTATATTTTTAAATATTTTGTTTTTTTTTTTTTTACTAAAAATATTTAAAAATTTAACCAATATGTAAGCAAACGAAATAAATAAAATAAAAATTATAATAAAGTACTCACCAGTTACAATCAACAAGTATGACAAGCAAACAAAATATATGTTCAACATTGTCGCGTAGGGACCCACTGTAGGTAGCTATCGTTTCGCTGTTGCAGCTGTAATGTTTGAGCTGAAGATAACATGCGGTTATATACTGTGTGGTATCGTGAATCCTGATTGTCACACTTACATACATATAAAGCTCTACTCTGTGTATATTTTCTTGAGCGATCGATGAGAATTGTTCTCAAATTGAGTTCTTTTTGTGCCCTGGATTAACCTTTGTATAATTTGCTAATATTTTCGCCACAAATTTCGAAATCCTGAGAACTCTGAAACCAGAGATACGCGCCTCTGTCCGCTTACTCTCGGAGTTCGTGGACAGAGGAGTTTATTTTATTTTCAGTTTTATTAAAATTATCAGGGTATACCACACTACGCTGAGCCTCGATAGACGTGGGCCGACCTATTGCACTGAAACGACGAGTTCTTGCACTCAAACCATCAATCGCATCTTTAAATATTAGAGTGTTTATAATAAATACTGCGCAAATACAGTTATTGATCTTAAACGGTGCAATAAAAAATATAGTTGGTATCTACAATAAAACGAGCTCAAACTTTAAAAAACGATACAGTGCCACACAATAACATGGCACACCAATGTCAAGGATATGCCTAATTTGTTTGATTGTGATATATAATATTATGTATTTCAAGTTAACTGAGACTGGTAAAACTGGTATTTTTTTGTTGATTACAAACTTGTTGTCTACAGAATACATACAAGACAGCTAGATTCGACAAAGGCTGATTCGGTGATGTTATGCACACACTTTCCTTGATGTAAATTACTATCCCGTCGTTCTGATTTAATAAAGTATTTGTCTGATTCGATGTGTAACCCGTTGCATTGGGGATGGATGTGGCTTTTCTGAGCCATGACTCAGTTAGAATAAGAATATCACACTTTGTCATAATAGCGACTAGCACACATACAAATTCATTGAATTTTTTATTAATACTAGGAGTATACTACTCTGTCCAAAAAGTACCGGGAAAAGATCAATATTACACAAAATGTTAGTTATTCATCCAAATTTATTTTATCGCCTTCAAAGTATGTTCCTTCAGAAACGATACACTTACGCCAACGAATATTTCAATCATCAAAACATTTTTAAACGCTTTTTCCAGAATTGAGTTTAGTTCTCGCTACGAATTCTCCTTTATGTCTTCTACCGAATGAAAACAGTTGCCACGAAGTGGTAATTTGAGTTTGGGAAAAAGAAAAAAGTCGGCTGAAGCCATATCTGGTGAATAAGGTGGTTGCTCGATGGTAATTGTTGAGTTTTTGGTTAAAAATTCGTTCACAATGACGGCCTTGTGCGAAGGCGCATTATCGTGGTGCAAAATCCAACAATTTTATTTCCACAAATCTGGCCTTTTTCTTGGAATTTGCTCTCTTAAAAGCCACATAACGCTCAAATCATATACTTTGGCGTGGTTTTTCGGTTTTGGTTCAGTTGGAAGGCGCCACTCCAAAGCTTTTTGACTAGTTTGCATGTCAAACTCGTAAAAAATAGTAGGTAATTTGGTTAACATTTTTTTTTAAAAAATCACTAAAAACCACTAAAAATGCGACGTCGCCAACCCGCGCGGGATGAACGCTCTTGTTTTTAATTATTTGTGGTACAAATGTGAACTTACGGCAACTGGAAGGAAGGTCACTCTTGCACAGTCTACTAACTTCACGTCAGTAGCACGAGTAGGTACAGCTAACTTTGTTCAACACATTACTACTTCGGCAGTGAAACGATACAGCACACAAACATGATAAAAAAAATATATTTGGCTTTATCATACTTGTTGATAGTGACGGGTAAGTGTTTTATAAATATTCAATTAAATTAAAACATTTTGTTATTTGCTTAATTGTATATGCTGAAATTATTTTATTCTATAAAAGACTTGGTCCTGTTTTTTTTTTTTTTAACCGGCTTCAATAAAGGAGTTTCTGTATGCGATCTCTTCAATTCTTCAGTTCACTAAATGTTAATTGAATTTGTGTGGGGTCGGTACAACTAAAAAGTGAAAAATAAAAACTTTTTTACAGAAAAAAAAACAACCGACTTCAAAAAAAAAACACTACAAAGTGATAAATAACTTTAATTTCGAAAGTCGGTGTCAAAAAACGAAAATGCGGAACCAACGACACCGACTTCCGAAATTAAAGTTATTTATCACTTTGTAGTGTTTTTTTTTTAAGACGGGTGTTTTTTTTTTTGTTAAATTACTTGACAGATATCATAATGATATGTACTGACGCCAGCACATCAAGCTACTACAATCTGTCAAATTTCTTTAGTAGATTGTCAACTTTATCGCTAAAGCATTAGGTTCAAAGTTGATTGGGAAAATTTGACAGTATCGGGTAGCTTGATGTGCTGGCGTCTGTACATGTATGTACCAATGTGACTTTTTCGATTCATATGTATTTACGAGTATTATTGTCTTGGATATTACTGAAGGGAAGACATCGTGAGGAAACCTGGACTTATAAGTCACTATAAATCTGAAATCGCCAACCCATCTTGAGCAAGGGTGGTGATCAATGGGTCAATGCTCGTGCCTTCTCTTTATGAGGAGAGGCTTTTGCCCAGCAGTGGGGCAATTGTACGCTGGTATTATTATTATTATATAAATTCTGTCCCAGTTCTAAAGATATATTCAGACATTGTGAAACTGGCCCAGCGTCTAAGCTTGTGACTACTGGCACGCCTTGATATCTGGTTCTGGAGTTTTAAAATGTGTATAGAAGACGTTTACAATTACTGACAGTTAATTAATCCCTACGTTCGCTAATATCCTTGCTCTCCAGACGTTGTACGATGCAAGCCAGATTACTTGTTCAGCAATCTGGCGGGGGGCTGGCTCAAACTGCACACAATTCCCGCTACGTGGCAGGAAGCCCTCCTAAGATGTCACTATGAAGGTAAGTTCCGCTGTTCCTCTCATCATCAGGCTGTCTTGAACTGCTACCGCGCGTTTACGGGAACTTCTACCCATTCAGTACATACTAGGACCCGTTAAGTCGTTGGTCGAGTAGTCAGAAGTTCTAAAGTTGACAACCAGTCTTACCAAAGGGTGTCGTATTATCAAGTTAGTGGGTTGTGGGTTGATCGCTTCATGTAAAATACTGGTATTCTGCTGCATTCGGTTAAACTGGAGAGCCAACTAACCGGGAAAAGGCTAGGCAGATGAACTATAGGAATAATAATGAATGCGATAATCTTTTATTTTCCTGTTAATAGTTTTGTGTAACTGGTTTGTGGGCATCCCCGCTTTATTATCGGAAGACGGGTTGAAAATAAACAACGAAATCGTCAGAGGTAGGTGACCTACACATACACGATACTAATGACCTCAGATATCGAAGGTCAACCACTATCGGATGGGAATTTTAGTTTTATGTATTGTAGGTATTATTATGTAGGAGATAAATAATGTGTAAAAAACTTGAAACCAAATATATGATAATAGATGTACATATTATGTGGTGGTTTTTAACTAAATAGATTTTTTTGAAATAATTTCTTTAGAACTAAGGTATTTTTCTCGTCTATTTATAAATGGTTCAATAAATAAATAGATTACAGTCGATCGACGTTGAACAGTTAATGTCGATGGCCTCAAAACTTAATCGATCGTTCATATCCACATGACATGGACTCGCTCGGCAGACAGATCTATCGATGTCGAATCAAAATTGTCGTCGGCGATCTACCGTAATCATTGGGCCTAGTGCGAGTTCTTACACCTATTCGATATCGCCATAACGTTCACTTACGTCACACAATACAATTCATACTATTAATATTATAAATTCGAAAGTAACTCTGTCTGTCTGCCTGTATCTATGTTACCTTTTCACACCTAACCGATTTAGATGAAATTTGGTATAGAGTTAGCTTGAGTCCCGGGAAAGGACATAGGATACTTTTTATCCTGATATTCCCACGGGATCGAGACTTATGCGGGTGAAACCGCGGGGCGCAGCTAGTATATATAAACTCTGTTGCTAACTGTGGAGGCTTGTAAATGGCTTGTCGTCAATTTTCTCACTACTACCTCTGTATTTGTTAGCTGTAAGCCACCCAAATACAATAAAATAATATATCATATATCATATACAACTATCTTTCCCGGCGAACTTCGTACCTCTTCAGAATCAGTAAGCAGTTTAATACAAAATGTATCAGAAAATTAATTAACTTCATTATTTTTTATATCGTGAATTTTTCCAAGGTTAGGTTTAATAGCTATTCTGCTATTCGTAACGAAGACAAATCCAAAAAATCATAAAAATCGGTCCAGCCGTTCTTGAGTTACAAATGGTGTAACTAACCCGACTTTGTTTTATTTATAGATTTTATACCTATAGAAGATATAAGATAGATCTTTTAGGGAAACACAAGTACTCCATTTGTGTATCCCAATATTGTCACTAGACAACGCCGCTTCAGATTCAGTACAAATTGAAAAGTAAACTCGTACGGGGCCTTCTGGCTACCATTCAGCACAAAGGTTCGAACTGATGGCGCGAGATCATATGCAGTGTACTGTATGTGTGGCATGTTACAGGTGCGGTGTTGGCGTCTCCACTAGACAAACAGCTAGCTGATGCTCTTCACACAGTGTTGAAAAAATCTGAAAAGTATGATCAGATATTCCTGGGAACCCATGATTTGTTCTCTAAAGGTGACTTCGTTTCTGTTGAAGGTTAGTCCAACTTTTATAAAATACTTTCATATTGTAGATTTGTCCATTATTACTATTGGGGTTCACCCGAACATAAATATGGCACACCGAGCGTAGGGCAAAGTTTGGTACTGTAGATCGTCGCCTCTGTCTCTGTGTAGATAGTAAATACTAATTCCATAGTAACTTTAAGACATGCTTTATGACATCTGTCTTTCCCAAGCTCCGATATGTCATATCTACACCATCTAATTTGTGCACCGTGGCTGCAGAGTGCTACAAGCGTAGGCTACAACGATCATTTGGCGTCTGATTGACATCGACAGAGAGGCGTTGTTGGTAAACATTTGTGACATTGTCACTGTCATTGTGTATTGACAAAACAAGATGGCGACGCTAGTTCCTATTTTGGCCACGCGCCAAAGTAATGTTGTAGCGTTCAGCCAACAGGCCAGATGAAATGACCATAATCAATGATATTATAAGTAAAAACTACTTATAATATCATTGACCATAATGCCTTGGAACTAGCGTAGGCCTTTAGTGTGGGATGCAACCTGTGTCAACACACTCGCGCCATCCCATCTTCCTAGCACGGTGGGCTGTGCTGGGGCAGCTGCAGGAGCAGAAAATCTCAAACGGCGCAAATATAACAACCTTATTGCGAGCTACAGTATATACATACGTATTTGAGCCGTTTGGGGTTGAATCACTAGGGCCTTGGGATCCGAGTGCTCATCGAATATTTCGGAAAATCGCCAAGCGGTTGGTTGACTCTTCACGTGACCAGAGGGCTGGCCTATTTTTAGCCCAAAGAATCAGCATTGCCATCCAACGTAGTAATGCTGCCAGGCTTTTAGGCACTTATTCCATTGACAGCGATGCGGACGAATTGTTTTATGCCCAATGACATCAAAAAATTCGTCCACATAATTATATGTGTATATAATATATATTTTAGTGTTAGCTTTGAAGGTAGTAAAAGATACTGAAGTCAAAAAAAAAGAGTTTAGGTATGTTAAAGAAGAATAAGTATGTTTTCTACATACGTAAATAAACATCGTAATTTGGGAGGACAATTATGAGATCATGAATCGGCCCTACGTGTACCACGGCTGTGATTATTTTTCATTGTAAATGTTCTTCGTGTATGTTCCAGGAGTGCCACTGTCTGAGATGCAAATAACATGGGGTTCAAGTGGTGACGCACCCCGTGACGCAGACTGCCTCATTATGTTCACCGGTGGAGGCGTGAATCGGATGTATTTCTCACCCTGCACAGTCTCACTACCCTACATATGCTACAGGAAACTCGACAATCACACGATGAACGAATGCGGTACCTTTGATGATGGTAAGCAGTCGATACTAGTGCTGTCAATGCCGATCTATCAGAGAGTTCATTGGTATAAAAACAGCCGTGACCCACACCATGTCTGCCCTTTAAAGGAGACTGTGACATCTGAGTTTGTTTCGGTATTTCTGCTCAGAGTAATCGGTGTATAAACACTTTTCATGTTTTTGACATGAAAATCTATACATATAATAAAATCGTAGGAAAGTCAAAACGGTACATTGAATATTTTTTTAAAAGAATAGGTACTTGGGGCGTGATCTACAATCGATATCGAAGCCAAAAATATAGTTTTTAGAATTTTTGTCTGTTTGTCTGTATGTATGTCCGGGATAAACTCAAAAAGTACTGCATGGATTTACTTCAAATTTTGCATGAATATTACTAAGAGGTCGGGTCAACATATAGGCTACATATTATCACGCTATCACCTATGGGGGAGGAGCTGTGAATCTTTATTTTTCTTACGCATTCTGTGACAGCGTGTAATCTAACGATGCATATTTAAATGTTGTTTTTCAGTAAGCCATGCTATTATCTAGCTTTACACTATAAAAACTACGCCATTTAAGTAACTTGGGCAGAAAAAACATAGTTTAATGAATTTTAGTAGTATAAAGAAAATTTTGAAGCAGCGCCATCTATGAGATTTCATAAAAATCAAATCAAGTTACATGTTGACACTTTTTGGAAATTAATAATTTAAATTTGATCATGTTGGCGAGGTTAGTAGTTAGTTATTCTTAAAATTAATAGATGGCAATGTGCATTTTCTTCATAAAAGTTGTATCGTATAGTTCGTTTTGACAAATTCAAGTTCCAACAAAACCCTTAAAATCTTGAGCAGAGTTGAGGACGACAATTAAAAAAAAAAGGCGGTGTTAAGTATTACAAAAAAGTTATGTTTCTACTGGAGACGAAGTCCGAGTAACTGATGAACGCGTGCTGAACACCTGTCTCAGTTCACTTCAAGATGTGGTCATTTCTATCGGCGGCAATCCACTGATCGAATATGGGTTACCAGCTCCCCAATCATCACCGCATCAAGACCGTGTAAATCGGGAGTATAACGCTGAGACAAATTATTATCCGGGCGAAATGACCATGTCGCTTTGTTCTCTTCAGAGCAAAAACAAATTTATGACACCGTCCTTGAAAGCGTTGGGAAAAAACCAGGGTCAAATGTTTTTCTTGGAATGCGTCTGGTGGAACAGGAAAAACATTTGTTACCACTTGCATACTTGCAGAGGTCAGCAGGCAAGGCAAAATTGCTATTGCTGTAGCGTCATCGGGAATCGCTGCCACACTGCTTCCGAGTGGCAAGACAGCACATGCCATGTTTAAAATTCCTATCGATTTAGAGAGCGCCGAAACGCCTGTTTGTGGTGTGCCACGTAACAGCGATAAGGGACACGTGCTCAAGGATTGCTCTTTGATCGTATGGGATGAGTGTACGATGGCCAATAGGAAAGCAGTTGAGGCCGTGGACGGAACCCTGCAGGACATCCGCAGGAACGAACATTTGATGCGTCGTATCACAGCTGTTCTGTTCAGTGGCGATTTCCGGCAAACGCTTCCCGTGGTGACACGAGGATCGAGGGCTGACGAGGTGAATGCTTCGTTGAAACTATCTTCGTTGTGGTCACGAGTTCGTACGCTGCGCTTGACCATTAATATGAGAGCTCGGCTCGGCGGCAATGCACGTGCTCAAGAATTCTCCAATGTCCTTCTAAATCTTGGCGAAGGCACTCTACCAGAAGAGAGAGGTGGACAGGTGGTGCTTCCAGAGTCTCTCGGTAGAGTGGTATCCAGCTTAGAAGAACTCATTTGCTGTGTGTACGGGGACATCAGTCGTATACTGCACCTGCAGAATTCTTGGGTGTGTGAGCGGGTCATTTTGACGTCCAAAAATGATCAGGCTGCAGCAATTAACGAATACATTCTCTCGGAAATTGAGGGGAATGAAGTGGTCTACACCTCGATAAACACTGTTGTCGAGCAAGATGACGCCACACATTATCCCGTGGAATTTCTGAACTCCCTGTCAGCAAGTGGACTTCCAGCGCATACCATCAAGCTGAAGGTCGGTGTCCCGATTATGCTTCTTCAGAAGCTATCTCCTCTGAAGTTGTGTAACGGGACCCACCCTAAAGTCATTTCGCTCTACAGACACACCATTGAGGCGGAAATTCTTACGGGTTGTGGCGTTGGCGAGGCAGTATTTATACCACGCATTCCCCTCATACCTCATATCTTCCCGGTCCAGTTCAAGCGCGTACGGTTCCCCGTGAGTGTTTGCTTCGCGATAACCATCAATAGAGGCAGACACTGAGGGCAGCGGGTGTCGACCTCAGGACGAGTTGCTTCTCACACGGACAACTGTACGTCGCTTGCTCCCGCGTCACCAGTCCTGACTCTCTTTACATTTTGGCTCCTGGCAGCATAACTACCAACATTGTTTATAGGGAAGTGTTTTAAGGTATGATGCCTTTGTACGTATTTTTACTCTTTTGTGTCCTGGAATGTATTCCTGCATTGTTTTCTCTATTTCCTTCAGTCACATCCCCCACACCACACTGAACTCAGCAGGACTCCCATATAACTCTCTTCACTTGCTTCGCTTGCAAAAAAAACTTATATTTTAATGCTATTTTAAAAGTTGTTTACTTATAATGCTATAGCGACACTGGCATCTTAGGTATTTTTGGTGCTGTAGAGCCTTCAGGCAGACGACGTCGCGGGCAGCAGCTAGTTGTTTATAAAACCATTTTAAAGAAATAGATATCATTTAGACATGCTACATGGACCGGTGACCTTGAAAAGCTGTCTGGGACAGACTGGATGCGGAAGGCGGAGGACAGGATGTTGTCGCGCAGCCTGGGAGAGGCTTATGTCCAGCAGTGGACTGCGATAGGCTGAGTTCATTGACTGAAATATCATTTTTCATAATTCTTGATATAATTATGTATTTCAGAATATCACCTCAATCAACGTACAGGGAGCTGTTACAAGGTCCATGAGGAGAAACAGAGCTGGTCCAGCGCGTACAGGATATGTGCATCTGAGGGGGGGTACCTAGTCATCCTGAACGACAGAGAAGAGGCTCGCATTGTCAAGGACATGTTCCCCGTTCGGGCTGGTGAAGTTGACCCGTGGGAACACTTCCACATAGGTCTACTTGCCTGGGGAGACGACCGCACTTGGACTACTATTCATGGTAAAAGACTATTTTCGTATATCTATACTAGACTAACATTATAGCTGAAGAGTTTGTTTGTTTGAACACGCTAATCTCTGGAACTATAACCAGTCGGATTTTAAAAAATATTTTTGGATTTGATAGCCCAATTCTCGAGGAAGGCAACAACACGCTATGACCCTTAGGAACCGAGCAAAAAGAAAAAAAAGTCAGGAAGAACGCTAAGCGAAAGCGAAGTAATAGCGCGGGCGACGCGATGCGACGCGGTGGGGCGGGGGGACAAGAAATTTCCCGCGGAAGAAGTCGTGGGTAGAAGCTAGTCATGAATATTCCGGATTGAAGTTCTTGCTTATTATTTTCCTTTCAGACGGTTGAATGGCCCTTATGCTACACAGTGCGATCTAATGATCTGTAGCATTAAGCAACAATGAAGTTATTTGTTGCATCAATTGTATTGTAAACCACTTGGCAAGGAACATGCATCGTGTGTCGTCAGCAGAACAAGGCTTCTATAACTCAGCTCATTATTGAAACGTTTTGAAAATGGCGGTGTCTTATGTATTCTCACTTGTATGACATTACCTACTGTATTAAATGTACGTTTAAAAAAAATACGTGTGGCACTCGGGGATTGCCGCGGTAAAGCTATTGCATAGCATTTTTTATCAAGTTATGCAATTATAACATTTATGCAATACTTTTTTTCTTTGATATTAATTCAAGTTACAGTAAGCAGCTCGTCTCGATCCGTGCGAGCTTCGTACAGTCTACACGCATACGTCTAGTCGCACGCACACAAACACCGTGCCGAAGTCTGCCGAACTGAAACGACGTTAGACGATGCACGGCTTTCAGCGCCGCACCGCTGTGCCGGTCGGAGTGGGGGGTTTATTTTCGTTACAGAATTTCTTGATTCGGTCGCCGCGCTCAAAGCCCGCGATAAAAGCTATGCAATAGCTTAAAACCGTTTCTTATATGTGACGGGTGGTGTGTCACTCTTGCAAGGCGTGTGTGTTACACCAGATGTATGAACATAAACGAAGCAAAGGGAGTATGTAAGGATCATGACAAGTGGCGTTCTATAGTTTCTGCTCACCCTCATAGGAAAGTGGCGTGAGTTTATGTTTGTTTGTTACGTAACATACACGGTAACATTTCGACATAACGCAATGTGAGTGTGGATATCAATGAAGCAATACAGCGGCCGTATTGTGACGTGCTAGAGCCAACATTGTTCCAGAACAAGAGAAAGATGGAGCTATACAGCCCGTATAGGACTATCTCTTTTTACAACGGAACGATGATGAGTTTAATAATACGGCACCAGATACTGTAGAAGGAGAATAATAGACAGGCCTTTGTCCAGTAGTGGGACAAACCGGGCACTGGTTACTAATTAGATTCGTTACCTTTTGCAGGTGAAAGAATAGAAGATGTGTTCCACGATTGGAACCCGGGCCAGCCCGACAATAATAACGGCAATCAAGATCATGATCATGCTACTCTTCTCAGAGCAGGCACTTTGGATGACAACACTCCTACTTCCAGAGCTATGTTCGTCTGTGAGAAGTCTCCTGATTCAATACGGTTTGAAGATTCACCGCTGGCCATTGACGAGAGGTTGCAATAAACCTCAGCACTACTTATCTATGTAGATTTCAAATAAACAAATAATAAAATGACTGAGTTTTCTTTTCGCAATCGCTTCCTTATTTCGAAACTCTTTTGAATCGAATGTCGGTCTCCTTTTCTCCTCATTTGTTCGGTGAAAGGTGACCTTGACAATGTGTTTCATCAGTGCAACACTAGTTAGTGAAGTGTGTGTTGGATGTACTCTATACCCCTGCCGAACCCTTTGGGAACAGCGGGGTGCTGTTCTGTTATGTTCCTACTTTAGTTTAGCTGCCACAGAATATATTAGCCCAACAGTATCGCATGGCCTAAATGTGACGTCAGTAGATAAAAAGTTTCGCAGAGACTTCACCCAAAACAAACTATTGTATATTTGTAAAGGTTTCACAGTGAATGAGCCCGTCATCGTCAACTTTCGTGAGTATCCATCAAGAGAGATTGGGCGTACTCGCGAAAAGCACTTTACGTCACCGTAAATGAAATTGTACCTTATGACGGTAAGAAGAAAGTTTATTTTGTATTGTAGAAGTTTGGTCCTATTTTGAATCCTCCAGCCTGAGCAAGTTTAATACTCTTTTGGAGCACATACTTAATTATTATGATCTAGTGAATTTGATCTAGTGTGAATTGATTATCATGTAAATGTCAAGTCACATTCAACTTGATTTAAGAATCGGTTTTCAACACTGAGCCTGTGCGCAATGGATGTGGGTTGACGGTTGTCTTATAAGAAAGAAAATACGTATATTTGCGGTGAAAATGACGCAAAAAAGAACATAAACACAAAAAATAAAATAAAGAGGCAGGGGGAAACATGCGTCACATCCACGCAAAACGGCTATCGCTCAGCATTATGCTGCGACCCTATGCAGGACAGAGCCCCAGCGTTTTCAGCGACAGCCGGCGCTGAAAACCAGGGCGTATTACCCCTCTTGGCATAAAATTTTAAGGCATAATATAGTTTGGCATAACGTTTTCGCATTACTTTTATTTGCATAATAATACTGCTGCATAATTATGCTTTGTCATAATGTAAAGGTTAGCATAACTATCAGTTAATCTAATACGTTTTGGCATAAGTTGGAGTTGCATAAATTTTAAAGGCATAGTATTTATTCGTCTAATAATGTTTCGGTTAGGTTCGGTTAAAAGTGTGACCCCCTACGCACGCGTGCACGAGCCGAACGAGCGAAGCGAGCGGTGCCACGGCAGCGGCCGGCGAGTGCCAGAAACGACTAGATTATATAGAAAAAAATACTATTTATTCCAAAGAACATTATTTGTAAATATCATTATCATCATCATCATCAGCCTATAATGTTCCCACTGCTGGGACACAGGCCTCCTCTCTGTGAGAGGGAGTGGGCCGTAATCCACCACGCGGGCCCAGTGCGGGTTGGTAGATGTCACATGTCTTTGAATATCAATATACGTTTATAACATTATGCTTTATAAAATTATGCTACATTATTATTATGTCAACAGTATTTATGGCAATAAAAATTATGGCAAATCATTTATGCCTAATAATATTATGCGTAGTGATCATTATGCTGAATTGCGTTATGCCAATGTAAATTTTATTATGGCAATATATTTTATGCTTATCATTAGTAAACCGTCTTGTCGTGCCCAAGATGGACTGATGTTGTGACTTTGGGTAGGTGTAAATATTATACAAAGTGGCAGTTGCTTAGCAATTGCTGGAGCACTGGAGGATTCTGCGACAGTTCTATCCGCATGGATGCGCTCCGTCAATACTGTGATAATATAAATATGACATTAACTCTGTGTGTTTGCGAAATCCGGGTGAAGCCGCTGGCAAAAGCTAGTAGTATATTATTGAGCGTAGTGGCGTGTATGTAGGACGTACCCTCTAGCTCTGCCCGACTCTGTAGGACACAGGGCACGCTTCACCCTATCGTATAGACTAGTAGTGTCATGGCGCCCTAGTTTGCCAGTTATCAAGAGACTCACTTCCGCCTTCAACCATTGCATCACTCGCTATTGACGAGAGAAGTCTTGGACTTGTTGCGGCTGGATAAGACTTCATTTTCACGTAGATGGATGTAAGTATATTTTATTGCAGTTTTTTGAGGTCGCGCAATAGCGGTCTTATCCATAGAATTAAAATTTAAATGGCACGTCAACAACATTTAACACAAAAAAGGACATGTTCACCGCAAATAAACGTATTTTCTTTCTTTCTTTTCTTTATATAGCACTTCAGTGGGCTAGGTATAGATGCTGGCGGGAAAAATTCCGAATCATTCCCGTCGAATACTTCGGAAGTATTCCGAAATATTCTGAAACTTTGGGAATATTTCAATTGTCAAAAAAAACCGGGAAAATTGTATTAACCTATTAAAAGTCACTGTACTCGATTGAGTACAGCGTAACAAAGTAAAATAATAAGGTGTATCACTTAAAATTTACAAGATCTGTAATTTACACTTCGGGATAAGGCTGTACTCAATTGAGTACAGTTACCTCTGATGGGTTAAGATTTAAAATATTCGCGTTAAGTAGATAAGTAATGATTAATACCTATCTATGTGACTCGCGAATACAAACTAATCAAAAACATAGGTAACCCTTTTTCAAAGAACAAATCAAATATGCTCGGTGGTTTTTTATTCCACAACCAAGTACCTAACATTTAGAAAAATAGCATTTGCAAAAATAGCACAAAGAAATAAAAATCCTGTTAATCGCAGAATAACATATTTACCTATAAAAATATCAACATAATATATTATACTTAATCAATCATATTTATAATAAAATAAACATTTATATTTTATTTACTTATGTGCCACTGAAAAATAAATTCACCCACCACACAACAAATAAACACGTTTATTCCTGAATAATTCGTTCGAAATATTCCGCGGAAACATTCGATTGCGGGGTATGAATCTTTCTCCGCGGGCGAAAACTTCTCCGGGGAGCATCTCCCCTCTTACCGCACCCCGCACCGCCATCGCCTGCATCACCGCTAACAAAGAGTTTCAAATAAATGTCACTAGATGGCACGACATTTATTGATTAATGGTTGAAGTGTAATTTTCAAGTTTTTATTGACTTTTATAAGGTTTATTCATACATAATCAACTCTTATACACACCAAATTATGTAACAATAAGCTCTTATTTCAAATTTCAAAGATGATTGGAATGCACAATTAATATTTATACCAGTAGATGGCGCTATATTAAATTTCAAAGGTTAACATCTCGATTTTTTAAATTTTGTTTTGTTTAATAATATCACTGATAATAGGAGTACGTAGCAGCAGTACAAAAGTACAGTGTGCTTTTAACGTCATCTATTCGGAATAAAAGTATAATGTAACCCTTCTTGCAAAGTCGCTACTAACAATCTATTGGGAACGAACGCGATTGATGTACAAAAATAGCTAGAATTGCCAGATGAAATCTGCTCTTTACGTCGGGACATTTCTTTGTATGGGATGAGGCATCTGTATGCTAGTATCGATGCAAAATACGATATTTCAGCAAAAAAAAAAAAAAAATTTCAATAAAATTCATCTATACTTATAATAAATCTGTAGAGAGGTCAATTCTGTACATGAAATATATTTTCAAAATAACTATCAGGGGGTGATTAGTGATCGATACTGATGCCAAAAATGCAATCAGTAAAATTTTTGTCTGTCTGTCTGTCTGTCTGTCTGTCTGTCGGTCTGTATGTTCCTTATAGAAACAAAAACTACTGGACGGATTTTAACGAAACTTGGTACAATTATTCTTCATACTCCTGGGCAGGTTATAGTATACTTTTCATCACGCTACAATTAATAGGAGCAGAGTAGTGAAGGGAAATGTTGGGAAAATGGGAGAAGTTACTCCATTTTTTAAGCTTCCGTCGCGTGTGCAACCGTAATGGTTAAAGTTACATAGAAATCATGTATGACGGAAATATTCTACATAAAATTGTCTAAAAAATATCCCGCAACAGCATATGTCTATCTTTTATGGTTGACTCACAATAACACGTGTAACTCCTGATAGCTTGGCAGTTCGGAGCATTCTGATTATATTTGTTTGCTCTTACGTTTATAATACTCTCACTCATCCATAATTTAAAAAAGTTAACATTATTACCTATTCAATAAAAAAATAATCATAGAAATCGGTATAGAAACACCAAACATATACATGAAATAAGCCATCGCGCATCGCCATCGTGAATACTGATTCATGCTATAAGGATTATTTTTGTGTAACGGTTGCCGCGCTCGACACGGGTCGCGGCGGCGGTAGCCCGGTAGGGTATAAAAAGGCGGGGGGAGGTCCGAGTCCGAGAGCGAGCTTCATTCAATATTTGGCTGTTGATGCGTTCAGAGCGTTCGACCTTATTGACAGAGAATAATTGATATTGAGAAACCGTGCTTATCAGCGCGACTTTTAGTCTTTAAATAGTTTATTTGAATTTCTTTTGTTGTTATTTTGTAAAATAGGTATGAGTTGTTTTGGTAGTGTTTAAATATTCGTTCAAATTAAAAATTATTAAGCGTAGGTACTTTTATCTATTAATTAAAGTAGTTATAAGTATTTGTTTTTAAGTGAAGTAGGTATAGGTAGATAGTATTGCACAGGCGTTTCAGCTTTATTTTCATTTCTTTTTTGTTGTGAGTTGTATATATTTCTGGTTATAATTCTATAAGAATATTTTAGTTTAAATAGTCACTTAGATTTTAAGTGTAAGGTAGCTAAAGTTAGGACCACGTATTAGTTGTTTTGGTAGTGTTTAAATATTCGTTCAAATTACAAATTATTAAGCGTAGGTACTTTTATTAATTAAAGTAGTTATAGGTATTTATTTTGAAATTTTACACAATTATTCCCTTTCTAATGTAGACAAGGAATTAGGAAGGATTTTTTTAAATTCAACCCCTAAGGGAGTTAAATAGGGGATGAAAGTTTGTATGAAAGTCCGTCAGTTTAAAAGTTAGGGTCTTCAAATTTTGTATTTAGGCCAACGATTGAAAATTAATTTATACGTGTCTCAGCGTTTTTGATAATTTCTCCCCCAAAGGGGGATGAACGAACTGACTGAAATATCAACGCACAGTCTAAACCCTAGGGACATGAGTTATGGAGGTTGTGTTCTTTGTGCAGAGTAGGTATCGAATAAGAAGGGGTTTTTGGAAATTCAACCTTTAAAAGGGTGAAAAGGGGGGATTTTGTTTGTATGAAAAATCTTATTTATTGAGTTAATAACCTTGAAACTTGGCACGAATACTTATCTAAGTAAATTATGAAGTATGAAATTTTTCGTTTTTCTAAAATACCCCCTAAAGAGGTAATGGGGGGGTGTTAAAATTTGTATGGAAGAATTTTAACGCCCTGTCCGATTAACTTGAAACTCAGTATTTATACTAAGGACTAACAATAATTAATAACATGTATCAGGGTTTTTCAAAAATCTACCCCTAACTGTATGAAAAGAGGTAGTTAATTTTAAAGGGGAGGATTTTACTGCGTGGCTTGATGAGCTCGAAAATTGGTATAAATAAACTTTGAGTCAAGTTATGAACACATCTTAACCGGTTGAATGCCGTAATTACAGACACAATTAAAAAGCCATTGTGTCTCGCGTGGATCTACGTTCCGGCATACGAATGGTTAAACGATTTTTCAAAATTCTACCCCTGTGGGGGTGAAAAGCGGGGATAGTTTCTTTGAAAAATCTGATTCCTTTGTTCTATAAACTTAAAAATTGGCCCGAATACTTATTTATTTAAGTTAATTATAAAGATCATACCAACATACATTTTCGAAACTTTTAGAGGAAAGTACGAATTTCACGCGGACGAAGTCGCGGGCAGAAGCTAGTTTTGAATAATTCTGATTTAAAGAAACTTTCCCAGAAGTATTCCGGAATTATTCAGAATTTTTCAGAAGTTTTGCAACTATAGCTAGGACTAATGTTTACGTCAATACTAGTAGGTACATGCACAACGTTTGCGTATTACATCACAGATTATGATAGTGATCTGATACATATAAATGAGTATAAATTATAAGTAAAGGTGATAAAATTTATGCAACTTATAGTTCATGAGTTAAAACTGTAGATAAATATTTAAAAAAACTTTAAAAGAAAAATCACACACATTCACATAACAAAGAAAATTGTTCACCTAGTCCAGGTTAAAACATTAAAAATAATAATTTTTACAACACTTTCATAAAACCCTGTCATGCCAATAAAATGTTCGTACATTCGTAGAATAGAATAGAATATTCATCCGTGTTGGATTAGAATTAGAATCCAAGAGATCATTAAGAGGGGTAACTCAGCAAAGGCTATCTTAGATTTTAATTAGATTTTTCATGAGATTGATCAAACTTAGGTATAAATTAAATAACTACATGATAAAGCCCAGAAAGAGATGGCGGGATGAGCTGGACTCCTTCTTAAAGGATTGGCCAACAATCGCGGTAGACCGAGAAAAGTGGAAAGCGGGAAGGGAGGCCTTTGCCCTGCAGTGGGACAATACAAGCTTATAATGAAATAATAATGAAATGACATTTTCAAACTTTTTGTGGAACAGAAACACAAAATACCTACTTTTCTCGATAAACAAACATCACGCAATTTTCACGTATTGTCGATTTGTACTTAATAAGTATGCTGGATAAAAATATGATTCGGTATTTGTATTGATACAATGCGAAAAAATAAAAAAAATAAACTAAAACACGTTTTTAATTTTATATTTAAATCTTGAAGTAACATTTTGTCTTTATTTCATTCAAGTCGGTTTACTCTCCAATCTAACAAAATATATTTTTAATGCGTAGTTATGTTTGCGCTTCCTTTAAGTGAAGCCGGTAGTTTAGTTTTTTTCCAAGTAGGTAAATTAGTTTTACAGTCACAGGAAAACTGTGAAAAACAGATAGGTATTTTTAAGACACCATTTTCAGTTGAGACGCCACGATATACCCCCGGGTGTTAAAAACAAAGGATCCTGCGAAGATCGTCGCCCACCTAGCCGAGGGCGTCCTACCTTACGTTTGCTAATTAGCGGTCTCCACTCAAGAACACGTCTACCCCAACGGTCATCGGTTTTACTGCTAATATGGCCGGCCCATTGTCACTTCAGCTTGCTTATTCTGTGAGCTATGTCGACAACTTTGCTTCTTTGCCGGATCACCACGCTGCAGATTTAATCCCTCAGAGAGACTCCAAGCATAGCTCGTTCTATAGCTCGCTGAGCGAACTTGAATTCATGGACCAGCCGTACTATGAGTGTCGCGTTTCGGCTGTTGTTTCGAACCTACTGAACCTACGTTCAGTAGCCACACTTTTGGAACCAAGAATAACAAAACAATCAAAAACTAACATGTGGCAAGTCTTCCTTCGCTAAAGGGGTTTGAAGGTTTTGGCCCTAAAATCAGCCGCCATTTTGATTTTTTTTTCAGAATCGCGGTGCATAACAAAAGTTATATATTTAGATAGAGGACACTTATACAAACAAAAAATGTTACATAACATAATATCCTAAAGCGTCAGGTTTCGGAGTTATTCACCGAAATATAAGTCGAAATCAACTAAGATTTTTTTGTTTTTTTTTCCTTCCAGGTAAGCATATTGAACTATTGAGGTAATAGAAACGTTATGAAACCTTTATGGAGAAGAAACAAATGAAGAATAGACATTTTTTAAATAAATAATTAAACACGGCAATTTATAGTTCGTTTTTTAATCCCAGAGACTAATCTGACATTTAAGTCTTTTGTGTTTTCGTTTTTTTTAGTACAGAAGTTTGACATTACACTTGTCAGATTAGTCTCTGGGATTAAAAAAACGAACTATAAATTGCCGTGTTTAATTATTTATTTCAAAAATGTCCATATTTCATTTGTTTCTTCTCCATAAAGGTTTTATAACGTTTCTATTACCTCAATAGTTCAATATGCTTACCTGTAGGGACAAAAAAACAAAAAAATCCTTGTTGTTTTCGACTTATATTTCGGTGAATAACTCAGAAACCTGACGCTTTAGGATATTATGTTACATAACATTTTTTATTTGTATAAGTGTCCTCTATCTAAATATATAACTTTTGTTGTGCACCGCGATTCTGAAAAAAAAATCAAAATGGCGGCCGACCTTAGGGCCACCCTATATACAAAAATCTTCAAACCCCTTTAAAAACTAATAAATGGCACAAAGAAAACTCAAAATAATATTTCAACCTGCTTGATAAAATCCTTTCTTAAAGGATCCCTATCCAGTATTCTAAATTCTAAGTCCCCGGACGCAGTATGCAGTCACCAAGAGGGGGCCATGCATATTTTAAACACTATTAACCCTTGCTGTTCACTGAAGCTGTGACTGAAGACCTATTTCTAAGCCGACTCGGAGCACAAGTTATAATGAACCTTATTACGCTAACGTTAAAGAGTCGAAAATCCTTAAATTTATAATCGGTTGTTTGGATGTTCTCAAAATTAAAGCTACGACGTACTCAAATCACGTCACATGCATCGAGCTTCGAGATTTTTATTGATTTTGCATACATGAACGGATCAGTACAACATGGTCGGATTCTAAAGCTTTGTACAGCCGACAATGTATGTGACTTCATCTAATTAGTTACGTCGTATGCGCCTGTCGTTTCAATTGAGTTCGCTATTATGCTGTATGTGTTTGTTTGGATGCTTGTTTGTTGCGAATCGAAAAAAAGAAACCTTTGATTGATTGAGGAACAAGACTTCTCCCGGGAGATAGGCTCCGTGGGGTCGCTACTGCCCAACAGCTCGCCACATGCTGCCCTGCGGGTTTCTGTATCTCTCTTGGTCTGGCTCCTCACCCTAGACATGTTCCGGCAGAGTAAACTCTTCCGGCACAGGCCTAGAGTTTGGAGCGCGCAAGCCCCACCATGATGTCAACGTAGAGATACGATGGATTATTATTATAGTGCATACAAGGAGAATCGTCGGTTGGTGCCGCATTTCATAAAAATTTCCTAAGGGGCCTCTGCGAGTTAACTTCGGGCCGTCGTACGCCTTCCAAAAGACCGGGACCCCATGGTCCCGAGATATGTAAAACAAAAACAATAATTAAATCATAATAACCTTTAATACTTATCCCATTTTTATTTTAACCCGTTTTGGATCTTTGACAGTCGTTATACGTCGTCAGAAACTGAAAATCTGACAACCAGTCTTACCAAGGGGTAACGTAGCAGGGAGGAGTGAGGTTGAGTAGGGGCTGTTTGAGCTAGGTTGTGGAGGTGAGGTAGGCAGTCGCTCCATGTAAAATACTGGTATTCAGCTGCATCCAGTTCCCAACTGTATTGGGAAAAGGCTAGGCAGATGATGATAGAACGATGACGACGAGACGAGACGAGAGAGACGTTGATAATTTTTTTTATAAATGGGGTATTCCAAGTTAAAGAGGATTACTAGAAGTACATCCTTCCTCTCGTTTGCACCTACATTTTGAACTGGCAGAAAATCAATCGGTCCGGTTTCCTGTCAATCATTTGACAGAAAACCGAATAATATTCATAAACTAAACGTCATTCACAGCTTTGCAAAAGTTACCATTTTATATTATAAAAGTCCTCTATGATTTTTACGACTACTAAAGAATTTGATTGTCTAAGATATTGATGATATCGATTGAGACCCTAGAAAACTCGATAAGAATTAATACTTTATTTAAGCCCAGCCAGCTTTAAGCATTTGGTGTTTGTTTGAATTTCTAAATGTCGTCCAGCAAGACTTTGAAAAGCCCTAGCGAGCAATCACGGCTTACTGAGAGAATCAGTGACTCTGACCCTCAGAAACCCAGAGTCGAGTTCAGTGACTTTGGTGATGGAGCCTGTGGAGAGCCAGCGTTTGAACAGCATATCGTGCTGGACTTCACTCCTGATGCGGTGATAGATAACGAAATTTCTCAACAGAAGATTTCCGATTTTTGGGAATTCATCAACAATACGCCTCATATTAAGAATTTGATGGTGAAGCCGGTATGTCTAGTTGAGTTTAAAACAGCACTCATTTATTTTTTCACTATTTACTAGCTGTTCGTGTCTGGCGTCGCCCGTGTGAATTTCATGTCTTGGAACCACTGTACTTCCTCACCCGGCGCATTTTGATAGTAGGTAGTTTTTTTTGGATAGAATAGACCCTTTTTAGTGTAATTTGAAAACTGCAAATTGTGAAAAACCATAGGGGCCGAGAAAAAAATTCCCAGTTTTTTTTTTCTGAAAACCTGCGATTTTTATAGTAACTATTTTTTTTTTAGATAGAATAGACCCTTTTTAGTGTAAATTTGAAAACCGAAAAGTTCGCAAAACCATAGTGGCCAAGAAAAAAATTCCCAATGATTTTTGTAACCTAACCTCAAAACACTTAAAAGTTGCTTAAAAGGCGTAGTAGGAGCCCCGCTTCGCGGGGCTCTATGGTCTAAAAAAAAATAACCACGAAGGGGATGGCGGGGTCTGTTCGCTCGCTGCGCTCGCTCACTAGACCCCGCCATCCCCTTCTAACCTAACCTGTCCGAGTCGGGGTGCCCCAAGTCCCGAGCTCGCTTCGCTCGCTCTTGCATCCTAAGTTGTCATTACAAATGTGTTATTTTTGTATATTATGTTGGTTTAGTGTGTAGTGTAACCGGGAACACAAAAAAAAACATAAACATGTTACATTTATGTACACATGATACATTTTCCGTAAC
Source organism: Amphipoea lucens (assembly GCA_947508005.1). NCBI lineage: Eukaryota > Metazoa > Arthropoda > Insecta > Lepidoptera > Noctuidae > Amphipoea > Amphipoea lucens. Next base: position 1,130,032 of record OX382358.1, on the reverse strand, counting down.
TTTATGATTTTTTTTTCTCAAAAACTATAAGTTTTCACAATGCGGGATTTTGCGAAAGTGTTTAACATAACGAAATGTAGAACTATTAAAATTGTGAAGCTTCGAATAAACGGGTGAGGAAGTACAGTGGAGCCCATGTCTCTATCTCCAGGGGTTTCTTATACTGGTATTCAGCTGTATCCGGTTAGACTGGAAGCCGACCCCAACATATTTGGGAAAAGGTTAAGCAGATGATGATCTCCAGGGTTTTCTCATTTTTATTCAGATTTTCACACTAAAATACCATCCTAATTTCCGATTTTAAAAGTGAATTTTCAAAAAAAATAAGTTTTTTTGTTAAGTAACGTAGATTTCTATGTTTGAGCTAATGTGCTTGTTGTGGTTTTAATTAGAGCGATTAAACACCAAGCGTAGTTACTAAACATAATATAACCTCACGCCTGTAATCCCCTAAGGGTTCCGCAGAGGTAGCTATAGGACCTCTACCTCCACGCACATTTCGCCAGTTATGAAGTCCCATGTAATAAGAAGGTGAGCTTATTGCCATCAACCGGGCATGAATCCTGACCCCATCTTAATTTTTTTTTTTGAATATCTGTTTTATTTTACTAAACTAGGAAAAATGCGCCGTAACAAAGCCGTCAGCAGCTACTGAGGTCTCAGATGTCGTCAAAGAGGAGCCAGAAGAGAATGTTGCAAGCATGGCCAAGACAGCCTGTTCCATGCTGGAGATAGTCGAGGAAAAAAGTATGACTGATTCAATGTTGAAATGGGTAGCATATAATAATACATCTTTATTTATCTCAACATTTTATTACAAACTGGTGAATCCAGGGCGGCAACGACATCGACGTGCAATCTGTAACCATAGATTTGGCCATGATGACACGTAGAGTAGATATTTTTTGGCGGTTATCAAAAAAAAAAAAAAGACGGGTTGCACTCCGGGAGTGCCGGCAGAAGTGAAAACTTAAATATTAACGTTGAAATAAATCAATTATTAATTTAATTAATATTACTCATTTTTTTTCAATATTTCTGCGTCACTTTTTTCATCAATAGATGCACTTTGTTCAATTTCCATATTTTAAACACTTTCGGCCTTATTCATAAAAAAAGCCTATTGAAGGTTTAAACCATTCATTAGTTAAAATGCTCAATAGGCCTTTAAAACATTCGATAAAATTTTGTATTCATAAACGCTTCATAAACGTTCTATAACTAGAATGTCCTACAACTTCTAAATGTTGCCATTATAATGAAGTCATCCAACAAATTGGCCAACACATTAAATCGGCATACGAGAATATCTGTCTACGAACCGAATATTTGTGTCCATAGACATTATTACGTATGAAAAACTAATTTATTGTCTACAGTTTCAACAGTTTTGACGCGACAACGTCATGGTCGTCATGGAAACAATATGAATATGAGTTCCGCAAATTGGTATTCGGTGTGTTCATGTGTTGATAAGATACGATAAATAAAAGTTCCGCGCCGAGAGGTGTTTTCGCGCCGTTTTCAAAACTACGTGGTTTTTTTTCATCTTCTTTAAAGTTCTTTATCTAGGCTGTCGAATGAGTGTAGTTTAGTAGTGTAGTGTAGTAGTGTTCTTTGTAGTGTGGCTCAGCTTTAGCAAAGGTAGGTTTTAATATTAATTTAGTTTATTTTTAAAGATTTTATCCGGCATCCATTATGGATAACAAAAAGCCCCCTGACCCTCCTGATCCCTCTGATTTCTCTCCGATATTAACAGTTTCCCTCCCCGATGACAATGTGATAAATAATTCAATGGATTTCGAATCTGCAAGTAGGAAAAGAATGGCTACTTCTTCTCCGACTACTGTAGCGAACCCTCCAAAACTAACAAAAAAAGAAATGGGAAGACAGTCTTACACGATAAGGGATAATCCGCCATATATTGTACACGTTTCTTTAAAAGACGGCGAGACCCCTGGTACTGTTCTACATCCGGTGAAATTTGGAATGTTTTTGACGCAAAACAACTACAGCAATATTCTCCTGGGTAGTGTCAAACGTCTAGGAAGAAACAAAGTTTCAGTTGAGTTTAAGTCGCACCAGGATGCAAACAGCTTTTTGATAAGTCGTACATTAATTCAGAATAACTTTATTGCTACAATTCCACAATTCAATATTACTCGTTTAGGTCTCGTTAGAGACGTACCATCAGAATGGACAGAGGATGAGGTCATTGAAAATATTAAGGTTCCCGTTGGATGCGGCCCCGTTATAAAGGCAAGGAGAATGAGCCGAAAGGTGACTTCTCTGGGTGTTACAGAGTGGAAACCCACTCAAACCGTTGTTTTGACTTTTGACGGGCAAGTCTTACCTAATCGTGTCTATTGTTTTTACTCTGCCCTTTCAGTTGAGAGATACATGTACCCAACTATTCAATGCTACAATTGTTGTCGTTTCGGTCATACACGTACAATATGTCGCTCAAAACCCCGCTGTTATAAATGTGGTCAAGACCACCCAGGTGATGGATGCCAAGTTCCTACTGATTGTGCCATTTGTGTATCTTGTTCTGGCAATCATTATGCTAATGATAAGGCTTGTCCTGAGCTTGGTCGGCAGAAGGGCATTAAAGCTCTTATGGCTGAGAAATCTGTGTCTTACGCGGAGGCAAGTCAGGTTTTCCCTCCGGTATCAAAATCGTATGTTGAAGTGTCTAGAGCATCCCAAAAATCAATACCAATAACTAGGTCGCCCAATCATCCAGGTTCCGCTCCCCAAACAACAAAATCATACCGTAAAACGGTCATTCTAAAACCCAAATCTCATGCCCCCCTTTCCCCTAGCTATGACAAGCAGGCGCATCAAGCCCTTATTAAGGATTACTCCTTTTCTCCATCCCAAAATGGCTGTGCTTTCCCCATGGAAGGTACAAGCAATCCTGATAAGTCTGAAAACATTCTCAATATTATAGCCAATATCCTACTAACAGTATTAGCTAATCCTTCACAATCCTTACCTGACCACGTTGCCAACAAACTGTCATCCATTGTTAAATATATTAATAATGTTCCACCCCCTAACATTCCTTCAATGGAACGTGAGGAGTATTACTCCCAGGAAACCTGACCTACTCTTTATCATTAATAAATACAAACCATCGATCTGCAGCATTGCTGAGACATGGCTTCGTTCTGATAGTAATTTCAGGATTCCGTGTTTCAGTGGTGTTCGCCATGACAGACCAGATGGATATGGAGGATGTGCTTTGTTCATTAATAACAAAGTACCATTCTCCCCAATTCCTCTACCCTCCGTTGGTGACAACATTAATGTTGTTGCTGTTAAGGCTGAGGATATAAATATCTTTAGTTTTTATATTGCACACCCACAAATTGAAGATCTTATTACAGTTAAAAGTTTGCTAAGTAGTTTACAAGGTCCATTACTTATTATGGGTGATTTTAATGGCCATCATTATAGATGGGGTTCAGAGAACTGCGACAACTTTGGTATAGGCCTAGTGGATATATTAGATGAACTAAACCTATGTGTAATTAATAATGGCAGTTCCACACGTAGGTCTGCACCAGGGCAGAACAGCAGCTGTGTTGATTTAAGATTCTGTTCGTCTAGTATAGCCAGCCTTTTTAATTGGAGTCGCTTGAATATGACTTATGGGAGTGATCACTATCCCATCATGGTTGAAATCCCTTCCAAGACTATCCCTGACAAAATTTCCCCTCCTCTGTTAAAATACCAGCTGAATTCAGCAAATTGGGACCTCTACTCAAAAATTTAAGACTTACGTGTCTCTTCTCTCCCATCTATTAACGCTGAGTCCACGCAGGAATGCTTTTCGTCATTCTCCCACACAATATCCTCAACAGCAGATGATTGCTTCCCTTCAAAAAAAGCGCCAACGGGCAAAATTCCATCGCCGCCATGGTGGGATAGGGAATGCTCTGCCGTGATCAGGGCCAGGAATGAGGCCGAAATGAACTTCAACTCTGACATGAACCTGGATAACATCATTGCCTTTCAACATATCTTGGCTAAGTCCAAAAAATTACTTAAGAATAAAAAGAGAGAAGGTTGGCGGAAATATTGTGGTTCGCTGAATCCATCCACTCCAGTGTCGGCCGTGTGGCGTAAGCTGAAGTCTTTCAGGAGTAGTTTGAGACCCCCCTCCGGGACCATACTATCTGAGGAACTGGGTAACCAGTTTCTTTCTAAACTGGCCCCAGTCTATGTTCCTAATTTGGATGAGTGTGTCGCTACGGGCTCCCAGCTAGCATCAGATGATCCTTTGGACAAGCCTTTTACTCTGGGAGAACTTAAATCGGTCCTCGCCCATGTAAAGGATTCTGCTCCTGGAGTGGATGGATTCCCTTACTCCTTCATTACAAAAGCGGGTGATAAGACCCATCAATATTATCTAGACTTAGCCAACTATTGTTTTTCTTCCGGTTATATTCCTCCTGATTGGAAGGTTCAAGTAGTAATTCCTATATTAAAACACGGTAAAGATCCTAGTGATCATTGTTCTTACAGGCCAATTGCTCTATCGTCCATACTTATTAAACTTCTAGAACACTTGATTAAAAACCGTCTTGAATGGTTTGTAGAAAGCAGAAAACTGCTCCCAACGACTCAATTCGGCTTCAGGAAAGGTCTGGGTACAGCTGATAGTGTGGGGACCCTTACATCAAAGATCCGACTAGCCCTTAGCAGGAATGAGTCTGTGGTAGCTGTTTTCTTAGATATTTCAGCTGCCTATGATTCTGTTCTTCTCCCAGTTCTCAGGCAGAAGATGCAAGACTTGAGAATCCCGGCTAGGATTCGTCAAATCATATGCAGCATTTTTTTAGAACGTCGTGTTAAACTTAGGATACCGGGGGAGAACTCTGAGCCGAAGTCGGTTTGGAGGGGTCTACCTCAAGGATCCGTGCTTAGTCCACCCTTATATAACATTTATACTTCCGATCTTCCTTCTTGTTTAAATTTTAATTGTAATATTCTTCAGTATGCTGACGATATTGCATTATTGGTCTCTGGCACTTCCATCCAGGATGCCGCTCAGTCCATTAATATATCTTTGTCCTCATTAAACCAATGGCTTTTAGATCACGGGTTATCTTTAAGTGCTCCAAAAAGTTCAGCAGTTGTCTTCACTCGTAAACGTCTTATCCCCCATGTCGACATTAATATTGACGGCCAAGCGATTCCAATCGAGGAGAAGGCCAGGTTCCTGGGGGTTACCCTGGATTCCAAATTGTCGGGAGTGGACCACATTAGTAATACGGTTAAAAAATGTGAGCGCTCGATCTCGGTTCTTAAGGCTTTGGCAGGTGTCTGGTGGGGTGCTCACCCATACACCTTAAAACTGGTCTACAATGCGCTGATTAGAAGCGTGCTGGATTACTGCAGCTACTTAATTGAACCGTGTAACAAAGATGCTCTGCGTAGACTGGATTCTGTCCAGGCCAAATGTCTGAGGATCGTGACTGGTGCTATGAAATCCTCCCCCATAAACGCGCTCCAGGTAGAATGTGCAGAACCCCCTCTTAACCTTCGCAGACAATACTTAGCAGACCGTTTCTTGTCAAAAGTTTTCTCCCTTTCGTCCCATCCTTTACTCCCCATTTTAGAACAAATCTACCTCTCTCTTAACGTGTCTTCCTACTGGAATAATAAATCTATTCCATTGATGAATAGGTACAGAGAGCTTAAACACCTCTCCTCACCTGTTTGTCAACACTCCACTCTTCCGGTCTTTTCCTCCGCATATGAGGTGGTCCATTTCAGACCAAAGGTCGTTTTGGGACTTGGTATCTCCAAAAACTCTCAGGACGTAAAAGGTGACTTCGATCGGGCCATTAAAAGATACTGGGAGGGTTGGAATTTATTTTATACGGACGCATCCAAATTGTCTTCAACAGGATGTACAGGTGTTTCTGCGTATTTTCAAAATTCGAAAATTGCCCTCTTATTCCAATGTCCACCAGAGACCTCAGTATTTACAGGGGAATGCATCGGTATTCTAGAAGCCATCAATTTTATTCTAACTCATAACGTTAAAAATTCAGTAATTTTCTCAGATTCGCGCAGTAGTATTCAAGCTTTAGCTCAAAACCAACTTAAATCCAAAATTCACAGTAAAATTATCATTGATATCCTAAATTTACTATTTACTTGTTCGAACAACGGTTTAAACATTGAAATAGCTTGGGTTCCCAGTCACTCGGGTATAAGTGGCAACGAGTGTGCCGATTCACTGGCAAAATTTGCTACGTCTAACCCGGTGGATCGGAAGCACTACGTGGTGCATAGCTACGACTTACGGACTGACACCAAACATAAGCTGTTCAACTCGTGGTCAGCAATGTGGCAGTTAAGTTCGAAGCTCAAGGGGGCGTACTACGCCAGTATTCAACCCGACATCCAGCGGAAACCTTGGTTTTTTAAATGCCCAAAATTATCCAGAAGAACTGTTGCAACCTTGTGTAGACTAAGACTTGGTCACTGCTGCAGTCCAGTATTCTTAAATAAGATTCGTGTTCGTGACAGTTCCTTGTGCGAATGTGGTCTTGATGATGGTACTCTGGACCACATCTTTTTCTCTTGTCCATTAAATTCCCAATCAATTGACTTGTATCATAAGCTCTCCAAAATTAAAATCCGTCTTCCTACTAACTTCCATTCCCTCTTGACTAACTTTTCTCCTAAACTTATCCAAATCTTGTCAACTTTTTTAAACTTAAATAATATCAAATTGTAGTTTGGTGTGTAGTAATAACTTTGTAAATACATATTATGTAGATTTGTGATGTTTTAAATGTATATGTATATAATATATATTCTTCTTTTTCTTCGTCTTTTAAGCTACTATTTCTTGTAACTAGCAAACCACGGAGTGCAAAGTTCGACGGCTCACCTCGCTGTATTGCCGTCACCACATGACGTTGGCAGAATAGTCGACATCGGCTCCGTTGCCAAAAAACAAAAAAAAAAAAAAAAATATGAATATGTCAATGAATGAATTTGATATTGTATGTGTCAAACTAAAAAACTTTTGAATATTTTTTTTGTATTTAAAATAAATGAAATTAAGACCGGAGACTAGTTGCAATAAAGGGCAAAGAATTGAATATTGGTTGGAGGAGGATAAGGTGTGTACCTACTGTTACAGCTAAAATGTGTTCAAAGTAAGCTATGTTTTGTAAACATTCTCAATTTCTTATACTTATGCTTGCTTTTGCTTCTAATCCTTAGATTTTTTGGAAGAATTGGTCAGGGAGAGGTCTCCATAATAGAAAATAAAAACACTGACACAAGCACTAACGCTAAACAGGGGCAGCCTGGCATGATTTACGAATTAGGTGCCTATCCAATTTACAATTTTACGAAGAACTTCGTTTGCCTGTACAAAACTCAATGTAACAAAAAAAAAACCCGCCATAAGAATAATAATGACTGTTATTTTGATGCCGCTACTGATTAATTAAATCAGTATAAATAAGATAATGAAGAGAAAGAATTTATAACATTAGTTTTGTATTTCAGGTCAATAGGACTAGTAAGGATGGTGCTTCACTACGAATAGCAGAAAATGAAACGGCCTACAGAAGAGATGGCACAGATGGCAAATGAAAAGCAAACATTTTAAAAATGTTGTTCTGCTTGCACAAGTTTTAGAAGCCAAATTAGAGTTTAGAGTATTGTTCAGCCGTGAACAGGCAAGAGTTACATACGCCAGCGTCAGCATCAAGAGCGACATGCATTCGTTCCACATAAATTAGTAATTAGTAAATGAATAAATTAGTCATCAAGCTGGAGTAGAGTTTGATTCATCTTCCATAATTCCTCTCACTATGGCCAAGACACCTTTAGCCATCACCAGTTCTATGAGTCTGTGGGACCGGCAATGACAAAACTATTTCCTGTGTACATATTGCACGACGTACACAAACCCCTATTCCTACCCAAATTCTGTCTGTTCCCGTAGGTCTCCCGTAGGCTTGTATGATAGGTTAGGGTGTTAAGTAGTTGCTGTAGGTTTATAATCAGTAGGGTGAAGTAACCATAGATACCAGGCTAAATTGTTACAAACTTAGCCACACTGTATGCATTTGGAATAACAGCCGTACTAAGCTGTAAGTCCCGGTGCGTACAAGTATTATAAAAATAAACTGATATTTGTATACAAGCTTTTTATTAATGAACTACTCCCTTCTCTTTTACTTTAGATCTTGTTGGCTCAAAATATTGCCACTTCCACGTTGTCGTCGGTGGCAGCGCAGAGGTCACTTTGACTGCATGTTTTGGGTAGGACAAATAAGGCAGGATAGGACGTGGAGCATGTTTTGCAACATAGCTTCACAGCCACACCCTACTGGAGCATCTCCCTGCAGGGTGTAAACTTCCGTGGTCGACACGGAAGCATTGTTTTCACACAAAAGCAGCAATGTCCCACAGTATTTCTTGTTGCTATAATGTGCTTCGTTATATTTTTCGTCGCTTCTATTTTGTATTGTAGGTAGGTATATAATAATAAACTAAATTGGTTAAACAGAAGTTCAAAATAAATTAAATACAACTGCGGCTCCTCGAAGTACTATTGTTTACGAAACTGACTTTTCAAACATTTGTACGTCAAATGTCATTTTCTTCGGCCATCTTTGTCGTGTCTCACTTGGTTCACTTCGGTTGGCGCCGCCGTAGAAAGAGATGGGGGGGGGGGGAAATCTCTCCTGACGGTCACGTGTCCTGACGCGATGCCCTGACGCGAGTTTAACATTTTTTACCCATTACAAAAAGTGTTCAACGCCGCTAAAGAAGTTTTCACTTCAAAAAATCAGCTGCATAGAAAAGTACAATACCTGTCAAAATAAGCGTTTAAAAATATATGGGACAGCTTATTTTTCTTTAATAACCGACAAGGATCGGTCCTGGGGCCACATCTATGTGATATCGGGTACGACTGGGTGCTGCGCGCCGACCTCCCTAGCGGCGTCAGCGTGGTTTGCTACGTTGACGACACGCTGGTCTTGGCGCAGGGAAGGTCGCACCAGGCGTCGGCTGAATTAGCGACACGCGGGGTTGCGACAGTCGTGGAAAGGATCCGGCAACTGGGGCTCGAGGTGACCCTGCACAAGTCCGAGGCCATGTGTTTTCATGGTCCTCGGAACGCGCCACAGTCGGGTTCACAAATAACGGTAGGAGGGGTTCACATCGGCGTCGAGTCGACGATGAAGTACCTGTGACTTGTCCTCGACTGCCGGTGGAACTTCGTGGAGCATTTCCGACGTTTGGCTCCCAGACTGGAGCGGGCCGGGGCTGCCTTGAAGCGGCTCCTGCCCAATCTAGGGGTTTCAAACGCCTCCTGCCGGAGGCTCTACGCGGAGGTCGTGCAGTGCATGGCCCTTTACGGAGCACCGATGTGAGCTCGTTCATTGAGGCGGCGACCAGCCCGTTGAACGCGTCCCAGAGGGTCATGACCGTCCGGCTAGTCCGGGGATACCGCACAGTCTCCAGGGAGGTGGCGATCCTCCTTGCCGGATTGCCGCCATGGGATCTGGAGGCTAAAGTCCTAGCCCACATATAGGAGTGGCGAGAGGAGGCAAAACGCTAGGCCGTGACTCCGCTGCTGCGAGAAATCGCGGCACAACGGACAGAGCTCCGGCGGGATCTCATGGCGACATAGAGAGTGCGGCTGTCGCAACCCAGTGCTGGGCATGCCACAATTGCGGCGATAAGTTCCATCTTTGAGGTGTGGCTGGAGAGGCGCCACGGCGTCGTCACCTTACTCACCTTCCGCCTAACGCAGGTCCTCACTCGACACGGCTGCTTCGGGTGGCTCCTGTTCCGGATTAGGCGGGAGAAAACGCCCGGGTGTCACCATTGTGTGGATCGCCCGGAGGACACGGTGGAGCATATGGTGGAGGTCTGCCCAGCTTGGGCAGAGCACCGCTGCGTCCTCACGGCGGCGATCGGCGGCGGCGATCTCTCACGTCCGGCCCTAGTCCAGGCCATGGTACGGAGCGAGAGTGCATGGGAAACCGTTGCCTCCTTCTGCGAAGCAGCAATGCTCGCGAAGGAGGAGGCGGAGCACGTGAGGGAGAGGCAATCTTTGCGCCCTCGCGCCCCTAGTCGCCACAGGTTTAGCATGTGTCTCATCTTTATTACATTACACCTGTGTTTTGAAATAATGCGTCTCTGTTTACGGTCTTTCCAAAAATAATACACAAACAATATCGTTTAGGTCCCAACTAAGCAAGCCTGTATCTTGGATGCATAATTAGTGTTGCATTGCATAATTCTTGTTTTCTCTTTATAGTCGCTCCATGGACAATACTAGTATTCAGCTAGCCTAGTTGGGAAAAGGCTAGGCCGATGATTGATTTTTCGCGTGTTTTCAGATCTGATAGCCCCGGCGTTTGAAAATAAGATTCCTCAAAGCCACTGCTCCTTGGGCTCACGAGAGTATAAGGAAAATGAGGACATTCGGCAAAAGAAGACAGAGAATTGTAAGTTGTATTTTGGGTTGATTCCTTTGCAGATAAGATTCGGAACGTGCGTAACTAAATTGCAGTGCCTTTCATTTTGACAATTCGACAACATTCACTGTGTTATTTACGACGTCGAGCAGACGAATTTTTCAAACAAATGAAGCAATGGATTAGGAATTTCTTTCAAAATCCCTCAAAAAGCGAAATAAAGTGTGTTACGCAATTGGGGGGCTGTTTAATGAAGTCCATAGCTGATGTGGTTTCTTATAGATAAGCAGGTTTTTTTTTTTTGTCAAAATAAAATTAATCCTGACATTGGCTGACTCAAGTCTCCGGAAAACTTGAGATTACTGATCAAAGCATCGTTCATACCCAGACGGTGACAGTCTTAATCTACTACTCAAACTACTATTTTCAAATAATTAAATACACCTTCACAAGGAGGACTGATGACCTTGTGAAGGCTGCAAGAATCCACGAGATGCAAGAAGCACAGAACCGGTCGAAGTGACAGTACTTGGGGGCGCTCTATGTCCAGCAGTGGACGTATTTGGGCGTTTTTAGCGCAGCTGTTAGGCACACTTTCCTGCTTATTTTTTTTTCTTTTTACATCGGACTTTTATTTGACTTTTATTTTTTATTATTGTTTTTATCTGATGTATGTATTTGGTGTATTGTGTGTCTTTTAGTCTGTGCTTAATAAATATTTTTTTTTTCTTTATTTCGGCTCAAATGATGATGATGTATATAAATATGCCTTTCATCTTTCCAGGTGTCCCTATAGTTTGTAGATGTATAAAAATTTGCAAGCCGTGCCCTGTTAAAAAGCCACCAGGAGCGGGCGTCTCGACAGCAAAGCAATTGTGTATGAAATTACAGGAATGGGACGATAAGCATCCGAAGTAAGGCATTACTGTTTCATAACCGGCTACTGTGTACTCAAAAGGGTGTATGATCGTGTGTAGGGAGACTCGACAATGTTGGCGGTTGACCAGTTCTGACCCTTATGACCTTAGTAATAAGGTTGAAAGTGGTCAACGCCGAACATTGCCGATTGTATCTACAGACTTTCTGAGCCGATTTCAACTAATGAAGTCGTGTCTGGATTATTCTTGATCAAGACCATCCAAATTGATTTAGACCGTGTGACGTAACAGAAAATTCAATATTGCAACCATTTGTCCTAAGCTTTTGCCGCGCAAAATTTTGCTCAACATGGAATTGTTTATCAACTTTGGTTTACAAACATTTAGGAATTAGCCTATAGAGGTATGAGGAACAGGGTGTAAGTTCACTCATACTCTATAGAAAAGGGAGGATCCTCCGACCAGACGGGTGTTGTGTCTGGCGGGCAACTGCCCAATGATTCATGTCAGGCTGTTGTATCTATGCTAGTTGCGCGGTAAACTCTGCTTGCGAGATGCAGGATTTGCGTGACGTCAGTATGACGAGTTGTTCGCATGTCGCGTTGTAGATACCGCTACAAGCCAGTCACCATACCAGTATTTCCAGATGCGGACAAGAATCATTGTCACACCTTGATCTCGCCAGTTATGATGTAACTTCCATGTGCAGAGTACAAATCCAGACTTCAGACTGCCACTAAGACTTTCCCTAATGCCCAAGCAACAGCACTACCCGACCCTGGGAATCATATATGAATGAAAATTGGAAGTTAACAGCAGCTATGTTTTCTACAATAGCATACATTCATTATAATTGCTGGGTTTAAGCCTCATCTGTTTGGCGTTTTTATTAGCTGTCCCCCGACCTAAGGACGCTTGGATCAAAATATTTCCTGCAACTTATATTAAACTTAAAAGGCTAATATATATTATTATTTTAGTTTTTAGAGGTTTTTGTTTGAGTCGGGGGTTTTTTAAATTTTTAGTAGTTTAAAATCACGCGGACTAAGCGGCAAGTGAACGTTGATTAGCTTGTCGACTGCTAGCTACTCAAAAGTAGCGTCACAACATGCAAACTGGTCGCGAAGACCTGGCTACATAACGTAGGATGTGCTTAATTGTTGCAAATGGGTCACACTATCACGTCCTGAAAGGAATGCGTCAAAGGGTTTTTGAAAATTCTTCCCCAAAAGAGATTACTAAATTTCGGATGAATGTTTGTATGGAAGTTCGTATGTTTTGCCGATGGGAAGTCCCACCGGGCCATGGGTTGTTACGATATAAATCTTTTCAATTCCCCAGGTCCATGGAACCGCCAGGTCACGCACCCGCACTACAGCACTGCATCATACAGAGACAGGTGTTCGACTCATAAGAATCTTCAATTATTTTTATTAACATTATTACTTTGTTTAACTTTAAAAAACGACTTGTACGTAATTTTATTTTAACTATACGCGTTTATATTCTTAGCATGTTTAATTTAATTACATTATCTAATAAATATTATTATGAATAAACATTATGATTATTTTAAAAAATAACAATGGTCTGTCCTACGGAGATAGTCTTTCGGGCGCAAAATCACAGTCAGCATCATACTATCAATCAAATTGCCAATTCATTGATTCATATGATCGAAAAGTCTGCTCAATAACGTAAAAAAACTTAACAAACCATGGGAATAATATCGTGCCCTGCATGTCCTGTTAGCTGAACGTTACAGGAACTGTAAGGCGCTAGTGATGGCGCCAAACAAGTAGCCGAATTCTGGGCCGAGTACATTTAGATTGCTATCGACACGCTAAGAAGAACGTAAAAAACGCAGTGAATGTTGTTGAACTGTCAAAGTGGAAGTCATTGCTTCTGTCATATTACTGTGTTGTGTCTTCTGACGCCTTCTGACGCAGAGTTAGCCAATTAAAACTTGTTGTGATTTGAGGTAGTGTAACCGAGTCATAACAACACAACACAGTAATGTGTCCGTGGCTTTCGTGTGTTACGCAATTAATCCGCAGTCCGGCAATAATTATAATGAAATAATAATTTCTTAAGAAATAAGCAGTACCTTTGTACTCAAATTATAACTATGTCGTATCCCTATGTAGTTTACGTGTACATAAATAATAATATAAATACAAAAATTGAAAGATTAAAAAAAATCACCAAATCTAGCTGATCGCGACGACAGGTCGTGCTGGAGCCAAAGACATTAAACATGTAATGCAAATAAATGAAAAGACAACGTCTGTGTGTCTTTTAAATGAAATCAATAAAATATAAAATACCTATTCCAAGAGATGAGACCACTGATGAGGCTGGATGAGACAAACAGGAGACGGTCCAAAGAATAGTAGATAGATTAGTAGAACCTTCGAACCTTCAAACTCATCTGTAACTTGTATAAATGATGAAATAAAGGAAATACTTTTTTTCGGCAAGCTGACACTGGCAAGTATAAAAACCATTACAAAATCAAACAACAATTTTTTTTAACTGTCATCGTCAATTTTCTATTCTCATTGACCACTCATTGACGAGCAGCGTACTTGTGATAGACTGTTCTGTCATTGACAATATAAACAATTTTCATAATACTGAGTTTACTTTATTTTTAGATGAAACTTGATGATCGCAGACTATTATAAAATGCAGGCTGATGATACTACTTCCCGTTTGTACCGGCACAGTGATTCTACCTCTCATCCGCCATCATATGGGACCAGTAACCCGAGGCCTCTGGAGACACTGAGCGTCTTCAAGGACGGATCCTGTGGAGAACCCTTGTTTGCCCAGCAAGTGGTCATTGACTTCACTCCGAATGAAGCAGATAACGATAACTATATCCAGAAAAAAGTCTGCTCCTTCTGGCAGTTTATCAACAATAGTCCGGAGATACAGAATCTGAAAGTGAAGGCGGTACGTTTTAACTAAACTCCTGAGTCATCATAGTCACCTGCCTTTTTCCAAATACTAATTACTAGAGACCGGATAATATGCATTTGCATATTTGCATATGCATTTGCATATTTGCATATGCATTTGCATATTTGCATATGCATTTGCCTATTTGCATATGCATTTGCATATTTAAGCCATTTTCAGCGCTAATAGCATATTTTTCCTAAAATCTAGTGATGATGCATATTATCGCTATAATTTACAGTATTTTTCGAGCGCAGCGCACTCAGCAGCCGCGCGTCTTTTGTTTTGGTACGATAATAAAATGAAAGAGACAAATGATCGTCGCGCTCGCCTACCGCACTACTCCTTCCTCCCACCTATTATGCATGTTATTGCTTTCAATGTTGACACGCGTGCTCATTGATCTGCAGTTAAAGTTTTTGTGTCAAATTGTACAATGTCTCCCGAAAAAAAAGTGTGTCTTCGTGGATAAGTGACTTTCCTGAAACATTTACTTACGACGGAACTGTTTTGTATTGTCGAGTTTGCGAGAAAAATATTTCGAGCACTAAAAAGTTTCAAATAACAATAAACTTAAATCTGAAGGAATAATATTTACAAAACAAAAAAAATTGTCATTTAATGTTGCATATTCTGTCAGTTTTCGTGCATATTTCAAGCATTTTTCATGCATATTTGCATGCATATTTCAAGCTTTTTATGTTGCATATAATCCGGTCTTTACTAATAATTACATATCAAATGCTCGTCTTCTTTGGATGATAACAAACTATACGGCAAGGGTTTTAAATTCTACATGTACATGTTAGGAACATACGAGACATTTCAGTACATGGAACTAACCGCTCGCGCTTCTCCACGGTGTCAGCTCGTTTGATCCTTAATATCAGCAAGGGACGTGAAAAGATACCCTCATATTGCGGTGACACGTTTATTAGATTTGAATTCAATAAACATTAGCAACCAAAAAGGAGCACCGGAAAAAACGACCAATAACATTCAAACATATGCCATTAGATAGGCGTTTTAATATATCGTCGGCTAAGTATTCTAAGCTGCTAACTCCATTTTTGGCTTAACTGACTATTTAGTATCAAATGAAAGAGAAACCTCACCTATTTCTGCCGTGACTCACCTGAACGGGTAGGTATATGTGCCAACGATATTGCATAACATTGATTAACTGTATCTTTAGAATAAAATAGAATTTTCTCTTTCATTTGATACTAAATCTTAGTCAGTTAAGCCAAAAATGGAGTTAGCAGCTTAGAATACTTAGCCGACGATATGTAGAGCAATAACTACTATGGCCGTTCATTTCAAATCACTGTGAAAAAGATATGGTGACGTATCATAGGGTCTTGGAAGCCAGATAACGGAACACTTGCACTGGTAGTGGTTAAAGATTGAATATTATGATAATACAATAACATGGTACCATGTGGTTGTATTACCATCGGAATTCATACATTTGCAAATATTCAAACTAAGACCAGTATAAGTAATCCATACTAATAATAAATTCGAAAGTAACTCTAGTCTGTCTGTCTGTCTGTATGTTAGTTACCTTTTCACGCCTAAACCACTGATCCGATTTAGATGAAATTTGGTATATAGTTTGAGTTCCGGGAAAGGACATAGAATACTTTTAATCCCGATATTCCCAAGGGATCGACACTTATGCGGGCGAAACCGCGGGGCGCAGCTAGTTAACTATACAGGTGTGCCGTTATCTAGCGTCCACATCAGTCTTTCGAAACATCGCCATAAGTTTTTTCACACAGCGATTTGAAATGAGCCGCCATAGCAGTATTTAGGGAAGGTTCACATCTGACAGAAGATGCGTCGCGTATTATCGGTCGCGTAACGCCAGAACAGACAAATGTATAGAAAAACACTTGACCGTTCACACTCAACCGATGATGCGTTAGTGCGTCGAGCGAATAAATAGACGCAATCGATGTTACGCCCGACGCATCTTCCGTCAGAAGTGAACCTTCCCTTAAGGTATAATAATATACATAATATGTAATGATATACAGGGTGTCCCTGGAAGTATGGATCAAATCGAATAGGGACGTGGGCAAAGTCATTTCCAAACGTTTTAGCAAAAAAAAAATACTAAAAAAATACAAAAAAATACTAAAAAAAAAACCGGCCAAGAGCGTGTCGGGCCACGCTCAGTGTAGGGTTCCGTAGTTTCCCGTCCGTCACAATAAGTGTTCCCACGTACAATTCGATAATACCCGGCCCAATGTAATAAGTACCTACAGCGCCATCTCTCGGGGAATTGGGTTACTAATTAATACATAGACGTGCCAGAAGTTTTCGGTGGTCATTTTGGATTGCGAGAACCGATTTTAATAATTCTTTTTTTGTTTGAAAAAAGATACGTTCAGGATAATAAAATATGTAAAAGAAGTTAAAAAAAAATGCTTACATATACGATTATACTACGAACTTAGTCCAGAAATGATTTTGTACAACTTTTTGTCTTTTTTGTACAAAAAATATTGTTTCTATCAAGTTCAAAATAATTTTCCTAGAAAGTCCTTATAAAGTTCTACTTTCCAGATTTTTTTCATATTTTCTAAACTTATGGTTCAGAAGTTAGAGGGGGGGGGACACATTGTTTTTTACTTTTAGAGCGATTATTTCCGAAATTGTTGACATTATCAAAAAATGATTTTAGTAAACCCCTATTCATTTTTAAATACCTTTCCAACAATATATCACACGTTAGGGTTGAAATTAAAAAAAAAATCACTTCCCACTTTACATATAGGGGGGCTACCCTAATAAAACATTTTTTTCCAATTTTTATTTTACCACTTTGTCGGCGTGATTGATATACATATTGGTACCAAATTTCAGCTTTCTAGTGCTAACGGTCACAGAGATTAAGCGAGGACGGACAGACGGACGGACGGACAGACAGACATGGCGAAACTATAAGGGTTCCTAGTTGACTACGGAACCCTAAAAAGAGAAGAAAGATCGAATTCGTGAAAACTATCAAGGCTATCAATTTATTTTTTTTAGATAGCCCTGATAGTATTTTTTTAAGATTATTTTCTTTGAGCACTGCGAAGTGATTGAAAAAAAATTAGGATCGGTCATAACTTTTGAACCGTAAAAAAATTCACTTACATTCTCAGGGTTAAAAAGTTTGGAAATGACCTTGCCCACGCTTCTATTCGATTTGAGCCATACTTCTAGGGACACCCTGTATATGTTTGGTTGTTTTTGGTGCTTAGACTAGCTTTCGCTGATTCTCCTTTGGTACGAATTCTTTGAGTAATTTACTAGTAACTGAACTTTATCTAGAGATTCTATTCCTAATGTTATCTTCACCCTCTTTTGGATAGATATACCCACGTTGCATATTTAATGCTCATTTGCACATAACCCTTATACGCTGGTCTCCAATGTTGACAGGAAAAGGACCTTTTCACTGGGAATTCGATGACTGAAATCGCCACGGAGTCGATCAACTCTGAAATAGAAGTCGACAATGTAGTGAAAGTCCCCGACAGAGATGCTGTGGACATACTGGACTTTGCCGAGGAGAAAAGTAACATTTAAAGCTCCTTCTTCTTCATAGTATCGATGATTCCCTTTTATTAATTTTATATAAACTTCGAGCAGAACAGCATTGTAATTTAAAGCTATTTCAATATCGTATTAATAATAAGTGTTCTTGAATTGTATGTGTGTGTTCAATATAGTCTTATTTCATTTTCTTCAGATCTGATAGACACCGTATTCAAGGCCAAGATGCCGCAGCCGCTGAGCTCGTCGGGCTCACGCGAGTACAAGGAAACCAAAGTCGCAACACAGCGGATGAAGAAGAAACATGGTAAAATGCTGGCAATCTTCTTTAAGGTCGTAGCACACGTATCAAATCGGAAAGGGATCGGCACCGTATCGCCTATCGCCTCGCCATCAAACAGGCGTCAACCTAACGTAAGCATGTAACTAAAGAGGATCAGAAGCTCCGATACGTCGACTCGGCTACGGCTAGGCGACGCCGCGCTTACGGCTCGCCGACCGCTGGTTGATGGTGCAGCAAGCAGGCCGAAAGGGGTGAGAGGAGTAAGGGTGGACGAAGAGACGTAAGCTCGGGTCTGGAGAGACGTAAGCGCGGGGACGACGAGCCGTAACGCACCGCGCCGCGGTTCGTGAGCTTGTCCCGAGTTGAGGTGATTACGTTACGATTTCGATTAGTGTGCGTTGCAGTAGGGAGTTTCATACAAAGAATACTGAACGGCTCGAGTGGATAAGGTGCTGATCCCTTTCTCTTCTTGTTTCTCTCTTCTTCTTCTTTCTTGTGTGCTACGACCTTCATTCTGCAAGTTCTAACATTAAAAGAATTGGCGACCTGCGTAGGATTTT
The DNA here is from genome assembly GCA_947508005.1 of Amphipoea lucens. Lineage (NCBI taxonomy): Eukaryota > Metazoa > Arthropoda > Insecta > Lepidoptera > Noctuidae > Amphipoea > Amphipoea lucens. Next base: position 1,111,317 of record OX382358.1, on the reverse strand, counting down.
CCGCTCGACTAGAGTAGCCGGCATTGCCATGATGTCGCTACGCCACGTTGCAGGCGTAGCCGTGGTTACCAGACGTACTACTTAGAACCCGACCGCACGTACCAAAGCCAGTGTGGTCGGTATCGCCAATACTGTTGATTTTGTCAATCAAATATGGTGCATGTGAATAAACTATTAATATTCATACAAATTAGCGGCCGTCCACGTATTGCCGTTGTGGTTGTGGTACATGAGATCGGGCCCTTAAAACAGGTGATTTCTCATCATTCAATAGTGATTCCATTTATTTATAGTTATTTAAAACGGTACAATACCAATGACATTCATTAACATATAAACCATTATTACGTTGACAATAATTATACATAAACTATCCATATCCATATAGATATACGAGCTTGTACAAAAAACAATGATGCTACTCGTCTTCTGTCAAAGGGTAGTAAAATGTGAGGTATGATTAACTTGACTTGGGTGGGACAGACCCGCTTTCTGGCTGTATGTCCCGTTGTCCCCAAACAGAGAAAAATGTCCCGCTTTTACAAAGGGACCAAACGATATTCAATTCAATTTAATCATGAACAATTTACATTGTATCTGAATATCAAATATAAGACAGTACAAAACATAAAACATAAGTAGTCGATAAAGTTTAATTACAAAGACTAACATCGACAAATCATGTGATAAGCTCCATTTCTATTTAATTTATTGCATTGATTTAGATACTTCATTTTATTAGAGCCCCAAGGGACCGTAAACCTGCGTGTTTGATATTAATTTCAACTTGATACCTCCACGCGTTCCTGAGAAAAAGGGTCTTGGTAGACTGACAGACAGATAGACAGACGAACGGGCGAACAACGAAGTGAACCTCCGTTTTTTCCTTTTGAGGTATGAAACCCAAAAATGTTTTATTTTTTTTTCAGTTTGCAAGTGCAAACCTTGTTTGCATCCAAAGTGCCGTAGTAAACAAAAGACCTCCAGTGATGAGCTGTCTTCAGTCAGGCTACTCAGCAGGGAGATGAACGATTGGGACGCTAAACACCCCAAGTAAGAGTATATCAACAAAGGTGTAGGTCGTTTGAACCCAGGCAGACATGCACCGATTATGACGAACGATGCCGAAACGTGGACATTGACAGTCGGGCTGGTCCACAAGTTCAAGGTCGCTCAGCGCGCTATGGAGCGAGCTATGCTCGGAGATTATTTGAAAGATACAATCTATACTAATAAAACTGTAGAAAAGAAGTTTTTGTACATTAAAAAAAAATAAAAAAATATAGCCAGGGTGTTAAAGGACAACCAATAGAACCCATTTCCAGCATTTTTAGAATTTTTGTCTGTTTGTATGTTTAGTTATCCGAGCATCACGTAAAATGTACGAAATCAATGTAGATAACTTTTATACACAACGATTTAGCGTAACTTGAAGTAACATTTAGTTTTTGTTTCATTGCAATCGGTTCAGTCTATCAAAAGATTTTTGAATTTAAAGTGTTCCAGAAGTAAAATTAGTTAACGTGTGTTAATGTGCACTTGGTCTCACAACTTCACGTTTATATATATTTGCGTTAATAATTATATAAATTGAAGTAACATTGAGTTTTTTGTTTCATCGTAATTAGTTCACACCTAAAAATGTAAATTAGACAATTATAAGTGTTTCAGAAATAAATATTAAAACAGCGCTATCTATGGACAAAGGGGTTTGAAGATTTTTGTATGAAGGGTGGCCCTAAGGTCGGCCGCCATTTTAATTTTTTTTTCAGAATCGCGGTGCACAACAAAAGTTATATATTTAGATAGAGGATACTTGTACAAACAAAAAATTTAATATAACGTACGATCCTAAAGCGTCAGGTTTCGGAGTTATTCACCGAAATATAAGTCGAAAACAACAAGGATTTTTTTGTTTTTTTGTGTCTTCTATCTAAATATATAACTTTTGTTGTGCACCGCAATTCTGAAAAAAAAATCAAAATGGCGGCTGATTTTAGGGCCAAAACCTTCAAACCCCTTAGTTAATGTGTGTTAATGGGCACTTGGTCTCACAACTTCACGTTTATACACAACAATATTTGCGTTAAAAATTATAAATTGAAGTAACATTGGGTTTTTTGTTTCATCGTAATCAGTTCACACCTAAAAAATGTAAATTTGAAAATTATAATATGGACTACATCTGGAGATCAACTACGTGCAGTATTGAATATTAATAGCACTTCGATAGATGGCGTTGTTATGGTTTGCCCACACCGGTAGTCGATGGGGAACGTTTAAACAGAGAGTACGTATCAGAAATTAGTAACAATCCCGTGGAACTCGAAGAAATTTTACAAAATGACTGCGCAAATTTGACAGAGGAACAGCGCCAGACGTTTGATAGGGTATGCTGCAGTGTAGTTAACGCCTCGGGTGAAATCCTGTTTTTAGACGCACCGGGCGGCACAGGGAAAACTTTCCTAACCAAAAGTTATTTTGGCTCGAATTAGGAACCAAAGTAAAATTGCCCTTGCTGTCGCCTCTTCAGGGATAGCAGCCACATTATTGCCTAGAGGAAAAACGGCACACACAACATTTAAAATTCCTATCGACTTGGACCGTACGGAAAGCCAGGTTTGCAACATATCACGAAATAGCGATAAAGCAAAGGTTTTACGCGATTGTGTTTTAATTATTTGGGATGAGTGCACAATAGCAAATCGCAAAGCTGTAGAAGCAGTGAATAGAACTTTGCAGGACATAAGGCAAAATGACCGGCCGATCGGAGGCATTACGGTACTGTTCTGCGGTGATTTTCGGCAGACACTCCCGATAGTACCCCGAGGAACGAGACCCGATGAAATTGCTGCCTGTCTGAAGAGTTCTGTTTTATGGCGCAATATATCATCTACACACCTGAGCGTAAATATGCGTGCACAGCTAGGAGGCTGCGAAAATGCACAGGAGTTTTCCAATTTATTGTTACAAATAGGCGATGGCACATACCCCGCACAAGAAGATGGAAAAGTTAATTTGGTCGCTAATATCTGTTCTTGCGTTACATCACAACAAGAGCTAATTTCTTCTGTGTACGGAGATTCCACAAATATGGGAAATCAAGCCTGTTCTTGGCTATGTCAGCGAGCTATTTTGACTCCCCGCAACGACCAAGCTGCGGCAATTAAGTAATTTAAAAATATTGATGCATGTGTCTGGGAATAGTAGAGAATACACCTCTATAAATACAGTTATGGAAGAAGATCACGCCACGCACTACCCGGTAGAATTTTTGGATTCCCGCAACACACCCGGACTTCCCGCCCACAAAATAGTTTTAAAAATCGGTGTTCCAATAATTCTCCTCAGAAATGTATGTCCTCCCAAACTTTGTAACGGCACTCGGCTCAAAGTCACAAATCTGCAGCAAAACATTATCGAAGCTGAAATATTAACCGGTTGCGGTGCCGGTGATATTGTTTTTATTTATTAAAGAATACCTATTATTCCTAACAACTTTCCTTTCTCTTTCAAACGAGTGCAATTCCCAGTCAGTCTTCATGACGATTAATAAAGCTCAGGGCCAGACATTATCCGTTGCGGGGGTGGACTTAAGTATTGGATGCTTTTCCCATGGTCAACTATACGTAACTCTTTTACGCGTAAACAACCCCAATAACCTTTTTGTGTACGCTCCAGATGGTTCCACAGCTAATGTTGTTTATAGAGAAGCACTAGCATAAATAAAAAATAAAGATTTGAATCGGTGTCCTCGCAGGATACCGACGCACACAAAATATATTGTTAAGTTCCGACATCCACGCGAACGAAGTCGCGGGCACAGCTAGTTAGAAATAAAATTATCCGCTAAAGAACCGGAGTTATCGACATAGCTTGCAGAGTACGCAAGCTCAATTGACAGTGGTCTACCCATGTTTTTCAAAAGACCGATGGCCGGTAGAGCAGATGCATCCTGGAGTGGAGACCGCGCATCGACAAGCCTATCGTGGGACGCCCCCAGCTAGCTGGCTGGCTGGTGGCTGGGACAGACTGGATTTGGAAGGCGGAGGACAGGGTGTTGTGGCGCAGCCTGGGAGAGGCAGCCAGCAGTGGACTGTCATAGCCTGCGTTGATTGATTAAGACATGCACTTATTTCATCACCACCTGCTCTCAAAACAGTGAAGGAAAACGTCGCCAGGTAACATGTCCTTGAACCAAAAATTCGAAGACATGTGACATACACTAACCCGCACTGGGTCCGCGTGGTGGGACACGGCGCAATGTTTTTTAAAGAGAGGTGACCTGTGGCCTGCAGTAGGAACACCTACGCGCCAGGCTCCTGTGCATGGGACACGCGATCCCCGCGGGCCGCGGGTGACTTCTGCATACAAATTCAATAAAAACGCTTTTCTGCGCGGGGTATTTGGCTCCGTTTGCCACGCCCCGTCACGTGGCGCGTCACTCCAACGCGCCACGTGACGTGACGTCCTTGAAACGCACACAGTTATGGTGTACTTGAACTAATAAATATACATTATAAGCTATTATGTGTACAGGATGAAATTGAATTCATGGGCATCCTTTTGAGGGGTCATTGTACTCATCATTATGAACAACTTTTACTATGGGACCAAACCTGAAATCGCGAAAAAAAAATCAAGTCTTCCTATATTTTGACGAGTTATGTGCAACTAAGTGATACTAACATAGTTTTTATGTTTTATTTACTAACAAAATTGTTACTATATTATTATGTATACTTAGGTTAAGATATGTATCTTTGGGTCTTTGTTACCTGAAAATAAATGTTTTATTATTATTATTATAAATGCAAGGAACAGCTGATTTTTTTTTCGCGATTTTAGGTGTAGTCCCACAGTAAAAGTTGTTCATAATGATGAGTACAATGACCCCTTAAAAGGATGCCCATGAATTTAATTTCACCCTGATATATGATAAAAATAAAAATGTAAAACATTTTAAAAGAATAACTATGGAGCTTCTTATCCATTCTTCTCCATACAAAACTAGACCTTTTGGAAAAGGCAATAAGAATGAATTCTAAATGTGTAGGTATGTGCTTATTTAACTAACTAGCCTGCACTGTCCCACTACAGGGCAAAGGCCTCCCTCTCCCTTTTCCACACAATTCGGCCTGTGCAATGTGCCTAATTGAAATACATTATTTGACTTTGAATCTTTTGCTCTACTCCTCAGGTCCATGAAACCGCCTGGTCATCCTCCTCCCCTGCACCACTGCATGATTCAACGACAAATATCCCCGAGACCTTTATAGTCGATTACTTTGAAACGTTTATTTATAATTACTTGCGATTCGTATGGTTATATTAATTTGTAGAAACTAACTTCGTCGTAGATGTTTATTATTCATTAATTTTATTGTATTGTCATATTAAATTCAAACCAAACTTAAACTCATTTATTTCAATTAAACCACCATGTACAGTCACGTCTAAAAGTATGTATACACTTGGCAATTTTCAATTGCGATTTTTTCGTGAAATAACGAATGCAACGTTGAAATAAGACACTTAACATAAACCCATGGGTTCGAAAATACTATTTTCGTAATAACATAAAATTTTCCATTAAAAAATAAAGGAGAAAATCGCCTTTGAATAAAGCCAAGTGTATACATACTTTTAGACGTGACTGTACAGGCACTTTTGAATTGTAAAATGAAATATTCGGTCAGTAGTACAGTTAGTGAGAAAGTTGAAGCTATTTGCCCATTCCAAAACGTAGATCTCTATGGAGAAGAACGGGCAAGAAACTCCATGGACACTCTTTTAAATCAAGATTTTACAAAATCCTGGGTACATTATTCTTGTTGCTGCTATATGTGAGAACAATGTAAAAAAAACCTTCCTTCCTCGTGATCAAACTTAATGGTTAAACTGATTTGACCACGAGGAATTCTGTTCCGGATAGTCAAGTTTAACGAAAAATATCCACCCTTTGTTCGTAAATATACTTGTACAGTCATTAACAAAAATAATTATCTTAGTTTATTTAAAAAGTACCCAACACTTATATCGCCATGCATTAATTGCAGCTGGCACTTCATTACGAAATCATCTCGACACATTTGGTCTTGGCGGCGGAGAGATACTTTTTCATTAGAGGATTTTCCTTTTTGTATTAAGGTTTCAAGTAAACAAGCAACTGTAATTGGATTATGACGTTTCATGGATTTGTTTAGTTGGCCGTTCCAACTTTCGACCACATTGTTTGTGCGATGTCTCTGGCCATAAACAGACCATTGTTTTCGGAACAATTTATTCTTAAGCCACGTTGTTTCATAATATTTAAGAAATTTTTGAGTTTTGGTAGTATTGGGAGTATCAGTATTTATATATCCTTCTTTAATGGTATTTTCTGGTAATAAAGCGAGTGCTGCACACAATCCCATTACTCTCCTGCCATCTTTAGATTTAATTTTCATTTGTTTTGCCTTTCACCATTGGCTATTTGAAAAATGATAAAAACATTTTACAATTTGGATGTCCGGAAAAATTGTTATTGATGCATTGCTTGCAGCTAATTCAAAATCTAAATGGAAAATTGGTGACCAATCCTTCAATCTTGACTTTATTATTGAAAATAAAATAAAATATGATTCTTCTTCTTGCAGCTAACCTTTGCAGCAATTATTCCATTACTTAAAAATTAAGCATAAAAATAACTGGGAGTGATTCGATATTTTTCTCTTTTAAGTAATAAATTACTCTCAATGGTAATAACGATCGATAAAGTTCATAAAAGTATTTTTTTATCGAAGAATATGTCCCATCTCTAATATTAGTTCCACGGAACCTCACGTTGCTATCAGCGCCAAAATGGCGAAAACCAAATATCTTCATTTTGTCATCGACAGTATGAAGTCCAGGGTAGGTACTTGTTGCTTCACAGAGGTCATTTGAAGTATTAAATAAATAAATAAACTTCCCTTTTTAGTCAACACTTCCATAGACTAACAATTTTTATAGTTGATTTTTTTATTTCTGTCTCTGTGATTTCTGTCCACTTGTCCACAGAGTACTGCACTTGTCTGTCATGATCATCTTTAATTGTCAACGTCACTTGCTATCCTAAGAACCAGTAATTATTATTAATTTTTCCAAATTCTGTCGCCCGTTCCAACCAGGGACCTCCAAATCTTCTCTCTAACTGCTTGATCCCCGGCCGCTTCTGAATGCCGTCTATATGTTCACGGTGAGCTGCTACGCGTTCCACCCTCTGGTTCTGAGGTTCGTGAAGATCTGGAGGTATGTCCAGGTGGTGTCGGACGTGATTACCTACATGCTGTCCATGATCTGCTGCCAGTGCAATGACGCGTTGCCTCTGTCCAATTCTGCGTCGTCGGTGCCATCTGTGCAGATTTTTGAGGTAATTTCGTTGTTTATTGGAAAAAAAACATGGTTTTTCTTCGAATATCAACGTTTTACTAGAATCCGATGCCGGGGTTAAAATCAACTGTCCGTAAAAGATTTTGAATTATGAAGAATAATATTGTTAAGATATAGACATACCTACATAGGGTGAAATTAAATTCATGGGCATCCTTTTAAGGGATCATTGTACTCATCATTATGAACAACTTTTACTATGGGACTAAACTTAAAATCGTGAAAAAAAATCAGCTGTTCCTTGCATTTATGATCACATAACCCATCAAAATGTAGGGAAGAGCTGATTTTTTTCGCAATTTCAGGTTTGGTCCCATAGTAAAAGTTGTTCATAATGATGATTACAATGACCCCTTAAAAGGATGCCCATGAATTCAATTTCACCCTGTATAGCACATAGCAGTACTTAAAACTAGTTTCAACCAATCAAATAGCTTAAAACTAGTTTTAATAAGTGAGGCTTGAGTCTTAAGCGAGGTTTTGTATTACGGGCCTATGTCTATACCTCAGGCTTAGCCTTGACACTAGGCTAACATACAGAATAAAATAAATATAGAGTTAAACCACACTGCTTACTATTGAGATAACTGCTAATTAAAGCCAAAACTGTATTCCTAACTAGTTTCTGCCCGCGACTTCGTCCGCGTCAAATTTCTTGTACACCCGACCCACCCCGTCGCATCGCATCGCCTTTTTTTTCTCGCGATTGAAGTCCTCATGAACTTCTTCTATGGTGGGGGTGACAGAGGGGCATGCCGGACTCTTACCGGCTAAAACCACCGCGGTGTTCCACCTCTACCTATGGCCGGGGGTGCGGGATTCGCATAAGCATTCACCGCTCCCCCGACAGGCCTCGACCCGCTCTTCCTCAGCGGGTCCCACCTCCCCGTGCGCCCATTCCTATAATGGCCGCTCCCACTCTCGAGTGGCACGCCTGACCGCGTTATTAAGTACTTCGTTTTCGCCTAGCGTTCTTTCTGACTTTTTTTGTTTTTGATCGGCTTCTCAGGGTCCCAGCGTGATGTTAGGTAGCCGACAGCCTTCCTCAAAAATTGGGCTTACAAATGCAAAAGTTTTTTTTTTTAAATCCGACTAGTAGTCCCAGAGATTACCCCCTACATACAAACTTACAAACAAATTTTACCTCTTTATAATATTACTAGCTGCGCCCCGTGGTTTTACCCGCATAAGTCTCGATCCCGTAGGAATATCGGGATAAAAAGTACCCTATGTCCTTTTCCGGGACTGAAGCTATCTCTATACCAAATTTCATTAAAATCGGTTCAGCGGTTTGAGCGTGAAGAGGTAACAAACATATAAACACACACACACACTCACAAACTTTCGCCTTTATAATATTAGTGTGACTAGCTGCGCCCCGCGGTTTCACCCGCGTATATGTCGGTCCCGTGGGAATATCGGGATAAAAACTATCCTATGTCCTTTTCCGGGACTCAAACTATCTCTATACCAAATTTCATCTAAATCGGTTCAGTGGTTTAGGCGTGAAGAAGTAACAAACATATAAACACACACACACGCACACACACTCACAAACTTTCGCCTTTATAATATTAGTGTGATTAGTGTGATAGTATAGATGAATATAGATAACTTATTCAGCAGGGCAATTCATTGAATCGAAGAATAGCCGGGGTAGACCTTGGTCGGTGCAGTGGTGAACCGATGAAGGCGGAGCACCTGGTCATTAAATTCACTCCTGGCAGAGAAGACACGCCAGAGACAGCGACGAGGTGCCAACAGTTCAGGAAATTTGCTAACAACCGGACAGAGCTTGAAGGCAGAAGGACGGTGCAGCCAGTGAGTATACCTCCCGCATGATAAAGGACCAGATGAATTTTTTTCTTTATTAAAAAACGGTCGGCATATCTCTTTTCTCATTTATTTGTTTCGAGATTTCAGACCATTGTTGGACCCGTACGAAGCCCTCATTCGCGGTATGGTCACTATAGTTATTATGAGCTGACTCATGAATAGTAGCAACGTTTGAATTCAACTATAGTCGAGTCAAAAAGAACATGTCATCTTAACGTAAACAATAAACGAAAATTACAGAATGATTAATCAAACAATCAACTCTGTCCACTGCTGGACATACGACTCTCCGAAGCTGCGCCACAACACCCGCACCTTAACTGCGTAATGCACCAATCACAATCTGAATCATTTTGAAGGATATTGCTATTCCATTGCTTCGTATGTTCAAAAAAATTGACTGCTCAACAAAGTAGATAACGCAATGAATGTTGTTGAACTGTCAACAATTACCCCGCCGCCGGTCCCCAATCTTCCGCATCCAGGCTAACCCAGCCACCTTATTAAAGTTGTCCTCATCGGTGCATATATAGCTGGAGTCGTCATAAATTGCTATTTTTTATATATCTTTCTAGTCACCAATACCAGAACCAACGGAGCGACAGTTACAAGTCCTAATAGAACAAAGTAACAGTAATTTACCAGCGATACACATGGTCAGAAATATTAAAAATAAAGGTAAGTGGCACTGCGTACATACGACTGCACGTGTGTGGTAACACATTGACATTGAGCTGGCCTAGCGTACGGAGATCTATCGATCATAGGCCAGCTTAGTATGGTATTGATACCACAGACGTTCGGCCTTCTTTACCTTCCTTTCATGTAGGGTTGCCAGGCGTCCGGATAAAGCCGGACACAGTCAGGCTTTTTGGTTGCGTGTCCGGCCAAATCAGACGGTGTCCAGCCTGTCCGGCTTTTAAATTTGACCAATGCGTGCGCGGCGCGCCCCCGCCTCCTCGTCACTCTTCATCACCACCCCACTCTAGTGTATAGTAAATGATAAAAAAGCCTAGTTTTACTTTGTCGTGTTATACTAAGACTAAAAAATTAAGGGCGTCCTGCTTTTTTACCCAAATGTCCGGCTAAACTGGCTGGTCTGTCCGGCTTTTTGGTTTTAAGACCTGGCAACCCTACTTTCATGTGACTATTGAACGTCTACCACAGACAATGTCTCACCTGATCACCTCCCACCTAGCATGTGAGGATCTAATGGCTGCAGCAGCGAACGGTATTCGCGTTGCTGAATTTTATGCCAAACAAAAAAAAAAACTGTACATAATTTTTTTCGTGTTATTTTTGCCATCGACACGCTAAGATGAAGATGTAACTATTGACTAGAAAATACATTCTTACTCTTTGATAGGCAAATTCACTAACATAAACACAATTAACATGTCGCTGCTTAAATTCAAAAGGGCCACAAGTCGAAAAATTACAAATCCTTTTTAAAGCAAATTTGATCTGAAGTTAGCCACCTAAGTGTCAAAATGCAAAAAGGGCTGTTGTGCGATTAGCTCCATTTTTAATGCGAAAATACTGGGTGTCTTTTTCGAATATAAAAATATAGGCAGACTTCATATGATTTTTGCTTTAAAAAGGACTTGTAACTTTTTCGACTTGTGGCCCTTTTGAATTTAAGCAGCGATGTATTGCACATAAGTTCAATAAAGCAAGGTTTTTCACAGGCAAATGGTAATTTTGCCAACATTATGTAGCCATTGCTACTCGTCGTGGATCCGGATATTTTAACTCGCATAGGTTATTGCAAAGCTCCGTAAGCTAATCTGAGCTAATTATGCTCGCAGTATAACTTCGTACAACACACAACAAGCCCGCCTGGCCTGGTTCACACAGACACACGTCTTTATTTTCTTCTTCGTGTCGCTGGCACGACAATAATTCTCATTTGGTTGGCCCAAAACTTCGCCACTTCCACGGCGTTGTTGGAGGCAGCGCACAGGTCACTTTTACTGCAAGTTTTGGGGCTCAAGGAAATGAGATAATAGGAGATGAGACATACGGACATAAGCCCGTATTGACAGCGGCGGATTTACACATTTGCCGCCAGTAGGCTATTCAAATTTCGCCGTCCCTACCGACCTCTACAATAATGTCCCATGTCTTTTGTATACTGCTTCGCCTTTTCTTCAAAATACTTCAAATGTTTTCGCTCATCAGCTACGAAAAACTTGCAAAGAGATTTGTAAAGATCGGCAATTGTGATAAAATCTACGCAGAAGCCTGAATTTGAGCATTCACTTTGTTTATTCTTTCCAAAAAAACATGGTAGGTTTATAAATATTAATTTTTTCAATTTCAGTAAGACATTTAAAAAAATGTTAGTCCCAAATTTGCCGCCCCTAAAATCTGTCGCCCTAGGCTCCAGCCTACGCAGCCTATCGGTAAATCCGCCACTGCGTATTAATAAACGTTCCTCAACGACGTACTCAAGTGCATAATCATTTGATACGCCATTATTACGATATCGGCATCTCAAGATCATTGCTAATTAATAAGCACATGAAAACAATATCTCAGTTACCAAGATCAGCTTTTCAAGACGCTTTACTTGAGGGCTTGATCTCGTGAACGATTACGTCACATTGACCGAAGTTTAGAATAACATTCATCACGTTTCCTTATTGCTATGTCGTAAGATTTATTGACTTACTTGTATTTTGTTAAAACTTTGATGAATAGCGCTGTGTCATGTTGTAGAGTTGTTTTCCACCCCAGAAAGCTTTAAATTGTTAAAAATGTTGTGTGCAGAAGCTTACTCAATTCAATAGGTACAGCGCCTGCTCATCAAGCTACCCGAAACTGTAAAATTTTCCCAATCAACTTTGAACCTTATGCTTTAGCAATAAAGTTGAAGATCTATTAAAGAGATTTGACAAATTTTAGTAGCTTGATGTGCTGGTGTCTGTACAAATAACAACGCAATATAGCGTCCGAATGGAGCGTCTGCGTCAAGTGCCAAATAAAAAAGGACGCCAAACAACAATCTACATCATTCTGTATGTTTACTCTCGCGAACATCTCGCGTTTTTAATTTGTTAAAAAGTGGTTATAAACGAAAATGGAAAACAGGAAACACTCCAATGGAGTAAAAATACTTTATCGAATTTGTAAAAAAAATATAGTACTATAGTAGAAAATAAGGATTCGAGGCATCCCTTCTTGATTTTTGGTAAACGATAATATTATAAAACTCCATGTTTCGCGCTAGATACTGACCACGACCTCAAGTCACGCGGACTGCCTAAACTCAGGTTTAAGCATCTTGAGTACACATACCTATTGTATACTTAAGTATAGAGTTTCGTTAATTAATGAGTCCATCACTCGGCTGAAAATGTAAACTCAAGCCGTAACTTGAGTACGTAAATTAGTTTACTAGCTTCTGCCCGCGACTTCGTCCGCGTGAAATTCGTACTTTCCTCTAAAAGTTTCGAAAATGTATGTTGGTATGATCTTTATAATCAATTTAGATAAATAAGTATTCGGGCCAATTTTTAAGTTTATAGAACAAAGGAATCAGATTTTTCAAATAAACTGTATCCCCGCTTTTCACCCCCACAGGGGTGGAATTTTATAACTTGACTCAGTTTATTTATATCAATTTTCGAGCTAATCAAGCCACGCGGTAAAATCCTCTACCTCTTTTCACACAGTTAGGGGTAGATTTTCGAAAAACCCTGATACATGTTATTAATTATTTTTAGTCCTTAGTATAAATACTGAGTTTCAAGTTAATCGGACAGGGCGTTAAAATTCTTCCATACAAATTTTGACACCCCCAATACCTCTTTAGGGGGTATTTTAGAAAAACGAAAAATTCCAAACTTCATAATTTACTTAGATAAGTATTCGTGCCAAGTTTCAAGGTTATTAACTCAAGAAATAAGATTTTTCATACCAACAAAATCCCCCCTTTTCACCCCCTTAAAGGTTTAATTTCCAAAAACCCCTTCTTATTCGATACCTACTCTTCACAAAGAACACACCCTCCAAAATTCATGTCCCTAGGAAGGACCAACGATTTAGACTGTGCGTTGATATTTCAGTCAGGTCGTTAATCCCCCTTTTGGGGGAGAAATTATCAAAAACGCTGAGACACGTATAAATTAATTTTCAATCAGTAGCCTAAATACAAAATTTAAAGATCCTAACTTTTAAACTGACGGACTTTCATACACAACTTCATCCCCCCTTTTAACCCTTTGGGGGTAGAATTATCAAAAACGCTGAGACACGTATAAATTAATTTTTAGTCGTCAGCCTAAACACAAAATTTGATGATCCTAACTTTAAAACTGACGGACTTTCATACAAACTTTCATCCCCTATTTAACTCCCTTAGGGGTTGAATTTCAAACAATCCTTCCTTATTCCTTGTCTACACAACAAAAAAGAAATGAAAATAAAGCTGAAACGCCTGTGCAATACTATCTACCTATACCTACTTCACTTAAAAATAAATACTTATAACTACTTTAATTAATAAAAGTACCTACGTTTAATAATTTTTAATTTGAACGAATATTTAAACACTACCAAAACAACTCATACCTATTTTACAAAATAACAACAAAAGAAATTCAAATAAACTATTTAAAGACTAAAAGTCGCGCTGATAAGCACGGTTTCTCAATATCAATTATTGTCTGTCAATAAGGTCGAACGCTCTGACAACCGTTACACAAAAATAATCCTTATAGCATGATTCAGACGTGCGACGGCGCGATGGCTTATTTCATGTATAAGTTTGGTGTTTCTATACCGATTTCTATGATTCTTTTTTTATTGAATAGGTAATAATGTTAACTTTTTTAAATTAGGGATGAGTGAGAGTATTATAAACGTAAGAGTAAACAAATATAATCAGAATGCTCCGAACTGCTAAGCTATCAGGAGTTACACGTGTTATTGTGAGTCAACCATAAAAGATAGACATATGCTGTTGAAAGATATTTTTTAGACAATTTCATGTAGAATATTTCCGTCATACATGATTTCTATGTAACTTTAACCATTAAGGCTGCACACGCGACGGAAGCTTAAAAAATGGAGTAACTTCTCCCGTTTTCCCAACATTTCCCTTCACTACTCTGCTCCTATTGATTGTAGCGTGATGAAAAGTATACTATAACCTGCCCAGGAGTATGAAGAATAATTGTACCAAGTTTCGTTAAAATCCGTCGAGTAGTTTTTGTTTCTATAAGGAACATACAGACAGACAGACAGACAGACAGACAGACAGACAGACAAAAATTTTACTGATTGCATTTTTGGCATCAGTATCGATCACTAATCACCCCCTGATAGTTATTTTGAAAATATATTTCATGTACAGAATTGACCTCTCTACAGATTTATTATAAGTATAGATTAATACTGTCATGATCTCAAGATTGATGTCAAGTGCGAGCTCTTGGGATGAGGAACATTTATTAATACGGGCCATAGTTTGTGACACACAGATACAGTACCGATACTGTATCTGGATTTTAGAAAGAAATATACACAGGTATGAGCGAAAGATACGACGCTCTACAAAACGGATTCTTTTGTAAAACTCGATGTTCTACAGGGTTATATTGGCTAGCTAAACTCAAACGCGATGTGTATCTAAATCTAAACGTGATAAAATAAAATAAAAATATGTGCCAACTCGGGAACTGCCGCGGTAAAGCTATTGCATAGCATTTTTTATCAACTTATGCGAGCTTCGTACAGTCTACACGCATACGTCTAGTCGCACGCACACAAACACCGTGCCGAAGTCTGCCGAACTGAAACGACGTACGATGCACGGCTTTCAACGCCGCACCACTGTGCCGGTCGGAGTGGGGGGTGTTAGGTTTATTTTCGTTACGGAATTTCTTGATTCGGTCGCCGCGCTCAAAGCCCGCGATAAAAGCTATGCAATAGCTTAAAAATATTTGGTTTTTAGATCAAATATTGAAAAAGATATTTTTTTTTTCCGTTTCTTTTTCTGTGGCGAATATTGCTTGCTCTTTTCTTTACTCTATATGGATTTTATTTTCCAGGCCTTATGAAAAACGCATTACAAACCGGTGAAATCAACAAAGGTTGTACTTGAAGCAATGTGATTTTTTAAATTACTTACTTTTTAATGTTTACAGTACCTATATATTTTATTTCTATTATAGTTTTTTGCTTTCACGGTTGTTTTTTTTTTTGTTACTTTGTGAAATAATTACAATAGCCGTGTCTCAGTATCAGCCCGTAGTCCGAAGGCCCGATTAGACGTACCACGACCACAACGACACCACGTGGATAGGCGCTAATTTGTATAAAAATGTAGTATATTCACACGGGCCACACGTGTCTCTCAAAATCAACCGTGTGGGCGGTACCGACCACATCCAGGCGACATCGCAGCCACAACGCAACCACAACGTTGCGTCGACGCGAAGACACTGTCGCAGCCGGACTTGATCTGAGGGGCAATTCTCGTAATTTTAAGAACGTTCACAGTCGTTCTCAGTCTCATCTGTCAAAAAATACTTCTAATTTCCCTACATTTTGACAAGTTTTTGACATTTGTTTGTCGCTGAGATGAGACTGCGACTAGATTTTGAACATTTTAAATTACGAGAATTGGCTTTCTGTCAGCAAACACTAGCCAGAACGTAACCACATCGCAACTACTAGCGACTACGCAACCACAATGCAACTGCATGAAGTTACCAACAAACGGGGTGAATAGGGATGCAGGGATGAATCGGGACGAAACTTTAAAATGAACGTTGAAATAATATAGTATGTTGTCAATAAGGGCACGTAATCGTTAATTAAATTACAGTAAACACATTAGGGTCCTTTTTGACCACAAAATATATTATTTTAATGTTAAAATCCCTTTTAAAGTTTTGTCCCGATTGACCCCTGCATCCCTATTCACCCCGTTTGACGGTACAGCGACACTACACGTAACCCCTGCTTGCCCACATTTTGTCGCTGCGATGTGGTTAGTAGTTCTTTTGCTGTGCCCGACAGGGTCCATGATTGTTTCTTTTGGCAAATATTTACCACCTAAGCCTACATTGTGGAATGCAATAAAGTATTGAGTATTGTACATCTGCTACGACGTAGCAGACGTAGAGACATCACAGCTACGCCTGCTACGCTAGTCCAGCGGCAGGTTCTACGCATGTACTACGCGCCAATTATTTTAATGTCTGAACTTAAAGAATGAAGAAGATTGCCAGTATTTTATTAACCGGTCATGGGCGAGACGTCATGTGACGTAATATCAAAAAAAGACCTGTCAAATTCCAGATGTCACCCGCTCAGCGCGTGATTTATTACCCTGCTCACAAAAAAAGGTCTACTGATGCTTATATGGGCTCAAGCCACTTAATGTAAACTGTTTTGGGTTCTTGAATAAACAGACCATAATATAAAATGCAAACGATACTCGTAATATGAGAATTGTATTTATAAACAAATGACGTCATCAGAGGATAGGTTGAAAGTGTATTCGTTCCCGTGTTATGTCGATTTCTGATAAAACTACTATATGAATTTACACGAAACTTTGCAAGTTACATTATGAATAGACAAGTAATCTAACAACAGCGTTTTTTTGAAAGTCCTACCTTACATTTTAATAATATTGAAACTCAAATTTCAGTGCGCCGAGCCGTTCAATTCCTATTACAACACAATGACTGCAAACACCCAATCCTAGTCATATTGAGTTGTTTCTAATTAAAAAAGTGTTACTAGGATACTACATAAACCTTTATTGACTGATAACTACCTATATCTTGTAAAAATATACCACTATAATTGTAAAATCATAAGATTTTCTTGAAGTACTTACGTAAAATTTTGTTTGACCAAAAAAAAAGGATTATTGATTGATTGTGATGTTATTTCGTGCAAATATTATCTACAATATTATCTACAAGGACGTATAATATGTTATAAACGAATATTCATCCACTTAACGTCGATTTTACACAAAAACTATTAAAATAAACAACATAGCATCATAACAAAACAGCACGCACTGCAGCTGCCATTAAGAATCGTAAAGTCTATTTTTAACTTTTTTTTTCAAATATTGCCAACCCATATTTTTCGTTTTGAATCATTTAGTCGATTAGTTTATCTACCGGACCATAGACTCAAACTGTTGCACAGGATATTAGACCGTATTTAGCAGTAATAATAGAGGTTGAAGCCGCGTGAATCGGGTGGTGACAAATGGTTACGCTCGCCTCTTAAAGGTGCGGTGACAAATGGTTACGCTCGCCCGTTAACGGACCTTTTAACCGCCCGACTTTGTATCAGTTGTCGTGCACCCAGCGCCCGAAAAAAAAAAAAAAAAAAACGAAAAATAAATACCAATTAAACGAGCTGTGATGATGTAATACTAATACAGATTAAACGAGCTCTGGTATTTGGTCGTATATATACGACCCTGGCGGAATGGACACGAAAATATTTGTCGGATTAATCCGACGTAAGCGGTTATAAGGTTAACATGCAGTATCTTTTCTTTCTTCTTAATATCAAAATGATGTCTATCAGATCTGAAGAAAATAATAAGACTATATTGAACACACACACACAATTGAAGAGACAGACCTTTTTGGTGTGGTTATGGTGTTAGCCTAAGAGGCCGTCTCCACGAGCGAGAATCGCGGCGATAGTCTCGCCGTGCCATCATATTTTCGCCGCGATGATATCGCCGTGTGGAGACACGTTCTAAGAGAGTGTATAGAAATACGTGATACGACGATAATATCGCCGCGATTCTCTCGCTCGTGTAGACGGCCCCTAAGTCAATACTCAGGCTCGTCTCTTGTAACATAGGTCTTAACCTGAACTTAAAGATTACTTTTAAAGAAGAAGATTATTTTTAGATTTTCTCTTAGAAGAGGTGTCTAGTAACCCACATTTCGCTACGAGTAACACTCCAGGGCATAGTAGTGAGAAGTTCAAGACTTTGCAAACATTTAGTAAATGCTGATAACAAAATGCTCAAAACAGGTAAAATAAATTTTATTGTTGCTTATTTGTATATGTATAAAATACATATAATAAAAACAAATATAACACACGAAACGACGCGAGCTATATTTGCCGGTTACCTCATAGCCGCAAGTCTGTAATATCTTCTATTACTGTTTT
Source organism: Amphipoea lucens (assembly GCA_947508005.1). Lineage (NCBI taxonomy): Eukaryota > Metazoa > Arthropoda > Insecta > Lepidoptera > Noctuidae > Amphipoea > Amphipoea lucens. The sequence goes on along the minus strand of OX382358.1, from coordinate 1,092,894 downwards.
TTTTTGTGAATTATGTTATTATTTTATATAGGTTTTATTACTTGAAAATAGATCTGTTTATTATGTTTTCCTTTTATTGTACAATGCGCATACAACGTGCCAACACAATGGCGACATTGGTTTAACAGACGGGTAGGGTTAGTGGCCAGTATTCATACAAAAAATAACAACAAAAAGTAATTTAAAAAAAATTAAATCGACTTCAAAAATAACTCAAAATTATGAAATAACTTTAATTTCGAAAGTCGGTGTCTTGGGATCTGTATTTTAGTTTTATTTTTTGCCACCGACTTCCGAAATTAAAGTTATTTCATAATTTTGAGTTGTTTTTGAAAACGATTTAATTTTATTAAATTACTTTTTTATTTCGTAATTTTTAGTTTTCAGTAAAAACTGGAATATTTGTTTGTAATAAGCAGGTACTTAAAAGTTTTGTTATAAATATTGCACTAGAATTTGACCAAGATTTTGAGATGTTTCCCTTTGACACTACACCCGTAGCTCGTATCCAATAAGCCAGGCCGTCACACTTACACGTAATAGTCCATAATTATCTTGAAAATGACTGAATCGATTTTGATGAAACTTGCACTGTTCCCTAAGTTGAAGTAAATGTAAGCCAACACAAAAATGGTCACGATCCGATTAATAGTTGCGGAGAAATGCGTGGACAAACATACACACATCTATAAAATTTTGTATATTTGTTTGGAAGCCCTAATAGATTGTCATATGTGAATGTAATGCAGTTTCAATAATATTACATACACACGTGTCGAATTGATAACCTCCTTTTTTTGAAGTCGGTAATAAAATAAAAAAATAATTCGTAATTTGAAAACTACCTACCGTCTGCACCACTCGCGCCGCAAAGGGCTCTCTTTCCTTCAATTTGCCTGCTCTTTATACGGTATTCATTTTTAATTTCATTGATGCGATGTTATGATCCGTGACCCCGGCAAATGACCTCTGCGCTACAGTTTTTTACCGACTTCACAGAAAGGAGGAGGTACTATGTTCGGCTGTTTGTATGTTTTTTAACCGACTTCTAAAAAAGGAGGAGGTTCTCAATTCGAATGTTTGTATTTTATTTTTTTTTTGTTTTTTTTTTTTTTTTTGTGTTTGTTCGCGCATAACTCCGTCGCTAGCCAACCTGTTGAAGATAAATAAACAACACTGTGTCACGAGCAAAAAGACCTGCAGCTAATCAATGAATCATACGTCAACGTCAAGAATTTGATTATGACAGTTCACAAAATACGTCACTTGCTTCCCCCCGTTATGTTCGTAGCCTACTACATCAATGTTGCACATTTTATTGTTATCTCAACTAATCTAAACTACAAAGTGGTTTCGGGGCTTTTATTTCTACAGGTTATGGGCCGTCCCAGACCATCTAGCTAGTATTTTTTAGGTTTCAGAGATATTTTTTTCAGCAAAAATTTGTATTGGTAAAATCGACGCCGGCGCACACCGTATTTGTGCGTATTGGATTCCAATCCGAGGATTATTGAAGGAAAATAACCTAATTGGCAAGCATGGCGAATACCAATCTACAAATTGCAAAATTGACCGGTAGAGGCAATTACGACACATGGAGATTTGCAGTCAAAACTTATTTGGAGCATGAGGAATTGTGGGACTGCATAGAACCAATCGTTGGAAAAGCGATAGACGCCGCGAAGGATCTCAAAGCTAAGTCAAAAATAATACTCCTCGTCGATAGCATCAACTATGTACATGTGCAAGATGCCAAGACAGCAAAGGAGGTGTGGCAGAACCTACAAAACGCATTTGAGGACTCAGGTCTATCAAGGAGAGTGGGTTTACTCAAAGATTTAATTAACACATCACTAAGCAACTGTGCTTCAGTCGAAGAGTATGTTAATAAAATCATGGTAACTGCGCACAAGCTCAGAGGGATCAAGTTCCAGGTGGATGAAGAATGGTTGGGCACACTGATGCTCGCAGGGCTTCCGGATACATATAAACCTATGATAATGGGTCTCGAGAGCTCTGGTGTTAAAATAACCTCAGACTTCATCAAGACAAAACTTTTACAAGAAGTAAATGTTTCAGAGTCTTCCGCTTTTTACACTAAAAAGAACAATAATCAAAACAAACCGAACCAAGAAGTCAAAGACAAAAAGGCGAAGGGCCCACGGTGCTACAATTGTAATAAAAATGGGCACCTCAGCAACGCATGTTGGTTCAAGAAAAATGGTAAAAGTAACAAAGAAAAAAAAGGAGATACTAATAGTTTCATTGCAGCTTTTTCAGCTTCTAGCGCAAATGATACAAAAAACTGGTTTGTGGACTCCGGCGCGTCTATGCATCTGACCATGCACCGGGACTGGCTGGAGGATGAGAAGGCATCACCTGTCAAAACTATTCGCATAGCCGACAATAAAACTTTGGATGTGGTAAGCTGTGGTAATGTATCACTGAAAGTGCCTGGAGAAGATGGCAGCAGCAGTGCAATTCTGGTAAGGAATGTCTTATTTGTTCCTAAGTTGTCAACAAATTTGCTTTCTGTCAGCAAAATTATACAGAGTGGGTGCAAAATAAACTTTCACCATGCAGGCTGCCAAATATTAAATCAAAGTGGGCAGTGTGTTGTAAATGCACAGCTAATAAATGATACATACATGATAAAACACATTGACAATAATGAAAAGGTGATAGCCAACACAGCAGTAAATAACAATATGAATGTATGGCATAGACGCATGGGTCATTTAAATTATACAGATTTAAAGAAGCTAGAGTCATGTGCTGAGGGAATAAAATTAGTAGGCACTAATACTACAACCTGTATACCCTGTATTGAAGGAAAACAAAGTAGATTGCCATTCCCCAGTTCTGGTTCCCGAGCAAGTGCACTATTAGAATTGGTTCACTCTGACCTTTGCGGGCCAATGGAAACCCCATCCATAGGAGGGGCTAAATATTTTGTTACCTTGATTGATGACTATTCAAGAAAAGTTTTTATTTATTTTCTGAAAAATAAAACAGATGTGAAGTCAGTATTTGAAGACTTCAAAAATAGAGTAGAAAATCAGTTGGACTGTAAAATTAAGACAATAAGAACTGATAATGGCAAAGAATATGTCAATAATGATTTCTTAAAGTTTCTAGCCAAAGCTGGTATCCAACATCAGCGGAGCAGCCCATATACAAGCGAGCAGAATGGACTTGCTGAGCGCATGAACAGGACATTGGTGGAGAGAGCCCGATGCATGTTATTTGATGCCGAGCTACACAAAGGTTTTTGGGCTGAAGCAGTGTCTACAGCTGCTTACATAGTCAACAGGTCTCCATCAAGGGTCATTTCAGATAAAACACCTGAAGAAATGTGGACAGGAAAAAAGCCTAACATTTCTCACATGAAGATATTTGGTTCAAAGGCAATGGTTCATATTCCAAAGGAAAAACGCTTGAAATGGGATAAAAAATCAAATGGAATGATTTTTCTAGGCTACAGTGAACATTCCAAAGGCTACAGGTTGTATAATTTAAAGAATAATAAAGTAGAAATAAGTAGGGATGTCATTTTCATAGAAAACTGTAATGCTATGAAAGAAACTTTAAATAATGTAGATAAGTCTCAGCCTGCATCAATTAAGTTGACATCAAGCAGCACAGAGGAGGTAGTCAGTTTAGAAAACAGTTTCCAAACAGAAAATGATATTAATTTGTCACAGACTGACAATGATGTTACTTTGTCACAGCAGAGCACATCATCTTCAGAATCTTTTAACAGCATTCCAGGGGATGAAACTTATTACCCAAACAGTAGTGATTTTGAAGACAGTGAAGCACATGATTCAAATATTACCCTGAGATCCCATCAGAAACAAAAAAAAGAAAGTCAGGTTAGAAATTACATGTGTGTCACACAAATTACAGATCCAGTTACTGTTGAGGAAGCATTGTCAAGCCCTGATGCAAGTTCCTGGAGAGCAGCCATGGATGATGAATATAAGTCTCTGATGACAAACGGTACCTGGGAACTCACTGATTTACCAAGTAAGAAACGTGCTATACCATGTAAATGGGTTTTTAAAACAAAACTTAATGAAAAGGGTGAAATTTCTAAATACAAGGCACGCCTGGTAATTAAAGGCTGTGCACAGAAGAAAGGCTTGGAATACCAAGAAGTATATTCTCCAGTTGTGAGACTAACCTCACTTAGATACTTATTTGCTCTGGCAGCCAAGTATGACTTAGAAATCCATCAAATGGATGCTGTATCTGCATTTCTACAGGGATACATAGAGGAGGAAATATACATGATCCAACCACCAATGTATGAGGTTGATAACAGGGTTTGTTTATTGAAAAAATCACTGTATGGACTAAAACAAGCGAGTCGACAATGGAATAAAAGGTTAGACTCTACATTGAAAGAGTTGGGATTGACTCGTTCAAATCTAGATCCCTGCATTTACTACAGAATAACTGATAGTAAAGATATACTATTTATAGCAGTTTATGTGGATGATCTGATTATTTTCAATAACTGTAAAAACACATGTGAAGACATTATGAAGAAATTATGTGAAAAATTCAGAATGAAAGTTATTGGAGAATTAAAATATTGTATTGGTTTGCATATGAAAAGGGATAGACAAAATGGTATTATTTACTTGGATCAGAAAAAATATATACAAGAAGTTTTGACCAAGTTTGGTATGATGGACTGTAAATCAGTAAAAACACCAATAGATGTAAATGAAAAGCTACAACCCACTGAAGATGAGTCACAAATATTAGAAAACCAACCCTATCAAGAAGTTATTGGATGTTTATTGTATTTGTCTCAAGGGACGAGACCAGATATCAGTTTTGTTGTCAACATGCTCAGTAAATACAACAACAAGCCACAGTTACAACACTGGAATGCTGTAAAGCGAGTCATGAGATATTTAAAAGGAACACAGAACTACAGATTATGTTACAAGAAAAATCCAGATGAAGATATGGCTCATGGATACTGTGACTCTGATTGGGCAAGCTCAGTAGAAGACCGGCGCTCTTGTACCGGTTATGTCTTTCTTTTTCAGGGGGGTTCCATATGCTGGAACTCCAGAAGGCAACCAACTGTTGCTTTATCAACAACAGAGGCAGAATACATGTCTTTGTCCTCTTGTGTGCAAGAGGCAATGTGGCTCAAACAATATCATGAAGAGTTTTGGCCATTGTTAAAAAATATAAAAATGTCATTGTATTGTGATAATCAGAGTTGCAAAATTCTTCTTTTGTTGGAAAGGGTATACTTCCCAAATGGTCCCATGAAAATTTTATCGAAATCGGACAAGCGGTTTTTGAAAAATCAACAAAAATCTAAAAATTTATTTACTTTGTCTACATTAACGATCTTTTTGTTAACTTTTTTGTGGGGTAGGTACAACTAAAAAGTGCAAAATAAAAACTTTTTTACAAAAAAAAAAACAACCGACTTCAAAAAAAAAAACACTACAAAGTGATAAATAACTTTAATTTCGGAAGTCGGTGTCAAAAAACGAAAATGCGGAACCAACGACACCGACTTCCGAAATTAAAGTTATTTATCACTTTGTAGTGTTTTTTTTTTTGAAGTCGGTTGTTATTATTTTTATTATTATTTTGTATGTTTGTTCATCGAATACTCCGCCAATTGTCGATGGATTTTCAAAATTCTTTTTTTGTTCGAAAGTAGATAGTTCTGAGGTGGTCCCATTGTCACCAAGTTAGGATCTGATGATGGGATCTTAGAGAAATCGAGGGCAACCCTCAAATTTTATAGGCTCACTTATTGTTTTTAGCATATTTTATGAAGTATCTTGTTTATTTGCGTATGGTTGTCACCATCTCAGGTAGCTGGGCTGATGATGGAAGGTACAACTCCTTAACAGTAAGAAGTTACTCAAACAGGCAAGGACTGTTTTAGTAAATTGTTTTGATGTTTGATAGGGCATTTGTCACATTTGGTCTCATGATCATCAAGTCATGACCTGATGCTGCAGTCAGGATAGTCTGCAGAGTACCTAACTCCTCGACAACTAACAGCAGATATATCGTGTTTAGGCTCATTGAAAAGTGCTCGATGTGTGGATAAACGTACTGTTAATGAGGAACACCGAAGTACATAGAGACCTGATACTGAAGCCAAGAACATCAGAAAAAGTACAAACCTTGAAATAACAGCACCGTAGTCGTGTTTGGGCTCATTTTAAACAGGACGAAATTTTAGGTTCAATGCAATGTTGACATAAGTCTGGCCTGATGCTGCAGCCAGGATTATCAGCTTCTAGTCTAAAAACATCAGGTCAGGATTTGATGATGGGATCCTGGAGAAATCGAAGGAACTCTTCAAATATTATAGGCACACCTATAGCGATTTGGGTATTTTTTATAGTAAATCGTGCACTTGCTCTCGGAAAGCACCATTTGGTGAAGTGGAACTGATGATGAAGACCACAGATGGCCACCGGAACTACTCAATAAAATCTAAGTATTTCACGGGTTGCGATTCGATTACTTTAATATGGTTGCTAAGCAATTCATGCTCGTCACAATGTGAATGGTGATATGGAGCTGATGGTGGACCTGGAGAACTCCTCAACAATTAACTTCCCTGCATCGGGAAAAGCAATATTTTGTTTGTAAAAGGCGATGATCACTAGGTTATTGTAACTTAGAAAAATTATAAGCAGACCCACTAAAAAGCGTGAAATAAAAACTTTTTAAGAAAAAAAAAACCGACTTCCAAAAAAACACTACAAAGTGAAAAATAACTTTAATTTCGGAAGTCGGTGGCAAAAAACTAAAATACAGATCCAAAGACACCGACTTCCGAAATTAAAGTTATTTTTCACTTTGTAGTGTTTTTTTGGAAGTCGGTTTTTTTTTTCTTAAAAAGTTTTTATTAAGTAAAGGTTGCTCCAAGATGCTATTTTATAAAATTGTAAATAAATAATAACGTTTAATGAAATTAATTTATAATTCATAAAACGAAAACGCGAAGCCGTATACTCTTGTTAAGGCGAGTACACGACCTAAAGCGCGGTCACTGTCGGACTGCATAGAAAAGAAAGAGAAGCGCGATGACACAACCGTGGTAATTTATTGCAAATATGAAGCAATTATCTATTTACAAAAACTCTCAAACACCAAACAAATAAAAACCGTATACTAAAATTCGGGGAATTAAATTGTCTTTTAGATGGTGAAAGTTTTATGAAAATACACCCGATAGTGTTTGCGTGATTATCGTTTTTATGTCCGCGGTAGACATTACTTTACAAATTAATTACACTATGTTAAAAAAATATAATTGCAAATATTCACATATCAAATTACGAAGCAAATGGTCTAGTATAACATTTATTTTTTTCAAAGAAATCAATCCGGTCGATTAGACGTGATGTTGAATTTAAAATCATTAGAAGTCGTATATCTGCGCCTTAAGTTAATGTCGCCGTTCAAGCGGCGCGCTGGATAGGTATCCCTGAAGCTATGCTGAAGTTAGTAGTTCAGCGTATACCCCTGACACTAAATTTAAGTGAAATGCGCTAAGATGGCTACCTCAAAATTAAAATTGTGTTACATTTTTTTACAATTTGCAGGTCACTGTCAGGTTGTAGGTACAAATATGTATTTACCAACAGGATTATGATCATTTAAATCATTAAAAGTTCAAATTGCCATAATGAATAACTATTTCATGAAATTGAGACCAATTCTTAACTGAGTGAGAGAGCTGTATTGTTGATTCTCAATATTATAATGTTGTGAATACTTATTTTCGTCGGTCGCAAATCATGTTTTGAACAACATACGTAATCAAAAAACGTAAGATATTTTTTTATTTCGCGGGCTACTTTAGCGCAACTTCCTTAGGACGCAACGTTCCCGTCTAACTTAGTCGTTCTATGACGCCATCACATCTTGTCATACATGATGCGCATGATCTGATGGTCGGTCTTGACGCGCTTGTCGAAGCTGTGCATGTCGCTCCGCCGCCGCGCCGCGCGCTCCGCGTCGTGCAGCACGTAGTCGCGGATGCCGCACGGACAGCACGCACCGCACTCGCAGAAAGCGCAGCAAGCGCGCACGGCACCCCAGGCTCCTGAAACACAAATACGATTATTCTGGACTGGAGAAATAAATATCATTTATACATAACTGTGAATCGAATATTATTTATTATTCCTCAAAACTTCCTACACACTTTCATATATTCGACCAGGGTTGATTGCATTTCGGCACAGGTTATCAAAAATACAGGGGCATATCAACGCCTCTTCATCATCTGCCTAGCCTTTTTCCAACTATGTTGGGATCGGCTTCCAGTCTAACCGGATGCAGCTGAATACTAGTATTTTACTCGGAGCGACTGCCTATGCCATATCTCGCTGCGCTCGGGATTGTACTACAAACTACGTCACTCGAGCTTAAAATATTGTTGCTCCCGAGGTGGACACTCTACTTTTTATCACCGTCTATGAAAAAATAAGTAAGTGCAACTTATGAATAAGATTATTATTTATTTATTTACAATTACTTGAGAGACAAAGACATACTCATTTTTTATAAAACTAAGTAAAATCCTACATACTAAAACTAAAACATACATACCTATTATGAAGAACACAACTTTTTCAACTTTTTGCATCGCTATATCTCCGAAATGGTGATTCTTAGGAAAAAAGTGTAAAAACAATTTTTGTAGCTAATTGCATGATGAACAATTTTGTCTTACATATTTTTATGATAAAACTTACCGCTTAGCTGAAAAATGCAAAAAACCCATTTTTGCAACATTTGACCTTGAATTTTTTTTTGCACACGTCGGATCGATGGGGACTTTTGACAATTTATTTTTAATGGTGTTCCCAACATTCATACCAATTTTCAGCTTTATGCGAATTAATGTAACCTTGAATGTCTATTTTGACTGGGCTATACTTGTTCATACAATGTTCGTGATTGATCTCTTTGGTGATTGGAACTTTTACTAACAATATCCACATTCCAAATTCAAATCACTTTTAGTCCCTAGGGATTAAAGAGCTATTTAAGTCCCTGTTTACGAAGAATACACTAGCTCTTTTTGAATAGAAAGAAAGAAAGAAAGAAAGAAGAAATTTATTTGTTTACTTACCAATATCCTGAGCAAGTCGCGCGTACCGCAGATAGGGGGTTTCCACGGTGTCATCGATGGGCGCCTGGCAGATCCTGACCACCTTCGGTTTGTGTATCTTGTAGCGCTCGTTAACGGTAATGCGGCGCGTTCTACCGAACAGAGGGCACGGACTGTTGGGGTATATTTTCTAAAACAAAGTAAGGAACTTTTGAAATCAGAGAACTTACCTAAGCAATAGGAACCTTATGGTTGGTCCATTAGGTATTTTTATAGGAAACTATCTTTTGAAATGGGCCACCAATCCACCATAAGTAGTCTAAAAAACAGTGGCACTCCGGGAGTGCCGACAGACATGAAAATCATATAAACAAAACACAGAATACTTTGCCATCCCTCACTGACATATCGGAAATACATTAAAACCGAGTACATCCCGAGGACAGCCGAACACATCCGAATCTAGCACGGTTTCGGTTACGGTGTCGCGAGTTCAATGGTTTTTTCCCATCTCAAAAAATGCTCAACATGCCTAAAGAAGTTTTCACTTCGACATATATTTAGGTGTTTTTCATGGTTGTCTTTGTTTGCACTCAGTTATTCTGAACTACCTAATAGAGTTTCATGCGGTTTTCTCCATAATGTTATGAATTTATTCCGGAAGTTTTATGTAATGCTTTCATATTAAACTTAAATACTCGTATATAGATCTCGATGTTTTGTCAAGTCGTAGAAACCGTGTGAAGCAGGGGCGGATCGCTAGTTGACACCTAACGCGGTTAACATTTGATGTTACATGTTTTTTGTTTATTAAATCTAGGTTTAGGAAGCTGTAAGCACTTCCCTTCTTATTCGGAATGCATGAAGAAGCCTCCTCGTGTAGCGCAGTTTGTTCCGCCAGTTACTCAACTGAACCGAGCGCTCGGCGCATCCTGGACAGTCACACCCAACACCTTATTTGACTGGCCAATTCTTCCCTTGCGGTGGTAGGGCTGACACCCGCCTGGTTTGCGACCACCCTCTCACCGGAGTACGGCGTCAAGCAGCCTGCTGTGTTTCGTCGATGCGTGGGAGTTCCAGTGCCTTAGGCATCTTCTGGGCATGCTCATTCCATCATTGACCTCATACATGACTTTACACACTTTCAGGCTTGATGGAGGTCAAGAGCGGGCCCATTCAGAAATATAAAAAAAAAATCTGCGGCCATAGATTTCTTTGCCAACATTTCACTGAAAGTATTTTGTAATGATACTTAATTAGTTTACCGTCGGCCATCTCTTAAAGCAGATAGGGAGTGGTTTCCTCTCGAGAAGCAGTTCCGTTGACGTGTTCTGGATCTGCCCCTTCCATTCGCGTCTCCGACTCTTGCATACTGGACGACATCTGCAAGACAATGATGTGGCTATAATGGAAGGTAGCGTTAGGTGACGGCAGATTGATGGGTGGAAGATAAGACCCTAAAGATGTTGGTATAAGAGCAGGAATCGACTAAATCACACTAATATTATAAAGGCGAAAGTTTGTGAGTGTGTGTATGTTTATATGGTTGTTACTTCTTCACGCTCAAACGGCTGGACTAATTAAGTATTCCGTATTCTAAAAAAAACATATACAGGGTCCCATTAAAATAGATGGACAAATAACACAGCGCTCAGTACGTATAACCAAAGATATCCAAGCAAGAAAAACACTGATTAAAATGATTTTATTTTGACCTAAAATAATAAATTGCCCGCACATTAGTGTATTTTCGTTAGCTGATTATTTTTCTTGTAAGTATCTAATGCGTTTTTCTTATACAGGGTGAAATTGAATTCATGGGCATCCTTTTAAGGGGTCATTGTAATCATCATTATGAACAACTTTTACTATGGGACCAAACCTGAAATCGCGAAAAAAAATCAGCTCTTCCGTTCATTTTGACGAGTTATGTGAACATAAATGCAAGGAACAGCTGATTTTTTTTTGGAATTTTAGCTTTAGTCCCATAGTAAGATTTGTTCATAATGATGAATACAATGACCTCTTAAAAGGATGCCCATGAATTTAATTTTACCCTGTAGGTATATTTTTTACCATCGTCCATAATTTGGTGGCCTAATTGATTTCTAAAAGTTTGCCCATCTATTTTAATGGGACCTTATATACTAGATAATAATGAAGCTGAGGAGTTTGTTTGGACGCGCTTATCTCTGAAACTACCAGTCGGATTTCAAAAAATATTTTTGCATTCGTTAGGCCAATTCTTGAGGAAGGCTACTTAACTTAACATCGCGCTAGGACCATAAGGTACCGAGCAAAAACAAAAAAGAAAGAACACTAAGCGAAAACTAAGTCCCGTATTACAAAAGCTCACTCAAGCCTCAACCATTACCTACTTAAAACTAGTTTCAACCAATGTGTAGCGGTATCTACAACGCCTCATGCGAACAATGAGTCATATTGACGTCACGCAAATCCTGCATCTCGCAAGCAGAGTTTACCGCGCAACTAGCATAGATACAACAGCCCGACATGAATCAACACACCCGTCTGGTCGGAGGATCCTTCCTTTTCTATAGAGTATGAGTGAACTTTACACCCTGTTCCTCATATCTCTATAAATGAAATGGCTCTAAACTAGTCTAGTCTTGAGTGACATTCTGTAATACGGGCCAGGGTGGGTTAGGGAACAAGAATACTGGACTGCATGTGTTTGCTTTTAACAACATAAACACCATTGATGTAGGTATATGTGTGTCGGTTGTGGATATGTTTAGATGGGGTTGAACGACTTTGGTCAAGTCTGATATTCGGCAAATCGGCAATTCGTCAAATTTGAAATTGGTCAAAGCTGTAGTTCGTCAAATCGTCTGTTTGTCCAATTATGAAATTTGCCAAATACGCTATTGGTCAAGTCCATGTACAGTCTCGATGAAAACATGCGTTTTGAATTCACATAACTTACCTACTTGTAGGAACTTACAAAAGGAAAAGCCACCTGCCGTAAGTTCCTATTTACATCATGAAAATGTAGTAAGTAGTAATGAGTATTCTGAGGTTTAATTTTTTTCTATTGTTACCTCCTTTGAATCTGTTTCTGTTAGATTAGGTAGGATATTAGATTAGGTAGGAAATTTTCAAAAAAATTTTTACTGAGCAATGGCAAAAAAGGGTTTCTCAGGATATGTGGTGTTGTGCAAATGAACGCCATCGTACCACCAACGCAGTCGAGGCTTGGCATCGGAGATTAGGGATTAAAGTACAAGAAAAACATAATATTTTCATGTACATAAGTATTTTAAAAAAAGAAGCGAAATATTATTTAAATAAAGTTAAAAGAGAAGGTGAGAAGCAGAGGAAAACATCTAACATCATAAAAGATGCCAAAATAGAAAAAATAATAGAAAAATTATTGAGTGGAAAATTAGATGCGGCAGTGTTTAAAACAGTTGTGTTGGGTATGAATTCTATGTAAATAAATATGAATTGAATAAATGAGTTAGTAAAAAAAAAAAATGAGGTAAGTACTTTCATTTTTACAGTTGATTGTACTTAAATTACTTGACCAATAGCGTATTTCGCAAATTTCATAATTGGACAAACAGACGATTTGACGAACTACAGCTTTGACCAATTTCAAATTTGACGAATTGCCGATTTGCCGAATATCAGACTTGACCAAAGTCGTTCAACCCTTTAGATGTGTATGTACAGACGCCAGAACATCAAGCTACCCGAAACTGTCAAATTTTCGCAATCAACTTTGAACCTTATGCTTTAAAAAAATGCAGCGATAGAGTTGAAAATCTATTGAAGAAATTTGACCGATGATAGTAGCTTGATGTGTTGGCGTCTGTACATCAAAGACATTTAAATATATAGGTAATTACTAGGTAAAATAAAGATGACCACTATTTCAAACGACTTGAATAAAAACTCACTTGCACAGGTGCTCAGTTTCTTTAGGATCCCGTTTAGTTTTTGGTAACTGCAGCATTTCTAATATGTTTTTCTTAAGTCCAAAGCGAAGCTAAATTGAATTAAAATCATAGAGAAAAAAATATTATGTAAAATTATGAAAAATTAAGATATTAAGACATTTATTTTGACATTTTGTTTGGTTATGGTCATAGACTACTATTTATAAACTAGAGAGTTGTGGTGTTTGTATTATAAGTCACTGACGCATAGAGGAAAAATTTTAATCTGACCTCTATTAAACAATGTATGATAGAGTAGAGGTCAGAAATCCATGGTAGTGGTTGATTATGTTTTTAAAATGGGTAGCGAACTTCGATCAATAATGCACAGCGAAGTAGAGAATCAGTTGAAATGAAATGCAAACTCTTTTCTTCTTGTCAGTACTGAAGAGGCTTTTGAAAGAGCGAGTTTTTTGCCCGTTCTTCTCCATAGGTATGTACCTACCACGCTTTGGAATGCGCAACTAGTTTTATCATTCTAACTGACCGAGCCCTTGACAATTCAAAAGTGAAAATTGAATTGAATTGATTAATTGATTTGATTGTGTTTAAATTGATTGTTGAGTTAGTAACTCTGTCTGTCTTCTGTATGTTACCTTTTCACGCCTAAACCACTGAACCGATTTAGATGACATTTGGTATAGAGATAGTTTGAGTCCCGGAAAAGGACATAGGATAGTTTTTATCCCGATATTCCCACGGGATCGAGTCTTATGCGGGTGAAACCGCGGGGCGCAGCTAGTTTGAAATAAAACCTTCATGGTGATGATGACTCATTGGTCTGGTGGTCGCAAGCTCTACTTCTGAGAATGAGCTCCTGAGTTCTATTCCCAGGTCGGGCAAAGTTTTACTAGGTTTCTCCGTCAGGAATTTCTCAGTCGCAGCCCGGAGTCCGGATTTGTGCCCGGTTGATAGCAATAGGCTCGTCCCCTATTAGATGGGACTTAATAAATAAAAGTGAATTATCGATACGATGAAGAAGAAGGAGAACATAGCTGGTGAAATGTGACCTCTGACTCACAGGAATTACAAGCATGCTGTTATGAGGTAAAGTTATTGTTGCGCGCCACAATTGATGGCGACATTAGCTACCACTAGCGCCATCTAGTATCGAGTAGCAGAACTTATAATTATTCGGGTCCCTTCTAGAAACTTCGATGATAGAACTTTCCAGAACTATCGACGTCTGGTCCGTCGGGTTCGGTATGTACTCGAACATTCTAGATGTTTCTACGGTAGAAGGTTCTGGAACTATCCGAGGCCTATATAAGGCCGGTGTGCCTGCGAGCCGGCATTCAGTGTTGGATAAGCGATACAAGCGAAAACATCGAAGCGATCTTCAAGTGCGACTTTCAAGTGATCTTGTAGTGCGATTGTGTTTTATTGTAGTGTGTTAAAGTTGTAATTGCTGTTTTTAATTAAAGTGTCTATTTTTGGTTTTTAAATCGGCAGTTTTTATTGTCACGAACCCCAAGCTCGTAACAATTGGTGTCAGAAGCAAGGATTAAAATCATGCCGATTCTACCGAAGGACGACACGGAGGGTATCCGTACCCGGAGTCAACGCCAGCAAGAGACGGACCAGAGGCGATTCGGTGGAGCAACGCCACAGACGTCGGAGGGACAACTACCAATCACGGAGGCCGGCCCGTCCACAGCTGCTCCAGCATCATCAGCACCAGATTTTGCTGCTCTGATGATGATGCTGCAGGAGCAGTCTCGCCGTCAGGAGGAACAGGCCCGCCGACAGGAGGAACAGGCTCGTCGGTTGGAAGAAAAGCTCCAGCGGGACAAAGAGGAACAGGCCCGCCGACAGGAGGAACAGGCTCGTCGGTTGGAAGAAAAGCTCCAGCGGGACAAAGAGGAACAGGCCCGCCGACAGGAGGAACAGGCTCTTCGGTTGGAAGAACAGCTCCAGCGGGATAAGGAGGAGCAGGTGCGCCGCCAGGAAGAGCAGATGCTCCTTATGAAGGACCTTCACAGTGCCTTCGGGAAAGACATGAAGGAGGTGAAGGATAAGGTTGCCCAACATGAAAACCGCCTGTTGGAAGTTGAAACCCAAATCGACCAAGTGAAGGAAACCGTGATGGCTGACGTGAAGAAAACCGTAATGGCTGACGTACAGAAAACGCTGGATTACCTTAAACTTGAGAATGGAATCGCAGCCCCCGTAGCTACAACACCTTCGCTACGTGGATTTAAAGTGCCACCGTTCGACGGAACTTCTTCCTGGTCGGCCTACAAAATTCAGTTTGAGGCTGTTATGAAGGCGAACGGGTGGAATAAGAGTCAGGCCATGACTGCCCTCACCCTAGGCCTGCGCGATCAGGCCTTAACTGTGCTGGAAGCTCTCAGCAAAGAAGTGACTTACGAGCAGCTCCTTGAGGCATTGGAGGCTCGGTATGGCGACGCTCACCTGGAACACGTGTTTCGTGCGCAGCTCAAGGATCGCGTGCAACGCAATAACGAAAACCTGCAGCAG
Source organism: Amphipoea lucens (assembly GCA_947508005.1). Classification (NCBI taxonomy): domain Eukaryota; kingdom Metazoa; phylum Arthropoda; class Insecta; order Lepidoptera; family Noctuidae; genus Amphipoea; species Amphipoea lucens. Next base: position 1,077,324 of record OX382358.1, on the reverse strand, counting down.
TGGGCCCTTGAAGTGGAGAAGCTGGTTCGGAAAGCATACCAGTCTGTACCAGCGCTTATTGATGGGAACCTGGTGCAGGTATTTATCGACGGCATCCGCGACCTTGAAGTTAGAGCTGCTGTGAGGCTCGGTCACCACGGGACGCTTAAAGACGCCTTGGCCCATGCACTGGAGGTGGAAGCTGTGCGGCAGGATCATCGTTCCCATCGCGTCAGGGAGGTTGCAGCGGCTACAGTTCGCGACCGTAATAAAGGATACAGCCCTAGGTGCTACGGCTGTGGGGAAAGGGGCCACCTTCGATCCAGTTGCCCTAAGCGAACTGCAGAAAGAGAAGACCGAGCTCCAGAGGGTAGTGCGGCTAACAGCACCGCCCAGCAACAGCAGCAGGGAAACGAGTAATAGCCAGGACTGCGGGGCGGGTGCTGGCTGATGCTCAAAGAGCCCCAAGGATTTCGATCACACAAACCCTTGACGGGAACAGCTTAATCATCAAGGGCGAGGTCAACGGAACGCCGTGTAAGCTGACCATAGATACTGGAGCCTCTCGTACGGTCGTCAGTTCCCAACTTATAAGTCGGTTCCTTGGGGACTCCGCATACAACCGAGAACGCACTAATTTGGTAACAGCCACCGGTCAGCGCATACCCGTCCATGGAGAGAAGAAGATGGAGTTGAAGCTAGGCAACAGAATCTACCTGCATAATGTCATCGTGGCTGATATAATGGACGATTGCATCTTGGGCCTTGACTTTATGAGGCAGAATTATTGCGAGATTGACGTCAAGCAAGGTGTTTTGAAATGTGGACAAGAGGAACTTTTTATGGAAGGGGCATTACCAGGGAATGTGTACAACCTTAAAAAGATTGTTCTTCCGCCGAGATCGGAAACGATTGTGCCGGTTAGTCTTCCTCGGAATCCTGGGCAAACTAATCGTTGTGTACTCGTGGAAAGGGTAGACGATGACCTTCCATGGAAAGTGGCACGAACTTTGGTCAGAGCCACCGACATCTCAGGGGTACGTGTGCTGAACCTTTGTGATCAGGAACAGATTATAGAAAAAGGCACACTTGTTGGTACTTGCGAGGAAGTGGATTGGTTGCGTCGATGCCAATATCTATCGACTGGGACCCTCAGCAAGGATGCACAAACGAAAGTGTCCACACTTTTAGAAGACTGCCGCAGCGCTCTGTCCCAAAATGAAATGGTCAAGGCGAAGAAGATGTTACTCAAGTACGCCGATGTTTTCTCGTCAAACGATGCTGACATTGGGAAGACTGGCTTAGTTCAACACAAAATAAACACAGGAGAAGAATTGCCTATCCGTCAGCGGCCAAGGAGATTGCCGGTAGCACGTGAAAAGGAAGTGGAAACCATGATTGAAGGAATGGTGAAGGATGGTGTTATTGAACCTTCATCTAGTCCATGGTGTTCACCTGTAGTGCTGGTAAGGAAGAAGGACGGCAGCATGCGGTTTTGTGTTGACTATCGTCGTCTGAACGACGTTACGAAGAAGGACAGCTATCCTTTGCCAAGAATTGATGACACGCTGGACATGCTTACTGGAGTAAAGTGGTTTAGCACGCTGGACCTGAAAAGTGGCTACTGGCAAGTTGAAATTGATCCCAAGGACAAGGAGAAAACTGCATTCTCGACAGGAAAGGGTCTTTGGCAATTTAAAGTTATGCCGTTTGGATTGTGCAATGCCCCGGCAACGTTTGAAAGGTTGATGGAACTTGTACTTACCGGGCTAATTGGTGATGCCTGCCTGGTCTACTTAGATGACATCATCATCGTAGGCCATACGTTTGAAGAACATCTTCAAAACCTGGAACGTGTGCTCATGAAGATCCAGAGTGCCAACCTCAAGTTAAGTCCGAAGAAGTGTTCACTATTCAAACGACAAGTTAGCTTTTTGGGGTATGTAGTGTCGGAAGAAGGTATCCGCACGGATCCAGAGAAAATCGCCGCTGTCAAGGATTGGCCAGTTCCAAAAGACAAGACGCAGGTCAGAGCATTTTTGGGTTTGTGCTCTTATTATCGGCGATTTGTTAAGAACTTTGCGGATATAGCCAAACCCCTGCACAAGCTAACCGAGGAGAAGCGACATTTCTGCTGGGATGAAAGTTGCGACATCGCATTCCAGGAGTTAAAGGACCGACTGTGCAAAACACCTATTTTGGGGTACCCTGATGCAGGCAAGGAATTTATAGTTGACACAGACGCAAGTGACATAGGACTTGGCGGTGTGTTGTCTCAACGAAAGGGTGATCAAGAGGTTGCGATAGCGTACTTCAGCAAGTCGTTGTCAAAGCCGGAGAGGAACTATTGTGTCACGAGACGGGAATTGCTTGCTGTGGTAAAGTCATTGCAGCATTTTAGCAAATATCTTCTGGGGCGGAAATTCCACTTACGAACTGACCATGCTGCACTGAAATGGCTATTGCAGTTCAAAAATCCAGAAGGTCAAGTTGCGAGATGGATTGAACTACTGCAGGAATACGACTTCGTGGTCGAACATCGCAGCGGAAAATCTCATGGCAACGCGGATGCATTGTCAAGAAGACCTTGTCCTGAAGACTGCAAGCATTGTACTAGGCAAGAAAGTAAAGAAGTCGTACCTGTGAGGATGCTCAGGACAGACCTCAGCAACGAGTGGAAAGAAAGCCTACAACGTGCACAGCAGGAAGATTCAGACCTCAAGCCGATTCTCGAGTGGATGAAGGCCAGTGCACCTAAGCCCACGTGGAGTGACGTCTCAGCGATGAGTTCGATCACAAAAAGCTATTGGGCCCAATGGGACAGCTTGGTGATTCAGGAAGGAGTCCTGTGCCGTAAATGGGAAAATGCTCGAGGAGACAGCTGTCATTTTCAAATGGTTGTCCCTAAAGCTAAAGTACCGGATGTTCTACAGCTGTACCATAATGGTTGTTCAGGAGGCCATTTGGGAGTTAAACGGACCCTACTGAAGATACGCGAACGGTTTTACTGGGTCCACTGTCGTGACGATGTCGAGGACTGGTGTCGCAAATGTACAAGTTGTGCGGCTGTAAAGGGACCTCAGACGCGTAGTAGAGGTGCATTGAAATTGTACAATGTCGGTGCACCATGGGAGAGGATAGCCCTAGATGTTGCGGGACCATTCCCGGAAAGTGAAAGTGGTAACAAGTATTTCATGGTTGTAATGGATTACTTCACTAAGTGGCCGGAAGTCTTCGCCATTCCAAATCAAGAAGCTTCAACAGTTGCAGATAAACTGGTTCATGAAGTCTTCTGCCGTTTTGGAGTACCCTTGGAGATTCACAGCGATCAGGGAAGGAATTTTGAGTCCCAAATATTCCAGGAAACTTGCCGAGTAATGGGTACACATAAAACGAGAACAACTTCTTACCACCCACAATCGGATGGAATGGTGGAACGATTTAATCAGACATTGGAGAGATACCTGGCAAAAGTTGTGGAAAATCGGCAACGAGATTGGGACAAGCACATACAACCGTTTTTGTTGTCATATCGAAGTGCTGTTCACGAAAGTACATCGGTGACACCAGCTTTCGCAAACTTTGGAAGAGAATTACGGCTGCCTGCAGACCTGATCACCGGAATACCACCTGATGCCCCACGTAGTATAACCGATTATGCGAATGACTTGCGGAATAAAATGAATGACATTTATGAGCATGTCAGACAATCGGGCCAGCAAATGTCTGAGAAGATGAAAACCCGTTATGATCGCAAAGTGAACAATAAAGGGTTCGACGAAGGTTCACTAGTGTGGTTGCACAATCCAGTCCGCAGCAAAGGGAAATCTCCTAAGCTTCAAGCTAAATGGGACGGACCGTACCGGATTGTGACAAAGATCAATGACGTAACCTACCGGATACAGAAAGGTGCAAGAGGTACTTCTAAGATCGTCCATGTGGATCGACTGGCGCGTTATTATGGGGCCGATAATGCTCGGGACGAGCATGTCTTAGGAGGGGGCAGTGTTGCGCGCCACAATTGATGGCGACATTAGCTACCACTAGCGCCATCTAGTATCGAGTAGCAGAACTTATAATTATTCGGGTCCCTTCTAGAAACTTCGATGATAGAACTTTCCAGAACTATCGACGTCTGGTCCGTCGGGTTCGGTATGTACTCGAACATTCTAGATGTTTCTACGGTAGAAGGTTCTGGAACTATCCGAGGCCTATATAAGGCCGGTGTGCCTGCGAGCCGGCATTCAGTGTTGGATAAGCGATACAAGCGAAAACATCGAAGCGATCTTCAAGTGCGACTTTCAAGTGATCTTGTAGTGCGATTGTGTTTTATTGTAGTGTGTTAAAGTTGTAATTGCTGTTTTTAATTAAAGTGTCTATTTTTGGTTTTTAAATCGGCAGTTTTTATTGTCACGAACCCCAAGCTCGTAACATTATTATCGTAAGGGCGAATTTCACCAAACTTTTATAGGTACCTAGAATAACTCTTATCCTGAGAATAAATTTTGAATATTTGACAGTTTTTCCATACTAGAACTGTCAGACGTCAATTTTATTCCACTATTAAAAGGTATCTTCATCATCGTTTCAGCCGAAAGACGTCCACTGCTGGACATAGGCCTCCCCCAAGCACCTCCACTTCGACCGGTTCTGTGCTTCTCACATCCAACGAGTTCCTGCGGCCTTCACAAGGTTGTCGGTCCACCTTGTGGGAGGCCATCCAACGCTACGTCTTCCGGTACGCGGTCGCCACTCCAGAACCTTTCGGCCTCATCGGCCATTTGTTCTGCGAGCAATGTGCCCTGCCCACTGCCACTTAAGTTTGGCAATTCTTCGGGCTATGTTGGTTACCTTGGTTCTCCTGCGGATCTCTTCATTTCTGATTCGATTCCGCAGGGAAACTCCAAGCATAACCCTCTCCATTGCTCTTTGGGTGACTTTCAGCCTTCTAATAAGGCCCATTGTGAGCGACCACGTTTCAGTGCCATATGTCATCACTGGCAACACGCACTGGTCAAAAACTTTCGTCTTGAGACACTGCGGTATGTGGGACGAGAAGATATTGCGTAGCTTCCCTAACGCTGCCCAGCCGAGTCGGATTCGACGATTGACCTCTCTTTGTATCTTACTTTCGTAAAATTAGCCGTAAGGGCTGATTTTTCAATCCACAGATAATTTTTATTAGTGGAATAAAACTGACGTCTGACAAGTTTTATATGAAAGAACTGTCAAAAATTCAAAATTACTCCTCCGATAAAATTATCTGTCAATTGGAAAAACAGCCCTAAATGTAAGAGGCATCGCCGTATCCAATCTAATCGAGGAGTGACCTACGAGACGGCAACGCGACGAATTCCAAACGAATTTATTTTATTTTCAAGTGCAAGATTCCAACGATATCAGTTACAAATACAACTTCAAAATTATCCTGTTCCGTCCTAAACTTCAACTAATTAAAAAGGACTTTGTAATAAATGCTTCCTTTTTAAATGTATACAAAGAGGCATTTGTTATACTATTTAGCACAAAGTCAAGACTTCCCTTTAATAAGAAAAGTGTTGTTCAAAGCAACACCGAATTCGTAATTAAAAAGTTTAAATCCTCCTCCGTTTTAAATTATTGCTACTAAGGCGTATTACAGAGTTTAAAAACTCCGTTTTCAGTTTCACAATTTCATCGGAAAAGTGGATGGTGTTCTATCGACGCGGACTTTTAATTTTTTCAATGGAACGGCTTAAGTGAAATGAGTTTTCCGATTCTCGGCCCTCGATAAAAATAATCCAAAGTGCTTTCAACATTAATTATTTCGAACAAGGAAAAATGGACGACTATTTCTCTATAGAAAGCATAAATCTTATATAACTGGTTGACACCCGCGGCTTCGCTTTCCTCATCCCGTAGATTTTCGAAAAAAAAAATATTACCTATAGAAACCTTACAACAAAAAAATTCCTACAGCTAAATCGGTCGAGCCGTTCTCAAGTGATATCTTTCATACGTGCGGCAATTGGTTTTTTAACCGACTTCAAAAAAAGAGGAAGTTCTCAATTCGGTTGTATTTTTTTTTATTCATTTATAAACCGATTTAAAAAATGATGGTCAAGTTCCAATGAGTGGCATTTGTGTTACCTTCAATAATACGTATTTTTTCCACTTAGTGTATGTTGATGATGTCACTTCCTGTCACTGTTATTTACTTTGTGGGGTGGGTAGACTCTGACCAATAAAAGCTGTCCAAGAAAAAAGGCGGCGATTTAAAAAAATAAGCTTTTAACACTGCTTAAACGAAGTTGATACTATTTATTATTATTATTCAAGAATATTATATAAAGATGTTACTCATTTACCTAAAAAATACCTACGTGTACGTGCACGTGTAATATAATCAATTCCATAAACTCGACACTCGTGCATAGTTCGTAGAAAAGCATCGTAACAACGTCGAAACAATTTGCAATAGGTAGGTATCCTTTTTACACACACATGAAGCTGCATTGTCATCATACCCTCATAGACTCTCCTGTTAATGAAATTTAATCTCTCATAATTACATGCGGTACTGGAAGCCGGTCTGCGGCGTTCCCGCCAATTTCCTATAAATTATCGGGCGGGAACGCGGGAAATCAGGTTTGCGGTGGCCTCCGCCGGCGCCACGGTCGCAGGAATCTCATTTGCGCGCGAGATTCCGAGGAGGACGCACGCGTTCGAACTATCTTGATTGCATTAGTTTTGAATGTATTGTGTTTATGAAAATGGTTGAATTCGTAGTTTACCGTACTCTGGTCATACCAAATATACCTAAGTATAAACTTTCGTTGATATTAATATCTTTTTATGTTTTTTGGACACTGTACCTTAGCTAGGCTTATTAGAATTAACAGCCAACAATGTAAATAGAAAAAGACTTTTCGACTCTTTTTGTGTAAACACGATTGACCAATAAACACCCAAGACCAAGACAAGAAAATCGCCTATCATCAAGGTTGGTCTTTGTATGCATCACTCTCGTATGCTACATTTTTGCCCCCCCTAGGACTAGTAAAACTCGTTTTAACGCCTACCGACATCAAAAACAAGTCACGTCTTAACAAAATAAAACCACAACACCTGTACTAACTTCACAAATTATACGACCACAGCAAACACGCCACAATGCACAAAAGATTCCATTTCAAATCACGGTTAATAAATACACGGTTTTGAACCCCGGGTGGTACAAAATTTGGTAATTCACGGCTCACGCCACCGAGTCCCTGGGGCTGACTTGAGGTACTGGGGATACCGCACATCAATTTGCGTTCAAACAGATCAAACGCTCTTCCAAACTGTGTATTCTCCGGGAACTTTCGAGGTTTGTATGCTTACTTACTTTTACCGCGAATCTCGCTGTGGCTTTGGATTCAGCCAATAGTTGTTGAATTCGTTGAGTACAATCGGTTATACCAATTAACTGACCCCCCTAAAAATTACTCGATTTTGCACCCTCTGCTCATAACATAATCAGCCTATAATGTTCCCACTGCTGGGACACAGGCCTCCTCTCTGTGAGAGGGAGTGGGCCGTAATCCACCACGCGGGCCCAGTGCGGGTTGGTAGATGTCACATGTCTTCGAATTTTTTTTTGGTTCTAGGACATGCCGGTTTCCTCACGATGTTTTCCTTCACCGTTTTGAGAGCAGTGGTGATGAAATAATTTACACAAAGTAAAGCGCCTGTCTGGGTTCGAACCTACGACCTACAACTCGTAAGTCGCGGCCGTAACCACTTGGCCACCACTGCTCTTAACATTAAAGGTTATTCAATATGTATGAGTTTATCGGACTAACACTACTCGATGAACAGAAACAATAAATAATTTTGATACGCAAACTTGAGCTTTAAGATGTTGGTGTTAGGTCATTTACTATTATGGGTATTTGTTACGCAATTTTCATTTTTATGCAGCAAGACTTAAAGGTTAGGTTAGTGTTGTGATAATTTGTGTCATTGCAACTAATACCTTATTTCATCTGTCTTACCCAAGTTAACCTGGTGTCGTGGTTCATGCGTAAGGCTGAGATGTGCAAGATGCGAGTTCAAATCCAGTCTCAATGTTTAATTTTGTTTTCAATATATAAATTGTTCTTTAAGTATTTCTTGCATTATTGTAAAGAACAAGCATATCAATTAAGTTGATAAACGATAAACGTTTCACCTTTTTCTATAAGTGGGTAGTTCGACGTCAATATGCGTATTCAACAAAAACTGCTATTGAAATGATATTAGGAATATGGGGTAGAAGAATAAATTGAACAAGACATTCTATGCACAAATAGCAGTGAATACGCGCGAACATTTTTATATTGCTTTACTAAGTTGCGAAAATCCACGCCTTTTTCCTTTTTATTAAATATTATTATCGGTTTTGATAGTTTAATCGTCATGTCTCAGTTGAGTGATTATTTGAAATACAAAATAATATATTTGCATGAGGAGAATGTTGGTATTAAAGCGATTGCTAGGAAACTTAATATAGCGGTAAGTGTATTATTTTTTATGCTTCCTTAATTCGTTGTTGGCTTAAAAACGCCGGTGAATGTAGAATAATAGAAAATTAACTGTTTCATTATGAGATCATTTATAGGTCTAATGTGGTTTATCTAAAGGTATTTTTGCAAACTTATTCGAAAAATTATGCTTACTTCGTTACTAAAATTATGCTTATTGTGTTGTTTCAGAGAAATACAGTCAGATTGTGGCTAAGACGTTTTGAAAAGACAGGGAATATTCAAAAGGATCGTCCTGGACCAAAACCTGTAGTGTATACTCCTGTGTGAGAACGTCACCAAGCAATTGTTAGAAGGCATACTGAACACCCATTTCTGCCTACTCAATCAATGTGGGAATTCATGAGAGGAAGTGATTGTTGTTGAAATATGGTGCGCGGTATGCGAAACCGCTTGCAACAAGTAATAGAAAAAAATGGTGCTCCACTTCGCTATTGAAAAGCACCACTGAATGACTTCAGTGACCAGTGTTGGCCACAAACAATACTAACGTGTTAGTGTGTGTGTTAAATTAACTATTGTTATAATTTCTAACGAAGTATTTCGCATACCTAGTTTTTATCAAAACCTTATTTATAACTAAACATAACTACTTACAAAACAAATTGATATATGTAATTTTATTTAGTTCAATGATATTTAATGTGGTGATGTTATTGTTATGAAATAGAAATATATACCTATATATTTCTAAATATTATAACATGTTGATTCACTACATTAAACTCTGTGAAGTTAACAACGTTATTTGTAAGCAGGTAAATGTTATATTTACTTTATTCTTATAATAATTTTATTTATAAAATAAAATTGTTTTTACCATCACTATCGTTTTTTATTTCTGTTCAGCTTTTTTTGTTGCTAAAGTTATAATTTACTATTTATAACTTAAAAAAATATATAAAACAAAACGCGTAGCAGAAAATATATTGGTTTCGAACTCACAACCACGCTTTTGTCAGCTCACTGCAGCTACCACTAGACCACACGAACATGGTGAATATCGTTGAAATTAGCAATAATACATTACAAGTTAGAACAATATTCAAGATCATACCTACCTTAACACTGCGTGTTAAATATCAAATTCGAATAACTGTTTTATTAATCGTAGACGTTGAACCAGTTGTTCTAGTTCGATAAGCTTACTGCTAACAAGCAGAAGGTTCAAATTCGTTTAATTTTTAGGGGGGTCAGCTAATTGGTATAACCGATTGTACAAGTAACTTTGGAGGTATTGCGTAACTACTTTGGTAATAAATAAACTGAAAGTTTCGGTAAACGTTTGTTTAAAATAATACAGTCAAGATGACGCATTCAATTTCTTGTCTCACACCCCATGAATAGAAGACAGGAGGGGACACGGCATAACACAAAAAACTAATTAATTAAACCTATCAAACAATAACATACTCGTAGGTAATGAAACATTCGACGACACAATACCCTCGCGTATACTCATTGAAAATACGTAAATTAAATCTTCCTGGAAGGTACCAAACGTGCCAGACGACAATGAAACCGTTGACAAAGACTATTGTCCCACCCTCCAATACCTATGAAATAACTAACAAAAGAGATTCAATCAATAATCTTATTTAGACATTCGTTTTCAGCAGCGTCTGATTGTTGCGAATTGAACTTCTATTTGATATAATTAGTTGAGTTGAATTCTGGGATGCTGTTCATAGGTGGGTAATGAGCTAATGAGTTATTGTAATAAATTAAAAATTCATCCATGCGTCATGTTCGTGAAAGGGCGCCGTCACTAGCACAGAATACTTTTACTATGATTACTAGGGACTGGTCATCTCTTAGCTGCCACGGCTTATTTTAATTTAATTGTTTTATTTGAATTGTTTATTTTTTATCTTTTTATTACGGACGCTTTCAACGTTCTGCATCGTTCTCACATGTATAATTTCATCATGAATGATGTAGGTAACCAATATTTTGTAACTATATTTTGATTTAATAATAATAATAATGGTCACTTACTAATCGTCAAAAGTCCGCACTCGGGGTTTGTCAGCGAGCAATGGAGCGCAGTATCCTTGGAGTTAAACTTACTGATCGTATAAGGAACTCGATACTGCGTTCTAAAACTCAAATTGCCGATGTAGTTCACACGGCTGCCAAGCTAAAATGGAACTGGGCTGGTCACATCTGTCGCATGCCGGAGGAGCTGTGGGCTAAAGTAACCACACAATGGGTCCCAAACAGCAGCAAACGGCAACGCGGCAGGCTCAGAATGAGATGGCGGGACGAACTCGACTCTTTCCACAAGGATTGGCGTGTAACAGCACTGGATAGGGATAAGTGGAAGGAGGGAAGGGAGGCCTTTGCCCTGCAGTGGGACAGAAATGGCTGATAATAAATAATAATTATTATTTATTTCAGATAATTAAAATCCATATTTAAAAGAGTGTCCGTGGAGTTTCTTGCCCGTATTTCTCCATAGGTACCTAAGCACTACGCTTTGGAATTGGCAACCAGCTTCATCTTTCTGACTGACCAACCCCTTGGCAATTCTAAACACAGATAGTAATATTAATATTTAATTATAAAAGCCCGAAGCTACTAATAATATCTTATGTCCAAGTCCAGCATAACCACTCCACACACACACACACACATAATCAGCCTATAACGTTCCCACTGCTGGGACACAGGCCTCCTCTCTGTGAGAGGGAGTGGGCCGTAATCCACCACGCGGGCCCAGTGCGGGTTGGTGGATGTCACATGTCTTCGAATTTTTGGTTCTAGGACATGCCGGTTTCCTCACGATGTTTTCCTTCACCGTTTTGAGAGCAGTGGTGATGAAATAATTTACACAAAGTAAAGCGCCTGTCGGGGTTTGAACCTACGACCTACAACTTGTAAGTCGCGGCTGATACCACTAGCCCCCACTGCTCTATAACCACTCCAATGACAGCTAATATGAACAGCATGTCGATTCTGTAACCTAATGTGCCTAAAGTCAAGTCTTTACCCATGAAAAAATTACCTCCTTTAGCCTGCAATGCCTTTTTTTATTTACCCGACTACGGGGAAGCAAAAAGGAGGGTTATGATTTTGACCGGTATGTATGTATGTATGTTCATCTGTTCCCTCGTAACTTAAAAAGTACTTATGATAATTTAACAAATGAGGTATCGTTAGAAGCGTTTTGACCGTCCACTGGTTATTGGCTATGTCACGTCACACTAAATTCAATATGGCGCCCTCTAGAGGACATAAAGTAATGAATTTAAAAATAAATATTTTGGGATGGTGCCTTGTGGGGTATCAAATGAAAGGCCTTAATTAGCACATTTGAAAAATATAAGTATTACTAAAATAAGCCCCAAAATAATTAAATAAAAAAAAGTTTAAAAACTAAAACCCGACTACTGAAAAGGATGAAACAAGAAAGTACCTTCCCGTGGTCGCATGCCGCTGTACTAAATAAGCTATGGTAGCATGCGACCACGGGGAGGTACTTTCTTGTTTCATACTTTTCAGTAGTCGGGTTTTAGTTTTTATTCTTAGTCTATGATAAGTTTTCTAGTCAACACTTGTCAAAATAAAATGTCTGACGAGAAATGTATGTGTATTCTTTTGCGTACATCTATCTAGTTATATTTGCAGCCATAATACATACAATCCTAGCCCATATTACAGTGTTAGACCAAGGTATAATTCCTTTAGAACCAGGCTCAGTCGGAATACAATTTTTCATTGACATTGAAAACAGTCATCATCTGAGCACATGCAGTGTAATTTCGAGGCCAAAAATGTGTTGTTTTGCTGACGAAAAACACAACGATTGTAGTATTGATACTATTAATGGTGACGACGTGGAACTGATTAAGCCTAAAAACAGAGAAACAATCATTCATGTTTATCCTACTTTATATCAATACGATCAAGTAGGTTACTGCGATTTTGTCATCGACTTCAAATGTAGCCACATGAGACGGCCCAGACACTTGCCTATTAGCATACCTTTCGATACACGATTAGCAAATAAAAAGGAAACGCAGTTTCATAAGGCGTATGTTGCTCTGGAATATAGCGAATGTGACTCTTTAGATGAGGATGCTCTTCATGAGTGTGAACCAGTCAATTGTGACTTAAAATACTCTGGACGAAAACCGTACTTTGATGGAAATCGTAGTAAGTGCGTGAGTGCACCAGCATGTGAAACAGATATTGAAAAGTATCTCCCAGACATAGTATATGTACCTATAAGTAATATTTGTAGAGACCTCGACCAACCTATTAGTATTGTTGATATTTACTCAATTAGCAGTGGCGTAGGTGTTGTTACTGAGTCATCAAAATCACCTCCCTATGATTTTAAGGTTATATTAAAATCAAACTGCTCAACTATATCTGAAAATACGAAAATGCTTAAGGATATGTTGTATGGAAGGCTGTCTGTGATCAATGGAGACACGTCAGGCTATGAAACATGTTGTATAAATGCTATACTCTCAATTATAGCCTACATAATCGCTATAAGTGGCTTAGTGCTGTCGGTAATCTGCTGCCTTCAGACCACGGTGTGGTGTAATATGAAAGTGTCAACAAGACTAAAATATGCTTTAAAGCGTTGGAAATCAAGAAATAATATAAATTTACCGGCACGGGACAGGAGTTCACGTGTGGACAGACAAGTAGCGGACAATTTGTTGAAAGAAGTAATAGTGCGGGACCTGCCGATAGAAATGAGAGCGAGTGTAGTCGATATCTGCCAGAGAATCGATCGAGAAATAAAGCAGAAGAAGAGATATAGAGTGATGGATCTCGGTAGTCAGGTCAATCTACGAAAAAGCGAAAGTCAGTCATCTGAAACATCTTCCGACATATCTTTGCCTTACGGTGCTGATAGAGCAAAACTGATGAAGAAAAGTTAAGCAGAAATATAAACTAAACAATATAACTTCATAGGATTTTTTAAAAAGGCGTTTCAATAAATATGCATAAATAGAGGATTTTTTTTAATTAAATATAAAAAAATGTGTTTGTACAAACATTTAGCTTTAGTCACACAACTGATTATACAAAAACCGTTGCGTTAGCATGACTCGGAATTGACTAGCATAGCATTAAGCTATTATTAATATAAATTAGAACCCAACAAATCTACAACTCGTCTTTTTTAGTGTTAACTTTTAGATAATCTTCTTTAATGAAGTCTGCTGCCCTTTCCGCGACCATCATAGTTGCTGCGTTAGTGTTCACACTAGGTATGGTGGGCATCACACTTGCGTCGACCACCCTCAGATTCTTGACTCCATACACTCTGAGTCTACTATCAACTACTGCCTCAGAATCTTTGACCTTCCCCATCTTAGCTGTACCTACGGGATGGTACACGTGGAACGTTACAGTTCTAGCCATACATTCCCAATAGTTTTCACTTTCAAACTCAAAGTCATCACAGCCTTCGAAATTAATCCTTTTAATTTCAGCTTTCATATCTTTAAACGTCGGAGTATTGACAATTTCTGTTACTTTCTTAACACCTTTGACAAAAGTGTCCATGTCCCGTTTGTCATTAAAATACTTTGAGAAGATCTTGGGGTGTTCCATGGCATTCTTGCCGCGTATCTCGATATAGCCTCTCGAGTGTGGCCGGCAGAGGGCGATGAAGAATATAAACATTTCCCTCTCTTTATTAAACTCGGCATACTGCTTACAGATGCTGTCTTTAAATGACCAGGAATCTTTGCAAACGGAATATACATATGAAGTGTTTGGTAAAAAGTAGTTGTGATCTATTTGTACATCGGGGAGTGATGTGTCACCTGATACCGATAGGAAAGCGTTTACATTAGGCTGATCATAGTTTGTAGTGAGTGGACCTGTTTGATCTACTAAGTATTCTCCAGCAGCTTTCTGCCAAAATTCCTCTCCCCTTCTTTCAGCTCCTGTGTCTACTGTCACTGGAATAGGTATACGCACATGATCTTGGAGATTCTTTCCAACATCTAAGTTACTGATTACTTTAATATCCTTCTCTTTAAGAAGTGCTCGAGGCCCGATGCCTGATAACATAAGCAGTTTAGGAGTATTCACTGTTCCAGCACTTACTATGACCTCTTTAGTTGCAAAGTACGATTCTACGTCACCATATAAAAGTGAAAGTGTGACTCCAAGAACTGTTTTGTTCTTTTCATCAATTTCCAATTTGTTAACGTAAGTGTACTTCATGACTTTCAAGTTTTTGCGTTCCCTAACAGGATTCAGGAAAGCTGTAGCGGTGCTAACTCTGCGGCCTTTATGGATTCCACCTCTGAGTTTTCCGACACCCAACTGCGTGGGACCATTTAAGTCTTCTAGGTATTTTAGTCCCAATTCTTTATAAGCATCGGTCAATTTCTCAGCTATGCCTGCGTGGGTGAAGTTCAGTTGATCCACAACAAACTCTCCTTCTGTTCCGTGTTCCTTTCTTAGTTCTGGGTTGTTTAGAATAAACGGGTCTACCATTTTCTCACTCTTTCTGAAGTATTCTTTCAATGTAGGCCAGTCCCAGCCATCATTTTCTTTGAGATGCCATGGCTCATAGTCTCCAGCACTGCCCCGCATATGGAGGTGGCCGTTGATGGAGCCGGTACCTCCGAGGACCTTGCCGCGTGGCCAGAAGGATCGGTCGTCAACACTGCCTCTGTTGGAATTTTCATCATACTCGGTGTAATATTGGAATGCGTTTCGAGTCTTGTGCGTAGAGCCTGAGTAGTTAGGAATCTGGAAGTAAATGAAAATATTGCTCAAGTATGTTTAATATAGTGTTTTGAAAATGTATTTGAGTAAGACACCACAACATGACATTTCACGGGAGGTAAATGAAGTTCAGAGTTAGCTGTGACGAGTTGACGACTAATTAATGCTGCTGCCCTGCTTTGTTAATTAATATAATTTTGCAAGTAATTTCTATCCTATTCTTTAGGGCGCCATCTCTAGCGTTTTGTAAAATACTGTAAGCAGACTACTCACAACGCTCTCCATAGGAGGATCTCCTCCAGCTTCAATCAGCAGCACCTTCCATTCCGGAACTTCAGACAGCCTGCTTGCTAGCAAGGACCCTGCCGTGCCGCCGCCGACGATGATGAAGTCAAACCTGTCACCACCTGGTTAAAAAATGTATTCGTCATTATAGCTATGTAAACAGAACCCGGGATTGCATATATGTGTAAACTGTCACGCCCTTTATACCTGGAGGCTTTTATTTGGTCAGTAAGTTTTTTTTTGTTTACATTTTTAATTTTAATTTTTTGCTTGAGTAGGTACGTTAGTGTTTATTGTATTTGTTGGTATATTGGCGTGGCTAGCTAACCTATGGCAAATAATTTAATTTAAGGTTATGTGTCCTGTAATGTTAATTACTTTGCATACTTAGTATTGTATAAAATCAATTATTTTCTAACTGAACAGACAGCTGTGCTGCTGGGGAGTTTGTTCCGCCACTTCTTCTCCCCAGCGAAAGCACTAGGAAGTGGCGAAGGGCGGGCGTTTTGGGGGACTATCTTTTGTAATTTTGATGTTCGAAAAGTGCTGATTCTCAGCCTAGTTTGAATAAATGACTTTGATTTGATTTGATTTTGATACTAAAACCAAAACCTTCAACTCTCGTGGGTCTAGAATCATGTTTTGATTTAATGGTAACAGTTTCCGTGTCGAAATCCCTTAGGTACACCGTTCATTTTTTTCTTGTTCTAAAAAAATTCAGAAATACATCTCTCCTACTATCAAGTACCTGTGTTTCACTTACTTGTGAGTCCGTAAGAGTAGTCCATAGGCCATGGCTCCGTGATGAGGCACTGTGCAGCAAGGAACTGCGTCACCAGATTGGTGAAGGCAGTTCCTGCTGAACCCTGGCTGTAAGCCTGGCACCCCACTGGTAGACACTTCATGATTTCTGAAACAGTTGAAAAACAATTAGTCTTGCTCTCGCTGGCACGACTGTTATTAAAAAAGTGAACAGCCGATTCATATTCTCGTGGCCACAGTTTTCCATTCACATTAACCAAAACATCCACATGAAGAATGCAGCACAACTTCATTAAAAAAAACCTCTGACCAACTTTCCAAATAATACCAGAAGGCCGTAGCGTGTAATGTATATCGAGAGGGTTGAAAACTTTAACAATATTAGCAAGTTCCAACCGTTTGCCGACTACTAGGAAACGTTCGCGATGAATATTTAAGGGTTTTGCTTCAAAGGGACTCTGTTTCAACTAAGTGGGAAGCAAAACAATTAAACTTTAATTACGAGGGAATTAACCCTATGTAACTTAATTATTCTTTGTAGAGCACGTCCACATAGAAAGCCCTATATGCACGATGCAAGTATCTTGCTCGTGGCATACCTAAAATAAAATTGCAGCAATAATTGGCTTGCATCGTCTGTCTAAACCATAGATATTTATTTATTTAGGGACAACAAACAGTAGCAAGATATACAATATACACAAGATAACAACAACAACAACAACAACAAGATATTACATTAAGAAAGTCGTCATTGGACGCCGGTGCAACTTTCGTTGCTTCAACTTACACAATAGAGTTATCGCAAATCTGACAGAAGACGGAAAATACGTCGGGCGTTTAGGACCGTTTAGAACGCTGGATGTACTAACGCATCATCGATTAAGTGTGTAAGGTAGAATGAGCAAAGGTATTTTATTATCTTAAAACATTCAACCTAACACTCACTCTTGTCTGTTCTCGTTATGCGACCGACGATACACAACGCATCTTCCGTCAGATGTGCGACCAGACCACCCATAGTCCTGCCAGTCACCAAAAATTTTGTTAGAAATGTCTCATTTCTGCTTTATTAATAAACGGCACCCACATACACACCTTTTATTAAACTTAAGCTTCAAACCTAACCCTTCTTGTCCAGAATTACTTGTAGATGAGTTCATCCGTAAGTGCAACAAAGTGTTCATTGTGAACTGTGGGGTAATTGCGTAATATATCCGTAGCAATGGGTTTAATTTTGACAGTTCAAGAACATTCATTGGGTTATTTACGTTATTGAAGGGACAATTTTTTCGAACATATGAAGCAATGGATTAGCGATATCCTTCAAAATGATTCAGATTGAGATTGATGGTATGTTACGCAATTAGGGTCCTGAAGTCTGAAAAAGACACAGGTCATCGGTTTCGTTAAAAATTGTGTGGAAATCGGTTGTAACGGTATGCAAAGAAATGAGGAAAATATCATGAGGAAAGTTTTGAGTATGAATGTAGATTGCTATAAGAGTAGGGGAAGACCAAAGAAATTATGAATAAAATATGACATGGCTAGAAATGGGGTGACTACCGAGGTAACGCCTAATAGATAGTATGGATGAAAAAGACATGTTGCGCTTGCGCCGGCCCTACATAAATTGGGATAAGAATAATGACTATTTATAAAACGGTAAGGGCAAGAAGCGTCTCCGCTTTGATAAATAAACGTGGTCCGTCTTCGCCAGCTACTTACCTTTTAAAAATTGTCTTATAGACCCTTTTGGGCTTAGTGTTACGGCAGTTTGGTAAAACCCATCACTAAGCAATACACAGACACAAACGAAAGATTAGAAATAAATCACTATGAATGATAGCTTATCAAATTCATTGATAGATAAATCGCACACCTCCTGCTTATCGTTGTAAATACCCATGAAATCAGACACCTTGAAATACCTAGGAGGGATTTTGGAGACGATTGGGGTTTCAAAAATTATAAAAAACAAGGCTCCTTGATTCGAAAGCAATATGAATATAATTGATAAAGCCATCAACACTACCTGCAACATCATCACTCTCCGGCCCTTATCACAATTGATTTGGAGTCGAAACAACATCCTTTCTTCCATACTTCTCTATTATAATAGTCGATATCTCAGTCAATCAATCAATCAACTCAGCCTATCGCAGTCCACTGCTGGACATAGGCCTCTCCCAGGCTGCGCCAAAACACCCTTTTCTTCGCATTCCGCATCCAGTCTGTCCCAGCCACCTTCTTTAGGTCGTCGGTCCATCTAGCTGGGGGGCGTCCCACACTAAGTTTGCCGATACGCGGTTTCCACTCCAGTACTCCTCTGCTCCACCGGCCATCGGTCCTTCGACAAACATGGCCAGCTCACTGCCACTTCGGTTTGCTTACTTTGCAAGCTATGTCAGTAACTCCGGTTCTTTTCCGGATAATTTCATTCCTGATTTTATCCTTCAAAGAGACACAGCTCGCTCCATAGCGCGCTGAGCGACCTTGAATTTGTGGAGCAGCCCAACCGTCAGTGTCCACGTTGCGGCACCATATATCATAACGGGCAGGATGCACTGGTGGAAGACCTTAGTCTTCAAACACTGCGGGATAGGCGACGAGAAAACTTGACGGAGTTTTCTTAATGCTGCCCAACACAACTGGATTACTTGCCCTAGGTAGACATAATTCTTCACAACTTTGAGAAGCGGCCCTTCGATGTGGATTGGACTTGACAAGATGCGAATTGTACATGAATTTCGTCTTGTCTAAATTCATGCCGAGGTCAACCTGCCGAGGCCAACCCGCCGAGAAGCTCCATTTAGGCTGTATGATATCTTAGTACAAGCCATATCATAATTCACAGTCTATCCATCGTTTCCTCTACTCTTATAGCCATGCACTTTCATACTCAAAACTTTCTTCACAGCATTTTTGTCTACCCTCCAAGACATGAGAACCATGTACGTATAGACCACAATATTGTCAATAATAATACAAAAATTAAAAGTACTTTACTTACATTTAAAACCCCAAGACAGTAAATAAAATAATTAAATCAGATGAGAATCGTATTGTACCACATTAGCCGACCGACTGACCGGTAGGCAATATTATCAATCTGTGAATACATCATTATCAGTCGCTAATGTATCCGATATCAGTGTTTTCCCAAATCCTTATTAACGATATTAAGTGCAAACTTATGTAGTTTGTATGTTTGTTTGCGTTGCATTTAATGGATGCGGACTTGACATATAATTATGTCAAGTCCGCATCCATTAAATGCAACGCAAACAAACATACAAACTTATTACTCACTTATTATAATTTATTTGGATAATCATATTGGACAGGATTGTCGAATTTAATATCTAGTATCATGTTCTTTCGAAAACACAAATGTGGGACAATTCATTTATATTTTTGAAGTGAAAATTTCTTTAGCGGCGTTGCACACTTTTTTGTAATGGGCAAAAAGTGTTAAACTCGCGTCAGGACATCGCATCAGAACATCGCGTCAGGACACGTGACCGTCAGGAGAGACTACACAGGGGAGAACTACTACTCCTAACTACTAAGCATCCCCCTCCGTTTCTACACGTATTTTGTTTGTGTTATGGATGGATGGATGGATGGATGTGGATGTGGATGGATGGACAGCTGATGGCTCGACCGTCTGTGTAGTAGCCACACTGCTGTGTATTCGTAAAATTCGTGTGTATAGTGTTTAAAATATGGAAATTGAACAAAGTGCATCTATTAATGAAGAAAGGGACGCAGAAATAGTGAAAAAAAATGAGTTATATTAATTCAATTGATAATTGATTTATTTCAACGTTAATATTCAAGTTTTCACTTCTGCCGGCACTCCCCGAGTGCAACCCGTCTTTTTTTCTGTTGTACATTTTGGTCTTGAGACCATTTCAAGCACTAATCTACATTGTCTTTACATCATCTGACCAAGATTATGTCTGGATTTTAAAAGAGACTTTGCCCCTTGAGTTTTTTACGCCATTTCTTCTCAGGGATAGTCAGATAGGAAATGTCGAATCCATCTACTCGTAGCTTATTTTTTATAATATTACACGTAAATGTGGTTCCGATATCCTGTTTACAGAATAAACAATTTCATTTACTTTATTTATCGGAAAAAATAGCCCGGTTTTGTGGATGTAGATAGATACCTAAAATCCTCGATTGAATATCAAATAGCCGCTGTAGTGTCTTCATATCTGCTAAAAACATATAATATTGCGATAACGGTATATTTAAGCGACCATATTATTTAACAACTAGCTTCAGCCCGGGACTTCGTTCGCGTGAAACTTCTTGTTTCCCCCGAGCGACCCCGTCGTATCGCATCACCCGCCCGCGCTATCACTTAACGTTCTTTTTGACTTTTTTCTTTTTGCTCGGCTCCTAAGGGTCATAGCGTGATGTTAAATAGCCTATAGCCTTCCTCGAGAATTGGGCTATCAAATGCAAGAAGAATTTTTCAAATCCGACTGGTAGTTCCAGAGATTACCCCCTACATACAAACTTACAAACAAATTTTACCTCTTTATAATATTAGTATAGATCGAAGTTTTAAAACTAATAGAATACGGCGTTTATAAGGGTTTATAATATCTATACCTACTTACAGATGTACACGTGTCACCGA
Organism: Amphipoea lucens; assembly: GCA_947508005.1. Classification (NCBI taxonomy): domain Eukaryota; kingdom Metazoa; phylum Arthropoda; class Insecta; order Lepidoptera; family Noctuidae; genus Amphipoea; species Amphipoea lucens. The sequence goes on along the minus strand of OX382358.1, from coordinate 1,056,384 downwards.
CACACCGGGAAACTTTACACTTGCAGTTTTCTCCCACTATACAGATAAATAGTTAGGAAACCTGCTAAAGTAAACCCGCACGTGGCAGACTGTCAACCTTTCACTCCATACTGCGACTTTATCCACTTTTAATCCACTTTACATACCTGATGGAAATAAAATATTTGCTGGCTTTTACCTTAATTTGTTACTCAAGTTAACAAGTGAACGCCTACGTGTACGTCAGCATATAAGTTATTGTGGTATCTATACATGATGTATGTGGCACCACGGACGTGGGACGGCAAAACGATGGAATAAGGGCGATGGGCGACCTTAATATCCATCAATTTAACGTTTCTGTATGTTCAGCAGATATTTGTTGGTTCAAAATTTATTTCTGAACCAACACTTTTAGAACGTCAAAGATTATAAAAGACAGTCCACCAACCAAATGATTCTTCTTCAATAGTGAGGTGATTCAAATATTTTTCTTTAAGTACACTGTACCAGTCGGTACAGTGTTTTAATAATTGTTTGCTGCACCGGACGACGTCATTACGTCAGCGCCGGCTGTCGCTGAAATCCAGCGCTGGGGCTCTGTCTTGCATAGGGTCGCAGCATAATGCTGAGCGATAGCTGTTTTGCGTGGATGTGACGCATGTTTCCCCTACCTTTTTATTTTATTTTTTGTGTCTATGGTCTTTTTTGCGTCATTTTCACCGCAAATAAACGTATTTTCATTCTTTCATTTCTTTAGGTGTCTGGGTCGGTGTCGGGCCCTATTAGAATAAAGGTATGATTCCGATCTCGGCAGCACGCAGCAGTGCTGCCGCGGCAGTGCGGTCACAGCACTACTGGTCCTCATACATTTTCTACAGGTTTATACGAGATTACATTCCGAGCACGGCAGCAATGTGACGCAGCAATGTCGCGCTTAACAGCGCTGGGGCTTTTGTTTTGTTAAATATCGCAGCATTATGCTGAGATAGGAGCCGTTTTGGCCTCGCACAGGTCTTTTTTTTTTTGTTTATTTACTTTTTTTTGTTGTTTGTAATGTAGGTAACTTTGTTAGTTTTAAATGCTTCTTTTTTACTATTTGTATTTCCTGTGTTGGTATGCCCCAAATAAAATAGGTACTTATTTTTCTTTTTTCCTTATTTTCTTTAATCGATGGTTAGAATAGAATACTCTACACTCTCTTTTTCTCTTTCTGTCTCTTTCTCTCTCATTCGCTCTCTCTCTCTCTGGTTATTAGGATAGGATAGGCCATCGCCCTGACGTTCGAGTGACTCTTGAAGAATATAAATATACCTTACCTTACCTAGATTCTAAAAAAGTTACAAGTGAAGACAAATCATTTAACATAACGCTTCGATAATTCTGTTATCTAAAACCGCGTTATCTTAGGACACGTCGGTTAAACCAACTAATTATATAAAATATATCTTTAACGTATACGATAATGCAATTACTTTATTATTTATAGATTAAACGGTTACTCTGAACAAATTGAGTCAAAATTAATTGTTCGAGTAATTATATGCTAAGTTATAGTCCGTTGACCTTACAAAGATTACCAATAGCATATCAAAACATCTGAAAGAAAGAAAAAAGAAAGAAAATACATTTATTTAGCACAGACTAAAAGACACACAATACGCCAGATACATACAGTAAAACGGGGCTACTTTGACTTCCAGGGTTACTTTGACACGGCCGATCACAATGCTATGACGCGTTCGCCACACCCCGCGCTTCGCGCAATATTACTCGAGGTCACGCACACTTGCTGAGCACACGTGAAAACCGATTTTGGCGCTCTGTTAAAGTAGTTCCAACGCCTGTCAAAGTAACCCTGGAAGTCAAAGTAGCCCCGTTTTGCGGTACATCAAATAAAAACAAAAAAATAAAGATCACGCCAAACATTGGCATTGGCATTTTTTGTCATCACGCCTTGTTCCCCAAAGGATTAGGCAGAGGTGTACCCATGGTAGGTTTCACACCCACATTTCGCCAGTTATTTTTATGTCCCACGTAATAGGGGCTGAGCCTATTGCCGCCAACCGGGCACAAATCCAGACTCCGAGCTGCTATGCTACTGAAAAAAACCCAATAACACAGTCAAAATACCACTAAATATATTGGTTATCTTTTCTGGTAGATAGGTACTAGAACTCGAGGGGCTTGTGGCTAAATAATAACAGCCGAACAGGTCGATTGATCAGGTTAAGCTACGCTTGCCGCGGTTGGTCTGTGGATGGGTGACCATCTTTACATACCGAGACCTCTCCGTGCCTCGGAAAGCACGTTAAGCCGTTGGTCCCGGCTGTCATTCGTGGATCTTTGACAGTCGTTATGGCTCGTCAGAAGTCCGAAAATCTGACAGCCAGTCTTACCAAGGCGTATCGTAATACCCAGTAACTGGGTTGTGGAGGTCAGATAGGCAGTCACTCCATGTAAAATACTGGTATTCAGCTGCATCCGGTTAGACTGGAAGCCGACCCCAACATAGTTGGGAAAAGGCTAGGCAGATGATGATGATGAGGTACTAGAAACACGTTTATATTAAGTTTATTATAAACTACCTTCTGCCTGCGACTTTGTCCGTGTGAATGACTTGCTCCCCCGACCCCCCCGTCGCATCGGATCGCATCGCCTGTCCGCGATGTTACTTCGTTTCCGCTTAGCGTTCTTTCTGACACTTTACCTTTTTGCTCGACTCCTTAGCGAGATTTTAAATAGCCTTCCTCGAGAATTGGGCTATCAAATGCAAAAGTCTTTTTCAAATCCGATTGGTCAACTTTGTTATTAGCATAGATATACACCGTGTTTTTTTTTTTTTATATCCTATAACTCTAGGGGGTCATTGTACTCATCATTTTGAACAATTATGACTATGGAACCAAACTTGAAATCGCGAAAAAAAAATCAGCTGTTCCCTACATGTGTTCGCATAACTCTTCAAAATGTAGGGAACAGCAGATTTTTTAGGTTTGGTCCCATAGTAAATGCGTTGTTCATAATATTATGAGTACAATGACCCCCTAGAGTTATGGGATATAAAAAAAACACGTTGTAGATGTAGATAAGTGAGTTCCCGAGTTCAAGCTGACGTAATTAATTCACTGAAGACGTTTACACAAATAATTGAACAGAATAAAAATGAATAATTAACGCACTACAAAATACATTCGGTAACAATCCGGACATACCCAATGTGCGGTCCCCATTAATTAAACATGTTACTTTAACTCAAAGTAGAGGGGCCCGTGGCTAAATAACAACCGCACAGGTCGATCGATCCATTTAGGCGCAGAATGCCCACTTCTCAACATGGCAACTCAGTCTTTAATGGACTAATTCTCGAAATGGTTAATTTATATAAATGCCTAATTCTATAAAGGACTAATTCGCAAAACGGCTAGGTACTTTTATAAATACCTAATTCTAATATAATAATTCTAATTCTCGAATAGGACAATTATTGAAAAAAAATAAAAAAGAGAATTTAATCGTAATAATATATTAATTATACAATTTCCAAATCAAATAAATCAAGAACAAAAGCATAACATAACACAACTATCACACTATTGATACGTAAAGTTGATTTCTTAAAGAAAATATTGAGGCAAACTAGCTTCATCCTTCTGATCGATAATTTCAAGATGAAAATAATAATTTTTCTAACATCCTTGCCTACGAAAAATAGCAAACTGTTATAGTGCCGGACTAGATTCTGGGCTTCCCAGGTCAGAAAATTTTGGTCGACTGTACCTACTACTACATATGTTATTAAAAAAACACTCGACCATTTCTATCAGATGATGATAAGAAATAACTACATAGAAGTATTTCAGTATTTGAAGGCTCATGGGAAGAGTTCACATAATTGCGGGTGGGGACATGGGTCAATCGACAGTAGGTAGGTACAGGTCTGTCTAGTATTCCAGATCAATCTGTCGATTGGCTGGATATTAAGCAATTAGTCTCAGGACAAAACAGTTCGTTTCTGATAGCTCGGGCACTGATTGCTACCTCTTTGATCACACGCTGCGGGGTTTAACGATTGGGACCGATATAGAATCGAAATTAGTAGGCCCATGTCGGGCGCCCTTAATTAAGAGAGTAGGTATATTTTACAATAGATTGAGCCCATGATTACCTACTTCTAAAGGGTAGACTGTTAATAGATAAATAACATGAAATGACTAACTGTTCTGTCTGAAATCACCAACCCGTCTTGAGCAAGCGTGGTGGCATAACATAGAACATATTCCTTGGCCCTGCAGAAGTACAATAATAGGCAATTTTTATTCAGCCTGTTGTTCAACTGATGGAAAATGGTCTCCGTCATGCAAGCCAGCGGGGCAATTGCCTACCATAACACATTATCAATCGGAATCGGTTTCATTTTGTCAGGTCAACAATATTCATTGCGTTAGTTACGTATTGTTCGAACTTATGAAGCAATGGATTAGCAGTTTGCTTCAATATTATTCACATTCCGATTGATAGTGTGTTACGGAATTAGGGTGCTGCTATATTGTTATTAACTGTTCTGCATTTTGTGTTTATGTTTATACACTAGCTTCTGCCCACGACTTCGTTCCCGTAATTTCTTTTTTTTTAACCGACTTCAAAAAAGGAGGTTCTGTATTTGACCCATATGTATTTATATTTGTTATTGCTGGATAGGCCCGCTCTTGACCTCGATCACGCCTGATGGAAAACGATGGGTGAGGTCTGTGACGGCCTGGCTTATTGATACGAGCTACGGGTGTAATGTCAAAGGGAAAACAATTCAAAACCTTGGTCAAATTCTAGTGCAATATTTACACTAAAACTGTTAACTACATAGTACATAATACAAACAAATGTTCCAGTTTTTATTTAAAACTAAAAATTACAAAACAAAAAGTAATTTAAAAAAAAAAAAAATTTTACTTCAAAAGGAAATTCACTCAAAATTATGAAATAACTTTAATTGACAACATTTTAAACCTGACACGACCTTAAAACAAAAATACTATTTCTTTATTTTCGTATCCTGAGTTCAGATATATTTTTATTTTATTTTTTTATTTCTAAATTTCTGAGAAAAAAAAATAAAAATCAAAAAACATGTGATGACGTCACATAAACGGCGGAATGAGGTAGTTACCTTTGCGCATTCCAATGACTTTGATTGAAAACATTATATCAAACAAGACATGTCAATGTCACCTAAGAAGTGTAACTAGAAAACAACTAAAAAACTGAATTGAATTCAACAATATTTTTTCCTATCAACTCGACACGCTGCTTACTGTTAATATTACCAATTTTTGATTGATATTTCGCCAATAAAATGTATCCCAATGAAAAATATACGCCAATGACGGAACCAAAACAACGACTGAGACCCGATATATTATTTTCCTCTATGGACTGAGACAAGTGACAACTAACAGTTTTTTTGACGGGTCACAATAAAGCAAAGGTAATATCGCCATTCTACCGTCATCTGGCACTTACGTCTTTTTAGAATACACCGAATTTCAAAGTTAAAATTATGAATGAAAAGCCTACATAATTTCGAAAAACGAAAAAATATGGGTGCCCTAGATTTGAATTTACTTTTATATAACGTAATAATACATGCAGGTTAAAAACATGAAATGTTGTCAATTCCGGAAGTCGGTGGTAAAAAACGAAAATACAGATAATTCAGAATCGGAATCAGGAATTAAAGTTATTTAAGAATTTTGAGTAAATTTCCTTTTGAAGTCGATTTAATTCGTATATAAATTCCTTCACACGGTGGGGTACTAATATCGAAACTACTAATGATAATCCAAGATTTTCGAATAATCATTCGACACATGAAGTTGTTCGAATCATTTCCGAATACACTCTCTCTCTACTCGTGATCGAGATGTGCTGCCTCCATTCAATCTAATAGGGCATGAAGGTAATTACGATATCGTAGGTACAATTAGCCCGCAGCATGGCTATAATTACTAGCTATATTGACTTGTGAGGTCAGCACAAATTGGACCGTTCCTGTCTGATAGCTTTGCTAACTGCATTTTGTAGGTATACGGACCAGCCCGCGAAATGTTCCTTTAAATAATAATGTATTAAGCAATTAATTCCGAGATCCGTTTATTGCTACCTTTTAATTGTTGAAGGGAAATCTTCTTTAGGTACACTTTGCGCTCTTTCTGAACAGTGAACAAAACTGAACCATCACGTTTGAGTCGGTTACGCTGAATCGGGTACACTCGGCTCCAGTCGGTCGGTGAGGCTAAATGGCATACTCGTGCATCGGCTCCAGTCGTAAGTTTTTACTTCTATCGTGACGCCAAAAGCACACACACCTTTCACCTTTGTTCGACGCCACTTATTATTCTAATAAAACTACAGTTGCTAGAAATAAGAATTTGCTTGCGCCAGTTCCACGTAGTCTCATGTGTGTGTAATGCATAAATCAGGGCTCGATATGTGCTCGATGTTGTGCAGGTGCCCGTAACTTAGGCATCGGGATAGTAAGCACATATAACAGCTGTTAGAGCGGTCATACACGAGACACGAGCCATGGATGGAATGGATTAGTTTTCGCTGTAAGTATGAAGTTGAGCGATTGATGAATAGACCGGATGAATTAGGCTTTGCCGTAAAAAAAATGGGCTTCATCATAGTCCAATAAATTTGTGAAGCAAATCTGGATTTTAGCTGTTTAGCCTGTTTATCGCATTTCACAATTCAGCACCCTACACTATCTATCTCAATCCGAATCGTTTTGAAGGATATTGCTAATCCATTGCTTCATAATTATGTTTGAAAAATGTGTCTGCTCAACAACGTAAACAACGCAATGAATGTTGTTGAACTGTCAAAATGAAACCCATTGCTACTGAGTGTGTAAACAAATACCCCGCAGAAAATCTTTTCCCTCAAATAATTTCTCCTCCTTAGGTCTTGATGAAACATTAAATTTTAACTACAATCGATGTACCCCCAACAACATGCTACAACCGTGTGCCCAACACTAACGTCGCTGCGATGCATCGCTGAGTACATATAAAAGCAAATGCATAAAGCATCACGTTGCGCGGCGCAGAACACGATCTAGGCTACCCTTATATTTATGAGATTGCAACACGTATTGATGGGAAGTTTCTTTTATGAAATTGTTGCTCCCTCGGGGCTAAGATTGTGGAAATAGGATACTGTAGTGGGGTGACTGATCAATTATTGGATAGTAGGTATCATGTAGGTAACCCCGTGCCTCGGAAAGCACGTTAAGCCGTTGGTCCCGGCTGTCATTCGTCGATCTTTGACAGTCGTTACGGGTAGTCAGAAGCCCGAAAGTCTGATAACCAGTCTTACCCAGGGGTATCGTATTACCCAGTAACTGGATTGTGGAGGCAGATAGGCAGTCGCTCCATGTAAAATACTGGTATTCAGCTGCATCCGGTTAGACTGAAAGCCGACCTCAACAGTTGGGAAAAGGCTAGGCAGATGATGAGGTACCTACCTAAGTGAAACAAAAACCCTATGATAATTTATGTCGCTGTTAATTTGATGACCGTAAATCTCTTACTAAAAGGTATTCATTAAAAACAACTAGGTAGGTAAGGTACCACCGATTAACAATTGTTCTAGATCGGTACCTACCTACCTACTTCTATCACCCGCTGTGATCATAATTATTTAAATGAACTGATGCACGTACAGTAGAGGTACACACACCCTTGACACCCTTCTTGTAGGTAAAAAGGTGGTTTACCACCACCAGTCCCACCACTTCACCCCCCTCAGTACTACGCTCTTGCCAACAACGACCGACAACCGATACGACCGTTGCCCCGTTCACACCCCGTTGTGGTCACATAAGTACCCACAAACAACATACAAACTGTAGAAGACAGAAAACTAATACGCAATTTCTTAACCGTATTATTACCTACGGTCGAATAAATTATAATATCAGAACTTTAAAACTAAGTTCACCACCACGGTATAACAACGTAACGATGGGTAAGCTTCCCCTTAAAGGTTACTAACTCTATAATTTAATTTCTAATAACTTTAGTTTGCAAACTTACATAAGTAGTTTACGGCGCAGATCCTTTGTGAGATCCTTTGAGATGAAACCATTTGATATATTTTATAATTAAAGTGGATCCAATAACCTGAATAGCAGTAACTGCATGTCTGCAATGTTTGAGTGAGTCTTATAAAATAGCCAAAAAATATTTTTACGTGATATATCAATTAGAAAAGTTAATTTAGTCTGTTAATTATGCTTTCACCGAACAATTTAAATATTTATTTTGCACTAGCGGCAAAAAATTATGAAAGTTGATGTATGAAAGCGATGAAAAACTAAACGCGTTGACAGTCAGGTGACAGTAGTGAATGAATGACAGTCAATGTCAACCGGCCCGGCCGGCGGCCGGTTGTTTTGCTTTCGTTGTTGAATTGAAACGTGCGCTGCGTGAACGGTCAAGTGTATTATAATTGAAATAAAAGAGATTTCTGTAATAAAACCAGTATAGTTTCCTCATCTAGCCGTAGCCATGCTGGCGAAAAAGTTGTTCACTCTTGTCTTCATACAGAAAGAAGACCAAATATTATTGGGTCTCAAAAAGCGTGGATTCGGTGTAAACAAATGGAATGGTTTCGGCGGGAAAGTAGAACCCAATGAAACAATATTAGTTGCTGCAGCTAGGGAATTAAAAGAAGAATGTTGTCTGAGTGTTAAATCTAGTGATTTGAAGAATATTGCTCATCTAGAGTTCACATTTGAAGGGCAGCCGATGCTGATGGACGTTCGAGTTTTTTCAACAAATATCTTCAAAGGAACTCCGAAGGAAACTGAAGAAATGAGACCAAAATGGTTCAAGAACGACGGTGTTCCCTTTGATGACATGTGGCTTGATGATAAACTGTGGTTTCCGTTTATGCTGCAAGGCAAAAAGTTCTATGGAAGCTTCCACTATGAAGGGTTTGACAAGATATTGAATTATAAAATCGAGGAGCAGGAGTCTATGGAAGCTTTTTATGCAAATAGGAAGTAACATAAAATTATTATTAAATTAATGATGGTGTCTATAATTTCTACTAATTTGAAAAACAATCACCTAGTTGAAGCTGTTTCCTCATAAGTGTTAAACAATCTTTGTAGTTATATTTGTGTGTTTCGAATGTAATTTTTTTATGGAACTTTGTGGGTTCGCAGGACATTTGGCAGGTTGTGTTTCACAATTCTTGTGATTAATTGTTCTATGGTGTGCCACTTGTGTTGTTATGTCTTTGTTATTATTATCATGTTAAAGTATTATTACTTGTGATTATTAGATAGATAGGAGTACAATTCAAATAGCATTGATTATCTTCCTTTTGATGTTAAGATATTTTAATTAATCAACCTATATGATCTTAATTTATATGTGATAGAACTATGCATACTCTCTAGTTACGGACAATACCATTTTATGCACAAAATAGTTACTTAGTACAAATGAATGCTTCATAGAAGTTATTCAAACACAATCCAAGAATCATTACAATGTTGCATTTTAACAGAGGTAGTACTGTATGGTTCCAAGTATCCATTAGTAAGACTTATTATATTGTTTAGTACATATAACATCCTCCAACACTATCAAGATACTGTATGCCAAGCTAATATTGTAGCTTATTAAGCATCACATGTCTGAAACTATGTATCATACATAAAGTAAATTAGCATATACATATCTATAACGTCAAGTTCTTACTAGAAACTAGTGGTTCTTCGATAATTAGGACAATACATGTAATAATCGCATAGTTTGTTAACCTTTAAGTCCTGACGTGGTTTAGTCATATCATAAATGGTGACGTGACGTATGTCAGACACCTTAATAAATAATCGAAATGGATTATTTTTATTTACTGATTTGCATAATATTTACTTGTATTATGATCTGTTCATTATTATTCTATTAAGGAAGTGCAAAAACAACAACATTTTCAAATGATATCAGTGTTCATTTGGTTCCAATTATATAAACTATTTGTGAACTCACCGTCTATGAGACACCCACGTCAGTAGTTAAAGGTTAAGGAGGATGCAGTAGCCCAGAGTTTTTTTAACGACTTTTGCAATTTGCAGATGTAATTAAGATATGATTCACAGCCCTAACAAATATGACTTAACAGAATTATAATTATTCCAATTAGCAATAAAACTTGTTGATTTAGAATTGACCCAAAATTTCATGATTTCACGAAATAGATTGATGATTTTTCACAACATAAAACCTAATACTGACAAATTGCAAAAAACTAAGAAAATTTTAATTTTGCAGGCTACCCTGACAAGAAAAGTATTATGAATACTCATTACTCAGTGTAAAGTTACCAAAATGTAGAAGATAAGAAATAAAAATCAAGTTTGAGAAAATAATTATTGTTTTTTTTTATTATTAGTTTATAATTATTACAAAAAATTATAATAACAAACACACATACATTACCTCCATACTCTACATTATCAAGTGGTCTAAACTTGCAAAAATCTTGTTATATACAAATTGAAATTTATAAAATGGTTGAAGAAAATACAAAATAATTTTTGGTTAAATTTTAATTACAAATAACATTGTTTAGTCCACTTGTATTTATGTAGTAATTTTCTTGACATTTTATACTTGGTCTTATGTTTTATGAGGTTACATTTTGGCTAGGCACTAAAGCAGACTTTATTTAAAAGAGGCAGCCCATGCAAGATCAGACCTGGCACTGACATTATTATAGGCGCAATGAATTTTAAAAGATGAAAGTATATTCAACTTCGACAAAGACATAAATCGTCGAATCCGTCGGCTGGGCTGGGCAGCATTCGGAAAGCTACGTAATAAATCTTCTCGTCTCATATACGAGACGAAAAGATTTATTTCGTAGCTTCCCGATCACATAGTGTTTCAAGACGAAAGTCTTTGACCAGCCCCCTACTTGCATAACACACTATCAATCTCAATCCGAATCATTTTGAAGGATATTGCTAATCCATTTACATGTTTGAGCAGACAAATTTTCTAACATGAAGAAAATTTGTCTGCTCAAACACGTAAATAATGCAATGAATGTTGTTGAACTGTCAAAATCAAACCCATTCCTACTGTTAGTGTGTTACGCAATTACTCTGTAGTATGTGGTACCAGTGATGACCTATGGCACTGAAACATGGTAGCTCACAAAGGGCCTCATTGGTAGGCTGAAAGACACCCAAAAGGCAATGGAGAGGGCTATGCTTGGAGTTTAGGGAAACTCCAAGGATCCATAGAAGAACCAAGGTAACTGAAATAGCCTGAAGAATTGCCAATTTTAAGTGGTTAAGGTACCCTAGCACATTGCTGACAGTACAAATGGCCAGGCCGAAAGGTTCCGGAGTAGCGACCGCGTACCGGATGACATACCGTTAGAAGGCGTCCCACAAGGTCAACCTTGTGAAGGCTGCAGGAATCCGCTGGATACGAGAATCACAAAACAGGTCGAAGTGGCGATGCATGGGGAGGTCTATGTCCAGCATTGGACGTCTTTCGGCTGAAATGATGATAATGAATGAATAAAAATTAATCCATCATCATTTGAGTCTATTAGTTACAAAAACCGCAATGTCCATAAAAAATGAAAATGACTTTATTATGGTACAAAAATCTATAGATAAAATAAATCATTTTTATATTAGTCATAAGAACCTAATTCCGCATAGTCCAATAGAAAACGGCTGTGAAACTGTAGAGTTTGTTACAAAATCAGCATTGTCCGTTCCTGTTTGTATCAAATAACGCATAGTCCATCGCCACCAATCACGTCACGTCTGTCAATATGGCGAATTCTTGTGTGCAGTCGTAAATTTTCTCTTAGTTTATTTTAGTTTTCTCGTGTTAAAATTGATTAATTCGGCATAACTGTATTAAAATATTTGACATGGAGTGTTACCCTGAAGTTGTTGATAATAAACAGGCACGGAAACGACGAGTGAATGCTGTAAATTGGGCAAAGAATCGTGCCAAGGAACAACGGTGAGTATACTATGGCGATTATGTCTTGATACTTTTTACCTACTTAGGGAAAAATTTATTACAAACTTTTTATTTAAAACAATTCATATTCATAATTCATTTTTTTTTATTTCATTTCATTTCACTCCATCTCACTTTCATAATGTTCCTCCATTAATGTATCCCTTTATTTCTGCTTTCATCCTACATAGCAGTTAGGTAGTATAGTGGAACCAACATGTGCTTTAGTGGGTTATTTTGCTCGCACCGCAACTATAAGAATGATTGCACCGGAATGTCCGACCACTGTTTATAACTACAAGTCCAAATAACAAGGATTTTTTTTTCAGGTATGCAGCAAATCATTTGCCTGTTAAGCCGACTTGTGAACATAAATCCAAAATCTTACAATGCTCTGAAATTCCGCTGCAAGATGTACGTAAATTCCATGAGTCCTTTTATCGATTGAAAGGCAAATTGACACAAGACTCATTTATATTGAAACATGTGCAAGGTATAAAAACACAACGTCGCCGTCCTAGATTTGAATCTCGAAATAATTATAAAACTAGAGCCTTTCAGCGTAAATATAGAGTATACTGCAGATCGCAACTTAAAATGATGCAAGTTTGCCAAAAAGCATTCCTTCAGATTCTGCAAATCAAGAGATACCGCATAGAAAATGTATTAAAGAATTATTACTTACATGGAAATTTTCCTAAAGAAAAACGCGGAGGTGACCACAAGTCCCACAAATACCAGGACAAAAAAGAAAATGTCATTAAATTTATAAAGACATTTAAGTGTTCTGAAGCTCATTATTGTCGTGGCAATACGAGACGTATGTATTTGCCTTCAGAGTTGAGTATTAATAAAATGGCCAAAATGTACAACGATCAAGCACCAGAAATCCTCAAAGTGAAAAAGATGTATTTTCAATCCGTTTTTAATCACTGTTTTAATTTGGGCTTTGGGAGTCCTCGGGTTGACGTGTGCTCAACTTGTCTTCAGATTGACGAAAAAATAAAAACTGCGCAAAATGATAGTGACAAAGCTACGCTGATGGCTGAGAAAACAGTACACAAACGTCGAGCTAAAGAATTTTTCAAAATGTTAAAAGAAGACAACCGTAAAATAAAGATTCTTAGTTTCGACTGCCAGAAAAACATGCCACTGCCGAAAATACCAGACCAGAGTACCTACTATTCCCGTCAACTGTACTTTTACAATTTCACTATTGTGGAAGGTAACTCCAAATCAGCATTAACAAAAGAAAATGTGTTCAGTTATTGCTGGACAGAGGATGAATTTGCAAAAGATGCAAACCTCATAATATCTTCAGTTTACCATCGGCTTTGCAGTACAGTTTTTCCACCAGAATGTAATCAAGTTCGACTTATGGCCCACGGGTGTTCCGGTCAAAACAAGAATTCTATGCTTATAGCAATGCTCTCACATTGGCTTACAAAAGATGCACCAGCTCAAATACATCTGGTTGAAGTAGTCTTCCCAGTAGTGGGACACTCATTTCTTCCGCCGGACAGAGTATTCGCTCGTATTGAAAAGGAATTACGGAAAATTGAAAATATAATCACACCAAAAGAATACTTTGATGTAGTCGAAAAACATTCTACCGCCATAAACGTTGCTACTACGGTTCAAGTACGCAACTGGAAAACCGTCGTTAAAGATTTATTTTTGATAACTACTAAATGGCATATACCTTTTTCTAAATGCAAAAGGTTTTATTTGAAAAGAGCCAGTAGAAGCAATGACATGGTTGGCGTTAGAGGAGAACTATACTACAAAAGTGATGCAGGCCAATATAAAAGCGTTTGCAAAAAAGGAAAAAACACAGCTATGATTTCTCCAACCGCTGTTCCACAGGGCGCACAAATAAAACCGCTAAAATATAGGGATGTTAATAAATTGTTAACTACTCATTTCGGGGACAAATGGCGCGATTTGGAGATTTTGGAGTACTACAATAAAGTACTACCATCATCACATGAAATACCAACTGAAGATATGGTTGACGACATCGATTCTCCTGAAGAGGTACTATGTGAAGAACAAGAAGAGTCTCCATTACTTTCAATTTAATATAAGTTTTGTTAATAAAGTTCTTATAAAACAAGCATAGTTTTATTTAACATTATAGACGTCCGCGTGGACGTTCGAAAAATCCCTATGGTACCAGAATAGAAAATATGATATCCACGCTATCTTGATATGGTGTCAGATTTAATTCAAATTCGTTCAGCTGTTTTTGCGTGATTGAGTAACAAACATACAAACTTTCACTATATTAGAGGCCTACTGTTACCTGTCATGTACTTTAATGGTATTTCAATTAAAAAGTATCAATATGGTTCAATCATTCTAGGCCAAGATAGGTATGTTTCAAAGCCAACAAAGTCCATGTTGTTTTTGCAACAAAAACCGCAAAGTCCTGCCGAGTGTTACAAAGTCAGCAATGTCCATAATGTTTTCCTGATTATTGTTCTAGTTCGTAAAGATTTTTCATGATTAAGTTTAGTAATTGATTAAATACATTATTTTTCATCAAACTACTATAGTTTCCAATATAACCACAGGCGCCCATAATGCGTACTACGAAAATAATTAATTACTCACAATTTCATAAAACGGACATTGTGGTTTTTGTAAATAATAGACTCATTTATGTAATTTACTTTGTCGGCAGATTGTCATCCTATTTAATACTATGTCAGTGATCAGGCACTGGGCTGGGATTTTTCCTAGTTCAGATTCTTATTACAATAATACTTAAGTTCCTTATAGACCTGACTGATATTACATAGGAACTGTAGGCAGTGACTTAGTGAATATGTTACATTGATAATAATTAATGAGGAGAATGGTTAAACCTCTTCAATTATAATAATTAGTGTTTATGTTAGACAATTATGATTCCTTCATTCAGCGCTCAAACTCAAATAGTAATAACGGAACTTGTATAAAAATGGAAATTACTTACCTAAGACCAGTTATTATATTATCAATATTAGCTACAGCAAAATGCAAATTTTCATGATGACTCTACTACAATACTTCATGTCCTGTCTACCCTAGGAAAATCCGTGACAAACGCTCATACAATTTACAATTACGCATAAAACATGGAAAATATTCAAGAAACTTTATAAAAGTTTATCATTACAAGTCACAAGGTTTTTCCTTTTGGGTACACAGGATGCTGAACACAATATTATTTTACTTAGCAGCTAACATTTTTTATTTCATAAAAATAACACTTTATCACCATTACAAAATGTTAGAAAAATTGTCCTTACCATTTTCCCCAGTACAAATTCTAATCAATCAAATGGATTTCTTACTGAGGAGTGATCAATGGCGAATGGACATAATTGTTTATTGATTTCGCCAATCATTTATTTTTAGCCCAATAAAAGTATAAGGCCCCCAAATGTATGCTCATTTCTGAATGTACTGCTGGCGAGTTTGTTGCGCCACTTCTTTTTCCCAGCTAAAACACTAGAAAGTGGTGAAGGGCGGGCGTTTTTGGGAGACTGTCTGATGTAAGTTTAACATCCGTGTTAGTGCTGATTCTCAGCCTAGTTCAGATAAATGACCTTTGATTTTGATTTAGAAATAGATCGCGATAATGCTACTGGTCAGACAGATATCACATTGTCTGGTCATCAATAGCCAGGCCTTTATCCCAGTAGCTGGTTGGATGTTCCAACCCCACACTACTTCCATCGTAAACCAACCAATTTACCTCACTAATGAAAATACGTGTGGCACTCGGGGACTGCCGCGGTAAAGCTATTGCATAGCATTTTTTATCAACTTATACAATTATAATATTTATGCAATATTTTTTTTTCTTTGATATTAATTCAAGTTACACTTTTTGAGCGTAGTGACCACCACGTCTACACGCATAGGTCTAGTCGCACGCACACAAACACCGTGCCGAAGTCTGCCGAACTGAAACGACGTTAGACGATGCACGGCTTTCAACGCCGCACCACTGTGCCGGTTGGAGTGGGGGGTGTTAGGTTTATTTTCGTTACGGAATTTCTTGATTCGGTCGCCGCGCTCAAAGCCCGCGATAAAACCAATAGCTTAAAAAATTACTTCACTTCACATTTAGTCCATCTTGATCACATCCCACACAATTTGACTATTCTTGTGCCTAAGCACTGAGTTCCAAGACCGAAAGCTAATGAACAATCATTGAGCTTCATCCACTCCATCTCCTTCTGCCAGGGCAGTTCTGGCGAGGTTGCGGGCTAATGCCAGGCGGAGGAGGTCACTCTTCTCTCCGTCCAGAGTGGAGGAACGAAGCTCGAGGCACAACATGATCTCGTATGTGTCGTTTGAGGTGAAGACGGGCTCGTCCGATTCGAGGAGGGGTAGAGTGTCCAGGAGAAGGGTTTCCCAGAAGCTGGAAAAAGTTTATGGTTGATTGTTGTGCAATAAGTTTAAGGATTGTATTGTATAAGGTTGTGTATAGGTATTAATAAAGCAATAAGAAAGATATACTTACTATTCAGGTGCAATTTTCGATGTTATCAATGAGACTAGTAACTGAGCAGCTTTCTTGAATTCTCTCGTTTTATACAGTCTGTGGAAATCACAGTATTTACCTGAAAAAGAAACAGCTTGTTAAAATACGAATACATAAGGCTGCAGCCGTTTTAACAGTGCATGAAATAACTTGAAACTTGTGGCTTTTTCAAATTATGTTATGACAAAACTTCTTCTTGATTTTATTCCTATTACAATCAAAGCACACCAGCATATCTATTCACAACCATGCGACAGGTTGTCGTATCAAAAATGATTAATTTTCCATTACTGATTTGCCACAATTGCCACAGCAAATAGCTGTCGGAATCGGAAGAATAGCGCTGCTTTTTTTATTTAAAGTGACAACATTTTCGTGTTTTGGATTTGTGAACAGCCGTTAGAGGACTCTCTTGATAACATTGACTGATGGTCGATTCGATACGGAAACGTATCAAACGTTTGTGAATAGCTATGCAGGAGGTTTTAACCATTCTTGTTATATGGACAGTTAGCATGTATGCACCAATGAAAATCATACCTAAAAACAGCAGCGTATCAGACAGCAACATAGCCGAGCCAGCAGTCAGCAACAAATCCTGCGCCGGCAACGTGGCGTGCGTGGTGTAGTGCGTGAGAGCGGCGTGCGCGGCGCGAGTGGCCGCGGCGCCGCTGCGGCCGCGCATCGCCCAGCACAGCGCGCCGCCCGCGCGGCCCGCCGACAGGTGCCGCGCGCACATGCAGCTGCAAACTGACTGGGCTGGAACGGAATAGGGTGTTATTTGGTGACTACAAAGAGAATGGGCTTAAGAAGTAAAGAGAGGAAAATAAATCTGATCTGCCTCTACTTTAGAAACATATTTAGGCCTTAAGTTGGCATAATGAAACCTCAGCAAGCACAGATACACACGGACGTTTTTTTTACGCGACGATTTCTTAAGGCACACTGGATTTTCAACCCTTGGTGTTGAACCTAACTTTAGAATCTAACAGAGTGCATCCAGCACATAAAAATAATACATTGTTGGATTTTCATCTCTCGGCGCTGAGCAGTGCATTCAAAATCGCCGCGTTAAAAGGAGATTAAGATACCATTTGAAACGCGTGCGAAGCGGGCGTTTCGGTTCTTTACAAAGTAAACATTAGCAAGTTAAAGGCGAAAGTAAACAAGTCCAAGTGCACCTCCTATGTCCTTTTTGTCACAGATCTACCTCTGTACTAATTCTTTGTAGACATTCTACATCTTCTTTTTAATGTGTCGATGGCAAAAATAACGCGAAAATATATCGTTTTTTGATTTTTTTTTGGCCCAAAATTCAGCTTCGCGAATACCGTTCGCTGACGCAGCCATTAGGTAGCCTCACGTGTGCAGATGACAGGGCATTATTAATTACTTCTGACTTACCAACACCCATCAGCCCATGCTTCTTGGCTTCAGAAATAATTCTCATAGCTTTAGCCTCAGTCTCAACTGGCATCCTCTCCAGAATGAGCTCAGCTCTCCGTAGCCCCTCCGGTGGACAAGAGGCTAGGTAAGAGAGCCCAACTGACCAGAGGGATTTGTGCTCCATTAAAAGACAACCATATTCTAGAATAAGGCTGTCACGTAGGCGAGATGTTACACTGGAAAAGAAAAGAAGTCATGTTACGAAAATGTAATGTAAATAATACATTTTATTCATGAATATATTCAAGTAGTGTTTTCTCAAGAGAATTATGGGCTTTATGTAGTGTTTTCTAGCTCAGAAGATGATTTTTTTTTTTGCAATTTAATTCTCTTTCAAATAGGTTTCAAATGTTAAGGCACCTAGTAATCTTTAGTGTATGCCAAAAGTACAACCCACAAGAGTTAACTTGACTCCCGAGCGGCCCCTCCCGACCCCGCGCTGTTACCGCCCTCGCCATCGACGCCTCAGTACCGCACTTACGTCCTCCGAGCGAAGTCTCAAGTTAACTCTTGCGGGTTATAATAACTCACTTTGTCTGGTGCTTATCCATGATGTTAAGTTTGCCGCAGTGGAACAGTATATCTGTGAGATGCGTCGCGAACCAGCCGTTGTCAGATATCTGTTGTATTTCGTGGATTACCTGCAAAGCCACAATTTATATTTAAAATTATTTGTTTCAAATATTAGTTAGCGGACATCTCAATATTCACCCCTTTTCTAGTTTTTTTTTAGCCTATACTGTCCCACTGCTGGGCAAAGGCCTCCTCCAAATCCTTCCAGGAACTCTATTCCCGCGCTTTTCTAGTTATAAAATCATTTTACACACAACCCATCCATGGTGTCCTTGGTCTTCTACTATTATTATAACCATTCTCCTTCTTCATTATGTTGTAGATTTGAATAAAACTTTGTTTCAACCAGTATATAGCCACCTGGACAGTTCTTTTATTGGCTTCATTTAAATCCTAAAAGGTTGGTTATAGCCATTGATTAACAGACAAACAGCACGTCAGTACGCTTACCCGATGCAGGTCGCCCTCCAGCAGCGCGCGCACCATGAGGTCGAGGTGCGAGCGCGGCGCGGGCGCGAGGCCGGCGCAGGCGGCCGCGGCCGCGCCGAGCTCGTGGCGCCGCGCCCACGGCGCCGTGAACATCACCCAGCCGCCCAGGATGTCGAACCACGACGAGTACTTGCTGCGTATTGACTCGAAGGCGGTGTAGTCGCCGATTATTATCTGCGAATTAGTTGAATGTTTAAAGATTTGATGTTAAGTTACTATGGTAAAATATAATTGGCCCTATGGAACCAGTAACATGTTAATAACAGGCATATAGGTAGTAATCAATGGGTGTTTTTTTTTTTTTTAAGATTTAAAACAGTTTTAAGATTTTAGTCAAATCATCTCAAGGGTCCAAAGCTTTGTTTTTGCATGTTTATTTTCCAAATTGAATTGAAATTTAGGCTTTCTTATTTTTAAATTCATTGTGACTTATGGAGCACATATTATTACACTGAATATACTAATTTCTACAAATAGCGTGATAAAGTGATAATCTAGTGATACCCTCATGATAAGCTCCAGGTTTGGTTGTGAAGCCAGCACTCTACTGCTGAGTTTAGACCTACACTCAGCCTGCCAGTGCTTCCAGGATATTGTGAACTCCCCTGTGGATATGCCTCCATACACCTGTAATCGAAAACATAAATATAAATCCCTCACATGTCCATTTTAATGAGTTTGTAATAAAAAAAACTGAGATGAGTTTTATATGAAATGGACATGCACCACCTTATAAAATAAAGTTGATTAGTTAACAAAATAAGTTACTAGATTAACAAAAACTTACACTATAAACTGGCATACTCCTCAAAGAGTTGTCAACCAACTTAAACTCGTTACTATCTGTAGCAGAATGTAGTTTCAGCAGAGCTCTAGCCACATCCACTCGGCCTTGCACCACCATGCCTACAACAGTGTCCCAATAATCTTCATGTAGCTCTGAATCTCTCTCACATGCATCCAACAGCCCGGCAGCAGTCTGCTCATGACATGGAAAGTGGAACCGCACCCATTCCAACAAATATGGTAGAACTATGTCTCCTGGAACATTGTCTATGTACAGAATCTCACATAAGTGCCAAATACATTCTATAGAGTAGAATATTGTAATGTAGGATTGTAAGTTGTTCTTTTCAATGCCATTCTCTTCTTTTGAGGCAGCTTCTTGAAGGTTTTCAATGCACACTCGGAGGATTGAGCGAAACTGGCGGGATAGTTTGAGAAATTCAACATGGTTGTCTGAAATTTTTGCAGCTTCAGCAGCTTTTTGCAGTGATAAGTATGTTCCATTGGACTCGTTGACGAGTTTCCTGAGGATTGGGGTGAAGAGGAGAATATCTTGGCGGATGTTGAGGAGTTTGTTATCTGCTGTGTTTGTTGGTGTTTTGTTTACAGTTTGACTTCGCGGATATATGGTAAACTTGTTTCCTCGTCCCCATGCACATCCGACATGTTTTTGAAAGCATTTGTCTGGTAGGATCTGTAAATAATATTTTTTTTACAACCATGCTACACAGGTTAAGTCAACTGCAGTAAATTTGATATTGAACATACGTAATGCGTATAAAGGCAAGTAACATGTTGATTTGACAAAGGTTCCCACTTTTTTTCTATCTGAACATGAGCAGAACTTGGGCGGCATCGAATATAAAGTGGTTAAAAACTGAGGAAGACTATAACCACAATAGAAACCTTGTAAACGAGCTGACGAAGTAACAGGTCAACCAGGTGAAGTACAAACAACGAG
This sequence comes from Amphipoea lucens, assembly GCA_947508005.1. NCBI lineage: Eukaryota > Metazoa > Arthropoda > Insecta > Lepidoptera > Noctuidae > Amphipoea > Amphipoea lucens. The sequence continues at coordinate 1,035,545 of OX382358.1, read as the reverse complement.
AATCTCCACATAGTTTATGTGTTTATAATCTAATTCAAGAACAAACATAACCTACAAGTTTATGTTTTAAGACAATTCTACTCACGAATGTTTTTGCTGTGTCTGCTGCTTTCCCATGTGAAGAATCTGCAGAGAAACTTGCGGTATTCATTTTTTTAATAACAGTTATCCTTTTATTGTTTGAAATTCGTTTATAATATAACAGAAAGACCGTTTCATTTCGTCCCTTCAGATTTGGTCAGAATTATTTTTTATCTGCGGGCTGAGGGCTCGTCGACGGACGGTGTTGCCACTAGCTAGCCACTAGCGAATGAAAATTCATTGAACTCTTTCCCGCATTATGTAAACTCTGCCTTATGTCTTGGTCTAATTCTTTACCAAAGAACTATGCTCTGTTAACTATATTATTGGTTCGAGGAGCTGAGTCCTGATGATAATAAAAACGTATATCGTAACTCAAAGTATCTAACACGATAGTTTCTCTCCTTAGATAACGACCCAAACAGAAGCAGTTATAAAAAATGTAGATATGTGACCCCGCATGCCCGCACACGTTATAAAATTAAATGCTGATTGCGTCTCATGGTGTGTTGTAAGTCTGTTATTACTTTACGCACTACAATTCCAGTGTGGTAAGTTTCGTATGTTACTAACTAAAAAAACATTCTATTATAAAAATAGTTTACGCTAATCTATAGTTGTTAATTGAGAAACTTTCAATGATGTGTTTGTAACTATAAATATAATACTACTGAAGATTTATCTTGTGCTACCAATAAAAACGGGAAACTTGCAAAGGTAATTTTTGTTGCTATATATATGTTAATTTCGTATTAATCAAATCAAATTATGACCGGATGACCTGTTGGAGGACATGTTGATTTTGTCACGAATAAAAACGATAATTGTCAATTCGTCAAAAACTGTTTTGTTTAGACGAAAAATTAACAAAATTCTATAGTAAATCCTAAATCGTGTGATACCGTGTTGTGTAACGTGATAACAGTATAATGTGTGATATATATTTACGTAAATAAGTCTGACTGAGGGATAAACATTATTACAACGTCAATCATTGTTATTTGGTAAGTTTTTGATATTGCACCAATGTTTGCCCGTCACTAACTTTCTATGTAGCGAATGCTGACTGTGTGACTGTGCAAGTTAGACCTTCACCCGCTGGATCAGCCGTAGCCCGTAGTTAGTAATTGTAGCGCGCCTGGGCTGACGTAGCGCGCCGCGTAGTTATCGTTTATAGGCCGCGATTAGCAACTTTATCGGATGTCTGTGTTGTGTATTTGCGAATTGGGTGGTTGTTTTGTGACGTCACGTGTATGCAAGTTGGATAAATTCTTCGTGGTAACGTTGCCTTTGATATGATAAACATTATCTACACATGATAGTAGTATCGAGTAGTCTCCAGTTGATTCCGTTATTCGTGTGCACACCGTACGTTTCGTACGGAAAAAGTGATAATTTTAAGTGTCTAGTGTAGTTGCTAGCCCCTCTTTCAGTATTGTGTAAGTTTTTTTATGTTTTACTTCATATAACCTTAGTTTTTACTGTTTCTTGTTGGAGACCTTGCTAATAACCTTGTTCCGGCCGCTATTTACTTTGTATTTATGTTATATTCCACTCCTCATTAATGCCTGGTCATATGATTTGCTCAAGTCCTTAGTTATACAAGTTTGTTACCACAAATATTTACAAAAATCTTACTGACAACCCTAATTACTATAGTTCTCATGTCTAAAGTTACTTATTAATTTACCAAACAAACCTGTAATAAAAAAAAATTGAGAGCTAGAATTCAAAAACCTTATCCAAGAATATAAAAAAAAAAACTTTTAAAAACTATTTTCTATGAAACTCAAAAGTTCTCATGATAACGAAAAAAGGAAGTAAATAATTACTTACAACTATTGGACAAACAGCTGATGCTAATTTAGTCAACATATATTTTTCAAAACTCATAAAAAAATAGACAGCAATTTTTTTTTTTTTAATTTCACTCATTCATACTTACTTAATCAAAACTTCTACTGCGAGTACTAATTTTATATATATTGAAATCTTTATATTAATGTAGCTCGTATAGAAACAAACTTTCTAATTAAATAAAACAAATTGGTTGTATAGAATGTTGTTCTAGCCACCATCAAATAAACTACTTTCAAAGTTTCCATACACTGTAAAAATAAATTGATTTAGTTACTTTTGAATAAATAAACAAACTACAAAGTCTAGGTAATATTGCAGATCCATTAATTATATTTAGAGGGGAATAAATATGACAGCTTCACATATTTTCTATACAAAAGTTATTCCTCATTTTAAAGTTATTGAAAAATCAGCCCTAAATAAACTTATTGTAGATTGAAATTGGTGATCCATTACATTATGACTTTTACAGGTGTAACATGATAATCAGATAATGTTATCCTTATCAAAATTTTCTCATATCTTGAGAAATTATTTTCTTCAGAAGGTACACAAAAATGTCTAGAAACATAAATACTAATAATAAAAAATAAAATTGTATGTGGTACACTTGGGTCGTAGCTGGTTGCATTCTCCCAAGAAGGTGTGAGTTCATGTGTATGCATGGTACATTTATTTAATATGACTTTAGCACTTGTGCTAAATTAAATACGTAGGCAACCTTGATTCAACAGCACAGCACACAGATTGCAATCCCCTATGTTTATCACAATGAGATGGCTACTGATAATTTCTTTGTATAGTCATTTGTTTCTGACGTCATCGTTTAAGCTCTGTTGACCTTTACCTGTTTATTTATAACTAAATATAAGTATTTATTTAATTGTTAACAGCAAGGTAAGGTTTTTTAGATTTCTAAGAATCATTATCATGACTAATCATGAGATAAGATAATTGATTTTTAAATTATATTTTCACATAAACAAGATAATATTTACATGCTTAATATATAAGCCAACAGTCCTTAATATGTACATGTATTATATACATATAAAAATAGGGAGAGAGAATCATAGGGCATCAAAAAATTTGTCAGTATTGCTATGTTGAATGGAAAAGCTGCTTTAGCAATTACATATTATATTCAAACTGTATTCCTATAATAATACTAGCCATCTTTTCATTCAGAAAAAGATGGTGGTACTTACATGCTTTTGATACATTATTTTAATTAATCTTAAACATTATTGTCTGTTTAGGTATGGGATTCCCACTGACACTCATCCAATTGATTATAATCACAACTTGCTAATACCCACTTATAAAATATTAAATATCTACACTATATAGGTAACAACAACAAAGAAATATTAGTATACATATTTCCTTTATAGGCCTGCAAATGACTATAGTGTCTGATAAATTCATTCAACATATCGAGAAACTCAAAGAGATTAAAATGATTTATTCAAGTTTTAAATTGCGTAGATGTGTCAGATTAGATTGGAGAAAGAAAAATGGGGAAAATAGGCTCGAAATTATAAAAATCCATGTAATATGTCACCTTGCAAAATATCTTAAAAGGTTTTACAATAACAAACTCAATAAAAAAGTTTCGCGCATTGGCCATTGACCAACAACGTCATGACAGGTATAAAGATCGTTTCCTCCTGTAGGCATATCGCTCGCGACTAATTGATATACGATACCATATCAGGGACCAGTTACTATTTTTTCTGACGAAACTAACACTGTTAAAAACATGAAAAACCTTAGCATAAGCCATTAGCATTAGCCCATTATGTTCCCACTGCTGGGACACAGGCCTCCTCTCTGTAAGAGGAAATGGGCCGTAGTCCACCACGAGGGCCCAGTCTTTCACCGTTTTGGGAGCAGTGGTGGTGAAATAAATTACGCAAAGTAAAGCGCCTGCTTGGGTTCGAACCCACGACCGATGCCACTAAGTTACCACTGCTCCATCAGTTATCCTACGTACACAGAAGAAAACAACATTCGGTGGTAACGTCTTAATGAAAAAGATCAGAAAAAAAATATGATGAGTAATTTGATAAGACGTCTCCTCAATAAAAGAATTCCCACAGTTCATTCATTAATTACGACAGAGCAGATAATTGTTTTATTTACTTTTCATTTATCAATTGGCCTTCCGAATACAAGCAACGTTATTTTTACAGCATTTATTTTTGCAGCCATTCTTACTGATTTTGTCAAACAATCGTGTTTCAGCGCAAAAGCGTGCTTTATAGCAATCCTGCGCAACCTAACCCCGCCTCCTTGCGCATACACAGATGGTAAAATATTTGCATCCATCCCCGATCATGCAAATGTCAGTTAATATGACATCAGTTTCCTCCTGGTATCGTAAACAAGGTTGCGGTCAATGTCGATCTTTGTCGCTGGGACAATGTCGCTTCCTTAATATGAATGTCAAATAAGTTTATCACCTTAGTGACGTAGTATCTTTGAGAGGTTAGGTTAGGCAGAATTACTTGCAGTAGATGCACTGTTTCATGACAGCAACATAGGGCTTTAATGTTTATACAAAATCAATAGAACAGCTTACGGTAGAATGACGATGATCCACCGTTTGGAGCACTTCAATAATTTACTGTTTCGAATTTCGGTCCCAAAATTGTTTGCAAAAAAAGTCTACTTTACGGTCTACCTCGCACTTTGCTAAACTTTTGGCGGTTGTTGCCAGATATCGCGAATAGGTTCTGCGTAACACACTTCAATCATAATCTGAATTTTTAAGGATATTGCTAATTCATTGCTTTTATATGTTCAAAAAATTGTCTGCTCAACTAAGTAAATAACGCAATGAATGTTGTTGAACTGTCAACAATTAAAGGCATTAGTGTGTTACGCAGTCACCCCGCTGGTTTCAACAATTCGTAGACTTCGGGGTTTTCCATATATTGTTACCTATCTCAATCAATTAGGTGACTTTTATCCGCAATTAAAACAGCCGGTATCCCCCATAAACTCGAATATTTCCGGGATATAAAACATAGTTCTTCCGTTGCAAGGACCATACGTGTCCAAACTCTAACCACTACCGGTAGTGATCTAACGTGAATTATAATGTCTAAAGTTGTTTTCAAATGGCGGCCGAAGTCCTTGACAATGAACTATGTAAGTCGATTTAGAAGTTACTACTTGTACGTTTTATGTGTATAGCTTTTAAACCGGCTCCGCAAATGTGTGTCAGCTGTGCCCCGAAGTAACCACGTGGTTGGGTTTCTTTGAGGTGCATTAAATATTGAATCTCGGACTCAATTTTGTTCCGAAAAAGTTTGTTTCTGGATAACATTCTAGATTGTTAACTGCCTGTCAGTCGTGAGTTCGTACCCAGGCAAGCACTTTACTTTGTAATTTCATCATCACTTCTCTCAAAACGGTGAAGGAAAACATCGTGAGGAAACCGTCATGTCCTAGAACCAAAAAATTCAAAGACATGTGACATCCACCAACCCGCCCTGGGCCCGCGTGCTGGATTATGGCCTAGTGCCCCTTACAGAGAGGAGGCATGTGTCTTAGCAGTGAGAACATTATAGGCTGATTATGAGTTGTGTGTCTGCCTGGATCGTCATTTCAGTGGCCCAAGTTTCAATAAGGTTGATAGACCCCGGAAAACACCAGAAATACCATCAATGTTTGCAATACTGCCTACGGAATTTTTGTCATACAATCTTCGGAAATGCGTCCACCTTCTTTCTCTTTGCTTGTATCGATCGTTATCTTCTAAGCTGATGTGATCTATTTGGAACACTTTACTTACTGCAGAACCTTGTAAAAATACGAAGTCCTTTGTTTACTATTAGCTGCTTAATGAAACAATAAACATCCAGTGATAGTGAGACTAAAATTAGGGAGCGAAAATATTATCAAACACATTGACCTCTGATAAGAGCAGACACTACGTTCTTTAGGTATTATCTGAAGTATCATAAGCAGGCTAGACGGTATTTGTTGACGCATACTAAAAGTGTAAATCTTTGAAGTTTTCTTTGTGATCTTGAGAGGAAATCTGTTTGGAGGAGAAAGAGAAATACATTTGCGAGCTCTCGTGCTATTTCTCCAGAGAAAACTGCTTTGAGTCAAAATATTGACTGACTAGCTTCTGCCCTCGACTTCGTCCACGTGAAATTTCACCCTCCCTCCATTCAACTTCTTAGGGGTGGAATTTTGATAAACCCGTTTTTAGTGGATACCTACTCTTCACAAAGAACAAACCCTCCAATTTTCATGTCTCTAGGACCAGCGGTTTAGGCTGTGCGTTGATATATCAGTCAGTCAGGAGTTCAGGACTTTGAATTTTATATACAGGGTGAAATTGAATTCATGGGCATCCTTTTAAGGAGTCATTGTAATCATCATTATGAAAAACTTTTACTATGGGACCAAACCTTAAATCGAGAAAAAAAATCAGCTCTTCCCTACATTTTGACGAGTTATGTGAACATAAATGCAAGGAACAGCTGATTTTTTTCGCGATTTTAGGTTTAGTCCCATAGTAAAAGTTGTTCTTAATGATGATTACAATGACCCCTTAAGAGGATGCCCATGAATTTAATTTCACCCTGTATATAAGTATATAGATTTGGAAGCAGTATCTACACTATACAGACAACGATTGCCGATAGATAATTACCAAATACTAGGCGAAGATCTGCCGCTACTGTTGAGGTTTCAAACAAAATAACAGTTCGAAGTTCATGAGTAGTTCTCAGATTTTCTCTGGAACATCGTGGGGTTTCCTCAATCCATTTTCTAAAACCAGTGCCATGAGACATGAGTCAGTCTGTACAGATTCTAGTTCATCGCCTACACACACTTTCTCTCATTTGTAACTTAGAAACTTCGCTATTTCATAGAAACAAATCCTCCTTAGTGAAATCGACAAAATAATTATGTTATTCACCTTTTATCGGCAAATTTGATATCAACGTCCTTCCTCCGATAAAACTCAAAATACCTCGAATTAGTCACAGATTTGACGTTTTTGTAGCGTTTGTTAATGAAGTAAATAAAAGATTATGATTTTACGGCAGTTCTTTCAAGAACTTGTTCACATTCCTGGAACTTTTGAGGGGAATACAAGTGGTTAAATCCTAGTGCTCTTAACATAATGAATCATAAACTCAGCTTCTGTGAATCTACAACCAGATATTCCCACACATGGCTTCTTCCTAACTCCATAAATGGCATCACTATTTTGATCATTATTTCCGCGGGACGACAGTTCCTTACTTTCCAAAACCATGACATTATATCTGAAATACTTGTTTCGTAGAAAACAGCGTTGTTGTCAAAGTGAACAGTGGCATGCAGTAATGTGTTTTCAAACAATTGTATCTTCGAACATACCACTGATTCGTCACGAAGTTCAAACGGAACACGAATTTCGTGAGCAAATCCACACATTGGCTATAAATTTCTAGCCGAGGTAAAGTTATTTCCCATGTCGAATTGCTGAGAATTATGTAGCTATTTCTTTCTATAAAGAACTGGTGTATTTTAGAATTTGAACGTTCTGTTCTTGAGTTTACTCAATAATTACATTTTGCTCTGTTACCATCTTTATGGATTCCACTTTCATAGCTGTTCTAAATATTGTAACAAAAATCCTTCAGGCCCTTTGGTCTTTACTCTTTTTGGGTTCTTATGACACCCACAAAATCCTTGAGGCACTCCCGTACCATCTTCTCTGCTCATGTCAACATCAGCCGAAACCTAATAACTAATTAGCTGTCTCTACTGACACTGGCGTGATATCTCGCACGTAATTAGCATCAATACAATAACATAGGATGCATGACACACAAGGCCGTCTGGTTAGCAACAGCGGTCTATGCAGACCTCGTTCAATAAGGCTTTAACTGATTATATCAGCTGATGTGCGTTCCATATCTAGGTACTAGGATCCGTAAGGACTCAAAATCATTATTCAAATTATCCTGAGAATCAGACTACAACCCCCCAAAACGCCCGCCCCTGACGGAAGGACGTGAAGAAGTGGAACAACAAACTCCCCAGATTCAAAGATCATTATAATTTTTCCAATAGTGCAACTGCTTCTGCCAGACGATAGAGTAGTTCAGTTAATAGTGTGTACAGTTTTGCAGCCGCTAAGTTTTTGCCGCTACAATCTGCTAGACTGGTCTAAGGCCCGTGCCCGCTAGACTTAACCGGTCGTGTATCTAAACAGTATTTCTTTTCCTTTATTTAGCTGACCTAGTGTCTGAGCAGGGAAGTTCTTTTTAGACTCTTTTTTTCATATTGGCTAGTTCTTTGATGGGTGTGAAGATTGTCTTAAGTAGATCAAAATTAGACGTTATGCTTTTTGGAGATATGTCCTCATTTTCGTTAGGAAACTTATTATTATTATGCTTAATAATAATAATAAATCTTTATTTTCAGATCATAGATCCATAAACATAACAAACTATCACAAAAACACGTTAAATAAAAATAAATGATACATAGTTACAAGAAATAATAAAAAATTACAAGAAAATAAAAAAATAACAGATACCCCTACCTCACATATCTAAATGACGGTCTGTGTGCCGCTATCCAATGGCTTATTATTTGGCCATCCACCCTGCCGGCTACAGTGGCCACGAGGCTGTTGGGGCTGACGCGCACCCGACGCATCAGTGATGCAATTCGCAGACGCAGCAGCGAACCGAAATCCAGAACGCGTGCGTCCGCGAACATCCCCGACGCGCTACAGATGCGCGGCAACCCCAGCATTACCCGGAACGCGTTATTATATTGGACTCGGAAAGCATTGTACGAGCCCTGTGTATAACTGACCCACAGGGCTTAGTCCAGTGTTGTCATAACAGTTCGAATATAGTCTCACTTAATAAATTAAAACAGAAGTAGACACAAGACGTTCCGGCCAAGGTCGATGGCTACACCATAGCCTTGCGTTGCTGATTGTGTATGCTTTTACGTGCTGTATCGATCTGCAAGCTATCGAGGCTATTTATATATGATGGCGGTCGTAGGGGTTCTATGTGAAACCTATTATTATGTGAGGTTAAGTCAGAATTGACGTCTTCATTGCATTGAGAGAGTGAGTTGAGAATTTTATCGCATACTTTCTCAAAGTGAACCTGTAACTATGCCTGTAGTATGGTAATTTCACCAGTGCGATATTCGCTTAAAAGTTTTTTATATTTTCGAAACTGTAACGAACTGGTATTTATATTGACTAGCGTTAAATTAGGAATAGGTACCTACGTTGAATTGAAACCGTTATTTGTAATGAAAAAGTCTAAATTTATAAAAAAGGAGACTTTTTTATTAAAATTGTTTCATTGGCTGGTCGGAACGGTGATGTAAGCGTATCAACAGACTGTTAGTTTTATTCGTTAATTCGTTCAAATTGTTCTTACCCCCTTATCCTTTATTCATACTCTCCCGAAAAGGCACAGGTGTCGAAGACATGACAGGCACTCGTGACTTTTCATCTTTGGCCTCGGTAACGAGAACAATACAATTACTTGTGAGGTGGGAATAACTTTCAAAGTACTGCAGTTTTAAAAGCAGAGGTTACCTTTCACCAGAAAATGGGCCATACTGCCAGTCATCATCGTCCACAGCCTGACATCACACGGTGCTAGATATAGGTCTCTCATTTCGTGTGCCAATCTTCACGGTCCTGCGCCAGCCTCGTCCTGGTTTTGCCCACGATGGCAACAATGTCGTCCGCCCATTTAGCCGCCGGACGGCCCACACGTCGACTTCCAGTCCTTGGACGCCACTCGGTCACAGCCTTACTGCCAGTACCATGACCTAATCTCATAAAAAATGCACGTATATCTATACATATAAAATTCAAAGTCCTGGCTGACTGACTGATATATCAACGCACAGCCTAAACGGCTGGTCCTAGAGACATGAAATTTGGAGGGTGTGTTCTTTGTGACGAGTAGGTATCCACTAAGAAAGGGTTTTTCGATATTCCAACGCTAAGAGGGTGAATGGGGGACGGTGAAACACGCGGACGAAGTCGCGGGCAGAAGCGAGTCTCTAATATTACCTTCTTATGCAACGAAGCCGCTTGCCCCACATTGTATGCCCTTAATCTTGACACCCTTGGCCGCTGACCAACCCCATGCGACCTGATTCATAATAATTGTGGGTAGTCCGACATTCTGCCAAAAAACATGGCGGCGTGCGACGTGTGGCGTCCTCAACGTTAAACTTTCATAGAATCGGCCTTATGAGTTCGGCCATTTTTAACGCCACTCGTGTTTTGCTGAAGTTTATGGGCTTTTTATGAGGTTTGCTGCTGCACTGGCGTTTTAGGAAGTCATTTTTGTATAGTGGACTTAGCTATAAGGTCACGTATGCTTAGAAGCTATTCTTCTTAGCGTGTCGATGGCTAATTAAGTAACTGGAAGGTAAATATTTTTTCAAAACGGTGTGAAACAATAAATTTATCTAACACTAATTTCTCTGTTTTGGTACTTACGACTTTGTGGCCTTTTTATCACGAACTGGTTTTGTCACTTACATGATCTATATCAAAATTAATTAAGCAATAATGCTTGATGAAATTCGTATTTTTTATCTATAGTAACATCCGTCTTCTCCAGCAATATGTAATCGACAGGATTCATACATTTTTCAAAGAAATATGACGCATGGTTTATGTGTTGGAGATATAAGTCCGATCCAAACGCACAGTCATGGTCAAGCGTGGTCCCTTACTCATAAAAACTTGTTTTACATAACTAGGTAGTAAACGATAACCGTCATATCTTACATTTGATCTAGTACTTATTTGATAGATTGTTACAGTTATTACTTTTCTCATAATATAGATTTGGTTAAGCTAAACAGAATATAATAGAATAGAATACTCTTTATTATGTACACCATATAAATTACAGATAATATTTATGTAAAAATCTTACAATGGGTGACACAATGGGCGTTCTTATCGCTAAGAGTGATCTTTTAAAGACAACCTTTGGATAGGTTGAAAAAGGGGAAGAAGAGACAATTCCCAATTTCCTCATTAAGTTTCTCCTATTCTCATTTTTTGGACTAAATGGACCACTTTACATGAGTTTTCCAATCATCTGAGTATTTCTTTGTCTGCTGCTGAACATTGTACTCCTGTCTTATAAGGCAAACGTAATTAATCCAAGTCAGGGGAATATTTTTCTGGTCCTGCTCTCCATAGTCCATTAGGACCAATTTTTTGGAACCGTACAACAAACTTAACAAAATTAAATCTATCTCTAACACACCTATCACCAGGCAGCGCGCCCGCGCCGTTTCAGACTAGGATGATTTCACGTATCTACATAGTTTAAACAAGTAGTTCAGTGTTGTACCAGTTCAACATTGTGAAAGTGAATTAATTTAGCCTGAGCTCAGTGATGTAACCGCAAAAATATGTAAATATGCTGATGCAACTACTCCAACGATGTTAATCTTGGAAAGAACACAAAGCGTTGAGTTTGTAGGAAAGCTACAGACACCATAAACCAAGTCGTATACGTCAGTGCGCGTGCGGTCGAAGATACTGAGATAGTGAAATTAGTGAATTGTATATGTTACTTTTTATGTGTAGTTTGGGGTTTTTCTGCTAGTTTTAAATGAAAGTGAAACTATTATTATACATTACTAGCTGCGCCCTGCGGTTTCACCCGCGTAAATGTCGATCCCGTGAGAATATCGGGATAAAACGTAGCCTCTATATGTTAATCCAGAGTGTCAGCTACCTCCATACATAATTTTATCAAAATTGGTCCAGCCGTTTGAGTGTGAAGAGGTAACAAACATATAAAAACAAACTCACAAACTTTCGCCTTTATAATATTAGTGTGATTTCAACCGAAAGACGTCCACTGCTGGACATAGGCTTCCCCTAAGCGTCGGCGTCGATAGGCCCTAGGTATTGAGGAACTAACTCAAATATATGCCTAAATAGTTGTAATCATATCAGTTTGTTCTCTGGCCATGTTCTACAGTCTGCCAATTCTGATCAGCTGATTTATACGTGCGTGGGTTGATAAACGCCGAACAAACTAATGTTTTCCTTCTTCACCGGCACTAAACAAAACAAGACTAAAAATAGTACCGTCAAAACATGTTTACGTAAACATTCTAACGCCGAATTTTTTGTGATTGTTTGCCCAACATTTTTAAAGCTTTTTAGATTTGGTGCGTCACTTCCGACTAGTAGTCTATGGCTAAAATAGGAAACCATAAATTCATACATGTCAGCCAATCATCAAGTTCATCATCAAGTTGAAGATTTTACTAATGCTTTATACTAATACTAGCTGCTGCCCGCGACTTCGTCCGCGTGAAATCCTATCCTTACTATTATTATTATTATTTTACACTAGCTGCGCCCCGCGGTTTCACCCGCATAAATCTCGATCCTGTGGAAATATCGGGATAAAAAGTATCCTATGTCCTTTCCCGGGACTCAAACTATCTCTATACCAAATTTCATCTAAATCGGTTCAGCGGTTTTGCCGTGAAAGACGGACAAACAAACAGACACATACACTTTCACATTTATAATATTAGTATGGATAAGCATGTGAACACTCACTGCGCTGTGGGATCTGTGCCTGCGGTATAGCACGAAAAAATCAGACCAATTTGTTTTCTTGAAACGATGATTTTTTTGTTAACCTACATTGTCCCACTGCTCAAGTGTTGAGCTAAGGTCTCCCATAATTTTCCAATGTTCTTTGTGTTTTGCCTTCTCCGGCCAATCGGTCAGCAACGAACCATGAGTAAAGTTGAATAATTTCTTCAAAATTTTGTAAAAATTCGGTACCTATCACACCAAAAGGTACCTATAATAGATAACTAGCCTAAAGACAGAAAATTGTGATAAGTGATAACACAATCAACACACCATTAATTATGCAAACTAGCCTAAAGACAGAAAATTGTGATAAGTGATAACACAATCAACACACCATTCATTATGCAAAGTCGGAAACAATCCCGCGCCGATAGGATGCGCCGGTCAGCGACCTCGACCGGCGCAAGAGTTCCACCTGTAATACACAAATACACATAGAAGTCCCACTGTGCACGCGTAAACAAGCCAACAAGGTCACCCATACATTGACACGGAATTAAATAAAAATCGCGATTCAAGATAGCGGTGGTTTTGTATTATACATATACTTAGTGCATACGAGGTCGTGCGGATTTCCGGGATAGCTAAAAGGGTATTGACTTTTGCCCTATTGCTGATCCTACGAATTCTGTCTCTCTGCATGCCTATAAAGTCTCTGTGAACTCATCGTTGGTCTCTGCCGGTGGTAAACTAGAATCTGATGATGTGAAATCGCGAAAAAACCGTCAATATTACCAGCCCATTGCTAGAGTGATAAATTTCTAACCAGTGCTAAAAAGCTGTCTCATCGATATGGGCAGTATTTCCTGTATTAAAAAAGTATTTACTATTTAGGTGAACTCATTCCAATTTCACTGACGCAAGGCGGTAGGGAAAGAGTAAGGTCTGCACCTTTTTACTGTGTTCAAGTTTATTGGTCCTTGCATCCGGAAAAGCTCGTGAATTGCACTTCTGTAATCTATTTGTTTTAGACCATAAAACTAGCGTCACAATGACACCACTACGTCATTTCGACGTCTCTCAACTTGTCATTCCGGTCACTATTTCGGCTAATATTTGACTATTAAGTTTTTCTAAAATAGGATTCAAGTATATGCAAATATATTGGCATCTTAAATAACTGTATATTATTTAATGGGGTTTTCTCGTAAATAATTTTGATAATTTTACGTACGGGACATTTTCTTGGTAGAATAATATATGGATGGGCTGATTTATTTCAAGCGTTAGAGTATTTTGTATTCTGTAGTAAGAGATTGGTTCAAGGTTTTCGTTCTTATGGGTCTTCAGCTGGTGTCGTTTCTCAGTCACCACTTAGTCACTTGTATGTAGGATATAGCGGCTTCTCTTAATCCACTTCGTGACAAATTAAAGCCACGCTGAAGCTCGTCACCGCATAAATTAAACGACAGTAAACTTCCATCAATAATGCATTTGTAAGTCAATTAATGATCGCAGCACGTGATACACGTTTCCTTCTTCGCTTCCTCTGCGTTATAGGAACTGGTTTTACACTGATTGTCAATGGCGAGACTTAGTTCCTTTGTTTTTTATTTATTTCTGACTATAGAAGGATGAGTTTCCCTTAGCACGAAATCCGTAGTTTCAAAGTTACGGGAGATTAAAACTCCGTATCTACCTACGGGCTTGGAGAGCAGGCTCCCAGAAGCGAACATTTTCTTCAATGTCAGTAGCTCTCATAGAAAAAAAAACTGTAGCAGTATCAGGGTTCGCTGATATATATCAGGGGATATATATAATGATAGATATCACGATATAGGTATATCAATTGATATTTATGTGGATATTATATCAATTGATATTTAAAGTAAATATAGAAATTCTGATTCACACTTGACAAAAAACAACACTTTGACCTGACATACTGGAGTAAAAAAATATGGTCAGCAACTAAAAAGAATGTTATAATTATGATATTGGTAAGTGTTGATTATGTAAGACTGATTAATATTCATAAGACTCAATTTTTTTGTTACTCTATATAATAACAACGTCAAATAATAATCAGGCACAAACATTTTATTCTCCAACTAAAACACATATAAATCCCTTACAGAATAAAATCGAATATTTTTTATACACGATAAATATCCGATATTATATTATACATAATATCAAATATCGGATATTTTGATACTGGGTGTCCCTTAATCGACTTCAAGCCGGAATCGGGTAATAGGTCAAGTCATAATAGTAATAGTTATCAGAAAAATATTAAAAATCGTGATTTGTCTCCGCCCCGAATAGCAGAATAACTATTAAAACACGGGAAAAATTCACGAAAAAAAAAGTGAAGATAATTCATTTTCTCATACATTTTGTGTTTTGATTCTGAGGCAGTACGAAGTTCGCCGGGTCAGCTAGTTTACTATAAATATTGGATTTTTAAGAACCCTGAGCGATACTTACTTACTTAGCCATTATATAAATTCAAACATTTACTAGCAGAAACCCCTAACTAATGAAATCATAGATCATGCTACAAACAAGTCATCAGATCTCCCTTCGAAGCTTAGCATCGAAACAGAGCGAGTCATTGTAAATCACACATGCAAATCTAAACCATGGCTAAATCATAAGTTCAATGAACGACTCGGTCCACGGCCAGGCATGTACTATCATTACTATCTAAACATCTTTTACAACCAAAAACGTACAAAACTCTGCCTTATGGCCATCAATATAGGAGTTAGTGGGGAGTTGTGTACAGGAACATTCTGCGTTGTCAAAAATACAGTTAGGAGCGTGCAGAGCGAATTTTATTCATATTTTGGTACAGATTTTTGGTTGGAATTTGGGTTTTCGATAAGGTTGGTAGTTTTATTATGTTTATGCTTTTCATCTGTGGCGTAAGAAGTTTTAACCATATTACCATAGTCTTCGTAATCTATGTACACGAAGCAGAAAGCCCGCTTTTTGGAGGAACCCTTTCTTTAATCATTAGATATCCCAAGATCGCAGGAGTCAAGACCAAAATTGGTAATTGATTCTAATACATTCCTAGGAGTCGCAGTATCAGCAGTAAACATTTGCTGCTGAATAAGGGTTTCCTATACCTACATTAAACCGTTCTAACTCTGCAAATATTACCAATACCATACCGCTATGATATTGGCAATATTGGCCCAGAGAGGCAGGTAATATTAGCCAACGTATTGCCTCTGCACGTGACGATGACCAGTGACTACAGTCAACCGTAAATAAGTAATTTGTTATTTCGTCCTCCAAACTCGACTTACTGTTAAATCTTTAGCATTACTAAGGCTTGATGCCAAAGTGATCTTGTGTTGTGGAAACGCAAACAAAGTTTGTGAAACAAAAAGGAATCTGGCTTGCAATTTTGCAAACCCAAGAAATCATACATATTGTTTGACATACGATAAAGAGCAGACAGAAGCCTGAAAACTGGTCTAACCTTTGGATCTCAGTATCCTCTAGTAATATGATTACGGAGTGCAAAATAATGACGGTAATATGAATATTATAGTCAGGCACATCGCATATGGCCTTATTGCGAAATGGTAGCCACTCACAGTGGAAATAATAGTTTCAAAAGTGACATTAGCAGACAGAAATTGACAGTAGATCCAAATCTCCTCATCGTCGCTTTTAGATTAGAAATGTTACTGCTCCATTCCAATGAAGTCGAGGATACCTATATTTACTTCTCAGACAAAGCCCTTTAACTCGATTATTATATTTGCACCTGCACCTAGAACATTCTATGCAACAATAAAATACTCCTTAGAAGCCACTATCAGATAACGAATGACGTCAGCCCCTGAAAGCGTAGCTGTAAACATTCATTGTCTTTATGTACAAATAGAGGGTTACGTGCGTACCCGACTGAAAGAAAGGCGACCTTTATGTATGGACTATTTTAATAACAACCTTAGAATCTTAGGCTTCAATGTTATTATGCCTTCAAGATTTGCAACTTTCTTTTTCCTTCTTGATCCTTCGACCCGCGCCAATTTTTTTTTCCTTTGTTTTAAATCTAATATATCCGATATCATGACTCAGAGAAGTCCTGAAATTATAATAATCTTTTCAATAGTGTACATGCAAACGAATAAATTTCACAGTCTTCCCAATACGACACATAACATTTCATATAGCCCGTGTTTTAGCCGCGCGTAGTGCTTCCTCCCACCTTGTTAGTCAACCTACCCTCTTTGTTAGTGCCCCGGTAGACGAACCAACACGCACATAACAACTGCCTGTTGACATTGCTATCTAATCGCAATCTTTAAGGTGACGAAGTGCGATGACACAAATTAAATAAGTCATGACATGAGTTTGCTGTTTGAGTTGGAATTAGCGTTGCTTGTTTTTGTTTTGTCTATTTGTAGAACGATTCTGTTGTTTGTAATTAGGACAATCTAGAACTGACGTAAATCGGTCGTCGCTACAAACTGCTTGGCAACACATCCACGTAGCTTCCCGTTAATGCTGAAATATATGACTTGGAAAACATTTGAAGATACGTCACAAAAATGCCTTAATAGGCATTTGTGACATTCGTTTTTATTTTCCTTTACACAATTCCAAATGTTTTAGCAAGCTGTATATTTCGCCACAAGAATATCAAGAACGTCTCAGTGCGATCTTTCCTCGTAATTATTCACATGTTGAGTCATGTGCGGGCACACTAACGGGCACATTACCGCTCGCCTAGACAATGCCGAGCCGTGCGCGCCGCGTGACGCGTCTGTCGCGTCTCCTCTAATATCCTACTCTTTGTCGTTATTACTCTTTGATGTATAGCCGTAGTGTAGCCATTAAAGTAATTAATGAAATAAATGTGATAGCGTAGTTAGAATTAAAACTCCATAACGTAGTTGAGTTTTAAATGTGATTTTCAAGTGTTTAGACTAGATTTGTAATGGTAATTGAAAGTTGAAACGTAGTTTGTGTGTGTTTTATTCGCTTACTAATTGACTGTGCGATAAATTTACAAGTGCAATATCGTGTTTATGTTATGGTGAATAGAATCTGATATTGATTGAAGAAGTGCCATTTTGTAGTGGAAGTGATCTCATAGCCACGGTGGGTATTTCTGATCATGAGGTCTTACATGTTTTTTGTCTAATTGATGAAATAGTAAACTAATGAACTTTATTAAAACTGCTCTGATAATTAAATTCTATAAGTGTGTATTGTATATAAAACGATATTGCACTGAAATTATTTTTTTTATCGTTATGCATGCAAACTTTTTTAAGAAATAAGTAGTAAAATTATTAGAAATCTAGTAGCTTGATTTTTTATTTATTAATAGTCTGTATTTATAAATTAAGACACTGTTACTATACTTAAATTATATTTTTCTGATGAGAGTACATTTCATATTTCAAAGCTGCGTATTGAATTGAAAGTAGTGATTGTTAAAAACAATTCAATTGTGTTTGAACAAAATTGAATGGACAATAAGATCAGTAATCAGACATGCATAGTACTTTTATTTACACGATATATTGTTAGACCATGGTTTTAAATATCAAAATGCAATTTGAAATAGAAAATAATCAATATTTATTTAACAATCACTCTCAAAATGCAAACAGCTTTGGCAAAAAAAAAATTGTTTACCAACAATGCATGTACTAACATAATAAGTTTGTATGTATATCTTTATGTATTTATTGTCGGCAGAAAAGGCGACTAACCACGCAATCTCGGCTGTTTTTGTCTAAAATTTAAACAAAAAACAACACTATTGCACATCAAAGTAAGTTATAGTAGATAAAAGTAATTTTTTTGGATTTTTTTTGCTTGCCACATTACAACCCCAGTGCTGCCCCCTGATTCTGAAAGCGATATCAATTTACTCGGTTGTCAAATGTCGTGAAAAGTTTTATGATTGATAGCTGTTGATTTGGTCAACCAATCCCCATTAAGGCTCCCGCAGATAGGCGCGACGCGACTGCGTTAGAACAATTTTCATGAAGTTTTCTTTTCAATTGTTCCACCAGAGTCGCGTCTCGCATTTCTATGGGAGCCTTTACAGCTGACATGATATCTGTCAACAGTATTATTGAACGGTTTTCCTGAAAACGGGGACGAGTTTTGTAAGTCTTGATGCTAACTCTTGTACTTTCTTGGACATTTGGCGTATTTGTACATACTTAAATATTCGTGATAATTTATATTTTGATAATACTGGTTAAATGACGTGAATATTTGGATTTGGACAAATAACGCCAATTTAACTGCCAGCACCGTGAATTGGTAACGCCAACATTGAAAGCTGACACTCTGGGTACATTTTTTGCCACGCTTGGTTTGACAATTCACAAATTCTTTGGTACCTACATGTCGTCATTCAGTTATCCTGGGCACCGTCCACATGACAATGATGAACCGGATACGCCTCATTTTGACTTTGACACCGTTTTATTTTACATTCCATAGTTGCTCGGACTTATGTAACACATCATGTTTTATTTACGTGACATGCTAGTGGTCCTTTACTCGGTCCTGCGGGGTGATTGCGTAACACTTACAGTAGCAATGGCTTCCATTTTGACAGTTCAATAACATTAATTGCGTTATACAGGAAGATTTTTTATCACCATCCAATTTTTTACAGGGTGTTCTACCCATGAATATGAACAACTTTCACTATGGGACCAACTCTGAAATCACGAAAAAAAAATCAGCTGTTTCATACATTTTGGTCAAGTAGGTATTGAACTTTTGTATTGAACAGCAGATTTTTTTTTTTCTCGATTTCAGAGTACTTGACCAAAATGTATGAAACAGCTGATTTTTTTTTTTCGTGATTTCAGAGTTGGTCCCATAGTGAAAGTTGTTCATATTCATGGTTAGAACACCCTGTAAAAATTTGGATGGTGATAAAAAAATCTTCCTGTACCTATAGGTACGTTGTTGAGCAGCCAAATTTTTCGAACATATGAAGCAATAGATTGGCAATATCCTTCATAATGATACAGATTGTGATTGAGTGTGTTACGCAATTAGGATGCTGGTCCTGACATCCGCATGTTTTAAATCATCTTAATTGAGGAACATTATAAATGATTGGATTGACCAGCGCCAGCATCAGGAAAGGGGTAACGACAAGTAAAAAAGAAAATGTGATCTTGAATAATAAAATATGGAAATAATATAAACGTTCATGTTTTGAATGAAAACACGCGAAAGTCGATAAAATGTAAATTAATCACGTTCCACATAATCTTGTTGGTACATCACGCCTTCCGCCCATCACTTTTCCGGCCCATTTCAAGGTAGGTGGAAGAATTTGATGGAACTTTACCTTCTTGGTTGAGTTATTGGTATTTACAAATGACGACCCTTAAGGAAACAGCGGTTAAAAATAATAAAAAAAAACCGTAACTTAATGCCAATAGCAATACATTTCCAGGGAAACTTTGCAGCTGTAGAGGTAATTCCCATGTTTTTTTTTAAAACTGATTATATCTGAGATACACGAAAAAGTTATCAGAACTCGATGACTAATGTCACAAACACATACCGTAATATATGTCCTAATATAGTGTTATCACAAGATAAACCGTCATTGATTTACGTCGCAAACTAGCAGGTCTTGATAACAGATAATAAGTCTCAACAAAATTGCTACACTTTTGTGTTGTATATTCTTGTATCTTGTGTCTTTGTAACACTTATTGTGATAATAATATTAGATAGATCGTTTCAAAAATCCCCTTTCCTATTTGAAAGAAACAGAAAGAAAGAAAATTAGTTTTTTTTTTTTGTCAAAGAAACGGCACAAGCACAAAACAGAAATAGTCGACGTCTGCACGTCATGTCATGACTGTGACAACAAGGCTTTCACTCAGCATGATGCTGTGCTATGGACCCACAGCACAACGCTGATTTTCAGTGGTTGCCCGAAAAGGACGTACGGAAGCAAGTAATGTGTGGTACCATAGGTAACAAAATAAGATACACAACAAACAACTACATAAACAGCGAATTGTATGAATAAACAACATAAAAATTACGTAATTTATCCGCAGACATCACCACATTTGCATTTGTTACATGGACATCTTAAAACAGGCCTGGCATCATAGATCAAAAAGATAAAGTCACTAACTTATCTTAGTTCATCATCAGCCTACAGCAGTCGACTGCTGGACATAGGCATCTCCAATCACACGCCATTTGGCTCGATTCTCTGCAACTCTCATCAACTCTCTTCTTAATTATGCGCAATCAAAATATCAATCTAAATACCATCCCTCCTCGTCCTCTGCAGAATTTCTTCTAAGGTAGCCGCAAACGGCTCCGAAGATATATTGCTGTGTGACAAGCCATGGGATTTCCCATCGGCAAAAATGACAAACTTCCAAACAAACTTTTATCCCCTATCTAACCTCTTTAGGGGATGAATTATCAAGAATGCTTCCATAGTGCTCACCTTCGTTATACAGGGAACTGTTTTGCAAAATTTCATCCAGCTGTTTGGGCTGTGCGTCGTCTGTCAGTGAATGAATGAATTTCAGATTTTTTTTAAGTAGATAGGTCCTAAAGACACTATTCCCAAAACCGCCTGACTGTGATGTATTTCATGGCATAGGTGCACTCCTGGGGCACTAATGTACATATCAAGAAATTATCGCCGTAATTCAAACAAATCTTCAAAACAAACATTAACCAAATGTCTTTGTGCGTCGGGTCAATCGCCGCAGATAAAAATATATTGTACCAAAGCGTCACATGTTTACGAGGCATAGCGTCCAAAATAACAGCCATTGTAGCGAATAAAGACCAATGTTGGTCCTCTGACGCTCAGGAACAATGGCGCACGGGAACAAGGACCAATGTCCTGCCAAGTTTAGGCGCTTTGGGAATAATGTTCCTTGTCACTTTTAAGTACCATTACTTAGCAGGAGTGAGAGTGTTATTCTTTGTTAGTACACTTTCTTAATTAATGTTATGCTTCTTGACATTCATGTTTGAAGAAGTGCCCTTGCAACGCCATCAAGGACATTGGAAACCTTTTGTTTTAACCAAATATGCTGACTTTTGACGAACCTCGTAAAAAGTGGCCGGGAATATGACAATAGTCAGCATCCCTCTGTGCTAATAAAATCCTTTATCGATCAGTTCATAGCATTTATTACCTTCTGACTTCCAACTTATCGATCAGGATGTTCAAAGTTTAATAGTAGACGTTTCGTTACGATAAAGACGACGTTTCATTAGCAATATCCATTAGCACAATCAAATTACTGATCATTGAAGTGCGATCACGAGACCATACGCCACATAGGTATGACTAGTACACGACATGTTGTATGTTTGTACAGTTTGTGCAGGCAGAGAACTTGCTACAGTTGCTACTACTTATAACGTAAGTGTGCGGAGTCTAGTCAATCATTCACAAATGATGTATGGAAACGAGGCCAAAGGAAAGAATCGTAGCACTAGGCGTTCTGTAATTTCTGTCTACCCCCATGGGACGAAGGCGAAGTTTATGTATGTAAAAAAAGAAATTGGATAGTTTTACTTTTCAATATTTGCAGTTCATACATCTGGTCATACACGCACGCCAGTTGCGAGTACTTAATGCACCTGACCATTCTGAAGAAAATCTCCAATAAGGTCACTATAATGTGGCCTCCTAGCTAGGGCGTCCCCTCCACTATCCGGGCGACCATCTAGGCATAATTATTATTTTCAATTGTCACTACCTATATCTTGTTTTAAACCACGACAAAGCAACGGTTGCTTTATCACATCACGTCATAGCACCATAGGTGAATATTTTTGCCTGTAAATCAAATAACTTGTTCGACTGTAAGTCTGTCTGAAATAGTCGCGGTGTCACGCCGGTTTACATCCAATTAGTGCGCGCCCGTAAATAGTTGGAAGTCAATTAGATGGCTGCCGTGTCACTGTCCCCGGTGTATTTACTGAAAACATACATGTGTTATGTAGATTTGTAGCTTGTTCGTTTACAGAGATTGGAGGTGAAATGCTTTGTCATTTGAAATACAGTGGGACAAACCGCTTTGACTTAGGTGAGGCCGGTTTTTGTTAAAACACATTTAAGGTTGCACTAGTTGATGGCTCGAACTCGTTGGTGGGCGTGGCTATATGCATGCTATTTATTTAATATTTATTTATTTAGTGAAATAGACGATGATCTATAACGAAAACAGAGCGCGTAGAATTTCAAGAACAGACCTTTGGGTATATAGATATTATAAAAAAAAAACTACTAAATGTATGTATCCAAACTAATATTATAAATGCGAAAGTAACTCTGTCTGTCTGTCTGTCTTTTCTTCACGCCTAAACTACTGAACCGATTTGTGTGAAATTTGGTATAGAGATAGTTTGAGTCCCGGGGAAGGACATAGGATAGTTTTTATCCCGATATTCCCACGGGATCGACACTTATGCGGGTGAAACCGCGGGGCGCAGCTAGTTTAAAATATAGTTAAAATTGTGTCCGTACAGGGATAATGATGTCACAAGTAGATATCATTTAATGTTCAATGTACATTTTCAAATAGTGGAGTAAACTCCATACGACCGTAGTATGGAAGAATTACTGATTAATTGATTAATGTAACCTTAAAAGAAAAATGATGATAACACCTTAAGTAGTGACTTGTGAAATGACGACTAATAGAGAAGTAAAGAAGACAAAGAAATGCGCCTGCGCCGACCTCAAATAAATTGGGCTAAGGACGAAAAAATGAAAGTCAAAGTCAAATCATTTATCAAGTATGCACATAAAAGGCTCTTTTGAACGTCAACAATGATAATGATGTCCTTATCGTAGACATATTTAATTAATCATTGACACGATAAGAAGGGAGTCGAAGGGACAGCTGGTTTGCAAACAAGAATGCACTAAAGATGTTTCTGAGCATACGGCCTGAACAAAAAATTAACAGCTGTTGAACGAACATAGTCCTAGTACACTAATTGCAATTTAATTTCAATTTCAAAGGTGTGACTAAATATATGTACACGGTAAAAAAAAAAACGTGAATTCCAGAACCATATGGGTTATTTCTCATAACACGACACAACAAACAGTTTTCCTTGAATTACAACAATAATATCAAGTTTTCCTGCTGACGGTGTAAATAAATACGAAATGCAGATCTTTATGTGGAAGCCTGTGGCCTTTATCTCGATTGAATCAATGATAGCAATTCAAGTGCTGCAGGTTTTATTGTGTTGATAATAAGGACGAAAATCTTATCAACAGATCTAAACAGGAAACGCGGTGACGTTGTCGTTGGCGTCATTACATACATACTAACGTATTCCTCTGTTTTCTCCCTGGTTCATGATACATGTCTAAATATTTTTGCATGATATAATGTATGTCTACCACTGTCCATGTATATCCATATGTTTAGTTTCTTGGCGTACAAAAATTACGTGAGGAATGGAACGCCAACGGCCATGTGACCGAGGTTCCTCTTAGGCGGAGTTTGCAAAGGTCAGTCGAGCAAAATGCGTCATCCAATGGGATCCCTTCTTTTCGCATAATGTTCATTGTCCTAATATACTTCGGCATAACGATTTTGGCACAATTTGTTTTGGCATAATAATACTTCGGCATAATTTTTTTAGGCATACATTTTATGTTGGCATAATCATCTTAAAGACTAATTTGTTTTGGCATAAATTTGATTCGCATAACGTTAGTAGGCCTAATGACTATTAGCATAACGTTAGTAGGCCTAATGACTATTAGCATAATAATATTTAGGCATACAATTAATATAATTTATAATTAACATTATGTAACTTAAACGATTTTTCAATCGCGAGATAACTTTTATCTGAAGAATATATTAGATGTTTTGACAGTTTTTGTATAAAAAAATATGTCAATCAGTTAACTTCTATTATCTATACATATAATAAAACAGTAAAAAAACTGTGTCTGTACATTCAATATATTTCAAAAATAATAATTGAGGGGGGTTTAGAAACAGTAATAGGGCACGAATCTAAAAAAAAAAATTTGTCTGTGTGTCTGTTTGTTTGTACACGCTAATCTTCGGAACTACTAAACGGATTTAAATGATTTTTTTTTGTTGTATAGGTGTTATGTCTGGGCAACATATAGACTATAATTTATCTTGGAAACTTGAACACCTGATGCAGAACCGCAACAGACCAGCTAAACTATAATAGATACAAAAATGGTACCATAGCAAAAATTGTTCCACATGATGAGCATTTTCTGCTGAGAGAATCAATTTGAAGATCTGAAACACCTGATGTGGAACTCCAAGAGCCCAGCTGCACCATAACACATATAGGAATGACGTCTTAGCAAAAGTTGTTCGGTCTGATGGACATTTTCTGTTGACTTAAAAAAATCGAAGATCAGAAACATCTGATGTGGAAATCAAAGCTATCACTAATTTCAATGTATAATCATAAAATAACATAAGCTGGGAGTACCTCCACGCGGTGAAGGCGGTAACAGTTTAGGACTGATTTTCGATAGCGATGGTATATCATTGAAAATTGACTCTACTGGCCAAAACTCCCATTTATTTTTTTATTTTATCGAATAAATATGCCTTCGGGCTTATGTTATTTGAGTGTTTAATTTCTTTTTCCATTTATCTTCGTAACACGGTAGCCTACCCGGTAACGCAGGAGAGCAGTCACTTAGATTTTAATTGATCAGGTATCTTCACAATAAAACTATAACCATGCCTAGAAAGAGGTCAAATCTTTCCCAATGTTCCAAAGGAGCTAAAAGATTGAGGATCATAAGATCCCAAGAATCTACCGAAGAGCGTCAGGAGAGCCTTGATACTGTTCAACATCAGGCTGCAACTCGCTCCGTGGAAACCTCTTCGGATCGCGAAGCACGCCTGCGTTCTCAGCGTATTTACGCATCTACATCCAGGTCTCTAGAGACCAGTGAAGAATATGATGCGCGACTGAGCGCTGATCGTGAACGTCATACATTGTCTCGCGAGTCGCAGACGTTCACGGATAGAGAATTGCGCTTGAGTTCCAAGCGTATCTACGCATCTGCTTCTAGGTCTCTAGAGACAAGTGCGGAACGAGATGCGCGACTGTCCGCTGATCGTAAGCGACATGCATTGTCTCGCGAATCGGAAACGTTTACCCATACAGAATCACGCTTGAGTTCTCAGCATATTCGCACATCTACTAACAGGTCTTTTGAAACGAGTGATGAACGTGATGCGCGACTAACTGCTGATCGAGATTATCATACATTGTCCCGAACTCGCACACAACAAAATATTCATAATCAGTTAGAAAGTGAGAGAGAAAGAATTGCTGGAGTACAGCTGAAGAGACAGAAGAAGAGCGCAACGAACGTTTGAATTCTGATCGACTTCGACATTCTCTGAACAGAATGTCGATATCATCTGAAGAATCGGATGTGTCTCAAGATATAGCCGTAGGGCATGGCGACCTTCCTTGGGTTGATAAGGGACGGAGTGCATTTACGTATACTCCTATGATTGACTACGCCACATATTTCGCCATCGGAGGTGTGGTTTAAAATTGTACTTTTTGTGAAGCTGTTAAATGGCAAAAAGAAACAAACGGTATGTGTTGCTCAGGTGGGAAAGTACATATTGAAATATTACGAAATCCTCTAGAAATATTAAGATCACTGCTAATCGGTGACCATCTACAGTCAAAACATTTCTTGGACAACATCCGTTCGTACAATAATGCCTTTCAAATGACATCTTTTGGTGCAAAACAGATTTCAGAAGGCCCATTTATGCCAACATTCAAAGTGCAAGCCCAAGTTTACCACCTCATTGGTTCATTATTGCCAGTAAATGACCCCAAGTTTCTCCAAATATATTTCGTATCCAATTATCAAGAAAATATAGTTTATAAAGAAATTTTTTAAAAGTTATTTGCAATTAATTCAGTGTACCCTTGGGATCCGCTGCGGAATTACGGGAAGAAAAGTTTTTTTATTGTATAGGTATTAAGTCTGGGCAACATAAAGGCTATAATTTATTTTGGAAAATGGGACACCTGATGCAGAACCGCAATATAAGAGATATAAAAATGGCGCCATAGCAAAAATTATTCCACGTGAAGAGCATTTTCTGCTGTGAGAATAAATTTGAAGATCTGGAACACTTGTTCTGGAACTCCAAAGCCTAGCGACACTATTACATATACAGGAATGACGTCTTAGCAAAAGTTGTTTAGTCTAATGGGCATTTCCTGTTGACTTACAAAAATGAAAGATCTGGAACGTATCGAATCGTCTCGCGCATCCCGGTGTTTTCCAGTCCCCGGGCTCTTAGAATTCGACATCAGACGTTTCAGATCTTCGATTTTGACGACCCCGTTTTCGCTGGCATAAGCAACAGGATCCGCGTACGAAGTCGTGGGCAGCAGCTAGTCAGAAATAAATATGGCGGTTATTCCTCAGATAGAAGTTAACTGATTGAAACGGGAACACCCAAATACTCCGAAATATTTTATTCCGAATTTCGATGTTCCGATTTTCAAAAGTCCGAATTTCATAATACCTAAGAATCATATTGTCTATTATTAAAAATCACGAAATTTATTTTACCGAAAGTCATAAATGCGACTTGTTTGTTTTCCGATTTTCATATATTCGAAGAATCAAATGCTCGATGGGTTCGCGGTCCGAAAAACGACATTCCGATTTTCAATTCTCCGAATTATTTCCGTTACCGTTACCGCACCCGAACTCAACGAACGCAATAGACGACGTAGGATGCAAGAGCGAGTGAAGGGCACCCCGAGGTTTGGTTTGGTTAGGTTACTTTAAACCCTTTACACAGAAATAGGGGCCCCGCGAAGCGGGGCTCCGTCGACATAGGATGCAAGAGCGAGCGATGGGCACCCCGAGGTTCGGTTTGGTTAGGTTACTTTAAACCCTTTACACAGAAATAGGGGCCCCGCGAAGCGGGGCTCCGTCGACATAGGATGCAAGAGCGAGCGCTTGAATGCTGCATGCTGCATGCTTGCTTGCATGCTGCATGCTTGCTTGCATGCTGTGTGCTTGCTTGCTTCATGCTTCCTACAGCGAAAAATAAAAATATGTTTTAATATCATTATGCGTAAATAAATTTATGCTTTAGGATATTATGCTTACAAAAGTTATGCTTTAGAACTTTATGCTTTACAATATTATGCTTAATCATTATTATGGTTAGAGAAATTATGCTTAAAAAAATTATGCGTAAGCTGTTATGCGTAATTATATTATGCGAAAATATAATTATGCCAAACAAAATTATGCTAAGTTATATTAGGTCTTAAAATTTTATGCAAATGGATAGGGAACCTCATCCAATATACCATGTTTTTTACTAAGAACTAAAGGGTTTCACCATATTCCCGTATTATTAAAATTATGTGACTCTATGCTCAATTATGCACAAAATAAAAATGGTTTTAGGTATAATTTTGGATAAGCATGAAAATCTTGAAATTTATTAATATGGACCCAAGATTAGGCCTTTAGGAACAGGGGAAGACAATACAAAACATGAATAGACGAATTAGAGCTCACAGCGGGTCCAAATTGGAGAAGAGTTGCGACTTTGCGAGAGATAAGAATCAGTGAAAGTTGTTAGAGGAGGCCTTTGTACTTGTTGTCGGGCCTACACTGTCCTCCCATACCTGTTAACACTGTAATTTGAAAACATTGCAAAAGCCAATAGCAAGAAACTACACGGTTATTCTTTTATTTAAAAAGTCTTCTCCATAGTGTAAATGAAAGACTCCATAAACAGTTCAGAAAACATATTTATTTCGAAATATTAAAACACTTTACAGTAAAATAAGCATAAGGATAAATACATGATTACCTTAAAATTAACACCAAGTGAACGCGTACACTATTTCCTTCTATGTTTACTAGGGGCCGCTCGACGATAGAATGCCCGAAATCCCGACATAATTCTCCTCATGGCTTCAAAAGCCCGCCACAACGCGTGCCTCGCTCCGATTGGTTAGCTATGCACCAATCGAATCCACGGACCAATAAGAGCGATTCGGCGTTGCCAGTTAATAAAAATTGAAGTCTGACAAGTTTCGAAGTGAAATGTTGCCAGATAATAAATAAAAAGGTGTAATATAAAATACAGATGCTAACAGCTCGGCCATCCTGCGAAAAGCGAGTCCCTTCGCGACACAAAAAAAACAACATTTACGTGTAAAATTCTATTACAAGTTAAAGTAAAGCCTGACGGGGGTAGATTCCATACATAATGTACGACAAACTCTAGTACATGACTGTGTATACATAATTAATCTTAGAATCTACTTAAAGTTTGTCATAATAACATTGCCATCTTATAATAATAATTAGTACTAATATTATAATCTTAATATGTAACTCGTATAAGATCCATCAGATTTGATTGAATGATCTAAAAACAATTTTAATTTGATAACCTAGTTGACAGCTTTATATTTAACCACCGGGCATTCATCTTAAATCAAGCTATGACATTAACAGTTTTTCCATGGTAAGCTTATTGTAGCTAAGTTACGCTTATTATTATATAAATATTACATAATATTAACATGATATTAATTCTAATAATATTATCTTAAATATTACATCAGTGCGTTGTACGTACTTTACTTTATTAAATATTGGATTATTTATTATATTTCATAAATCAATCTATTCCAATCTAGATGTACTCTCGTTAGTATATTGTACTAATTGGTAGGGTCATTACAGTCCTGATTAGCATTGTCTTCAGACTCGGACTCAGTAGAGTCATAATTCCTATCGAAAGCGAGCCACGGCTTAATTCTATCTATCGCTATTACATTTTCATATCGACGTTGGCCATGGTTGCGGGTTAACGGCGTATCTTCTATTAAAAACCTATCATTAGGCAGTACTTTCAAAATTCGGTATGGACCCTGAAATTTTGCCGCTAGTTTTTTCGATTTGCCATCGCTTGGCACCTCTCGCTTAATGCTAACTAAATCGCCCGAGTTATATTTATAAGCACGCTTATGTCTAGCATCATATCGGATTTTGTCTTTAACCTGTTGTTCGGCAATGCGTGTACCTGCTTTGGATCGTACCTGGCCCAAATCATCTGTGGAAAATTCTCTAACATCGTCTATAATATCGCTTAGGGCATTTTCGGAGCTACTACGTATGTTAAATCCAAGAAGTAGTTCCGAAGGGCTTTTGCCAGTCGTCTTGTGGACAGTAGTGTTCAAACCGATCTGTATATCCAGAATGTACTCATCCCAGTTCTTATCGTCTTTATTGTCCGTTTTAGAGGTGAGTGCACTTAAGATTGTCCGATTGTAACGTTCGCATTGTCCGTTTGCTCGAGGTGTAGCCACAGCATTAAGTATGTGCTTGATACCCATGGATTGGACAAATGTGCGAAAGCTGTTGCTGGTAAAAGAAGTTCCTCTATCGGTTATCAGTCTAGACGGTGCCCCAAAGTAACTAATATGCTCTTTAAAGGCTTTTATTGAGGTAGAACTTTTAGTGTTTCTAACTGGTTTTATATTTATGTATTTCGTAAACCCATCCACAATTACCAATAGATAGCAGTTGCCCTTTTTGCTCTTCACAAATGGTCCTACATGGTCGGCGTGAATTGTATGAAATGGAGTTTCAACTTTAGGGATCGGATGTAGTTCGCCCTGAACTTTCCCTGTATGGTCCTTACTCCGCGCACACTCTAAACAAGACTTGATATATTTTTTTATAAAACGGCGCATTTTGGGGAACCAATAGATTTGCTGAATTCGCGCAAAAGTCTTGTCAAAGCCGAAGTGGCCCAGGTCGTCGTGATTTATTTTGGCTATCTGCCACCTTACCCCCTTCGGTACCACCCACCTTAAATCATTTTCTTCCTTGCCTACAATTCGATAAACTTTACCGTTTTTCAATTTATAGTTTTTTATAATGTCTAGCACCTGGTCCGATTTAGGATCACTTAAAATCTCTCTAATACGTGCTATTTCGTCATCATTACTCTGTACCGTAGCTATCCAATCATCCGTGTCTACTGTTAGTACGTCTAATACATGCGAATCGTCCTTAGCTTCCCCTACCGGATTCCTACTTAGTGCGTCCGCATGGGACATACGACACCCAGGGCGATATTCGATCTCACAGTTAAATTCCTGAAATTGAACCCACCAACGCGCTATGCGAGGTATAAGGTCTCTTTTTGATAGAGTCGTTCGCAGCGCGTTACAATCTGTCAGTATTTTGAATGGAACACCTATCAGATAGACACGGAATCTGTTGAGGGAGGATACAACTGCCAGTGTCTCCAACTCAAATGAGTGGAGCTTTTGTTCATCGAGAGTAGTCTTCCTGCTAAAATACGAGACTGGCCTCAAATGACCAGCATCATCTCTCTGCAATAAAATTCCTCCTACCCCGTGTTTACTAGCGTCCGTATGTACCTCGGTTTCGCGTGTTGGGTCATAAAGAGCGAGCAAGGGCCTCTGTACTAGTGTTGACTTAATTATTTCAAACGCGTTCACTTGTACAGGCCCCCACTTCCAGGTGGCATTCTTGCGAAGAAGGTCTGTTAGAGGCTTTGCGATTGTAGCAAATCCTTTAACAAACCTTCTAAAGAAGCTTGCTAAGCCGATGAATTGCTGTAGTTCACGTTGGCTTTTGGGTGTACGAAACTTCGAAACGGCTTCGGTTTTCCTTTCGCCGGGTTTAATACCGTCAGCATTAATTTGGAAACCCAGAAATTCGATGCTATCCATGAAAAAGTTGCATTTGGATAGTTTGAGCGTAAGACCACCCCGTTTTAAAAGGCAAAGTACTTCTTCAAGCCTACAGAGACCTTCGTCAAAAGACCGTGCTGGGATCAAAATATCGTCCATATAGATGAGAGCATACTTTATTTTCGCTTCAGAGAGTATCTTATTGATCGTTCTTTGGAAAACAGATGGTGCATTTACCAATCCAAAAGGCATTCGTGTATACTGAAACTGGCCATCGGGCGTCACAAATGCGGTTTTGTCTTGCGAATCCTTTTCGATAGGAATTTGGTAATAGCCGGACGCTAGATCTAATGATGTGAACAGTTTATTACCTGCAAGCCTATCGAGCTGGTCGTCTATTAGAGGTAAGGGATAGTGATCCTTTTTTGTGCGTTTATTTAAAGCTCTATAGTCTACACACAAGCGTTTCTCTCCGGTTTTTTTCTTGACCAGCACGATTGGACTCGCATATGGCGAAGTGGATTCTGTTACAAATGTTACAATGCCTGCATCCGTCATCTCCTGAACCATATCTCTTACTAGCGCTCTTTCACCGTAGGACATGCGATACGGCCTGTATACCACTGGCTCTGCATCGTTAAGCTCTATGACCATCTCTGTTTCATTTGTGAAACCAAGATCTTTAAGACCAGAGGAAAAACACTCTTTGAATTTCGATAATAACTTTTGGATCTCGAGTTTCTGCTCTGGGGTGATAGTGTTACCGCACTGTACAGACTCATCCAGGGATTTATCATCGAAGTTTACCGAGTATACATTTTGTTCGTTCATGATGGGGATAGCACGCGTCAGTAAAGATCCCTGTTTTAGACGGACCGAACTATCGGAGACGTTTTGTAGTAGCAAATTACCAAAACCACCGCGTAATTCATACTCGCCCGGTAGTAAATAGTGTTCTTTACCTGTGGTGCCCCTAACGGAGCCGTTCACATACACGAAGCCAGTAAGACTAGTTCGTGACTTCACAGGTATCATAGTTAATTGTTTTGGAGCAATTACTACATCACCGTGAGTCATGAGGAATAACTTCTGATGGAAATCCTGTTCGAACACTACTTCGTTAGGGGTCTTTATGATAGTGAGACCAGGTTTTTCCGTAAACGTATGACCCAAGAGGGCTGGGTGTTTCAAAGCGGCGTCTTCGACAATGAGAATCTCTATATTCTCTTTTATCCCTTGGACAGTTACATCGGCATTACATTTTCCCAGTGGTTTTATGTGAAAGCCACCTATACCTCGCAAGACTGGTAATCTGACCAAGCTTGTATTCAGCTTCAAACGCTTTGCTTCGGATTCCCTAACCAAGGTGCACTGGCTCCCTAAGTCTACTTGACATTTGATCGGCTGACCATTTACAAGTATTTCGAGGACATACTTCTGATTAGTATCATCTGAATAGTCTACTAGAGCAACCTGCTTTTCATTCTTAACTTCACTACTAGGACGTTCAGTATTTTGGATAGCGGGTCGTTTAGATCTACAATACAAATCTAAATGACCTTCGCGGTTACACAGAGTGCATTTCGTTAGGGGTTTATTGCATTTAAAACTCTTGTGTCCTTCTTCGTTACAATTGTGACATTTAATGACAAAAGTGGACCTCTTATTCACGTCAGATTTGTTCCGACTGTTATTTAGCAAAGAGTTCCTTTTATCTTGCCCGGACCTGTCCGCTGTTTCCTTACTTGTGCCTGGCTTAACAGTTTTAAAATATCTAAGAACATCTTCAGATCCACGAAACCTAGCCGCTTGCGCTCCTATCCGTACCGCCCTATCGTCTACGCCGTGTAATAAGCAATCGACTGCTTTTCGACCTACGATACCACATCGGTTCAGGAGATTTATCTTTGCGTAGTAATACTGTTCAAGGGGTTCGCCGTAACGCACACGCTTGGCCAACATCTGGGTTAGTAGTTCCGCATAGTCGTACCTACAGGGAAAAGACTCAATAAGCTTCCTTTTCCATTTTGTCCACGAGTAAAGCATCGTACTCAGGCCTTTATACCATGTCTGAGCAAGTCCAACGAGTTTCGGTAGAGCAAAATGAATTGTCTCGCGTTCATCCCAATTATAGATCTCCGCGGCTTCCTCGACTTTAGTTAACCATGTTATTATGGTTTGTTCGGTAGACGAAGGATCGAATTCCGGAATCACGTTTGTCAAAGAAAGCTTAGAGGTCGATTGTCCCTTTACATTATTGAGGACCTTCAGGAATTTATTTAAGATGCTATGAGTAGCATCAGGCATCTCAACATCCGTCAATTCATGTTTTGTACGGCGTGAGGGAGGACGAGTTCGTCCTCGCTTCAATAAGCGTCTAGTAGGAGTGTCATAGCTATCACTGCTACTGCTGCGATGACGACGTCGTCCTACCCTCGTGACCCGAATTTCATCATCAGATGAGTTGTCACGAAACCGTTTCCTACTACGATAATAATCACTAGAGTTATCATGAAGTCGAGTTCTATCACGACCTTTATCGACAGAATCGTCGCGATATCGGTCCCTTCTACGACAGTTATAAAGTCGATCCCTGTTACGACCGCGTTCGCTACTGTCTCTTCTCGATCGCCGGTTATTAATGTTTTTATTATAGTTTGGCTTTAAAAGAGAGTGCTTGCGGCTTTGCCTGTTTCCAACCAGGCTCCCTTCCGCTCCCTCACTCTCATTATCAGAATCATTTATTAAGCGTTTGCGGACTTGTCTGATATCCAGACTCCCTTCCGCTCCCTCGCTTTTACGAACTTGGCGTTGCTGCGGAGTCCGCCGTGGGCCCTCATTATGGTCCACACTTATTGGCTCATCCTCGTTATTGCAGCGACGTCCATCATCACTGCCCGCAGGCGATGAATCCATCGTCTGTAATTATGATTGAGTTTAACTAAGTGTTCATTAATGTATTTAATTTTAGTTTAATGCTATTTTTATGGTGGTAAGTAGGTTTCCACTTCATGATCAAAGTAAAATATTCATCGCGTCAGCAAGCATCGCATTTCCAGAGTGTAGCCCTGGCAATATGGGATATGTACGCACCGGGACTTACAGCTTAGTATAGCCGTTATTCCAATTTCATTTAATTTTATTTATTGTAATTTTTAATCGTTAATTTTTATTTTTTAATTTTTATTTTTATTTAATTTTATGTATTTTAATTTAATTTTATTGTAAATCGGACTGTATGAAATTATGGATCAATTAGTTACCGAAATAAACGAATTTTAATTTAATTTAATTAATTTAAAATGCGTAGAATGTGGTTATGTTTGTGGCAATTGAGCCTGGTACCTAAGACCCTACTGACCATAAAACCTGACCCTGTTGTCAAGACCTAGCACCCTAGTTATCCTAACGCCCTAACCTACCATACCAAACGTAAGTTACGTTAGTTTCGCGTGAGGGAAGTCTGTTACAAGGAGACCTACGGTAACAGACGGAATTGGGGTAGGAATGGGGTACGTGTACGTCGTGCAATGTACACAGGAAATGGTTTTCTCACTGCCGATCCCACAGACTCATAGGACCGATGACGGCTTAAGGTGTCTTGGCCACAGTGAGAGGAGTTAACTTAATTATATATACATACATTTATACATTATATACATTTTACGGTCACTACACATTGATACCTTTTTCAAGTATGTGCGTTGTGTGTGTATCGAGCCGATGATATGAAGATTGAGTAGGTCAAAAACCGTTTTACGAGATTTATTAGGTGGTAAGTATGCATCTCATATCCAGAGTGTCGCCCTGGCAAAATGGGGTGCATGCTTAAAATAGTCCGTTACATCTCCGTAGGAGTGCCTCGGCAAGATGCAACAAACCTCCACATGGCGATTTTAAACATAACCTAACAATTAAAACGTATGCATCCCATTCCCAGAGCGTCGCCCTGGCAAAATGGGGTGCACGATTTTAACAGGATATTTATCAATTTTGTAATTAAAACAGCACAACTGGTTCCTGAATTAGGTATCTTAAACATGAATGTCAATAACTGAAGTCTTTAGAATTATCAATAGAATAACACGGTACTTACGTGACTGTCGAAATTTATCACATTAAAACACTTTATGGAGCTTTTCCTTTACAATGTATGTTAAGGGTGTGAGCAAAAGGAAAAAAAAAGAAGAACTAATAAGCGCGGGCGGGATTAGCGGATGGGTTTAAACTCTCGTATTTCACGAGTTAAAATCCGCTGATCCCACTTCTGAAATGTAAATGAAAGACTCCATAAACAGTTCAGAAAACATATTTATTTCGAAATATTAAAACACTTTACAGTAAAATAAGCATAAGGATAAATACATGATTACCTTAAAATTAACACCAAGTGAACGCGTACACTATTTCCTTCTATGTTTACTAGGGGCCGCTCGACGATAGAATGCCCGAAATCCCGACATAATTCTCCTCATGGCTTCAAAAGCCCGCCACAACGCGTGCCTCGCTCCGATTGGTTAGCTATGCACCAATCGAATCCACGGACCAATAAGAGCGATTCGGCGTTGCCAGTTAATAAAAATTGAAGTCTGACAAGTTTCGAAGTGAAATGTTGCCAGATAATAAATAAAAAGGTGTAATATAAAATACAGATGCTAACAATAGGAAACGATCAGTGGTGCAGAGTGGTGAGAGCAGTGGTGGCCCAGTGGTAAAGGCCACGATTTACGAGTTGCAGGTCGTGGGTTCTTACCCAGGCAGGCGCTATACTTTGTGTAAATTATTTCCTCACCACTGCTCTCAAAACTGTGAAGGAAAACATCGTGAGGAAACCGGCACGTCCTAGAACCAAAAATTCAAGGATATGTGACATCTACCAACCCGCACTGGGCCCGCGTGGTGTATATCAGCCCACTCCCTCTCGAAGAGAGGAGGCCTGTGTCCCAGCAGTGGGAACATTAAAGGCTGTTTATGTATAGGAAACGATCAATTGGAACCATGCACCTAGCTTCTGACGTTTCATAAGTGCCCGTGTAGGTTTATATCAAGTATTTTTATTAATTGATTGATTTGCCAAGAGCCATTTTCTGGATTATATTAAGATTAGCGGGGTAATTGCGTAACGCACTATCAGTAGCAATAGCTTTCATTTTAACAGCAATCATTGCATTATTTACGTTGTTGAGCAGACTATTTTTTCGAACATATGAAGCAATGGATTAGCAATATCCTTCAAAATCATTCAGATTGTGATCGAAGTGTGTTACGCAGAACCTATTCGCGATATCTGGCAACAACCGCTAAAAGTTTAGCAAAGAGCGAGGTAGACCGTAAAGTAGACTTTTTGCAAACAATTTTGGGACCGAAATTAGAAACAGTAAATTATTGAAGTGCTCCAAACGGTGGATCATCGGCATTCATTCGTCATTAGCAATATCCTTCAAAACTATTCAGATTGAGATTGAAAGTGTTTTACGCAATCAGGGCGCTGATTAAGTTAAAATCGATATTCTTTAAACAGATAGAACTGTAACCGAAGGGGAAAAGAGTTATTGTATTATTACGTACACACCATTGTGGTCCCAATGACCAATGCGTTACTGCATGCGTTTGCAGCCGGTACCGTTGCTACGTAACCAAGCTTGATAACAATTTCTTTAACTATAGAATTCCATGTTCTGTTATTATAATCGATATACTTAAATTGCTTTAGTATCGATTATAACAAGCACATAGTTGCATTCTATTTCTAGATTTGATAGACGATCCTTTTAACGGAACATTGCTTTGACAGTCATTACGGGTAGTCAGAACCCCAAAAGTCTGACAACCAGTCTTGCTAAGGGACATCGTGTTATCCAGTTACTGGATTTTGGAGGTCAGATAGGCAGTCGCTCCATGTAAAATAACGGTATTCAGCTGCATCCGGTTAGACTGGAAACCGACCCCAACATATTTGGGAAAAGGCTAGGCAGGTTGATTTGACACTGAAGTTAAAGACTTTTTGTTTTTGTAAAGTTATTAGGTAATAAAGATTATAGAGATTACCATTATTGATGTGTTGTTTATTGTTTACGAAATATCGTTCACGAACAACTTTATCTGCGCCACAAATATTTTGCACGATAAACCTCTTATCAGTCTTTGATAAACAATTTCTTTGTTTATAAGATCAACATTAAAAATTCACAAAATATCTTAGACAGTGTCTTCGCTGTTATCTAAAAGTTTTAGTGCCTCATAATCAGCCTATAATGTTAGGTACCACTGCTGGGACACAGGCCTCCTCTCGGTGAGAGAGAGTGGGCCGTAGTCCACCACGCGCACCCAGTACGGATTGGTAGATATCACAATACATGTCTTCGAATTTTTGGTTCTAGGACAAGTCTGTTTCCTTACGAGTTTTCCTTCACCGTTTCAAACCTACGACATACAACTCGCAGCGGTTACCACTGGACCACCACAGCACAGTGCCTCGATATGAACAATTAGAAAAAAAAATGAATTATTATTATTACCAATAAATAAAAAACAGTAGAATAAATCGTCGGTTCAAAAGTAAAACACACTAAGTGATATTTTGACCCAAAATGAGATTTTACTACTTTTGCTGTATAGAAGCAACCGTTAAGAACAAATCTCGTAGAAATCTAACTTAAAGAGATATATTAATGATTCTAACGACTATAATTCTGTAAATACATATCTATTATAGTCGCGAATCATATTTTGATCAAGATACAACCTGACAGTGATCTGCAAATTGCAAAAAACGTAAGAAAATTTAAATTTCGCGGTCTATCACTTCACATTCACCTTAAACTGATATTTCAAGTAATTACAATAACAGCGGTCGATGACTCCACAACAAAAGTCATCATATTAATTTATTTTATCATGTTTAGTAATAGACACCCATCATGTCTGCGAAGTTTCCGCTTGCTAATTTAATTTTACCCGTATACTACGTGAATTTATTTTCACCCCTGGTATTTACTTATTACAAAAAACTATTTTGCATTTTTCATAATTTTATTTGATTTATGAATGAGCATTTTTCTGTTTGCAGTTTTTTCATAGTGAGCTTTGTATTTTTACGTTATTAATTAGTTATGTTTGTGTTTCAGATGCCCCGCGGCCGGGACGAAATGCAAGTAAACGTGGCAGGGCTACGGAGAAATATTAAAAACCTCGCGCACAACTATTCCGATGCCCAGGTATGGTCTACTTATACTGCTTACGACTGTGGTAGTTACCCCACAAGACCAACTGTATCATCGAAGATTTTTATCGTCCTACTTATATATTTTACTAGCTTCTGCCCGCGACTTCGTCCACTTGAAATTTCACCCTTTCCCCCATTCACCCTCGACCAGCGGTTTAGGCAGTGCGTTGATATATCAGTCATTCAGGACTGTTTTGTAAAACAGCGGATTCTAAAATCCATCTGCGACATACAGAGTGTCCCTGGAAGTATGGATCAAATCGAAAAGGGGCGTGGGCAAGGTCATTTCCAAACTTTTTAACCCTGAGAATGTCGGTGAATTTTTTTACGGTTCAAAAGTTATGACCAATTTTCATTTTATTTTCAATCACCTCGTATAGTGCTCAAAGAAAATAAACATAAAAAATACTATCAGGGCTATCTAAAAAAAATTTATTGATAGCCCCAATAGTTTTTTGTTACGATTTTTTTAAAACGATTCGGTTTCTCTTCTCTTTTTTTTAACGTTTGGAAATGAACTTGCCCACGCCCCTATTCGATTTGATCCATACTTCCAGGGACACCTGTATAAAGCTGAACAGTATGTTTATTTAAACGTGCTAATATCTAAAACTACCAGCCAGATTTGAAACATTATTTTTGCATTTGATATCCCAATTCTTGAGGAAGGCTATAGGCTAGTTTAGTTTGTGATTTTCCTGTGTGATTCACAATAAATACTTTTTCTTTCTTCTTTTCGTATGACAATTATTGGTTGCAAGGACCAATTTTCCTCACAATCTCACATAATTAATTTATATTTTCCAGGTAAAAGTGCGCGAGGCAACATCAAACGATCCATGGGGCCCTTCCAGCACATTGATGGCGGAGATCGCCGACCTCACGTACAACGTGATGGCTTTCACAGAGATCATGCAGATGATCTGGAAGCGGCTCAACGACCACGGCAAGAACTGGCGACACGTGTACAAAGCGCTGGTCCTTATGGAGTACCTCATAAAGACCGGCAGTGAGAAGGTCGCCATGCAGTGCAAAGAGAATATCTTTGCGATACACACGTTGAAGGACTTTCAGTATATGGAGGAGGGGAAGGATCAGGGTGAGTTCTTTGGTCTTTTAAAAAGTTAAATAAATACTTCTTTAGCAATGGGTTTTTAATGGATATGCTACATGTTAGGAATTAGGACGAATGGAAAGGAAAGAAAGAAAGAAAATACATTTATTTAGCACAGAGTAAAAGACCAAATAGATGGATGGTGGATGGATTGCCAGTGTTAGGAATCAGACCTCCTGTTTTTGTGCATATAGGCAAATGGAGGTCAAGCCAGTTTCACCAAGTTGTTTTCCTTCACTGGGATAAAACTCAACTCTTAATCAAAATGATATCTATACTTACATATCTATACAAATAAATAAAATTGAAGTGTCTGTTTGCAATGTCAAAATAACAGCTTTTTATCACACTAATATTATAAAGGCGAAAGTTTGTGAGTGTGTGTGTGTGTGTGTGTTTATATGTTTGTTACTTCTTCACGCTCAAACCGCTGAACCGATTTAGATGAAATTTGGTATAGAAATAGTTTGAGTCCCGGGAAAGGACATAGGATAGTTTCTATCCCGATATTTCCACGGGATCGAAACTTATGCGGTTGAAACCGCGGGGCGCAACTAGTTGCATATGAAACTTATAACAAAAAAACCATTTTTTTGTCTGTTTGTTTGTTCCGGTTGATATCCTAAACGGTTGGACTGATTTTGACGGGACTTTCACTAATAGCTGATGTTATAAGAAGTAACTATGCTATTTTTATTTTAGAAAAATAATTAGAGTTCCGCGCTACAAAAATTAAAACTCGTGAAATCCAATTTGTTTTCCGACATGCACTCGAACGAAGTCACGGGCACAGCTAGTTAAATACAAAACCCATACCTCGACCTTAGCCAGGTGTTGTGTGAGGAGTAAAGTACATATTCCTCCTACTCTCAAATCAGTTTGGCATCAATTTAGGACTCCGACAGCCTTGTTCGAAGCAACTTTGCCTCATCTATAGCTAGCGGCCCCGAAGCCATGCTAATTAGTCTAATGACTGACGAAATGCAACGACAGCGATGTAGCAACGTGGCAACTTATTAATAAACAATTTAGTACCACGTGCAGAATGTTAATGATATGTAGGACTAGCTTCTGCCGCGGCTTCGCTTGCGCGGATGTCTGAAATAATCCCACGGGAACGTGCTGCCGGGACAAAAAGTAGCCTATGTCCTTCCCTGGGATCGCCATATGCCATCTATCTCCTTGCCAAATTTTTTCGAAATCTGTACAGTGGTTTAGGCATGAAAATGCAACATACATACAGTTTTTTTCGAATTTATAATATTAATATGGATATTATAATATTAGTATGGATTGTAGGCGTTGCGTTATCTGTCGATGTGATAACGACAGGGGCTGTAAACCTGTGGTTGGCGGTAGAATTAATTAATTGGCTCATTGTATTGTCATCATCATTAATGTTATTGCTAATAATAGATATACACCGTGTTCTTCACTTTATCCATAAACTTTGTCAAACGCTTCTATAGCTTTTACATAATAAATCTAACAAAGGAAGTAGTATTTAAAAAGGCTTCGTCACTAAGATATTTGTAATTTCATTTAATGAAATTTAATTGAGCTATGCAGTAAGAAAGGGTCTTAACTTAGTTTTGACAAGTTTCAGCCCGCCAAATCTTATGAATGAAAAAATACGTCGTTACCAATTCGGATAAAGATGCATGCATATCGGGTGATTTACGTCATAGTATTTAGTTTGTATGAAAATTAACAAAAAATTAATAATATTAATTCATTAATGTGTCCATAATGAAAAATGCTTAGTTCCATGGTCTGAACATGGTCGAAGTTTATGTATATCGTCCGGAACACGGTGTATATTTATTTATTAAGGCACATCAACAACTTCTGTGTATAATATAACAATTAATGAAAAATAAAAAGAATAAATGATGATGAATGTGTATGTAATGAGAGTTAAATTATTCTCAAAGATAGGCTATATATCAGTGGCTAAAATGCTGAAATATTCATGTAAATATTAATGTCATTTTCAAAACACAAATCAAGGTTCGCTATCCCTGAAACGGATTATGCAGCTGTGGGTTGTTTGAGGTCTGTTCAGATTATGTACCAGTTTGGCAGTGACATTCATTCCGTTCGGACTTAAATTGTTTTTGAGTGAGTTGGTCTGTGCTATACGAAGTAAGCGAAGTGCCCGTATGTCGTAGAAGGTGGCTAAGTGGCATACACAACAGTTCATTGCTCTTTATAAAAATTCTGTCCCACACTGTGCTTAGGATATCCATTTTTCCGTACTAAAATCGCGAAACGCAAACCTTCAAGAAATTTAAACATTCTGCCCACAAAACGCCCCCTTTTTCATACACCACCACCCACTTTTCTACGTAAATCAAGCCCTGATGTTTTGCTTATCCTGCAATTTCCCAGTTTATTAAGCAAAACTCTTGCCGTTGAAGCTTATAACGCGATAGTATTTCCAACAGCTACTGCCAAAATCCACGCTTTTCTGACGGAAACGCCTCTCGTTCCCGCTCGGCCAAGAGGGCGAGTCGAAGCTTCTAGAACATTCTAGAAGCTTCCTTTCAAAACATACGACGCGCCCTTTTTCGACATCAGCCGTGTGTCGTCCGTCAACTGGGCTGCGCACCGAAAAGTGACTGATATTTTTTTTTTATTGCTAAATGGGCGCGCTCTTGACCCCGATCACGCCTGATGGAAAGCGATAGATGAAGTCTATGATGGAACGAGCGTGCCCAGAAGATGCCTGTTCACTCTTGATTTGAAGGCAGACGGGTTAAATGTGGGAGGGAACACAGATGCCGGCAGAGAGACTATCTTCGCATATATTTTTGTTACTGGGAATGAAACATTTATAGTATGTGTATTTGTGTATATTAAAAGCTGTATTTTAATACATTTTTTTTACAGGTCTCAACGTCCGTGAGAAGGCGAAATCACTAGTAAACCTGTTGAAGGACGACGAGAGGCTAAAGAACGAGCGAGCGCGAGCATTGAAGGCGAAACAACGGTTCGCGCAGAGTGCGAGCGCGTTCGGCAGCGACGGCGCCTTGGACACGCCCAGCAGTCCTAGCTACCCCGCCGTGAGTGCAACTAATATATTTTGAGAGCGGAAGGCGTAATGTAGAAATGGTCTAAAAATGATTTTGTTGTGCCGGTTATATTTTTTTGAAGTGAAACTTCTTTACGCACGCTTGACTTGGGGAGTAAGCTGGCGAACGCGTGACGTAAGCGTTACGAAAAGTGTGATCGGGCGAGGCGAACAGGAGTTGAGTGGGGGATATAAGCAAGAGAAAGCAGTGGGCGCGCACATTTTCTTTCTCTCTTCCTCTCATAGCCAAATACGTTTGAAGTTTCACTTCAGTCGTGTGGTCATAAGCACACTTGGTTTTTTTTCGTTTGTGGGCGTTTCATTGCTTTTAGTCTCGATAATTTATTTTTTCTCCTTCTCGCTTTTAGTTTAAAATGGATTAATAATTTTGTCTGTTTTTTGTTAACCGTCAACTTTATGGGGTGTTTCTAATGTACTGCTTCTATT
The DNA here is from genome assembly GCA_947508005.1 of Amphipoea lucens. Classification (NCBI taxonomy): domain Eukaryota; kingdom Metazoa; phylum Arthropoda; class Insecta; order Lepidoptera; family Noctuidae; genus Amphipoea; species Amphipoea lucens. The sequence goes on along the minus strand of OX382358.1, from coordinate 992,359 downwards.
TTCGTTAGTTTTATGTGCTTTTTTCCCGTAGATATGTGTTGTGCTTAAAATTGCAAGTAGTATTAATAATATATTAACTTTTCTTTCTAACCGACACCTAGTTTATCTCGTTTATTATCATTCAATTGTGTTAAATAAAGTTATAATAATATCGTCATTCTCATCAACCACATGTCACTTCATCTCTCATCTGTCAATGTGTTAACTTTCAATATCTTCTGTTCCCTAACCTACCGTTGTGTCCCTTTCAGTTCGGCAGTGACGGCGCACTCGACGCCACGTCCAGTCCCACCTACCCTGCGGTGAGCACTTTGTACTAATTCACTTCTGTAGCGCTACAAGGTTCGTTTGCCGCGTGTCCAAAATCGGAATTAACGACGCCATCTTGTTTTTTCAATACATTTCACAAAACATTGCACAAATGTTTACTAACAGTGGCCCGTGTCAACGACATTGGAGCGCCAAAAGATCCTTGTAGCAGTAAAACCTTGTTGTCTTTGTCGTCTTGGGCAATGCCTACAGCACAATCTAGAACCATACAGTCGGTCATTGACGCTGTCTAGTGTCTACACAGAGCAAGCGTGCGGGCTGTGTGGGGTACGGCGCGGGAGGAGCGCCTTGCTGTGAAGTTCCCTAGAACTATCATCATCATCATCATCTTGGACATAGGCCTCTCCAATTGCACGCTATTCAGCTCGATCCTTGGCAACTCTCATCCAGGTACTAGCAGCCACCCTGCGAAGATCGTCGCTTCACCTTACCTGAGAGCGTCTTACCTTACGTTTGCCGATTCGCGGTCTCCACTCAAGAACACGTCTACCCCAACGATCATCGGTTCTTCGGCTAATATGGCCGACCACATAAATACAGCTTACTTATTTTGTGAGCTATGTCGACAATTTTGGCTCGCTGACGGATCACCACATTCCGGATCCTATCCCTCAGAGAGACTCCAAGCATAGCTCATTGAAACTATGGACCAGCCGTACCGTGAGCCCACGTTTCGGCTCCAGAAGACTTAAGTCTTTAGGCTCTGCGGAATACGCGGCGAAACATCCCAATCGCTGCCCAGCCCAGCTAAATTCTTCTGTTACCCTCCTTCTCAAAGTTGCAGTTTGCCCGACGTAAACGTATTTTCGAACAACCTCGACAGCACCGCCATTGACAGCAATCGATCCCGGAGTAACGTGTTCGTTGAACATAACCTGGGTTTTGTCCAAGTTGATCCGGACACCAATGCGTACAGAAGAATCAAATAGGCCGTCCAGAATTTGCTGCAAGTTCTGCAGGGATTCAGCCAGTATGACGATGTCATCTGCAAATCTCAAGTGTGAGATGTACTCGGAGTTAATGTTAAAGCCGCGTCCTTCCCAGTCCAGCTCCTTAAACACATTCTCCAATGTGTTAGAGAACAATTTCCTGACGCAGGGGGATATGTTCAGTTCGCTGGTACTGAGTTTGGACGGTCATTGTCGCGTTTTCATAAAGACATCTTAGAACTTGGATGTATGGCTCCAAAACAGACAGGGTTCGGGAGCTATGACCGACTGTATCTTTCTTGGTCTGGCGAATTCCAGTTTGCATTTTGTAAAAAAAAATCTCGTTTAATTCCAGCTAAGCGGAGATTCAGCGGAGTGGTCGGGTGGCGGTCGGGAAGCCGAACTAGCGCGACCACTAACAGCCGGCGAAGAAGAACTGCAGCTACAGCTTGCGCTCGCCATGTCGCGCGAGGAGGCCGAGCGGGAGGAGAGGCGGCGTCGCTCCGACGACGTGCGGCTCCAGCTCGCCATCAGCCAGTCGCAGCAGGACTTCCAGTGAGTAGCGCTCAGTACTACTAGCGAGGCAATGGGCTATAGCAAGAGGGAGCTAATAAACTTAACTCTCTCTCGAACGATCAAAAATAATCGCCGTCCGCTGCGTTTGCGGAACGTCCGCGACGTATGCGCGGAAATATCAAAGAGCTCCGCTTCATGGCGCGGACCGCCCGTCGCGGACAATCACCTAGCGCTGACGGACGGCCAATTCTAATCCCTTTACCAAACTCCCGACCTATTACAGTCCTTCCTAGTTCCTACCTCATCTTAATCCCATCCCCTCCAGACTAGAAGCCTACCTCTGCGAAGAAGCAGTCCGTCTGCACACATACAAGCGCCGTGCGCCATCCGCACCAGAATGGACCATTGTGAACATGACCAGACCTCCAACATGGTCCACCGTGGCCCCGACCACCGGCACGATCTGGTCGGGGGGAGACACGACTGGCCCGAACTCGCTGACTGCGGTCCCGAGCGCTGGCCCGAACTGGTCGACGATGGTCCCAAGCAATGGCCCGAATTGGTCGGCCCCTACAGACTCGTCGCCGCGGTGTTGGTTCTATGGGTGCATGGAGTGCCTCAGACCGAATGTAATACAGTCAGTGCCGAACACGTCACTAGTAGTAGTTGATGAGTAGTAGCACGATCCCGAAACCTCGAAAGTTCTAGATTTCTACCTAGAACTTTCGAGGTTTCGGGGTCGCAAAGAGGATGTAATTTAGACTAGTAACTAGCTATGTAATGAAAAAGATAGAAAATTATAATTCATGAGAAAATTTCTAAGCAATGTCCACAAAGGACCGATGTTTTTTTTTTTTGCAACCAGATTTTGAGGCTCAATTTCTCCTCCATTCATAGACCGCATGTATTTCAGGCAACTCATTGGAATCCTTGAACTCTCAACGTCTTTTGTTTTATTTCTCTAGTGCCAATTTGCAAGTTTACCTAACTTCACGGAGAATGTATCCACATTGAAGTTAATCGACAAATTAATACTGTTATCAAAACCTACAATAGGCAACAAGTAATGATGTTCAACTTGTACAGGACGACGGACGGTCTACCGCCACCTAAGAAGGGCCAGTCGTCGCAGCAACAGTCGCACTTGCTCGACCTGTTGGATGTGAACCTCAGTAGTCCGGTCGCCGGCTCCGCACCTCCCCAGGTAGACGCCTGGGCCGAACAACCACGACCGGTAAATATCATACTTACATTTATTTTGATTAATTATGTAGATACTGAAACACAAGAAAGAAAAGAAAACTTAAGTGCAACTCGTTCGTACCGGTACGAGTTCTACCATACCGTCTGTTGGCATTTTGACAACCCATACCATTTCAGGAAACAACATAAGTCGAGAACTAATAAGACCAATAAATCATTGCATTGACAAAAAATAAATCATTGCATTGACATAAAATAAATAATTGCATTGACATAAAATAAATCGTTGCATTGACATAAAATAAATCATCGCATAGACATAAAATAAGTCATTGCATTGAAATAAAATAAATCGTTGCATTGACATAAAATAAATCATTGCATTGACATAATAATCACGCATGTATACTTCGAAGGGTTAGGCAGAGGTAGGTGTACGTACAGTAAACCCACAAAAATAAGACGAAATAATAAAAAATGCCCCATGTATAACCAAAGCTCTTTGAAACAAATATTTCTTAAATCCGTAATAGAAACATTATTTTTTAGAACTTTATTTATGTTGTTGTTTTTTTTTTATTCTACCACTGTATGCAGTTGGAATTTGGCATATTTGCCGACGCGATGGTAAGATGTTCAAGTAAAGCTATAACTGTTTGTAAAGCTATGTTGGACATATGTATATTTTTGTTTTACGACTTTCAGTCAAAAATGTAATTTTGTTCCGATACTACTTCTTCCTTGCACACAATAATTATATAATATTATTAACCGATTTCGCGTAGGCTAATTCCTCAAAAATAATGAAATGCTACAACAAAAACCAGTATCAGAATCCATAATAAGGTGAACTAATTGTTCATAAAAATAATTGAATGAATATCTAATGCAGGAAACATCATCAGACGCGTGGTCAGCTGTGGGTAGTCCAGCGAAAGACCCTTGGGCCCCTGCGGCCGCGCCTCCCGACCCCTGGGCCCCTGTCGCAGGAATGCATGTAAGTACTTGTCTCTAAATGAACCATAATTTCAATTGATTTTACACTAAATTGAACATTATTTTGTTATTATATTAGTCTTCGCAGTTGGATTTTGGTATATTTGAGGACGCAATGGTAAGATATAGAAAAAAAGTTGTATACCGTATGTTATGCTATGATTGTAACTTTAATAATATTGTTTTTCTTCACTTACAACTTGACTTGTAGACACTGAGATTTGCTCACATTTTTATTTATTTTGTTAACGAGGTACTAAAATTATTTTTTTATATTTGTAAAACTATAATCCCTGGAAATACCGATCCGATTACAAAAACTCTTTCACTTCTAGAAAGCTAGACTACTTCCGTGTGACATAGGCTCCTTCTTATGCTAGAAAGAATGCACAGTTGCAGCTAGATTACATCATCAGCATCATATTATTGTGTTTTCAGGCCAAATCTCCTGTCTCCGTGCTATCGTCTCCGTCCTCATCAGAACTGGAGCAGTTCGACGCGTTGTCGCAGCGGCCGCGCACCAACCACAACAACAACGCTGAGTCAGATCCCTTCGACTTGACCGCATTAGGTAAGAGCATTGTCATCAATGTTGGAATCGGTTTTTTACGAACGTTATTGAAGGACGTAGGGAATGTGCTGTATTTGTGCAATGTTTTAAGGGTCTCATCACCGAGTTCTCTAATTACTTTCATCGTTTAAAAGATATTTAGAGATGGCATGAGACTTCGTAGCGATTTAAAATTGAGTTTTATTTGAGAATTCGTATATCTATAGTTCATTGTTCCGCGTAAGCTCGTCATTGCTTGGCTATGTATCGATAATCTGAGGAGTAATTTTCGTAATTTTATGAACGTGCACAATCTGATATCAGTCTGTCTGTCAAAAAAACCTCGAATTTCCCTACATTTTGACATTTGTTTGTCGCCGAGATGAGACTGCAACTAGATTTTGGACGTTTTAAATTACGAGAATAATTGGTCTTCTGCTAACTGTCCTTAAAACCTTGTTCAAAAATTTGTATTCTATGAGGTATTTGTAATCCCCTCTTTTTTAGTTTTGATTTATTCGGTTTGTTTATCCATCCATAAATGTTTTGAGTGATCATGAATCACGACAATATTACCGTTTTTCCAGGCGACAACCTAACTCCCAAGCCGGTGTCCCCGCCCGTGGGCAGCCTGGGCGCCAGCAAGAAGTCCCCGTCGGCCTTCCTCGGCGAGAACTCCGCGCTCGTGAACCTCGAGCGCCTCCTGCAGCCCGCGCCCGGCGCCGCGGCCGCGCCGCCCAACCCCTTCGCGCCCGACCCGCCGCCGCCGCCGCGTCCGCAACACATGTTCGCGCAGCCGCAGCCGGTCAGTGCGCCACACGGGCATGTTGCTACATGGCACTTCTGAACGACAAAAAATTGAATTTTAGGGGAATTAGAATTCAAAAAATCATTTCTTTGTGCTCACAAGGATATCTTGTGCAACATTTCAAGCTTCTAGACAATGGTTTAGGTTGTACGTTGTCTGTCAGTGAATGAATGAATGTATTTAAAATTTTGCTAATAATTGTTGAACCACGTCCTATATAAAATGATAAGTTTATTATACTCTATCCATTACCACAGTTTTTTGAATTTACATAATGGAGAGTAGTACTGAAGGTGATATAATGGTATTCCAAATTAAGCTGTAGTGTAGGTTATTATGAATAACTTGTGCAAAACATTAATATATGAGTGATTTTGTAAAAGTTTTGATAATATTTTCCATTCCTTATGGATGTGAAAAGAACCTTGGTATAATTACCTGGATGAATATCATAGGCTTCTTTATTTAGAAATTTGGTAAATCAATATAGAGGAAATATGACAGCTATACATGACGATTCCTAAATATCGTTAATACACTAACAAACTTCAGTTCGAGTGCTTAAAAAATTCTAATATCAATGTTTCAGGCACGACTAACAATGAACGAGCTAAAACAACAACAGATGGGTCTAACCGGCCTTAACTTCGGCACGGCATCCCCTTCGTTCGGCGCGCCCTCCGCCGCGCCGCTGGGCCTGGCCCCGAGCGGCCTGGCCCCGGGCGGCCTGGCGCCGCTGGGCAACGGCGCGGATCCGTGGGCCCCCGTGGCCCCGGTGGCGGCCCCGCGCTCCACGTCGCCATGGTCCCCGCCGCACACGCGACACACACCCAACCCCTTCCTCTCCTAGCCGCTCACCACACAGGTAATTATTCTAACTGATCAGACAGCTGTGTAACCGAGGAGTTTGTTGCGCCACTTCATCCCAGCTAAAGTACTAGGAAGTAGTGAAGGACAGCTGTTTTGGGGTCTCTTTTATGTAATTTTTACATTCAATGTTCAGCCGAATTTAAATAAATGACCTTTGATTTTGATTTTGGTACTCTGCCTTTCTTCATTTTCAATCTGAAGATATGCTCGTTTAGACCTTGTGTTGAGCTTCAAATTAACAGACAGTCACCACCACAGGCACTTCAATCAGTATGCAAACTAATCCATAAACTCTTGATTGTATAGCAGTTGTTTTGTTCACAGGGTACAAGGTAACGCGGCGCATGGCGGGAGAGCGGCGCCCGGCCCACCCCGTACTCGCGGCCCGGGCCCCCGGCCGCCGGGCCCCAGGCCGCCGGGCCCCAGGCCGCCGGGCCCCCGGCCGCCGGGCCGCAGGCCGCCGGCCGGGCCGCGCGCGCGCCCGCCCGCGCACACAAACTGTTCTACTATCACGACTACGTGTACTTGACCAAATCATAAACTGTACGCGCGCGTGAGCTCGCGCCGCTCGTGTCGTGTGAACCCGTGACGTCATCGCCCCACAGTGCGTCGTCTAGTTGTAACGAACGATAGTTTATTCCTCAGTCTGCGCTTGTTTGTACGGAATTAGTATTTTTGTTTCTTTTATATGTCCTATTATACAATCACCAATTTTGATTACCAATAAAATGTATGTATATTAATTGTATTTGTTGTAATAACTAATTTACGCAAATGGTGTGTGGTATAATCTTGAGAAATTATGTTTTAATATAATGTGGACACAATATGGTGGTAGGTAGAAGATTCGGGTGTCGACGCGCTTGGCGTAATTTTATTGACAAAAAATTATACAGAGGATTTTGTTAAAAAAAAAATGTATAAAATGAATGACGATATTTAAAAAAATATAATGAATATAAAATGTATTAGAAACATGATACGTCACGAATATTTTTGCTTTTTTGTGCAAAAGAAATGTTTTGTTAGTGTCGATGTGTCGACACCCAATAACTATAGACGCAGTATACATAATGTAAAATGAAATGTTTTTTATTAATAGACTGGATAATGCTGTGAGCTGTCGTGTTTATATGTAGCTGACGATTCTGTGTGTTTGTGCGTGCAAATATCGTAAATAGATTAGATGTAAACTATAAGAAATTATTCGTAATTTTATATTGTACAAATGTCTGATTAATTCCTATTTCGATATTGTACAGATTCCAATTGAATAAAAATATAATTTAATAAAATGATAGTGTTTTTGTGCTTTCATGTATTATTATAAGAACTGAGTGCCAGAAATCTATCTAAATGAGATGTTGATATGTTATGAACCCATAACCAAGCAATAAAACATAATTGTAATCTGTAATTAATTATCTACATCTACTTAATATTCTGGCGATTCTGGTTAGATCAGAGTCGTGCGCTAGGCTGTATGGCTATGTAATAGAGTGCACACACAAACATACAGAAGAATAGACCGTAGCCTAGAGAAGTAGCGGCAATAGTCTTAGGGTACTCTAGAGAGTTTGGGGCCGGCTTCGAAAACTGCCCGTATTCGCGGTCACTACAACATCCTCGACTACTTGTGTACCGGTGAATCTAAGTTTCGACGTGAACTGTGATGATGTTTGTAGCTAAAAACTGTCATCATGTGTGCCTAACATAAAAATCAATTTCAAAATCTCTAAATTATTCAACAAAATTGTAAAAATAAATTAAAAAAAAAAACTTAAAGCTACAATAAGGCAATAAATTAAGTAAAAAATAAAATAAAAGAATTAAAAAAAATAGGAAATTTAAATTAAGTGTTAGCTATGTGCATCGTCACTGATCAGGCCCCAAACTAATTCGGGTGTTAAGGGTTTTGGTAAGGTTCTCGTTGAGTTTTACAGAGTGATTGAAATGGATCGTACTGAACATGTACCAGCGGTTTCTATTGATGCAAACGTTATGTTATCACACATTGTGGTGTTATCAAGAGAATGCTTTTGGTCACATTCCCACTGAAGCATTCTTTTTGAGCTCAAAATCATTCTTCGCAACTACACAAGCAAAATATAGAAAATCTCATTCTGTGAAACTCGGGCGAGACATTGTCGCGACGACTAAGGTGACAAGTTGTTATTCGTGCCTTAGTAAAGTTTTGTATTACAGTAATTGTATTGTACGTCGCCCTCCACTTCTCTCCCCTCTTCTCTTGTATTCACGGTCATGGGGGTAACCAGCTGGCTTCTCGTAGTCATTAAAATAAGGGACCGGGTGGGAGTTATTCGGGATAGTATTGAGAAGCTGGGTGGGGAAACCTGGACAGTGGACACCCTACTACATAAGTCATCCTTAGTATTATAAATTTGCCCAACATTCTAACATAAACTAATGATTCCTGAGCCTCTAGGTGATAAAGCCCCTTCCTAGTTACACCCATGATCAACGATATCTGTCCATACTTTTAATTTAAATGATTTAAAGTCACAACATTAGTTTCAAGAGTTAACTCTTGAGCTCTGCTTACCTCGAAAGGGGATCAAGCTTAAATTTTATACTATGTCAAATGGAAATACAAAGGTTATTTTGTCATACAGAATACGTTGACTACTAATTTTGCAATTTGTTTACAAAATTTACATTTTTTTTTAACATTTTACACTAGACTGCTTTTCGAAACGACATTTAAGTAGTAAGTAATACATTTATGTGTTTGGGAGCTAAGAATTGTCCTATGGCAGCGTTCACACCAAACGTCCGTCTGTCGACAGTGAAAATGTACGCTAACGACCAACTGACTAGTACCTGCCCGTTTGGTGTGAATACGACCTTAATGTTCGATGTTACTTCAATAAATATGTTGTTTCAGCTTGTTAATATTTTAATTTGAGTTTCAATTCTATATTGGGTTCATATGAACTACGCTGCGTCCAATCAGAATGCGTTTGTAACATACAAATGATTCTTGTTTATATTACTGAGCTGAACTATCAATAGGTATGTATGTTATAATTTGCTATCCTCATTATTGTAGTATTCAACGTATTAGATGAATTATATACGATTAGTTTACACGCTAACTGTGTTGCCATACGCGACGCAAAAACGATACCTTGCCAGATAAGTAATCGCATTTATATTAAATAATAATTACTATAATATCCATTTGATAATACTGCAGTTTTTCCAACGGTTCTTCGCACTGGCAACATATTTAGCGTTTGTTTTTTTTTTTTCGCTTATTAACTATCAGGTTGATGTGGTTGTTGTTTATCCGTTATTTAGATAAATTATTATTTTTAATATTATTTCCTGACCATTAAATGCATCGATGCTAATTCAACGTGTCACTAGCTAGGGAGAAACTGTAAAGATTAATGTAACTATTTAATTAAAATATATAAGTTTTTCAATACATCTAAGTGTATTATTTAACAACACTAATTCTTCACCAAAACTTTCAATCTCAAAAACTAGACGTCCTAGGTCAAAAATAATAAAAGGATGATACCTCCTCTAATAGCCATGTGTTATGCACCGTACAACTGAATAGTAGTTACTGGTGTCGATTCTGTCAAACTAAACTAAAAGTTCAGTGCATCTTTTTCTTTCTGTTTCATTAAGAAAAGGACAGAAGATACATTTTAGTGGTCCTGTCAAATTAATCGGCGCAAATAACTGATTATCCGACTTAGGCTTCTAACTAAGAAGCCCAAAAGTCTGATAACCATTACCAATGGGTTAAGTGTTACCCTTTACATAGTTATAAAAAGGCTAGACAGATGATAAATGAATACATTATCTACGTGCATAACATGACGCCTTTCTTATAATAATTAATAGTAAACGTCCTAAAAGATCGTGGATGAGATGATTGATTGAATTGACGTGGTTTCTAAGTAAGGAATCATAGAGTGGTCAGTGTCATCGGACAAGGGTCATTGGAATTCATTCACTAAATCTCAATACCTTTCTAATGATAAAAGTATATCATTCATTTCTATTGGGGCGGATACCAGCCTCCATACATTTCCTGGCATCATCTTTTTTATCCCCCGCTTTTACCATAGGTATAGGTTTCCCAATTTAATAAAGGCGAAAGTTTGTGAGTGTGTTGGTATGTCTGTTAGGTACTTCTTCACACACAAACGGCTGGAGCAATTTTGATAAATTTGGTAGGTATGGAGGTAGCTGACACAATAGATTAACACGCAGGATATTTTTATCCCGATATTTTCACGGGATCGAGATTTATGCGGGTGAAACCGCGGGCGGGCGCAGCTAGTATTTTATATATCCCCATTTTGATAATATAAAACAAGTCAAAAGTGATAATAACCTTGTTTTGTTTTAACAAACGTGTACTGTGGATGGGTGTGGCCTGTGGGGTGCACGTTCTTAAAACAAAACAAGGTCAGTCGGTTATTAAACAGTCTCAAACTCAATTTACAGGCACTTTTGAACTGTCAAGGAGTCGGTCAGTCACAAATGTGAATCTAGTTGTCGCTTCCAAATCGTAGTAGGTACCTACTACGATTTGGAAGCGTGGAGGTGTGGAAGTGTGGAGAAGAATGGGCAAGAAACATCAAGGACACATTGATTTACGCAATGTGAACACGGTTCTGGTGGGCATTTACCGCGCTACAAAAGCGTGGTGATTCTACGCAACCGCTGTGATTGAACACGAAAAGGGCAATAAGGGTCAGTTCACACCGAGACGCGACGCGACGCGACGATACGTGAAGAGGCCAGTGATTTCGCGCGGCGCAGTGGGACCGGGGACGTGTCTACATTCGCTACGTGCTCCCGCCCCGCCCCGCGTCCTCCCGCAGTCTACCATTTGCAAGGGCATGAGAATGACGTATATTTGTAATAATAATTAATACACGGTCAATTACCTAGGTAGATAGACAATGAATATTAACGTCCGTCATTTTTAATTAACAATTGAAAACAAACCTTTAATCTTTAGTCTACCTAGATACCTACCTCTTTATTTAACATTCCTCAGTAACTTACATAAGTACAATAATAATATTTTTTCACATTTTGCATTAATTAAAAAGTAGGTACGTAGAACCAAAACAAAAAATTATGGTTGTTTAAATTTTCCCTATACTAATTCTTAATTATACCCTAAACGTGTGGACCGATTTACATGATTCAAACGTACAAAATGGTTTTAGACCTAGACCTATCATTTGATACCAACATCGTTAAGATATCTCGATAAACAAAAAATCACATTTTGAAGTTGCTCTCGTAATTATCCAACACTAGCTGCGCCTCGCGGTTTCACCCGCGTAAATGTCGATCCAGTGGGAATATCGGGATAAAAACTATCCTATGTCCTTTTCCGGGACTCAAACTATGTCTATACCAAATTTCATCTAAATGGGTTCAGTGGTTTAAGCGTGAAGAAGTAACAAACATATAAACACACACACTCACAAACTTTCGCCTTTATAATATTAGTGTGATTAGTGTGATGTATTGCGTACTTCTTCTTCGGTCTTCCTCTTCTGCAAGAGGTCCGATTATAACAAGATCCCAGTCTGTCATTATAATATCACTCGATCACTCGACCGTACTGCATCAATTCTGCATGAAGTCTGGACGGAAATAGTAGAGACAAGTCGCCAACGGCAGCCTCGGCTGCGCTTCGCGGCGTCGCGCTGCGCCTCGCGGCGTCGCGCTGCGTCGTGAGGCGCAGCGCCGCTCTCGCACGCCGCGCGTACCGGTGAAGTACCGCTGCGTCGCTCTACGGCGCGAGGCGCAGCGCGACGCCGCGAGGCGCAGCGCAACGTATTCTGAACTCTCACAATGCAATGTGTACCTTTTCGTGTACAAAATAAAGTATATTTTTGAGTCACTCTTTTAAAGCGTGCGCGCAGCGTCGCGTCGCGTCGCGTCTCGGTGTGAACTGACCCTAATACGCATTCCTCAATCCTCCTAACATCTCGCTCATGATTCCTTTGACCGACGAGCTCGTTTATAATTTAGATTGTTTTCACCCTCAATTGTACCTTGTGTTCGATTGAGCAGTAGGATTTATGAGGAATAAGCCATGTACACAACCAAATGTAAATAAAACACTGTCTTACAATATGATTATAATTTATTCATTAATAGTTTACAAAGACGTTATCGTACAAATATTTCAGAATCAGCATTGCATACAAAATACCCTCGATAAAAAAATCATATTTCTCGTTTTGTTCATTATAAAAGGAGTCAACGCTTCCCAAACGTTGTCGTAAGTACAGACTTAAACGCAAATTGGAAACCGTTTATATACAAGACTATGCACCAGTTACAAAAATCTCCGTTTTTATGTAAAAAAAAAATATAAAAAAATGGTTTTTAATCCCATGTCGTAATTCTAAAAGCATGGAATGGACGATTATATAGTTGGGAGCGAATCAAGCTTACCCTAACGTGATAACTTACAATAACTTACCTACCTTACATGATCATTAATTAGAAGCCAGACTCGGTGCGAAGTACACCTCCTACACACCGGCAACTTGTCGCGACGGCTCACGACTAAAAGTCGCAAGTTTACGATCTAATTCAGTTGGTTTGCGCAAAGATCGCCTTTGTGTAGAAAATATTTGCGTCTGTCAAATTAACTATGCACAACGTTTTACGGCTGAGATAATCAACTTATTTGCGAGTTTATTATGATTACTACTTAATTAGTGAATTGCACTCGTGTATTGGAGCACAGACCATCATGATATTTGATTTGTTGTCATGCAGAGTTAATGTTGTCAGACTATTACATTGAGCAATGTACCGGTACATTGTGAGGCGAGGGCAGCGCCTCGGGCACTCGTCTGGTATTGCGTCAATCCCTGTTTTAACTTAAATTAATTACGGTACAGTGTTACTGCAGTTATGTGCTGTTTGTAGGCATCAGTCTCACGATGTTAACATTTCACTAACCTACAGGAAACGACGGTAGTACAGTACTGGGGGCTGATAAAAAATTGTATAAAAACCATCGACTAGACACTACAATATCCAATAAATATTTTTCGAAAAATTTCAGAATAATGTCTTCCATACTAATTTAAATACCATACAATCTAGAATAAATAATTCAAGCGATACGAGTGACGGTCACAAATATTTTAATACAAAAATAATTCGACATAAGCAACGTGACGGCAGATCTACCAGTTATAAGAAAAATATTCTATGATTACAATAATAAGGTGAAGCGATATTTTCATTACGATCACATTCGCGCTACGTCGCACGACACGATCACATTCGCGCTACGTCGCACGACACAATCATCTTAATCGTACTAAATGCAAAACAGGGCGGCGCCTTGCGAGTGACGCATTTTAAATGTTTTTTTTTTTAGTACGAAATGTGTATCATCAATGCAGGGGCATTGACTAACATTCCCATTTTATAATAATTTAATATAAACCATTGGCAGCGGATTCCGTCTCAGAATTGGCTGATTGGGTCGTTCGTCGCCGCCACGCTTCAACAAGATGGCGGCTAAAGGAAAACTAAAATGGCGTCAGTAAAAGCGCGCACCCTCGGAGTTGACATTCTCGATATGAAGTTAAGTCCCACGCCAATCTGCAGCGAGCGCTGCGTCGTGAACAAGACGTGCATGATAATGGAAGAGTATTGCGAATAGGATTTGTATGAGAGATCCTTTTGAACATGATTGTGGATGAACTGATGAGATGATGATGAATGACTGCCTCGAACTAAAGGCTTGTAAATGAGCCAGCGTAGGCCAGCCCGTAGTCACAGAACCATAACTTACAACAGTTTAGGACGAATTGGCAGTATTACAAAACCGAACATTTTAGACTCTGCTGAGCTAGTCAGCAGTATGACGCTGATGTTGTCAAAAGGATCTCACAGTAGGTGTGGGTGCGGGCGCCTAGTACTCCCAGTGCGTGGCGCTGCTGAGGTCGGGCCCGGCGAGGCGGAAGTTCCCGTTCTTGGCGGCGGCGAGGTAGTGTCCCCCCTGCGCGGCGCGGATGGCGAGACGCGTCGGCTCGCGCAGCTCCAGGTGGAACCCTTGCGGCGAGTCCGCGTCGCACTGCACCGACTCGCTGTCTGCGTGCCAGTATTTGCCGTTTTGTCCTGGAATTAGGAGTTTAAGATGTAGATCGTGGCTAAACTCGTCCCGACCGACTAGGCCAGACGTACAACTCTGGCAGGGTCGGTCGTAGTTTAACGAGCGACTAAGGGTTCAAAAACAAAGAAGCCACGTAGTATAATGCAGTTCCTTGATAAGCAGCAATATTTGACCCGGCGAGTCTTCTTTGGGGTACTAAAAAAATTGCTGGGAACATGTTAGTTCAGCCAACACAAGAAGTAAATCGAGGATTTTATTAGGTTTTATAATGTAAGCTTACCCTTAAAGTAGACAGCGCCCTTGGGGCCGCGGATGACCTGTATGGTCTCGTAGTTGGCCTTGTTGCACTCCAGCCGCACGCCCTTAGGCCCTACAAAGCCCTGCTCGCACTTCAGCACCAGGATAGGCCTGCAACACGGTATTTTACTTAGCAACTGATCAAATACACAAATATGCATGCCCAAGATTTAGATTTTTAGAGCGCCAAAAGGTCCTTGTAGCCAGGGCTTGGAATCGGTACCAAAAGTACGTTCTGTACCGGTACTTCTTGACATTTCAGCACCTAGATACGGATTCCAGACGGGTACCGATACCAAATTCAGGTACTCGGCGCATACCACAAATATCATATTTGTACGAGGAACCTCGTACGGTTGGCAACCTTGAAGTTATTTTTCTAATGCCTTTAAACTATCCTTTTCCTTACTATATCTGTCTCCTCATTCTAACTTACGGAAATATTTGTTTGGTGCCGGTTTTGGTATCGGTACAGTACCGATACTGATTAGATATACCTAAAGTACAGTATCACACCAAGGCCAATGGTACCAGTTTCCAAAAATACCGGTATTTCAAGCCCTGCTTGTAGAAGCGTAATTACAGTTTTACTTTTAGCACTATACTTGAACTGTAGGTATATTATTATAATTATAAGCTAAATGTTAAGTTGTAAGTATGATTAGAACGTCACAATTGTGGTTGGTAGTCTTTATCACACTAATATTATAAAGGCGAAAGTTTGTGAGTGTGTGTGTGTGTTTATGTTTGTTACCTCTTCACGCCTAAACCACTGAACCGATTTGGATGAAATTTGGTATAGAGATAGTTTGAGTCCCGGAAAAGGACATAGGATAGTTTTTATCTCGATATTCCCACGGAATCGAAACTTATGCGGGTGAAACCGCGGGGCGCAGCTAGTTGTAAATAATTGGTTTTTAGCGATGCGACACAACATTATAACACACTAGCTTCTGCCCGCGGCTTCGCCTGCGTAGATGTCGGAGATTATCCCACGGGAACGTGCTACCGGGACAATGAGTAGCCTACGTCCTTCCCCAGGACGTCATCTATCTCCTTGCCAAATTTTATCAAAATCCGTTCAGTGGTTTAGGCGTGAAAAGGTAACATACAGACAGAGTTACTTTCGAATTTATTACATTAGTAAGTATGGATTGTAACTCACCTGTTGATGAGATAGAAGTAATATTTGCAGTTCTCCTCGATGGCGTCTGCGTTGGCGTACAGGTGTCCGGAGCGCTTGGTCATCAGGTACTTGCCGTTGTTGGCGCGGAAGGCCACGGCGCCGTCGCCCTGCCACTCCAGCTCGAAGAGGGCGTTTGATGACCTGGAGACGAGAAGTGGTATGTCAGGATATATTTATATTATGAAAAAAGATATTAGGATTAAAGTTTGTAGTTTCAGGGACATCACACTATCCTAAACTAGAATGGAAGCAAAGATGCTATGAATTAAACAGTGAGTAACGTGATTGGTGGACCTCTGCGGCGAAGCTCCTTGCTATGACTGTATTAGAATATTATTTTTATAGAGATATGAGGAACAGGGTGTAAAGTTCACTCATACTCTATAGAAAAGGGAGGATCCTCCGACCAGACGGGTGTTGTGTCTGGCGGGCAACTGCCCGATGATTCATGTCGGGCTGTTGTATCTATGCTAGCTGCGCGGTAAACTATGCTAGCTGCGCGGTAAACTCTGCTTGCGAGATGCAGGATTTGCGTGACGTCAGTATGACGCGTTGTTCGCATATGGCGTTGTAAATAACCGCTACATGTTCATATTTTTGTGGGCAATGACAATGAACTGCTTAGTCAGTCAGACCAATACAATGATGAAGAATCAGGATTTTCCTTTTGTCGTTTGATGTTTAGCAAGTCTTGTCGTGGAATTTGGCAGACAAATGCTCATTATCTTTATCTTTAAAACTTCAGATTTGTGATGGAACATACTTGTTGTCACCGGAGGCCTGTATGCCGCCGCCGGTCTCGAGCGTCCAGTAGCGGTCCTGCATGGTGCGGATGTACCAGCGTTTCGTGCCCCAGTCGAACTCCAGCTGGAACGTCTCGTGGGAAGAGATCTCGTCCTGGTTGGCTGTCACATCAACACCTGGAAACAATGAAAAAAAGAACTGTCAGGTTCTGACTTTGTCTAGGATATCAGAAGTGTTTTCAATGGTAATTAAGAGTTTTTCTTTTTAAAATAGTATTAAGATTATAAGTTGGCTTGTCATATGCTAGCGTTTAAAGTTTCAAGTTTACCAATGATCTATCAAAATCTGTAACATCCGTTCTAAGTTCTACGGTTCTACTACACACACTTTGGATACGCTTTCGTGTCACTTTATACACGTAGTAATAAATAGTACGTGTTATTTTTCTGGTACTGGTAAGCAACGCTGGTAAGTAATAGTTGTGTGCATGTATGTAAATAATGGACTTTGCAGCCTCTTGTGTGTTGTTACCAGACTTAAAAAATATTCTTATCACGACAAATACAAAGAAAACTATTCAATCAGGAAAACACCTCTTCGTTTTTTAGCCAAACAAATCGACTCGTCCTTTCTGGGCCACTCTCTACAGTCAAGTGGTCCGGAACTCCGGACAGCTGACCGCCTGTTGGTCTGTTTGTCAGGCACTCGAGACCGTATGGAGCAGAGTACGTCAGTAAACACTACAGAAGCTCATGGTATAAGGCACAAGGGGGAGAGGACTTAGGAGTCATGTCAAGTGCCTTTAATCTGGTTTGGTTTGGATTTATCCAATTTGCTGCAATCACCAAAGATAGTTCTACAGCTAGCAGACAAAGCTACCTTCTAAGACCTGAGAATTATACTTGTTTAGGCAACTCCTAACTTGGAAATGTTTATGTCAAGCCCGGTTAAGAAGACGGCAACCTCATAGGTTGAACTGCGAGATTCCATTAAAAATAAGGCATGTTTAAGTAGACATAAGCAGCCACCTCATTTGGTGGAAAGGGTACTTACAAGTATGGGACTTTAGAGTATGCTTAATATAAGTTTTAACGCATTATCGTATTTGAGATATTACTATACGATCCTGCCTGTGGTTACATATCATCAGCAGGTTAGATATTGTGAGCAGTAGTGGCCCTATGGTAATGGCCCCGACTTACGAGTTGTTGGTCGTGGGCTCGAATCCAGGCCACGCTTTACATATTTTGTAAATTATATCACCACCACTGCTCTCATAACGGTGAAGGAAAACATCGTGAGGAAACCGGTACGTCCTAGAACCAAAAATTCGAAGACTTGTGACATTTACCAACCCGTACTGGTAGATTACAGCAGCCCTACTCTCTCTCTCTCTCGAGGAGAGGAGGCCTGTGTCCCAGCAGTGGGAACATTATAGTCTGATTATGCTTATGTTAGATATTGTTTAATATTTACATGTAATATCACACTCATTAATAAACACAGCAGTGCAGTGGACAGTCTCCTGGGACATAACCGAAGTAACGTATCGTTTAACTTCAGTCCCCTTGACACAGGACTCATGTAAGTATAATCACGCTTCACATGTGCCCCGAGGGGTGAATAGAGATCGTAATTGAGCGGTGCATAGTAATGAATTGGTTGGCGGATTGTTATGCTACCGTAGACGGTTGCAAATTAGATTAGTTTGGCTAAATCAGAATATAACTACAGCTGACAGTTTCAATCTAAAATGGACTTGCGTGTTGCTTCTATTTACATATTCAATACAAAGTTATAAAATGACTTCAAGGTCCACTGAATTTCGGCATCCATGTATCAGTGGTAGCTATAGTAATTTTATTGTAGGTGGTAGGTTATACAAAATATTGTAAAACATTTTAAAAAAGTAACGGTGGAGTTTCTTGGCCATTCTTCTCCATCCATACGAAATCTTTTGAAAGGGGTAACTAGATTTTTTTTTTTGTAATCTTTGTCATTCATAAGTGCCTTTTATGTGCCTATTATTCGAATGACAAGAAATGATGCTCATATTATCTTTGTTAAAAATAGTTGCCATTACCTACAGCAAACTCCATGGTAATAATCCTCTGTGATATTACCACCAATATTACGGTAAAACACAGCAATTTCTGAATCTCCCGGAAGCTTAGCGTTAGAACATAATGTTCAAAGTAATGGAGAAGTTGAAGCCAGGAAGCGGCGCGAGCGCATCAGTCCGCCGGTGTGAGTTAAAGATTTGCCGCGCGGCTGACAGGCGATCGTGCGCAACGACGACTGAGAACAGGGGTGGCAGAATTGCAAGTTGTTTGATAAAATATTTGTCCAGATTTACTAGAAAACTTAATAATTATAGGTAACAGACGTGCAGGCGAAACAGCTTGTGATTTTAATAGCAAGCGCCTGATTTAATTATTAATTTTATTTATTTATTTCCTTTCTATTTATAGAATGCGTGATGGACTTCCGACCCGTGGTCAAAGGTGATGAGGAAATTATATTATTTTTTGTAAGCATTTAAAAATCTAGATGAAGTCGGTGTTTCTTGTCCGACTACTCTAAGAAACACCGAAATACATTGGTCACAAACTCAAGTCCAGACGCAGTTCCACATAAAAGAAATGTCTGGCTATAAAACTAGTTTAAAATTACATGGAAGTAATGGTACAAAAAAAATCATTTTGTTGAAAGTATGGACGCCTGCACTTCTTAAACATGCAACCAGTCACGAAGCTGCGTTGTGTCAAAATGTTTTTTATCTGTCATCTCGCTTGTGCTAACATTATCCGGTATATTTAAAATAGTCTTTCGAGTTGAATTGCCCTTGTTAATATTTCTTCACATTTTTTTAGGTTGCAATTGTTCCATGTGGAACTAGCTACATGGAACTACTGGGAATAAAGGACATAATCTTGGTCAGCTCATGTAGATTAGTGTCTGAAACGGTATTTGGAGGGAAACATACACACACACACACACACACACACACACACACACACACACACACACACAGTGAAGCTTTAGTCAGTCAAGACTGTCAGACCATAAGTGAGGATCTCCACGCGTAAAAAGTGGAAGAATTCATAACAAAAATTCACAATAGTAAGAAATGAATGGAAATAATCCCTGTTTGACTCAAAAAAACAAACAAACCATTTTTACAGAAGCATTACGGTATGTGATCGATTGAGTCATATGTTATGTATGTAGATCAATACCCATGTATTAATGACATTCGTTACGGGAATAGTACAATGGGAATCAAAGCATTTACGAGTATTGTATAACTGCATCTCGACCAGCGAACCAATGAACCACAACTAGTAACCGTTGTTGTTGAACCGCTATTATTAGTAAACAACAAGTCACTGCCATAATTAGCAGTAATTCGTGTTTATTTTCTATTGTAACAAGACTTTATAGCTTCTATAATTCTCTTTTGCAGTTTTTGTTGTCCCAATTAGATATTTTCATATCCTAATTGGACCATAATTAGCTATCTAGCAGTCGTTATCTCTCTTATTTTGACAGTTCAATAATTAATTTTAATACTGGGTAGATACGTTTAGAAGGCGTAACAAGCGTATGAACACCATCAGTTGAAGTGGCGAAAATGAATGGCTAAGCGTTGCAAAATATACTACTAACCCCCAACCTCTCAAGAGTTCTGTTAATTACGTCAAACTAATTTAATAATCTTAATAAGGTATACTACTATACAAGAAGATCAGTTCAATTGTCCAATTAACAACAACAAATTTTTGCTTAGATTAGAGCTTTTACTATCCAAAATCATTAGAATCACTGAAGAAAATGGCAGAAAAAAATATGTTTCGACATAATTGGGTCCTCTGGACCTCTGGGTCCTCTAGAAACAGAATACAATTTTAATAAATGCAGTTCGATTGGCAGCCCTGCTAGCATCGTGCGCTATCATCGGGCTATGACCGGCGCACGCGCACGGTACCGCTAGCGGCTCTCGGCGCAGATGCATTACCAGCCATTATTTGTTGTGTAACGGACAGGCTCAGGCGATATTCTACTAAATTCGATTTATCTGATGGAAGTATTCTTTGAGAAAATATCGTAGTTAAGAACAGATCTGATATTTGCGCATAGCTAGCTAGGATGCTGTTGGTTATCTTGATTAATCCAACCTCTTAGTTCAAACACACAGGCTTCAAAGTTAGGGGCTTATGTGAAAGGTATGAATACCCAAGCCACTGCCATAGACAACTTGACAATTTTGTGACACCTCCATCTCTCATACAATTCCTGACCGCAACCATACTAATAGAAGACTAACGCACCCTTTGCGATCCCGCTGCCAACTTTGCAGACTGGTTAAATTAATAAATTCACCACAAAATATAAAGGTTTCTCGTATAGCTTGGGCACTTACTCGATCTACGAGAGAGGACGAAAGGGGTTACTAAGAAGAACGAAGCAACGGAGGGTTTGAACGGAGTTTTAAGAAGTGGTTCCCTTTGACCCACAGGGACAGTCATTTCTTTCAAGAACAAGGCTTTAAAACATTGTTTATCCGTCTTCATCAAAGGTATTGACAGACGAGGTGGTGGAGCGTGTAACAGAGTTGCGCCCGCGCCACAGCCGCACATTACCTACGCGGGCGCATAATTACAGATGTTATCCGCGGCGCCGCTCCGCTGCCTGACTGGCGGTGATGGGAGTGGCGACAAATCATCACTAACACTCACTCAGTGTCATGCACAACTGTACACTAGACAAAACTACTACTCCTCCAAGAAACCTTTAGACAACTGTCAGTCTTTTTCAATACTGACTACTGAGTTGTCTAGGTTTCTTGGAGAATAGTATCGCCAAACTAATATGGCAGATCTGGCGGAACATGGGTTGTTTCTTGCACAGTACCCAATATTGCATGGACTCATGGAGAATTGAACTTCAGGTAGCGTTAAGTATGCGGAAAACTGGACAACTAATTGACGATTCTATTTAGTCTTTGGCAATTGGTATTTGCATCGTCGTGGTCTGAGTAGGTAGTACCAATACCGAGTGGTAAATTCTCGGACAACCCTTCTCTTGCGTTCTTATTACAAATTAGTTGGTAATCTGTGTACTGCAATTTCATTTCTTGCCTACAAACCAATCTCTTTTGTATACCGTACTGAACTGTGTGTAGTGTGTAATTAACGATGTGTGAGAGCTGCATGCCACACAACGTCGCTAGACTTAAATTAGACGCGAGGTGCTTCGTTTATAGGCTGGGAATGTTAAGGATCTTACTATCTAAGTATACTCCAGGCAGTTCCGGAGATGCTAACAACAATGTACCTACCACACAAAGTTCTTGTTTTTCTAGAACCTTGAACAAGCTTGAACTGAAATTAATTTTATCTTCATATTGTTACGGCAGTTAAAAGAGAATAACTCGAATTGCTTTTTAATTTTGAAATAGGTACGAAACTGGTTTTTTATACAGTCAAATTATGGTTATTTTCCAATTTCATCGTTTCCATATGCTACTGACACTAGCATAGCTAATTTATCACCTCTAAATTAAGCGGAATAGCCAAACTACCGACCAATTATTTTTAAATTAAACAAATATGACCATTTTACGTCGAAACCAGTTACAGCGAGCTACTTGGAGCATAAATTTAATTAAAACTATAAAGTTTAGTGATGTGGCGAGATCACACGACACTGTGCAGGCATCCGTGCAGTAGAAACGTTAGAAAGCATAGCGCGCGTTTTTTGCGCGGCATAACTGCGCGCGCGCACTATCAGCCAATTCCGTTGACAATTTGACGTTGCTGAATACTTCTTAATTGCCTGCTCTGCTTTTGAATGGAAGTTATCATGCATATCCGATTATAATATGCATTTTTCTTTGTGTAATAGATATCGGTACGGACGGTTAAGCCGACAGGCGTGCGGTCAATAACAACGACGCCTCTGCCTGCTACACTACACGTTTCAAGCTAATTCGTTTGAGATTTAAATAATAACGAAGATTAGAGATACAAGAAGGAGTGGTGGAAAGTTTTGAGCGCTACATATTATGTAGATTTATGTAATCTGCATGCGTGCACTTGAGCATATATTTTTAATTCTCAACAATAAAATAGAGAACATGCTACGCCCAATATAGCACGCGACGGTTAACGAGAAAATTATTATAATTTAGCATCTTAAGAACTAATTACGAGGTCTTTGCACCTTCGGAGAGGCGATCTTTAATGCGCGATGTGTGTGTTGGCGATGTTTGATGTAATTAGTAAGGCGGCCGGTCATCTGTCACTGCACTGTACCGTTCCGCATAATAACTCCAGATTTGAAAACGGTAGGTAATTTATATTTATACTGGTACAAGTTAAATGAAACTTAATTATAAATACAGATCAAAACCTGATATTTTAATTTAATTGAAGAAATTCGAGCGAGGCTTGTTTTAAGGCAATAATAAACCTTTCATATGGAATGTTTTAAAAACATTCTGCCTGCCTTTATCAATACATATTCAATTTTGTACGACGAAAGGAGAAACAGTGATTTTAAACATGTTGTGCTTACGCTTGAAAGCCTATTTTATCACAATACCCAGCAAGATGATATAACTGTACTAACACAAGTTACTGAACAAGTAAATATGTTTACTGCTGTCGGTAACTCGATACTCCTAGCTCGTGACTGTGGGATACGTACGCCGATAACAAGGTCTAGATCGTGACGAGAACTATACATAAAACCACAACGTACTTAGTTAAGTATGCAGGAATTGACTACAAAGTAAGCTGGTAAGTAGTTGGCTTGGATGTAAAATAAAAACTTTTTAACAAAAAAAAAAAAAACCGCCTTCCAAAAAAACACTACAAAGTGAAAAATAACTTTAATTTCTGAAGTCGGTGTCTTTGGATCTGTATTTTAGTTTTTTGCGACAAACTTCCGAAATTAAAGTTATTTTTTTTCACTTTGTAGTGTTTGTCTGTCTGTTACCTCTTCACGCTTAAACCGCTGAACCGATTTAGATGAAATTTGGTGTAGAGATAGTCTGAGTCCCGGGAAAGGACATAGATAGTTTTTATCCCGATATTCCCACGGCAAACATATGTGAGAGAAACTGCGGGGCGCTGCTAGTGGAGTAATAAAAGAACATCTATGTGAAGGTGTTATGCCATGTCAGTCAGCCCTGTTATATACTATGCTGACTGACTCATCTTGTCACCAGATAAATTCATTATGGAAGAAAGTTTTATAATACCTACAGCTAAATAGTGGCATGAAGAAGTAAAATCCATCTTCTTAGTTGAGCTATTTAGCAAACCAAGCTATTATGATCATGCAAAACGCTATGCATAAAAAGTACCCATCAGAGGTATATTCAATTATTCTGAGGAGCACACAAGTTCACTAAAAACTGTTTACTAGCTAGCACGTAGGTACTGATATTGACTTCTATTTTTTGTGACTGGACAATTCAATATCTGCCATCTTGGACTTCAATGTTGTGATTGTCGTGATTCAGCATAAAAACTGTGCTACTTATATGAATGAATCTGTTCACAATTACTAAGCCGTTACTTGCCGAAAATAGCAGTTATTTTACAATAAAAGCAAGTTTGATTTGAATGCCCCGGTTTCGAAGATTGAGTTGTCGAAGTTACTAAAATAAACAGTTTTATGTCTGCAAGAAACCTGGTTTTTTAGAATTTCACCCGTTTTTTCTGCGTTTTATAACCGTTTTACCCCTCATCATAATTAGGGTATACTTTCTGAAGTTATACAATTCAGAACTTATATGAGTATTCAAAAACTTCTAATCTATACTTATAATAAATCTGTACTTAGAATAAGTGAAAATTCTGTACATTGTAAATATCAAAAAAATAAATGGCAGGGGGTGTTACTAGACCGACACCGAACCCAAAAATGTGATTAAAAAAATTTTTGTCTGTCTGTCGGTCTGTCTGTTTGTTTGTTCAGGCATCACGCAAAAACTACCGGTTCGATTACGATGAAACTTGGTATAATTATTCTTTAATATCCTGGGCACCACACTGGGTACTTTTTATCCCGGAAAATGATATACAATAAAAAACAAACTTAATTTTGCGGTTCGGTTCCTAGACCCGATTACTGTATTAACCGCAAATAATAAATTTGTCGTAAGTTACGTGGAGGGTGTGTTCTTTGTGAAGAGTAGGTATCCACTAAGAAAGTGTTTTTCGAAATTCCAACCCTAAGAAGGTGAATGGAGGGAGGGTGAAATTTCACGCGGACGAAGTCGCGGGCAGAAGCTAGTTGTAATTATGTTTCTTAAAACCGCAGTATCTTTTCCAAATGAAGTTCCCCTCACTATCTATCCAGACCCCGCGGCCGCGCGGTTAGCGTGACTGTGCATATAGCGACAGCGTTCTCTTCATTAACACACGCTAGGTCTCTTATTACTACACATGTACAGCTATGCCTGACAGTGTACCTTCCGTACACTGTCGTTCATAATAAGTGCACAGTTAGCGTGACTCTGCATAGTCTGGGGTCTTTATTAACGGGTTGTGCTGCCTTCCTTTGAGATTTAAGTTCATGTCAGAGGTCGCTTGTGTGCTTGCAAGACTAAGAGTCATTCTAAAATCATCGATCTTTCTATGAAAACTATTGTCCCAGTCACTGACTTATCTGTGAAAAGGCAGCGTTTAGAACTATCATTTTGTCTGGGACAACAATTCTTGTGTAACCTCCGGTATCTACAAGTTGCCCGAGCATTCTTCCTAACCTAACGGCCTAACCCCACTTAGGTAGGTATATTGTAGCTACATAGCAGAGGAAATCTAAGCCATGGATCGTGTAATATACGTGAGGTGAGGGCGGGTCGACACACCGTTTTAGTTAGTTTCTCAATGATCCTGACCGCCTGGTACTCGCTGACGAGATCTGAGCAATATAGCTTCCTTATAGCCCGGCCTTTCAACGACTGCAATATAACATGATGGAAGGAAATGTTTGTTTAAAGATAAAAGCTTTCTAGCTAGTATCAGCGGTACCTACACAAATTATACTTCGGGAAAATTGATCTTTTACAACATGTTTAGGAGTTTCGAGTGTGCCAGAAACGCACATAGTTACCTAAAAGTATTCATATAATCTATCGACTACCTTCTTTCTTCCTAAAACAATATACTTTATGTCACAACACATTCTTGAACTCGATGTGAGCGTGATGTTCTAGATGACGCCATGCTGAATTGCTGACAAGTCAGTAAGTATGCAAACACAGCGACTCCAAACAATACAGGTCAACAGTCTCCACTTCTCGAGTATTGGCACACCTCTCACAAAAGAGCGCTTCTGGGAACGACGGAAGAATCTGTGCGCGTCATCGTGAGGCTGAGGTGGCGAGGAGATGCGATGCCACGTTACTGAGATAAATACACTGGCGGTGTTTATTTCGTGTGGTTCTCATGGATAACGTCAGTCTAAAACGGCTCAGCAAGTCATGGCACAGGAAAGTTACAAGATGTCAGGTGTGGCGGGTAATGGCTACTAGTGAAAATACTTCCCTATATTCCGAGGGAATTCTTCCCTTTTTGCAAGTTTAGATTATTATATTATATTATTTCTTTTTTCTGTATTTATTTTTTCCTTCTTAGTTAGTTTTAATCATGATCTGGCAGTTTGAGTAATTTACGCGGCCTACCCAAATGTCCTTTCTTTGGTATTGTTCGTCGAATCGTTCAGCTTCTCAAGTTCTGAGTTGAGCTGCACGATTTTTGACAAATGCGTGCACTGACTGGGCAGGTCCACTCAATCTGTGTGGTTCTTTCCTCAAAAGACCATTTCAGACACCAATCTACATGGGCTTCACATGATCTGACCAAGATTTTGTCTGGACTTTAAAAGAGACTGTGACCTCTGAGTTTGTTTCAGCCTTTCTTCTCAGAGTAGTCAGATAGGAAACGCCGACCTCATCTAGCTTTAAAAAAATACGATTGACGTGTAAAAGTGTTTGTACAAACCTACTTACAGAAATAAAATCATTTATCATTAACAAATTACAAACAATATCTTCTCGTTTGGACGTGAAATCAGACCAACAGATAAGTAAAATCTCCACAGAATAAAGACTACACAGATCCTTCCACATTGATTGCAGCATCAAATTTTATTAACAGTAGGAAGCAGGTTTAATGAGGGTCTCGTGTAGCGAGCTGTTCACTTTCACTCGAGCACTACAAGGTAGGAACTAGGAAGTAACACTGCAGACAAAGGAAGTGTCCATTACGTGTGTTTATGAGCGTTTGAGCGATACTGGGGCGATATTGCCCATCCGTATGTGATTAAGAAACAATTTGAGTATGGCTTCCTACAATATGCTCGTATGTTTTACTACAGGGGGATTTTTACAGAGAGGCAAGTCACTTTCAAGCATGAACATCTTGAGCTTGCTTTGACTTCTGTAGTACTTACCTCCGATTAAATAATTTGAGAGATAAGATACAACAAAAAACCGGCCAAGTGCGAGTCGGACTCGCCCATGAAGGGTTCCGTAGCAGCAAGTAACATAATATAAAAGTTCTTGTAGTTCGTTGTAACTTTGTGAAAGGTAAATTGCGGTTTTCGATTTATGACGTATTAAAAAAAAACTACTTACTAGATCTCGTTCAAACCAATTTTCGGTGGAAGTTTACATGGTAATGTACATTATATATATTTTTTTAAATTTTATCATTCTCTTATTTTAGAAGTTAGAGGGGGGGGGGGACACACATTTTACCACTTTGGAAGTGTCTCTCGCGCAAACTATTCAGTTCAGAAAAAAATGATATTAGAAACCTCAATATAATTTTTGAAGACCTATCCATAGATACCCCACACGTACAGGTTTGATGAAAAAAAATTTTTGGAGTTTCAGTTGTAAGTATGGGGAACCCCAAAATTTATTGTTTTTTTTCTATTTTTGTGTGAAAATCTTACTGCGGTTCACAGAATACATCTACTTACCAAGTTTCAACAGTATAGTTCTTATAGTTTCGGAAAAAAGTGGCTGTGACATACGGACGGACGGACAGACAGACAGACAGACAGACAGACAGACAGACATGACGAATCCATAAGGGTTCCGTTTTTTGCCATTTGGCTACGGAACCCTAAAAAGGGGTCATTCAAGTATTACGTAAGCACTACAGGGGGGCGGGGGATCTTTATTTTTGCTTATTTTTGACGACATGGGGGATGGGGGGCCTGGATGGTGATTACGTCAGCATTATTTATATTTTTACTTTTCGGATCTACAAAATTTAGTCTATTTTGGTTTGAACACATAATATGGCAACCCTACTTGTCTATGCTTGAAAACGAAACGCATAAACTGTTGCTTATGAATTAATAAAGAAACCAGAACACATTGAAAAATGCATGTACCAATGTTTACGTAAGCATGGGAGGGGGGGTAAGAGCTTTGCTTATTTTTGCTGACGAGGGGAGGGGGGGTTAATAATTGCAAAAATCTGCTTACGTAATACTTGAACGGTCCCTAATTGCTGGTCTCCCCATAGTTTTCTCATGTTGTGTATTGTCCTATGCTGATTAAATGATAGTAGAAGCTCACCTTGCTTGACCGACACGTATTTCTCGTTGAGCGCGGCCACGAAGGCGGCCTGCGGCAGGCTATCCTCGAGCGAGAACAGCTCGTCGCGCGTGACGGCGGTGGAGCGCGTCTTCAGCACCGCCTTCGAGCCGATCGGCGCCAGGTACGCGCCCGCCCCGTCGCGCAGTGCCAGCGCGCCCGCGTGGTACTCCGCGCTGAACAGGCACGTCGACGTGCACTGCTCTTGCAGCTGCGGAGAGGAGGTTACAATGTGGAGAGGAACTTGTATGGTAACATTTAAACTTGGTGAAGTGTAATATGAGGAATTATCAGGTCTAAAACACATTTAACTGCAATTGTCTAGAACAAACCATGCTGGCGAGCCGATAGAATGTAATGTTCTATGTTGCCGAAGCCTTTGTTATTTACAGGCACTTTTGAATTGTCAAAATTAAATAGTTGGTCAGTTAGTCAGAAAGTTGAAGGTTTTAGTGTTTCTAAATTAGAATCAGCGTACCAAACGGTTCGGTCAATGGCCTACTAAGAAGATAAAGACATTCATAAACACTGGTCGCAAAAGGACTATTGCAGCAATCCCAGATTGCGTCATGTACCTAATCTCCTTACTGAGCATGGTAACAGCAATTCATTTAAATCTAGTTTGGTCACCAGCCCATAATATTGTTTTATTTACAACATCCGCCTCATTAAGTAACGTTCGGCAGTTTACGTACGAAACAGTTTGATTGCTTCGCTATTAGTCCATACAGAGCTACAATGTTGCAGGGGTCTCACGCATGCGCCGTACGTCAGTATCGAGGGTTCCCACGTGCGCTGGCATGGGAAGCTCGGGCCGCAGCGCCATTGTTTGCAAAATGAGCTAACTGAACTAGGATGTGATTAGGGATGCTAACTTGATACATTCGTCTAGATTACTTCTCTTACGCCTATCAGTATAACCAGATCAAAAAAACATCATAAGTAAGTCATTTATTCAAACTAGGCTGAGAGTCAGCACTTCTCGAACGTCAAAATTACAAAAGACAGTCTCCCAAAACGCCCGCCCTTCACCACTTCCTAGTGCTTTCGCTAGATGCGGCTGGGTTTTAAAATTATTATCTCGGAAACCTGATTCTTCTAGAGTACTTCAGGTTTCTAGCTTGAACTATGTTATACCGAATCTAAGTTATTTCCTTACGAATGTTTTGACCATGTTACAGACAGTGATGGTAAAACATTAGTAACCTTGATTGTTTTCCCGTCTATTTTTTTTTTTTATATCAAGGGCACATAACATTAAATTCAGTATGTCTTACGTGGCAACCCTGTATTACTTAGATGCGCGTACGCAATTTGCGGCTACAAATAACTTATTGTAGAAGTGTTGAGCGCTCCAGCGCTTTGTTCTGCGACTGCAGAGTGTCGTGTCAGCGAGTTGTATCTCAATATTCACACTTGTGGACTCCTGTATTAATTACTGTTCTCTCCTACATAGCTTATATGGTAATTATCTACTTTTTGTTCAATCGGTCTCTTTTCCAACTTGGTATTAATTTATCGTATCTGGGAATGAATAGGCGGTAAAAAAGTGCTAGATTTTCAGCTCGCGGTAGTTGGGGTTCAAAGCCGTGAAATTATAATCTGCAAAACGTTTTCTTAATCTGCTTCGTCACTTAACGGGCATTAAGTCAGACTACACCTAATCTGTGCTACGGCACTAATATTTTTATGGATGAAAGCCTAGCTCCCGATTAGGAGGTTTTTGATCCAAAGAAAATTGAAGTGATGTTTTTGCGATTTAGTACAAGTCCTTAAAATCTTAGAATAATTTGGGATGATTTCTGTTTTTACCAAAATATATTCGGTAATAGTTTTTTTTTAATGCTTTATGAATTAAATCGCGTAATCTTTCGACGAGGCGTAAGCAGGAAGAATGCCCTTTTGTGCTACACCACAGATATAGATATACCTAGATAACGCAAGAGCACCTACTTCGCGTGCCAAAAATCGCACCAGTCTACGATCGAAAATCATAAGCCGCCACTTTCGCGCTCATTCCTGCGTACTGCTGGCTGGGTGAGCGTGAGCGAGAGAGCGCGAACTTGTGACGTCATAGTAGGTAGTCAAAAAGTGGCACGCTTAGTTTTCATACAGTTCGTGATACTTGCGTTATCTAAGTATTTCTATATCTGTGTGCTACACCGTTTGACAAAAACCACAGCGTCACAGTGTCTTATATCTAATTCCTTGAGCTCACCTTCCCACCGGCGCTCAAGTACTTGTTGTTGCAGGTGTGCAGCGCGTACTTGCCGCCCTCGTCGGCGCGGAACTCCAGCGTGAACAGCGTGTCCTCGCCCCACGGCACGTTGGCGTCCACGTGGATCTCGTCCAGGGACTCCGACAGGTGCGCGAAACGCTTGCGCCCGATCGAGCGGAGGTTCACCTGGAAGGGAGGTTTGGTTAGTATGGGTTTATGTTGGTGGCTCCTGGATTCGTATATATTAAGGTCGCAGTCAAAAAGTTGGAACATCGACCAACATCGAAATCGGTTTATGCGTTTAGAAGTTCTGGTGGGAAAAAAGGAACACACACATACATGAACCCGGAGGACATAACACTCCTTTTTTGGGCAGTCGTGTAAAAAATCAACCGACTTTCTAGAGCTGTCTGAAATATGTTTAAATTCTGTTCGTAGTTCGTTCTGTTTCATCTATTTTTCTATGGCTATGTTCTGAAGAGTTGATATTGTCTACAATTATTTTGGAGAAGCTCGTGATTGACACATTCATTTCATAACACAGAAATGATAAATTATGGCAGTGTAAAGAACAATCAAAACGGGCCGGAGTTAACGACTCAATGAGAGATGCAAAAAATTAGAAAAGTCCCTGCAATATACATAGTATGACACTTTAGATTAGATTAAGAAGAAAATCGATAAATCGTGTAACCTACAGCCAAGATGTTGTTCATACAATTCGTAAATATAAGTAACAACATCCCAAGCATGACTATCATTAGATCATCCATCATTATCATCAACCCATCACAACCCTTGCATAAACGGTGCTACTGACGCATCTGTTATTCTTATAACAGTATTCTTTGACTCATACAAGTGCAAATTCTCCTGAGTGAACGGGCCGAGCCGGCGAGATCGTCGATACGGCACGGAATCAATCCGGCGCACATTATCTTATGATTATGTCATTCAGATGATATTACACTGATTATAAGTCTGAGAAACTGGGCCGGGATATAACAGTATATGTACTGTTTTCATATAAACAACGCTACGTTATGGTTTTATGAGTAAACATTTTATAGGTAGTTTTACAAGTGAATATTTCATGTTATTTGTAATTTATATAAAACTAAACTTGACCGTCCTCACATAAAGAAGGAAAGAAAGAAAGTTTTCTTTCAACCCAGACTAAAGCAAAGTTCTTTCAAATTCAATCCTGAATTAAATAGAATGCGGATTTCATAGTACAGAACTCCCCTCTAAATCCTATTTCAGCAATCTCCTTGCAAAGCAAACCACTACCCCTTTGAGAGAACGTAATAGTGTTGAGTAGGTACCTGTGTTTGGCCAGTCATCGACCTAGACGTCGGACAATTTTGGCTAGTCAACAGTCTGGGGAGTGGGGAGTTTCGTTTCTCTTGAAATTCAGTACGATATTTTACTACTTGATTTTGGGATCACGTGGCAGTTTCATACTGCATTTGTTTTTAACCGCGTGAACAATAGGATGTTGTCGTGTGATCCCAACTTTTAACCGCAAAATTTCGTAGACGTAGTGATCATGACCTTTTGTTCTAGTTAGTTAAACTTATTTATTTATTTAATACTTCAAGCACATAAATGTACAGAGGCGGACTTAATGCCATAGGCATTTTCTACCAGTCAACCTTTGGGTGATGCAGAGACAAACAGTGGTAGGTGCATCATGAAAAATTGAGGAAACTTCACAATATAATAAACTTGTAAAAATAAAATAAATAAATAGCCCTGTTATAAGGTGGACCGACAACCAGAGGGGCAATTCTCGTAATTTTATGAACGTTCACAGTCTGATCTCAGTCTCAATCTGTCAAAAGTACGTCTAATTTCCCAACATTTTGACAAGTTTTTGACATTTGTTTGTCGCTGAGATGAGACTGCGACTAGATTTTGAACATTTTAAATTACGAGAATTGGCCTTCTGATGAAGGTCAAGAGAATCCACTGAATGCAAGAAGGACCAGGAGGTACAGGACCAGTTGTGCTGCTTGGGGAGGCTATGTCCAGCAGTGGACGTCTTTCGGCTGACTGACGATGATATGTAATTACCTGAGGCCTGGCAGCGAGGTGCACGTGCCACAGCTCGGCGTCGCCGGGCACCTTGGCGGTGCAGGTGAGCTTGTCCGAGCTGGAGCCCAGGAAGTAACCGCGCTCCACGTTGCGCAGCGCCCAGCGCCCGCTGTTGTCATCTGATACGCTGGACAAGGAAAGAAAGTAATAAGTGATGATCATCACACTATAACACTAATATTATAAAGGCGAAAGTTTGTGAGTGTGTGTTTATATGTTTGTTACTTCTTCACGCTCAAACGACTGGACCAATTTTGATAAAATTTTGTATGGAGGTAGCTGACACCCTGGATTAACACATAGGCTTTTTATCCCGGTATTCCCACGGGATCAACATTTACGCGGGTGAAACCACGGGGCACAGCTAGTCTTTCATAAAAGGACCTCACCTGATGCTGACAGTAAGGGGTTCCTTTTTGCAACATCCATGCGTGAAGAATAATCTGCAAGGAGCTTATAGCAAAGGTTATATTGTTGTTGCTGTTGCTATATTATTGTTGTTGTTGTTTATCATCTACGGCTTGTCAATTAGGATATTCGATAATTTGGTGTTTAGGCTTCACATTTTGGGCAGTTTGTAGTCCAATCAAAAGAGTAAATGGGCATACTGTTTTCCATCAGTATTCATAATATAAAACAACGCTAGTCTACTAGAATATTTTCCACGTGACAAATAATTGAAAGGCACATTTACATTTTGATTCACGAAATGAGCATGAAAGCGATCCATACACTTTTATGAACACTTTCCATCACAAATTATAAAATACCTTCAGATAAATTGCGACCTTATACCGTAAGAAGTAGATGCTATATTCCTTTACAGTCACAGAGTTATTTTCTTTCCAACAATGGGTGCTTGGGATGGCTTCGCGGAAAAAGCGCGCGCACCGAGACGGTCGCCAATTAGGAATGCCGTGCAATTATTTAATTATCTAGTGGTATAAACAAGGACTTATTGGGCGATGAGAGCGGAGTGCTTAGGATTGTTGAGGACAAAGAAACTGTTCAAATTCTGGATGAGATATTAGGTACCTATGGAAGAGATTTTTCGATAGAAACCAAGGTCTGAACTCTGAAGGTATCTCTCTCATCATCATCATCATCATTTCAGCCGAAAGACGTCCACTGCTGGACATAGGCCTCCCCCAAGCACCTCCACTTCGACCGGTTTTGTGCTTCTCGCATCCAACGAGTTCCTGCGGCCTTCACAAGGTCGTCGGTCCACCTTGTGGGAGGCCTTCCAACGCTACGCCTTCCGGTACGCGGTCGCCACTCCAGAACCTTTCGGCCCCATCGGCCATCTGTTCTGCGAGCAATGTGCCCTGCCCACTGCCACTTAAGTTTGGCAATTCTTCGGGCTATGTCGGTTACCTTGGTTCTCCTGCGGATCTCTTCATTTCTGATTCGATCCCGCAGGGAAACTCCAAGCATAGCCCTCTCCATTGCCCTTTGGGTGACTTTCAGCCTTCTAATAAGGCCCATTGTGAGCGACCACGTTTCAGTGCCATATGTCATCACTGGCAACACGCACTGGTCAAAGACTTTCGTCTTGAGACACTGCGGTATGTGGGACGAGAAGATATTGCGTAGCTTCCCGAACGCTGCCCAGCCGAGTCGGATTCGACGATCTCTCTCTACTTATATGAATATCGGCACGAAAATGTCAAGGAATATGTATATAAGAAAAGTCATACTTTGGCGAATCAGTCAACTATGTTCGCAGTTGGTTTGACTAGCCAGGGTATTGCCACAAAATTTTCCGCAATGTTATCTTAGAATACCAATGAAGACACCTGCCACAAAGTCGAGCAAAGCAAAACATACATTATTTATTATACAAGACGCATCCACGACCCATTAGGGGATGGATCCACGAGCCACCCTTCACACTGGAGGTGAATTTTAATTAATCACTACACTTTAAGACTAGGGGATTGATAACGACTGTCTTTTGTTTTCACTGCCAATACCTCTTCGTACGTTGCCTATTTGCTCTAGGGCGAAAAGATGCACATTTTGCACGTTGTACGACTATAAATGAAATAGTGACACTACGTTTTGTGTCGTCGAGTTAACAGAGAGGAATTACTAGCTAAACGGTGGCTAGAATTCAGATCTTGTTCCAATTGCAACAGTCATGAATGTACGATATTTCAGTAGTGTTTAAATTTATCTGGGTAGCATTTTAGTATCTTTACTGATATTAGCACATGACACATTTATAACATGAACTGCATAACGCAGTCACATACCAGAACGCACTGGAGCCAGCCTGACTAGCTTCAGTTTTATGGCTTCTAAATTCTTCAGTCTAGATCTGGCCTAATCACCTTTTGTGTGGCCTACTTTAAACAATGCGGATTTAAATACCAAACATTTATGTTTAATAAAACACTGAACTGAAATAATTGAAGACTTATTTCGTCCGGGTAGTTTGTGCTCATACTGACTCAAATGGCTCACGAGTCGCGCTCACAAGAATAAGTGATACTTTTTTTATTATACCTAAGCCTGTGTTGTCCCACTGCAAGGCAAAGGCCTCCCTTCCCTTTTTCCACTTTTCCCGGTCTACAGCGATTGTTGGCCAATCCTTTAAGAAGGAGTCCAGCTCATCCCGCCATCTCTTTCTGGGCCTGCTGCGCAGTCGTTTCCTGCCATTGGGGATCCACTGAGTGGTGGCTTTTGCATATTGCTGCTCCGACATGCGACAGATATGGCCAGCTCAGTCTGTGCGGCCAGCGTCCGCTATTTATGTTTTGGAATGAAGTATAGAGTTGTGAGTTTGACACCTAGTATACTTCGTTCCATAGCCCGATGGCATACTCCAAATGCGGACTTTTGACGCTTTGTAAGAGACCATGTTTGCGCTCCGTAGGTGAGGGTGGGAAGAACGCACATGTCCATGAGCTTTCGCTTTAGTGAAAGCGGGAGAGGAGAGGTCCTTTCATGAGATGTTTCATCGATCGAACGCTTGGAAACATGCTGGTCCTGCTCCATAGGACAATCTAGAGTCTAGACAAAATCAAACTGGTTGCTAATTTAATTGTAAATTTTTTTATTCTTTTTTTTACATTTATTACTCACACCCTGACTTATTGTATTTTGTTTTTTAATTAAAATCGTTTTGCTTGTACCATGTTTGTAAATATGTGAGCACCATGTATCTATCAGATAATTAATTTATATGTCATGGTTTCGTTTTTAATTCTTTTACCTATTGTGGTATAGTAATTTTATTGTAGGTGCATCGTCCTCACATGTTATTATATAATTAATGTACCCATGCAAAATATTGTACCTAAAACATTTTAAAAGAGTAACGGTGGAGTTTCTTGCCCGTTCTTCTCCATACGAAAACGACCTTTTGGAATGGGCGACTAGAATCAATTCTATTTTAAGATAATTTTTGACGTTCAAAAGTGCCTTTTATGTGCCTATTTGAAATAAATGCTTTGACTTTGACTTTGACCAACAGTTCTTCTAATGAT
This sequence comes from Amphipoea lucens, assembly GCA_947508005.1. Classification (NCBI taxonomy): domain Eukaryota; kingdom Metazoa; phylum Arthropoda; class Insecta; order Lepidoptera; family Noctuidae; genus Amphipoea; species Amphipoea lucens. The sequence goes on along the minus strand of OX382358.1, from coordinate 956,343 downwards.
TTTATTTCTGTAAGTAGGTAGGTTTGTACAAGCACTTTTATACGTCAATCATACTTTGAAAACTAGATAAAGTGCCTTCTACACTGAGAAGAAAGACCGAAACAAACTCAGAGGTCAAATTCTCTTTTAAAGTCCAGATAAAATCTTGGTCAGATCATGTAAAGACCATGTAGGTAGATTGGTGTCTGAAATGGTCTTTTGAGGAAATAACTACACAGATTGAGTGGACCTGTCCAGTCAGTGCACGCACTTGTCAGTAACCGTGAAGCTCAACTCAATAAATTGTGAAGAAAGAATAGAATACATGAAAGTGAGAAACTTTTCCTTTCCCGGCTACAAAGCACTCGAATGACTGCTAAAATGTGTGCAAATCTAAAATGTCAATGGGTAAAGAAAGATGTTAACTCAAACGAATGCTTGAGCTTGTAACATTTAACATTTGCATCGAAACACAAACAGTTGAAAGCGACATTCAATTTAAATGCCAGGCGGTTTGAAAGCACAGGGGACTTGCAGTTTGCAAGTTGAAGAGCGAACGAGGTAAATGTCGGAGAAATTACTCGCAAATGGGACAGAGGTGGTGGATAGCTTACTGCGTTAAAGAACAAAGGTAAGAGCAGGCTTGAAGCATAGACATGATTGTGACATTTTAACGGTCCGTTAGCACAGAGGCACAAGGCTATACGAGTATTTGGATGTAGACGGACAACAGTCTTCATTGAAATTATAAGCAATCAATAAGTCTGTGATGCAAATCTTGAGAGAGAATTTATTTTATTTTTTAATTTTATGCGTTAATGTCCAACTGCTGGGCAAAGGCCTCCCTACTCTTTTTCCACTTCTTTCTGTCCAGAGCTGCCAAGGACCAATCTTTATCAAAGGAGTCCAGCTTGAGAGAAATTTTACAATATACATACATTAAATTGTATTCTGCTGCATCATACAATACGTCTTTTTACATCGATCCAAAGATATGGAGAAACTATTATTAGCAGGAAACCCTCTGCATAAATTACGGATCTTCTTTCAACACACATATCCTTAGATTAGTTTGCATTATCTTCTCCGTATCCCTAACAGGTCATCCTAAGTCAACAAAAACAGTGCTAACATAATAATAATTTCCATAACAATTGTGAAGACCCTTCAAAACAATTTAAACGCGTTATTTTGGCACGCGCTGTTACCAGCCTTACAACCTTCACGTAACCTTTCAATTTTACAGGCTGAAATAAACTTTATTGCTGTAATTTAAGGTTGAATGTCCTTTAGGGTCGTCTCGTCTGCACCCTCGGTTACTCAGTCACTCCCCTCTAAACGCTCGATGTGTGTTGTATTGAAAGATCAATAATTTTGGGGTTACCTCCGCTGGCTCCGGTGCCTAACGTGCTTCAGAAGTCCATTAAAATGTTTTGTGAAGCTTTACAAGTGTTCCGATGAGTGAGAGTTTTGTTATTACAAGATTTTTTGTCTACTTACATAAATGCTATTAAATATCGACGAAAATAATAATAGGAGAACTTTCAGTTTTGGCTTTTCGCAGCATTGGACGAGTTCAGCTTAAGTTTAAGTAGAAAAAGGCAGGGTAATAATATGAATATGAAGAAGTTTCAGTCAGCTTTCCGCTGCAATGAAAGATTCCAAGTTTAAGACAACAAAGGAAGAGGAAGCCAATCAAGTGCTCGAAGTTAAAGTAAGCATCAATATTGAATTCTCTTTTAAAACTTGCTCAAACGCAGTAAACACAGACGATCAAGACATGGGATATCTCGCCAGGATCTGAAAGTTCGCCAACAAACAATTCCTAAGTTATTTGTGAAGGCTGAGTCATGAGTTTGAGTCACGTTTCATCCCTTTTATTTGGAAAGCTGCGAGCTATGTGAGTCAGGGTTTGTTTTCTCGTGAAAGTACTCTGAACAAAATGGCGTCATTACATATTTACACTCCCGGATCATCAATTATTATAATTTGACACATTCTTCATTTATTAACAGCAACGTTAGCTTGTAGATTGTGCCACGATTATCATTTTACATACTTAATCATCTTTTATTGCCGAACTGGACATTTATTATTGCCGAACTGGACATTTAGATAATATTCGTAAGCAAATTTTACCTGTGACAGTTACTTCCATTTGGAAGGGTCTACTATGCAAACCTATGAGGTCTCTGTTTCATTATTGCTAAAGATACAAGTCTTAATTTTAACCAATAACGGTTCGTAAATAAACCATAACTATCATAGACAAGCGACAGACTGAATTGAGCCCATAACAACAACGAACTATTTTCTCTCACAATTTGTTAACAAACTGCGGGCAATTCCGAAAACGTGAGTAAAAAGATAAACAGTCATAATCTTTTATTTCATCGCTGATAGGTACGTGGATCATACAACATAACCTGTGCTATAACTTCAATTCCTGCCACTTTTGGCAAACTAAACGTGTAAAATCCATACTAATATTATAAAAATGTGAAAGTAACTCTGTCTGTCTGTTACCTGGACTTCGATGGGCACACAGGTAGACCAAGACCATGAGGTGAGGACATAGGATATTCTTATCCCTGCAGTACCAACGTTTCCGAGGGATAATCATAATTTTCGACCTCCACGCGGTCGAAGAAGCCAGTAACTCATCATTCAGCAAATGCACCACGCATCTTTAAGACACCGCGAAGGTTTTGCCATAAATCGTTTGGCAATAAAGCAAATATCGTAGACTATAAAAAAGGTAAAATATCGTCGGCACAAGCTCCCCGGTTCCGGTGAGTCAGGGGGATTAGCATTAGTATGCGAGGGGACTCCGCCTTTGTATGGCGTCTTAGACAGAACAAGGCGATAAGGTTGTTTGAACTGGTTAGATTTATGTTCAGATTGGTTTTTTGTGTCAGGTGTTAGATCAATGTACGCATTTTGGGTCACAATTCTTTTAAAATTCTTTCTTCAATCAAGTCATTAGCATCCCATAAAATCCGTATGTCTTTGGAAAGGGATTAGTTATTGGTTATAGGTACATAGACTCTCTTTGGAGTTTGAATAAAAATTATTTATTTCCAAAATAAAAATCCCTATTCAAACTTGTGTTAAGCAAAAACCTGGTATTTCACATCGGTTGTTCTCAAAGCACATCGCAAACCGACGACAGAACATGATGAATTTTAATAAAGCTCTGTCAGAAAAGTCGGGAACTTGTTAAATTACATTCTGTTTGTGAATTTCAAACATGATTGTTTTTTTAAATGAGGATATCTCTTAAAGGTTAGATAGAGAATTATTATTCTACACGCAATTTGCATATGACGTAACAAATATTTCATCATGTAATGAAAGTGCTACCATTATGATATAACGTGACTCTATTTCGTGTCGAAGTAGTTTTCATCTAATCAACAAAATAGGGCTTTGGTCCTATCCAGAAACGAAAGGAAAGTCAAGACAAAATAAAAGTTTTCGTCCAAAAAATAAATAAATTTGGCAATAGCATCTTCAATACGCCAGCAAATGAATATAAAGAAGACTCTTTTACCTGATATGGAACTTGCTGCCAGGCTCCTTCTCCTCAGACTCGCAGGTGACGTTTCCGAACGAGTCCACAGCCAAGTACTTGTCCAGGTGGGAGCGCAGGTAGATCATGCCTGGACAAAATATAATACAATTTATTACAAATATATATAATAGACGAGAAAGAAGATAAATCGATGCTGTGAATCCTAATAATCATAAGGCGCTTGAAATTGTAGCACACGATTTACACGAAGAACTTGATACTGTTATAGATCTTTCAATAAATATTATGGATGACTGTTATCATGTTAGTTAAGCAAGTCATGCTCCGGTAGGATTTATCAATACAATGGTTGCCTTGGCACATAATGATGACTATGATCATGATCTTAAGAAAATGTAACAAGGATAGGTCGATGATTAGCGTTATAGCAAGATTACCGTACGCAAAATACGCGCTTGGACGTGGAGTAATGGGTTTGCGAACACCAGCCCGTTATACAATACAAAACAAGACCAAGATTAATGTATACTGTGCTTAAATACTGCAATAAATGTAGACAATATCCCATTCGACGCTATAAACACTGAGCTTCTCCTCAAAACACGATTAACTAGCCCCAACCCAAATAGCTGAAGCTCTACTTTGTTCAGGCACTTAACTGTTGAAGTAGAAAGCTTTAATCTAAGCCGGGGCTAGATAACAGAGATTAATCGTGCCGCCACTCCGTCAGCGATTGGAGTCCGTCGGAACATTGCATCTGCTCCGGTTGACGGTACCGTACACGAACGGTTTGTGATGAGCGGACTATGTATTGAGATGTAGCAGTCACAAACCGTTTTGAAAAAAAGAATGATGATTTGCTTATTAAGAGTACCGTCAGAGACTCGTAAAATTCGAGAATTGAATTTACGGTACGTTAAAGTTTAAGTACCCTGGATCATTTTCGTATTTACAGTTTTCCTCGCCAGCATTTAATAATCTCGATAAATAGCACTTCGTAGAGGTATATCGTACGAACACAAGACTCCATGATAAAGATATTATATGAAACAAGTATCTAATAAATAGTCGTTTTGAGAGTATTTTTTGATTCGACACAAGACTACAAGAAAATAAAATTTGATCAATAAATAAACAGCTGAAGTTGATCATTAATCGGGCAAGTAAATAATGTTGTCGAAACGACACCTGAGGGATGTGACATCGATCAGGTGAGGGCAATCTCACAGCTGTTAGACCTTGAAACTTGACAGCAGGGGGTGAGGGAGCCACCCTCTGATTGGATCGTAATTTGGCAATCCGTGGGGCGGGGGAAGGCAAACAATCATGTTGTTCTGAATTGAAGTGAGCTTTGAACAGAAATTGGGAAGCGATTGTACAAAGGAAGGATTCGGACGATTACTGAAACATTTCTACATATTGGGTCTTTAATTTTTTATCTACGTATGTGTCTTATGGGTGCTGGTGCTTATGGGTGGTGGTCAGCTTTAAGCACTGGTTTGTTAATAATTGGTTGTGGATTATGAATGAAAAACTATATATGAAAACCAGTTTTGAGTAAAGACTGTAGAGTGTAAGGAGATTGAAATCTGTGGAGGTAGCTAGATATAGGGCATCTATGGTGCATACGAGCTTAAATCGTACTGCTCATTTGAAAACCTTATTTTTTAAATTTTTGCAATACAATTAAATTTTAGAACAATTGTTTTGAACCCTCTTCTGTCGTCCGTATCTCCCGCGGCATGCCCTATGCACACCGTTGTAATTAAGGGCTCGGGTGCAGGGGACTTTTTGCGACAATTAGTGGATGAGGGGAGCGCGACAAAACTGTCGCTATGGCGACATACCGACGTTTTTGTCACATGAATTATATTTAGGTATCATGTTTAATATGCAGCCGGTATGATTGTGATACAAGAAGAATGTGATCATAATCAGGGAAAATATTCAAAGCACGTTCGTTTGATCAAAAAGGTAAAAGGTCAAATTTATTTCAGTTGATTTAATTACACACATAGCTCAGAAAAATTCGTGGTTATAATTGAATCTAAAAATATAGGCATGACGCATTTAAAGGGTAAAAACGTGTATACATAAGAATTAAGTTTCCAGGGTCTAGCGTTTCCTTACTAGCAATAATAATAGTCTTTAGCGATCCTAGGCCATATATGTATATAGCCGGACCGGAAGTCGGATGTTTTGAAAAGAATAGCACCTGAAGTGAGTCATAGATTGCTTTAGGATTACTAATGATATTGTTAACGACTGAGTTCAATGCTCTGGCGCCAATGAAAAAAGAACGATAAAGATTGTAAAGTCAAAGAGGACGATTGATTTATACAAATTCACAGTTAGGTGTGACTGTAAGAGTGGAACTTGTGAGACGATGGTCGTGTCATTGGCAATCCCAAAATAAGCTAAGCAAATGAATGATGCATTGGTCAGCGAGTTCTTGTGATAGAAACCAGTTATAATAAAGTCACTGATGAAGAATTGATGAACCAATTTGAATTAAGTATAAATGAACATCGCAAAAATGATACTTAAATCAAATGCGTGACATTCGCTAACGCTAACGGAAACTTGAGTCACTATTTGAGTTTAGGCACCCATATATGTAGGTACTTTAATTAATTTTAAAATCAAGTCACAAAACAAAAAAGTTTTATTAAATCATAGTTTATGCATGGAATCCTGGAGTGAGATCTCCCAAATTAGGACTTAATATTGGCAGCAAATTAGAAGACGATAATGTTTTATAACACTAAGTAATAACGATTAATCTTATGGTAACATATCAAAACCCAAGCACTAATCGCCCATAAACCGATTCAGTAAACCATCAAAATGCTACCTTTAATACACCGTAAAACGTTACAATCTGCCTTCCTTGGAAGACGTCTCGTTAACCGAAACACGTAACGAATTACAATTTCACGAGCGAGATTACAAATTGCTCAGATCCCTTATAATATAGCCCGACACTACTGAGCTTGTTATAGAGAACCGATCGATCGGATCTGTCTATCTGTTCGGAGAACGTTAAGTGGAAAGATTCCAAGAATATCGGATAATCTTTTCCGGATAGCAATACTTAACAACAAAATTCGGTGGTTATCTACAAAAGCCTTTTTCTGGGCTCACGGTTGTAGCTTCGGCTTTGGGGTAAGAAGGATTACAGTTAATCAGGCTGTTGCGAAATTCGTATTTTAGCTATTACTTGGAGCTTTAAATATGTATGTTACGGCTCAATTTGCCCAAATATTTTCTGGATAAAGGAATCTTTTGGTCACTTCATTGTGAATTTGTGATAGTAATGAGAAACGCTGTGTCCTCATATAGCATAGGTCGCAAATGCCGTTTCTTCGGTCTTTGCCGAATTAATTGAGTGTTAGCTAGGGGTCTTAGAAACAGGGCATAAATGAAGATAGTGCAAATGTAGGTACTCACTATCATTAGCGTTTCCAGAAGCGGGCTCCAACGTCCATATCTGCTTCTTCTTGAGGCTGGTGCCGTTGGCGTTGATCTTGAAGCCGAAGGTCTCAGCCGTGAGGTAGCGGTAGCGCGAGTTGATGAGCCCGATGGTCCACCAACCGCGCTGCTGGTTCTGGGTGATGATGTCTCCTGCGCCGTTCATGTCACCGTTACTGTGGCCGTTCATTGTTTATAGTCTGTGGAAGAAAGGTGCTGGTGAGAAATGGGAAATTAAATAAAAAGTAAAAAGAATAAACGGTCTTCAAAAAAAATACACTGTAGAAAGTTTCTATCAATTCTGAAGTTAAAGTTTGAGCGTTCCTGATGGTGTACGGAGGCCGAATCTTACAACAAAAGCTTCAAAACAATATTTTTTCCATCTATCCAACTGACAAAACAAAACATTATACCGAGTCCCAAAACTGTAATGGTCTGCCCATTACAAAAGTACTTTTATCACATAATAACAGCAGTCTGAGAGCAATCTTCTGTCGGTTGATATGAAAGATGACGGGCGCGAAATCCGTGAGGAAACAATTCATTCGCCTCGCAGCTCGCAGGACGCAAATAAAGCAAGAATCGTTCATCTCACAGCTGTCTGGCAGCTCGTTTGTTTCGGAGACAATAGCCGGCAGAATGGTCGGAAGTTTGGAAGTGCCTTGTTTGTTAGCATTCAAGTCGTTTTGGCACAAGTATAAGAACGGAAAATATGAAGTAGACTACTTCAGAATAACCGCGAAAAAGTACATTATCTGATATATCGATCGTCTATTACGATAAGAATAGGATAATGTACATTAGGGTAATCAACACATGGCTTATTGATCAGTTAGATTTACCAAGAACGAGCTTAATGGATCGCTAGATTGGACCTGTTGTTCATCTGACAATATCAGTGACTTGATGGGAGATCTGAATTGAAAGTTTCCAAGCAGATTGTGGCATACATACATAGCTACAAGACAGGTTGTCATGTCCTGCCATTAGCCAGGCAGCCTTACCCCCTGACATCTGCCAAGCTGTCCTATTACCTTGCCTATCTGCCTCACGCATCTGATTCATAGTTTCTATCGGTAGGGTCATCTGCAGTCTAGACGAGCAGTTGGCCCATTTTACGACTATTTTACCGACTATTTGCCGAGATTAACAGCGTCCGGTTGTTTATCTGACCGGTCCGCTTCCGTATTACTTCGGTTGGATATCGAATTCCGTTTGGGGATGGTTAATTAAGAGATTTTTGAATTCTACGCGCTGTTTCTTAGGCAAATAAGAGCGTTTTACTAACTTTTAGAGTTATACTCTGAAATTGCATTCCAGTATTATCATTTTAATTGTTTTGTTAGAAAGCTTCTTTATATCCTACAGGTTAACTAAGTCGGCATATAAAACGCATTCAAGAACTTTCGTGAGAAAGCTTGGAGGAATCTTAAAATATGCGCCAACACGTACGAGATGTCGAGAAAATAACGCTCGGGAACGAAAGAACAAATCAAAGTAGATGTAACTTGAATCAACTAGTGTGATATGAGGTTAAGGGGCAATAAACATCAGGTTTCTGTGTCAAGTAAGTCAACAGCTTTTGCAAACACACCAATTTTTTCTAAGTATTATTGCATCAAGGACGTGCGGGCTCGGGAAAGATGGAAGTAGTCGACGGAGGCCTTTGCCCAATAGTGGGACAACGCAGCTAGAGAAAAAAGAAAATTGCCACAGCAGCAGCAATTGGTAATTTTAATCCAAATAATGGCTTTGTGGTCCCACAATGTTAATTGAATCCTTCAATAATACAACTAAAATACGAATTAGCTTGGCTTATAAATGGCTACAGGCTGGCAGGATGCGCCGTCACGGTGGTGCCCAAGGTGCACAAGGTCCCACTAGGTCAAAGCCACCGCGCCTCGTCCGTATAATGTTACTTGCGAGTTGCGCACACGCACAGGCGCGGCGCAGTGAATGAAGATACGATTGTTGTGATTGTGGAGTGACATGTTAGTTGCTTCATTATTAATTGAACGCGAATAGGGAACGGAATAGGAAGTAATAATTATGTTGTGGTTAGGTTGGTCATGGTCATTGGGTTGGTCATCATCAGTCCTGAGCCCTGATTCACAACCATACGACAGGCTATCGTATCGAAAACCTGACATTTCGATAACCTGATTTGACTTGCCCTCAACAGCAAATAGCTGTTGGAAGAAAAGCGGGCGTCTATTTAATTTAAACTGACAAAATTTTCGGGTTTTGGACTTGTGAACAGCGTTTAGAAGACTCCTACAATAACAATGATTAATGTTCGATACGATACGGAAGCGTATCGAGTGTTTGTGAATAGCTATGCTGGTGGATGTTTGGACTGATTCGTTCAACAATAAAACGAAAGATAGCCTGCGAAATAGTACGAATAACAAATGACTGTCTTGTCTGAATTGAGATAAGATGATTTAACCAACGAACTGAACCCAAAGCAAGTCTTTGACGAATTCTAGTCGTAAAACAAACTCATAAAGAATCCGTAAACTGCCGTCAAATAAACAATAGCCACTTATCTCCGGTTGGAGCATCATTTACATACTTGCGATTGTTTTGGCGGCATCCATCCGAGCGTAATTACTATGACATCCATCATCATCTGAGGTAATAGGCTGGCCATGTCAAGGTGTGCCCAGGAGGGGCCATGACTACCCTCATTTTAATGAATAGGCCCCGTAAGGTAATAAGCCTTTTAGAGAAGCTATGATGTATGTTCACGCCAGTCAGACATTTGTGTCAAGAGATATATCCTGTCTACTTATCCCTTATTCGGTTATATGAATATTGATTTGCGTAAATGAAGCAGTTGCATGTCAACTTATAGGTGCAGCTATGTTGTAAATAGTGACCTCCTAGTCCTTGCTATTTCTGGTTTGTCGCTCAGTCGTTAGGGAAGCGTTCGTAAATAAAGATAAAGCTGAGTTTGTTTGTTTTTTTGCTTTCTTGAGGAAGGCAAACAAACAAAGGCTAGGCATAGGAGCCGAGCAAAAAGAAAAAAAAAATCGAAAAGAACGCTAAACGAAAACAAAGTGATAGTGCAGACGGGCGATGCGATGCGACGGGGTGGGTCGGGGGAACAAGAAATTTCACGCGGACGAAGTCGCGGGCAGAAGCTAGTTTCCTAAAGGTGCATCCACACCGCAGTTACTTTTCGTGGAGCAACAGAATGCAACACGACAACATTAGGTAACATTCTTCAACTTTTGCAGCAACATATACCTACTAACAACAAATAACTTTTTGCTATCGGATGTTGCCCACTAACACACGGAAACGTGCTCCACAAAAAGTACCTGCGGTGTGGATGCTCTTTTAATTAAGAAAGACTGGAGTATTTCGCGCTTGTCAATACGTGATTATGTAATGTCCAATACCTATTCCAGTGACTGCCTAAATATTGTGACAGTCGGACATCTGTCTAAATAATAATAGCGTTGTTTGTTTTGGAAAGTAAACGGTTACTGTAAACAAAGAGATTCCTGAGAGAGCGGATGGTATCTTGATCGAGATGACAGATATTGGCGTTACAAATACAAATACTAGGTCACTTTATGCCGAGAACATGTTTTAGTCGTGTTTTTGTATCGCAGATAAAATATAAGATGAATATGTTGTTCTCGAGGTCTCGCTGGTTAGATGGGATTATGATAGAGACTTTTCCAAAGTATCGGATATAGATGCTGCGAGATCTAACTTAATATCTTCGTTATAATCTCATGTTAGTACAGGTTTGTTGTATATCCTGGTACATCGTAAATAGTGCTCCTAATAACTATATTTATATGCTAGGACATTCTACAACAGATAGGCAATATCAAGAATAATAGGATGCTAGTATCAGTGACTCAATTAAAATCACTCGTAATAAATTACATTTTACAATCCTCATTCATGGTAAGATACAAGGCTAGATATTGTTATAATGTATGTTCAGGCACTCCTTTCCATTGTTAGGAATCGATTTAATGTCATGTTTATAAATACGGCAATCATTATTTATCTTTTTATAGGAACTTGCCGTAACATCGTCTTTTCACACTAATATTATAAAGGCGAAAGTTTGTGAGTGTGTGTGTGTGTTTATATGTTTGTTACTTCTTCACGCCTAAACCACTGAACCGATTTAGATGAAATTTGGTATAGAGATAGTTTGAGTCCCGGAAAAGGACATAGGATAGTTTTTATCCTGATATTCTCACGGGATCGACATTTACGCGGGTAAAACCGCGGGGCGCAGCTAGTTTGTATCATAAAATGGAACCTTTAAAATAATCCTAGAATGGAATTTGTCAAAAATGGGTTGTTTTAGCTCAAATTAGATGTCAAATTAACTGGAGCTGAGTTGCATTAGATAAGATTTGTAATGGACACTTGCCTTGCAGCCATGTCCAATCAAGATTTAAAAGTAATAGAACCATTAGATGACTTAAATAAACCAGACATAAGTCGGAAACTCTCCTTAAACACACAATGATCCAACAAAATGTATGTTCTCTTCAAGCAGTATAATATCTCCTTTCATTCTCAGACGAACATGGATTCTGCGCAAAGCGAAATAAACATCTACAGACAAGACATGACCACAGCCGCGTGCTGTAACACTATCCAGTCCATCGAGAGATGATTCACCGACTGATATGACAACCTAGCACACATATTAAGTACTAGCTGTAGGTACCTATACAGAGAGGGTACGAGGTAGCCATGCCGCAAGTTAAAATCCGTGTAGCTTTACGAGAAGATACAACGATTCTTGGCACTGCATTAGTCATTGAGAGGTTTATGTTTTTAAAAACAAAGTTATCAAAGTGGCCTTGTTTTGTACAGAAACTAAGATGGGTTTTTTAGAGCTAAACCCAACGACACTCAACGGTGACCCATTCATTGTGGCCTTCAGGTAAGGTCATGCCAAGGAAGACACGCCTCTTCCCTAGGATGATGTAAGAGGCGGTGCAGGATGGGCAACAGCTTCCGGCCTACCTTGTTGTCATCGCTGAATATTGGTCTCAACAATATCTTCCGCAATGACAAACTCCGTTTTACAGATTAAAGCACTGAAACCAGAATACTTCAGGAAAACCCACAAAGTCACCGTAAACGCAGCGATTACCGCCGAATCGATTATAAAACTTCACAAAAAGAGTTCCTGATACAATTTTTTCCTATGTCTAGACTAGTACCGTTATAATAATGGTATTTATGAAGAATTACGCCGAGTTTCCGCACCACCGCCCCCAGCACCAGCCTACCAGGTAACATTATCGTTCATCTGCCGCCGGTAATTGTTTGAAAGTTCATCAAGCTTTTGTTTCAAATTCAAAACATTTCAACGATGGTATGGTAATTTGTGACAGGTTTTTGATGGATGGTGATTGATAAACAATGACTAAAACCCGTGGTTTCCGCGCGTTGGTTTCGTGAGTCGTAACTGGTTTTCGGTTAGTCATCTTTTTCATAGATTCTAATTTAATGTAACAAACATACATAGCTATGTTTGTTTGCCGTCTGTCTTTACTCACGGAAGTGGTAAACATTGGGGAGCTTTGGAATCAGAAGCTGGACTTAGGTTAAGGGATGTTGGTATGTGTAATTTGATCTTGTTTAAACCTACATTAAAAAATAATAGTTATTAAATTATATTACTTAATTGTTAAATTAATTAAGTTAAGATCTTAATTATTACTTACTTTCTATTTATTTTGTAACACTACGACGCTGGCATAATCGCTTTTTCCAAATAAATATTAAACTGTCAAGCTCCGCTAATGAGACAATTGATTTTCTATTGTTTCGTCGCCGATTGGCGACGCGCGCCGCTTGACCGGTTAAAATGGTTAACAGAACAGTATGAATGCCACTATTTGTTTTGACATTTCAGTCTCCCAGCTACAAGACAGTACAGCTGTCGTCACAACAAGAAACGGTAAAGATAACAAATGTGACAGACGCCTGTGAACCACTCTGATAACGTCGTATCCTTAGTATACTTAGTCGTGACGTCACCAGACTAACAGCTGTGCTATTATCACTATCCACCCTAGGATGGATTTTAGTCAAGCGTAAAAAGCGTGATAAAGGTTTACAAAAATAGCTTTATCATCCCATAGTCTTTCCGTCCGTTATGTGCTATTGTCATAGATTGTTTTGTCAAATGATAGGCTGGTCTTTAGATAAATATTACAACGTTTATAGCGTAGAAAATAAAAGCGAAGAAACTCGAAGACTCTTTCATTGCAAGACCCTATGAAAAGAGAAAAACAATACAGTCCACTACAGTCTATGGTTTGAGTGAGCTTCTGTTATACCGCCCTAGGTATCGGATCAAATGGTCAGACCAAACACTCGCCGACAGTCCTTTTTAAGTAGGTATGCAAAGCTGTCAGTGTTAGTCGTGCCAGCGATACGAAGAAGAATATTGTACAGGACCTATCAGCCATCACACATTAGATACGTAATTCTATGATGTATGACGATTTGATGAAACACAAATTGTAGAAAATATTTTAATGAATTCTTGTCGAGGTCTAGGTACTTACATCTTTTTGAGGCTGACTGTACCTGTACCTACAGGCTGTTTATTTTATATTAGAGACGGAATCGAAATATTACAGGAAACATCCAAATTAAACACAACGGGTTTTCAAAACTAAGTGACAAAATACCTAATATGGTTTCTTATCCTTACAAAACGAGACTGGGGGTATTTCTGTTTAGGTTAAAATCTAAATAAAGTATTCCATCAAATGAATTATTCCGTAAACAATCTACATATGGATGACCTAATAAAAATATTTACGTAAATAAATTAGCATTCCTCTGCAGGAGGTTAATCGCCGCGGTCAGTTCAATGACCCGCCCCCGCGTTTTTGCAAAAACGGCGGCAAGATAATGGTTGTATCACACATACAGTACATACTCACGTAAATTATATACACTTGTCCTATAAGTGAATCACTGTATTGTAATTCAATTATTGTCACATAATAATGTAGTATGTAGCTGTTATTAAAATAACTACGTATTTATTATAGCTTTAATCTAAGTACTTATTTGTATTTAAATTAAAGACCGAACCCGCACCAATATTCACCATTCTTTGAATTATTAGCATCCTTCACTCTTCTTTTTTTAGTGTTTTTTTGTAATTAGATTTTTTTTAATAATAATAAATCTTTCCTCATTTTTATAGCATATTTGGCAGCAAATTAGCAAAAACCCAATTTAATTAACATTAACAACAACATAAAAGTGTTCTTAGTAACTTTCCTACCTCATTAATTAATTCTGTATTTATTTAATACAAGACCATAAAATGTTAATGAAACAATTTAAACCAAACGTCTTTGCGACCGACTCCTTATTTATTTATTTAATACTTCAAGCACATAAATGTACAGAGGCGAACTTAATGCCATAGGCATTTTCTACCAGTCAACCTTTGGGCGATGCAGAGACAAACAGTGGTAGGTGCAATCCTTCTGTATTCTGAGGTGCAATCATGAAAAATTGAGGAATAACCTCCTTCCTTTCAGATTTCGAACATTTTTCCGTTTAACTTGGCATAATTAAATTAAATGTTGTTGACCTCAAAGCTTGTCAATAAATGATTCATGATCTATAAATAAGCTTATCAATCAAGCGCGAAGCTCGGTTCAAAGGTCTTCGGCCGCGTAAACTTGCAGCCAGTACATAAATCAGCATAATATAAATAAACAAATTGCAAGGCTGTGTGGGCGCCTTGCCTGTGCCTGGCCAAGACCAGTTCAACTTCACTTTCTTGCAAGTTCGCTATGCTCTCGTACCATAGACACATAGTTTGCGACAATGTAACCGGAACTAAGATTAAACCTGTTTAGTGAAATGTTTTACTAGCTATGCCATGTTTACTAATAAAATGTTCATAAATATTTTAATGAAATGGTGGATTCGAAATCTTGTTTTTATTACTTCTTCTTCTAAGCGTATCGATGGCTAAAAGTTCAAACATGTTTGGCCTAAAATTCAGCTGCGCGAACTTCACTCACTGATGCAGTCATAAGGTCAATAAGTGCACAGGTGTTAGCATGCGGCGCAGGATGGAAGGTGGGCCAATGTCTGTTTATTTCTTTAAGTTTTCTGATTTAACGGATAAATAAACACGACCTTTATAACCCTTCCCTAGCACAGTTGCTGCTGAGAAAGTCTGATGCCCTTCCCACCCACAGAACTGTATTCGTTGTTATAATATGTCTCCTTATTTGAAGAGTAAGTAGCGATAAATATCAAGTACAAATTCCATACGGAGCTTACACTAAGTTATCGGCAAACTCGTTTAGCCTACCAGTCGAACCGGAGTGTTATCTGTACCGAAAATACGGTATTTGCAGATGCCGTTCATTTCATTTATTGTCCGTGGTTAGGTGCCCGCTAAGCGTCTGAGCTTTTCGTCCACTCACGGTCCACTCACTATTTTTCATCAAAAGCTTTATTGATATACTGTAATACTGGCTACTAAGCGCAGAATTGATAACCACCATAGATATATGAAAGAAGTTTTTTACATTTCTATGATAACCACAATCAGGTTCCGTATGAAAAAAAAAATGTATTGATTAGGTATAATTATAATTGAATTTAGTTTTTGTTCAGCCATTGCTTTCGGCTATTTTTCTAAGGCATAGAATTGTTCATTGAGCTATGCGAGATAACTTTTACCATTCATATAAAACATTCTGAGAAAACAAATAATAATTCTGAATAATAAAACGTAGGCTACATGAATGGCTTTCTGGGAACTAAATTCTTGTTTACATCTAAAAAAATCTTTTACACTTTAACAAGGTAGAGCAACGACCAAGTTATTCACCTCGTTTTTAAATAAAAAACATAACATTTTGTTATAATATTTTTTTTTTTACAAAAAACTACCGACTCCAAAAAAACACACTGAAAAGTAATAAATAACTTTAATTTCGGAAGTCGGTGTCGTTGGTTCAGCATTTTCGTTTTTTGACACCGACTTCCGAATTAAATTACTTTTAGTGTTTTTTTTTAAGTCGGTTGTATTTTTTGTAAAAAAAAAAAATATTACCCCACACAAATTCAATTAACACTAGTGCATTGAAAAATTGAAGACACCGACTAGAAGAATCATCAAAATTCGCACAGAAATGTCGGAGATGCAGAACATTTATGCATATAACTTCGTACTTAAGAATAATTACCTAATGTATTATATACTAAAACCTTTCTGAAAGTATGTAGTTCACATTAATGAAAGAATGATCAAAATCAGTTCATTCGTTTTTGAGAAAATCGCGGACATATAAACATACATACATACAGGTCGAATATAGAACCTCCTTTTTTGAAGCCGGTTAAAAAAACATGTTTGATTGAGGTACTTGCGTTGATGTCAAGTGCACTGATTTAGTGCAAAATACCTCGTTTAGCTCGGCCTAGTGTAAAGAAAAATATAATTGCTTTTGAAGCTTGACAAGAATTTAGTATTTATATTTATTAGGTATGCCAAAAGAATGACTAATGGATGTAAGTAATTAATTGCATACGTACGTGCTTAAATCAATTAGTGTACGGAAGTATTCATGAAGTGTGGACTAACACTAGGTAATTAATGAAATGCAAAGGAGTGGCTGCAAAAATACAACACGTTTTTTATGATCACATACTAACACACCACACTACATGTAAGCATTTAGTAGACAGTTTATTTTGATTAGAAAATACGCTGCCAGGACCCTCATCACAGTGACTATCCCTGGCTGGAATAATAGAATGGCCCTGAGGCCCACGGCGCGGCGGCACGGAACGGAAGACCACGTCAAGATAACGTCATTTTGTGTACAACAGCCCAATGGGAACTGTTGATCAGACGCAATCGTAAACTGCTGCTGAATAGAACTGATGCCTCACTCAGCCAGACGTCGGGAAAGTTTTGCAGACATTGGCTTCACAGTGTTATTTCATATTAGTTGTCAAATAAAAAATAATCTACGATTCATCTATTCTAATTTATGGATAGGCATTCCTTATGTTTATTTTTGGAAAGAATGTCAGCTAAAAATAAAACAAGATTTTTTATTCATAAGCTTATCTAAGGAAGGCACCTGTTTTGCAGAGTATTTTATGGTAAGTTTTCGAACATTTAAATATTAATGATGAATGCTGAGCTGAGTGGCAAGAATTTATCTCAAAGATTAGCAGTGAAAGTCAGAACTCTTTGTGTTCGGCATTTAACTGTTATGTGAATCATGTTTGCATCTCTAACCTACTTGCGATCTCACTATTTTAATCGCCTTTCAAAACTAGGTCTCTTCGTAGTAAAAGTAATGGTCTCTCTTTGAAATGCAAGAAAATCGACATTCTAAGAAATAATTATTTATTTCAGTTCGTTTCCGATCTAGTAGTAGTAGAAGTACTTCATTTTATTATTTTATTTATGAAACTGGTTTTTTAGTACCGGACTTCGCTTGAGAAATAATTTATGTTTCTTCGGTCAAATGGACGACTTCTAGTGTTTTATATCCCCTTTAATTTCCCTCTCATAGAGAGGAGGCCTGTGTCCCAGCCGTGGGAACATTATAGACTGAGTATGGTACTTAACTATATTAGAAAAAAAAAACATTGAAACACCACGCGTAAAGTTATCAACGGTCAACAGAGCAGGGTCACCAGTGCGAGAAGACTAGCTTCGCGGTCACCAACCTGCTTTTTTGGAGAGCACAGAAAACTGTTTAAAATTGGCTCCATTTCATCTTACAAAACACTTAGCTTGTTAAATGACGTGTTAGCAACATGTTGTCCCTTCGCGTGTATAGTGTGAAGGCGATCACGCGAATGTGAAGCGCCGTTAGCACGGTTCGACGACCCGGTTCGGTTCACTCATAGCGGATGAACGGGGAAAAGATGCACTTCAGTTCCAACATAATTATAAGTAACGTATTCAATAGGTAATAACAATTTGAGGCTAAATACGCGCTGCATAGTCATTGGTCTACTGTTTCACTAACTTGGTGGCCTATGCGAAGTGTGAGCGGAAATATGTGAAGTAATTAGAAAATAATCGAGGCAACGATTAAAGAAAGTTAGCAACCATCGCTAACAAAAATGATGGAATGTCATATTTCATCTTGATCGCTAGCAAGAAACAAGTTAATGTTTTTCTTTCTTAAAAGGAAGTTTATGTTCCTAAACAAAGGAAAGAGTATTTTTAATACCCGAAGCATTAGCAGAAAATGACTAATGTTTGACCATTTGCAACTAAGAACAAACCAAAATCCGGACAAGTGACCAGCGCGGGCGCAGAGCCTCGAGCAAGCGGCGCGTGACAGCAGATGCCGTCTCGCTTGTTACACACAGAAACAAAAAAAACAACGTGGTAATCTAGCAAAACATATTTCTGGATTAATTACCAGACTTGACTGCAAGGTAGCTGGTCTTTACCTTTTACTTGTGAGTAAAAATTAGATAAAAATGAAGCGAAGTACCGTTAAATCTTACTGGTCCGGAACCGTTGACCTGACTTCAGACATAAACTTTCATTGGTACATTCAAACACACAAATGCGATTATTTTCTACAGTTTTAACCTTAATATTTTACACAACCCCAAAAAATTTTATCTACAAATCAGAACCAAAAACAAATCACAGCTACCATTCCAAAACAAATTAAGTCTAAAATAAAAGTAATATAAACAGACAAGCTGCTTGTCTAATTAACGTTAAACGTAACTGTTGGGGCGTGTGTCGACAAATTACCGCCGATGACTGACGCCATGTTGTTTTGGTCCTTTTGCCTCTAGCGTGTTTTAACAAGACCAAAGATTTAGGGCAGGGTTTCTTAAAGTGGGGTCCACGGACCCCCAGGGGGTCCGTGGCGTATGTGTCAGGGGTCCGCGGTAGCTTAGTTAAACCTTAACATACTTATCAGGAAATTATTTAACTATGAAGCAGTGTCGAGCGACGGGCTAGCGAATTCAATTATAATTAATAAGTACAGTTTCATGCAAAAGATCTTGGTGAGTTTTGGTGTTCTTTGAGCCAAGCTTACCCTCTTCTCGTCAAGCGAGCTATGTCCGTTCTGATACCATTTGCTACTATGGACCTCTGTGAATCAGGATTCTCCGTTCTAGTTTCGATTAAAACAAAGAATCGCAATTGATTGAACGTCGCAGATGACATGAGGCTTGCCTTGTCGAAGACTGTTCCACAGTTTAACCTTCTTATTGAGGCCAAGCAGCAGCATCCTTCTCATTAACATTAACAGTACGGTATAGGTATTGTTAATGTTAACAAACCTTGTTTATGTAATAATTATGTATTGTATTAAAAATCACACTTTTTTGTTAGTTTAATTACACATAGTTTACACAAACAAGGTTTGTTTTCTTTTCCTAAAATATTGTTTGACAGGGGTCCGTGGAGGTTTTAAATTCTGGAAAGGGGTCCGTGACTGCTAAAAGTTTAAGAAACCCTGATTTAGGGGAACTTCGGATTTTTTATTAAATATTAGTTTCGTGGTTACAATTTATATTACTGCAATGATTGAGGATTTTTGAAAAGTGCCTAGGGTCTTAGTCTTAGTTCAGCATGATCAGATAGAGACGAGAACAAGGTCCAAAGACAAATAAACGGTATCGATGAACAGAAGCCCTTTAAACAAATTGATCTGATAAGTGATTTATGACACCATTTTGATTCTCATACATTCATTAGGTACACTTCGATTTTCCCATCATCCGACCACTTGATTACAGAAAAACAGCTTTTTCTAATATCCGCTTTCCAACCGGTTTATTAACTTCTCAGATTTATGTCAAATAATATCGTGTGCATTCCTCCGGTGCATTCTCTTCCGTATCGAAACACCAGCATTTAGTTGCGTGTCATACTGTCATCGTAGCGTCTCTCTCGAGTTAGGATAGGTCCGAGTTATAAAATAGATTGATGGCTTGTTTCACCATTAGAACCGTTATTTATCGGCTGGCACTGAATATTTATGACTTTTACGACATGTCGTTTGAAATATCCATCGATAACACTGTGAAAGTATTATGAGAAATATAATGAAGTTGTCGTTTTTATTGTGTTTAGTGACGCGAGGTTTTCTGACATTCTACAAATTTTAAGTAGATAAATAGATGTGTAGGTACGAGTATGCCATAGATATAAGAAATATTTTTTTTATATTTCTATGGAGTATACAGTCTCGGAGTCATTGACACCTGAGTCCTGACATGCGTTCACAAGCAATTTTAAAAGGACCAGAATTTCATGGCCGAAACTGCAGATGACTAACTCAAAATAAATCTAACTGCCAGCATAATAATAAAAATACTCCATGTCCATGTGCAGCTGCGTTCGGAGTTCGAACTTGTAAAAATAAAATGTTCGATACTGCCGTACTGCGGCGGGCGCGGCGCGGCACGCATGCGCCCGTGACCTTGACATCGGACGCGGCGCGACCCGACTGAAACCGAATCGACACGCGTTATGTATTCCAGCCGCATTTGGACGAAGTTTTTTTTCCAAAACGGAAAGTGTACTTCTATTGTTGCACTTCCTTATACACGTAATGATGATAACTTTTTATGAGTCATGTTAATGTAAATAATAATTATTCTGTGAGACTTGGAAAGCGTAAAAATCAGTGGGTACCTACATTAGCGCCCCAATCCATTAAAATTCGATCAAACCTCACTAAAAAGGGTCAATAAACTCGGAAACTAAATATAGAAACTCCAATTTCTAAATTACACTCAATCCATTCATAAAATGAGATTATAAAAATACCCGATATTTAATAGATTCTAACGTAAGTGAAACTATGGAGACGATTTATGACAAACAAACTTTCGCTAATTACGACAAAAATGTGAAGTTTTTGAACGAAACGAGAGCGGTTTGAAAGGTCGGCCATGTTCCGTGTCGATTATCATCATAAGCGACCGTCACGAAGGTCGTAAACTGTGTCTATGTCACATAAAATATGGAAATTTATGGTCTGGTGAGCCACAATAGTTCATTAGCCGCTTGTTGCGCTGATATGATAATGTTCAGTAGAGATTTGTAATTTGAATCATGAATTTCGGTTCTTCAACTTAGCTTGTAGTAGTAGGCTAACATTGCTGAATAGTTTTCATCATTTGCAATTTTTTATTATGTATATTAAAAATTTAAAACACCATTAATATCGGGAAAGAAGCAAATATTCTAAGTAATCCGAAACCGATTTTTCGGTTCCGGTACCGGTAACGGAACCGTACCGAAATTTGGGTTGATTACGTCTTTTTGGTCCTACGGTATTGTACCTACCACTAATTATTATTGGTTTGGTACCGAACGACCAAAACAGATACTAACTAAAAACGTTTTTCAAATGACGAATCAATTCGGAATTTCGGATACGCTCTTTAGTCATAAAAGTGCGACGAACATGAGTGCTTACAATAATATAATTTTTTTCTTCGGCTCAACATTTAAAAGCATGTCCTGTCCCATCCCGTCCCCGTCCCACAGGCAAGTTGTGCATTATAATGAAGGCATTCATACTAAACGCAGCATTGTGGACACACGAAGATGGGAGATTAGGGCTACACAAGTGTTTTGTGTTTGTGTGTTTTTCTTTTGCTTGGCCATATGGTACGACGCAGAACATTTCAATGACAAGTAAATTGAGTGGCTTGTTCTGCAAATTGTCAATGGATCGTTTTTAAAAACTATTTTATTTTGTCGAAACAATTTGATAAGCTTTAATCTTTTCTGATAAGTGCGTTTTAATCAATGGCAGTGTTCTTCTCGCTGGGAAAGGAATTTCTGATATAATGTTCTGTACTTAAATAAAAAATACAAAAACTTTGATTGTAATTGTAGCAAATACTTTATTAAATGGAAGGACCAATTCTGTCAAAATCCTGCAGCACTGTACTGGTGCATTAAATAAACACAAGAGCATATAAGATGGCATCCGTAAAAGGAAAACCACACAATCCAGGGCCATCGTCTGTGCTAAAATTAAACTCCATTGCACCAATCAGTGTTGCCAGCCGTAACGCTTTGTTTTACTTTTTAAGACATTCTATTGCGATTATCCAGATAAAGTATCGTTATTATCTGTGCTGGATCGATTTTAAACTCCGCGAATGGAGGATTCGTCACGATTCTCGCCCGGACTGCCATTATTTGAGTTTTGATAAAAAATACGGATGAAATAAAAAATTCTTTTGACTTGAGAATCCGCAATGGTTGCCCTGAGTTTTTTTCCAACTGCAAGCCGCAATTATCAAAAATTTTACAACGTTAATTAAATCTTGGATATTGACGACTCCAACTGTTTTTAAACAAAGAACCTGTTTAAAAATCAGAACCAACTTAAATCGCCGCCACAAATGCCAGCTATAAAACTGTCTGCTACAATTCCAATTGTTCCAATATTACAAATCAGTATCTTCCTCATGCATTAATTAACGACGATTTCCAACACTTCATTAGTGACTAAACGGGTAGATAGGATACCAAAGCGTATGCACAACACGAATGTGATGGCGACGCGTCTCACTTGAGTCAACAACTAAGCAAACAGAACTCACTTGCCACACAAATATAGCCTCTATTCCTAAAGCAGTTAGTGTATCTCCGGTATCTGCATTGGCAGACACGATCTTCGCTGAAATGGATCTTACTGTTAGTTGATTTGCTTAAAAGTATTCATTCTAACCCCCTTATTCATAAAACTTATCAAACCTATTTTAGTTAAAATGGGGTTTGTCTCTTTCTTACACACAGAAATGTCAACGTGACAGATAAAGACAAACGTTCTATAAACCTATTTTAGCTAAAATAGAGATAAAATAGGATTATGAATAAGGGGGTAAGTGTTTAGCATTCTCTTTGAATGTCTGCTTTTCAATTTTATGATGGATATTTGAATAAAACACGAAGGCTATGTTCCATTTGCGAATGTAACTACTTATTATAAAGACAGATAAACGGACGATTGGCATAATGTATTTTAAGAATGATGCGGATAGATATTGACTCAAAATTTAACATCTTTTAAGGGTGAAAATTGACGGAGTCCTTTCTTTAGAATCAATCCTTTTAGGCGATTGGCACACCGCTGCGTTTCACGCAGCGGGGTGCGGGAATTCCACGCGCGTGAGTGCGTTTTTATTGAATTTGTATGTAAAAAATCACGCGCGTGGGTGCGTTATCTGCATCCCGCTGCATCATGCGGGGCAGTGTGAGAATCGCCTTAAACTGGACTCTAAAACAATCCTATACTTACTACATAATCATGTAATACATATCCTACATGTATATCAAAGAATGTTCACAAGCTAAATGGATAGAATTATTGAACTAAGAATGGATTAGCTTTCTTACGCAATTAACATAATTAAGCAGCTTATCTTACCTAAATTAAGCTACATGAACATGATAGACGATATAATACATGAATTAAGAACACATACTAATACTAATGCACGTATGCATACGGAATTACTGTGGAGCGATGTTATCTTGGTCTACATTAATCGTTTAATAAACGTCTCATGAGGATTTGAGGACATTATCATAATCCTGATTTGCATAAGTAGTCAAATCCGTCGCCGACGTCTGTTTAATTTGGTATTTTTGTAAATAGAAGGGATTCAGTTGATACTGATTAATTTCCAAGTGATGGTAAGCAAGAGCTGATCAAAATAAGTAAGATGATGATAGATCAGGCTGAGGCTGCAGATGAGCGGGGTAATGGCGTAACATACTACATATCAGTCAGTAGCAATGAGTTTCATTTGACAGTTCAACAACATTCATTGCGTTATTTAAGTTATCGAGCAGACACATTTGTCGAACATAATAATATTATCAAGCAATGGATTAGCAATATCCTTCAAAATGATTCAGACTGAGATTGATAGTGTGTTACGAAGTTAGGGTGCTGGAGTTCCAGACCATCATCATTTTGACTATATGTATTAAGAAATTGAATTATTTCCTGTAAAGAAAGAAAAATATTTTATTTGGAAAACGCACAGGAAATACAAACAATAAAAAAGAACATTAAAACTAACAAAATAATGAAAAAAAAAACTGTTTTACCTAAGGTATACACTGTACCAATACCTATTGCAAATAAATGATTATGATCGTTCTTGGACAGGAAATCGCTTGGCTGCAGAGTGAACATAAATCACTTCCATGTTATTATAGGACCAGTATTTGAAGACAAACAAATAGCAAATAGTAAAATATTATTTTAATCTTTACTGAACCGTTGCAGTGGGTACCTAACATAAAGACGCCAAAAATCTGGTCCTAAGGTACGAAATGTATCTTGAAATTCTGACCACAATTTTCACATGGTCCCCGTACGGAGCATGTCAGCACGAACGTAGGCTCGCATACGCAAGTGACGTGACAACAATGGACGGATGTCTGGCTGTAATCACGGGGCATTGTCGCCTGGCAGCGTTAGGACCATGCCATGACATGTTTAACATTCGCTTATTGATGAGCAGAGGAAATTCGGCGCCCAAATGTGACTTCATTGAAATATAATGTAATAACAATGACGTTATTAAATAATGACAACATAAAAACAATAGTATTGGTTAATAGAAAAGTCGAAACTCGGAATGTTTTTAAAATAGAGTTTATCTAACTAAAGGATGAACCGACCAAACTGAACCGTCTCCGGACAAACGTGGGAAGCTGTAACTCCAACCTAGTAAAGTAGGGCTACATCGACGGAACGGCCATGTCGCAAACTATGCTCGGTATATCCTGCCTTAGTGTCCTCTGTGTCCCAAAACTTGCAGTCCAAGTGACCTCAGTGCTGCCGCCGACGACGCCGTGGAAGTGGCGAAGTTTTGGGCCAAACAGATCTGAGAAAAGTCATTCCAGCGACACGAAGAAGATCTAAAGGATTTGCACATAGCTCGAGCTTCACCTATGGGAGATAGTTTAAGCTTAGCTCATTAGTTTCAAAGTCAATCAATAGTATTAACGCTATCTAGAAAATGAATAATCCTATATCCTATTAATCACCCCACGAAAAACCCCATAAGCAGGATAAGCTAACCTCATTGTTGACACTCTCCATCAGTTGATAAATCCGCCGGTATCGCTATGAAAGGCTCTCGAAAACGCTAATAACCGACGTAATAGATGAACTGATAGTGCCGATAGCTTATCAGCAGATATCCACATGTCAGACGCGGTGGGAAAAATTCGAGATGAAAAAGACTAAACAAATAATTTGGATATCGGAACCTTATTGGCCAAACAAACTGATACGGGAAATAAGTCATTGTGCTGTTGACGGAATTTGTTTCCTTAGCATGCAATATGCATGATATCTTATCTTTATTCATAGCAAATAACACACTCCGCCTCCAGCCAATCTCACTAGAGATTAAAGCGAAGGATTTGAGAGAGATAAATCATAAAAAAGCAATAAATCTAATTTGTTATTTCATTAGAATAAAAAGTTTATCGGTGTAACAGGCCATTCACACAAGAAAGCCGTTTTAAAAATTCTGAATTTGGAATTAAGAACGCGAAACATGGCGGCTACGTTCGGATACACGTTCCGGTGTCCGCGTTACAGAATAATTAAAACCAAAGCGCACTTAATTACTGAAATGGCCACATATCTGTTGCTCGAGCTAAATGAGCCTCATTTTTATGAAACAGATAACATCGACGCCCGTTGGAAAGTCTGCGCGATGCCGTGTCTATCACGGATTTGGGAAAGTATAGCAATGATGTTCGAACGCATTCTTTAGTATTAAACATTTATTTTAAATTGTTACGTGACTTTCTCCTTGCAAATAATATAGTTAAAGTGATGACTCGTACGATTACAAAGCACAATTTTAATGAGCACAAGCACAGATCGCGAGAAGATTTTTTCCGGTCGAACTCACTTCTGATTTCGCTACACTATGTGATTTTGCAGATTTAGTTTAACATAATATATGCGTATAATATACTCATTAATGTTAGACTTGAAGATTTAAAAAATAAATCTGCCTTCCATAAAATTTTGTAGATTTTAAAAGTAATTCCTCAAATTTTTATTACAAGCAAAAGATAGTTTAGTTAGATGGCTTTGCATTTCTATGATATTAACAAAGAGAAAGCGTCTGCAAACGGAACTTGTATTAAATAAATGGCGTCTAGACTTAAGTTCGTATTCTCTATTGATTCTAGCCAGACGTGGAGCAGCAAGCTCACAAACGTAGCGCGGCTCCATGTTGAAAGTTTAGAGCAAATTGCTTTGAAATTGATTCAATATTTACTTACTACGTGTGTGTCTTTCACAGGGAAAGCTCTTTGAACGGGACATTCCAAAGTTTATTATGTGCTAAAAGTCAGCTGTTAATTGAGATATTAGTTACCTGCTATTATACAAATACGAAATAGTCATGATCAGCTCCACACATCAGATTGAGGTAACAATCTAATTACTCAATTTGTCATCAAATCTAATCGTTACTAGCATCAATAAATTAAATTTACCAGTAATTACTGTTTCTGATTAATTGGAGCCGTCAACACGCGTTTTGTCATCACTAATTGTTTGGTTGTAGACATGAAAACTATTGTCAATTTTACTGTCGCATCGAATGTAAGACAACACGCGATGGTAATGAGGTGTGAACAAGTCAGATGGACACTTGATACGACGCAGGAGGACATGCTCACGCGCCGCGGTCTGATTCTGTGCGTGCGCTTGACGCCCGTAAATCACACAGGCTAGATCCGAGCTCAATTTCTCTGATCATTTATTAGTCTCCTCAGCCATTTCGTGTCTGTTCAAATAATTTGTGTACACGCAACGGTAATTTAATAAAAATGTGGCATCTTTGTTACTGAGTTGTAGACGTTGTAGTCACGTCAGCGGAAATGTTGCGTTTCGGTAAGTGATCATTAGAATTCTAGGAGAAGGCAAGGATCAATAGAATTCTTGGAGAAGGCAAGTTTGATTGCTCAGTGGATATTTAAAATTTTGATAGAATTGGTCGGTATTTACGAGTAAGAGTTCGTGGTCCTTTGATGATTCATGTGTAGGTGCTGCTCTAATATTAAGAGTAGGGCCAAGCCAGGCATGGGAGCGAGACACGCCCTGGCGATGGCGTAACAAAAGGGTGTTTTTATCACTTTAGGGAAGACGAACCCAGGCCACTTTCATTATGTTTTATCTTTTGTCCTCCTTCTGTATTTTAACAAGCCTTTTTTTTTTTTGGGAGAGCAAAACGGAGATTTTGTCCCCAATACAAGTCTTTTTAGATAATGTATATTTGGCGCTAAACCAAGCTGAGCCACAACTTATGTTTTGAAGTAGTGGTCAGACGTAAAAAGCTCTAGAAGAAAACTTGGAAAGATGAACTTTGACCTTCTCGTCCTGCACTAAGACAAGTGGACGCAATACATGTATTTATTATATTATCTCCAACCCATGTCTTTCTACTCATTGCATTGTAAGTCGTAACAGTTGGTTATTCATTCAATCAAAGAATACTATCAAACATTTGCGCATTGGATTACAATAGGTGATATTGACAATATTGCTTACGCTTATTTTCTTTTACGACATCGAGTAACATTCCAATCTTAGCAGACCATTTGACTTGGTGGTACAAAGTGCGGAGATAAGGACCAGATATCTAAATGGTTGAAAATTACTTATCCAAACAGGACAGAGCTTGGTCCTAATGAAGATAACAAACAAGGCGTAATGTCGACCGTCGCAATAACTATGAATAATTCAAAAACGAAAGTAGATAGTAGAAATAACATAAAGCACAGACATGTATAACGTTCTATTAATAATTCATCGCTGTATATTGTGATTAATACTTGTGAGCGGTTATTAAACTCATTATTCAGTGTCGGTAACTTATACTTTCACGTTAGTAGCATCTTACTTATAATTTGAGAATGTTATTTCAAACTGCTTCTTGTATTACTCATCATATTTTATTTGTTGACTTTATTAAAGAACTGGTGAGTTCGAAACTGTTTTTGAGAATTTTCAAAACACTTCCTCGCTCATTATGATATTATTATCCAAATGGAATGAAAGTTTTTTTAAAGTTGAACTCATCTTCATGATCTAAGACCTGGTAGCCGTGAATGGGCCTTAGCCCGGTCGAGACTATTCTTATAAAATGCCTTTCCCGTCAAAGACACCCATTTTTATGGTCTTACTGAAACTATGGTCATCGTACATCTCGTAGAGTTTATAGTTGTAAGAGTCCGTCATTGTTCTTTTTCCAGCACTGCACAGAATACGCGCTTGAGGATTTTGCGTTCGGATGCTAAGTTCTCGGATTATTATCCTTAGTATAGTGTGTCGAATCGAAAGGTCTTGTGTATAATGAGAAGGAGAGGGCTTCTTGAGTGAATTTTTTGTACTTAACTGGTTGAAATAAGCTAATCTCCTGTATCAGAAGGCATTCGAATGTGTCTGTTACCAACTATGTAGTTGTAATATCTTCTTTTAAGCGATGGGTTCCTAAGAAAGCTGTCAACGGTCACACTAAAACGGCTGTCCAAATACAGTTTTTTTTTTTATTAAGTACCTTTATGTTAAACTAGCTGCGCCCCGCGGTTTCACCCGCATACGTTTCGATCCCGTGGGAATATCGGGATAAAAGCTATCCTATGTCCTTTCCCGAGACTCAAACTATCTCTGTACCAAATTTCATCTAAATCGGTTCAGTGGTTTAGGCGTGAAAAGGTAACATACAGACAGACAGACACGAGTTACTTTCGAATATTAGTATGGATACTGGTGGAAATTACAGATCTTCAGCCGTTATAATATGATATGACAGAACCTCTTCTCTAAGAAACCAAAGCTACTAGACTAGTCATTCAGTTAAAAATGTCAATGTAGTCTTAGGGGTTGAAACGTGTCCTTAATTATGTCTGCCCCTTCTAGTTCTACCATTTACCTACCTATCACAGTTCTTTTTTGTCCGACCTTTTTTGTATCTTTGAGTAGGTACGTTATTTCTATAAATAATAGTTAGGCGTGTGTTAGCCCAGGCGACCTGAAATAGTCTGCGGTCATGTCAGTATAATTATTCAAATGAATACACGTATAATTTTCCTGGAAATCGACTCAATAAATTAAGGAACAAACATCAGGAAGGAAAAGAATATCTGTGCTACTGATTAATGCTCATTTCAGTCGGGGTGACATCAATATTTTTGGAAATGAATAACTGCGATTTTATTTTTTCTGATCAAGGTACGGAACCAATGCGTGAGCCGTGAGTATTTATCGTCTGGTTCTAAGAAATGTAGTACTTACCTACCTGAGTTCTATTGTATTCGGCTTTTTTGTTGTGTCATTGCTTCTCTCGTTCATCATCTTCAGGATGTTTAGCATTCGATTTGTACAAAGGTTCAACTTTGGAACTTAGCATAAGGTGCTCTTCCCCTAGTAAATCAAAAACTTTTATCATCATGCTTTAGGAATTTGAATTGAATGAATATCTGCGGTTCCAATAAAGTTATACTTAATGATACTAATATATAAAAACTGTTTTACAAAAAAAAAAAACGCTACAAAGTGAAAAATAACTTTAATTTCGGAAGTCGGTGTCGTTGGTTGCCGCATTTTCGTATTTTGACACCGACTGCCCAAATGTTTTTTTTTGGAAGTCGGTTGTATTTTTTTTTTTTTTTGTAAAAATGTTTTATTTTTCACTTTTTAGTTGTAGGGTACCCCACACAAATTCATTGAAGACTACTCTATGCCAATATAACATCATCAATATTTATAACTGTTCTAAGTGGAAAAAATCGTATTATTGAAGCTAACTCAAAAACTACCCAAGCAAAGTTAATCAAATTTTTATGGGACTACGCCTGAGGCATACCTTATCCAATACAAAAAGAATTTTGCAAATTCGTCTCTAAATGACGGAGTTATGCTCGAACATACATAAAAAAATATATTAGACATCCGAATTGAGAAAACCTCCTCCTATTTTTGAAGTCGGTTAAAAAATGTGGGTAGCATGAATCATCAGATCGTAACGTTCTGGAGTTCATCCACGTAGATAACTTTATTCACCTGAGTGCAGCTGAAAAAACAACACCCGTGTACAGAAGACTGTTTATAAATAATTCATACACATAACAAAACCGGCGCGCCGTGTGCCCGTGTCTAGCAGCCTGTACTAGTTCAAGATCACCACATGAAACGACAATACAGCGAGCTGCGGGCACGACAGAGCGAGGGTGCGCAGCCCTAGAGCTCGGGAGGTCCCGTACGTAGCTATACCTACCCATCCCATGGCGGGACAATCGATTCGCGGGAGTCGCTCGCTCCCCCAGCGGCGCGCCCGGCAGCCCGGCCGGCCGGCCATCCGACCGGCACATTCTACCGATAATAACATAAAAACTTACCTTTTTACACTTCAGCAAACTCACACCACCAAAGAAATGCAGCCACGGAGATCGCGAGATCAAATCACAGGTTGCACTATATTCGCGAACGGCAGTTCAGTCTAGCACTTCATCAATTAACTTGACACTAATTTTTAATTATAATAGCTAATTTATATGTATAATAGTATATACCGGTACGGTTTGGTCCGGTGTAGATTAATTACGTGAATCGTTGCAACAACAACGTTACCCCCACGGTAGTTCGCGGCGGACTGACCGGCTTGAAGATGGCGCTCTGCGTGCGGCGGCAGGGACGCGAGTGAATGCAGCTGCGGAGGCACCGTTAGAAATTGCTCCAATAGGATTCCAGTCTGACTTCGAGCGACTGTTGTCAACCAATAGTTACCGAGCTTTATCACTTAGATTTTGCCCGTGAAAGTTCAAAAAGGCTCATCATTATTCTAGTTTTAATGATATAATTAATAATCATAAAATAACAAAAGTAGTCGCGTACAGTAATTATGTTATTAACGGTTTAAAAACTCACTAAAAACTATAAAAAATTCTCGAGAGTCCATAAAAAAATAATTTATTAAGATAGCTTTTACGGCTATTTTAGGTTTTCTGCTATTATTTATTTACTCGAGATCTTAGTACGTTAGAATTTAGTGCTGACAGAAGTCACTTCAGTAAAATTACAAAGCCCATCAAATACCTTGTTTGTAACCTCTGGAAAAATCAAAACCGCCTGCCAATCGGCCTGCAATTACGTAGAAATACAATTGCCTACGACTTTGATCTATCTAAGCCCGGCAAGCCCGCTGCTGGCAAGATAGAGAGAGATCCTGATAAGTTTTGAAGACACAATTTGTTGACAGATCGTCAAACTCATGTCAACCGTCCGAGTGTTTTGATTAAAGGGGTTTGAAGGTTTTGGCCCTAAAATCAGCCGCCATTTTGATTTTTTTTCAGAATCGCGGTGCACAACAAAAGTTATATATTTAGATAGAGGACACTTATACAAACAAAAATGTAATATAACATAATATTCTAAAGCGTCAGGTTTCGGAGTTATTCACCAAAATATAAGTCGAAAACAACAAGGATTTTTTTGTTTTTTTTCCTTCTAGGTCAGCATATTGAACTATTTAGGTAATAGAAACGTTATGAAACCTTTATGGAGAAGAAACAAAAGAAGAATAGACATTTTTTAAATAAATAATTAAACACCGCAATTTACAGTTCGTTTTTAATCCCAGAGACTAATCTGACAAGTGTAATGTCAAACTTCTATACTAAAAAAAAACGAAAATAGAAAAGACTTAAATGTCAGATTAGTCTCTGGGATTAAAAAACGAACTATAAATTGCCGTGTTTAATTATTTATTAAAAAAATGTCTATTCTTCATTTGTTTCTTCTCCATAAAGGTTTCATAACGTTTCTATTACCTAAATAGTTCAATATGCTTACCTAGAGGGAAAAAAAACAAAAAAATCCTTGTTGTTTTCGACTTATATTTTGGTGAATAACTCCGAAACCTGACGCTTTAGGATATTATGTTATAGTACATTTTTGTTTGTATAAGTGTCCTCTATCTAAATATATAACTTTTGTTGTGCGCCGCGGTTCTGAAAAAAAATCAAAATGGCGGCCGACCTTAGGGCCACCCTCCATACAAAAATCTTCTAACCCCTTTTGTTATTTCCAAAGAGAATGTAAACACTAGCATGTTATTTCAGTTAGCTAATCACAGCTGCAGCGAATAATGTAGGGAAATTAGAGGTATTTTTGACAGATTGAGACCGACATTAGACTGTGAACGTTCTTCAAAATACGAAAGTTGATCTCAGATAGATCATCTGTCAACAAATGGTATTGATTAGCTTTTTAGAAACAGGGTGACAGTCAGAAGTTTTCTGAACTTTTCTGTAGTACTTAGGTAAGTACTAGAAGCTACTTTGGGCTGGAATAATCACGTCCTTGTAAGAGTACCATTATATTAGGTCCCCTCGACTAACCATAAACTAAAATGAATTTGTTTTAGTCACGTCACCATCGCCTAAAATCCACGCAGTGTTTTTTTTTTAATTTGGCAAAGGAAACGTGCGTGTCTAACTAAAGCCAAGAAGTAAATTAGATCGGTTAAAATCGGTTTCACGGCATCTTTTGTTGAAAACGTCGACCTGAAATATCAATTTATCTTTTGGGAGCATGACATGAATGACTAGACGTAAAGATTACAATTACAAGTAAGTAAATTAATTTCTGTAAACTTAGGTCACTGGTCACATATTGCAAAGTACAGACGCCAGCACATCAACCTACACCTAACTGTCACATTTTCCCAATCAACTTTGAACCTTATGCTTCAGTGATAAAGTTGAAAATCTATTAAAGAAATTTGACAGATTGTAGTAGGTTGATGTGCTGTCGTCTGTACCTAGTGGTTTTACGGAAGGCAGCTTTGGAAAGTAGCGAACACCAAAGTACCTATTTGCATTTGTTTAGTGTTAAGTAAGTGGTAGAGTTTCTGAAAGCAATCTCTCTTACGGTTTTACTCTCGTGGGTAAGTATACCTAGTACCTATTACCTACATGGGGCAGACCTCCCAAGTTGAGGGCTTCCAGATGTATAAAACTTAAGGTACCTACTTAGATATTTGTTGTAGGCAACTGGAAAGTTAGAGAAACTACACATTATTACTTACTAAGTATTCGGTTGTCAGTCATCATTTGGGATATTTTGTCATTGAGGTTCAATGTACAGACGCCAGCACATCAGGCTACCCGAAACTGTCAAATTTGTCCAATCAACTTTGAACCTTATACTTTAGTGATAAAGTTGAAAATATATTAAAGAAATTTGACAGATGCTGGCGTCTTTACTTATTTGGTCCACCTTTTCGTATGGTGGTGTGAGGACTGAGGCGGTCTAGGTAGCGCAAGGCAGAAAGCTTAGGATTTTATGAAACAAAACAGGTAATAGGTATGTCTTTAATGCTTCTTTTTCGCTTTTCCTCATTCTGGGAAGACAGTAACTTAAATTTTAACAAAGCAGTTTTACTTTAAGAATTCTTTCAGCACATTGCAAAAATGTAACTTGTTTCCATGCCTTGACTGTGACATGACGCTGACGGGCACAGTCGCGGGTCACACCTAGTTCAAGCTGGCACTCCTAGGCCTACTCAGGTCACAGCATAGTAATGAGTGCCTAACCCACTCCACGCCTCCGTGAAACCGCAGTTTAGGTAATTCATAACTATTCATGGGAACTATATAGCTTTTTAACGTTGCATTCCTACTGTTTGGATCATTCGGATGTCGCGTTTTCCTTGTTCTGCACGACAACTAAGTAGGACAAACGTATTACCTACTTATGACAGTTTATGTAAACCTACTGAGGAAAAATAATTAAAAGTATTCATGGTTGATAGTATCTAATGGCGGTTTAATGGTGTACCTTATATTAATACTTAACATAGTTTATGGACGTCAATGTCCTCCTATTCTGTGGTGTCCTCTAACCTCTTGGATTACAACCTAAGTATGAAGCTACCAATCCAAGTACAAACAACTGATTAGAATTCTAATAATAATGTGCATGATCAATATATTGTAACTTTGTCAGGCATTCTACCTGGTCTAAAGTCGGCAGTTAACGTTTGCCCTGCCACACCTTGCCAGGAACTTAATATTTATTTACGTCATAATGGCCTAACTTAAACCTGGCCAAGTAGAACGGTGTCTTAGCTAAACGGTGGTCCTGTTAACAGCTGCGAGCCGTGGCGGTTAGCTAGCGGGAATGACCGCAAATATCTACAGTTTAGACACTAACTTGTGGATAATTATGTATTCTATATTATGGGAACCTGCTTCCGCAGCGTCGGCTGTGGTCTGCGAGATAATTATACGTGTTTATCGTTAACTGTTAGTGCTAATTGAGAAAAAGTGTGTGCATAAGTGCTTGAAGATTCGCATCGATTCCACGATGTTCGGATCTAATCTAAGTTACTAATGTACTATTAGTTATTCTGTCTAAGTGTAGTTAGGTAATCTTAGAAGCTATAAAATCGAGCCGCAGGAACGATAAAATACCTTAGGAACCTCAGAGACTGCGTGAGTGTAAAATTAAGTGACAAATTGTCAAGCGCGCGTAATGTCAAGCGCGCGTAATGTCAAGCGCGCGTAATGTCAAGCGCGCGTAATGTTAAGCGCGCGTAATGTCAAGCGCGCGTAATGTCAAGCGCGCGTAAAGTCAAGCGCGCGTAATGTCAAGCGCGCGTAATGTCAAGCGCGCGTTATGTCAAGCGCGCGTAATGTCAAGCGCGCGTAATGCCAAGCGCGCGTAATGCCAAGCGCGCGTAATGTCAAGCGCGCGTAATGTCAAGCGCGCGTAAACTGGTGTGATTGGTTGAATGATAATTTTCATTCGATAAACTGGCCCTTAGATGTGCAGGATTCAATATACTGACGACCTAATGAAGGATACACTCCGTTTCCTCGGACCAATTTGCATGCCCAAGGAACTATAGGTAGCTAAGTAGTAAAAAAAACTCCATATTCCTCTGTAACAAGCCATTAGAAGTCCATTGAAGCACATCTGGCATCACCGCGGACATGGGCTCGACGGAGCGTGCAGAGTTACGGCCAGCGTCAGACTGCCTCATGCAATTTGCCTACTACTATGTTATGGTGAAACATATGGGAGGATATTGTAGCGAGCGGCAGTGGCTTGACGGGTTTGTTTGATGTGTAGAATATTTGGTTAACAGTTGGATTGGATTTCAATGTTGTGCATGGGCTAAGGGCATTTGAGAAATGGATAAAAGACATATAATTTGGGCTTATCACCAAGCTCTCCCCCGTTCAGCGTTCTTCATCTCTGTAACCGAGTCGAATAAGTATATATAACTTAATAGGTCCAATAACTACCACTTAGACTCTAGGTCTCAGATTCTATAATTTCTCATGCTTTAGCCACAGTCACACCTTGTGGTTTCATAAGTTTTTATGTGCTTTACCATTTAAGTTACTGCCCGGCTAAGCTAGTTATTTTTACTTATAGCTTATCCAGCACCCGAGCAGTGGAGGCCGGAAATAAAAAATAACGCAATGATTCAAAAAATCTCTCCACGTCCGCAGAGATTCCTGGGATGCTCCGTAACTTGGACCATTACGGCAAATTCCTCATCCTCACACGTCGCGATATAAATCAGAGACGATCGGCCATCAATCGTCGCGTTCATGCTCTATGCTCGCGTCACCGACCGTCTTCGGATTTCAAACATCGCACTTTTTTCAAAATCGAAATTAATGATCTGTATTTTTTTAACTGATCGCGCACTTTTTTTAGTAAAACCCAGGAAATAATTAATAATTAGGTATGTTAGTGTTACCATCCACGAAGACGCTCCCCACTCTTCTTACTAATCGCTAGTGGTGGTAGTGGTAGGTTATCGCTAGTTAATTCCGCTAGTTTTAGTTTTTTGATACACACTAATTACCCACTAATAAGTAATTAAGTCTGTGTATCAACCATAGATATATGAAAGGAGAACACTAGCGGAATGTTGCACACTTGTACTGTAAGTGATTAGGAAGAAGAGTGAGGCGCGTCTTCTTGGATGGCGCTATCTGTAGCTGTTATTGAACGTTTGTCAATATTTATAAAACCAACAGTTGTCCAATGGAGTCCGCGTATCACTGGTCAGTTTCCCTCAGTCGTCAGATGATTGCATCGAATCATGACAAACCCTTTGTGTTTTCCAAGCCATGAATACCGCATTCTTTCTTACTAAGAATTTCTAAACGGAAAACGTAACTCAACTTACTATTTTTACTATTCCTATGGATTGAATAAGTATTTGAAGCCAGACGATCAGGAGGAGCCGTCTAGTACACCCCACACACTGCTGACCCACTTACCCAACTCCGTAAAGATAAAATACTTAACAATAAATTAATTTTACGAACAAATTATACAAATCTCCGCCTGATCCGGCGATTTCTAGTGCGGTGCGTTAATTCAGCGCGTGCGATAATATCGCCACGTGGCTGAGCGGAAAGATCGCCGGATAGCACGCAGGCGCAGCTCAGATGCTGATGATACGGGAACACTTGCCATGGACGGAATTGAGTTAGCGATTAAGAAGGCGACAATGTGTTGCTGGTATGAGTATTTATGGTCAGCCGCTTGCCAGTAAGGCGACACCTTTTCTTACATTTGCGTTCACGTTTTGAACGTAAATCTTCGGATCTAAAAGGTGAACCGACGGCCTGTTGAAAGCCGTGTTAGGCACAAGGTTCGGTAGCTAGGTATTGTGGTGATGTTTAGAAGAGGCCCACATAACTAATATGTTCTGTTCTGGGAGGCGGGAGGCCTATGTCCAGCAATGGACGTCTTCCGGCTGAATGATCATGATGGTGACTGTAGGTTTACAGACATTCCAAATATTGTTTCCGAAGTTTAGAGATGAATGATACGGGAACCTTAATTTTGTATACGCTAAACTTGTAGGGCAAAGGTTATAATCCAAGGAATTGGCGTGACCGTCTGACATTTAAATTAGTTTACTGACATTTTATCAATAATTCGCCTTTCTCTAAAATCCGTTAGGTTTAAATTGCATGCTCGATCTCATTAGTTCGTGTTAAAGCCGCTAAATATCACCATAAAACCATACTTCACGCCATGATCATGCAAATGTCAACAATTAGACGGCACAGCTCTTGATGCAGAACAATGAGTAGTTGTAGTCAGAGAAAGGCGCTAATTACGCAATCTGTTATTGTTTCATCGAGAATGGCGCGAGGGATATCATCTGTGTGTCAGCCGCTGTCTGTAATTGGCGTCTATCATTCTGCAGCCTGTTGGCAGATGCTTGATGTTTCTCATCGCTGCTTTCCGACTTGTTTGGCGTGAAACAATGAGGTTTTTGAACAAGTAGGTACGGGTATATCTTCCTGTTGAATCTATAATGAGAGGTTCCTTTGGAAGACATCTTTTTTGTCAGTCCCATGCTAGTTGATGCATACTTATGATTTGCTGAGACTTAGCTCATAAATATACGTTGATTCAACGAAGATAACAGATTTCACTACTCACCCACTAGAATGTCTATCAATATCAATACCATTCGATCTGCCACAGGTCCACAACCAAATACCATACCAAACCAATACCAAGCATTCTTCGTTATTTTTTTTTTTATATTTGAATGTACAGACGCCAGCACATCAACCTACCCGAAACTGTCAAATTTTCCTAATCAACTTTGAACCTTATAGTTTAGTGATAAAGTTCAAAATCTATTGAAGGACAGATTGTAGTAGGTTGATGTGCTGCCAGTCTGTACTTAAGGATCTAAAAACCCTTTAGAAAGGGTACCACCTTTTCGGTCCCTGCCCTCAAATAATGTCACTAGAAGCCAATTTACGTAACAAAACCCTAGCCCTGCTAGAACTGGTCAAATGATATCTATGGTTATACTTTCGAAGCCCAAAATCACCAGCGCGCAAAAGAAAGTTTAAGTAATAAAATACAGTTTTTGATAATATTGTCGATTGTTGAATAGTGTTCGTGGTGTTACCGTCACTTAATTACTGA
This sequence comes from Amphipoea lucens, assembly GCA_947508005.1. Taxonomy (NCBI): domain Eukaryota; kingdom Metazoa; phylum Arthropoda; class Insecta; order Lepidoptera; family Noctuidae; genus Amphipoea; species Amphipoea lucens. The sequence continues at coordinate 918,303 of OX382358.1, read as the reverse complement.
CCTATGTTATAGGTTTAATTACACATTGTTTCCTTAAGCCTGGGAAAATCGGAACTTGTTATGAAACCCGACACCACAGAATAGTTAATAGTACTAAGTACGACACATTATAACGACCACTACCCAAACAACGGGAGCTAATGAAAACTGAACGACACAAGGTACATGTCATTGACACCGACGACTTGTTTATAAACTGGAGTCTAGAACTAAGTAATCAGGTCATACCTTCGTAATGCATCTATAGACTTCATGTCATGAGTTCACGACCTATAGCTCCTGCAAAGTCTACATCAGCTGCTGTCAATGAATTGACGCTGAGCGACACGTCATGCCAAAAGAGTGGTAGGTACATTTTGTGCTTGAAAGGTTCGATCCCATGGACTGGTTCGACAGTACGACGTTGGTTTCCGATTCCAGTTTAACCACATGCGTCTCCATAACAGCCCAGATAAAGTAACAGCTATAAACTCCATATAAAAATGCAGTTCATTACCGAACAATGCACCCGATCCCGATCTCATTTGCGAGTAACAAAATAAGCAATAAATACTACCGAAAGCGTAGCGGGACATATAAAACGTCTTCATCAGACACCAATTATCACTGCTACTTGCTACTTCTCCCGTTAAACTTGTAAAATGTTCTCGTTTCTCAGTAATTACAACACCAGCGTTGCTTGGTCTTCCTCTCCTCGAGATAACACACTGTATGAGGAAGAGACAGGGGGTGGCTGGTACATTTTCAGGGGTCAAGTTATTTGCCGTTTATTGTAGGCCAACTAACAAGAGCGTGAAGACGCCGCAATTTCGGTATGTGAGCGATTTAATTAAGAATGTTTAATGTTCACAATTTTAATTTCATTATGCGCTTTCATTTTGACTTATACCTATGATTCATAGAAATGTTTCTATGCTTGGAAAGCGGAGAGATGGCTTACAAATATAACGTTTAAATTAATTATATTTGTTGTAACTCATTTATTCTAAATTACTGTTACCTCGCTTGCGCTTGCGCACGGTTCCATAAAATAAATTTTAGATTGTAACCTGTGTAGGTGCTGAAAGTTTATCGCCCATTACAGAACCGTTAATACCTAATACAGCTTCAGGAGTAATTTGTTAAGGCAAGTTAGTAAGTATGCTTACAGCAGACGCAAATGCAAACGACAATCAACAATTTCAGTAGTGTATTTTGCCAACCCCAGTTTTCAACAGTGTTAGGTAGTTACAGTTAGAGAGACTAGCATTTCAATGCACATCCGACAAGTAAAAGCTAAAATGACAATTAGTTTTGATACTCAATAAATCGACCATGACTAGGTAAGTAATAAACTTACCTACTACTTACTTTATGCCTGTAATTTATACGGTGTACATAATAAAGAGTATTCTATTCTTACATTTTACACTCGTCATCAAAAAATAACACACTTTTTCTCGATGCCAATAATTAGAAATCTAGAAACAGCAAAGCCAACGTTACTCGTGACTTGCAGACCGCTCCTTGTTTCTCGCCTATTAGCACCTTGACGACAAATCTCATGCAATTATAATCGATATAAACATCGAATTTACGATGACAAGCATCGTTAAACCTCGGAATTAGGAAAGCCGATGGCGTGCTGTCGCGTGCGCCTGCGCTCCTCAGCGCAGCATTATCATAATTGATGAAAGCAGTAGCGTATCTATTGTAACACGAGTTTTGTGCGCACACACTACGCTTGAGAATAAATATCCGCTTCATTAGTGGCGTTATGAGCAATTAACTTCAGATTTTTGGATTACTCAATTAAGGTTTCCGAGCCCTATAACTCGAGGGACATTCTTGACAGATCGCAGTTGTTTTTGTGACCTGTCGCCATTTAATCAAACCTGAGTTGATCCGGTGCATAACGTCTAGGCTAGGTCTACTCGGAAATCCTCTTAGTCGAGTGACCCGGGGTACCGCAAGTCTGAACACATTATATTATAAGAAGGGCATTTAAGCGAGGGTTATGGGCACAGGATGACAGCTGACTGGAGAAACCATTGAAATCGCAAAGTAGGTATACATGTTTTTTTTTCAGTTTCCTTTCGTCTTTGCCGCCACACCTCCAATCTATTCTATCGCTGTCTATCCTCGTACAGCGCCAGGCAGGGTTCTCTTCCTGGATGTCCGATATTAGAGCGCTAGCGTCCATTGTCACCAAGGAGAAGTAAGGGCTGAGAGCCGACCCTTAGTACCTAAAGTAGATAGTTAGGTACATAGCTCAATGCTCAGGCCCGCCCGTACGGTTTTTTTTACAATTTGCACGGTGCATATATGCATTTGTATGATTTTTACAATTTGTATGTTGATTCAAATAGGTAGGATTCGCGACCGTAACAAATTTGGCTTTACAGAATTATAATCATTAGATGCAGCAATACATACAACCTGAAGGCCAATTCTCGTATTTTAAAACGTTCATAATCTAGTCGCCATAGATATTTTACATTTCTATGCTAGTCGCTGTCGCTGTCTCATCTCGGCGACAAACAAATATCAAAAACTTGTCATAAATGTAGGGAAATTAGAAGTATTTTTGACAGATTGAGACTGAAATCAGCCTGTGAACGTTCTTAAAATTACGAGAATTGCCCCTCTGATACAGGACCCAGACCTACAAACGTAAGAAAATTTTAATTTCTCGGGTTATCTTGACGCTTTCGCCTTGAAGTAGTTATAGTCTCTGCCGGGGTCGCGGGTTGTTCGAAAGAGATACCGTGGCCCCTGGCACAGGCAAGTGAAGGAACACGGGTGGGTTTTAGTCAGTAAAAGTCTGACACGCCCTCTCGCTCCGCCGAGCGGGAGAAGTTATTTGATGATTTCCCACCCAAAAAAAAAAGTAGTTATAGTCTAGGGTCTGCAATAGCCCTTAGCACTTTTGCAGATTTTGGACCGTCATCTTACAGTATGTAGTGCAATAAACTTAACCTTCAGCTAAATCTAGTGCCACCGTATAATGATGTCCATAATTGTTTAAGCTATGCTTGAAATGGCATGCAGCTTATGCGAGTGTGGGCTAGCAGTGCAATTTAAATCAATTAGTAGATGATTGTACTGTACACTTATCTCCTTAGTAAAAAATTCTTTGACGCCTCGCGCATTCATTAGTCGATAGTTAATTGCTAATAATAATCCACATCGACTATGGATAATGAACAATCGACACGGTTGGCCGTTAGAGAACGAGGATGTCTATTTTAACCAACTTCAAAAACGAAGGAGGCTCTCAATTCGAGCTGTGTTCTTTTTATATAAGTAAGTACATACAAAACACACACACAATTACCACAAAATCTTCTACATAAAATTATGCTTGCCTATAAAATGTTTTTCTCTGGAGACAAGACTTTTTTTTAAATTAGTTTTGCTCAAAGAATTAGTTAACTTCCTTTTTGGAGCCCTCTTTCTCTTTGGATCATGATCATGAATATTCTCTTGGCCGAAAGGAAGTTCATCAACAATTTTTTTTTGACAATAAAGATGCGCTTTCTGCTTCGAAATAATTTTACATGTGCAATTTAAAATGAATAAATTATAATTATGAAAATAAAATAAACATACGTGATACGAGTGGAACCATAGAAATGTAAAAAACAGAGTGGAACTTTCAAATGTTATGGTTGTTTAGTTTAAATTATTAACATATGAACGGTATACCTACCTACCTAGTGTTTTTGGTAGAGATTCTGGCTCATTCTGGCTGTTGCGTCTAAATATTCTTTTAGAAACGTGAGAGGGCGCTGCTGAGCGGAACGGGATCCTAATTAAATTATCTGGAGCGTGACATGCGCGCATTTTATGCCTCATGTTTTTCTGGACGATATCTAAAACTAGCAGTTTGGTTAGCTGCAAAAAATAACATAGGTACCTATCTATTAAATATTTTTGAAGTAAGTAAATTAAATCTCTAATGGATTGTATTTTCAAAAGTTCTATGATATTTACGTATAGTTCTACAATCTGATTCTATCTAATCGTGTATTGTGATTGTGGTGAATTTGCCCGACTTGGTCATCGTCTCTTGAGGAGCAAAAAGTAACTAAATACATTGACTAAACATAAGATTATCGCGGAGAATATTGAAAACAGTATGAATTTGTGATGTTATTTTTACATAAATAGGTACTTACTTCAGTTTTGAGCATGACTTTAGTATGAATCATAAAATATCAAGCCCTGATTCTCAGAGTACTTTTTGATAGACTGACCCTGATTCACAACCATACGACAGGCTATCGTATCGAAAACCTGACATTTCGATAACCTGATTTGACTTCCCCTCAACAGCAAATAGCTGTTGGAAGAATAGCGGGCATCTATTTGATTTAAACTGACAACATTTTCGAGTTTTGGACTTGTGAACAGCGTTGAGAAGACTCCTACGATAACAATGATGTTCGATAGCATACGGAAGCATATCGAGTGTTTGTGAATAAGGGGGCAGGACCACTACAGACAGTGCCATCCACGAAGACGCGCCCCACTCTTCTTCCTAATCGGTTACAAGTGTGCAACATTCCGCTCGCTAGTGTTGTTGGTTTTATCGATACACACTAATTACTTATTAGCGGGTAATTTTAGTGTGTATCGAAAAAAAAATTAACACTCGAAGAATTAACAAGCGATAACCACTAGCGATTAGAAGGAAGAGTGGGGGGCGTCTTCGTGGATGGCACTATCTGTACACTCTGATATTTTTTTGCTCTATACCAATAACACAAAAGCCACCTTGCTAAGAAAATAAGAAAAAATGGCACTCATTGCATACTCAACATCAAATTGATACAATTGACGTGCGATTAAAGGTTTCATATTTTTAATAAACAGTGATGTGATAACAAATAAGATCAAAATTATAAAAATAAAAATTTTGTTTGTTGGCTGTTTGACATTCGTCTTTGCGTGGTCTTTGTTTATCTTTGCAGAGTGTTTGACACTGACAGTGACATTTTTGTTAGTGATACTGACGTATTGTAAATTGCAATTAAGAGGTTATGTTGTGTTGAACCTTCGAGATATTCCGAGCAAATTATGAACTAATAACTGTGTAATTGATGTTAGTTTGTCAGTAATTCTAAACAGCAATCATGGCTTTTGCATCGCTGCGTTTTAATGCTCTGCGCAAAGTAGTGCAGTCAGCTTCCTACACAACTTTGCTGAAGAGGCCTATGGCATTCAAGAGTGCGATTTCCTTAGAAACTCTGTATCCTAATAGTTCCTTGAAACTTACAACGCCAGCATTTGTAAGTACTTTTAACATTTAATTTATAATTCTATTAAAAATAAGCTCTTTTAATGATAACCTAATTTAAATTTTTTGTAGCAACCAGCTGACCAGAATGAGAAATTCTCTGGATTCATCCCGATCGATAAACTAGATATAACATACAGTGCTAGCTCTGGACCTGGAGGACAGAATGTAAATAAGGTAAGTTATCAATGATTTATTTCTTCTATAATAATTAAAGACCAGTAGAAGAAAAATAGAAAGCCAAAAACCACGCTTAAATGGAATTGGGCTGGACACATCTGCCGTATTTCAGACGATTAGTGGGCCAAACTTACGACCCAGTGGGTCCCGCTTAATGGCAAACGACATTGCGGAAGGCCCAGATGGAAATGGTGGGATGAGCTGGACTCCTTCGATAAAGTTTATCCTTGGCAGCTCTGGACAGAGAGAGGTGGAAAGAGAGTACAGAGGCCTTTGCCCTGCAGTGGGACATTAACAGCTAAAAAAAAGAATAAATAAATATCTATAAGTATGTACCTACACTTTCAACATGATACTTTTTCCATAATACCTAAAATGGCTAAAATTGCACAGTCCTGGGTTAAAGGGACATCTTGGGGCTGGGTATTGTGCCACAACCTGTGAGATTCATATGCCCAACCAGTAGGCTGAGTAGTAGAAACACAGAAATAACTGTTTTGTTAAATTATTTGCAGGTGCATACCAAAGTTGATCTGAGGTTCAAACCCAGTGAGGCAGACTGGCTACATCCTGACATCAGGACTAAAATGGTTCAATTGGTATGTCAAATCTTAATTTTATTTTATTTAATTAGAGAAAAAATATACTACCTACTAGATTGTCCACAGATACTTTCAATAAATTAATAACAAACTGATAGCAAGCGTTAACATTAAACGTTTGTATGCCGGAACTCACGTTTCGGCATAAGGAGGGTTAATGTTAACATTTGACAATTAAATAGCCATTGTGTCTCATGTGGATGTGGATCCACACGAGATACAATGGCATTTTAATTGTTTCAAGTTTTTACAGCATTCAACTGGTTAATCACCATATTATGCTCAACGTGATCAGTATTATCCTTATCCTAATATCCAGCAAACTGAAAAGTAACATTTTCCTGTTCTCTATTTCAGTATGGCAACAAACTAACAAAAGAAGGCTACTTGATCATCAGGTCAGACACCACCAGGTCTCAGCAGTTGAACCTAGCTGACTGCATGCAGAAGCTGCGGAACATGATCCGTGATGCTGCCACTACCAAGAGGGAACCTGCACCAGAAACTGTTGAGAGGATTAGACAAAGGTAATGTTCACGCATATCCACACAAACAATAAAAATGTGAAAGTAACTCTGTCCTGTAGTAAGTAGACCTGGGTTACTTTTTATCTCGGTACTATGTGCCCGTGGGACATCCAAACTCCATGCAGGTGCAGCTGCAGGCAAATGCTATTTATAAATAACTAGCTGCGCCCCGCGGTTTCACCCGCGTAAATGTCGATCCCGTGGGAATATCGGGATAAAAAGTAGGTTATAATTATGTTAATCCAGAGTGTCAGCTACCTCCATACAAATTTTTATCAAAATTGGTCCAGCTGTTTGAGCGTGAAGAAGTAACAAACATATAAATACACACACACACACTCACAAACTTTCGCCTTTATAATAATAGTGTGATGTGATGGTAGAGCTAGTGGTGATCATAGACTTCACTGTGTGCAAAAAGTTCCACAGTTTACCCTGGAAGTTATTTAAATCAAACCCATCTGATAGAATCTATTACTTTGTTTATATTACAAGTTTCTCTGGGTCTAAGGCAGGTCACATACTACACCAAGCGCCACGCGACGGGACGCACGCCTCCACGCGTGATATTTTTCATAAAAATGTAATAAAAACGCGCTTCCGCTCCTTTTCCCGCGCCCCGTCACGTGGCTCCAATATAGTGTGTGATCCGCCTAATGGTCAAAGGGAAAATTGTTTTGACCACAAACGGAACTGAAGAAATAAATTTTTAGGGCGCTTTTGATAACATTTTATCAGTCAACGGCCTGATATTGAAGCTTACAGTTTTGGTTTATAATAAGATTTCTTTATTACCACTGAAAAACAAATATTTTTTTGTATATTTTTGGATGCAGTTGTTTATTATTGTTTGTTACAAAATTATTATTATTATTTTCCAGACACCTGAAGGCAGCTCGCATGCGCGTGGCTATCAAACGCGAGGACTCCCTGAAGCGCGAGATGAGGCAGTCACCCACTATAGACTTATGATTTTTCTATTAAATTGGGCATGCACGGCTTGACTTGCGCTGGACTCTGAGGAAACACTAATGAAGTAATATTGTTATGTTTGCTGTTGTTTGTGGACCTCATTTTGTCATACCAGCAGTATTGTGGTGAAAAAAAATTAAATCTCATTAGCTATACATTGTGCAGTGCATATTTGAGGCATATAGAATCAAAGGTAGCTACGTGCCTCCTTGTAAAATTTTCAGGAACCGAAAAAAACATTTTTCTAATTTAAGAGTCAGGGGTTGTCATACTCCCTGAGTTTATTTTCCATTTTAGTTATTTTTTTGAAAGTGTGGCGCTTAGCTGCCTTTGATTCTATATGCCTCATTTGTATGGAGCATTTATAAAGATTTGTAATAAAACTTGATATGAAAGAAGAATTCTCTGTTACTTGCACATTAAATACAAATAAATAAAGTGTGGTCCATGAACGCAGTTTCCTCCGATGTTCAGCTCAGCCGTAAAGTTTGACTGTTCATATAGTTATGTATAATTAATATAATATAGTTGTTTAGCAATCCGAGTCTTTATTTACCTAGGATTAAAGCTTATGAATGGGTAGGTGTCAGTGCATCCTTCAGCAGAGTTGGAACACTGAATTCTCGGTATATTTTATAATATTAGATACACGTGTAGAGTAAATCCTTGCGGTCTCGTCTCACAAGCGCCTGATGAAAGTTCTTGAGCAAACTTTTATTAAAGATTTTTGTATCGAACAAGGATTGCGTAGGAGCTATATTATTGTGTGAAATTGGATAATTATTTAACAGTCAAACAACATTTATACGAAATAAATGAACGTATAAATGTTTCGTGTGCCCAATTTAATATTGGAACAATGGTATTCCAATTGTATTTTAGAATAAGGTCATGTAAACGTAGCTATGAAATATGTAAGTACCTATGTAGGTGCGTGTAGGCGTCTTATTAAAATTATCATATTCTTAGCTAATTGTCACGTAAGCTCTTTAGATTATTAATACCATAGTAATTAATAAATAGTACGTACTTTAAACTCCAATATTGTTTTTTTAATCATTTCTCGGATATGCTTCCTATTATTTTCATCCGGTGGGGATTTCATTGTGAACATAACAAAACCTCACTTGATGCTTTCTTGAAAATTTCAAAACTGGCCGCTACATATCAAACGATAATAAAAAAAGTTATGGAATACTCTTTGGTCGCAACGCCGTTGTCATAGCAACTCAAAAGACAAATAAACAGTAGTGTCTTGTCAAGTCACGTTACTGTAAATATTTTTATAAAATAAATTTACTTTCAATATGTCTTACAGGGATTTGAGGAGTAAGTATTTTGTCATGCATAAGGGAAGGTTCACATCTGACGGAACATGCGTCGCGTATTATCGGTCGCGTAACGCCAGAACAGACAAATGTATAGAAAAACACTTGACCGTTCACACTCAACCGATGATGCGTTAGTGCGTCGAGCGAATAAATAGACGCAATCGATGTTACGCCCGACGCATCTTCCGTCAGATGTGAACCTTCCCTTAATCATCGTCATTCTCACTATCCCAATTTATTTGTGGCTTTTTCTTCCATGCTTCTCTATTAGTCGTCATCTCGGTAGTCACCCCCTTTCTAACCATCATTCACACAGCCCATCCATCGTTTTTTTTTTGTCTCCTCTTTTTTTTTTTCATGCATATATTTTTGTAGGACTAAAAACGTTTTCTTTTATGAAGATTTTAGCGAAGCTATGCGTGTACTCGGTTTTCCAAAGCCGATATCTTTGGAGAGCTTCAGGACTCCTAACTGGGAGCTGATGGAGGAATGCCTCCGCTGGCTTGCAGCCAGGGTCGAGCCTGACGCAGAGCTGGGGGGCGGCAGACACTCCATGGAGCAGCGCGTGGCCCTGGTCACGCACGCCATCGCGCTGTTTGTAAGTGTGCCTTATATAGATAGGTAACCATCAGCCACCCGACCCTGCTTCAGACGTTTTGTACGACTAGACAAAACATCAAGATTTATTTACTATACTTAACTAAGTTTAATATTAATGTATTAAGTACAAATAAACGGAATAAATTCTCTACATGATGGTTAAAACCGCAGTTATAGATAACAGTAGATGCAGTGGGACTAGATAGTCTTCATAAGCTAGGTATATCCACATTCATGCACTTTCCGCTGAAGCATGCAATACCGCAGGCCTCAGAACTAGTTGCTGTACGCCGATTAAAAATTGGTTTATGTACCTACCTATTCTTAGTTGAGTTTCAAAATTTTGAGTGACCATCACAGTAATATAATACCTATACCAAACAAATACCTATTATAAATGCAAAAGTAATTCGTGTCTGTCTGTCTATTACCAATATTACCGTCTGGAAGACGCAGTTAAAAGTAAAGCCCACAGAATAAAATTTACATACCTACAAGAGTGGAATTTTAAACTAGCTGATGCCCTCAAGTTGGTCTGCGTGTATTTTATATAAGTAGGTAGGAAATACAAATATCCAGGATGAAAAGTAGCTTTATTTCCTTCTCCAGGTCTCAGGCTATTGTTTTTTTAAATTTCATAACGATCGGTTCAGTGGTTTAGGCATGCTACGGACCGTAGCATACCTACTTATATAAAATACACGCAGACCAATTTGCGGGCATCAGCTAGTTAAAATTTCACTCTTGTAAACTTTGTTCTGTGGGCTTTACTTGTAACTGCGTCTTCCAGCACTCTCGCGCCAACATTAAGTTGAACGGCAAGCGTGTGTACGGCGCGGACGGCTACGCGGTGCGCGAGATGATGAAGGTGGCCTCCCTGCTGCGGTCAGCACTGGAGACACCCGCGACTGATGAGCACCAGCGCGAGACCACGCCTATGAGCTATGACTTTAGCAGCCGGGTAAGGAACAAAACTAGTAGCGATAAAAAAAATCTAAGTAGGTGTACCTACTTAATCGCAAAAAATGTGATAAAACTACAAATTACAGATTTATGGACTTTTTCCTTCGCTTGTGCCATGAGAGCCACACTTACCTAATGATTTAAGGTCAACGGGAAGTACTAAGGTATACGTTCTGATTTATTTGCGAGTATATTGCATAAATGGCCGTATTTTTTTATTGCGTTGACTTAGAAGCTTGGTTTTTTTAGAGCTCTAAGGAACCGAAGACATATGTATCAACTTGATACCTCCGCGCGTTCCTTAGAAAAGGGTCTTGACAAACTGACAGACGGACGGACGGACGGACGACGAAGTGATCCTGTAAGGGTTCCGTTTTTTCTTTTGAGGTACGAAACCCAAAAAAATGTGTTTATTCACGGACTCACACCTCTGCCAAACTGCCGCGCAGTTTTTTGGTAGCTTATTATTAACCTACTTATTTTCTAATAATCATATTTTTTTTCTCTTTCTAATCTTACTTAGGTACCTACAAGCAATTACCATAAAATAAAAGTTACGCTTGCGCTAAACCCTATCCATAGTAGGTAAGTATATTAATGCGAAAGTATGTCTGTCTGTCTGTTACCTCTTCACGCCGATTTACGTGAAAGGTACAGAGATGGTTTGAGTCCCGGGAAAGGATATAGGATAGTTTTTATCCCGATTTTCCCACGGGATCAACACTTATGCGGGTGAAACCGCGGGGCGCAGCTAGTAGGTAATTAATAACGTACCTCCTCAGTGTGTGCACTTGGTCCTTTTACTTACAGATGAAATGTGCGTTACTTACTATGATTAGGTACTTAGTAATCTGAGGATGTTTTTGCCTGTCTCAATTTTTCTAAAATAAATACAGTTCCTTAATTGAAGCACGCTGAACGAGACACAATACTAGTTTTAATATTATTTCCACGCCACTCATTTGCCTCTTACAGTTGAGTGAGATCAAGCAAGCGCGCGCTCTGGCGACAGATATCACTGCACAGGGCGCCTTCCTCTACGATCTGTTGGCTAAAGAGGCAGAAAACAAGGTGAGTTCTATACCTAGCCAAATTCAATAGAAAAAACTTTTTCCAAATACTACTAATATTGTTATACAGACGCCAGCACATCAAGCTACTACAATCTGTCAAATTTCTTTAATAGATTTTCAACTTTATCGCTAAAGCATAAGGTTCAAGGTTGATTGGGAAAATTTGACAGTTTCGGGTGGCTTGATGTGCTGGCGACTGTACCTTTATAATTTTATAGGTATTATTTTGATGTATTGTGTGAAGTATATAATAGCAGTACCCCCGACTTAACTACGACGAGTACAAACTCAAACTCAAACTCAAACTCAAAGCATTTATTTCAATTAAACCATTTACAGGCACTTTTGAATTGTCAAGAAGTCAGTCAGTCAGAAAAAGTGAAGCTAGTTGCCCATTCCAAAGCGTAGGTACCTATGGAGAAGAACGGGCAAGAAACTCCATGGACACTCTTTTAAATCAAAATAATGTGGTTACAAAGTCTTGGTTACATCATTCATGTTAAAAATTATACATGTGAGAACGATGCAGAACGTTAAAAGCGTCCATAATGAAAAGATGAGAAAAAACAACAATTCAAATAATAAATTAAAATAAGCCATGGCAGCAAAGAGATGACCAGTCCCTACTGACGGCGCCCGTTCACGAACATGACGCATGCATCAGCACCATTCAGCTCAACCATTTTGAAGGGAGCTAAATGATCCAACACATGCGCCACCATCAGCGAGACATTTGAGTGAGCATGACATACTCTCAGCCGCCAGAGCACATTCAAGTCAATGAAAGACGTACCCAGTAAATGGTAGCTTTATAGTGTGTACATAGTACTCACACATGTGTTATGCAATTATACAATACTAGGAGATTGAATTTATACAATGCAAAGATAGACTTACAATCTTCAGCAGCTCCAACAGTATTTTCAAGTGTTAATCAATTAGTTGTGGTTGTGGAGCAGGACCAGCATTGAGCCAGGCATTTTTATCCGCGATGTAATCCCCTAACTTATAATATGCCTGCCTGCATAGTGTGCGTTTAATACAAGACTTAAATTTTGTCTCATTCAGTTGAAGAATGTGGGGAGGTATTTTATTATAACATTTTAAACAGTACCCCATAAAAGATGAGTCTACTTTAGCTAGTCTGAAACTTGGTTGAACTAATAGGTCCCTATTTCTAGTACTATAATTATGTCTCTCACCTCTTTTACTAAAAAGATGTAAATTTTTCCTTACATACATGATGTTTTCATAGATATACATATTGACAAGGTACCGTCATGATGTTAATTTCCTTAAACCGTTCCCTTAGAGAATCGCGCCTGCGAAGATTATATATGGCTCTGATGGCTCTTTTCTGCAGAATAAAAATAGAATCGATGTCTGCAGCCCGTCCCCAAAGTAAAATACCGTAAGACATGATACTATGAAAGTAACTAAAATAGACCAGTCTCGCGGTATCAACATCAGTAAACTGACGGATTTTTCTGACAGCATAAGCAGCTGAACTTAGCCGTCCTGCAAGAGATGTTAAATGAGGACCCCATTGTAGCCTTGAGTCGAGCGTGATCCCTAGGAAAACAGTTGTATCGACGAATTCTAGTTTCTCTTGATTCAATATTATCTCGCAATCACTACCTTTGACATTTGGTAAAGAAAATCTTATGCACTTAGTTTTTTTTCCATTTAATACTAAATTATTAGCAGTGAACCAATTTTGGACCTGCAGTAGGGCGTTATTTACGTCTTCAAAATTTGTAGCACGTCTATTTACCTTAAAAATTAAGGAAGTGTCATCAGCAAATAACACCATTTGTGGTTGGTTTTTTAATAAATGGAGTAGATCATTAATATACACTAAAAAGAGGAAAGGACCCAAAATCGAGCCTTGTGGCACACCCATTTTTACTGTTAAACCATGTGAATTGACACCATTTATTTGAACTTGCTGTTGTCTATCATTTAAATAAGAATTAACTAAACTGAGCGCAAGTTTTCCAAGTCCGTAATGCTCAAGTTTCAAAAGCAAGGTTTCGTGATCGACGCAATCAAATGCCTTGGAGAGGTCACAAAAGATCCCTATGGCGTCTTGAGCCTCTTCCCACGCGTTAAAAACTAATGACTTTCCCCTTCCAGTTTATTTTAAGTTCATTCAGACCCTCCAAAGATTGTCTAGAAAATGTCACTATGACCCCATAGAATTAGCAATATCATAAAAGAGCTGTGTAACAATCTTGATGCACAATAAGCATAAAGTATATTCTATCTATAAGAGGTTTTACCCTGTCGAATATTCCAGGAACAACGCGAGCAAGCGCTCTCCCGACCCCTGGAAATGTCTGCAATGGAGGCAAGTCTCCGCCGGGCTCTAGACGCCGTCGCTGACAAGGTGTCCGCCGGTCGGGAGCAGATCGACAACGTGGCGGTAAGCGAGGCTGCACTTGACGCCAAGCTGGAGAGGAAGAGAGCTGAACTCATGAGGGCGGAGAAGAGGCTGCATACTGTGCAGAAGATCAAGTGAGTTCGTAGAGCTGTCTGATAGCATCTTGTCAGCTGAAACCTGCTGGTATGTCGTCTCTTTCTACGGTGTGTTTCGCTGATAATTTTATTGACCTTGCATATGATGACCATGGGCCACAATGTGATTCTAGTCGGTAGAAATCCTTCTTCATCTTCTCATAAAAAAAGTCCTTTAAACATCCTCTCGAAATTTTCGACGCTCAGAAAAAAAAGAAATGCAGCTGCAATTGTATATGTTGCAGATTAAAATGTTTCTTGATACTTCCAGACCAGCCTACCAGGGAGAGCTGACAGCTCTGGAGATTGAGATAGAACAGCTGTGGGACCAGTACGTGCTGCGGTATCGCTGCGTGGAGGCGCTGAAGCATCAGCTCAGCGTGCTTGAAAGCGCACAGGCTGAGGTGAGCAACTCGTAGAATGTAATACCTCATGTCATTTTACCTTCATGCGTAAAAGACTAAAAAGGAGGGTTCTTGGTTAAGCTCGACCTCTTATTGGTTCTTAGATTGTGTCGATTGTTTGTTTACAGGCAGCTGAAGAACAACAAGCTGCAATAATGCAGCTGATTCACAAGTATGAAGCTGAAGATGTTTTAGGGAAACTTAGCGACTCTGGTATATACTGCTACAGTTGTTGATGTTATAGGCAATCGGAAACGAATTTTATGTTGATACGATATAATTTGTAGATGATATGGACTCGAGTGATAACGGCAAGGACCTGAGTGAAGTGAAACAGCCGAGACCGGCCACCAGACCTAAGACACGACTGAGGATTAAAACAGCAGGTAATATTACACGCTTGCAGTACAGAGTTTATAATATATCTTCATGCTTTGTTGCGGCGGTTCACGTATGGGTTCATATTGGTAGTTAATACCAGCTTATCTCCACAATTGAAATCTGGCAAACGATGTATGGGTACGCCGCGAGCCGCCATACCGACAATATCTCCAGTCTGATTGGAGAATCCTCCTTTTTGTTGAAAGAACATTTTTTTCTTCACATGTATGTCTGCCTGTAGGCACAGCGGCGGCGGAGGCTCGCCGTGCGTTCGGCAGCATGGCGGTGCGCGACTCGCTGGACGAGATCCGCGACGAGGACGACTCGCAGTCCGACTCCGACTTCTCCGACAAGCAGGGCTTTGGTGACCTGTCTATTTCCAGTAAGTGTTTACTGTTACTGATGGGTCCTGGCTTCAGGCATTGGCCACAACTGAAAATATACGAATCACTTAGCATTCTTAAGTCTGTAGTTTTCGTCAAGTCGCGACACATACCTCAACTATAACTGGCAACCTGTGAGTCCAAATAGAGAATCAAACCAATACACATAATTTTAAGAATTAGTTGCGTCTTCCAAAATGGTGGTTTTTGTACTGGAATCTAGGTCAACCTTCACTGTTGTTTTAATAGTTGATGGCCACTGTCCGGAGCCAGGGTAAAGAAGCATGAGGATGAGACCAGTTCATTTAACATCGTCAGCTTCAGCATGAGCATCTGTTGCCATTAAACTGTTTGTAACGCAGGGAAGGGACCGGCCAGCAGTTCGGACGGCAGGATGATGTCTGCTGCCTCTTCATTTGGTTTGTCATGCATTGCTTATATTGCTAACCCGTTCATAAATAAAGCCATTCTTGTAGATTATTTTAGCGATGGCATTGAGTTAGGCTATTAAAAAAGTTTTTGCGTGTGGATAAAAGATGCGTAGTCATGAAGTTTATGCCAGAAAGATTTTAAAGTATGAAAGTGATGGGGTATACAAGAAGACGGAAATGATGTGAAGAAACAAAGTACTACTTATTGAGTCCTGATGATAAGGGCAGAAGGGAGGCAGATGATGAATATGTTATCTAACTTTGCCATCACTGATGACTTTAGACATACTTTCCTTGAAGCATTACTTTTGGTCTAGAGAAGTGGAGTAACTCTTTTAACCGGTAGAATGCCGTAATTACAGACACAATTAAAAAGCCATAGTGTCTCGCGTGGATCCACGTTTAAGCATACGAAGGGTTAAGTGTTGATATTAATGTAGGTGCTGGAGACGTGCCGTCTCGTTGGTCCCGAGCTCGTCCGCGTCCGACTACGCGCACGCTGGCTACGGCTGATGATGATGAGTTCGCTGATCTTATTGAAGGTAAGTTGTTAAATGTATGAGCAGATATGGTGTATGATAGGAAGTGGTGAAGGGCGAGCGTTTTGGGGGACTGTCTTTTGTAATTTTGACGTTCGAAAAGTGCTGATTCTCAGCCTAGTTTGAATAAATGACTTTTGATTTTGATTTTGTATACTTTAACTGCAGCAGATGCAGTACCTATGCTAACGCTCTTAACAGTGTTCAAGATAAATTGTGAATCGCTTTGCTTCGAGCTGCTAAAATTGTGTTTGAGCTTAGTTGAAATTTGGGAATCCAAAGTCCCACTAATCACTTTGACCCTGGCGAGACTGCCCGTAATGTGGATTAAATACCGCATGGTATCTACATGTTGTTTGATAGCTATCTTTTCTTTTCTTAGTTATTTGTCCTTATAATTTTTTAAGTCTGTTTCAATGCAAAAATAAAGGTAAAAAGCCATGTCTAACCACTTTTTCTCTCAAGGAGTGGAGAGTGGTGAAGCAGGTGACTCTCTAGGCAGTTCCTCAGAGAGCGAGCTGCGCGTGACCAGCGCCCGACCTAGCGCCGCGCCCGGCCGCATCTCCGCGCTAAGCGACAACGAGTTCTGAACCTTATCGCTAGGGAGTAAGGTGTAATTCTGTTTGTAGCACGTTTGTGTTTAGATATTACGTAATAAATACGTGGAAATTAATAGTGAATTTGCTTCTTTTATTATCTGTAGATAGTGGGTAGGTAGATCTTTCAGATCCTATCCTATCCAGTTTATTATAGTTGTCCAAGGATCATTTGGCGCGTCTCCAAGATCGGAAGTACCTAACGCCGCCATCTTGATTTTTCAATATAATTTCATAAATGTTTACCAATAGCCGGCGCCTCCCTGTCAATGTCGTGCAAGAGCCAGAAGATCCTCGTAGCTTGTAGCACACTTTACTTCAAAATGTGTACCTACCTACGACCTACGATCTACGACCTGGCATACTCTGAGTAGTCAACCTAGCTGACTTGTCTCTCCACAGGTGGCAGCTTTTGATAACCGACGAAAAATTTCTACGTTAGGGGGTCTAGAATCATGTGCTGAATATGTGGTTACAGTTTGATCCTGCCACCCTGCGGGGCAATTGCGTAACACATTATCAATCGGAATTGGTTTCATTTTGACAGTTCAACAACGTTCATTGCGTTACTTACGTGTTGAGCAAACAAATTTTTCGAACTTATGAAGCAATGGATTAGCAATTTGCTTCAAAATGATTCAGATTCCGATTGATAGTGTGTTACGCAATTAGGGTGCTGGATGCTATACATAAGCTTCTTGTAGAAACTACTGCCACAAAAGATTTTTCACTGGAGGATCTCTTCCTCGATGTTTTAAGTTGAAATAAAACAGCATTGTTTTATAAAAAGTAATATTTATTCGTCTCGTCATCCAAGCAGTACCTTTCCACAATAAATAACCTTCGCAAGCCGTAGACCATAGACAAGCAGCCACAATACATCTGTCCACCGTAAACCCTAGCTTAAAGTAGGTATATACATCGATCTAAGGAGTATAGGTTTATTTACAATTCTATTTTACAGTCTCTATGTATTTGTTTACGTAGAATAATTAAATGTAAAAAAATATATAAATTATTATCTAGAAAAGTATTTGTAGTAATCTCTAAAGGAGTCTTATAGCTAGTTTTTTACGTATAGTTAGGATACCGGAAAAACTGACACATGGTAGATCTTCGTGAGGTATCTTTTCCTTTCTTTTGATTTTGTGATGTTGTAAATTTTAAACTTTCCTCATTCAAAGATGTGTCAGCAATTTTAAAATAAATTAATTACTGAAATAATAAAAATTATGGTAACAAGATACCTAAGTAAAATGAAGAGTTACAAAAGAAAATTCAGATCCCGGAAATCACCCAAAGATAAAAAGTCGTTAAAAGGTAGGTACTAATAAACAAAAAGAAACATTACAATATATTAAATACGAGTACATTAACTTAAGCCAAAAATAAAATTAAAAAGTTTAATTAAGAATGACATACTAAATTAAAAATAACGTTTGTTCTAATTTCTAAAACAATTGTATATGAACAAATTTGAGCAACAATTTAGATGTTAATATTTACACCAATCGTAAGTTTGCAATTTGGCACCGTTTAGGTACATAGGACTTTCATTTTTATATATACAAACGTATACTTGACATTATATCTAAGAATATTAACTAAATTATATCTGCGAAGTTATTTTTATGATATCTTTATACTTTTCCACTATCATTAGAAAAAGAAAATAACACAATTTCGAAGTGAAATATCGTCATTTCAAAATAATAATTCTACAAAAGATGCATTAAAAATATCTTCACAAATAAAGACGATATAAAACTAGATAAATAAAGACTTAAAGTAGAGTGTAACACAGATATTTGACGATACGTACAAGTTTACAATTTGTTATTTGTTATATTAGTTAAAGTGAACTAACGAAGTTATAAGAATGAAACGTAACTATGATTTCGGTTTAAAGACTGGCCGATTTCTTGTTGTAACCATGATTCAAAATGATGAATGAAATGAAAAACGTGTATGTTATAAATGAATGATAATGACTGACAAAACACTAATGAAAAACATAATCGTAGGAATCAGTTGAATTATGCCAATGATTTAGTTAGGCCGTTCGAGTACCGAACATCATGATTGACGAACTACATAATTAAACAAAACTCGATATTGCAACAATTAAGGCAATTACATCGACCAAGTTTGTCAGTAAAGAAATACTGAAAACATTTCTAGTAATTCC
This sequence comes from Amphipoea lucens, assembly GCA_947508005.1. Taxonomy (NCBI): domain Eukaryota; kingdom Metazoa; phylum Arthropoda; class Insecta; order Lepidoptera; family Noctuidae; genus Amphipoea; species Amphipoea lucens. The sequence goes on along the minus strand of OX382358.1, from coordinate 899,335 downwards.
ATGCTAATCATTTGCAATTTGCAAAATCTTTTGGTCCCTTGATCTTCAATTTATTGAATTGTTACGTAGGTAACTCATCAATCGGTAGTTGATGATAAGCGTTCGTTGAAGCGAGTGAAATGAAGACGATAAAATGATAATTTATGAGTATAACATCATAAATTCACAATTCGAGTTTTGATGAATGTTTTACTTACAAGTTAGTGGAAATATTTACAATTTATCATAACGTATTGCGACCTTATAAAGCTACATTGTTAAGTTTGGTATGATATGCTTAGACAGTTAGTTTGCTTAAACAAAGAGTATTTAAAAATCTCTTACTAACTAAAGTTACTAAACATTCGTATCCATTTACATGTTCGTATAAATTACTTGACGCTATTTTATGAACCGCTTAACCAATATTTGATAGTGTAGATTTCGATTCTTATATCGATATAGGATGAAAATTTAATTTTGACTTAAAATGTATCATACATTTTCGTGGATGTAAAATGTATTAAAGCGCCACAGTGGGTGTTAGGACAGCTCCTGATGGGAGTGGCTGGTGTCGCTGGTGGCCGACGTGCTCGCCAGGGAGTCGTGTTGTTCCGCGGCGTGACGGCTCTCATCGCATACCGCTATGAATTGCTCCGCATATGCCCTGCAACATTGACAATACTAAGTATTTAAAACAGGCTAATTTCATTTACAGGATTGCATTGTGTTTTTGAATGTGTAGACCTAATCCATCAAGCTATAGTTATGAATTTGCCTGTTTTCGCTCCAGCTACCTCTAGTTATGCTTCTGTTTCCAATTGCACCAGTTTGAAGATGTATATTATTACAGTGAATTAAACTCTTTCCGTCTTATTACAAAACGAGCTCTAACTTTGGTCCAAGCTAGTTTTTGTATTGCTTACCTTATTCCGACGGAGATAAAGTTCTTAATACAAAATTGACAACTTAGACTCGTTTTAACGTTGTCGGAATAAAATTCGTATTAAAAAAATTGCTTAATGGTTTAAAGTAAATTTTGTTGATATTGGCGATGAAGGTCAGATTCGAAGTAGGTCAGATTCCAAGTAGCTCAGATTCCAACTGGGTCAGATTCCAACTAGGTCAGATTTTGAGTTTGTACAGTCATGTAGTAAGGCTGTTTAGGTTTTGTAGGGTTTCTATGAATGATATAATTTACCTATCAAGACCGGTGTAGGTCCTCTTAAGGTCTGCATCGGTGATATGGTCGCGGTCTGCGCGCCTCTTGCGGTGGATCCTCTCGAGAGACCTCGCCAGCTGCGAGTCTCGCTCGCGACCCTCGCGACGACGCCGCTCCGTGGTCGCGCGCGGCGATCGACGACGGCGCACGCGCTGCAAAATTACAATTGTTAAGTATATCAAATCAAATAGTTTGTGATTCTCCCCTGTTTGAAAAGGGCTTTGTCGATCGTATAGGTGTAGGCCTCCGTACTATTTTGGCAACCATCTATTGCCGCTGATTTCTTTTTTGTGATGGTTTCTACGGCTTACGCGAAAGTTTAAAGAAAGCAGTATACATACAGCGTCATGCACGGGGTAGTACACAGGTCCGGGTGCGTATGTCGCAGGCGGCAGCGGCAGCGTCGCGTACCGCGGCGGCATCACCATGCAGGCGGCGGGGACGCGGCCCAGCTGGAACAAGGGAATAGTACATTGAGTAAATCACATCACACTAATATTATAAGGGCGAAAGTTTGTGAGTGTGTGTGTGTGTGTGTTTATATGTTTGTTACTTCTTCACGCTCAAACGGCTGGACCAATTTTGATGAAATTTGGTATAGATATAGCTTGAGTCCCGGGAATGGACATAGGGTACTTTTTATCCCGATATTCCTACGGGATCGAGAGTTATGCGGGTAAAACCGCGGGGCGCAGCTAGTAAGCAATAAAGAAGAGATCCTAATCATGTCGTTGGTTTGAGTAATTTGACTTCCAAGGAACAACTACCATTAAAAAGTCACAATGCTGCAACTGGTGTTGTTTATAGTACCAGGTACAGACAGCTTCATCAGTTTTATGAACATAACGTCTACAGCATAGTTACAGACCGCTATATCAGACCAGGAACCATCAGAATATAACCTACAATCAGAAATACACAACCCACTTCTAACCATAGTAACGGTTTACCTATCACTCAACTATGTGAAGCTCAGAACTACACATAAGGAACAAAATAATAAGTATTGATCTCAATAGGCAGTACACAGGGGTCACCAACACACCAGTCAGCACACAACAATCACAGAGCACACAATACGGTCTTCAAGTTCAAGAGAAATGCTTGCGATTGTATGCGTCCATACAAACGTGGTGAATAGGGCTGACGGTCGTAAGAAGATGAAACTTGACCTTCAATTGAAAGCTTATTGAATTGTAGGTGAAATGTGTGTGAAGGTATACTAATTGTGTATTAAAAATACATTAGCCACATTCATATTAGCTTTTTGGCATATTTAGTTATGGCCGACCTAAAACGTACAAGACCACAAGACAGCATGATGCAGCAGTTTGTCAAATGTTCGAAGACAACTCTGCAAGTCGAAGAAAAGTGATAAAACCCTTTCGACATTAGGTACTTAGTAAAAGTTGTGAAGAGACCAATCATGAAGGGTCAATCTGTTCTATCAATTCAATGGTCGAAAATTCTTTAATTTAGGCTCCATTTTCCTTATCCATCGCAAATCAGTGAACTCCATGTAATCTCAAGAACATCAACCCTACATAACGGCCTGCATCTAAAACAATAGTCCCATAATATGTGTGCCGGCGCACTTCCTAAACCAGTGACACACTGTGGGTCCTGAATAATTCACACCGTGTCTGGTGGACGCGGGCATATCCTATTGTTCCACATTCTCTTCTTACGTGGAATACGTGAGATCCTCACACTTTTTTAAGGAAAACAACATGGTCTACTTTCATACAAATCATACAATTATGCCAATGAGACCCTACCTACTCAATTAATACTCATTTAACACGATTTGTAATTTTGCACTACGGGAAATCGGTTTTTCGATTTCGCTATGGAGTTTACCCTGCAATTGGCAGTTTGTACTGGCTGCGATATGGGTTTTCAGTCCCCAAATCACAAGCTGCTTTTGTAATAGACCTTACATAATATGTAAGGTCTAAAATAATATTATTATTTTGCTGTGTGTACTGTGCTGTTCGCCTGTTTTATGTTTTCCTGGTGGATTAGATTGTATTACCTATAAATTGTAACTTAGTGTTATACGGTTACGCGTCCGCGTACTTTGGCTTGCTGCGAAAAGATTACATTATGCAGTGTTTTGCAAAAACCTCGCGTTTGACCTCAACGGATAACGAATAAGCAATTTCTAGGTAAACTATAAAGTGTTTTAGTGTGCCTAATACCTACATAAATACGTTCATTTAGACAGAGTTTCATAGGAGAGATACATATATTATAATATACATACATATAATAACTTTCGGTCGCAATCCAATGAAGTGATGCTATGTTTAGCCTATGCTACGCTATTAGGTACTGTTTACTAGCTTGACATACAGATTTTTAAAAAACGGAGTATTAGTGGTCCAGATGGTGACTTAGAGGTCGTAGGTTCGAACCCAGACAGACGCTTTACTTTGTGTAAATTATTTCATCACCACTGCTCTCCAAACGGTGAAGGAAAACATCGTGAGGAAACCGACATGTCCTAGAACCAAAAATTCCAAGACATGTGACATCTACCAACCCGCACTGAACCCGCCTATCCCTCTCACAGAGAGGAGGCCTGTGTCCCAGCAGTGGGAACGTTATAGACTGATTATGATGACGCTATTATTGTGTACTAGCTTGACGTACAACTTTTCCAAAAACTAGCCGGTCGTGTCGTGTTACGTGCTGTTCACGCGTAGTTTCACATACATTAATGCCATATTGTTGATGTGAATGTAGTCATAAAAGTTAAGATAAAGCAAGTATATCTACTTTTCCATAAAAGACTAGTAAGCCTCGCAAGTAGCCATTACGGGTGTTGCAGCATTAATTCCTCGTCGGACAGATAGTTATCGCTGAGATAATGTTTTTTCTAACAACTTCAACCGCAGGAGTGGAATGCGGGCGGCCTCAAATGTTGGCGTCGTAAAAATATGGATTGCTTTTACCCGCGGCGCGGTCTTGTATTTTATGTTTGACAATTCTATTTTCCTGCCTTTCGGTAAGTAGTAAGTAGGTATTTGGTTGCGGTAGGTTCTGATTCTAATTCAGTAACAGTAAGTTCTTTGATCGTATTAGAAAATGTATGAAAACCAAACCAAACCAAACCTCCGTCACATGCCCTCTGCCAGCCGCGTTAGGAATCAATAATTTCTAGAAGATGTCAAGGACATGGAATTTTGTCAAAAAAGGTTCATTATTCCGGCAGAGTAAGCTAGTATTCATAAATCGGTCGCATAATAGCCGATTGGTTGAAGTGGCTAAACATAAGAAGTTCCACAACACAACAGAAATAATTTATTATATAATATTTATATTCTGAAGATTGAAAAAAATTTTTGCTAGGTTTGCTGGTCAGGGGCCGAGGGGCCCCCTGAGCCCCCTCTTGGGGCCCCGGTGCACGGCACCGCCTAGCCCTCCGATAGCTACGCCACTGCACACCGTTGACCAAGCATAACATCTCAGCAACTCAGTCATTCGTTACCTCTGATATAATCTCCTCAACCTTCACATTCTCATCTGCCACAGCATCTTCAACTATCTTCGCGAATTGTGAAATACTTTTTACAACTGCCATGTTTATATCAAAGATTATCTTGTCCTTTGATAATAAGGACTGTTCGAGCAAATTGCGATTGAGAAATATTATTACTCGTAAATTCGAGAAGGTTATGGAGGTTATTTGATAAAGCGGCATCATTTTATAGATGGCCTTTGGCATAAATGTTAAGTGCAATTTGTTATAACAGCTCGTAAATTTTCACCGGTCAATATACCTAGGCCTACCGCACACACCGATTTAGAGGACATAATACATTACAGTTTACAATATACAGGGTGGCAGGAACCCGTTACCATTGATTTACCTAGTACATGTTTCTGGACCCCCGGCGTTGAAACCTTTCGTAGGTTATTAAAAAAAACAAATAAGCTGTTTCATGTTCCATGTAAATTCTTCCACATAAAAATGTTAAACATATATCTAGTATATTTTGAGACACGAGTTACAGCATTTTTTCAGGTTAGCAGATTGAGTTCATATTGAGTTGACCACGACTTTCTCACCATAGATTTCACAATTTTTTTATCTTCACCATGAAGTTTAAACAATTATTTCCTAAATTCTTCCTTAATTTCGTAAAAATATAATAAACTTTTAAAAAGGAGCACTCAATCCACACACACGTCAAAATGCATGCGTTTTGACCTCGTAGGTAGTGCTGAGTGCACTTTTCTATGAAACAGTTGTTTTATTTTTACACCTAACCGTCGATAATTTTCTTCGCTAGGAGGTCTAGAAATATTTGCTGAATTCATGGTCACAGCTTGCTCGTCGTCCCTGCCACCCTGTACGTACAGGTAGCTTACAGGATATATTGTGACGGCATTTTCTCCCACATAGTAGGTAGAAGGTAGGTGTGGTATACCATCCATCATGTTTATAAATACTTATCCCTTTTACGATATTTAAGGAAATCAATAACGTGTCTATTTAACTAGTTGAATTATACTTAGGTAGTAAAAAAGGATAAATAACTAAGTAGTATCTAGACACAGACTATAGAGCTGCATGGCATGGGCTCCCACGAAGCAAAACCAATCCTCCTTGATACCTTTACAGACATGCCAATGAGACCAGATCATTATGCATGATTTACATAAATGTTTCGTGACAATGCATAGATCTAGCATAGATCGAGTTAGAATTAACAATGCAGGCAATGTATTTGTGACTAGATCACATTTCCTGAACTCGATTGAAAGACGACATTCTTTTATAACAGACTAGCTGTGCCCCGCGGTTTCACCCGCATAAGTCTCGATCCCGTGAGAATATCGGGATAAAAAGTACCCTATGTCCTTTCCCGGGACTCAAACTATCTCTATACCAAATTTCATCTAAATCGGTTCAGCGGTTTAGGCGTGAAAGGTAACATACAGACAGACAGAGTTACTTATTTATAATATTATAGCTGCGCCCCGCGGTTTCACCCGCGCAAATGTCGACCCCGTGGGAATATCGGGATAAAAAGTAGCCTATATGTTAATCCAGGGTGTCAGCTACCTCCATACACAATTTTATCAAAATTGGTCTAGCCGTTTGAGCGTGAAGAAGTAACAAACATATAAACACACACACACACTCACAAACTTTCGCCTTTATAATATTAGTGTGATTAAGTATGGATTGATTGATAGCAGTTCATTGATTGTAGGTACTTCTTTTGTCTATCTATGGTTTAGATCTCGTGATTCCTTTTCCACCTCCTTCCTAAACCTTTTGACAGAGTTAAGTTCATTCGTCACCAATAACAGGAGTGACAGAATAGCTTTTATAACATTACTGGTATGGTGTTCTTTCAATGCTCCTTCTCTATTGGGACCACGATTGGAACTGCCAGCCTGAGCGATTTCCAAGGTGCATCCTTCATGAATCCTTACTTTATTTCCAGTTGGTTGACACCCGCTCCCTCTAATTTCTAGATCACTATGGAAAGCTCTTCGTTCTCATTGAGAGACCTTGCGACAAGTGCGTACGCGCCGCTAGTCGCTCGACCGGTCTATTGTGAGGTGTGATCGTAATCTGCGCGGGCGGCGATTGTTGTACTAAGTACTTATTTATTTACATCCAATTATTTAATGGGATTAAAAGATCGGTTGTAGAAGCTTTACTTTTTATAATATTCATTTTAAGGGGTTGATGAAATTGATGTTGCGGTTATGTTGTTTCCTTCGATGATTTAATATTTTTTCTTTAGTTGAAATCCTAAGGCCTCACACCTACACTTAGCAGGGTAATTTTTATGATGACCTATCAGTTGATTCGTAAAATCATCAATGAAGTTCATTTCTTTCATTAGTCTTAGAAATGTGAACGTAGTTATTAGACCCCTCCTTATTGTATCGTGTCGGAACAAGCTATGTATTACAGGGTGGCGGGGATATCGAATGAGAAAATCTCATGCTAAATATTCAGCTTCGTTAGGTTTATGATCATTTTGAAAATAAACACCATACTTAAAACCCATCGAGTTGTCACCACTTCAATAAAAAAAAAACATCAAACAAATATTTTAAAAGGAAAAACAACAAACGAGTCTCATTAATATTCTACGAACACGCAAATTAGTTGTCTCAGACTTTCTTTTCACTTTTAACGTGAGATAGCCTAACTTTGCAACCGGCAACCATGTGAAAAGTGAACGCCAAGGTCAAAGAATGATGCTCTCTTGAATATAATATTATGGTTACCGGGTCACTGTCCCACGTTCACAGACTTGTAATTAGCGATGCGTTTGTGACATTGTTTTTTGAAGAATTTGTGTGTTTTGAAACGCGTGGCTTACTTTTATTAAAAAACGAAAGCTCTGAGAAAAGTATATGGCGCGTGCAATGTGGTTTCTTTACATGGATCTGCCACGCCTATTGTTTTAGTAGGTCTCGGAAATTGCAGTGAAGGGAAATTCGTGTGAAAAAGCACGTAGCAGTAGCTATCCTTTGACGATTACTGATAACAGACGACGGATTATTGATAGCAAAAAAAAATATTTCACGACGATAGCCATAAAACACGGCCGTTCGACAGTCGTTCGTAGGAAGCCTCAGGCTATGCTGGGCATATATCGTCGTCAACCGTCGTCGGGCTCTAAAGTCTATGTGTAAAGATTGGGTTCAACTACAATGTAGGTTCATGCGAGTACAAGTACTTGGTGGCAATCGTAACATTGCAATTTCCAGTGTTTTGCAAGGTAAGTACTGCACGTAGGTACGCGTTCGACCTGAACCGTCATTGAATAGGCAATTTGTAGGTAAAACCATAAGTAACACACGGATTTAAAGTGTTTTAGTGTGCCTAACACTGCACTGGTACACTTTAGCACTGACCGGGGCGGAACAGAAATCTTTTTGATGTGAAAACTTCTTTAAGCGCGTTGGACATTTTTTGAGATCGGAAAAAATCATTGAATTCGCGCCACTGTTACCGTAACCGACACCGATTCGGATGTGTTCGGCTGTCCTCGGGATGTACTCGGTTTTAATGTATACCTATCCGATATGTCAGTGAGTGATGGCAAAGTATTCTGTTTGTGTTTTGTTTTCACTTCTGTCGGTCGGCACTCCCGGAGTGCCACTGTTTTTTTAAACTGAATTAAGGTCACACCAAGAGTAGAGTTCGATAAACCTCAGGACTAAATGTTATAGTACCAAACAATAAATAATCATCCCACACGATTGTAATCAAAACAACATTCTATTAAAATTCCTAATCCACGTAATAATTTAGTCAATTTCGTTAGGAATGTTGCAATTTGCCCGCAGTTGCAGTTTTTGTAATAAACACTGATAGTGATCTTGGAGACTTGCCATGACTTCTTGCCTGCGAGTGGGGACATAAATCATGCCCGCCCCCTGGCGGAGGTAGCGTGAACCTCGCATAGCTGTAACGGGACACTTTATGTTACACCCACGGGACTTGGAACAATGTTATGGCTAGTTTTACGAACCAGAGACAGTTACATTGTTACTTGTGTATGTACAGTTTGGAACTGAGTTAGTACTTACAAAGGCAAGGTAGGTACATACTAATATAATCTTTCCAATATAGTAACTTAAAAACACGCTTATACAGGGTGAAATTGAATTCATGGGCATCCTTTTAAGGGGTCATTGTACTCATCATTATGAACAACTTTTACTATGGGACCAAACCTGAAATCGCGAAAAAAAAAATCAGCTCTTCCCTACATTTTGACGAGTTATGTGAACATAAATGCAAGGAACAGCTGATTTTTTTTCGCGATTTTAAGTTTAGTCCCACAGTAAAAGTGGTTCATCATGATGAGTACAATGACCCCTTAAAAGGATGCCCGTGAATTTAATTTCACCCTGTATAATATATTTTCCGGAAGGGTAGGCAAGTGTACCTAGGTATAATGAATCCCATCAACTAATGATGTCACTCATCGTTATATATTTCTTCCGAGAGAACTACGTGCAATGAATGCTACCTGCTACGTCGAACTGCTAAAACTTCTATCTATTCAGCCCGTGACTTCCCACTGCTGGGCAAAGGCGTCCCATCCCTCTCCTTTTTCCTCCTTTCTGTAGGAGTACTGCAACTTAACATATTATGTTTATGCATAGCTGGTAGAGTCGTGCGTGTGTCATATCTTGAATTCAGCACATGATTCTTCTAAAAATTTCTTTGACTTTTAGAAATTTTTCGACGGTTGTAAAAAAAGAAACAGCTGTTTCATAGAAAAGTGCAATACCTACGTGGTCGACATGTATGGAACAGTTAATTTTTTTTTTAATAACTGACCGAATCATACAGAATGCATGGTAACAGGTAGCGCTTCGATGTCCTGCTACCCTGTTGATGCACGCAACTTAAGTAATGTACATACTTAGTGAAAGAACACTGTGCAAAACCGATTACAGAAGGATGTTGACAACTACAAGATGTTAGATTTATAAACCCTAAAGTAAATTAGAAAAATACCAAAATCAACACGAAATTAATATTTTCAATCAATCAATCAATCAACTCAGCCTATCGCAGTCCACTGCTAGACATAGGCCTCTCCCAGACTGCGCCACAGCACCCTGTCCTCCGCCTTCCGCATCCAGTCGACCCCAGCCACCTACTTTAGGTCGTCCGTCCATCTAGCGGGGGGGCGTCCTACACTGCGCTTGCCGGTACGCGGTCTCCACTCCAGGACTCGCCTGCTCCACCGGTCCTTCGACAGACATGGCCAGTCCACTGCCACTTCAGTTTGCTTACTCTGCAAGCTATGTCGGTAACTCCGGTTCTTTTCCGGATAATTTCATTCCTGATTTTATCCTTCAAAGAGACTCCGAGCATAGCTCGCTCCATAGCGCGCTGAGCGACCTTGAATTTGTGGACCGACCCAACCGTCAGTGTCAACGTTTCAGCACCGTATGTCATGACGGGCAGGACGCACTGGTTGAAGACTTTAGTCTTCAAACACTGCGGGATAGGCGACGAGAGACTTGACGGAGTTTTCCAAATGCTGCCCAACCCAACTGGATCCTTCTGTCAGCTTCCTTCTCAAAGTTGTGTCTACCGAGCTGAATGACTTGCCCTAGGTAGACATACTCCTTCACAACTTCGAGAAGCGACCCTTCGATGTGGATTGGACTCGGCAAGTCGTGCGAATTGTACATGACTTTCGTCTTGTCCAAATTCATGCCGAGGCCAACACGCCGGGAGGCTCCATTTAGGCTGTGCAGCATTTGGTCTAGCTGTTCCAATTAATATTTTAAAGTCAAAATAATATGCAGCAGTTCTTCGGAGCTGCTGACAGGTTGCCCATGACAGCAACATGTGACACAGTTAATCGCGAAATATTTCCACTTAATTTGCAATAATTACCTCAATATTAACCATTAACAACTGCATAGATAGTTAAAATGTCTGAACTGGATGCCCAAATAAGCAAACGTAATGCTTGAGTTTAATCGAGAGTTAATATAAACTAAAAATACTTTAAGAAGGTTCACAGGTAAATGTCATGCCAATGCATGTTGGGAAACTACACATCAAAAATCGACGATTGCTAATGGTATCCAAAGGTGAAATGGAACAGTCCAATCACAGAAACTGCATGTGGAGTCTACGCAGTTAGGCACTTCGCTTTGAATGATAAACCCTTCTGTAAATGTAAATGTGTATTGTGTAGTATTAGCTCAAGGGTAAAAATGGAGCATGAACGTGTACATGGAATGCTGGAGAGAAGGCCAAAGGTCAGCACTCGGATGGTGGAAGTTGAATATGAAGACAATGAATAGACTCCTACGCTGCAAGTTGTTTTTACCGTGCAAGGCAAATATTATGTAATTGAACTGCAATCATATTGCTGCCCTGATTCCAGATACAGAAAACCCCTCGAACACGTCTATTATGTCCTGAAAGCTTGCACGAGGCGGAGGTAGTATGTGCTTGATTATGAAAATAGGCCTACTGTGTTTCTATCTACATTGTGTTGAATAAAGTTGCGCAGTGCGCCTGCGCGGAAGGTCGGCCGGTCGGCTGCGTTTGCGCAACCCTCATCGCGCATCGCACGCATCTGCACATTGCACAGATTTACGTGAATGCGTGGTTCTATAGATGCAGTGATGCGAGAGTTGAATGCACTTATTTAGGCAGGTCAATCGCTTGTGTAGCGCACTTTAGATTGTATTGGTTGATGAACGCTGCGCAAATGTTCTTAGAAATTGCACATTGCGCAATTGTGCGACGGTACGTTGACAAACTATTTGCTTAGCCTATTCAACACATGGGGTATTCAAATATTTACAGCAATTTTAAGATGAGCGTAGGTTTGTCCATTGTAAATGTTAGCACAGTTGATCAAATCGCAGAGCTCACTCACATACCTACCCAGGTTTCGTAACCATATCCTTACATAAGTATATCTATGGAAATTATTTGCTTAGAAAACATAGTCGTGATCTCGTTTATTTATTTCTACATTCAAAAGGTTAATGCGAAGGTTAACTGTACCCGTTAAAGAATACATTGTTACCCCGCGAATGCGGATGTTTAGACCCGTTGCGTCGCATACATTACCATATAGGTAACTATAAAAATGTCTATTAATGCATATAGAACTGTATTTTACACTTTCCCTCTCAAAGATGGAGCGGCTGTGTTTGAGTAAACTGAGTTAAATCGAGTGTTATTTGAGTAATTTACGAGAAGTTAATGGCCGTGAACCGAGTGGTTTGTTTATTAATATTGTACATTAACGATTAGGCTTATAAATGAGTGGTGTTTAGTCTTAAGTTTCTTTTTTGTGGTGAATGTTGTTTTCATGCATAATGTGTGTTTTATAGTTTCACGTAGTGAAATTGTGTGTACCTAGCATAGCGTATTAAGAGTCTTGAGAATGAACAAAATAGTCAATCTTTGTTTATTGTATAATTTCCGTCTGTTACAAGAAGGCTCAACATATTATACTAAATGTTTAAAAGTAACACGACATTTGGCTGGCTTATATAATTATATAAACACAGGTTGCCAGACCAAAATGTTATTCTTTTCTCACGCCTTTCAATTAACATAATTTAATCATCTGACAAAACGCCTTTAATTCTAAACTAATTATAATGTATGTACGTGACAGTTAAACGATCTACTACCGACCAGCCGGAAACAGGAACCGGCTTGTGCAACATAACCGCACCGGCTGATAACCGGTGACACGCGGCATGTAACCGTGAGCCGCGGGTTGCGCAACCGACTGTTGTTACCTACTGCTGTATACTGTTAGCAACCAGTTCGAGATGAAAGTCACTTTCAGTGAGTATGATGTTGCGTTGTAAATATAGCATGATCCTGCAAGATTGTTTGTCTTCAATATTAGTTCGATGACGCCAATCGTTCGATGTCCACCGCGCACAGCATGGATGGAAAGAAGCAGATGAAGTGATTTTTTGCTCCGTTGGTATATCATGGCGTTCCAGTGTGCGGATAAATAAATAAATAAGTGTGTGCGTTGAGATTAAACTTTAAATTAGCCCAATTGAGTTTCAGCTGATGAATGTTCTATTATTTAGTACAAGTAATCCGCTGCAAAGATTTAGCGATAATCGTAGAGACACTAAATGTGTTCGAAGATATCTCATTAAAGCTTGTTGTATTTAAATTGGAATACATAATAAACAGGTACTGCATACCTACCTCTGATTAGGAATAAAGGAATAAGTTTGTCGTTGTGTACTGAGCAACCTTTTTGCAGTGCAAGACAGGATCTCTAGAATTGGTAGACTATTCTCATAGATTTCCAAGTCGGGGCCGTAAGGTAGTTTCGGGAAAAGATATGTCCAAAATTCACAAACATGTGTTATTTTATGTGTCTATAATAACAATACAAAACAGAACAAAACTATCGAATGCCTATAAAAGACAATTTTATATGATTACAATAAAACACAATAAAATCCATAACTTTCTCCAACGGACACAAGTTTGTGTGAAAGTGACACGACACGCCGCGGCCGTATCGATCGATTCTAGACTATCGGCCGGCGCCCGCGCCGCTAGATCTAATTATGTTATTATGTTGACATCGATAGACGTGGACAAAAGAGACTGAGAAACTATCATGATACCAATGTTCGGGTATTTTATGAACCTGTCTAGCTTTAGAATATCGTGGTCTAATGACAATTGTGAAAATTATGTAGCGTGGAAACTGGACAGCAAAGAAAAAAAAAACCACACTGAGCAGCTGAAGATCAGTCAAATAGCCAATAAGTACTTAATAATGCATATTGCGTTAAGTACTTACAGTAGATTACTTGACTGAAAATCGATTCCATTATAATTAGAAAAAGATTAAGCTAATGATGACGAAACAAGCAAAAACTGTAGCAGTACATAGTGATGTTGTCGTAATGAAAGTGCCAGTTGATTTACTTGTTATTAACGTTATTATCAAGATAAATTATTAGGTACACTAATGTAGCACTTAATAAATAATAAAGCAGGAGATTTCTCATCAAAAACTCAGAGTTTTGACCATAGAAATGTATAGTTTCGTCACATAAAACTATATAGGTAATATTTTTATAGCTCCGTTCATCATCAAATACCAATGGTAATTACATTTTACAACCTAATCCCCCATAAGTGACCTCCACAACCTCACGAAGGCAATAATGGCCACCAACATCTCCCATGTTACACCATGGGCTATGGCTAATAATGGTCAATGTTGGCGATTGGTTCCAGCAGTTATGCGACCTTTGCTATTTGCTGTCGGTACAGTATTGCCAAATTAACAGGTTGCTCAAATAGTTGTAGTAGAAGTACGGTCAGCAGAGCAATGATATGAATTTACAATTTTTCGAATAGGATTGTATGAAGTTTGTTTAAAAAAAAACTTTTTTACAAAAAAAAAAAACAACCGACTTTAAAAAAAAAAACACTACAAAGGGAAAAAAAACCTATAATTTCGCAAGTCGGTGTCGTTGGTTCCACATTTTCGTTTTTTGACACCGACTTCCGAAATTAAAGTTATTTTTCCCTTTGTAGTGTTTTTTTTGAAGTCGGTTGTTTTTTTTTGTAAAAAAGTTTTTGTTTTTCACTTTTTAGTTGTAGGTACCTACCCTACACAAATTTAATTAACACTAGTGTATTGAAGAATTGAAGACAGCGACTAGAATAATCATCAAAATTCGCATAGAAATGCTGGAGATGCAGTACATTTATGAATATGACTTCGTAGATAAGAATAATTACCTAATGTATTATATACTAAAACCTTCCTGAAAATATGTAGATTACATCAGTGAAAGAATTATCAAAATTGGTTCATTAGTTTTTGAAAAAATCGCGAACATATAAACATACATACGGGTCGAATACATAACCTCCTTTTTTGAAGTCGGTTAAAAAATAAGACAAACTAAGGAGTTTTTATTCAACAAATTAAAGATGCTTTGATTTGTCTAGAAAAGCCTAATAAGCCTATAGTGGTTTATTGGTATTTGTAGAAGTTATGAAAATAAAATAATGATTTCATTGATACCAGGCAAGTTGTTGTGCCAATAAAAATTCTTGCAATTCTGATCATGTGTTATGTGCGGTTGACGAAACTTAATTTATTCGATTGTATAAAAAGTAAGGCGTTCTCGATATCATTCTCATTCGTATGTAAATATAAACTGATTAAAAATCATCGACTAGGGCATTAAATCCGTTGCCATTTTTTATTATAGCAACTTTCCTTTACAGGTCAGCACCTAGGATGAGGTCATCGCATAGTTTTTTTCTCAGCCACTGAATAAGGTAACACCATATTTTTTTTAAAGTACTTGGTACTATGCATCAAGTTTTCCAAAATAGTATTGATTTTATAAATGCGATGAGAATGTACCTACTAAGACTTACACATAACATAAGGCTTTGTTTCCCCAAAGGTGCACAGGTAGACGTGTAGGTACTCATTTAACAGGGGCGCGGGCGAGCCTGTCGCCATCAACCAGGCACAAATCCAGCACCCTAATTACGTAACACACTATCAATCTCAATCCGAATCATTTTGAATGATATTGCTAATCCATTGCTTCATATATGTTCGAAATTGTCTGTTCAACAACGTAAATAACGCAATGAATGTTATTGAACTGTCAAAATGAAAGCCATTGCTGCAGATAGTGTGTTACGCAATTACACCGCAGACTGCGGCAAGCTCAATTCCAATGAAGTTTTGTATGATTTCCAAATTCGAGTTTGAATGATACCTCATTCGAGCTAGAATTTGGAATGGAACCCCATTCGTGATTAGGACTGCAACTTTGTGTAGTTTTATCAATAAAAACACTCGACAAGTTTAGAATGCTATTTTCCCACTTGGTTCGCGTGATTGGGAAACTACCGACGCGTTTCCACGATTCACGCAATCGGAAAACGAACGATAGACGTTGTAGTTGTTACTATGTTTTTACATGGCGGGTTTAAACACGTGTAAGAACACACCAGTTTGATGGGGTAGTACATAATTGTTATAAGTATAGTAGTATCTATGAACAAAAAAGTATAAACCGAGAGAAGACAATCGTAAACGGCAGATGACGACGAATCAGCCAATAACAACAGTGCGTATAACATGAACCTTCGATACTATCAATCTACAATGTGCAAAAAAAGGAAAACTTTCGTAAAACGTAATAAAAAATGTAATGTCGACGTAACTTTTTGTCAGTCTGTACGTTACGGCGCGCGTGAGAAATATTTGTCCCCCCCTCCCCCCTCTCAGGTGCGCCCGCCGCGGTGTCGTACTACAAACAAAATATCTCATTATTGTTCGTTTATTGCTCCTTATTGTTTACTATTGTTACTATTGTGTGATGATCGGACGTGGTCTCGAGACAAAATGTCCGTAAAAGTCTGTTTCAGAAACTTTATTGATGGTGAAATTGAGGATGCTGAAAAATGTTGGTCAGAGTACTTTTTGATACTAATCTCCATAATTCACTGAACAGAACTGAAAAAATCTAAGCTTTTGTCGGCTTATATCTCAAGTTCAAAGCAATTTATACAAGCAGTAAGTAAGAATTCAGTACCTATGAAAAAAAAAACGACAAAACTAAAAAATGTGGTCTGTGTCGAAATATTTATTTTTCCACGTAGGAGAGGGCAAAGAATACGTCGCGGCAAAACCTGACCTAAAGCAGTGCACTACAATACGTGTGGTGGGCAACCCTCGCTCCTTCTCTGTATCAGAAGAGGTATTTTCCAAGCTTTAGACTACTTCTAGTCTGTAATTATTTACAAGTTTTTCACATTCATATTGCTTCATGCTCTATCTTTAATGTCACGTCCTAACTCATGTCCAGCACTGTAATTATGTTGATACGACATTACAACATGTCAGTACCTAAAACGTTTATCTCAAAATTAAATTTACATTCAAGTGATCAAGTTGCGATCTTAATTGGTTTTCGTAATGTGCAGTCAAAGTTTTAAGCAATTTAATTAATTTTTAGAACATATTGACATTGGGACACTTCAAATGATTTATAGGATTTAAAATGCCACGACAACAACTATCCTTCATCACCGTGCAAAGGTTTTGTCATAAAACTGCAGAGCATTACCCTCCTCCCTTAATAAACGCCACTCGCTCGTCGTTTCTGGCAACATCCTTTATCAGTGTTGCAAGATTTGTGACGTTTTCCTTCACCTTTATATACAGTACAGTCCGATTTAAAGAAAAAGTTATTAGTTTTGGTCAATTCTGTAGAGAAAATTGCAGTGGGTGCCCTAGAAGATACCATCAAAGTATTCTATACCTGTCCTTCCTGAAGGTTCCTTGTCAGAAACACAATAAAGAGCCCTCAGACCGTAGCATCTAAAGTCTAAGAAGCCTAAGTAACACACTAGTGGTGTACGGGAGGTGCAACCGCAGCGCTTAGTGTTCTAGAATGTTGCAGGCGTGTGCAGGTGAAAGGGACGGCCCTACGAGCTGCGCCTGCGCAGAGCCCAGATTGGACGCGTAGCGAGTACAGACCCGCGGTAAAGCGAAGACTTTTTGGAGATATTGAAAAGTACGTCAAACAAGCTGGGAGTTATTTGCATACTTAACACTGGTTTATATGACAAAGGGACAAGGGTTTTAGGTTTATTAATTTTGACAATTCTTCAATTTTAATTGCGTTATTTACGTTGTCAAGCAGAATTTCCCAAACTTAACTTCGTATGTTTGAAAAAATTAAATGTAGATTACAAACCTTCAATCCTTGGGATTGTGATAGGAGGTATGTTACACAATAACAGTAATCGTCTTTTTACCTGCACCCCGCAGGTAAGAAGACAATATTCAGCCTATAATGTTCCCACTGCTGGGAGTGCTGGGACACAGGCCTCCTCTCTGTGAGAGGGAGTGGGCCGTAAGCCCACCAGATTCAAGCCCAGTGCGGGTTGGTAGATGTCACATGTCTTCGAATTTTTGGTACTAGTACTGTGGCAAAAGCGGTGATAATTTACATACCTATCTTGTATGCTGGCACTGAGAGAGAGAGTGATAATTTAACAGCTGATGAATAGCAGTTTCCGTCAATACTAGTTTACGTCTGATTTGACCAGCATCCATATTTTTCTTCCGCTTTCCGACACAGATTTGCGCAATTTCCCTTCTGTTTTACCGTCATCTAAGGCTTTTCCAAAGAAATATCTTCCATTCTCTATTCTATTCCGAAGAACTCCTCCAGCATGTAGTGCTATCCAAAAATACTAGGTAAATCAGTCAACAACATCCATTGTACCCGTATATCAGTGATATATGTAATCAAAGTTAATGGCTATAAAACGTTATGTGATCGCCATTACTAAGGTCGTGCCGGCCTCAGCCGGTGCTGCACACTGCTGCGAATGTTTCACAAACAGTATCCGACTCTGGGTGTAGGGAACGTTTTGTTTTACTTTATCTAAATAATGATAAATATTATGTAGTTGATCCTGATGTTACTGAAGTAAGGTCCGCCTTTACGTGGGAGTTTGGACAATGGTCAATGTTTAGTCTTCAGTTCTATTTGTCATTTAGGAATCCCTACTAGTTCGTTATTGTGTTAGAAAGTATTTAAGACAAGGCCCTTTTATAGCACCTTGCTCACTGGTCTACAATCAAAATAAATGGATCAGTCTATTGTGTGAACTCCGGACTCCGGTGTAGCATTTGTAAGTT
The DNA here is from genome assembly GCA_947508005.1 of Amphipoea lucens. Taxonomy (NCBI): domain Eukaryota; kingdom Metazoa; phylum Arthropoda; class Insecta; order Lepidoptera; family Noctuidae; genus Amphipoea; species Amphipoea lucens. Next base: position 880,909 of record OX382358.1, on the reverse strand, counting down.
ACGAAAGCTTTGATCGAGATTTAAACCACAACACTATTAACCTTTGAAGCGACATCGATCAGGCGGTTTCCACTCTGAATTTGTACATTTTAGAGCAGGTCGAGACATTAAGACATATTACATATAACTATGTTATGAGCTCGCAGATTCAGAGATTTGCAGTTTGTTAGAGTCAAGAACCTCTGTTATAGATGTGGCAATCATCTGCAGTCTCGCAATAATTCTTTAATTGACTCGGCTGACATAAGCTTCGGAAGCTAATGAAGACGTAAGTTAGGTGATGTCATCAGTTAAGAATCTGAATTTTGTTTTATTATGTTATACTTATAATAGACTATCATCTAAATATTTCGGTAAGTCTTTGAGCAACTACCTCCTTAGTTGTACAGTATTGGAATAACTATAAGCAGAAAAATAAAACTCCGTACCAAACGAAGTGTTGGCAAAACATTTTGCCATTGTCACTCATCACTAAATAGACATACATACACACAGTATGCCATTACGAGCCAATCCCAACATTTTGCAAATTCTAGAAACTGTACAGTAAATCATTTCCAGCGCTGCATGCCACACGTCGCGATGACTTCACACCTTGTGTTAAGGGTCTAACTAAGATCATACATTATTCAAACCTACATAATCATTTTGTCTACTTATCTTATTCATATGTAATTGACCAAAGTAACTTTGGTTTGCATCTTGCAAGCAAAAGTGACGGAAAACTGGCATCTTTTATTTAAAGATGTTAAAGTTAAAGCAGACGAATTTCAGTAAAACGGTATTTTGCGTTACGAACATTATGAAAAGGAAAATGGTGTAGTGGTTCAGGGCGTCTTACAACGGAAAATTTTATATTATAGTTTTCCTTTGCTACAAAATGTTGATGTCGGGTACACGGTACTAGCGTAGCATCAGGTGCAGGTGCACATGCTTGCTACGAAACCAACTCTTGCGCAACCAAAGTTCATAAGTCATCTATAATAACGGTCAGACTGCGATTGTTCTGTACCGCGGACTTGTTTGTCATGTGCCGAATGTTTTGAAACATTTCAACGATGGATAGATGAAGATGCATAGTTATTGTGGTCAGTTTGAAATTGTGCATGAAATATATTAGGTTTTATGATTTTTTCTAGATGTTGAAAGTTTAACCATTAGGTATTGTATGCCTTTTGGTGATAGCGTAAAAAATATTTTATTGCATAACTGCAATGTATTCTTTTCTTTAGCCTAAAATGTTCGGAGTTCCGTTAAATTGGCCCATGCTGAAATAGGCATTATCAAATTCGATTTGTTCGGAATTGTCTGCTGATTTGCGCCTTTATGTATTTGGCACGCAGAAATCGCAGGTCAAACAGTCGTTAATCTCTAAGCCTCCACAGTAACACATCGTGTCAGTCTCTTGGCACCGATACAACGTCCTCATTCGAAAAAAACTTGTAAAATTTAACACACGGTCCGACTACAGTTACAATAATAATACCATTCAAATCATTGACATTTTGTTAATATCCATCAAATAGCACTGACCGGGCCATACGTAACCGTTGTATTATCAACCCTTCTGTCGAAGAATAAGGTGTATAATCATTTGTTTGAAGGTAGTTGGCCAGAGCTTTTCGGCAAGATGGAATGATTATAAGCTTTACAGCAAATCTATCATTAGTGTAATACACACATCAAAAGTGTCTAGGGATCAAGCATTTTTATGCGGATTTCTTGAGATTGAGATGTGGCTTTGTAATAAATTTATGATTTTATAAATTTATATGGATCCTTTTTGGTGCATTTCATAATTTGAATCAGGAACTGTGAATCAAATTCGAGTAAAAGATGAAAATCAGCTGTCAATATTTTCCCTATAAAAACATACAACGCATTGAAGACATTATTAGTGCTACTGTTTCCCTACTACTGATTAAAACCAACGTTATTATGGAGCGGCGACGTCATTTAAGCAGGGAAGAAATGCTCAGAGCCGTGGGAATGATAGAAGCTGGTTCCCGGCAACGTACTGTGGCTTTAGCTCTGAATACAAGTCAGAGTGTTATCAGTCGACTTTGGACACGTTACCGAAGCACTGGTACCGTGGCTGAGCGCCATGGAGGACGGTATCGCTGCACCACACGGAGACAAGACCGATACATTCAAATCTTAACTCGAAGAGCTCCAACAATAACCGCCATGATGTTAGCCGTGAGGCTTCATCACTCTTCAGGGAACTTAATTAGCGACCAAACAGTCAGAAACCGCTTGCATGAAGTGAACCTTCATTCCCGAAGACCGCTACGGGTACCACCTATAGCAATGCACAATCGTAGGATTCGATATCAATGGGCTCTTAAACACAGAAATTGGGCAGAAGAACAATGGCGTTTCGTGTGCTTTTCTGATGAGTCTCGTTTTGGTATGAGACCGGATACAAGACGTATACGACACTGGAGAACCCCTGGACGCCAACAGCGATTAAAATCCTGCCAGGAAGTCCATCCTTATAGTGGTGGAACCATCATGGTATGGGCGGGTATTTGGATCGGCGGAAGAACTGAGTTGATTTGGATCAGAGGCAACCTCAACGCTCAAATTTATGCTGAGACGATTGTATCAGACGTCATCGTTCCTCTACAAGTGCAAATCGGTCCCTTATTTCAGTTAATGCATGATAATGCACGACCGCACACCGCAAGAGTTGTAAGACAGACTCTCGCCGCAGCTAACATCAATGTCCTGCCCTGGCCTGCTCAGTCGCCAGACTTGAACCCGATTGAGCATGCATGGGATATGCTACAGAGAAGAGCTCTGCCGAATATGGAGGGTATCCAGTCGCAAGAAGACCTTTTTTTGTTGTTGCAACGAACATGGGCGGCCATTCCACAGCGTGATTTGGATGAACTCATTTTGAGTATGCCAAACCGATGTTCTTGTGTTGTTAGTGTTCGCGGTAGAAACACGGATTATTAATTGTTTAAGTTACCCAATAAAATTTTAAAGAAAACTGTTATTTCAGTCTTTTTTTCGAACTTTTGTGTTAGTGGTTCAAATGTCAAAAATCCCTTTATTAGGAAAATGGCAAATTTCTTTATTAATGCAAAGGTGACTTGGTTTATCGTTACTGTGACAAACGAAAACACTTTATTTGATGAATCCTTAAAGAAAATTTTAATTAATATCAATCAGGAGAAAAGTTATTGCAAAAATATATGTTGATCCCTAGACACTTTTGATGTGTGTAGTTTCGTACCGTTAGCGTATTCGTTGGAGTTGTATCACGTTTTTATGATATTAATTTTAGTGATTTATGATAGAAAAGCAATGTTTTCGCGAAATTAGTTTGTTGTTTGTCGTTATATTGAGGTCAGTGATTAGATATTTTATCTATGGCGTCGCCAAGTTGGTATCTGTTTATATCTGTTTCAGCGAAATTTTTTGACCGCCGTATCATATGCTCAAGTATTGTGTTCTTATACCGTCTCAATAACAAGAGAACCCAGTGAAGTTGTCGCAGCGAACATTTCATAAAAATTTTAGGCAAGTAAGAGCAGGGTAGGCTGCTTTTCTTATTAAATCTACGAAATTTTCATGCAATATTTGTGGAACTCCCGTCCTTGGTCCCATAACAACCAAGAATGGTCAAGCGAGAATGCTCGGACACTTGATGGACAAGGTACGCCTGTCAATGTGATGGACATACCAGCACGTTTGATTGGCTAACGTTTTTTGGCTGAGGTGGTAAGATTGGCACACGTAGGTAGTTGGCCAGGGCCATAGCAGTAGTTGTTGAGGGGTGCCCGAGGCGATGAGCCAAAAAATACCTTATACAACATTTACAAAAGTGTACTCTTTACTGTCTGAGCTAACAGTTGCATCACAAGAAAGAGTCAATTGTAGCAGCGTATATACATACTTCACTGTGATTGAATACATCTTTCTCGTACTTTTCAACGTTTTCTAACGATGTAGACGTTGAAAAACGTTGACAGACCTAGCATATTTTATAATGCTACAACCTCCTTACACCATGGTGTACACCGAAGTAATCAAATATTTCGTCAACGACATAGCTTTCGCTACAAAACATGATTTTCTATGAAATGTCGAAACATTCGACGCGTGCGCAGTGTGGGACTCCATGTTCCACTGACGCGGTTCCCTGCGGTTTTTTTATCGCATTCGCAACGCTTGCTCAACGTACACCGCACACCGGTACAAACCGCACGCTTTTTAGGACATAATTGTACCTTTCCTGTAGGTTGCCTTACCGTTTGTAACACGGTGCAATACAACATAAATTATGTGAAGAAAGTTAAGTGGGCGTGTATAAGCGAGTGGTTCTATCGATATTACTTACGTGTGTTGATTAAAATACTGTTGATCAATAACTCAGCAATCGTTCACTTACCTGTAACAAAGAAAACACATCCATATTAACTCTCGTCAGTAACAGAAATGAAAACACAAGTTTCGGTGGGATACCGGAAATGCGGTATTTTGTGCGAACGTTAGCTTCAATTATATTTTTCTTTCTCCATTTTGAATAAGAAAGAGGTAGAAAATATCTAAGCAGTAGAACCGTCTTTCTAGTGTTGCCTCTACCTATCGCTAGGATCCATCATTGTTCATTAGTTCTACAGCCACGCCTGCCTAGCTCCGTCATTCCAATCAACGCTCCCTGACAGTAAATGATAGCTACCCACGGTGTAGTTCACTGGGTGCTCGTAATTCACTGGTAACTGCAGGTACACTCTCACTGTAGAAACCGAAAGCGGTCGGGTGACGTGCCGAGGACCGCGTACCGGCGCAAGCGCACCCGCGCCCTCACACCTGCTCGGGCCCAAGCAAGTTAATCACGTCCAGACATATGTATACTACCTGTGGCCCTTTGTACCTGTGGTACTGACTGACACAGGCAGCTCACATATACATACGATATACAGACAGTATGCAGGAATGTAAGCGATGTATAAGTTTTGGAAGAGTACCTATAATTAGTTTCACATAAGTCTATCAATTCGGACCCGTATACTAGACAGACAGCATCCATGTAGTTTTGAATAGCTGCGCACCGCGGTTTCACCCGCATTACCCATAAGTCTCGATCCCATAGGAATATCGGGATAACAAGTATCCTATGTCCTAATCTAGGTCATGGTCTACCCATGTGCCAACTTTCATCCAAATCCGTTTTGCCGTTTTAGCGTGAAGGCGTAACAAACGGACAAACAAACATACAAAAATCACATCTTTTCTCTTTATTATAATATACTAGCAGCGCCCCGCCGTTTCACCCGCATAAGTTTCCCGTGGGAATATCGGGATAAAATCTGTCCTATGTCCTTTCCCGGGGCTCAAACTATCTCTAACCAAATTTCATCTAAATCGGTTCAGCGGTTTAAGCGTGAAGAGGTAACAGACAGACACACTTACGCATTTATAATATTAAGTATGGATACGGATAGTATGGATTAGTTTAGATAAAATAGGTATATTGTTTTCGCGTCGGATAACCGATCTGATCATGGAGATGGAGTAGCCTACTAGATGAAGTGGTTAGTTCTGCGCCGCCGAAATAACTACGATTGCCGCGTCCCGATCCAACACATGGTTTATTCAGGATGCCTTTTATGTTATTCAGTGTTTACTAAGTAATATAGTTTGTAGCTGCTTATATTCCTTAATTCTACAATAATCTATGTAAAAATCAAAGCTACGAACATTTTCTGATGTGTTGTGACTTTCATATCAACACGTATCGCTTTCCCGAACTGAATGAGCGGACTTCCAAGAAATAAATACCGGTCCCCCGAGTCTCTTCACTTGCAATGAGTCCACTTGCTTCCACTTACAGAAACGTTTCCACTAGGCGAGCTATGTCATGTAGGTGTGCCTTTACTTTTGACGTTGTTCTGCGTTGTGACTTTGTGAATAGAAATTAAGAAAAATCTGATAATAGTACTAGATTTTTAATTAAGTGCTGGCTAGATCGATAAGAACCTTCTCATCTGAGATATCTTTACTCACGCTAGTGCAAAACTAGAATTATAAACCTAATAAAACAAATGAAAAACTGTCACAATAGCCACTAAGATCCGAGATATAAAATGTATTAGTCAACATTCAAAACATTGTATTTGATGACAAAACTAATGGGAACTAGACCGAGCACACAAAATTATCATAATCTAACGTTTAAAACAATAGAAAAAGCATTTTATTGTTCAAATTAAACATAGCGTTATGTCAAAATTATAGAGATGGCCTGCTGCACTATGGTTATGTCTTTATCAAGATGGCGGCGCTGGTGTTCCGTGTTTGATAATAATTAGTTGTTACGCAAAATTAATAAGTTTAGTTGCGGGGCCGCGGTGATTTGCTGCAAAAATGGACGGTCGCTGAGACAATAAATACCGTTTATGTAAGAAACTGTGGGATTTAGAGAGGTTTATCGACATACGTTACGCAGCGAGTTTATGAGTACTTATGGCCACTTTGGTCATGGACAGTTAGACACGCGTATGATGTACATATGTACTACACGCATATTATGTATGAATGAGAATTTTGGCAACATTTCACACGTAAGATGGTCAAATCTGTAGTCATTTCATAAACAAAAAAAAATGGAAATACTCCAGCACTACCAAAAACATCTACAAATAAAGCTTTTGAAAATCGCTCTACAATTTTCCAAGACTATCTGTACCAATAAGGGACCCGACATCAATACGGTGAACGGACATGTCCTTATGTATTGAAAAACCATTAAGGCGCAGATATACGACTTCTAATGATTTTAAATTCAACATCACGTCTAATCGACCGGACTGATTTCTTTGAAAAAAATAAATGTTATACTAGACCATTTGCTTCGTAATTTGATATGTGAATATTTGCAATTATATTTTTTTAACATAGTGTAATTAATTTGTAAAGTAATGTCTACCGCGGACATAAAAACGATAATCGCGCAAACACTATCGGGTGTATTTTCATAAAACTTTCACCATCTAAAAGACAATTTAATTCCCCGAATTTTAGTATACGGTTTTTATTTGTTTGGTGTTTGAGAGTTTTTGTAAATAGATAATTGCTTCATATTTGCAATAAATTACCACGGTTGTGTCATCGCGCTTCTCTTTCTTTTCTATGCAGTCCGACAGTGACCGCGCTTTAGGTCGTGTAGTCGCCTTAAGTGCGCTAAGTGTGTCAAACCTTTCAAGTGCCAAAGCCCTCGAGGCCTTCACACATTGGCTGTGTATGGACCATGGGTAGCCAGTACAGGCACATTACATCACACACATGTTTTTGCTGGCCCATTGTAAGGTAACTAGTGATAATTAGCGGCACAATGATGGTCACACATGTCCCTTTGTGCGCCTGCGCAGGTTTTGCGATAATCGATGAATGGACGAGAAAAAGTCGATAAATGATCTGTAGGGCGACCATGGGACTGAAGCGAAGATTCAAGTTCTTATGCGAAAATTACCGGATTTTCTTTACTGCTCTATCTGTTCGGAAATTTATACCAATTGGCTGCAGGAACTGGTTCTGGAGGTAGCTGACCCCAAAGATAATAGTAAAATCAAAACATATTATTTCGGAACTAACGGGCTAACTATGAGGCAATGATAAGGAAAGAGTTTTAAAACTGTATCTTGCACTGCAGACGTGATTGAATTTAGCTATGAGAAACTACGCAGAGGAAGACGGAGCTACATTTCCTGCGAGCTGTGGAGCACTCTAGTAACCTGTTTCTCTCAGTTTGTGTATAACAAGTAGTTCTTCCTATCTATTAGTGGACGGCGACGCATTACCCGCCACTTACGCACAATCGCGGTGTTTAGCGCGACGACGGCGCCGGCGCGATATTACTGTGCAGCGCTCGAAGCGACAAAGCGGCTGTGATGATAACAGACACAAGGTCGGAGTTTCAATTTGCTACAATAAGGACCAAAATAGAAGAGAAAAGCAGCAAACGGAACCCATATTAACTTGGAATTTATTTGTTTCTGTGGGTATTTTTCGGAAAATAAGTTTTGGTATATCTTCAAAGGTAGATAAGAGAAAAAATCTTTGAAAATCGGAACCTATCATCCAGAAGTGTTGTAATACGCAATCGATCATGGTGTCCGGAGACTTTCCCGCGGCGCGGCCGTCGCCCCCCATTGTTCATACTTATTGATTTGGCTCGATGCACGAACACACTGATTGAAAACCGCACTTGTGGTGGAAGATAGCGATCTCCTAAATAGCTTTAATATAGCGTCTATTTAAGCAATAATAAAAATGTCAAATCCGAAACTCGCCATACATAGCATAGTTGGAACAAATAATAATGAAGCAAGGTAGGTATCTAATGAGATCAAAGTTCAGAACGCCTAACGAAGCTTGGCAAATACAGCCGAGAATATAATTAACATGCTGTGTATAATAAATATAGTAATTACGATCAGTTTACGATACTGATATTTTTACTACCCATAGTGAATATTTACTGTCACGGATGATGACAGCCTGCGCATGCGCCTACTGCACAATAGCTCAGTTTCGGTACGTATTGCTGCATTATTGCGCGACAATGCCTGATTTTCATAATTCACATGATGCAAACTAGACATTGAAGAGTTTACGAGTAGAAGTGCTGTTTACACTGTGTTGTGTTGTAAGCCACTTTAATTGACTCTGTGGTGCACAATGAAGCCGCGATTTTAATTAAGATATGAAATTTAGCTCTTTTTACGTCGTGGTTTTCATGTTTTATCAAATGAACCAGTATGTAACGAAGTGTAGAGGTAGACACTTTATCATAACTAGAAAAAGCGAAAAGGATATTGAAAAATACCGTGTTGTTTTGTTGGGATTCGTAGCTACTGATAGCCTTATAGACGGAAATTTCTGTCTGACTGTTTCTCTCAAAGTACATTAAACATCACACTAATATTATAAAGGCGAAAGTTTGTGAGTGTGTGTGTGTGTGTGTTTATATGTTTGTTACTTCTTCACGCTCAAACGGCTGGACCAATTTTGATGAAATTTGGTATAGAGATAGCTTGAGTCCCGAAAAAGGACATAGGATAGTTTTTATTCCGATATTCCCACGGGATCGACATTTACGCGGGTAAAACCGCGGGGCGCAGCTAGTTTATAAATAAATCAAGGAATCTGTAAAGAAATTCTTTGACAACCTCAAAAAAGACTGAAAGTTTTATGAAGAAGCTATGATGGAAAATAAAATCTTAGAAAATAATAAAGCAATGAAGGAGGATTTAAGTAATGTGTGCAAGAGTTCATATAAACTGTTACATTACATAGTAAAGAGAAATGCACTACTATGACGCAACGACGATGACTCTGCAAGTAGAATTGTACGCAATTATGACCAGATCGCCCCAAGCGACAGGTTATTATAACCACACAATCTTCAGGAAGGTCCTTTTCATTACGTAACTCTATTAAACAAGTGATTATTTAAAACTTTCTATCAATACCACACGAATGAATGTTTGACCAATTACTGATTGAACTGTATTGCTAATTAGTTACATTACATCACTGATGTGATTGCTAGTTACATCAGAGGTCATTTCCCTGTTCAAAGTAGACCATAGATATATTACATTTCTATGGTTGCCACCATAGGTTAAGCCATCACCTCTTTTGGGTGATCCTATTTTGACCGCAGTCAGTCCCCTAGGACTCAGTGAACTATCTATATTCTCTTAAAAAGTGTACGTACTAGCGTCAGGAGTCCAAACACAATTCTTCTTCTTTCTGTATATTCTCAATCCTTATTTCTCCCATGTTGAGTGAAAGCTTGATCCACAAGACTTCTTTTATACAATTAATTTCCGTTTTTCTTTGCAATGTAAGTAAATTGGAAAATCCTATCATTATTTTAGCCAGCATTTGATTCCTTTCGAGCCGTGTTTCCCTAATATGATCTGATGCGTTTAATTTTTTTAGTTGATACTTAGCACCTTAGGCAACGACAAAATCATCAACTTTCAAGAAAGGTATACATGTCACACATTACATAACTTGGTAGTAACGTAATGTATTAGGTAGGACAAATATGTAGATCCTGTCTATTAATAGAAGCACCTAACTATCACTATCTAATGCTAATCGGTATGCCGCTGACGAATTGACACCGTTGACATGACGTAACTGACGTTACGAAATAAAAGATTATGATCAATGATCTTTGTGTTCGTTCGATGGGTTCTCTTGTTTTGCGATCTTTTGTTGTTCTTTTTATGACTATCCGATGCTGTTTTGTTTTTGTTCTGCGTTAGTTTGGTGAAAGAATTTAGAGAGTGAGGAATGACGTTTTTAGATTTTCGAAGTCGATGGGGTCAAATGTATAAGTTGGATTCAATGGATGCCAAAGACTAGTTTTCCCTTTTAGTAATATACTTAATTTGTTTATGATGACGATGTCGAATTGAGCTTTGTTGAGGTGCACTATACAAATAATAAAGAAATCAGGAAAAGATCAGACATAGAGTCAAAAAGCTCCTGGAGAATGTTTACGTTACATTCGGTATATTGAGCAATTAATTGCAGAACTAGATGTTTAGTTGTTGCAAACTTAACAGTTGACAGTCAAAAACTGACAACGAAATGATCACCGCGCAGGCGTGCAACTTTCTTCTCGCCGCACTTGCCCTTTGCGAAGGTACTCCTCGCGTCAGGCTGACCGGGGGTCACACACGAGTGGCCAGGTCGGCCGGCGAGTGTAATTGTGTGGTTTCTCCGCCATTGGGAGAAAGTGCTGTAATCGGCGCGTTTCTAGCCGCCCCCTGCCGGGGGGCCCCGCCTGCGCTGTCACTGATACCACTCTTTCCATTAATTCGCGGAGATAGGCGATATGGAGCGTCGTGTCGGAAGGAGGAAATGGGGTATCAAGTATATATAAAAACAACCGTATTTGCTTTAATAATTCTATTAAAGCTCATAAACAGTGAGAATGAATTTACTAAGCAACAGCACACACAGCATCACAGAGCTGTGGTGGTCCAGTGGTAACAACCCCAACTTATGAGTTGTAGGTCGTGGGTTCGTACCCAGACAGGCGCTTTACTCTGTGTAATTTATATCAACACTACTGCTCTCAAAGCGATGAAGGAAAACGTCGTGAGGAAACCGGCATGTATCAGAACCAAAAATTCAAAGACATGTGATATCCACCAACCCGCACTGAGCCCGCGTGGTGGGTTACGACCCACTCCCTCTCACATAGAGGAGGCCTATGCCCCAGCCTGTACCTGAACCTAAGTATTATTCAGAGATGGAATAAAAGAGCCCCCGTGCGTGAGTGATGCTACCAGGAACGTTTTGATTAACGCTGCATGGCTTTAAAAATATAAGCAGCCAACAGCAGATATTTAATTTACATAAACTGCTATATAATACTTACCTACTTCGCCCGACAAGAGAACGGAGGCTCACACATATTTACGCATGTTCTTGAAGAAGTATTTGTCAAGGGTACGACTGTTGACAACTTATAATGTTTTACATAAATGAATAGAATTAATTTGCAGCCATTAATATATCCGTTTAAAGTGAAAACTAGTTTCCAAAAAGGAAGTCAATATCACACACATATGTATGTAAATACTTATTTTATTCTCAAACTAGAATAATTAATGAACATAACAACATGAGGGCCATGGGGTCCGAGTGCCCACATAGTTTTTCGAGACATCAAGCGTTTGGTCGACTCTTCACGTGACCAGAGGGCTGGCCTATTTTTTGGCCAAATAATCAGCATTGCCATACAACGTGGCAATACTGCAAGCCTTTTCCTGTTGACAGCGATGCGGACGAATGTTTTGATGCTCTTTGATTTATCTACATGTCATCTTAAAACTTCAAATATCAACATTGAATTTTATTAAATATAAACTCAAAAACTCAAACTCAAAGCATTTATTTCAATTAAACCATTACAGGCACTTTTGAATTGTCAAAATTAAGTAGTCGGTCAGTTGGTCAGAAAGTTGAAGCTAGTTGCCCATTCCAAAGCGTAGATCTCTATGAAGAAGAACGGGCAAGAAACTCCATGGACACTCTTTTTAAATCAAGATATTACAAAATCCTGGGTACATTATTCTTGTTGGTTCTATATGTGAGAACAATGTAAAAAAAAAACACACAAATGAAAAAACAATACAAGAAATAAGATTAAAATAAGCCTTGGCAGTTAAGAGATGACCAGTCTCAACCGACGGCGTCCGTTCACGAACATGACGCATGGAAAAAATATACAGGTTGAAATTGAACACATGTGACAAATCGAAATGGGAGATTGTACTCATTATTATGAACAACTTTTACTATGGGACCAAACCTGAAATCGCGAAAAAAAAATCAGTTGTTCCCTACATTTATGTTCGCATAACTCGTCAAAATGTAGGGAACAGCTGATTTTTTTTTTGCGATTTCAGGTTTGGTCCCATAGTAAAAGTTGTTCATAATAATGAGTACAATCTCCCATTTCGATTTGTCGCATGTGTTCAATTTCACCCTGTATATATACCTATATAAATTATAATAAACATGACTAGAATTCCAGAAGTTAAATCTAGGTAGAAAATAAACTAAATGTGTCAATTTGAGTTATTTAGAAACATTGCGGTTTCAGCCTACCGGGAAATCAGCCTTATAATATTACTCTTGACAGACAGAACGAGTATTAAAATATTTGAATGAATGACTCTCTATGTAGTATCTGACATACAGTGGAGGTCCCTAACACCTGCCCCGTTTCTAATAACCTATCAACAACCTACAGGGTGAAATTAAATTCATGGGCATCCTTTTAAGGGGTCATTGTACTCATAATTATGAACAACTTTTACTGTGGGACTAAACCTTAAATCGCGAAAAAAAAATCAGCTGTTCCTTGCATTTATGTTTACATAACTCGTCAAAATGTAGGGAACATTTGATTTTTTTCGCGATTTTAGGTTTGGTCCAATAGTAAAAGTTGTTCATAATAATGATTATAATGACCCCTTAAAAGGATGCCCATGAATTCAATTTCACCCTGTATATTATGCCATTTATTCAGAACTAATTAATCAGGCCGATTAGAGAAAAATTAGGACAGCTGTCAATGGTTAATCTCAGTGTTTTGGAACAGGCAACTAGCTTCAACTTTCTGACTAACTGACCGACTATTTAATTTTGACAATTCAAATTGAAATAAATGCTTTGAGTTTGAGTTTGAATCACAAGTTCTAGAAAACTGTTTGACTTTTCATTCGTGAAACCTCTCGACAGTTCGACACCTTTCTTTGTAGTCATGAAACAGCCACGACTAGGTTGATCTGCTTACCAATTGTCAGATATATTATTTGCCAACAGGTAAATCTAGCAATGCATCATTGTCAAAAGCAAATAAGCTACTTAAATCCACAGCAGACCGCTACAGCCTGCTCCATTGTGTTCCAAAGCGGGCTACCGTTTAGAAAGCACTCTTACCTCCCAGGAGTCCCAGGCCGCGAAATTAAGATGTTTCCATTAGAATTGCTAATATCGGTGAAAGCAAAGCCCTTATGTTTACATATAATAACTGATCTGTATGTATTTATGCGGCTGATGGCCGTCGTCGATGTTCCGAGTGACAGGCGGCCGGGGGTCGGCAGGACTCACGGAGGCTGTACGTCGCTCTACAGATTATGGTAATTTTGTGTGTTTACTTATACTGATTATACAAGGGGAGTGGAGTTATCTGGGATGATGACATTAGGTACGGATTGTACCGCTGAGGGAGGCCTGACTTCTAATTATATTGCCGCTTTTGTTTGTTTTCATTTATAAGTACTCGTAATCGGTATATATTAGAGGAGAGGGTTTGCGTTGCAGGCAAGTCTTTTCATCAGATGACATGAAAAAGTGAAGGGCTCATTCCTATTTGTCAAACTTAAAACTACTTACTTGGTGCGTTCAACCAGAACATAACAAATCATGTATCAGTCAGAGGATTTCTCTCACAGACTCCCAACATTCAATAAAGCAACACCACAAAACACAAACACACGACCAAACATCGATCGATCGATAAAATAAAATCCTTTCCACAAATCGCGGAAATGCACGTCTGGGAGGCCATAATTTAATATTAACCACGACCATTCCGCACGAACTGAAAAACATGCTCGAACAAACCGCGGGAGCAAAACAAAGCACTGATATATCTCCCTCTCTGTCGTTTATATAGCCTTGTCTCTTTCTAAGAATGGCTGGTCCCTTTGATCCGTGGCTAATTGCGCGCTTTCCCGCAGGAAACGGTCGATTATCACGTTAATATGAGGAATCTAAGCGGGTAATACTGCCTATCAGAACGTATAAGGCTGTTATTGGCACTCGTTGTTTATGTGAGGTTCTTGCTTGATTTATTTTGTCCTGTAGTAGTACATTCTTATAAAGTTAGATACATCTTTCTTGAGCTGACAAAAGGTTTGATTATTATAGGACTTTATTTTATTCATTGAACAGATATCGAACTTTGATATGCTATTATAAAATCTATGTCAACCAAACATCGTAACGATTAAGTTCATAATTTGTCTCTGAAAAACAAAAGGGGTTTGAAGATTTTTGTATGGAGGGTGGCGAAATGAAAATGGCGGCTGATGTTAGGGCCAAAACCTTCGAACCCCTTTAGATATTTCCCGGGAGAATATTGTATTGACTTTTTCATAAAAATATGTAGAAGTATTCGTCTTACATAAATTTTTTTTAAGAAAATATCTGTGAGAAGGTCTGCTTTCCAAATCTAGAAAAGTGTTTTTAACACGATTGGACTTGCCTAGAGCAAATAACTGGCGATGATCTGATGAATTAAACATATCATGTACCTACTTAGTATCATAATAACATTAAATCAATCTCTGTAGCGCACTATAAATCACTTAACTTCATAAATTCAGCATCTTCGCTCTAGTTACCATGGCAACGGGCACGCAGGCGCGTAAACAAGAGCCAAAGATACCAATATAAACCTTATAGAAGAACAAAAAGCGTGCAATCTTGAATGATCATGAATTGTGAAGCTATCCAATGATGACAACCGAAAGTATGTTTTATCATAGTGACAGTAGAGTTTAATTTCGGGTGTGTTTGTTGACAAATAATTGTCAAAGAGTGCGCGCACGCACTGCGCTCTAATTCGGAGCAGCGGATGCGATTATAATTATTGTTTTAATTGTGCGAACGGCGCAGGCATTGGACTGATTGTACGAGATGGAACTCGGAGCACCGCAAGCTTAATAAGCACGGATTACCTATAGATGTTGTAATTGTTAATCTAATCTGGGAATCAAAGATACAACATGATCACTTTTTGTTTATAAACAAACATTGGAAGACCAAAGAAACGATGGATGGACTGTGTGAAAGATGATATGGCTAAAAAGGGAGTATCCATACTAATATTATAAATTCGAAAGTAACTCTGTCTGTCTGTCTGTCTGTATGTTACCTTTTCACGCCTACACCGCTGAACCGATTTAGTTGAAATTTGGTATAGAGATAGTTTGAGTCCCGGGGAAGGACATGGGATACTTTGTATCCCGATATTTCCACGGGATCGAGACTTATGCGGGTAAAACCGCGGGGTGCAGCTAGTAATTATATACTTAGTATGGAACAAGATATCTTGCATAGCTTGCGTCGAAACAAACGTCATTCGAATCTTCATAATACTCCCGTTGCGCCGACCCCTAAATAAATTGGGATAAGGAAAAGAGAATTATGATGGCCAAAATTCCTACCCGAAGGCTTGCTCCCAATTGTAGGTAAGCATGTGAAAATTAAGTAGGTAAGCACAATCACCAAAAGAGATAAGTAACCAGGGTCGTCGGATATAGTTGAAGTTTAGTAAAAACCGATGAATGTTGTCGAGTAAAATTTAATTTTATAAATAGAAAACAAACAACTCATTTATTTATTAACCGACTTCAAAAAAAGGAGGAGGTTCTCAATTCGTCGGAATCTCTTTTTTTTTATGTATGTTCCCCGATTTCTCGAAGACGCCTGGACCGATTTGGAATTTTTTTTTTTTTTTTTTTCCCAAATGGTCCCATGAAAATTTTATCGAAATCGGACAAGCGGTTTTTGAAAAATCAACAAAAATCTAAAAATTTATCAACATTGTCTACATTAACGATCTTTTTGTTTACTTTTTTGTGGGGTAGTTACAACTAAAAAGTGATAAATAAAAACTTTTTTACAAAAAAAAAAAACAACCGACTTAAAAAAAAAAACACTACAAAGTGATAAATAACTTTAATTAAATTTCAGTCGACAACATCCATCGGTTTCTTACTAAACTTCAACTATATCCGACGATCTTGCATACTTATCTCTTTTGGTGACCGTACATAAGCTTTTCAGTTTCCATACGCAATTTCAGCGTCACTCATCTGCATTGGTAGAGCGACCATAGTTATGGCTTTTAAGTGCACTAGGATACCTACCTATTGAAGAAGATTTTTGTTTTATAATCAAACGGCCAATATATGAAAGCTTGTAAGTACTGCTTGGCAAACATACTACTCGTATGACATAGCGTGAACACTTGAACAGCTGTACTAAGTAGGCATATTTTGGCACTTGTAGTTGAGGCCGCGCCACACCTCGCAGGGCGCGGTATGTGGCACAAGGATGGAGGTTCGAGAAGCTTTTGACAGTCACACGATAAGTTTTATAGCTGTAACTTTAGGCGATACTGATTCACGCTAAAGAAATCTACTGCTGGATAAAGGATTTCTTCAATTTACTGAATGGCACTGTTATACAACATCATGAGATAGAAGAATTGTATGAAAACTAGCTAAAATGACAATTGAAAGTGGAGCAGGTCATTATCACCTCTGTTTTTAACACTATCATGACGACTGTGGATCTTTGAAGTGATCCTCATTTGCCAAGTGTTAGCAAAAAAGAAGCCTAGTTGCAGCACTAGCAGCATTGCAGGTAAAGCCTCCTAAATAAGTGAGGTGTGTCTGGAAATCCTCTCCTAGAAAAGTCTTCACCATAGAGCGGCTGTCGCCCCGTGCCGGACGGCGCGTATGTGTTCCACGCGCGCCTCAAAGAGAAGTCAGCAAAAAGGAAGGGGCCTGCCAGGGCCGAAGCCTGCCGGGGGTGCGGGATTGTCCGAAAGGGTTACCGCTACCCCGGAACATAAAGGGCTAAGGAAGGAACACGGATGGGTTTTAGTCAGTAAGAGTCTGACACTCCCTTTCGCTCCACCCAGAGCGGGAGGAGTCATTTGATGATTTCCCATCCATACAAAAAAGAGCGTCTGTCGGAAATCATGAAAACTAATTGCTACTCCTTTCATCTCCGTCCATCACAAGTCTGCTATTATTAACCGTGTTAATACCATGTATATGTATGTCTGTCAGTACCGATACCTACTGGGCAGTAATATTAACCCCTGAAGCGGGTGACTTTAAAAAATAAATAAAGTTCACAATCCTATCGAAAATAACAAAATGAAAACCTAACTTAACTAAAACTATACACAAACTAAAATATAGCGTCGAAAAATTCATTCGCATCGCTGTCGACTGGTAATGTACCCAAGAGACTGGAGGCATTACCACGTTGTATGGCAATGCTTAGCCTTTGGCCAAGGTAAAAGCTAGCCCTTGGGTCACGGGAAGTGTCAACCAGCCGTTTTGAAAGTTCCTTAAAAAGACCAGAGCACTCGGTCCCCACGGCCCGAGAGTTTCAACCCCAAACGGCTCGAAAATAAAAAAAAAACCTAACTGGGCAGTTAGGTTCAATAGTGCTTGTTAGTAAGGTCGCAGCACAGCTCGCGAGTAACGCCCGGCATCGAGCACAAGGATCCACTTACTCACTTTATTTAAATGCTATCTCATGCTCATGACAACAGTCACACGTTCAGCATTAAAACAAAGTATTATGTTCTAGTTCGAACATATTATTTCTACTTCTAATCTAAAGCAGGCCCCCAAGCCCCCAAATAACCGCAAAGAGCAATAAAAATGAACAAAGTATACTACCAGTGAAGTCGTTTATGACCCACTTCAAGTCAGACCAGATTATGTTCAATGACCTCCATCTAGATTAATGTGCGAAAATACCATGTTTGACATTTAGCGTAAAGTAATATTTCTTAAGTGTGTTGCCAGTAGGTATCGCGTATTATTTCTGCTAATTTATATTCAAATTGAGTCCCGCGCTGTCGGATACAAGTTATGTAAATGTCTAAATATCACTGATGTGTATGATTGATAAAATTAATTAATAGCCGGAATCAATCAATCAATAAATCATCATCGAGGTTAGTAATTAGAGGCATTTGTGCCAGTTATCTGACGCATGGCAAGTGAAGCAACGCCAGAGCTGTATCGTGATCGTATCAGCTAAACGGTGTTATTATCAGGGCTTAGCTACTAGTTGATGTACGATAACAGCGTGTCATAATGAAAACCAGATTTAGATTTCAATCTGCATCGCCCTACGAGATGGCGCGAAGTGTGGTTCTTAATCTAAGTTGCATTAGCTGGTTTGATAAATGTTTTAAGCTTGAATGCGAGCTATCTCCGCCTGCTAAAGCAGAACGATAAGTTCTATCTGCCAGTTTTACTGACAATCGCATGCTTAATGGAATACTGACTTAACTCAAAAAAGAAAATTTTTGGGACATCGCAAAAGAAGATCTTGCTATGACGACTTATCCTACTTGTTGACGCATAAAATTAAAACTGATTTGATTTGACTATTCATTAATCATGAATGCTTGTATTTTATACGTCTATGATTAACTATTGATGAGATCTGAGTAAAAAAAAATCTGTAACTCTATTCTGACCTATCTACTAATGGGTCAATGTTCCATTAAGCGTGCGAATATCATGAATTCCTGATTATTTCTCTTTTCATTTCTCGTGACTTCGCTAGGAAAGAAAGAAAACAAAAATTTGCACAACCAGCATGCATGCAGCACAAGGCTGTAAAATATTGCTGACAGATGGATGACGTGTGTTTATGAAAGATGCATAATTATATTAAACTGAGTTAAGCTCTGATGAACCATCAGTAGCACTAATGCCACGATCGGTTACAACCAATGAAGCCGGTAATCAAGCGTCGTGCGCAGCTCGCGTCCGGCGGCGGTTGGCGCGGGCGCATAGCGGCGCGCTTTTTGCTCCGTTCCGCTCTCATACACACACGCGAATTCTTCTTAGAGCGGGGATATCTCACTGACCAGTACGTGCAGTTTGCAGATAACAATGCTATGCATAGCTAATTGTGATATTTACGTATACGACTTCGGAAAACTCGTAAAGCTGTCGGCTTCTTACATATCTGACTGACCATTATTTGTGATTGATTAGACACAACTTCTTCTTTCAATGGATTACAAAAAAAAATCCGCGTCTAAAGCTTAACTTAAACAGCATAGAGTGTGACCTTTATATTAGAACTATAGATTTAAGTATTTATTTCGAAAGAGCGATGAGTTGAGAGGTTTCCTTTCTGTCCTAAAGAAAGTTTCTCCTGGTTCTGGTTTTTTTGGTTTCTGTGTTTCTGTACTTAAAGAATGGTATAGTGATTCCAAAGATAGTTTAACTGGCAGGCTTTCATCACCAATCACCAACTGGAATGTCACCTATTCAATTTTCAATTGGAACTTTGTACTGTAAACATGCTCTTTGCCTAATGACCCGTGACTCTTTCACAAAGAAACCCCCGATATTTCACGTCTTTTTTTTTTGTGGATGGGAAATCATCAAATGACCTCTCCTGCTCTGGGTGTAGCGGAAAGGAGTGTCAGACTCTTACTGACTGAAACCCATCCGTGTTCCTTCCTTAGCCCTTTTTGTTCCGGGGTAGCGCTAACCCTTTCGGACAATCCCGCTACCCCGGCAACAATCCCGCTACTCCGGCAACAATCCCGCTATCCCGGCAACAATCCCGCTACCCCGGCACAATCCTGCTACCCCGGCACAATTCCGCTACCCCGGCAACAATCCCGCTACCCCGGCAACAATCCCGCTACCCCGGCACAATCCCCGGCAGATATTTCCCGTCTAATTATTCTAATAAAGTCGTCGAAATATAACAGAAAAGAAATAGTGAACACAACAGTCTCGATGAGAGATCAAATCGTTTATTTCTCCTAGCGGTTCCGGTGCTCACTCACTGGTCAGTGTCTGTCTCAGGGTGCTGCGCGGGCGCCATGCTCTACCGCTCATCCGCTAGGGTTGACAACATTCTGGTGTCACTTATTCATCATCATCACCAATCTCTTGTATTCCCAGTTAATTTGTATTCGGCACATCATGTGTTCTTGTCTCATAGTTCTCTATAAGTCGTCATCTCTGTAGTCATCCCCTTTATAGCCAATTATCTTTCACACAGTCCATCCATTATTTCTTTGGTCTTCCCCTACTCTTCTAACCATCCACATTCATACTCAAAACTTTCCTCACGACATTTTCCTCATTTCTCTGTAACACATGCCCATACCATGTCAACCGATTTCCACACAATTTTTCAGTCACCGGTGCCACTTTCAGACCTTCGCGTATATACTTTCGCGTATATACTCGTTTCTTATTCTATCGTTCATCATTCATCATCATTTCTTATTTGCCATGTTGTGGTAAAAATATTTTACAGCCATCGTTAGTGGCACTGAGTGGAGCCCTAAAAGTGCCCACTTTTAGAGTCGCCGCGATTCATGATTTGCGTAAACATAATACTAAAAATACTATAGCTTTTTGTCATACAAAGTAAATATAGTTTTTATAGAATTTAGTAATTCACAGTATTTTTGGAATGCAACAAACATTGGTAAACATTAGCAATGGACCGAAATAACTGGAAATACTGGGAGAAGCTTGTGCCCAGCAGTTAGATGATGCAGGGTGATAGTAACTCGTAATGCTTTTTGTCCTCCGACTCATGAAGATGTCGAGAGACAGACAACCCTACCCGTGCTCAATGGGCGGTTGTCGAAAGTGACCAGTTATTGTGCGTACGCACCGCGAGTGGCGCGAAACATTTCATATCTCTTTTTATATCGTCTTCTGAATTTGTTGATGCAGTAAAAACCATGGAGCGGCTAGCGGTTATTGTTGTGAAAACTTTTTACTGTAATGTTAAAGAGAGCACCTAATCATAAGTCACGCTTATATTATTTAACAAAACAGCCTACTCAGTGCCTCTCTAATTGTTTTGTATTTATTGTATCTTGTTTGGCAGGACTTTACGGGATACGAGATTTAAATCAACTGGTCAAGTCAATATTTTTTTTTAATTCCACGTACATAAAAAATTAGAAGCTACAGTTTTTGACCTTTTGAAATGCATTTGCATACGGAAATACCATTTTTTTTTGCGACAGGTCATTTTAACTGTTACAAACAGTGTTAGTGTTATAATTTATTAAACTCCGTCAAAAAAGCTGCCACGCCGCCGAGCCGTCACGCGACGTCATTTTTTCTAGAAAACGCAGCCAATCTGACAAAAAATCTAATTCATCAAAACAGAAATTTCAAATTATATCTAACCTACAAAATACCTACGAACTGCCAACCACTTCTTTTTCAATTCCAACGAGATGTATTTTTTTCTCAATTAGATTCAAAGATGCGCGTTATTATTCAATGAGCGTGTTGCTCTAAATACAAAATAGATACAGAAGGTTCACTCAGAAAAAAAACTTTGCGTGTGTTCGGATGTTTTTCGTGTGTTTACAGAGTGACTGTTTAAGACATTTTATTTTTTAGGGTCTAAAAATACCTAATGTGTGTCCAGGTTATAAACTATCTGTGTACCTTTGAAAAAAGTTTTTTCAAAGGAGAATGCCATGGGACCGTACCAACTTGCAAGGGAGCGGGTCACATCCAAATGTAATTCATAAAATTACTCCTTGTTTTTAAATTAGATATACGTTTTTGTTATGAGAAAGATTCCCGGATTTCGGACATAAAAAATAAAAGAATTTTTATTTACTTTTGTACGTATTTTATCTTATGTCACTGCCATTACACTTCATTTCAGATTGTTGCCACTACGTAAAAAATATAGTACGTGCCAACAAACGTTTAAATGAAGAAGATAATTTGTAAGTACCTACCGATTTACTATAGTATTAGGTATATTTTTATGTGTGTCAAGAAATCTTTAGGTCACGCGTTGCGTCGTATTAATTTAAATTAATATTTTGGAATAGATACATTTTAAGCATTTAAAGAAAAGAGGACCGATTAAAAAAAAAAACATTTTTATTGTGACGTATTGCATTTGTTCTGTTGCGCCGTCATGGATGCCGTTACTTTTAATATTGGTTTCATCTGAACTATTTCAATATAAATTAAATCCTTATTAACGAAAACGTTCAGGTGCTTTTCCATAACGTAATCTTTGTGTTATAATCCTTAGCGATGCCTCTGTCATTCATCGTTCATTCGTCATTTTCTCGAACGTAACCTCAAAATATTAAGTAGGTAAATGGCAAATAAATACAAATTGCGGGAATCCATTTAAAAATAGTTAGTAATATAGGAAGGGCACTAAATTCTCCTCAAATACACTAGGTTTGGTTGTTACAGCGGACTTTTTGTTTGGTAGAGGGCAACCCTATATTTGATTGCATTCTCCTTTCAAATTCATCCAAATCAATTCGGAACATACATCCAGACAAACGGACAAAAATTATAAAAAACTATTTTTTTGGCTTCAGACTCGCTCACAACTTGTAGCATAACTTTTTTTTTTCAAAAATATTCAATGTAAGTACAGTTTTGACTTCGTTACTATTTTACATATATAACCTTAAAACTATATTCATAATTAAAATTATATCCAAATTTAATTGTTGTCTATTTGATTTTACTTTTGCTTTGTAATTTTGTAGCGTATTATAAACAAATCGCGTGAACCTTCTGAATTTCATCCTTACTCTGCGACCTGCGCGTACGCCGCGATGTTAATATTTGCGGGCGTTTGTTCTTGTTTATTTCGGTTTCTACCAAAATTACCGTTTCTTAGCGGAAATAAAAGAAGTAGTAGTGGTCTAAAATGGGCTGAGTTCTGAATGATTACAGGTTGTGTCACTGTGGCACTGTGTACATTATTTTACTGGGCAAAACTGTAGCTGCAGAAATATAAAAATATGAGTTTGTTGAATATTTAGCAATGCATTAAAATTGTATGTTTAATCCATACTTCCATACTAATATTATAAATTCGAAGTAACTCTGTCTGTCTGTCTGTATGTTACCTTTTCACGCCTAAACCACTGAACCGATTTAGATGAAACTTGGTATAGAGATAGTTTGAGTCCCGGGAAAGGACATAGGATAGTTTTTATCTCGATATTTCCAAGGGATCGACACTTATGCGGATGAAACCGCGGGGCGCAGCTAGTAATGAAATAAATATTTCTTCAAAAAGGAAATAACCGCAGTCTTTGAACTTTCAAGTATTAAAAAAAAATTGCAAACTAACCAACTACATCATATTAACAAAAAGTTGCGATTACATAACGGGCGTGTCAGCTTATCAATCAGTTCAGGAAGGACCTGCGCCCGCGCAATGCGGAACACACTCGTAACTGACGGCTGTACGCACTTAGCGAGGTTTTGTTCTGAATAACTTAGTTTTTGTAACCTATCTAAACATATGGCTAGTTAATAACAGGTTCGATTGTTAGCCATATCTTAATTAAGTATGTCATGTAATTGCGTGACTTGTTTAGATCGCAGTATTTTTTTGGGAATCAAAGTTCGAATTATCTAGAAAAAACTGCGCGTGACATGAATTAAATATTACAAGTAACCTTTAATGTGATTGATTGATAACAACAATGTTTTCTTAACGACAGGTTTAGCTAGGATATAAGGCTTAATTTAAAAAAAAATGTTTATAACTGTGTCGTAAGGTTGTAGTTTATAGATAGTAAAGCACTGTAAATCATCATGTTCAGGGACTATAAATGATTAAGAAATAATAATTCATAATCAGCCTATTAGTCCATCCAATAAATCACCCATAAGGAGTTGTAGAGTGCGTGAGCAAGGCCCTAAGCAATTACTTCAGAAAATTGTTCAGGGTGCTTAGAGAGTTAACATACTAAAAGTCCTGACATCTAGGGGGTGAGGCGGAGTGGGGGGAGGGGGTTAAAGTTCCCATTTTTCAGTTTTTCGCTTCTTTTTGTCTTCGACAATAGAAGGCCTTCGAGAAAAAAGGTCAAAGATTGAGGCAGTGTACCAGGATTCTTCAGAAAATCGTCGCTGGATGGATGGTTATCTGTGCTATACACTTGACTCTGAATGTCTTGCCGTATGATTTCCACAGCTTTAGCCACAATCCTTAATCTCTCCTCTTCTTCATTTTTGGCTCTGTTTTCGTACCATGCTTGGTTGATTATTTTATACCCGGTGTCTCTAAAACACACTACGGGCAATTTGAATCTGTTGACCCCTGGAGTGAGCAATATTCGGTCCCCATATTTCCTTTCCAACTCAGCCTTGATCCCCAAATAACGTGAAGGAAGTAGTATACAAAAGGTAGTGTTCAATTCAAGTAGTTGTTTTTTCAATTTTCACTTTTCCGGAATGTGTAGTTCGAAAATAGGTAGGAATGTGAAAAAGTGTATAAGATAAAAGTTGTACATAATTTTATAAGCTTTCATTGCGTAGAAAACTTCTTATCTCCATGACGCACCGTTTAAAAGATATTAGCGAAAAACTGAAAAATGGGAACTTTAACCCCCTCCCCCCACTCCGCCTCACCCCCTAGATGTCAGGACTTTTAGTATGTTAACTCTCTAAGCACCCTGAACAATTTTCTGAAGTAATTGCTTAGGGCCTTGCTCACGCACTCTACAATCTCTTTGTTGGATGGACTATATAATGTTCCCACTGCTGGGACACAGGGCTCCTCTCTGTGAGAGGGAGTGGGCCGTAATCCACCACGCGGGCCCAGTGCGGGTTGGTAGATGTCACATGTCCTCGAATTTTTGGTTCTAAGACATGCCGGTTTCCTCACGATGTTTTCTTCACCGTTTTGAGAGCAGTGGTGATGAAATAATTTACACAAAGTAAAGCGCCTGTCTGGGTTCGAACCTACGACCTACAACTCGTAAGTCGCATCCGAAACCACTTGGCCACCACTGCTCACAAGAAATAATATACATATTTATTAACTCGTGCGCCTTCCACAACATTAGACGATTACTCCCTAACCTCACGATGTTCAATCATTTACAATAATTATAACTACTGTGATGTTAACGTGCGTTCATTATAAACAACGTTACATCAGCGTCGTGACTGTTGCTGGCTGTTGGGCAACCTGACCCTAGCGCTCGGCACGTCCGACAGACGCGACCACGCAGCGGGTACGCACGTAGTTGTTAGAATCTACTGATATTATTTTTTTGTGCTAATTATGTAATCGTGTTTTGATTTTTGTTGTTATTGTTAATCAACAATAACACAGCGGAATTAAATGATTATGGACAAATCCGTACACAAAGGAATTGTTTATTCATTCTTATAAAATAATATGCACGATAATGTAATATGCACTTTTTACAAAAATCGTCATTTTTGTATCGTAGCTGCATATTTTAACGTTTCCATAAATCTATGAAAACCAAAATCCATACTAGGTAATATTATAAATTCGAAAGTAACTCTGTCTGTCTGTCTATATGTTACCTTTTCACGCCTAAACTACTGAAACGATTTAGATGAAATTTGGTATAGAGATAGTTTAAGTCCCAGGAAAGGACATAGGATAGTTTTTATCCCGATATTCCCACGGGATCGAAACTTATGCGGGTAAAACCGCGGGGCGCAGCTAGTATGAAATGAAAAATAGAACGAAACTATTTAATTTGATGACGAAACGCAATTAGTGTAGCTAGCTCGTAGCTACAGCTAATCAACAAGAATAGTACGAGTAATGTCCTTCAGTGTAGCTTGGCGAGCGTATTCTGTGGCCATTCCCATAGCTAATGTGTAAATGTGCTGAGGCATGCGTTGATGTCTTTTGTATGCGCGGTTGGCTCGTAGCAGTGAAGAACGTTTCGATTTGATGAAAATGTGGGAACAAGATGAAATTCCGTTTGTTTTTGTAATAACAGTGTTTCAATTTTCACTGTATTTTACAGGCGATTATTTTACATAGCCAGTCAGCAATCTTTGTTTTAAAATATAATTCTGTAGGCTAAAAAATATTCAATACTAGATGCGCCCCGCGGTTTCACCCGCAGAAGTGTCGATCCCGTGGGAATATCGAGATAAAAACTATACTTTGTCCTTCCCCGGGATGCAGTCTATCTTTTTGCCAAATTTTATCGAAATCCTTTCAGTGGTTTAGGCGTGAAAAGGTAACATACAGACAGACAGAGTTACTTTCGAATTTATAACATTAAGTATGGATTCACCAAAATCAATATTATGTTTTAGCAAAATAAGTAAGTTACATGAAATAATGGTGTACTTATACTAAATTACAAGTAATTAAGGAAATCAGCAGTTACAAAAACGCTATATCATTTCAGTTACGCATCACTTGACCACTCCTTACCAGTAACTGGAAACTAAACGATTTTACCTAAAAAATATTCACTAATTTGAATAATTCAGTGGCCGTAGTTATTCAGCTGAATTATTTACACGAAATATGAATGAAACTGTTGTTACGAAGTGTTTCACGGTATTCGAAACGTTCAGGCAATATTAGTCGAGAAGTCATCCGGAAAACTAATTTCGCTTGATGTTAGTACTAGTAGGTATTTAAGTTAATGTTATAAATTATTTTAGTGGTTAATTATATTATTTCTTCAATGCAAAGTAAATCGGTCACGCGCTAAAATCAAGTATCATAACATTTAAGAAAAACCGAGTGTGCTTATGACCACACGACTGAAGTGAAACTTCAAACGTATTTGGCTATAAGAGGAAGAGAGAAAGAAAATGTGCGCGCGCACTGCTTTCTCTTGCTTATATGCCCCACTCAACTCCCGTTCGCCTCGCCCGATCACACTTTTCGTAACGCGTTCGCCTGCTTACTCCCCAAGTCAAGCGTGCGTAAAGAAGTTTCACTTCAAAAACTGAAAAGAAATCAATCCTAACCTTTCCCTTGTGTTGTTTTACACTTTACTAGCTTCTGCCCGCGACTTCGTCCCCATGAAATTTCACCCTCCCCCCATTCACCCTCTTAGGGGTGGAATTTCGAAAAACCCTTTCTTAGTGGATACCTACTCTTCACTAAGAACACACCCTCCAAATTTCATGTCTCTTGGACCAGCGGTTTAGGCTGTGCGTTGATATATCAGTCAGTCAGTCAGGACTTTGAATTTTATATGTATAGATACTCACACCTGAAAACATCTAAATAGAAACTACTTGCTCAGCCATTACACAATCAAGTCAAAAACTATGTCACTGACCGTGCTAGCAGGATGTGCAGGCAACAGCACGAGTGGAGGAGGCTTCCTCTGCTTGCGCACCCCCCGGCGGCGGGCGGTAGCCACCACCGCCGTGCCCGCGCCCCCGCCCGCCCCCGCCGGCCCCGGGTGCCGCCCCAGCCACCGTGTCACCAGCTTCTCCTTACTGTTGGCGCTGCCGTACTCTGGCTCCTCCTGAGGAATGAGGGTTTGGTAAAATGGATTCAAGTAACACAAAAATGGTAACTGCGCTTGGCTCACATTAAGATTCCTACCTATAAAAATAACGTTTTCGTTTCCAGTTTTATGTAATTAACTGAATTTGATATCCTGTTAATCTCATGTAAACCTATTTGATTTCATTATCTTGGTCAACTAATCCTATCAGCTACCAAGAGCTTTGATAATAACAGCTTATGTGAGACTAGCCTCTGCCCGCGACTTCGACCGCGTGAAAATTCACCTTCCCCCCATTCACCCTCTTAGGGGTGGAATTTCGAAAAACCTTTTCTTAGTGGATACCTACTCTTCACAAAGAACACACCCTCCAAATTTCATGTCTCTAGGACCAGCGGTTAAGGCTGTGCGTTGATATATCAGTCAGTCAGTCAGGACTTTGAATTTTATATAATAGATTTGACATTTGCCGATCAGATATTTGAGCAGACTTTCAGAAACAATTTCTAACTGGTTAATATTTACTTCTGCTATTATAAGCATCACAGCTTCACATTCCACTGCATTCTCTACTATACAGGGTGTTTAATCACCGTTTTCCTCTTAAGGGGTCGTTGTACTCATCATTATGAACAACTTTTACTATGGGACCAAACATGAAAGAGGAAAACGGTGATTAAAATTTCAACTGCTCACAACACTTGATGTAGTGGAAAACAATCCAATACACAAATAAACCCGCGATGATCTCACCTTCTTCTTCTTCATAGTCTCCCCCTGCAGCTTGACCTCCAGCTCCTTACAGAGCTCGTGGTTCCTCACGCGTTCCACATCCTGGCCTTTCTTGACCTCATCTACGCTGACCACGAACTGCTGTACAGGCCTGAAGGTCGGGTCGAACTGGTTGTGGTCGTACGCTTGCTTGGCGCGGAAGCAGGGGCAGATCCTCTTGGACAGGTGGTAGATGCTGATGATGCAGACCAGGCAGTGCACGGACGCAATGATGAGCAGGGCGATGTTGGTGAGGACGGGGGTCCAGGCTTCCACTTCATCCTGTCAGAGTAACGGGTGAAAATTAAACATTTTTATAAAAAGATATTTGGATGAACTCCCCAAACATTAAGTTTTATGTAAAAGATGATATTTCTCAGAATATAAACTCACTAGCTTCTGCCCGCGACTTCGTCCGCGTAAAATTTCACTTTCCCCCTATTCACCCTCTTAGGGGTGGAATTTCGAAAAACCCTTTCTTAGTGGACACCTACTCTTCACAAAGAACACATCCTCCAAATTTCATGTCTCCAGGACCAGCGGTTTAAGGCTGTGCGTTGATATATCAGTTAGTCAGTACTTTGAATTTTATATTTATAGATTAGTAACTTATTACTTTGTCATTTCGTACAGCTGTCATTCTTGATCTTTTTTTACATAAAACTTAATGTTTGGGAAGTTCATTGATATAAAACACGAAGATAAGTCGAGAAGTCATTTAAAAAAAACGTACAGTGAAACATGTAATAAAACAACAATATGTTTAATGATACACTATTAATGCCCTCGATCTAAATATGTACATAATAACAGTATGCAGGAGCGTACAACACCAACCTCAACCTTAGACCTCGCGACCATCATCATTACGAACTAAACATGCCATCACTTCATTTGTCTGCATTGTTTAGTAATCAACACGCGTTGAGTTATATTTGATACGAATGAAGCTGCTATTAAAATAACGTTATTGAATATTTCGGCATCTCTGAGAGAAGCAAAATTAATGAGCATCTGTTTGACTGACAAATTGACGTGCTATGTGTTCTATGTACCGTTCCATGTCATTCATAACTACAATACAATAAAATGTATGCCTCTCCTATGTTGGGAAACAAATAAAAATATATCTTAGATGTTTATGCGAAAGATAGTATAAAAAAAAATTTAAATTAAGTGAAATAAAACTCACAGAAGACAAATAAATAACAGTTTCATGTTACAAAATGTATTGAGATTGATTAGCTTGTTCAGAACAATAACATTCTTTCAGTTAATATGTAACTGTAAACCAGCAATGTTATCTTCAGTTCATTCACATAGGAGCGTGGAAAAATGCTCCTTCGAGAACAATATTGTTAATAAATATCGTTTGACTTTTAATACTCCCGCGACAAGATCATCAGCCCCATATATTCACTGTTCCCGTTACCTGGACACTTCTGGGAGAAGTGGTAACCCCCGCGTGCATGCTAGGCTCATATATTCCCGTTATCAATATAATACATCTCATACGGAACTTTAGAAAATGCAATTAGTGTTCCTTAATTTAAACAGTTAGGTAGCCTTCGCCATATTAACCACACTTGGCATACAAACCTACTGATCGATTATCAATTTATCATAAACAATTTTCTAGAGACCGAATTTTATTTAAGTTTTTTTAACACACATTGTTGCTAATATGGAGTAGCCCATTTGTCGCCACTACAATACGCCACAACTACAGAATTTGTCGCGTTGTCGGTGCAAAAAATTAAGCTACTTAAATAAAGTGGATCCTACTGTATTCTTTAAATAAATTGTTCTTTTTACTTTATTTTCTCTTCACCGTTACGTTTTGTAGTAATTTTAATGAAGCTGAAACAGTGCATTGAACTCAGCTGCACTTATTTTACGGGAAAATGTACAGGTACATAGATTTACCGTCCGATTCTACCAAGAACAAAGGCTAGTATTTAAGCTTCTAGACGTTAGTGGACAGAAATATTGCTAATTTGTTACCGCATTATGTAATTTGGTAACAACACTAACACAGCATGGTTCAATGCATACTACCCTTGAAAAAAAATATTACAAATACATTCGTAACACTCACTACGGTATATTTCAAAGTCAGACATACTCATACATGCTTCAAAAATGCCGCAAAAATATCTCTTTTCTATTCATCGTATCACGCGTGCAGCGTGCTCTACTGTCATTATATCGAGCTGGTAATGAGTGTGACCGCTCGATAATTGACGTAACATTCGTGCAGCGTGTCATTACGCGTAATAGTGCGAATGTGCATCACCGGGTAATGTCAGCCTTGACCGGGCAGCTATACATCCGCTCGTTTGTACCCCATTATTCTGTTAACCTTATAAATTGTGAATCACAGAAATTGTGGGTTTAAGAGTAATGTTTGTTATTATTTTGGAAATTATTGTGATGATTTTGAATAGCTTGTGACTCCATCGCGTGGAAATCTGTACATAAACGCTAGCGAATATATTTTAGATACTTCATTTCGGCGGACTAAACTTAATGCTGTAATTGTATCAGGTAAAGCATCAACTAATGACACCCAAGTAGCAAACAAGAATAGTGATTAAATCTTACATGTCTATACTTTATCTAAAGTTGGATTTAGCTAATTCAAAAAGGATTTCGTTAAGCCTTTTCTTTCTTTAATACTAAATCGTTTTAAACAACCGCTACTTAAGTAAATTAGGAATACCAAAAACCAAGTTAAGTATTCTCAAAACTAGTTTGTATTAAGTATGCCTACAGTTAATACTAAAAATATTTTTTTACTATACTCAGAATATTTGAAAGCTCACTTAAAACGCAATTGAATAACTGAAGTACCTTTTTAGACAAACAAAGAAGAAATTGATTTTGTAGATAAAATTAAGATAATTGCAATTCCAATTTCTAGAAACTGATTTTCCTGAGTATATTTTTATTCCTTTTTGACTAAAATTAGTAAGTTTAGAGTAAAAATACATTTAACGGGACGTTCTCTTCAAACAGAACCAAGTATAAATATGGATAAAGTGGAAAAATTAAAAAGATTTGTTAGCTTTCATCGGCGTGTTATCTATGGGCATTTTCATTTTAAATGGCGCAGGTATTAAAAAACAACCTTTTAAATTATTATTGTTTTAGGACACTTTGAATTTTGAATTATTGTAAAAAATATATTTATGTTATGATTAAATGTAATAATTAAGTGCAGAAATGTGTATTTTATTTTCAAAAATTATTTTTTTAAAGTAAGTCAGGCTAAAAATGTCTTTTTAGTAACAAAAATCAAATCGCGATAACAAATAAACTGCTGGAAATTAAATGAGAAAAACGCTCAGTATAAGTTTATGATATCAATTAATGAAATTAAATATTACTACTTAGTCAATAGATATTTATCTTTATTTAAAATTTCAACAATTTGGTCTGTATCGTAACATTTTGACCAAATGCAAGTTTTAATTTTCGTGTAACTTATTTGATCAGTCAAGGAATAATAAACTTGGAATATAGTGTTTATGTACTTTTTTTTTCTTTATTTATAATATTTTAATAATAATATTCCACATAATATTTAAAAAAATAAAAATAAAAAACGACAAAAACCACCTGCGCCATTTAAAATGAAAACGCCCCTATACTAATATTATAAAGAGGTAAAATTTGTTTGTAAGTTTGTATGTAGGGGGTAATCTCTGGAACTACCTACCAGTCGGATTTGAAAAATTATTCTTGCATTTGATAGCCCAATTCTTGAGGAAGGCACGCTATGACCCTTAGGAGCCAAGCAAAAAGAAACAAAGTCAAAAAGAACGTTAAGTGATAGCGCGGGCGGGTGATGCGATACGACGGGGTGGCTTTGGGGGGAAACAAGAAGTTTCACGCAAACGAAGTCGCGGGCTGAAGCTAGTAAAATATAAAAAATTAAACTTAACCAATGTGCCGAGTCGAGATTATCAAATAAGCAGAACAGAAGTTATTAATTAATTATTTTTCCTGAGTTTGGGTGGCCTTTAAGAAAATTGGGATTGGATACTTTTAGTTATTTAAACAATATATCTGTCGCAGGGAAATGAGGATATCAGGGATTTCACAAAATTCCTAGGGATATCACGAAATCCCGGTAGATGTCGAATATTCTTGTTTATTACGTCTTCTTACTAAAAGTATCTAGTGATATGACAAAATACCAATTTATCGTCAGTGATATGTCGTTTCACTAAACTAAATCTAGTAAAATGTTAGAAAAGCGGATACTGCCGAATAAAAATCGAGCCATGCATTAGCTGGAAGAATTTCTACATTTGTACTTCTACAACGTAATTGTGAAATATCAAAGTTCCAGTGCAAAACCAAAAGATGTATTTGCAAGAAGCAAAATGTTTTGTGTAATTCAAGGTGCCACAAATCACT
Organism: Amphipoea lucens; assembly: GCA_947508005.1. NCBI lineage: Eukaryota > Metazoa > Arthropoda > Insecta > Lepidoptera > Noctuidae > Amphipoea > Amphipoea lucens. The sequence continues at coordinate 848,079 of OX382358.1, read as the reverse complement.
GCTTTGTTTAAATAAATAACAAGATTTTCCATTTTCCATCAGGAGTGAGTCGTTGTCTTAATTGTTGAGCCTCGCAAGTCAATTTTTTTTTTAATGTTTACATTTATATTTTTGTACCTAATGAACGAATCCACATAGGTAATAGAAAAAGGTATAATACCTGATATTATTGTCAGATTATTGTTTAGTTGATTAAAACTTTATTTTCTACTAAAAATGCACCAGTTAATTTGTAATTTTGTTTTATTACTTGATTCATCAACAGTATTCTTCATTTCACTACATTTAGTTTAGTGAAATGACATATCTCTGATTTTATATTAGTATTTTGTTATATCACTAGATACTTTTAGTAAAAAGACGTAATAAACAAGAATATTCGACATCTACCGAGATTTCGTGATATCCCTAGGGATTTCGTGAAATCCCTGATATCCTCATTTCCCTGCGACATATCAATTAGTAAGCTACTTATAGCGCTGAATTTGAATCCTTATGTTCTGTTATGCTTCGTCAAATTCAAACATTAGGAGGTACCTACCTATATTAATTTAATCATATTCTTTCGACTATCTTACATAAACCTGTTTCCACCACAAAATAAACAAGATCCACACAATAACAATAAATGACAAGTTAAGAAAATATTAAGACGTAATCTGGTTTTAACTAAATCAAACTATAGAATCACTTAATACCAAACAAATTAAATAGTACTTCACCAATACTGTTTTTAGTAAAGGTTAAGTATAATATCTCTTAACTAGCACTACTTCAAGTGTAACTTGTCTTAACTTTGTCTGAACTAGCCTTACAAAATCAGTATTGTCTAAAATCTTACTTCGTTAAGAAAAATAAGATTTAACGCCATTTTGCGCTACAAGTGAAAAAAATATAAAACATTTTCCAACAATACTTCATCAAAAACCAGAATAAATTGAACTTACATTTTTGTCATAGTCATTCTTACTACATTAATAACTTACACATTTATAAAAATGTAGTACTCTGCACTAAATGCCACAAAATTTTTAATTTGCAATATTATTATACCACATATTTTTGTTTGTTTTCTAGTATTTTAAAAGCCCGTCTGTTCTATAGCACTATCTATAGATTTTACACGAGAAATGATCATGCGTTTTAAATTTCCAATGCATTCAACGACATAAGAAAGCCTTTTCTAGACATAAAAAATGTTGTTAAACCGCCATTTTCGTAAGTCTTAAAATACTTTAAAAGTTCACCATGTTTTCTAAAATAATATTACTTAAAGCACTTTAAAGCAAAATAAGTTTTTAATTATACTTCACTAAGACAAGATGGAATATCTGCACTTCAAAATTGATAGTTTTAATTAGGTATTGTAGATATCTTTAAGTCTATTTCTTTATCTTAAGTCAACCTACAAGATATCTTGAAGACAGTGTTTAAGAGTTCTGCAAAACCATACTCTCTTAAGTAGGGTTAAAGTTTATCTAAACAGTAGTATTAACTCTTTCTTAACAAGTTCTTAAATACTGTGCCCACTTTTACTTAACTGACTCTTGGAGTGTATCTAGAAGATATCTTGAGGGACATAATAGTTTTAGCCAAGACAACAGCTGGAATTCGTCTACTTGTCTTCAAGATATCTACAATACCTTTTTAAGACAATTGTTTGCTACTTGGGCAGATATCTTATTTCTGCATATTTTTACATTTTAATCGATCTAATTTTAAAAGACGTGACCGTCAGGACACGTGACCTGATCGAAAATTCTTAAGACGGATGGAGAGTAGACAGCCGGCGCGGCGTAGGAGAGGAAGTATCCCCCTCTCTTTCTACAGCGAGACGAAAATGTATGCCTGCTGTTTCGTTTAGGCGGCGCAGGGCGCTTGCGTGAATGTTCGTGTGTGTTTATGTTACAGCGTGCCACGCGCATCCATGGATGGTGACAGCTGATGACTCGACCGTCTGTGTAGTGGCCACACTGCTGTGTATTCGTAAAATTCGTGTATATAAAGTGTTTAAAATATGGAAATTGAACAAAGTGCATCTATTAATGAAACAAGTGACGAAGAAATAGCGAAAGAAAATGAGTTATATTAATTCAATTAATAGTTGATTTATTTCAACGTTAATATTCAAGTTTTCACTTCTGCCGGCACTCCCGGAGTGCAACCCGTCTTTTTTTTTATAACTGCTCTGGACATAGTAGGAAGCAACAGTCACCTCGGACCGGACGATACTGTCATTAAAAGTGTTTAACGTCCATAAAATAACTGCCTACATATTTAATTAGTAATCATCAAACGTTTATTTACTTCTAACTAATACATAAGATGTCACGTCTCTCGCTATGTGGAACAAGGCTGCACGGTGCACGGTGGCAGTACAACCCGCCGCGCATGTACTCGCGGTACTCTGTCAGGCTCTATTCATCAGCCCACATGTCACCCGCCGACCTTCTCACGTCCTTGTCGATACTACAGATGTGAACAACGATGTATTTACGAATTGTTTACTCTCGTCTAAGTGCATTCTAGTAGGTGCTTGAGAAAGGTGATATTGCGCGTGTGTGTATAAAAACTGAATGAAAATCAATACAATTTGCGACAGGCAAAGTTAGGATTTAGAGTTACCTGAAAGTATGTTACTATCATTTCATTAGATGAATTCCGTCGCAGCTTCGAGTTATTCTGGTCTGATCCCCTAACCCCCCCCCACCGATCCCCTGTTAGTCCTTCTTCTGTTTTAATCTCTGTCGTAGGTCATATACAGGGTGTCCCTGGAAGTATGGATCAAATCGAATAGGGACGTGGGCAAGGTCAAATCCAAACGTTTTAGCAAAAAAAAAAATACTAAAAAAAAGAGAAGGAAGATCGAATTCGTGAAAACTATTAGGGCTATTAATTTTTATTTTTTTAGATAGCCCTGTTAGTATTTTTTTATGATTAATTTCTTTGAACACTAAGCGAAGTGATTGAAAAAAAAATTAAAATCGGTCATAACTTTTGAACCGTAAAAAAATTCATTGACATTCTCAGGGTTTAAAAGTTTGGAAATGACCTTGCCCACGCCCATATTCGATTTGATCCATACTTCCAGGGACACCCTGTATAGTCTTCTTGAACAGTAAATCCTACTAATATTATAGTCGCGAATGTTTGCGAGGATGGATGGCTGTTTGTTACTCTTTCACGCAAAACTACCGAACGGATTTTGATGAAACTTTACAGTAATATAGCTTATACATCAGAATAACACATATAAAACTTTTTATCGCGATATTCCCATAGGATCGATACTTATGCGGGTGAAACTGCAAGGCGCTGCTAGTAACTACATTAATTCGTTTGTCACTTCATAAGCCACGCTTTGTACTTGGTTCGGTACGAGCTATTGTCGGTTTCAGAACCGCGAAAGCTTCCACCCTTGATTGCCTACCTAAGAGGATGAATGATCTTTAATATATGAGGAACCGACGTCCTCCACAAATACTTAGATATTGAGTAGGTAAAATAAGTAAATAAATAAAGAAAGTAAGGAAATAGTTAACACAAGTACTAAAAGTTGAGTAATTCGTTTAGCTAGTATTCGGTTCCTAGAATGTTAGCAGTAAGTGCCTGGGTTAGGTAATAAGTGAGATATGTTAACTACCTACATGTGCTGCAATTTGCTAGTATATGAGGAGGTACTCTTACGTCTTCACATATTTTATTATTAGGAAGCTTTCAAGCCTGCTCGTTAACTTACATAGGTGTTTTATGTTTATCTATCGCATAAATATAGTTCATATACATGTTGACATTTTAATCACCGTTTTCCTCTTAAGAGTTCATTGTACTCATCATTATGAACAACTTTTACTATGGGACCAAACATGAAATCGCGAAAAAAAAATAAGCTGTTACTTACATTTTGACGAGTTATGCGAATATAAAAGTATAATGACCCCTTAAGAGGGAATGGAGGTTGATTAAAATTTCACCCAATATTCTTTTATTATAGGAAATATAACTTTGAACTTTTTTTTTTGTCTTGAGGCATGAATTGAACATGCTAATATCATTGAAGATTGCGAGGTCTCCCTCAGTAATTAGACGAAAAGTATCGTAAGTTTACATAATCATTGTCAAGATATAATCAATTGTGATGGAGAGGCATGTCATTCTATTAAAATATCTATGTTACTTCACAAACTGAGAGGCTGTCACGCGAAAGAAACAGAACAGAAGTGCTACTCTTTTTGTTTTGTACCTAATCTCGTGCAATATCAGTCTGAGGAGGATTTTTACAGAATCTTTTCTCAGACGTTTTTCAGCGCATCATGCCGAAAAGTGACCACTGAACATACAGCTTGAATTATATTTAGTATTATCTTATCGTAGGCAAGCAGTTTGATGACCGCTATATTATTTGTAGTAGCACATTAATTTAGCAGTTAAGCTTAAGCTACTCAATTTTTATGTTGGGATAGCTTAATTTTACAATTTCACGCTAAAAGAAGTTGATTTCTGATTTATTTTTTTTTTTTTTTCCGATTTTACACGAACTTTATCGTTTCTTTTTAAGTGGACCTTTTGCAATTTCTTATTTTAGGCAAACATCTTGGAAGTACAAATAGGCGCGACTGATAGCAAGTTATTTATGCAAGCAAGTGTAGCGGGCAGCCGCCGCGCGCCGCCAGGAGCTTGCCCAACCGCCGCCGGGCAATAAATAGCTCGTCGCCGATGTAATGTCAGATTGTATGCTAATATTGATAACGTTTAATTGAATCAATTATTGGACTCCGCCGAGTGGAAAATATGTTATCTGCTTCAGTTAAAAGTTTCACTATTCTAGAGCCGCGTATAACAGATCTTGATTAATTATAAGTTTAGTTTATCATGCAAACTGTGTTCATTAAGTTCGTGAGTTTCATGCCTGTTTCTCTAACACTAAGGGTCAGCTCACACCGAGACGCGACGCCACGCGATGCTGCGCGCACACTTAAAAAAGGGACTCAAAATATAACTTTATTTTCTACACGAAAAGATACACATTTCATTGTCAGAATACGTTGCACCATGCAGCTCTGCGCTTCGCAGAGCGATGCATCGCGACGCAGCTGTGCATCGCCGGTACACGCGGCGTGCAAGGGAGGCGCTGCGCCTCGCGAAGCAGCGCGACGCCGCGAGGCGTAGCCGAGGCCGCCGTGGCGACTGGTCTCTACTATACTACGGGTGGACGCGGGGCGGGGCGGGAGCACGTGGCGAATGTAGACACGTCTTGATGCGCAGCGAGGCGTCGTGTTGCCAACGATTTTACGATACGCGATACCTCGCGACGTTGCGATGCGTCTCGCAGCGGCACGCGGCGCAGCGCGAAATCACTAGCCTCTTCCAGTATGGTCGCGTCGCGTCGCGTCTCGGTGTGAGCTGACCCTAAGCGACACTTAGGTAAATATAATGACTAAATAAAGTGCGCTGTTGGATCCAACTTTCGGCACTGAGGCGAGAAAAATGATGAAAGAATATCAAATGTACTACTGGTCGCCGACAGCGGTACCTACAGATGACAGCCATGATGCCACAAGACTTTGCGTTAACATCCGTAATCGAATGGGTTCTCCTATTCAATGGGTAGACATTTCAAATAGAGGATGATTAGAGATCCCTTGAAGGGATAAGCTGATTACCTACTTCATGACGAACGACAGTTAAGCCTAATGTAGTTATGCCTAAAGAAGTGTATGCGAGACTCATGCCGTTTTCTCTAACGTAACGCTCGACTCGGCCTCAGGAATTGGGCTATTCAGTGCAAAAAGATTTTTTTTAAGCCGACTGGCAGTTCTAGAGATTAGTGCGTTCAAATACACAAACAAACTCTTCAGTGTTATTATTAGTATACAGGATGTTACGGAAAGGGTATATCAATACGAACGGGTTGAAGAGTGTATCTGGTCTAGAATCTCTGTACAAAATTTCAGCTCAAAAGCGTTAACTTTGAAAATGCTTAATATTTTTTTTATTTCGACATCACGGCGGTGCACTGGCGCGCGGCGGCGTGATGTGCGTGTACTAGGCGCACAGACACACTACAGATAATGGATAATGACCCTCGTAGTGCGGTGACATGTTTGTTATGATTTCAATTTAATAAACTATCGAAACAAAAAAACCTCTCCCCATCATGTACTCACCTCGAAGCTGGCGTGCGTGGTGGGCTGCCTCAGCGAGTCGCGCTGCAGGCCGGTGGCAGCCAGTACAGCTGCACTGTTGCCACAGGCCAGGCACAGCAGTGACAGAGCCAGGAACGCAGTCAGCAGTGGACTCCTGGAATAAGGAAATACATTAGTAAAGCGCTCCTTTTAGTCTAGGAAAATGAAAAAAAGAGCAACATGGCGCATGTCGGGTGCAGTTGACATGTTGATCTTAAAATCGGACAGGTCGGTAAGTTTTTGAAGAAAGCCGATGTGGCTCAATACACGTAGTCGTTGCACCCGTTATAGAAAATGCTTTCAGTAGTCTAACCTTTTCCGAAAGTGTGAAATTACCGTATTTTGTTCTAATAGAAATCGTCCCGCCAAGTTGTGCCTGAGTCCCACATATATTTTACTAGCTGCGCCCCGCGGTTTCACCCGCGTAAATGTCGGTCCCGTGGGAATATCGGGATAAAAACTATCCTATGTCCTTTTCCGGGACTCAAACTATCTCTATACCAAATTTCATCTAAATCGGTTCAGCGGTTTGAGCGTGAAGAAGTAACAAACATATAAACACACACACTCACAAACTTTCGCCTTTATAATATTAGTGTGATTAGTTTTAACTAACCAATAAATGTTGATGAAAATTTTCATTGAAAACTTGACATTTTGATCACAAAATTCAAAAGTAATTAAAAAAAAGCGTTGTGATGGTGATCGTGAACATTTCATGCACAATATGACTGTTCCTAAATTACCCCAAGCTGATATTTTTTTGTGTTAATTGCGTTAAGATCGGCTTTCCCCAATAAGGGCGGAATTCACCGGTGAAACTGATGGTGATCAGCACATCTAAACCGCGCTCAGGAGCTGTCAGTGTCATCATTGTAGTTGAGTATTGACACTGACAGCTCTTCATCGGTGAAAATTCGCCCTAAATGAGGCAGTGGTGAATGCCTTTACGGTTTCGGTTGGCGGCCCACAATAATGAGTAGAGCTCCTCAATGCCCTCAGGGTGCTCACCGACTGTCTGCCACTCATCGTCATCCTAATTAAATGATATCGAGCCGTCGATACTTTCTCTATCGCACAGCTGTTAATTATTAGTTTAATATCGTCGAGATTGATGGCAATAGCTCTGACCTCGATTGTCTCGCGAATATCGAAGTGGATAATAAACTAGAAATTGGTGGCTCTAAAATAAAGATAGAATAGCTGGGCCGTATCTTTGTGAATAAAATACCCAATCAACCACGAGGCGTATGGTGTGATAAAAAAATGCATGAACAGGGTGTGTTCTCCTGTGTACCTTATACAAGGCGGAGACGACAATACAACTATAAATTAACCTAACGATGTCCCCAGTCTGCATACGAAAATTCAATCACATATATCCAATAGTTTAGTCAGTATAGCTAGTCGGCGGATCGGCAACACCCACAGTCGGTCCATCATTACTATTTAGTTTGTTTGAACAAAACACTTTTCATTTCGATGCTAGGATTTATATTTGATAGTTCTATAATACTTTTAGGCATTAGTACTGCCAGAGTTTTCATTAATTGTCGGATTGTTATCTCCACTTTGTAAATCCGCATCAATAGTGTGGTTTGTTTGTGATACTCATAATTGATCAGTCGTGAACTCGTGACGTAAGAACCGACCGAGGGGGGACAGCTCCACGTCGTAATAACGCACTCGGCCCCAGCATCAAACACAACACATCTCACCTTGCAAAGAAACTCGTTACAGATAAATAGAAACCCTGCCTCAAGAGCACCTATTACGAGATTCCATTACAGACTCCGTGATCACTCAGCCGATCATATAACAGTTTATCTTAACTAAATCGATGCTCATTCAGCATCAATCATCGATCGCCACTATCTCCCTTTCGGCACTTTACAAACTAATTATTTTCTCTCGTGATTGTCACTTGAAAATGGACCGTGGTGCGATGACGTTATGACACATACTCGCTCGTGTGATGCAACGTGTCGCGGGCGAGTGAAAGCATAAGATGCGCTACATACACTTGTCTCGAGGCATCCTATCGAGTGTCGTGCCGATACTAAAGTTATGTTGTCTCTTGACAAATACGAAATATAGTAGAAAAAGAATGAATTGAAAGGTTCAGTAAAGTTAGGTGGAACTTTCCCGTTTTAGAGCGTGGGAAAACATGATCCTGCCAGTCAGGTAGGAATGATATGCCCAGGGTACGCCAGGCGCGCGTAAGGATCTTCTAGTGTGCACCTACATGTTTGGGCTAAAAGATTAAATAACAAAAACCCAAATCAAGTGAATACTGAAGTCCTGGAGATTGGGAACTTTTCAGTAATTCTTGGAAACAGTAAGTATTCAGAAATTCAGACTAGAGTCGAATATATCTTGATTATTCAAAGTTCAAGTTCGTCGTTAGTAAGTCCATGTGAATTAAATATTGATTATATTGACCTTCATAGGAGACATGGGGCAATGGGCTACTGAGGAATGTTCTTATTCGCACCTACTGCATCTATGCAGAGATGTATTAACCTGGCGAAGAAATGACAATGGCGTCCTTTGCTGTTAGAGAAATTAAAGTTGAGCAAATTGTCACCCTACGTCAAATTGTCGTATTATAGACACGTCACAAAACTGTCACTCTTTGACAGTTACATGAATTTTCGACAGGAATATACGGACAATTTAAGTTGGTAGGCAATTTGCTTAACAAAGTATTAATTTCCCTGACTTTACAACAACAACATTTTGCATCACTAATTTATCCGTACCCTCAATCAAAATTACATAGTTTAATGTATTTTAGCTACCAATCCGCGCTGAGGTAAACAGCACAACTAAAGTGCGTAAGAGTTGACAACTTGTCATCGTATGAACACGATAATAACTTGTTTCCCTCCGCGATATGACGACAAGTCGCATGTCGGCGGCTTCAGTATTACGTGGGAATATAAGATACGGGCTCTTCCTGTCTCATCAAAACACTGCACATGTAATAATAGGTATAATGACGTTTTTACATTTAGGTAAATCATCATCTTCATCCTCGTGCCCTTCACCTAATTTGAGGCTATCAGCGCAAAAGTGGTGTAACCCCAGTGGTGTATCCAGCTTACACCACTCTTGCTTTAATGTGACCCATGCAAGAACAATGTTTGTCAGTGCTATCTTTTGATGAATACTAGAAGGTGGCTTATGCCACTATTGAATGGAAGGAACATAATTTAACGAATGTATTTTACACCAAAACCGTACCAAACCCAAACAAAGATTGTGGGTTACACCACTTTTGCGCTGATAACCTCATTTATAAATTAACTCTTAGACTATTTACGGAGGAAATATATTCATTGATTTTGTAAAGTTCTGTTAATTATTTAGTTATCTTAATATAACTTTTAAAGTCTTCAACACCAATCCAGAGGTACCAGAGGAACATGTGAGGTTAGCTACAACAATGGCTGTAAACACATAGGTAAGTGGGCACTACATCGGAATATACATATAGGTAGTGCCCGGTTTATTGCTATGCATAGAATTTTGACAATTGTAAAGGTGCAACAGTCCTACGATACTATTATATCTAATAGGCGTATTTTCAGAAGTGAAACACAAAACGGCAACAAAGATGTTAAAAGTATAGTCATGTTAAGTATATAGGTAAGTACGCACGCGCAGGTAATTATATTGAAGCCCTCGTGTCTATAAAAATTGACGTCATTAATTTGTGGATAACTGTTATGCTAGAGTAAACATTACATATAATACTCATAGCTCGATGATTTTGGTTTGGCAAGTCAATCTGCTTGGCCAACCAAGCAGATTGACTTGCTAAATGTCAAAACATTTTAGTCATCCAAGTGTCGATCGCCCGTAGATATACATTGACTTGTCCAAATCTAGGCTAAACAACTTATTTCCCGCGACAACTTGACGTGTTTAACATAACCCTATCAGACGTCGACTTGACAACAGACTCGCTACAATTTAACTTGTTCCCGAGATAACTGCATGTTGAAATGACAAGATTTCGCCATATTGTTAGCAGTCTGTGTATAAACAGACATACGACATCTTAATTAATATTAGGAGCTTGCTAAATTAATTCGCGTGAGTGTGTGAATCTCACGTCACGCTCGGTTGCGCAAACGCAGTTTTGGTAAACGTACGAAGCAACGTATAGTGGAATCACTAAAAATGTTATACAAATTTAAAAAAATCTGCGTCCACGTTTAATTAAAATTAATCATGTTTGACCCTCGGACTTCTGAAAAACTTCAGTAAAATAAAATTGTTTAAATTCTGTAAATAGGACGTCGGAATCACTTTTAAAGTCATATTGTAAAAAAAATAAGCTCGATGAAGTCGGCGTTTTCTATCTGACTGCTCTGAAGAAAGGCTGAAACAAAGTCACGCACACACAGTCGGGGCAGTCAGTCAGTCACAACCTCTTTTAAAGTCCAAACATAATCTTGGTTTTGACCAAGATTCCAAGATCTGTCATGTGAAGACCATGTAGATTGATGTCTGATATGGTATTTTGAGGAAAGTCTCACACATTTGAGTGGGCTAGTCCAGTCAGTGAAAGCATTCGTCGGTAATCGTGTAGCTTAACTCGGAGCTCAACGACTCAACCGACAATACCAAAGAAAGGACATTTGATTAAGCCGCATAAAGTACACTATTCGAGAGAGTCTCTTTAACTGATTTAGTTCGAGATTAGCCAGTCTTAATAATGGAAATACTTTTGCTTAGTTTTTTATTTGTAAATAGATGATATTTCGCCCGTCCATTTCATATAACTTCGTACATGGGTTTTCTACTGAGAAATATCCCTAAACTGTAATATTTCCATAAGCAGCCACTACATTCAATAAAGAAATAGCAACAAAAAGCGTACAAACGCAAATCAATAGTCATATCTCACAGCTTCCAGAAGTGGTTCCCACCTGGCAGACGACACAATAGTGCTAACAGTACCAGACACGTGTCTCGGTACGGATCAACACACAGCGACGAGGGAGCGGCGCGCGGCGCGGGCGCAACGGTACACGAGACGCATCATTGCGCGCGCTGTGTTCCAACTAGACACAGTGTCTGTGTACAGTCTGCGAGTTAAGTGGAGTCGGAGTTGGAAGGGAGGACAGTATGGTGAAGAGAGCGATGAGTTAGATTTATGGACTCAACTATCCGGTGAAGGCGTTGACAATAAGAATCATGAAGAGGGTTCATTTTGGAAATTGCATCCTAAAACAAAAATCTACAAAACACCCTTATTTACATGGAAGCTTCTTGAAACAGATAAGTACATTGATCAATATACCACTCATTGAAGACTAAAGACGCATCTGAAAGAAAATGAACTATCTTAATCTCATGTTAGCTAAATACAAGTTGACATGAGAATTGACTACAGATCCAGTTGGATAGGCTTTCAGTATTTCAACCCAACATTGGTAAACACTACATATCCCATAAATTTATACGACCATACTCGGTAGTGCACTACACCTAGTACATGGTGTCGTATGCGCCAACATCTGCGTGCGCGCAGCGGAACACGCTACGCGCCGCTGCGCAACACTCCCGCGCACACGTCTAGATATGGGCACTTCTTGCAAGGAAACGTATGGACATATTGAATTAAATACATATTAAATGAGAGATGTGGACGTATCTAGCTTTTTATGAGGAAACTAGCTTTTGCCCGTGGCTTCGCCCTCGTAAAGGATAGAAACTATCCTACCGAGATAAAAAGTAATCTACTTACGTCCTTAGCCACACATATAGACCATTTGTGTGATAAGGTAATAGACAGACAGACCTACTTTCGTAATTATAACCGTTCACCTAGGAAGACAGTGATGTGGTATAACTTAGAAAAGTGTGTGATCAGCAGAGTCATTGATGGCTACAACTATCACTTCTCATATTTCGTAAAAGCAAAAGAACTGATAAATGTAGTATTATCAGTTCTTTTGCTATTACTCTCTACAAACGGCGGCCAGTAACGGGTTCATAAAGAACTTTCAGTAATTTAATTAAAAAAAAAGACGGGTTGCACTCCGGGAGTGCCGGCAGAAGTGAAAACTTGACGTTGAAATAAATCAATTATTAATTGAATTAATATAACTCATTTTTTTTCACTATTTCTGCGTCCCTTTTTTCATTAATAGATGCACTTTGTTCAATTTCCATATTTTAAACACTTTATATACACGAATGTTACGAATACACAGCAGTGTGTCCACGTCCACTTCCACTTCCACTTCCACTTCCACTTCGACTTTGACTTTGACTTCGACTTCGACTTCGACTTCGACTTCGACGTCGACTTCGACTTCGACTTTGACTTTGACTTTGACTTTGACTTCGACTTCGACTTCGACTTTGACTTTGACTTTGACTTCGACTTTGACTTTGACTTTGACTTCGACTTCGACTTCGCCTTTGACTTTGACTTTGACTTCGACTTCGACTCCGACTTCGACTTCGACTTCGACTTCCACTTCCACTTCCTCTTCCACTTCCGCTTCCACTTCCGCTTCCACTTCCACTTCAACTTCCACTTCCACTTCCACTCCATCCATCCATCCATCCATCCATTGTCGTGTGTCACTAAACTTGGTTCACTTCGGTTGGCGCCGCCGTAGAAAGAGAGGGGGGGGGGGGGAATCTCTCCTGACGGTCACGTGTCCTGACGCGATGCCCTGACGCGAGTTTAACATTTTTTACCCATTACAAAAAGTGTTCAACGCCGCTAAAGAAGTTTTCACTTCAAAAAAATAATTTCACTAACAGACAATGCTCGGCCTACACTGAAGAAGCTTGAACTTTTGCACACGGGTTCCTTATAATATAACAAATGTGAGCAATAAAGAAAGATTTTTGAAAATTCACCCCTTGAAGAGGTTCAAAAGTACATATAAAAGTTTGTATAGAAGCTGTCATTTTTGACGATGGGAAATCCCACCCCGCAGACAGACACACAGATACACACGTTAAACTTATAACACCCCTCTGTTTCTATCGGGGGTTAAATATACTAAAATTGGAGAGTATCGAATCAGCACCCTAATTGCGTAACACACTATCAATCGGAATCTGAATCATTTTGAAGAAAATTGCTAATCCATTGCTTCATAAGTTCGAAAAATTTGTCTGCTCAACACGTAAATAACGCAATGAATGTTGTTGAACTGTCAAAATGAAACCAATTCCTATTGATAATGTGTTACGCATTTACCCCGCTGAATCAAATTAAGACGTTAAGGTGAATGTGACATGGTAGACCGCGAAATTTAAATTTTCTTAAGTTTTTTGCAATTTGCAGATCAGTGTCAGGTTGTATCTTGATCCAAATATGATTCGCGACTATAATAGACCTGTATTTACAGAATCATAGTCATTAGAATCATTAATAGCTTTTCAGATGTATGGTTTCATAATGCGGTCTTGTAAAGAATTTAAAAAGGCTTCTACTTTCCTCTTCTTGTATAAAACTTTAGTCCGTTCCCAGTTGGAATACGGTGCCCATTTGGAGCCCATTTTACGAAAAATATAAACACAGACTTGAAATGGTACAGAAAAAATTTCTTCGCACTACACATTATAAGTGTTACCATACCAAGATTTCCTATGCAGATCTGATGAAACAGTATAATATATTAAGCTTGGAGCACAGGCGTACACTGCTGATGGTTATGATGCTGTTTGGCATATGCAATAATAGGTTTAACTGTATGGAACTTTCAAATAAATTATGTTATTTAGTTCCTAGAACTGTTAGTCGGCGGGAAGTGCGAGCAACCCGCTTGTTCTACACAGAGAAGTGTAGAACAAATGCTGGGGAGAGAGCTCCTCTCCGCCGACTATTAGAAACGTACAACTCACATTTTATAAGTTTAGATATGTTCGCTCTAAATCAGAACAAATTTAGAAAAATGGCTATGGATTTGCTTTCTGGTCATCCTTAACGATGACTGCTTCTTGCTGACGTTATGGTGTGATCTGATTGGTGACTACGAACTAAATCTGGACGGGGAGCGCTGTCTTGAGTTGGTTTGTGTGACTTTTCAGATTTTTGTTTATTTTTTACTGTCCCTTTCTGTATACGTCCGTTTCCTTATTTCTTTTAAAATCGATATGATTCCGTGGACAAAAGTGTGGGTTGTGCGTTTGTTTAATATTATACCTAAGCTTACTATTAATGTTGTAACGCATAACTGTTTTTTGTCCCAAATAAATAAAAATAAAATAAAATAATATATCTCTTTAAGTTAGATTTCTACCATAAACACTTTTCCATACGAGATCTAACTTAGAAAGATGTATTAATGATTCTAATTATTATAACTCTGTAAATACGTACCGGTTATAGTCGCGAATCATATTTTGATCAAGATACAACTTGACACTGACCTGAAAATTGCAAAAAACGTAAGAAAAATTGAATTTCGCGGGCTACAACTACCCATTCACCTTAAAGAAGACTTACCACGACCACTCCGAATATTTCGCACCAATTTATGTAAGCCATGTTGCTACTTGCATGTTTCTCTCATAAATTAATGCTTTTTTAATCTCTTTCCTTTGTAGATACAGTCTAACGCATTCTCTCTGAGATCTCAATCACTTCGGTTATAATGTGTTTTTTATTATTTTTATGTGAGTTTAATCTCTGTTCCAGCGGAGGAAATATATCTAGTTTATTGCCTGTTTCCTTAGTAATAGCAAAAAAAATAATCAAAGGAAATATAAGAAGAATGGTATTCTGATAGTTAAAACCTTAGGTCAATGTACATATTTATTACCGTGGAGGAGAGATTGTGGAGGTAATTAAACTATACGTTACGAGTATTGTTTATAGGTATTAAAGCTTAATAAATGTCCTGAAAAGTATGCATGTTTTCTACAAACAGATATCAGTACGCGATAAGTTCCCATTTAATATTACATTTTTACTGGCGTTGAAACCTTTTTCAGGATTGACCTTTTAGGGCATTCCTCAGGGTTCTATATTGGGGCCAATCTTTTTTATAAATTCCTTTAGCGATCGTATAGTTACAAACAGGTCAAAACGTAATATGAAAATTTCACAATCTATTCAATAATTTACTCCTTTCGAAAAAAAAAATACTATGCAGTTATATGCCTCATAATCTTGAGAGAAACATTTCGAAAACACATCCATTCAATCTCGTCCAAAATTTCGTCATTTTTCACCCGCACCCGAACCCACAGCGGCACGTGACCTTTAAGTTATATAACACAAGTACATAACATACAAGATGCAACTGAACAGCCGAGAGAAAGCGCTGGACTTTCATCAAAGAACCTGGTTGCCATAGCAACGACTTTGCGGAATGCTGTCGATTGATTTCCTATTTCCTGACTGAAGGATTTATGGTCAGCGTGAAGTCGAGGTGCAGACGCTTTCTTGTGTTAACGACGCCTGTTACTATTGTGGACGAGATTGACGCTACAAACGCAGCAATACTATTAATCATGTGATTGAAAAGTTAATTTCCTGCTACTTTAAACCTTTAAGATGTTTTCTACATGATTTCCGAAGATTCTTTGAACTTTTGAATTATTTAATGGCTAGGTGGCAGGTTGTTTTCTTCATAATTATGATTTGTAGCTAACATCATGCATTATACAAACTTAGACCAACCTAAGTAGGTAAATGGAAGTCGTATCATAACACAGGAAGCACCTGTGACAAATAAACCTATTATTTTTTCTTTCTTCTTCTGTAAACAAGATTAGTTAATGTTGTGGTAAAATGGTGTCAATGGGCGCAAAACAAAAGCAACAAAATAGGCACGGGCGCGTGATTGTAAATATTTTCATCTTGTTGTAGTGGTATAAATTCAAAATCATCATTATTTGTATAGCACAAAACAAAACATTGGTTTTGTACCCATGGTGGTTGTCATGAATTCGATAAGAAGCCAAATTTTACAAAAGTTACTTCGATAGCTTTCTGCATCTTCACAGCATCCTGTCTTCTACATATTTGCTATATTACTCCACGTTTTCGCCGCTTTGTATTTACATTCGATCTAATGTCGGTCTCGAGTGAAAGGTCACGAGTTCAAAGCCTGTTGAACTGTTGTTATTTATTATGAAAGTAAACCGACATTGCATCACTTGCTCACCGCTATCTAAACTGATGGATGCCAGTTCATTAAGTTCTCCTCATGGTAGATAAACATAAGCTATCACTTTGGAAAGAAAGATCTTTTTTTAAATATGTATACAGAATTTCTAATTTTTTATAATGTTTATTAACGTTGTCTCTATTTAGTGCCACAAATTCTATGTCTCCCACAATTTATTTGGACAATTGCATAATAAACCATAGAACACAATGTTTGCATATAAATGAGGTATTTGTATTGCGCCACGCGACCGATCAGCTAATGATGCGCGTGCGCTGACTCGCGAGGAAGCTCTTGTTACGTCAGTAATTGGATTGCAATTGGTTTTGAATTAGAACTTTTAAATTATTAAATTGAAGAGAGTTCAGTACCATAATTATTTCACTACGAGGTCGATAACTAGAAGTGTACTGAAGTATTTCTATCATGGGATTCTCAATTCTCATTAAGTCATGCATAAAAGAAATAGTTATCCCATCATCTATGGAGAAACATCGACGTAACTGCTACTTTTTTTTAAGTCTTTGCTTTCCTAACGTAAATACGCTTTCTAAGTGCTTTGTCATATTTAACTCATTTTTGGAAAAACATACATTTACGTCGATGCCTTTCTCCAAATGAGCGATATATAAAATTCAAAGTCCTGACTGACTGATATATCAACGCACAGCCTAAACCGCTGGTCCTAGACATGAAATTCGGATGGTGTGTTCTTTGTGAAGAGTAGGTATCCAATAAGAAAGGGTTTTCCAAAATTCCACCGATAAGAGGGTGAATGGAGGGAGGGTGAAATTTCACGCGGACATAGTCGCGGGCAGAAGCTAGTAAGCCTATAATGTTCTCGCTGCTGAGACACAGGCCTCCTCATATGTAAGGGAGTCGGCCGTAATCCACCACGCGGCCAGTGCAGGTTGGTGGATTTCTACAGTGTTTTCGAATATTTGCTTCGAGGATAAGTCGGTTTCCTCACAAAGTTCTCCTTAAAAGTTTTGAGTAATTAAATTAAATACACACAATAAAGTGCCTGTCTGGGTTCGAACTCACGACCTACAACTCGTAAATCGAAGCCGATACTGGATAATCAGTGCTTTAATGGCTACCTATCCCGATAGAGTAAAAATAGGCAGATTCATGAACAAGGGATGTAACAAATGTCAGTTCAGGATATTTATGTATTTTGCTCTTCTTCTTCAATCGGTCCCTCATTACTGAGGATCGTGGTCACTGGACCCTTTCAAACGGACAATCTGCCTCCATCTACTCCGGTCCAAAGTTGCCATCACCACCTGCTGAAAATTGCTTGAGGACGTAGCTTCTTTTACTTGGTCGGACCATCGTGTTGGCGACCGGCCTCTCGCTCTCTTTCCTTCGGTATGGCCAACAATAACCAGCTGTTCAAGGCTGCTATCTCCCCTTCGCATTATGTGGCCGAAATAGGACAGAATACGCTGTTGGCATATTGTAGACAATCGGGTCTTGACATCGAGTTGGGAAAGGATAGACACATTTGTGCGTTTGGCTGTCCATAGTGTTCGGAGCATCCGCCCCCAGCACTACATTTCGAATGTATCTATCCTCTGTCTATCTCTTGCTCGGATTGTCCACGTTTCAACTCCATAGAGGAAAAAAATTAGTATTTTGCTCAGACACTGTAAAAAGAGTAAACTTTGCATAAACAATATGGAATCTGTATCGTATTGATCCATATCGTTTGACAAAGTATTCTGTATTTCTGATAACAGCTAACTGGATAAATAGTTCACGAGATGACACACTTTATATATTTTTGTGATACAACCTACAAACTTTTTAAAACTCGCTCGTGAGTCCGATGAACTAGTTCGCAGTCTCCAGTAAAAGTAGTTCCTCGCGCTAAAAAAAGATTATTATTTATGCAAAAACTTCCGCGAGATAACCCCGAATATTCTATCGAATATTAAAATATTGTTGACATCAATTTTAAAGTCGTAAAACTCTTATTAAGCATTTAGTCTAGGCTAGTCTGCATCGCGGCATGGCCCGTTTGTTTATTTATTTCGCAAAAGTTAACTTTCTCTTTAATTTACATCTAAGTTACAAGAATTTAATGAACAACAGTTTCTCTTTTAACAAACGTTTCCATATCGTTTTAATAAGTTTAGCAACGCATGCAATCGAAAGTTTTATTTTGTTAATTTTTAATTTGGGAATCAATATAATATTATCTTTATTGCAAAAGTCATTTCACAGTCGCGAATTCATGCTCTGTTGCGTCAAACACATCGCTTTGGAAGAAACTTACAACACGGAATTCACTCAAACTCTCTCTCTCTCCCAGTTTATTGCACACAACTGGCATGCACGACAGCACGATGCATCACAATGATCTCTCCTCCAGCCGACACTCACCCGTTGCTTCCTCCATTCAATCCATAGCAGTCATTGATGCCAGCGAGCACGCCGACCACCCCGGCCACTACAGCGACACAGCCCGCCCACAGTCCCGCGCCCACCCGCGACAGGGCGGCGCCCTTCACCACGGCCAGCGCCCCGGCGCCCACCAGCAGGGCGCCGAGCACCACCTGCCCCAGCCCCAGAAACACCACCAGTCGCCTCCGAGTAGGTTCATCACTGCCCGCTTCAACACTCTTAGAACTCACACTCTTGTCTTTGGTCACTTTCTTAACTTTCTTCTGAGGAGTCTTGCAGATGAGCTGCTCAGTAGAGTCCTCGGACTTGAGGCTGGAGACGGTGGCCGTGGTGACCCTCGCGTCGTAGGTGTCGGCTCGCTCGGCGTCTGCCATGTTGTCGGCGCATAACTGTGTGCGCGTGCGCGGCGCTCGGCTCTCGGCAGCGACTGACGCGCATGCGCCTGCACGCGCCGGTGAAAGTCGCGCACCTGTCTGTTGTGTTGTTGTTGTCCACTGTTCATTGATAACAGATTCGGCGTCGCGTGATTATGTATTGTTCCCACAGTTTAGATATGCGTAGGATTAATTGTGCGTGGACTCGTAAAGATCTCAAAATTCTCGTTTGGAAAGAATAAAAAAGAATTTTGAAAGTACGCAAGTTTGTTTTCATTCGGTTCCTAAGAACGAATGAAAACAAATATGCGTACTTTTGGGATTTCTTATATTGCCATTGGTTCAGGTTACCGATCCGGTATTAAACCTCATTTTGAAGACGACTTTTGTTAAAGTTTTTTGTCCAGAAGTTGATAATGACGACGATGCCACTTTTAACCGACTAACAAAAGCCTCCGACTTATGAAACCCCTTCAACCAGTTCACTACAAGTAGGTACCTAGTACTGCAAACGATGCAGGATAGCTCACAGTAGTATTTAGCAGATGAGCGACACACTCGCAGAGAAAGCGGCTCTCACGGAAGCGCTGGACATTACCGGCGCGGGCGCAGCCCGGCGGCGGGCGGCTGCACCAATCAGATGCAGTATTTACGTCTGATGCATATTGACAACAGATTAGTGCGAGGATCTGCCTCGGAACTGAAGATCAGACTAGTGGATGGATCAGATCAACTTTAGTGAAAATGTTGTGATAGTTTCTGGACTGAAGTTCTCCGTATTTCCTACATAGTAACATGGTAGACAACTAGAAGAATCATCAAAATTCGCATAGAAATGACGGAGATGCAGTACATTTATGTACATAACTTCGTACATAAGAATAATTACCTAATGTTTTATATACTAAAATCTTCCTGAAAGTATGTAGGTCACATTAGTGAAAGAACTATCAAAATCAGTTGTTAGTTTTTGAGAAAATCGCGGACATACAAACATACATACGGGTCGAATACAGAACCTCCTTTATTGAAGTCGGTTAAAAATAGGAGAGCAGCTAAATATCCGTCTTTAGCGGATATATTGGCTTAGCTCAAAGAACGCGCATGGCTTGCAATTTTTTTTTTGTCGGTCTCGATCGTGATCGTTCAACTCAAGCAAATCCGTCAATTTGTTTTAGAGCTATACCTGCCCAGGGTATGTGCTACTGCTGAGGTCAACTGTTCGTTTACCTTTTTCAGGAATCATCAGCTTCCGCGAAATAGTCATCGGTATCCAGAGGCAATGGTAATATCCCATGCTTTATGGCTGAGAACGATCTGTGAACATTATGGTACCGCTTACCTAATGCTTACCGCTTGATGCTTACCGCTTGATCACATGCATGTGGTACCTACAACGGTAGGTAAGCGTTGCTTCCCAGGTGACAGTCGTCATGAGTCATGTATCAGTAGTGGGAAGATATAATGGTGAATATGACTAATGTAAGTACTGACTTTATGGAATGCCAAGCTGATGTTCACTCAACAATAAAACTTATTAAAAATATGTTTATTCAAAAGAAGACTAGGATAATATTTTTTCATCGTAACCGACATAGACCGAAGAGTTGCCAAACATAAGTGACAGTGGGGCCCATTGCTGGCAGAACAGATGGCCTATGGGGCCGAAAGATTCTGGAGTGGCGCAAGGCGGTATAATTCTTTTTTTCCGCGGAGCTTCGAATCAAATTTTGGTTAACATTTGAGCGTCTGCTCATAAGTGCGGCGCGCCTGCCCCGCCCACAAGGCCCTTCTTACCTCTTTTTACTGTTCTGTGGTGGCGACCACGTACCGGAAGACGGTAGTGTTGGAAGGCCTCCCACAAGTTGTATCGATGACCTTGTGAAGGCTGCAGGAATCCGCTGGATGCGGGAAGCACAGAACCGTTCGAAGTGGAGGTGCTGGAGAGGACTATGTGCAGCGGTGGACGTCTTTCGGCTGAATGAATGAATGTATGAATATTTTTCCAGGTGCAAAATCCATCTCTGGCTGGCGGCGAGGTAGTCTTTCAGACTTAATTTAATTGGATGCAAGGCAATGTTCACATGTACCTCTACTAGTTATAGTTTGTAGCCCGACCAGACTAGCAAGCAGATATCAACTTAGGTGTACGTTTGTCGCTAGAATAGGAAAGTAAAACATTTACTTTAGTCATATAACTTTCATATAGAAACTGTATTAGCATGCCTGCACGTTACCATGACTCACTCTAGCTGCTCACCGACAACTCGTTTACTGTTACAACATATTTATATAAAATCCCAAATATCGCTAACTTAGCAAAACTAGCTAAATCAGGAAAACAAAGGAGAAATCAATGAAGTATTCTAAACTGTCAAAGTAAGTGATGGTCTCAGATAGAAAAGCACCTTGAAGTTATTGCTGAAAGTCCGGTAGGTAGATAAGTACACTACAATGCTTCGATTGCTTCATGAATGTGCACACGAGCACGACTGAAACAATACGCTAGACACTTCATTAGTCTTCATCAATCATTATGACGCTGACGCTTTCATCTTCACCTACCTGACGGCCATGCATTCATAACCTAAGGGCGTCCAGTGATGTATTGATGACCACAGACGTAGATCTACACAGTGGTGATCTATATATTATCATTATCTAACAGACAGCTGTGCTGCTGGGGAGTTTGTTGCGTCATTTCTCCCCAGCGAAAGCATTAGGAAGTGGT
This sequence comes from Amphipoea lucens, assembly GCA_947508005.1. Taxonomy (NCBI): domain Eukaryota; kingdom Metazoa; phylum Arthropoda; class Insecta; order Lepidoptera; family Noctuidae; genus Amphipoea; species Amphipoea lucens. Next base: position 826,223 of record OX382358.1, on the reverse strand, counting down.
GAAGGGCGGGCGTTTTGGGGGACTGTCTTTTGTAATTTTGACGTTCGAAAAGTGCTGATTCTCAGCCTAGTTTGAATAAATGACTTTTGATTTTAATAGACCACACGTACCCCCCGGATAAGTGACCCGACTACGTGTAGCATTTAGACTGGATTCCTCATTCGTTCAACACACATCGTACATGCAAAACACAGCTTAAGAATATTATGTAGGTACTAGACCATGTTAGTGCAATTGCCTGCATGATACGATACTCAGCAGTAGGCCACGGTCTGTCTCAACAACCCACTGACTGACTTCCTTTCCCGTCGACCAAGCATAACACAAACCTACTCTAGTACCTATTTACCGGAGATAACTACTTATTAATCGTTACCTACCACCAGCTGTCTTATGCCTCCTTGTCTCTGCCAGTACTTCCAGCCGCCACCGCACCGATCCGCGCCGGAAGCTGTAATACTAGAGGGGCGCGTGCGCAAACGCAGGTGCGTTAGAAAGCAAAGGAACATGTCGGATCAGATGTTTGTGGTTTTTTAGAAACCAGCCGTTTTAGGTGTCATTTTTCAATATTTTGGGCATGTTTACTAAATAATTTTTTACGGGTTCATTAGGGAACCCAAAATATTGATTCTTGTAAGATCACTCCAGCAAAATATTGGCCAAGCGATGTGCCAGGGCAGCCAGTGACCAGTCTAACAAGATACAGACAAATGTCAGCACCACCTACATTCTGCTCATCATTCACTATCTGATAATATAGCTCGTGGCGCTCGCTTCGCTTATCACAGCACGAGGCGTGACTATGAGCGCTACATACGAAATACTTCCCGCCTGCTATTCGGTTTGCATTCAATTCATTTCCTCGCGCCTCCATTATTTTCACATACCATATGAGGTTGCTTGCGAATCGGTTGAGTAAAATGCATGTCCGGCATTGAATGTGGGTTTCTTTGTCATGTCATTAACATCTTCGTACTCGCAGTACATAACACCTAATGCAATGCACCTTAATGCAATCATATTTTGTATGACACAATCTCATCGCACATTCGAGTCACATAGTAACGTGTCACGTTACGTTAGCATTACATCGCATTGCATTCCCTCGCCTGTGATGGGGAGAAACGATAACCTCACTAGTCTATAACAATTAGGTGCTAGTAACGTAATCTTATTTGAATATTCTTAATTAGTTAAACGTAGAATATTAATTGAGATGTGAAAGAGGGAAGTAAACCGGGGTTACTTTGAATCACGGGGTTAATTTAAAAGAAACTTCTTATCGACATAAAATTGCAAATTGCGTAAAACGGAACAACTTTTGGTACAATTTTTTTTCTGGATGACTACACTGGTAAACTGTCACAATCCTTTTTGCGGGTGCGCTGGTGATGACACTTTGTTTCATGCAAAAAAGGTACCTAAGTTTTTTTATCAATACCGATTTCTACCAGATAAAATGATTTATTGGGGCTACTTTCAGATTCTACGTTAAAAACGGGGGGTTCCAAAGTAACCCCAGAATCATTGTAACTTTGATCACATTGTTTTATTTTTTTTTCTGAAAAAATTATCGACTTTTTTTTTTTTTTTTTTTTTTTTTATTTTACAGAGAGAACTATAAAAACCGATTATTACATTTTTTTATAATTTTTTTAGAACCACACATTCAAAAACTACAGTCAATTAAAGTTCAAAATTGATCAAAGTAACCTCAGTTTACCGGTAATCTTATTTGAATATCCTTAATTAGTTAAACGTAGTTAGAATATTAATTGAGATGTGAAAGAGGGAAGTCTAAGGGCCGACTCATACCGGAACGGCAGGGATGCGACGAGGTTTTTTTTTTATGGATGGGAAATCATCAAATGAAGGGGTCATTTGCCTGCTCTGGGTGGAGCGGAAGGGAGTATCAGACTCTTACTGACTAAAACCCATCCGTGTTCCTTCCTTAGCCCTTTATGTTCCGGGGTAGCGGTAATCCCCGGCAGGCTTCGGCCCTGGCAGGCCCCGGCGGAGCCGGTTGCGGCAGGCTCGTGTCGCCGCCGGCGGCGCGGCGGCTGGCGCCGCGCGCGGCCTCCCGACAGCACGCGCATAGTCTCCTCTTGACCTTTACTTTCCACATTCGGCAGGGAAATCGTGTGTTTGGAGTGAAAATGATGGAATTGGTTATTATAGCACTTATTTCTGAAGAAGAAGAAAGAAACAAATTCAAGTCTTATTTTAATTCTCAGAATGAAGAGGTACCGTGGCAAACTGAAATGATTAGACGTGTTGTGAATTCGTCGATAAAACTGTTTTCCTGGGGATCACTCTCGACGCAAGGCTTCAATGGGGTCCTCATTTAACATCCCTTGCAGGACGGCTAAGTTCAGCAGCATATGCTGTGAGAAAAATATGTCAATTTACTGATGTTGATACCGCGAGACTGGTCTATTTTAGTTACTTTTATAGTATTACTAGCTGCGCCCCGCAGTTTCACCCGCGTAAATGTCGATCCCGTGGGAATATCGAGATAACAACTATCCTATGTCCTTTTCCGGGACTCAAACTATCTCTATACCAAATTTCATCTAAATCGGTTCAGTGGTTTAGGCGTGAAGAAGTAACAAACATATAAACACACACACACACACACACTCACACACACACACACTCACAAACTTTCGCCTATATAATATTAGTGTGATATCGTACGGTATTTTTCTATGGGGACGGGCTGCAGATATCGAGTCTATTTTTATTCTGCAGAAAAAAGCCATTAGAGCCATATACAGGGTGTTTGGTGCATCGTTTGCCAAATGGAATTGGCCGAAAGGAGAGGTCATTTGCTATCACTTAAGGCCCTATAACTCATTCCTTGTTACACCGGTTTTTTTATTGTGAATTTTTAATATTTAATTTTTATGCTTACTCTTGTATGCTTCTATGGAATTCAAAATTACTTGCTAATAAATAACATCTAGTTCCTTTTTAATAACTCACAAAGTTTTTGGAAAAAGAAAAATACACTTAAAACTCAACTTTAAATTCCTGTAAAAAAAAAAACTAAAAGCGATCACCAATTCGCTAAATATGTAATCGAGACACATCAAGCTGATATTCGATATTACGGTAAGAACACTAGTTTTCACATAAAATTTTCACAAAAAACTCTAACGCAGTCTCTTATCTCTTTCTAGGGTAACTGTCCAGGAACTTGAAAAAAAAAACATTTAATAAGTACCTAATTACAAATTTGGTTCAAATTTCTACGCTTTGGAATGGGCAACTAGCTAAGTACAACTTTCTGACTGACCGACCCCTTGGCAATTCAAAAGTGCCTGTAATTGGTTTAATTGAAATAAATGCTTTGAGTTTTAATTCACATTTTATAGATAGTCATCAAAGCGTCACAAATACAGGTACTTGCAGTATTTAAAGGTACCACTGGTGGCACATTACAATAGAAAATCAATTGTGTCTCATTAGCCGGCCTTAATTAGTTAAAAAATACCTAATCGTCTAGCAGTTATCCACATTAAAAAAAATCATCACATTCTTTATATTGTCACTAGTAACAAAACTTCTACTCTTATCTCTAACAGTGACAATGGTCGACTCCGTAAGCCTTCTTGATGAAATGCGCGGCCTTCTCCGCCATCATGACGACGGGCGCGTTGGTGTTCCCGCGGATGACGCTCGGCATGGCACTGGCGTCGACCACACGCAAGCTGCGCACGCCGCGCACGCGCAGCGCCGCGTCCAGCACGCCGCCCAGCGCGCACGTACCCACGGCGTGCCACGCCGTCATCGCCAGTTCCCGCACCTGGCATCTGATCACTTCATCCTCCTCCAAACCCTTACAACTCTCTGGAGTCAAGTCCACTACGTAAGCACCTTTTTTCATGAAATACGTCGTATTAACCAACGATAGAGCCACCTTAACAGCTTCAGGATACTCCTCCATATCGGAAACATTGTTAAAAGTACCCGAGTATATCAGAGGATCGTCCATCGGGTCCTTGGAGGCCAGCTTCACCTCGCCTCGCGACTGCGGCTTCAGCAGCACCACGGCGAGTGTTATGATTTCGTGCTGCTCACTCTCCTTCGATAGCTTCATACAGGTTTCATTCAGGTACCCGACGCCTCGCATGCACGCGTCATAAGTAAACTGTCCTTGAGGGATGCATGTAGGGTATATACTAAAATATGGTACGTTCGGGTCTTTATCCTTCTGAGGCAGATATATTGCTATACTGTCGGAGTAAGACAACACCCCTGAGCCATCATATAGGTATTTTATCATTTCGAAGGCTTGATCTCGTTCATTTCTTGGACAAAGCCCGTTGTCTGCAGCGATGTGGAATAGCGCCATGACGTGGTCGTTCAGGCCCTCACCTACCGGCAGATCTTGAACCACATCTATTCTGAACTCGTCGAGGCTTGCCTTCGGCCCGATGCCGGACAGCATCAACAGCTTCGGAGTGTTGAACGTCCCGGCTGATACTATGACCTCTTTGTTAGCGAAGAAAGACAATTCTTCTCCATCCAAGAGAGCTTTGACACCGAAAGCTGTGTTATTCTCTATCAAGATCTTTGTCACTAACGTGTCTTTTAACACGTGGAGGTTGTTGCTCTGAACTTTATTAAGCAAAGCAGTCAAAGAGCTGTCTCTTCGTCCATCTCTGATGGTGTGCGAGAACTTACCGGCTCCTATCTTGTAAGGGTAGGTCATGTCGTCAACTATGTCAAAACCCAATTCTTCAAAGGCCTTAAGGAGCTTTGCGTTAGGGCTATCCGGTACATCGGTACCTGATACTTCAATTTCTCCGTGTGTTCCGTGATACTGCATGAGCTCGCTGTTGTTGACGATTCTGTGGTCGGTCATCTGTTCGGTCTTCATGAAGTAAGGAAGTACGTCTGTCCAGTTCCAGGCGTGTCCCACGATGTCGGCCCACTCGTAGTAGTCCGTGGGGTGTCCGCGCGAGTACACCATGTCGTTGAGGCTGCCGCTGCCGCCCAGCATCCTGCCGCGCGGCTGCTTCTCCCGGCCGCCCGCCAGCGACTGGCTCGAGTAGCCGTTGTCCACCGTCGTGTAGTTCCAGTCGTAAGGGGACTGGCGGAGAGATGAGCGGAAGCCTGGTACCTGGAAATTGAATTTAAGAAATTAGAACATTTATGTTTTTGACGCAGATGCTAATATTGCTTGAATAAGGAAAAGCTCTAGTTGGTCATTTACTATATAAGGTGTCAAAAAATTAACCTTAAAAACTTTAAGAGGTGCTTTAGACCATCGAACTGAACAACTTTCACTATGGGCCCAACTCTGGAATCACGAAAAAAAAATGAGCTGTTTCATACATTTTGGCCGAGTAGGTATTGAACTTTTGTATGAAACAGCTGATTTTTTTTTCGTGATTTCGGAGTTGGTCCCATAGTGAAAGTTGTTCAGTTCGATGGTCTAAAGCACCTCTTAAAGTTTTTAAGGTTAATTTTTTTTACACTTTGTATAGCCAGACATATGGGTGCCCGGTAATTAATGGATAATCTCTTCAGGGGTCATTGTACTTATCATTATGAATAACTATTACAATGGGACCAAACCTGAAATCTCGACAAAGAATCAGTAGTTTCCTACATTTTGACGAGTTATGCGAACATAAATATAGAGAACAGCTGATTTTTTTCGCGATTTCATGTTTGGTCCCATAGTAAAAGTTAATCATAATAATAAGTACGATGACCCCTTAAGAGGTTATCCATTAATTACCGGACATCCTGTATATGGCCATTGATTTGCAACCTTCAATGTCAAAAAATTAAAATCAAAATATTTTATTTCACATTAACCTACGTACATACGTTTTATAAGTGCACTTATGAAACGTAGGTACAGTCAACAAAAGAGATAAGTATGCAGGATTGTCGGATATAATTGAAGTTTAGTAAGAAACCGATGGATGTTTTCGAATAAAACTGCTCATTTATCAAATTAAATTTCAGTCGACAACATCCATCGGTTTCTTACTAAACTTCAACTATATCCGACGATCCTGCAAGCTTATCTCTTTTGTGACTGTACCTATGTACGATGTAGTATACATTTCAAAAGGCTTTAAATCCTAACCTCTTAAAAATATACAACCACCCAAAGGCACACTCAGAAGCAGGAGCACATACGATACCTACCTAAAGGATACCTAAAGGCTGTTGATAGTCTTCTGAAAACATAAGATTACTTTTTGTCAGTGTACTCAGTCTCAGTGTGACAAGTTGAGCGAACTCACAATGCTCTCCGGCGGCGGGTCGGGGCCGGCCTCCAGCAGCAGCACGGTGAAGCGCGGCTCCTGCGCCAGCCGCGCCGCCAGCGCAGACCCGGCTGTGCCGCCGCCCACGATGATGAAATCGAAGCTCGACCCGTCTGCAAATATACATGACATAAATAGCCCAGTCAAAATAGACATTCAAGGTAACATTAATTCGCATAAAGCTGAAAATTGGTATGAATGTTGGGAACATCTTTAAAAATAAATTGTCAAAAGTCCCCATCGATCCGATGTGTGCAAAAAAAAATATACAAGGTCAAATGTTGCACAAATCGGTTTTTTGCATTTTTCAGCTAAACGGTAAGTTTTATCATAAAAGTAGGTGAGACAAAATTGTTCATCATGCAATTAGCTACAAAAATTGTTTTACACCTTTTTCCTAAGAATCACCATTTTGTGTTTTGTTTGTAAATTTGCACAAATAGGATAGGATCTTAGGATTTATCGATAAATCCTAAGATTTCCCAAGTCTCACCAGTAAAAGTACAAATGGTTATATAATAATCTTTGATTTCAAACTTTTACGGTAAAAGTTTGTTTTCAGGCAAAGACATTAAATTATTTTCAGGTGTCTGCGCGGACTGAATGCCGTCAGCCGTAAAAGTCAGAAATTAATGATTAGGTATTATAGAACAACTAGCAGCGCCCGCTGGTTTAACCCGCATAAGTATCTATCCCGTGGGAATATAGGGATGAAAACTATCCTAAGTCCTTTCCCGGGACTCAAACTATCTCTATACCAAATTTCATCTAAATCGGTTCAGCGGTTTAAGCGTGAAGAGGTAAGAGACAGACAGACACACTTTCACATTAATAATAATAGTAAGTATGGATTCGGCGGACTTTTACCGGTAAGACTTGCTAAGTCTTAGGATTTACTGGTAAATACTAAGATTTACCGCAGTTCGGGCTTTTACAGTACCTAACATATCTATATGTCGCAACCGGTCATTCGTTTGACTATGCGGAACGCCAGCGCCATCTGGCGGTGCTTGACAGAGTCTAGCCTGAGTTCGTGTGGGGTCGACGACAGCGCGACAGAACGATTAGAGCCCTCTTGGACATCGGACATCAAACGAACAACATGCGCTCAGAAACTGTCCCGCGTTCCGTATCTGGTTGTATTGTATCGTGTACCTATAGTGTGTGATTTGCTAGTGTGATTAAATTGTTCGTGAAATTATAATCTGATTTGAACTGCAAACCGTTTTTCTATTGCGCAATACCCAACACATACCCATAGTTCACCCACAGTAGTTTAAATATGGCTGATAATAACGAGACACACATGCCTTCTCCGTTATCAGGCGTGGGATTCGTGTTGGTTTATGCGCAAAATCAGAAAGTAACCGCGCGTTGACATTTGAAAAACAAAGTGCAAACATGCGAATGCTTATTAAATAATCGTGTGGATCTGATCGAGTTGAACCCAGATAAACCAGATACGGATGCGCGATCGTAGTGCATGTTGTTTTGGGCATAGGCTGTATGCAGAATACGTGACGCGCGTATATACGCGCGTAACGTAATGCGCGTATAAACAGGGCGGTAGGTGATATCACCTACCGCCCTGTTTGAAAAAAAAAAAAGGAAGCGGGTCCCGAACCGGCGTTTGAGTTCGTCGTATCCCATTCCCGTAATTAGAACACGCGGTAGGACGCGTGTGCAAACGTGTCAGCACACAGTACGACAGCTGATTTTTGTTTAACTGAAAATTCACTGCACGGTGAACAAAGGAGCAGCATCAACGTGGCTATTGTAAATAGCATACCAAGGACGTGGCGTGGAGCTACCAGCGACGTGGAGTGACTGAATCGAGCCAAGCAGCCCCAGCGAAGCCCTTCGTGTGCTGCAAGTAGGAAACCAGGACATATCGCGGCCGGGCGCACGAGCAGTGGCGGCCAATCATTGCAAGCGGATGGTGGAGCACGAGCTTCAACTGCTGCAAGCAGCAACGGCGAGTGGATGTTTGCGTCGTACAACTACCCCCAGACACGTTAGAAAATACAGGTGAGCTGTATTGTTTTGTTTACGATTGTGGTGCTGAATGCTTGTTAGTAAAGGAGAGGTTAAGTGGCAAACGTGTTAATAACGTTGTTGTGTTGACTAGTATTGGTCAAACACGTGTATTCAGCACAGAATAATTCTTATGTAGTGTAACGATTAGCGAGCAAAAATTGGGATTTTATTACATTTCTACCCGACCCGACATTTACTTGCAAAGTAATATTATGATAATATGTGATCTACTCGTAAGTAGATACAGTTCCTGACTAATTATTACCAAGGTTTTGAGGAATCTTTTGTTATCGATGATTGTTATTGTTTTTGTTCATGCGTTTCGATAACAATGTGGTCAGAATTGTCCTAGTGGAACAGGCACTGCTGTTGGTTTTTTTGGTTACAGGTTAACACACAAGGACGTGTACAAGCGGGATGGCAGCGTTGGACGGTGCTGCACTCTTTGGATCTCCTGTGCGAGTAATCGCTGAGCAAGGACGGTGCTTTTCGTGCAAGAAGTTTCACGACTTCTGCCAAGGAGGCGGTGGCAGCAAGTGGATGTCTGTGCTATTAGACCAGTTGCAGATCGATCTATTGTCTACCGAATCTGGTGAGCTGTTTTCATTTTGTTTTTACTCTGGTACTGAGTGCTTTCCTGGTAAACAATATCAAAAATGGTTACAATGTTAGGTATAGCCCAGTCTAGTTTACAATGCATTTTTTTAAATACGCTCACGATAAGTTAAGAATGATGCCAGTAGGTTATGTACCAGTCGAAGTAGATGGTGATCACAGTGGTGATAAGCAAGCCTAAGTAGTGGTAACCACGCGAGTAGGGGTTCTCTATCGGCCGTAGTAAGGTTGTGTGTAGTCACAGGGGTGATGCACATGGATCCATGCGATGGATGTGTGATAGCAATGCGATTGCTGGTCGGCTAAGAGAGCCGTGGCGTTAGAGTGGTTTACTCGTGTGTGGGTTCCCAGGTGCCTAAGGCTATTAGTTGAAAAAGTTCATTGTTAATGTGGATAACGATGGTACATGGCTCTGGTTGATGAATTTCGCTTTGATTAGATAATCGAAGTTTGTTTACATGGCTCTGGTTGATGTTTTTTTTTTGCTACGATTGATTAAAGTTTGATTACATGGCTCTGGTAGAATCAAGTACGCTTATGTGGCTAAGGCACATGCTATGGCACAGGCCAAGGGATCAGAGTATTACTGAAGAATTTGGGGAATGTCAAGTAATAGTCTTGTTGATGAAACAGAGCAGAAATTAAGTTGTGTGTGTTGTATGGGGTTTCGTGAGAAACCATGAAGGTCAGGAGTGACCGAGCTATGTGATACTTTGCGGATACGTTTTTTTACAGATTAACACACGAGGACGTGTGCAAGCAGGATGGCCGTGTCGCAACCGGTCATTCGTTTGACTATGCGGAACGCCAGCGCCATCTGGCGGTGCTTGACAGAGTCTAGCCTGAGTTCGTGTGGGGTCGACGACAGCGCGACAGAACGATTGGAGCCCTCTTGGACATCGGACATCAAACGAACAACATGCGCTCAGAAACTGTCCCGCGTTCCGTATCTGGTTGTATTGTATCGTGTACCTATAGTGTGTGATTTGCTAGTGTGATTAAATTGTTCGTGAAATTATAATCTGATTTGAACTGCAAACCGTTTTTCTATTGCGCAATACCCAACACATACCCATAGTTCGCCCACAGTAGTTTAAATATGGCTGATAATAACGAGACACACATGCCTTCTCCGTTATATACATAGGTAACACAAGTCGGGTTAGTTACCATTTATAACAGACTCAAGAACGGCTGGACCGATTTTGATGATCTTTGATTTGTCTCCGCCGCGAATAGCAGAATAACTAGGTATTATTATTATTATTTAATTTTATTTCGGAATAACATTAATTACATCTATGTTAGTAAAATTATCAATTATTTATTCATTAATTATTATCACGTAATGTTTACAAATTTGCGCTATTTAATATTATAAAGAGCACCTCCAGAACCGTGGACGGTATTCCAGTGCCTCACAACCGGGCAATCAACACTTCCCAATATGGTATTCAGAAGGCTATTGATGCTGCCTCGCACGCGGCGCATCAGGGAGGCCCACTCTTTAAAACATGGGAATAATTCACGAAAAAAATAATAATAAAGATAATTTTTTTCTCATACCCACATTCATTTTTATTGAATCTGAGTCGTCGCCGGGTCAGCTAGTATATAAATAAAACAAAGTCAGGTTAGTTATACCCATGTTACGTTAGTTATACCCATGTTACGCCATTTGTAACTCAAGACGGCTGGATCGATTTTTATGATCTTTGATTTTTTGTATTTGTCTCTGCCCCGAATAGCAGAAAAACTGAAATCATGCGATTCACGTGGGTTCCTTATGTAGGGTTCCCAACCCTCCCGAATTGCCCGGGAGACTCCGTTAATAATGGCTAACCTCCCGACCTCCCGGGGTGCAATAATTTCTCCGGTTTTTCTAAAATTATATGCATCCGTCGCAACTCGTGACGTTGTTCTTTCCACTCCTGTCTCATGCTTCTTGCGAACACGTATTCAGCATGATGGAACAAGTAGGATGGAGCAAGGAAAGAAACCAAATGAATATTTCTTTAGTAAAAGCAGAGTTACAAATACTACTTTTATGATTTTGTGGTAAAAAACAGTCAAATATTAGATGCTGCTCGAAAGCAAAGAACCTAAATATACCTAAATTTAATAACTAATAAATAATTGAGATGTTCTTTCAACACCCACTCGATTTTTTCATGTAAGTAATAACGTTTATGATTTTGTGGTAAAAAAACCGTCAATTAGATGCTGCTCGAAAGCAAAGTAGGTACCTAAATATAAATTAAACAATAATAAATGATTGATATTTTCTTTCAACTTCGCTCCCTACTCGATTTTTTTTAATTCTCCCGGGTTGGTCTTTCCGAGAGTTGGCAACGCTACTTATGAGGTCTAGGGTGCACTAAGAAAAGGTTTTTCGAAATTCCACCCCTAAGAGGGTGAATGGGGGGAGGGTGAAATTTCACGCGGACGAAGTCGCGGGCAGAAGCTAGTATTCTATAAATTAATATCAATACGTACTGGTGATATCCGCCTGTCCGGGGTAGGGCTCCTTCAGCAGACACTGCGAGGCTGCGAAGAACTGCAGCGCGGCCGCCACCGTCGCGCTCGCTGTACCTGCGCCCAAGCACCCGCCCATCGTGTAGGTCATCCTTGTTTGAAATAACAACTCAAATTATTTATTTAATACAGCAAGTTATCCATTAATACTAAATTAAGATACATCTTTCACTCTGTCTTCAGCCATTGTAATGCATTCATCAACAAACAAGTACAATCCAGGGTTGGTCTCTACGAGCGCTTGTTACACAATATATGTAGTTATTGCATCCCGCAATGTGAACGTATGTGGTAGGTTTATAAAGATATATATGATCCTCGTGGACTGTGTCGCGCAGGCGCGGATCTAGGTTTTCCATTAAGATGCAAATTATTATAATTATGAATTTTCAAGCCGTGAAAGCCTTCTAAAGAAAACCTTCAAAACCTATTTTCCGAAGCATGGGCCTCCTTTTCGATGATGACTACTATTTATTCGTATAGGTAAAGGTTATATTTTGTGTCTAATTTAAAGTATTAGATTTAGTTTCACCGAAAGAAGCCCAGGGCCCCAGGCCCCAGGGGGCTGCAACTGCACACGTTGCTTCAGCTACTTGATCAAAGAACAAACATCCACTCTCAGAGACAGTTAAATCCTCCTGCGCCTGTAATACATTTGTCCGTATACCGCGCTGTAAGTATTGCTATTGTATTTTTTCTGCGCAGTAGCGTAGTACTTACCTAGGTACCAGCGAACTAAAACGCCCGCGCTGAAACGACCTGTAAAAGGATTATTTGCGCCTTTTTCATGAGCTGTTTTGTGCTCCAATTTATTTATAAACAGACGAATTTGAAGAATATTAGTGGCATTTATTGGCGTCTTTGAATTACTTGACATCCAATTTAAATAAATTTGGTGTAGGTACCTAGTTACTTTGTCCCATAAATATAGGTATTCACTCACTCATACATAACGGATGTAAAAAGACACAACGAAGCCGAGAGTCACTTGTACTTTGCGTCATTGTAATCATTTTTTTTGTACTGGACCATAGGTACCTGGGATTCCTGGGAACCTACTGGTTAAAGTTCTCCAAACCGTATTTCGGCCGGCGGCCAATCTCAACGGAGAGACCAAGTGTGATCGCAGACACAGGTGCACTCCTCCCTCTTCCCTCACTTTCATAGTCCGATGGGACGGCAATCCGACACGACTGGAGAGAGATCAGGCGCAGGACCAACGGCGTAACGTGCCTTCCGAGCCACGGGGGTATCACACCGCCAACTTCCAAACTCCGTGCTGTTACTAAGAAACTCCTAAGTCCTAATGGAAAAACTTACGCGGTGTCCTACGTAAGCGACGAATACGACGCGACGCGACGCTGCGAACGCGACGAACGCGATCAACTCAACGGCATACCCTGCTTGCGTCCTATATGACAGTCTGCGGCGAGACGCGACGCGACGTAGCGCGTACTTGTTTTGAGAGCGACCAGACGCGACACCACGAACTACATATGAACTTTCCGTCTGTTCCCGTTGTCCCCATTCGGAACTCAATAAAAATAATTAAAATGTATTCCCGTTGTCCCCATCGACGGTTTCCTGTTAAAATTGTACTGTACTTCTCCATGATTCGAGAAGTAATGACCAAAATCACGTAGGACATTTGTCGCGTGTAGCATCGCGTCGCATTACGTCGCGTTGTGTTGCGTCGCGTCGCGTCGTATTCGTCGCTCACGCAGGACACCGCCTTAATAACACTTTGCCCGACCCGGGATTCGAACCCAGGACCCCATGCTCAGCAGCCGCGCTTGCGACCACGAGACCAACGGGGTAGTTCTGGTTACGGAGTTATTGAAGGTCAATATTCTAAATTGTGCCACAAAACACAAAGGTACAGAAGTCAATCTACATACAAAGTGCGCTCGAGCCACGCACACATAGACACCGCTCACGGACACAATATCTCGGAACGGTTGGGACCAGTGCGAGCGCGAGTGCCATCCGCTTGAGACACGCGTCTATGAAGTGCAAAAATGGAGCAACAAAAAAAAAGTTATTATAACTGTTCAGTGGACGGTTGCTTAAATTCATAGATATTCAACATTAAACGGTGAAGTGTCGTTTTTTAAGTTACCAGTTGTTTCAGAGAGGTAAGTAGGTATTTGTTTGTATTACGATGGTTCGTTTTAACGTAACACAGAATAGTTAGGTAAGCGCCCCGGCCCCTGGCTCCGCGCCGTAAAAGCGAACATGACTTGTAATATTTTTAAAATTTATATTAGGTTATTTATTGTAGTACCTATAAGATAAAAAATACGCTCCTTTTCCTCATTATAAACAGTTAAGATAGAACTGCTCGGTGAGCCGGCCGCCCGCGTAGGCGCCGCCGCCGGTCATAACTATAAGAGTTGATATTTTTTTGATCATGGCGCATCATATTGTACACTATGCTTGTATATTGCTTGTATTTTAAGAATAAACAGTGTAGCAATTGTAGATAGGCCAATAAATAAATAAATATGTTGTAAGGTGGCTATCTAAGCTCGATTTATATAACAGTTTCCTATTTTGAATCAGTATAAGCGAAGTAACTTTTTTGTAAGGTAAATTCACGCCACCAAATATTACGTACATTGAAAACATGTTTTTTTTTGTTTGTGTAGATATTGTGTTCTTTTTAGTGCCATTTGACAGTTTTAGGTCTAAAACGGATAGGGCAAAATAATGTGTGTAAATAGGGTAGTCACAACTAGATACGAGTGCCATTACCACGATAGTTTTTTGTGCATAAGCCAAAGTTGACAACCCTAGCGCGACCGCCGAGCGTAGGTATGAAAAGTGAAGTACATACATGTGATTGAGTTCTGTATCTGTACTTGTATTTTGTGCATATAATGAAGTGTTTTTACGAAAACAAGTATTTAATGTTACAAGTACCTATGTATAACATATAACATAATTTTAAATACCCCCACGACCCCTGTACCGTTGCAAGCACACATAAGCACAATATTGTGCGTGTGTTACATTGCACACTACCGCAAACAGCATATTTTCACACCAAAAATAAAAGTCGTTTCCCAGCAATTATTTTTCTGCAATATTACTAGTTTGATGTACAGAATGCGTAGTTTACGGCTATGCGATGTGTCCACGGATATCGATGTGTCTATATTTATAACCAACATACACGAGTGAATGAATACCTATACGTATACCTAAACAGTAAAAACAAAGATCAACTCTAATCAATTAAAAGTCTGCTTTTTGTTTGTAAAATGTTCAGTACTGAAAGTGCGTATGAAACACCTACTCACCCACTTTCGCGAGATAACGTCGTCAGTCGATGCCCCCATACCATGAATGACAGCAATAAACGTTAATTAGACAATTGTAAAGTATTTTCTCGAAAACTGAAAAATATACACGACTCCTCTGAATGATGAATACCAGTTGTTTTATCAACTTGCCTTCTCAACATCTCGTCAGCTGCTCTCGTCAGAAACTGACCTCGAGTCCAATATAGATAGTGCCATCCACGAAGACGCGCCCCACTCTTCTTACTACTCCTTAATGGTCATCGCTAGCACAGAATACTTAAAGGACTACTACGTACAGAAAGGCCACTCCCTTCCCCGCACTAACATCAGTTACCGCACCTCACCCCGCACTTCGGCGTGTTCGTCGCAGTTCTTTAACAAGAGCGCTCGCAAACACAAGTACCTCACGCACACATTCATACGTATACAAACGTCATTTTTTAATGTAGTAGTAGTAGGTAATTATTTTGCGAGCGTTGTATGGAGTGTCCGGGGTGTGTCGCTAGTTAACTCCGCTAGTGTTTTAGTTTTTTGATACACACTAATTACCCACTAATAAGTAATTACTGTGTATCGACAAAACTCAAACACTAGCGGAATGTTGCACACTTGTACTGTAAGCGATTAGGAAGAAGAGTGGGGCGCGTCTTCGTGGATGGCGCTATCTGTACACACTAATTACCCACTAATAAGTAAATACTGTGTAACAACAAAACTAAAACAATATCGGAATGTTGCACACTTGTACCACAAAATACAGAGAGTACAGAAGTCAATCACATGTATGTACTTCACTTTTCATACCTACACTCGGCGGTCGCGCTAGGGTTGTCAACTTTGGCTTATGCACAAAAAACCATCGTGGTAGTGGCACTCGTATAGATCTAGTTGTGACTACCCTATTTACACAATTTATTTTGCCCTATCCGTTTTAGACCTAAACCTATCAAAATGACACTAAAAACAACACAATATCTACACAAACAAAAAATCATGTTTTCAACTTAGGTACGTAATATTTGGTGGCGTGAATTTACCTTACAAACAAGTTAAGTACTTCGTTTATACTGATTCAAAATAGGAAACTGTTAAATAAATTGAGCTTAGATAGCCACATTACAACATATTCTTGCTACGATCTGATGATCACAAAAAAATATCAACTCTTATTAATAGTTGTGATCGGCGGCGGCGGCTACGCCGGGTGGCCGGCTTGCCGAACATTTATGAGGAGGAATATGAGCGTATTTATGCGTGTATTTATACCTAATATAATTTTTTTAAATATTATAAATTTACAAGGCCACAGTCAGGTTCGCTTTTACGGCGCGGGGCCGACGACGGCCGGGGCGCTTCCTACCTACCTAACTATTCTATGTTACGTTAAAACGAACCATCGAAATACAAGCAAATAATAATATCTACTTACCTCTCTGAAACAACTGGTAGCTTAAAAAACGAGACTTCACCGTTTAATGTTGAATTTAAGAAACCGTCCACTGAACAGTTATAATAACTTTATTTTTAGATGGAAACAACCGACTTCCAAAAAACCGGCCAATTGCGAGTCGGACTCGCCTATGAAGGGTTCCGTAGCAGCAAGTAACATAATATAAAAGTTCTTGTAGTTCGTTGTAACTTTGTGAAAGGTAAATTGCGGTTTTCGATTTATGACGTATTAAAAAAAAACTACTTACTAGATCTCGTTCAAACCAATTTTCGGTGGAAGTTTACATGGTAATGTACATTATATATTTTTTTTAATTTTATCATTCTCTTATTTTAGAAGTTAGAGGGGGGGGGGGGGGGGACACACACATTTTACCACTTTGGAAGTGTCTCTCGCGCAAACTATTCAGTTCAGAAAAAAATGATATTAGAAACCTCAATATCATTTTTGAAGACCTATCCATAGATACCCCACACGTACAGGTTTGATGAAAAAAAATTTTTGGAGTTTCAGTTGTAAGTATGGGGAACCCCAAAATTTATTGTTTTTTTTCTATTTTTGTGTGAAAATCTTACTGCGGTTTACAGAATACATCTACTTACCAAGTTTCAACAGTATAGTTCTTATAGTTTCGGAAAAAAGTGGCTGTGACATACGGACGGACGGACAGACAGACAGACAGACATGACGAATCCATAAGGGTTCCGTTTTTTGCCATTTGGCTACGGAACCCTAAAAACACTACTTACCTACCAACAAAGTGAAAAATAACTTTAATTTCGGAAGTCGGTGTCTTTGGATCTGTATTTTAGTATTTTGCCACCAACTTCCAAAATTACCTAGTTATTTTTCACTTTGTAATGTTTTTTTTTGGAAGTCGGTTGTTTTTTTTTTGTAAAAAGTTATTATTTTTCACTTTTTTATAGTGGGTCAGTTTGTAAGTAATTTGTCTAAGTTACAATTGCTTTTCCCGATGCAGGAGTTCTCCTAGTAAGAACCAGGAGAACTGGAGCAGACTCAGAAGCCACCATCAGCTCTACTTCACCATACCTACGACGAGCATAAATTGCTTAGGAACACATTAAAGTACTTAATCGAATCGCAACCCTTGAAATACTTATTATTGAGTAAGTAGTTCCGGTGGCCATCTGTGGTCTTCATCATTAGTTCCACTTCGCCAAATGGCGCTTTCCGGAGCAAATGCACAAGTTTCCATAAAAAATAAGAAGAAAGAAAGAAAGAAAATACGTTTATTTGCGGTGAAAATGACGCAAAAAGAACATAAACACAAAAAATAAAATAAAAAGGTAGGGGGAAACATGCGTCACATCCACGCAAAACGGCTATCGCTCAGCATTATGCCCAAATCGCTATAGGTGTGCCTATAAAATTTGAATTTGAGGATTCCCCTCGATTTCCATAGGATTCCCTCATCAGATTCCGACTTGGTGACAATGGGACCTCGAAAGCATACGCTTTCAAACAAAGAAAGAATTTTCATAATAGGTCCACAATTGACAAAGAAATCGGTGAACATAATTATGTACTTACATAAAAAGAACATACCAAGTCGAACATATAACCTCCTCCTTTTTGGAAGGCCTCTTGACCACAAAAACAGTTCTCGAGCACAGACGACGCGACCGACGTAGACCACGTGCTGTTCCTTATCATATTCAATACCTACTCTAAGTATTCACTGACACTACCATAAGACGGTAAATAAGCAATTAATTAGGTAAAATGAATATACACAACCTGTGCAAAGTCTACCGCGCGGCGCGCCACACCTGAGGACTGAATGATCGTACATATCGACAATTGCTTTTAAAACATCTTGAAAAACCGCAAAGAGTAAATATTAATTCGACATGTTTGTTTTATTTTTTCAATATTCTGTGTAACTACATAAATTCGCCGATTAAGTAGTTACGGAAGATAACGAACGATTGTGACGTTGTCCTCCCGGGTTCAATGATCCCTTGATGATGATGTCGTCAGTAGAATTGTGTGAATTTGTTTGTATTATAACCTACTTTACATCAAATCATTGTCATTTACTTGCAGCGTAAGTAGCGTTGGTAATACAGAAACGATTCAACTTTCTACCTAAGTACTTGCGTGAAAAAAAACTCTTGAAAAAGATATGACCAGCGAGGTCACCACAAATCTAAAAAAGTTCCGTACAAAGTGCGATGGGCAAAGTACTATAGACCCCGTCCCCTATTTTTTTGATCCAAGACATTATTTTTAACCGACTTAAAAAAAGGAGGTTCTGCATTCGACCCGTACCTATGTATGTATGTTTGTATGTCCGCGATTTTCTCAAAAACTAATGAACCAATTTTGATAATTCTTTCACTAATGTGATCTACATATTTTCAGGAAGGTTTTAGTATATAATACATTAGGTAATTATTTTTATGTACGTAGATATATGTATACATATATGTACTGCAACTCCGGCATTTCTATGCGAATTTTGATAATTCTTCTAGTCAATACTTCAATTCTTCAATGTACTAGTGTTAATTGAATTTGTGTGGGGTAGGAACAACTAAAAAGTGATGAAAAATAAAAACTTTTTACAAATAAAACAACAGACTTCAAAAAAAAACACTACAAAATGATAAATTACTTTAATTTCGGAAGTCGGTGTCGTTGATTCCGCATTTTCGTTTTTTGACACCGACTTCCGAAATTAAGTTATTTATCATTTTGTAGTGTTTTTTTTTTGAAGTCGGTTGTTTTTTTTGTAAAAATGTTTTTTGTCATGTTTTTCGCTACGGGCTACAAAACAACAAACCGTTTGTTTCAAGACTTAAATATATGCGGTTTCCTGAAATAAATCATCTTTCAGTTTCATTTACTTATCTAACGAAAATAACACTGGTCTACAAAAAAAAAAAAAAAAAATTCTCTCCTTCAAATGTTATGCAGTTATCATGACCGATACAATAATACTGAATATATTTATAGCATTTAAAGTCATCTATCACGTATATATTTTTTGGGATGGAATATTTTAATAGAACAATTTTTTAACATGAAATTTTAATCATTAATTTAATTACTTAAATAATGTTCGATGTACACTATCACAAAACTATATCATTACTAGTTATTAATCACATTTTACTTAGTAGTTTTTTTCCTTTTCATATTTTCTAATGGAGTTTCCCGACAAATCGATCAACAAAAATCTGCAAGCATTGCTTCGGACCATTTCCCGTTGTACCGCCTCTCTATGTGCAAAATATCTTGATGAAATCTCTCACCCCCGTGCTTATCAGATACTGCTCCGAGATTTGGTGGGAAAAAATCTATGTGAGAGTTCAAAAAATGAATTTTAAGAGACAGGATACATTTTAGGGCCTTTTAGGAATCAAGAAGTTCTTGTATGATTTCCTGATAGTTTTCATTTTTTTTTTCAGACAATATCTCTCTTTCTATCAGTGCACGCCGTTTTTTTGTGAGCAAATACAATCTCAACCGATTAAAGTTGCGCGAGAATGACAGTAAAACAATCTCAAAATTTTTAAATAGGTAATTAAAATCAACTTTAAAAAAAAAAGTATACGTGATAGCACAAAATAAAAAGCAGATATAGATTTAGAATGCTAAACTCTTTATACGGATTATACTTTTATTGAAAGGAGGATTTCGTTGCAGACCAGTGTAATTATGGATGCATGTTTTCTATTTTTCGTCGCAATAAAAGAGATAAAACTTGCGTTTTATCTCTTTTATTATCTAAATTGGAAATACCTAATTATTAATCGGGAAATTATTATTAGATAATTGCCAACTGATATACTTAATAGGTGTGCAACATAAAGCAACAAAACATCACGCCTATATTCCAAGAAGGAGTAGGTAGAAGCGTGTGGAACAATCACATTTCGCAATATGTTATATTTCGCGATGTAATCAGCTATTCTCACAGATATAGATAGACCTAGATAACGCAAGTATCACGAACTGTATGAAAACTAAGCGTGCCACTTTTTGACTACCTACTACGACGTCACAAGCTAGCGCTCTCTCGCTCACGCTCACCCAGCCACGCAGGACTGAGCGCGAAAGTGGCGGCTTATGATTTTCGAACGTAAGCTGGTGCGGTTTTTGGCACGCGAAGTAGTTGCTCTTGCGTTATCTGTGGCTATTCTATTCATTTTACCTACATACGATTTTTACTTATTTTTTAATAAATTAAATTTATTTTGTAGGTACTACAGTTGTACCATTACATTTACTTCTTTTCCCTGATAACCCCATAATTTTGATGGTCGTCGCCATAGTAAAGAATTATCAGTAACCATTGATGTATAAAATTGTATACATCAATGTCAGTAACCTAAGACTTTTTAAATGAGATATGTCTCAGTAAGTCTCTTGACTAAGTTTTGAATCCGGGTTGTAGGTACACAATCTCTGCATAGGTGTACCTACAGGGTATACAAGCGTGAATATTTTATTCCATGGAAAATTAAATACAATATGAAGTAGGTACTTCATATTGTATTTAATTGGTTTTTACTTAGTAGGTACTAAGTAAAAACCAATACGATTTTCACTTATCACACTAATATTATAAAAGCGAAAGTTTGTGAGTGTGTGTGTGTGTGTCGCAGGGTGCGGGCGGCAGTACGCTGCAACCTTTTCGTACGAGGAAGTCGTGTCGCTCTCTGTCTCTGTCGCAAGGAGGGAACGAATGCTCAAGGTTATTTGGTCGGGGTACCGCCTTAACTTTGCCTTGAGTAAACTATTGTCCCAATATATCGACATGGGTTACGGTTAGTTTACCAACTGCAAATAAATGTGTAAGTATTAAAGAAAAAAAAATCGGTTTTCTGTAAAGTCGGTTTACTGACAATAGTTGAACGTGACAACGTCATAAGAAAATACTGATGGAATGGTTTCATTTTTCAAAAGATTTTATATATTTGTTTGATAGATATTTTGTATGGAAATAGAGAAGGAGGTAAATGGAAATCTCAATTGAATTGATCAAGTTAAGTACATTTATTTGTACGCATAAATACAATTATGTAAATTTTTTGAAGTGTAAACTTCTTTAGCGGCGTTGCACACTTTTTTGTAATGGGTACAAAATGTTAAACTCGCGTCCCATCGCGTCAGGACACGTGACCGTCAGGAGAGACTACTACGGCGGCGCCAACCGAAGTGAACCAAGTGACACACGACAATGGATGGATGGATGGATGGATGGATGTATGGATGGGTGTGGGTGTGGGTGTGGGCGTGGGCGTGGGCGTGGGTGTGGGTGTGGGTGTGAGTGTGGGTGTGGGTGTGGGTGTAGGTGTGGGTGTGGGTGTGGGTGTTGGTGTGGGTGTGGGTGTGGGTGTGGGTGTGGTGTGGGTGTGGGTGTGGGTGTGGGTGTGGGTGTGGGTGTTGGTGTGGGTGTGGGTGTGGGTGTGGGTGTGGGTATGGGTGTGAGTGTGGGTGTGGGTGTGGGTGTGGGTGTAGGTGTGGGTGTATGGATGGATGGATGAACAGCTGATGGCTCGACCGTCTGTGTAGTACCTACACTGCTGTGTATTCGTAAAATTCGTGTATATAGTGTTTAAAATATGGAAATTGAACAAAGTGCATAGTATTAATGAAAAAAGTGACGCAGAAATAGTGAAAAAAAAAATGAGTTATATTAATTCAATTAATAATTGATTTATTTCAACGTTAATATTCAAGTTTTCACTTCTGCCGGCACTCCCGGAGTGCAACCCGTCTTTTTTTTTTTACAATGTACATACATAGTTTTTACAAGTATGAATGTGCTTTGAGCAATTGTTTTACAACTTTTATTTACAACTTTTAAACATGTGTAATATTTAACTTCTTACAATTTGTGTTATTGTGTTGAGAATAGGACGATGATAGGAAAAGTAGGAAATCGTTGCTATAATAAACAATAAGATTGACACCACATTCACTTTTCACTGCACTTCATACTTGACGAAAACATGTAAATGTATGTATTATTGTATAGCAGCTGTCCACGCGGACGCATCGCTCACTCAAGTAGGAGAGAGACAGATGTCGAACGCTGCCGAACGCGGAGGCCGATTGTGCCTCTTTGTCGCTCGTTCCGCACTCTCGCTTGCACTTCAAGTCTTAAATGGAACGCCTCAGAGCGAGGTAACGCCGCATGAGTCATGTTTTTTCGTGCGTGCAGCCGGCTCCATCGAATTATAAGACGTTGTCACGTCAAAAATATCTTTTGTAATGTAACAACAAAACGGTTTTCGGATTTTTTCCTTTAAATGATAAATGATTTATTTCTGTAAGTAGGTTTGTACAAACAGTTTTACACGTCAATCATATTTTTCTTCGCGTCTTGAGCGGTCTAGATGTGGGTGAGGTCGGCGTTTCCTATCTGACTATTTTGAGAAGACAGGCCGAAACAAACTCAGAGGTCATAGTCTCTTTTAAAGTCATTAATTGGTTAGGCCGCGTAAATTATTCAATGATTAAAACTAACTAAGAAGCAAAGCAGAAAAAAGAAACGACCCACATAGTTCTCATATTCACAATAATTAAGTAAAGGACTCTCCAAAACTCACCCCCTAAGGGGGTGAAAAGAGGGGATGTTTTTTGTATGAAAAATCTTATTCATTGAGTTGATAAACTTGAAACTCGGCACAAATACTTATCTAAGCAAATTTTGAAATTCGGCATTTTTTGTTTTCTAAACTATCCCCTGAAGGGGGATTGGGGGGTGTCAAAATTTTAACGCGCGGTCCGATTAACCCGAAACTCAGTATTTGTACTTAAGTCCAAAAATTAAGAATAAAGTGTATCGGGGTTTTTCGAAAATCTACCCCTAACGGGGTGAAAAGGGGTAGTTAATTATACAGGGGAGGATTTTACTGCGTGGCTTGATTAACTCGAAAATTGGTATAAGTAATCTTTGAGTCAAGGAATGAACACATCTCAAACGGTTTATGGAAATTCCACTTCTGTGGGGCGAAAAGCGGGAATACAATTTATATGAAAAATCTGATTCTTTTGGTCTAGATACACTTAAAAATTGGCCCGAATACTTATTTATCTAAATAAATGATAAAGATCATAAACATACATTTTCGAAATTTTTAGAGGAAAGTACGAAATACACGCGGACGAAGTCGCGGGCAAAGTGCTATTAATATTATGTAAGTACGAGAATGTCGGATCAGGTATGTTTTGTGTCTCGTTATCATCAGCCATATTTTAACTACTGTGGGCGTACTGTGGGTAGTGTTGGGTATTGCGCAATAGAAAAACCGTTTGCAGTTCAAATCAAATTATAATATCACGAACAAATTAATCACACTAGCAAATCACACACTGTAGGTACACGACACAACTAGATACACAGTAAAATAATTATGTACAGTAACAAGGTAATTGCGAACAAATAGTAGGATTGATTGCTGTTCGTATAGTGACAGAGCCACCCAAATTAATTTTAGTAAACCGACAGGTTTGTCGGGAGCTAGAGCTCTGTCAGGAGTCGAGTGCGCTTAGTTATAAAGGGTTTGTCCCCACTACGCACTCGCCCCACAACAACTCTGTCCAATGGCGTACGGAAATACGTCATTGTGTTTACTTGATACAAAACACTAAAATGTGCTAAATCTAATAAGACTTACATTATAAAGTAATCGAACAATACAACAAGAATAATTGCCTTAAATAAACAATAGTGTAGTATAGTACTTTATGAAATACAAATAACAAATTCTGTGGACTACCCACAAATGTAATTGACAACCGTCTCCTACATGTATAAAATTCGAAGTCCTGAACTCCTGACTGACTGATATATCAACGCACAGCCTAAACCGCTAGTCCTAAATACATGAAAATTGGAGATTGTGTTCTTTGTGAAGAGTAGGTATCCACTAAGAAAGGGTTTTTCGAAATTCCACCCCTAAGAGCGTGAATGGGGGGAGGGTGAAATTTCACGCGGATGAAGTCGTGGGCAGAAGCTAGTTGTATACTTATATATAATTCATCAATGTCAATGTGTTTACGGACCATAACGCCTGATAAAACTTTCATAGCATATTTTAAAATATGAATCATGTAAAGGTAAATATTGTAGGCGCTTCTTTCTAAAGTACCGTCAAGTAAAAATAATAATATTAACTTACCTATAAGTATGAGTTGCAACAATGTCAGTAATCGACTACAGGATAATCGATCACTACGTATTATATGAAGTCGATATCGGCCAAATAATCAGCGCGTTTATCTCAAATATTTTACATATTTATTACACTAGCACTCTGCCCGCGACTTCGTTCACGTGTATTTCATATACTTTCCTCTAAAAATTCCGAAAATGTAGGTATGTTTATAATTTATTTAGGTATAAGTGTCAGTATTCGGGCCAATTTTTGAAGTTTATAGATCAAAAGAATAAGATTTTTCAAATAAACTGTGTCGTCCTTTTTCACCACAACAGGGCTCGTTTTTAAAAAGCCTTTGGTACCTACCTACGTTTACATTGTACGAATTAAAGATTTATACCCATTTTCGAGTTGATGGAAGCAAACGGTAAAATCCACCTCACTTTATTAAGCACGTTTATTTTTTTTTAATCCACCCCTTAAACATTATTAGGTTTTTTTGTGCTGAGCTTGTAGCAGGGATTTGCATGAACTATATTGCAGTGTTAAGGTTAAATTTACTCACGTAGGTACCTAGTTGTTAAGAAATTTTGTTACTATCATATTTGAGTCCTTTGTTACTTGTTATTAAATATAAATAATTATCCTTTTTCACCCAGGTAGGAGTCGATTTTTGAAAAATCCTAGATCACATCTATTTCATTTATTGTTTTAAGTATTAGTAAGTAGGCGAGTTTTGAGTTAATCCGACAGCGGGTTGATTTTTTTCTTAGCTATTATCTTTTGCACCCCCTAGAGTTAAGCAAGCCACGCAGTGAAATGCTCTTCTTAAAAAAATAATTACTTTCCCCTTTTTGCCCCATCAAGCGTCGAATTTCGAAAGACCCAATAACTTATCATTGTTTATATTCTGTCAAAAGTATTAATACCTACTGAGTTTCGAGATCGGACCGCGCGTTAAAATTCTTCCACACAAACTTTAACACCCCTAAACCCCTTTGAGGGGTAGTTTTGAAAAACTAGTATCTAGTGATAAACTTTATAACTTACATACTTAGGCAAGTATTATTGCCAAGTGTCTTAACCAAATGAATAAGATTTTTCATATAACTGTTGTCCCCGTTTTTCACCCCCACAGGGAGGGGATTTTGAAAGAATCGTTTGGGATGTGTTCATAACTTGACTCTAAGATGATGTAGGATACCAATTTTTGAGTTAATCTAGCCACGCAGTAAAATCCTCCCTTGTAAAATTAACTACTTTACTACTACGTTTTTCAAAAAAAATTCCCTAACGGGGTAAAAAGGTACCCCTTTTCACCCTGTTAGGGATTTTTTTTTTGAAAATCCCTCTTACACGTTGTTCTTTATTTTTGGTTAGTGTAAATACTGAGTTTCAAGTTAATCGGGCCACGCGTTAAAATTCTTCCATAGGTACAAATTTTGAAAACCCCAATCCCCCTTCAGGCGGTAGTTTGGAAAACAAAAAAATGACTAACTTAATAATTTACTTAGACAAAGTATTCGTGCCAAGTTTCAAGTTTATTAACTCAAGGAATAAGATTTTTCATACAAACAAAATCCCCCCTTTTCATCCCCTTAAAGGTCAATTATCCAAAGGGGTTCTTAGTGCTTCCATAATAAAAGGAAGCCGTGGTAAAAAAATTCACGTTCCTACTTCCAAGTCCTAGTAGTTTCGGCTGTGCGTTGATAATATGTTAGTCAGTCAGACAGTTTCTCCTTTTATATAATATCTAAAACCTAAAACCCGACTACTGAAAAGGATGAAACAAGTACCTTCCCGTGGTCGCATGCTACCATAGCTTTATATGTTAGTACAGCGGCGTAGTCGGGTTTAAGTTTTTTAAACTTATTTTGTATTTCATTATTTTGGGGCTTATTTCAGTAACATTAATATTTTTGAAATGTGCTAATTAAGCCCTTTTATTTGATATCCAACACGGCATGATTAAAAAAAAAATATTTTAGGTCATGACTTTATGTCCGCCAGAGGGCGCCATATTCAATTTATTGTGACGTCACATAGCCTATAACCAGCGGACGATCAAGACGCTTCCAACGATACCTCATTTGTCCTATTATGACAAGCAGTTTAGAAGTTATGAGGGAACAGATGAACATACATACATACATACATACCGGTCAAAATCATAACCCTCCTTTTTGCTTCGCCGTAGTCGGGTAAATAGATACCTACGAGTACTCCAAAATGACCGATACCACAGCTGATACTACGACTGCTGGAAGATAAAGGCCTCAAAGTATTGTGATAGTACCGCATGGCTAGATGTTTCTTATATCGTGTTAGCTAAACAGACATGTCACAATACAATCTTGTCATTCGTTTGCTGCTCCCTTTTTATTTTCTACTAGCAATCCGCCCGCGACTTCGTCCGCGCGGATTTCTGAACTTGCTTTACCCCTACGAACTTCTACACCCCCAACCGATTCATTGCCACCATCATTTTCATGCATACTTTAGCCAGGCCCCGAACATTGGACGATGACGTTCGATGTGACGCACCAGGTGCGTCATGGGCCTCCCGTGATATTTTCTTATGACTCGTCTGGGGTGTCACTGGCCATCACGGACATATACCAAACGATTTTTTTTAAATCTAGATTTAAAATGTCAGAAAAGGGGTACTTACCACAGAACAGATAAAAGGTACTTACTTACCTACTGTTAGTACGAAAAACTTCATTTCTTCGGAAACTTGAAATTTACCACCAGGCAAATAATCGTAATGATTAGCTTCATAAGACAACCCTTCCGATCCATAGCTAATGACGTCCCACCAAATTTCAAGTTTACTAACGCAAGGAATAACATTAAGCACACAAACGACTTCTCTCGTGGGTCCAGTAGTGGTCGCAAGCGCCACTGCTGGGCATGAGCCCCTGGGTTCGATTCCCGGCTCGGGTAGTGTTATAGGGTTTTCCCATCCGGAATTTGTCGGTAGCATCCCGGAGTCTGGATTCGTGCCCGGTTGATGGCAATAAGCTGAACCCTTATTAAATGGGACTTAAACATAACTGACGAAACCTACAACACCTCTGACAGACTGGATGCTATGCTATAAATATGCACTTTTCCCTTAAAGGATGATATCCTTTCTTAGTACGCAGATTTTGGTTACTTCCTCGTTCGTCTAACGACCGCAAACGAGACTGCTGAACGCGGGGTCCTTTGACTCCTGAGATGATACTGAGCTCGGGTAGATTTAAAAAAAAATCTTAGAAGCATCGTGTTTCTGTCTGTAATCCGGAGTTTGGTTTCTGCACGGTTAGTGGCAATAGGTTCGCGCCCTTTTACATGGAATTTAAAACAAAACTGGCAGATAGTGGGTGTACTTGCGCAGGTACTACACCTGCCTCCTACTTCGGGGTATATTGGTGTGTTGCCCAGTGTCTCTACGAAGAAAATGTATCTACGAGGTATATTCTCCCTGCAATGGCATGGAAGTCACTTTCTCCTTCCCGCCATGACTGACCAAGGAACAGGCCGGTAAATATGGTGACGGCGGGTGGCACGGTCCTTCTGATTTGACCATAATTTAAAATTGCCTCACGCCTTCTTCTATTATTATTGTGCTCTGTTATCTTTAGTCTGACTCACGATCAACGTTAACCTTCTCGCTTGATAAAAAAGATGGATATTCATATATACTCCTTATCAGTAGATAACATACTGTTACACCGACAAGAGAGTAGCTTGTAAGTAGGAGAGATACAATCTGTGCCTATTGCGGCACGTAATATATTGCATAATGGATGTTGTTCCCTACGTTCTGATGGACTAGATGTGTACCTAGTCCATGGTTATTTATGGTTGGTTATTCCCCGCTGTCCCCTAGTGTTAGAGGACTGCGGGGAATAACCAAGAGGGAACTGTATAGAATGTTTATTGTTCATTCATCTCTTTAAAGTGAGAGTGAACAGGCTTCTTCTGGGTAAGCTCGCTCCATCGTCGACTTTGTCTCTGTCACCTTTGACCTAGGCAAGAGTCAAGAGCAAGCCCATTTCAAATAAAAAAAAAAAAAAAAAAAAAAAAATTGTACAAACGCCAGCACATCAAGCTAATACAATCTGTCAAATTTCTTTAATAGATTTTCAACTTTATCGCTAAAGCATAAGGTTCAAGGTTGATTGGGTAAATTTGATAGTTTCGGGTAGCTTGATGTGCCGGGGTCTGTACATAGGAAGTAGGTATAAATTCGTATCACATTAAATGCCATAATTTTATTATAATGTTTACAATATGTACATGGGTATAAAATATGGATGGACCTATGTGGTACCAAGATTATAATAATAGGTATTTATACTTCATGCATAATCTTCGTGTGTCCCCGATAGAGTTGTGCACTGAAACGCGAAGGAAGCTTCAGGCCTTATTTATTGTAACTGTAAACAAAAAATAGTCAAAATCAAAATTGACGTACATACTAGGAGAAGTAGTTTATCATCATGTATTAACAAATCACCGCACCTCGCGCTACTCGCTAATAACTGTTTGTCAGCATCAGTAGCATCGCTTTAGATGCTTTAGGCCCGGAATCCGGGAGATGTGCGAAGCGGAGAGGAGAAGAGATGCTTAACATCTAGGGTGGGTCCACCGAAGCTGTGCGGAAGTGCGTACTGGCTAGACCAAGCAGAGATATACAGTACTGGTGAGAGAGGCGCGGATGTGACAGGCGGGTTGTGCGGCCCTGGGGAGCTAGCGGTGCCGCTGTGCGACCCTGGGGAGTTCCAATCAATCTGTTCCCAGCACATCTCTCCTCCCGTCTCAGCTCCGCTCGGCTGGAGTCGGGCCCGCGGGTCCGGCACGGTGGCACATCAACATTGCGCCACTGTCCGGTGATCATCACTCGGACTATTACAAGTTTATTTATTTACAACAGACGCAAGGTTGACATTTATTTATCCGTGAGAACTACGTTTTTAATTTATACTAAATCAAAATCACAACTACGAGCGAACCTTGAGAGTGCTGGTTGATTGGTAGCAGAAGATGCCACAACCAAACAATAGTGAATGCGTGTGGAAGCCAGTTAACCGTATATAAAACAGAACGGTTATGAAAATTAAGAAAAATAACTGCACGGCGCAGATAGAGACCAAAAACCAATATTATGTTGTCACTGTCAGCACCATCCAGTCATATTTATTTTAACAGACGGTTTACTGGGTAATGATCATGAAATGAAATAGATATAAGCACAATGTGGGCATACCGTACGATTCAATGTCCTCTTGATCAAAGCTTGAGTAAGACTCAGGAAAAATTTTAAATAAATACATTCAATTAGGATTAACTCTATGTACTTAATTACATAATAATAAGATTATAAAACTTTCAATAGCACCGGTATTTTGTACAGATCGGATGTACTACTGAACAGTTGGCCTCGCGCCGTACGGACGC
Organism: Amphipoea lucens; assembly: GCA_947508005.1. Lineage (NCBI taxonomy): Eukaryota > Metazoa > Arthropoda > Insecta > Lepidoptera > Noctuidae > Amphipoea > Amphipoea lucens. The sequence goes on along the minus strand of OX382358.1, from coordinate 796,405 downwards.
GGCGTCACTGGGCGACGCAGTTGTCGCTGTAACTGCTGACGCGAGGTCCCCCGGGCGCTGTACTTTTTGTACTTTGTACTCCTTTTTCAGTTAACGGCATCATACTCTCGCCTTTTCTGTTTAAACAGTTTTATTCGCATTATTAATATATTCTATCTATTCTTAAAGTTGGGTTTAACTACGATGTCACTACGCTGATATCTAAATCTACATAAAACCGTCAGACACAAATTCATGACATCTAAGTTATAGTAAGTTAGGTATCTGTGTTTACCAAAAACTGCTAGAAAAACTACAAATTATTTTAAACACTTTCGTTTCAATTCTACCTAACTTGTCTCAGACAACGGAACAACGGAGCCACGACTATTTGTCACATTACTTGAGATCTCAACGTAACGCGGTGTGTGGGTGTCCCTTACATATTTGTGTCGTGTTAAGTGTCGTTTTGTTCCTCACATCAGCGCGCAGGCGCGGACAGTCCGTTCAGAGTGATCTACCTCTGACACCAGCAACCTAACAGCAACCTTATAATAACGAGAACAAACGACGTGCCTGAATTCGTGGCGAAGGATCTGCACAAGCTGCCTCCCGGCACGTTCGACCACGTAGACGTCACCAGGCTGCTGAAGGACATTACAGTCCTGAAGCAAAGCCAGGCCGAGATGCAGCATAAGCTGGAGGTGTCTATCTACAACACCATCAGTGATCTACGGGCAGAAGTAGTGCGCTTGCGCAACGGAATTTCTGCAAGTAGGTCACCTACCGACGCCGCAAATGTGAACACGCGTCGCGGGGCACAAAACGCTTCCATCTGCAGTTTCGGGTTGGCGGGCTCGAATGCGTCACCAATTGCCGAGAATGCATACGTTGCAACGCGTGCCGGGCCGTCCCTGCCTGGACACAGGTGGAGATAACGACGGGTGTAGGTTCGTCGACCCCTAAACGAGCTTACGCAGCAATAGTAACCGCTAACAAGCCTCCTGTGTCGCAAAACTCGCAGGTAAAACTAAAAGGGGGTAAACGGAGCCGGTCGAAACCCAACAAGGTTTTGAAAAGGCAGGATCCAGAGGACACGTGCGACAAGGATGGTTTCATCAAAGTGAAGAAGAAGAAGAAGCCTCTTTGTCGGAACCAGTGCGGCACCGCGCTGGCAGGACCCAACATGCTGCTGCGTCCAGCAATCCCGACGACGCAGCTGTACGTGTTCACACTACACCACACCACGAAGGTTGAGGAGATCGTGGAGTACATGCGTGTGAAGACCAACTGGACTTTGAGGGTCGAGAAGTTGGAGTCGCGTTACAACACGAACTTCAAATCGTTCGTGGTGCGTTTTCCGACACATCATTTCGAGAAGTTCTTCAAGGAAGAGTTCTAGCCGAAGGGTTTTGTGTACCGCCGGTTTCGTGGCCGACTACATGACACCAGTCAGCGAAACACGACGCAGACACTTCGTGTTTAGTTAGTTTTTTAGTGTAATTATAATGTTGTATGTTTTTATAGTATTTTTAAGTTATATTAATATTGTATTGTATGTGTTTTATATGTGCCTTGACGCCTGAAATAAATGGATAAATAAAATAAAGATCACAATGATTTCGGCAGACCTGTCAGTGGCAGCAACCCAACAGCTATCTTATTAATATGGGAATAAAGAACACCGTGATGTTGACAGTGATGCAAAATCAGAAGTAAAATAACTTTGAAAGGACTGTAGGCTGTAGGTTCGCCACGCGGGCCACGCCTGGAGATCGAGGAGGTTACATAAACGATATGTGGATGGCTTTAATACATGGAGCACATGCATGCATGATGCATTTTAGACATGTTATTTTAGGGATCCCTTCTTTTCGCATAATGTTCTTTTTCCTAATAGGTATAAGTACTTTGGCATAACTATTTTGATAAGTACCTATAATTTGTTTTGCCATAATAATACTTTCCCATATTTTTTTGGCATACAGTTTCTGTTAGCATAATTATCTTGAAGGCTAATTTGTTTTGGCATAAATTTAATTCGCATAATACTAAACGCCGTCGGGGGCACCCCGAGGTTTGGTTTGGTTTGGTTCCTTTAAACCCTGCAGACAGAAACGGGGTTCCGTCAACCTGATGTCATTACAAATAAAACGAGCATGCAAAATGTGTGTTTTAGAATGTTATGCTTAATCATTATACTGATTAGAAAAATTATGCCTAAAAAAATTATGTGTAAGCTGCAACGACTATACAGTTACACGCCAAAAGGGAGAATGTGCCCGGAACCAAAAAAATTTGTTTGTAACAGTTTACTTACCTACGTTCTATGCAAATAAACATTTTCAATGTTGTTACTGCTGAATGGACATGCAGGGTAATTGCGTAACACACTATCAGTAGCAATGGGTTCCATTTTGACAGTTCAAAAACATTCATTGAGTTATTTACGTTGTTGAGCAGACACATTTTGCGAACATATGGAGCAGTGAATTAGCAATATGCTTCAAAATGATTCAGATTGAGATCAATAGTGTATTACGCAATTAGGGTGCTGCTCTTGATTTCGACCGCGCCTGATGGAAAGCGATGGATGAAGTCTATGATGGAACAGGCGTGCCCAGGAGAGCCCCTCTTCTATTATATTACATGCAAAGTACATAATGTATGATCAATGATATTAAAAGTAAAAAGAGGTAGGCTACCTACCCAAAACACGATCTTACAAAAACGACACATTGTCACACACATAAATAACCCTTTGATTTTCTGTGTCAGCCCTTTGATTTTATGTGTTGCAGAAATACAATAAGTAAGTACATGAACAATTAGTGTCTATTAATTCTGAAGCTTATTTAAAAAAAAAAAAACTATGAACCTGAATAACGGTTAATTTTAACACGTTAACAGTGCAGCTACTAAATGTGAGAGGAGCCCCTCACGTGCAAACACGTTTTGTGGAAATATGTAAAGAGAGGCTTATGTAATGATAATTTTGAATAAATTATATAAATATAAACCCTCTAATTGTTTAAAAAGGGGTTAGAAGATTTTTGTATGGAGGGTGGCCCTAAGGTCGGCTGCCATTTTGATTTTTTTTCAGAACCGCGGCGCACAACAAAAGTTATATATTTAGATAGAGGATACTTATACAAACAAAAATGTAATATAACATAATATCCTAAAGCGTCAGGTTTCGGAGTTATTCACCAAAATATAAGTCGAAAACAACAAGGATTTTTTTGTTTTTTTTTTTTTTCCCTCCAGGGTAAGCATATTGAACTATTTAGGTAATAGAAACGTTATGAAACCTTTATGGAGAAGAAACAAATGAAGAATAGACATTTTTTAAATAAATAATTAAACACGGCAATTTATAGTTCGTTTTTTAATCCCAGAGACTAATCTGACATTTAAATCTTTTCTATTTTCGTTTTTTTTTAGTAGGTATAGAAGTTTGACATTACACTTGTCAGATTAGTCTCTGGGATTAAAAAACGAACTGTAAATTGCGGTGTTTAATTATTTATTAAAAAAATGTCTATTCTTCTTTTTTTTCTTATCCATAAAGGTTTTATAACGTTTCTATTACCTAAATAGTTCAATATGCTTACCTACAGGGAAAAAAAACAAAAAAATCCTTGTTGTTTTCGACTTATATTTTGGTGAATAACTCCGAAACCTGACGCTTTAGGATATTATGTTATAAATTACATTTTTGTTTGTATAAGTGTCCTCTATCTAAATATATAACTTTTGTTGTGCACCGCGATTCTGAAAAAAAATCAAAATGGCGGCTGATTTTAGGGCCAAAACCTTCAAACCCCTTTAAAAAAAATTGTGACCCACATGACCTTGACCCTTGTGACCCTATAAAAATGTTGCCCGGTTTTTGAGCAAACTTTTTTTATAGTTTATTGTTCACACGTGTATGCAATAAAATTAAAATTAATCACACGTGTAAACTATAAAAAGGCTTCAAATTTGTATGGAGTCGTGACCCAAATGTGGTGCACGCACGTGTCAGAGTGACCTCACAGTGACCCACATGTGGTGCACGCACAGGGAACGTGTTAAAGATTCTCTGTAGGAGTACAGAGTCTACACATTATAGATGACGAGTGGAAGTAGGACGGAATTATTGTGAGCGAATAGCACTATGTCCAGGTGTCCGGGCTAGCTAGCCGAGTTTCAACGTGCCACTTGCGGAGCGCGTATGTTCTTTCTAATTAAGTACCTTTTTTTACTTATAATATCACTGTGTAATGCCGGGGCCACACCAACGGGACACGCCGTTGATTATCGCGATGTTGGGCGTTAACCGTAGGTGTAGCCACAACTTATCGTGATAATTTTACCGCGAGAATTATTGCCAACGTTGAAGCGGCCACACTTTGTCGCGTTAATTATCGGAATAATTACCGCGATGTTTACGGCGATGATGGGCGTTGCCGTTTCCCGTTGGTGTGGCCCGAGCATAAGATGGTAGCTTACGTTTTTTTCCAGATGCAGAAGTGTCCCAGCAGAATGGGCCCGATGGGCACGCCGGTGCGCAGGTTCACGGACGTGATGCGCGAGCCCGGCACGTGGATCTCGTAGTACCTGCCGTATCATACCTCGTCAGCTATTGTTTATTTATTTATTAAAACTTCATGTATAGCCAGCATCAAAAGTCGATTAACACTGTCATTTTTACATGTTATCAAATTGACAACATTTTTTCTCAATAAACTGCTTTTTAGCTTGTCACATATTAGCAGAGTTTATATTCTAAAAAAAAATCTTCTGCTGCAATTTTGAACAAATATTTTGCTCAATAACTAAGATTAAAAAAACTGAAGTGTTAATCGACTTTTGCTGCTGACCGTACAATAGGTAGTGAAGTCTTGCCAAGGGGTACCGTGTTACCCAGTAAGTAACTTACTTGTGGAGGTCAGATATGCAGGCGCTCAATATAAAATACTGTTATTCAGCTGCATCCAGTTATGACTGGAAGCCGACCCCAAACTCAATACATATAGTTGAGAAAAGGCAGGCAGATGATGTGGTGGTACATTGGCAGACTACCTTTGGGTTTAAAAGCTTTATGTTCACTTACATAGAACAATGCATCTGCTAGCGCTATTATTATATTCGTTTTTGTATACCTGAAGCTTGCTTACTCTCCAAATAATTGAAAAGGTTATTCTAGACGTTTCTGATTTTCATGACAATCACGTGACGATGGCATGACGCATGACTGTATTAAAACGTCAATACCTACACCAACTCAAAAGTAACTGACATGTATTGCCATAACAATTGTTCACACACTATAACAAACAAGGAGTAACATACATAATTATGCACATTAGATTCTATTTTTTATTTTGAATATTTAAAACACTAATAATCTTGCATTGACATTTTTCTACCAAACAATTTATCAATGCTGTTTCATTGCGTTCCCATGGTTGCCGCTTTGTTGCAACTGGTTTGTCATTTTGACACCTGTCCAGAAGAATCTATTTTTTTTTTAGATTATTTTAGTGGTCTGGTTGCTGGGACCAAGAATCTATGTATTTAATTACTTGCGAGTATAATGCAACGGTAACAAGAAAAAAAAAGAGTCAGTCACAGTACAACAGCTACGAGTAACGAGACCGACCTGACCGTCCATCCGAACTGGTTGTCAATGGGCACGTAGACGCCGGGCTGCGACAGCAGCAGGTAGGAGCGCAGCTCGCGCAGCACGGACTCGTCGCTCGTGCGCAGCGGGTACACGTACGTGATGCCGGCCGACTGCGCGCCCAGCGGCGAGCGCTGCGCGAGCGCTCGCCCCGTCAGCACCACGGTGAGCTCGCGCCCGCCCGCGTTGCGCATGTTCAGCTTCACGTTCAGCGTCTGCTCGGGATACTCGGGCACGTTCTTCGTGACCACGCAGAAGATCAGCCCCTCGTCGCACGGGAACATGCAGTGCAGCAGGCGCGTGTAGCGGTGCTCGGAGCACACCTCGTCGGACGGGTGCACCTTGAGGCAGGCGCCGCCCGAGAAGCCGTCGCCGAGGTGCAGCTCCAGGCACTGGCGCTCGTCGGCCACGTAGGCCAGCCCGTAGCGCGGCGCCTCGTTGCGGCTCAGGCGCAGGTTCACGGGCGGCTCATACGTCGAGGACTCCAGGTCTGCGGACGACGCCGATGGCTCGTCTGTCACGGAAGTGGTTTCTTCTTGCTGGTCTGATATCTTCACTGACCTTGGTTTGAACAGGTTTTTTAGCGCCTTCACTTTCGACTTCGCGGGCTGGTCGACAGCGCGCTCCCGACTCTCGGTGCTGAGCTCCGACAGGTTGCTCTCGGAGCTGGCAACGAGCTGCTTCTCCTTGCTGACGGCCAGCAGCTCGGAGCGCGCCTGCAGGAAGGAGGCGCGGATGCGGATGATACCCTTCTTGTCTTTGTACTGCACTTCGTGCTTCACCTTGGCGAGGTGTTCGAAGGAGGTGAGAAGGTAGCCGTGTGGGCCATGCGCCGCGTTGGGCTGGTATTGCTGGTGGCGCAGGTTGAACCACGGCGACGGGCACAGCACCTGCCGGCACACTGGTACATCAAATATTATTGCGACTCGATCGCAAAGCATTCACAAAGAGGGTGAACATACCTCTCCGTAGAGCCAGCGCTTGTGGCCCTGCCCCCTGCAGAAAGATGACTGGAACGGGATGTGGCAGGGCAAGCGGGTGTTGAGGAACGGCCAGATGCTGCCCCAGAAGGCGCGGTCGCGCAGCAGGAACCTGTCGTAGCTGTGGAGGTCGTCGGCCATGGCCACGTGGTTGTAGTCGGTTCTCTCGTACGACAGCGCCTCGTGCGTCCACGCCGGCGCGAACAGAGCTATGGAGCAGCCCGCGGCGTGCGCCACTTTCATTGCCTGCACAACATTAGCACCTCGTCACTAAGCTTCCGACACGAGAACAATAATAGAGAACCCCCTTCTCTTTACAGGGTGTTTAATAATAGGCAGAGAGTTTTGACTACACGACACTAGAATGAGTCATATAGTCTTACCCGGCTATCGATTATCGGAATAATTCACCATCATCTGCCTAGCCTTTTCCAACGGCGTTGGGGTCGGCTTCCAGTCTAACTGGATGCAGCTGAATACCAGTATATTACATGGAGCGATTGCCTATCTGACCTCCACAACCCAGTCCCCAGTGATTATCTGAATAATTATGACTTCTAAAAGTTTGATAATATTCTAGTTAAATAGTTGATACTTATTTAAGGTTTTATTATAACTACTTTTCTTTGATTGCTTTAGTATTATAAATGTAGGAGGTGAATGCGCAGTTGTAGCCCGCGAAATTTAAATTTTCTTACTTTTTTTGCAATTTTCAGGTAAGTGTCCGGTTTCATCTTGATCAAAATTTGATTCGCGACTATAACAGGTACGTATTTTCAGAATTATAATCATTAGAATCATTAATACATGTTTCTAAGTTAGATTTGTGCCATTCTTTTCCATAAAAGATTTGTTCTTATAATTAGAGCTTATAATTCTGTAAATACGTACCTGTTATAGTCGCGAATCAAATTTTGATCAGGATATAACCTGATACTGACCTGCGAATTGCAAAAAACGTAAGAAAATATGAATTTCGCGGTCCACCACTGCGCATTCACCTTAACAAACACTAACATTTTATGATACCTCTTTTTGTTCCAATAATATATTTTATGCGTACGAGTGCGAAGCAGGGGCGGGTCGCTAGTACGATATAAACCTCCGAGTTTCCATTGTATTAGAAGGTACCTACTGTACCTAGGGCGCATTCAGTGGCAGGAGCGTTAGGCGGCGGCGATGTCGGCGGCCGCCGACGACGGCCTCGTGCCTCGCAAAAATCTTTTACAAGTTATTAAAAGTTTAGTTATTTGTAATTACTTCCGCACGCGTTATTAGTTTTGATCCAGATTCCAGAGCGGCAGAGTCGTCTGGCAAGTCTGGCAACACTACAAAAGTTATAAAAAATACATACTTTTTGGCCATTGAACGATCCCAGGCTCAAAGGAATTGGAATCCAGAGCCGTCAAGATACTTAAAAAAAATTAAGTGATACCGTGCGCAAGACTCGGGAAATCCCCGAGTCGTCAATTATTTCTAAGTATTTCTTTCATGTCACAATACTCGCAGACTCGTAAAGGCATAACTTTATTTTCACAGGCAACAATGTATTATACAGCCTTTCGAACTATATCAAGAAACTCCAGCTTTGCAAATTAAATTCCCTAGACTCTGTCAATGACGCAAAACAATTTATCCAGTACATTTTAGAAAATAATTTGGAAGAAGTATATCCAAATGTTTACTAATAACATTCAGAATCAAGCTCACAGTCCCAGTCCGTACCTACAGCTTCTGCTGAGAGAAGCTTCTCAAAGCTAAAATTGATAAAGAGCTATAGAAGCACAACGAGCCAAGAGAGACTGCGTTATCAGTTCTATCAATTGAACCGGAAATAGAGGCTGGTGTTAGTTATGATACAATCTTAAAACAATTCAGTGAGGCAAAAAGCTGAAAAGATCGTCTATTTTAATTTGTGCTTGTAAGTTTTGTCATCGTTTGATTTACAATAAAACCCATAAATAAACTCTTACATTTGTGTATCATTTAGCTCATTCAATTTAATCTTTTTTTTTGCCTGGGAGATGAAAGGGGCCTCGCAAAGCTGATGTCGCCAACGTCCAGGTTTGGTCTAGCGCCGCCACTGGGCCCATTTCTCCGATGAAACTGAACGCGATCAGCACATGTGAACCGCGTTCAAAACGTCTGTCGGCTGTCAGTGTCAATATTCCATAACAATGATGACACTGACAAGTGTTGAACGCGGTTTAGGTATGCAGATCGCGTTCGGTTTCATTGGCGCAATTCGCCGTTAGTAGTAAGAATTGTCCTCACCTGCTGTGTGTTGAACTGTCCGCCGCCGAAGAAGTTCCGTCCCCAGACGTCGATGCCGATGTAGACGTCGGTGAGGCGGCCGGCCGCCTGCGCCTGCTTGGCGCTGCTCTCCACGTCTTCGGGAGACCACGAGTAGTTCGTGAACAGGCCGTCGCAAGCCTCAAAGAACGCCCTACAACAGCCAACTGCTACACAACTTATATCATCTCGTCGTCGTCTAAATAGCTGGGTGAACAACAACAGGCACAGATATTTATTCTCAAACAACTGAATAGAAGACTAACAAATTTTTATCGCATAGTTTGTTCTGCCAGCTGAGGTTGCCCTCGATGGTGACGCTGTCGTACCACAGCAGCGTGGCGTGCGGCAGCTCCTCGTGCAGCAGCCGGTGGAAGTAGCGGACGAAATTCAGCAGCATCTCCGGCACCGTTACCTGAGCACAGAAACGGATAACGCAGATACGGATGCGGCCGTCCGCTACGTATAACGCGGACGTCCACGACGGAAGCGACGCGGACGCGGATGCGGACGAAAGACGGCCCAAGCCAAGCTGCGGTGCTCTTTAACTTTCCAGAAACTGAACCGCACGCGGACCGCCCGTCGCGGACGACCGTCTAAGGCTGGATTTAGTGCTATACGGATGGTCCGTACGAACTACCGTACGGAGCTCCGCAGTACGGATCGTCCGTACGGTCGACCATTTAGTGATCCACGGAGCATTATACGGCTCGGACGAGTACCGCAAAACGGGGTTACTTTGACTTCCAGGGTTACTTTGACAGACGTTGCAGCTACTTTGACAGAGCGCCAAAATCAGTTTTCACGTGTGCTCAGCAAATGTGCGTGACCTCGAGAAATATTGCACGAGGCGCGGGGTGTGGGAACGCGTCATAGCGTTGTGATCGGCCTGGTCAAAGTAGCCCCGCCTGTCAAAGTAGCCCCGTTTTACTGTATAGTCGCAAACATGTATACACGTCCGGACAGTTCTCTTCACAGCACTAAACGCGTAGATTAGATGGCTCGCGCGTCCGGATACGGACGTACGGAGCACGGACGCGTTCGACGGAGGGCACTCGACCGGATGGACGGACGCTCCGCGGGCCGTGCATAGGGAATGCAATCCGGACTATCCGTAATCCGAAAAATCCGGATATCCGCATATTTTTACTTGACTTCTAAATCCGGATTTGAAAATCGAATCCGGATTTTTTGAATAATAAGAAATTGTAACAAAAAAATCTAAACGAGCGAGTTCGCTGTTCGCGCGTCGCGTCTCGCGAGTGTCAAGTTTATCGGCTCTGGGGAGAGCGAGCGGGACGCGGGACGTGGGTCGAGCAAGTGTGTGAGGCGTCCTTGATCGTTCCGTTAATCCGTTCATTCCGCTTACAAGCATCTTCAGTGAATTCCGCCTACAAGCGTCGAATCAGAGCATGTAGCAGGAATTATGTGCTACTAAATTCTCAGCAGGTTAAACGACAGCACTTTAGATCATCATCATTTTAGCCGAAAGACGTCCACTGCTGGACATAGGCCTCCCCCAAGTACCTCCACTTCGAAATGTTCTGTGTTTCTGTCATTCAACGGGTTCCTGTGGCTTTCACAAGGTCGTCGGTCCACCTTGTGGGAGGCCTTCCAACGCTACATCTTCCGGTACACGGTCGCCACTCCAGAATGTTTCGGCCCCATCGGCCACCTGTTCTGCGAGCAATGTGCCCGCCCTACCCACTGCCACCTAAGTTGGGCAATTCTTCAGGCTATGTCGGTTACCTTGGTTCTCCTGCAAATCTCCTCATTTCTAATTCGATCACGCAGTGAAACTCCAAGCATAGCCCTCTCCATTGCCCTTTGGGTGACTTTTAGCCTTCTAATAAGGTGCATTGTGAGCGACCACGTTTCAGTGCCATATGTCATCACTGGCAACACGCACTGGTCAAAAACTCTCGGCTTGAGACACTGCGGTATGCGGGACGAGGAGATATTGCGTAGCTTCCCGAACGCTGCCCAGCCGAGTCGGATTCGACGATTGACCACTTTCTCGAAGGTGGACCTACCTAACTGGACAGACAGTTTGTCCTAGGTAAACATACTCGTCCACGACTTCGAGTGTAGCGTCTCCGATCTTCATGAGAGTGGGTGTTACATGGGCATTTGACATGACCTTCGTTTTTTCCGTGTTCATTTTAAGACCCACTCTTTCGGGGGCTCTACTGAGGTCCTCCAAAGTCTCAACCATGACTACAAACCGAAGGTGAGTTATGTACTCGCCATTAATATTTATGCTAGCCCCTTTCCAGTCCAGAACCTTGGAAGACATCCTCCAGTGCAGCGGTGAACAGTGTCGGAGGGATAACGTCTCCCTGTGTCACATCTCGCTGCAGAAGGACTGCACTTTAGATGCCTTATTATTTACATAGCTTTTTTACGTTATTAAATTTATGTTGATTTAAGTGAAGTTAAATTGTTTTGTTACTTTTGTTTATGTTATGTTTAATAATTTGACAAGGAGTCTATTCGACTTTATTTTTGTTCTTCAGAGTTTATCTACTAATAATTTTACTAATGTTACTCGGCACACGAGTTGCGGACTGATTATTTTAATAAGAATAAGTACATATTATAGCAATAACACCATAATTATGGTATTTAATGATGATAGTTTGAATAATTCCAAGTAAAAAAAATATTAAAATATCATTTGCTTTGATTTTTATGTGCTTTTATTTTAATCCATTTATACAAATATAAGAAACATCGTATTAAAAAACTAATATGGGTAGATTTGTTTCTTTTCATGAAAAATCCGTAAAATCCGGATAATCCGGATTGGGACAAAAATCCGTTATTAAAATCCGGATTTTAAAACAGAACGGATTTGCATTCCCTAGCCGTGCACTACTAAACGCAATAATTGATTTCTATACGATAGCTCCGGACAACAGACGTCCGTACGGACCATCCGTATAGCACTAAATCTAGCCTTACACAGCGGACGGAACTAGTTCTAGGCCGCGACTTCGATCCCATGTAACATACGATGCCCCGTTTGTCCCCCAGCAAGGTTGAGCAACATTTCATGAAGCTAATGATTGATGATACTTAGTCATCATTTATGATTTACCTAATTAATAGCATGATTTAAAAAAAAAACAATAAAAAATACCTTGTTCTCAACATTAAGAAGATAGCCGTCGAACTTGAGAGTTTTAGCGATAGCAACCAGTGCGCTGGCTAGGTTCCGATATTGTAATTCCGAAGATAACATCTCATCCCAAAAGTCCGCACCTTCTGACCACTCCGTTATTATAGTCCCTGTTATTAACATCATCTCTTATTATAATAAATATTTATATCTGCATCACTACCGCAGTGTCAACATCAACCCTAATCAATATGTTCATAAGGTAAGCATAGCAGGTTGGTGTCCACTGGCATATCATACAGCGTGGTTTTTTTAGCCGGGAAATATATAAATGTGCGTCAATCAACTATTGAACTTCAAACGACGAGGACCTTTTTACCCGACTGCGCAACGCAAAGGAGTGGTAAGGTGTTTATCAGCCTATGTATGTATGTATGTTTGTATGTTCCTTTGAAGCACTATACAAACCAAACGCCTGGGCCGATTTTTATGATTCACACGTCAATCGATTTCTCTTAGTCCGGCGAGTGTCACTAAAGACATGACGTTAATGAAAATTCAATATGGCGACTACCGGACGCCATATTGTGAAAATGAAAAAAATGAAAATCAACAAACTATGTCAAAAGGGGTATCTTTGGATAGGTCTTTTAAAAATATTAGTAGTTTTGAAAGACCGTTTTTTGATTAAGTAAACCGTTCGTGAATTATCAAGCTTTAAATTACCAATTTTCGTTAGTATCAAGTGTCCCCCCCCCTCTACCAACTAAACGGTTGTAGTTAGAAATTTAAATGTCACGGCAGTAGTACCTATATATAACGAAATTTAAAGGAAAACCTTCACACTTAAGTGGGATTTACAACTCATAACTAAAAAGTATAAAATAAAAAAAATAATTTTAAATATTCAAAAAACCCGACTGCGGTAAAAAACTTAAGTTAAAAAAAAACTGAAAAGCTAAAAACAAGCCCATTTTAAATTAAATAAAAGTTGGAAGCAGGCGGGACCCATACCATTTTTATATTTTCAAACTCAAATGGGTTCTTTCGATCATTTCAAAAGGACTAGGAATTACTTGCTTTGTCGACTTTTGAAGAAAAGCTCAAGAACCAATGTAAACTGCAAGAGCAAGCGTAGCGAGCCTGAACATTTTAGCACCCTACCTTGAATAGTCTCTGTTTTCTTTTACCCATCATACAAAAAGTACTTTATCGAATTATGACAAAAAGCTTAAACTAGTTTTACAGCAGTTTAGGTTTTGGAATCTGGCCTTATCCTAAGCCTTTCCAACCTTACGTACGAGCAGGCTGCCCAATATCCTGAGTTTGCTTCGCTCGCTCTTGAATCCTAGATTCTATATTTTATAACAGGCTTTTTAAAGGAAAAACTTTTTTAGGCATGTTAAAAAACCCACTGTCATTTCGTAGTTTAAAGTTTTTACTTTAGTCGGCAGTCCCCATATCCACCTATATTGTGGCTCAAGTACAGTTTTCAGTTAGTAAGGCAAGTAAATCATTCAGACCCTCGACAGCTTGAATAATTTTGGGGGAGGGGTCATGACCCCCACAACCTCTCCCCTCGGACTGCGCCTGACACTGCTGTACTCATGTGCACCATCTATACTAATATTATAAAGAGGTAAAATCTATACTAATACTAGTATACTAATAATATTATAAAGAGGTAAAATTTGTTTTTAAAGGGGTTAGAAGATTTTTGTATGGAGGGTGGCCCTAAGGTCGGTCGCAATTTTGATTTTTTTTCAGAATCGCGGTGCACAACAGAAGTTATATATTTAAATAGAGGACACTTATACAAACAAAAAATGTTATAAAACATAATATCCTAAAGCGTCAGGTTTCGGAGTTATTCACCGAAATATAATTCGAAAACAACAAGGATTTTTTTGTCTTTTTTCCCTCCAGGTAAGCATATTGAGGTAATAGAAACGTTATGAAACCTTTATGGAGAAGAAACAAATGAAGAATAGACATTTTTAAAATAAATAATTAAAAACGGCTAACAGTGGTGGCCAAGTGGTAACAGCAGCGACTTACGAGTTGTAGGTCGTAGGTTCGAACCCAGACAGGCGCTTTACTTTGTGTAAATTATTTCATCACCACTGCTCTCAAAACGGTGAAGGAAAACATCGTGAGGAAACCGGCATGTCCTAGAACTAAAAATTCGAAGACATGTGACATCTGCCAACCCGCACTGGGCCCGCATGGTGGATTACGGCCCACTCCCTCTCACCGAGGAGGCCTGTGTCCCAGCAGTGGGAACATTATAGGCTAATTATGCATGTATGTATTATGTATGTATTTATAGTTCGTTTTTTAATCCCAGAGACTAATCTGACATTTAAGTCTTTTGTGTTTTCGTTTTTTTTTAGTATAGAAGTTTGATACACTTGTCAGATTAGTCTCTGGGATTAAAAAAACGAACTATAAATTGCCGTGTTTAATTATTTATTTAAAAAATGTCTATTCTTCATTTGTTTCTTCTCCATAAAGGTTTCATAACGTTTCTATTACCTCAATAGTTCAATATGCTTACCTGGAGGGAAAAAAAACAAAAAAATCCTTGTTGTTTTCGACTTATATTTCGGTGAATAACTCCAAAACCTGACGCTTTAGGATATTATGTTATATAACATTTTTTGTTTGTATAAGTGTCCTCTATCTAAATATATAACTTTTGTTGTGCACCGCGATTCTGAAAAAAAATCAAAATGGCGGCTGATTTTAGGGCCAAAACCTTCAAACCCCTTTGTATGTAGGGGGTAATCTCTGGAACTACCAGTCGGATTTGAAAAATTCTTCTTGCATTTGATAGCCCAATTCTTGAGGAAGGCTATAGGCTATTTAACATCACGCTATGACCCTTAGGAGCCGAGCAAAAAGAAAAAAGTCAAAAAGAATCTTAAGAGATAGCGCGGGCGGGTGATGCGATACGACGGGGTGGCTCGGGGGAAACAAGAAGTTTCACGCGAACGAAGTCTCGGGCTGAAGCTAGTATGGGATAAACTTCAATCATAGCCACACCACAGCTATTTTGCCAGCTATAGGTACTTTCTTTACTGAGAAATAAAAGTTATAAAGTTTTCTGCACTAATTTCAAAGCTCTCACAAAATATTAAAAAAACTTAGATGCCATACCAATAACTTTAACGCCATGTGTATGTCCAATATTGATCCAGCCAACAGGAGGTATTGTCACCAAGTGGTGACTGAAGTAACAAAATATATCTATTCCAGCCCAGTTGTAGAATGTGTATGCATTAGAATTACTGGTCCCATCAATAAGACTGAAATGTAAAAAAATTATGTAAGTATTACATTGTTTTCTTTGGTGATTGTTCTACACGTCTACAGAGTACACCACAATCACAACGCGTATGTCAATAGTTAATTGAATTACTATGTTTTTTTTTTTTTGTTTATTATGTTATATATGATAAACAAAAAAAAAAGAGAAACAAATGTATGCTATTAAAGTTTTCAATTATCTTTACCAGTCATCGTGATAATTATTGGCCATATCATGGCATACCAATGTCTTGGGCAAACTTTTGGATTCATGTCGTTTAACTTCATCTAAGTCCGGGTCGAAATGACAGAAAGTTTCGGGTTTATCGAGCGAATGGTAAACAGTACGTGAATTAATCTCTATATTTCGGATTAGAAGATCACTATGCGGCGTCATTTCTTTACATAAAGTTCTCCAAGGTGGTGGATTTTCTAAAAACAACATTATTTCACTGAAGGAAAGCAGAGGTTTGCAGATGAAACGTGAGTCAGTCTTTGATTTTAATTGTTCTAGTTCTGATTGATTTGAGATTGATTTTTTATGTTTTGGCATTTCTAATTCACTTTGCTCACTAATCACAAGACCACTGATTAATATTATGAACGTAGTTGCAATTAATAAATGAAAAATACAGAAAATTCGAATTCAATGTTGTTTGTTTACGTCCCCTACGGCAGCCGTCAACTTGACAACTGTCAGATCGACACAAGGCGGCACAATAGTGGGCACACTGCACAGATCAACCATCAACCTATTTTATATTTTTTGATAATGTGCTCTTATCGTTGCAACTAGAAAATGTGCCAAGGACACTATGCGAGTCTCTTATTATTCTCAATTTATATTGCAAATCTTACGTGCAATATTTTCAAGCTTAGAGCATTTTTAACCTAATGAAAATGGTCTAAGTTAGTAGGCATAAAACTTTTATAAGATACAGTACCTTCTGTTTCATGTCTGGGCACCCTTGGTTCCCCCACGACGGGTCAGGTCATTGGCTACACCGCCTGCCAATTTTCAGCCGCAGAGTATAGGAAGAGCGTTCAACGTCATACTAACACTCCTTCTCCTATGCGGCCCCACCGCGTCCGCCATCAGACAGTGGCGACCCCTCAAGGCCGCGGAAGGTAGGGAGAGCGGCGCACCGCAATACCGGCACTCCTCTCCCGCCGCGGCCGCCAACCCTCAGCCGCGATGCCTCCCATACAACATCCCGGCCCGCCTCAGTTGCGATGTCACCCAAGCAGCACCACAACCTACTTGTTGGCCGCTACGTCGTCGGCTTACCGGCAAAAGCCCTAACGAGCGGCCCCTCCTTGGGTTCCTCTTCGCTTCACCGTGGGTGACCAAGCCACGGCTACTGAGCCCCCCGCCCGCCTCGACAATGCGGGAACCCACCGGGGAGGAAAGTAACCTAACCATTTTTTTTTTTAACGTGAAGAAATGCTCATGCATTCTGCACTACCACGGGGAGATAGTGCAGTTATGTGGGACTCCAACCCACTAAAACTCTACAGTGTCCTCCTCTGCCGCTTACGGCGGGAACACGGGCACGCGTTAGCACTCATCCGTGAACCCGCCGCGGCTGTCCGTCACCGGACCCTCCTCTGGGGAGTATTCCCCATCACCGGCGCACCAGAACACATAGCACGCCGTGACCACCCCTGGGACCAAACCAGCACATGGGCGCCAGACGACCCCGTGTCTGGGCACCCTTGGTCCCTCTGCGACGGGTCAGGTCATTGGCCCCGCCGCCTGCCAATTTTCGGCCGCAGAGGATAGGGAGAGCGGCCAACGTCATACCAACACTCCTCCTCCCCTGCGGCCCCACCGCGTCCGCCATCAGACGGTGACGACCCCGTCAAGGCCGCGGAAGGTAGGGAGAGCGGCGCACCGCAATACCGGCACTCCTCTCCCGCCGCGGCCTCCAACCCTCAGCCGCGATGCCTCCGATACGACATCGCGGCCCGCCTCAGCTGCGATGTCACCCAAGCGGCACCGCAACCTACTTGTTGGCCGCTACGTCGTCGGCTTACAGGCAAAAGCCCTGACGAGCGGCCCCTCCTCGGGTTCCTCTTCGCTTCACCGTGGTGTCCAAGCCACGGCTACTGAGCCCCCCCGCCTCGACAATGCGGAAACCCACCGGGGGGGAAAGTAACCTAACCAAACTTAACCTCGGGGTGCCCTTCGCTCGCTTTTGCATCCTACGTCCATTTCAAACACCAATGTACAGACGCCAGCACATCAACCTACCCGAAACTGTCAAATTTTCCCAATCAACTTTGAACCTTATGCTTTAGAGATAAAGTTGAAAATCTATTAAAGAAATTTGACAGATTGTAGTAGGTTGATGTGCTGGCGTCTGTACATGGTCCTCAAAGATTATGACCGGATTTTTTTATATACACATTGTCATTTATTAATTTTATATACAGGATGTCCCTGGAAGTATGGATCAAATCGAATAGGGGCGTGGGCAAGGTCATTTCCAAACTTTTTAACCCTGAGAATGTCAGTGAATTTTTTTTACGGTTCAAAAGTTATGACCGATTTTAATATTTTTTTTCAATCACTTCGCTTAGTGCTCAAAGAAAATAATCATAAAAAAATACTATCAGGGCTATCTAAAAAAAATAAATTGATAGCCCTGATAGTTTTCACGAATTCGATCTTTCTTCTCTTTTTTTTAGTATTTTTTTTTTAGTTCTTTTTTCAGTTCTTTTTTTTGCTAAAACGTTTGGAAATGACCTTGCCCACGTCTCTATTCGATTTGATCCATACTTCCAGGGACACCCTGTATATGTTGCCGGAAATGTATGAAACCTAGGAATTGTACACAATTCCTAGGAAATATATGCAATTCCGAGCCTACTTAGGAAATGTGTAAAATAATGATTCAAATATTGTCTAATACACACATTTCCTATGAAATGTATGTATTTCCTAGGAATTAGATGATACTAGGAAATATATAAAAAGTAATGCCTGCTGTGACTAAAAGAAATAAAACACGTTTCGTTGACATAATCAGCTGTAACAATCACATCGTAACATATAAAATATTCATAGGGCTCCTTACCTACTAATTAAACTTCAAAAATCAACCATTTATTCCTTTGTAAGGCCCTTTCCCTTTCCTTTGCCCTTTGTATGGGCCTTATTAGAAGGCTGAAAGTCACCCAAAGGGCAATGGAGAGGGCTATGCTTGGAGTTTCCCTGCGGGATCGAATCAGAAATGAAGAGATCCGCAGGAGAACCAAGGTAACCGACATAGCCCGAAGAATTGCCAAACTTAAGTGGCAGTGGGCAGGGCACATTGCTCGCAGAACAGATGGCCGATGGGGCCGAAAGGTTCTGGAGTGGCGACCGCGTACCGGAAGGCGTAGCGTTGGAAGGCCTCCCACAAGGTGGACCGACGACCTTGTGAAGGCCGCAGGAACTCGTTGGATGCGAGAAGCACAAAACCGGTCGAAGTGGAGGTGCTTGGGGGAGGCCTATGTTCAGCAGTGGACGTCTTTCGGCTGAAATGATGATGATGATGATGAAGGCCCATTACACATAAAAGTCTACGTATAATTTTATACGTAAATACGTATAAAAACTTTCATTTGTTAAGTAATCAGTCTGTCATTTAAGTAATTCTATGTCATCTACATCTACACTTCTACACTAATAATATTATAAAGAGGAAAAATTTGTATTTTTGTATGTTACGAATAAACGTAAAAACTACTGGACCGATTTCAAAAATTCTTTTGCCATTAGAAAGCTACATTATCACTGAGTAACATAGCCTATATTTATTACTATAATAGAAAAAATTAGGGATCCTTAGAAATTCCTACTAAAACCAACCCAAGGTGTAAAAAAATAGCCATAAAATGTCTTTCATCGCATGCGCTGCGGAAAGTATTGATGATAGAACAAAAAAATGTTCTACAATATTATAGAACATATCAATGTCTACAAAAAACTTCGCGAGACCATAATAATCAAATCAGCTGTTCCCTACATTTATGTTCGCATAACTCGCCAAAATGTAGGGAACAGCTGATTTTTTTTTCGCGATTTCAGGTTTGGTCCTATAGTAAAAGTTGTTCATAATGACGAGTACAATCTCCCATTTCAATTTGTCGCATGTGTTCAATTTCACCCTGTATAACTATCTACACATTTATTTTTTTAATAATTATAAGGAATGTATTTTATTAACGTCTTGCAAAATAAGATTATTAATAAAATGTCACGGAAAACAGTAGGCGTTTCGAACCGACATACTGTCGAACTAATGAGCAATCGCTGTAGGGTGTTTCGCACAAACGTTACATCGCACTAATAAAGCATCGATGTAATAAAACATCGTACAACTGAATTATCGACATACCGTGTTTGACATAATAAAAATCGAATTAACAACTTTCGAATACACGTAGGGAACCCGTTTAACAGTGTACATTGGTACTGTTTTAATGCCAGCTGTTTAAAAGCATTTCATCGTAATCTTTTAAAGCCTTCACCTATACAAACGATACTGAAAAGAATTTTAACAAGCAATATGTCGTATACCGGATCAAATCCAGCCAATAACCATTTTCTTACAGTTCGTGTACTCTTGTGTTTTTAATCATAATGAACCGAAAACAGTGGAAAAGTATTAAAAGAAGTGGTGGTGCGAAACGAAAAGTGTTAAGAACTGTTTAGAAAGAAAAAATATATCCCATAATCGACATGATGACATCAATAATAATGAGCCCGGCGGCGACGGCTTATGTCAAAGTAAAGTGTTATTGCCGAATAATGAGGGTTCCGTAACTTTAAATGTGATATATGGACAAAATGAACTGCAGCCTAATTGCGGAACGCCAAATCGTCAAATGATTCTGATCAGTTGGCTTCATTTCTATCACAATTGGCTTCATTTTACGATTTTCGAATTGCGAAACTCTAGTTTCTGCGCAGGGCCTTAACGTTCATAATTGGTTTCATAATAAACTAGAGTTTCGCAATTCGAAAATCGTATAATGAAGCCAATTGTGATAGAAATGAAGCCAACTGATCAGAATCATTTGACGATTTGGCGTTCCGCAATTAGGCTGCCGGTTATTCAAAGAATCGATTGCAACGCAGGGCAATCCCAATCCCAATGCAGTTCTACAGATAACGAAGAGGAACGTTGTAACGATTATATAAAAAATGTGATATTGCAAAATAAAATATAAAATTGGGCGGTCAAGAGAAACATAACACAGATTGCATTAAAAGAGCTTTAATTTATAATTGCAAGTTCTTCTTCGGCGTCTTTGTAAGATGAAAGCGTTGTTCTTTTCACTGTGCACGACATAACTGGCCATTCAGGCCAAGGTTTTGAATATTCGTCTCTATCTAATTTATAATCGGTGCTTTTCTTGGGATACCTGAGATGACCTTTCCATTCCCAGTTGATGGGAATGACGAAAAGCTGTATTTTTCCTTTCTCAGTTGTTTCAACAATTTTAAAAGGCATATTGATATTGAAAAGAAACATAATAATTAGTCACCTACTTACTTAGAAAAATATTTACGATACTATATCAAGTCAAACTAAAGCGGGAATTGATTTTGCGAAATTAGCCCGTGTGACTTGTATGATTTGTCAAACTACCTAGGTTGGTACAGAGGTTTTATCAAAGCTTGAAACGTTTATACCGAACCCTAAAGTGTTTTAAAATATACATTAAAACCTCCATTAGCGCTGCTCTAATCAAGCTCTGCTACAGCCTGAACATATTTTAAAATCCTTTTTAATGCTATTACCAAGCCAAAAGAATTACAAGGAATGTAGCAAATGCCTAAAGTTTTTAATTATGCTTACGCCATTTTGCTTTCTATTTCGATAATAAATAAAATTTAATTTTATGGTAAACTAGCTGCGCCCCGCGGTTTCACCCGCATAAGTCTCGATCCCGTGGGAATATCGGGATAAAAAGTATCCTATGTCCTTTTCCGGGACTCAAACTATCTCTATACCAAATTTAATCTAAATCGGTTCAGCGGTTTGAGCGTGAAGAAGTAACAAACATATAAACACACACACACACACTCACAAACTTTCGCCTTTATAATATTAGTGTGATAATGCTTTAAAAAGGATTTAAACTACTTACAGAAATAAATAATTTATCATTTACGTCGCCTATTGCGTTCGTTGAGTTCGGGTGCGCTAACGGCATGGAGCACAACAACCAGGCTAACGGTAACCTAAGTAGGTATATAGCGAAAGAAGAAAAGATAATTCGGAAACAATTCGGAGTATTGAAAATCGGAATATAGTTTTTCGGACCGAGAACCCATCGAGCATTTGATTCTTCGAACATATGAAAATCAGAAAAGAAACAAATCACATTTATGACTATCGGTAAAAAAAAAAATCGTGATTTTATAATAATAGCCATTGTAATTCTTAGGTATTATAAAATTCGGACTTTTGAAAAACGGAACATCGAAATTCGGAATAAAATATTTCGGAATATTTGGGTGTTCCCATTGGAAATGTAGTCATAGTCCGTATCTGGACGTGACATTTCATTCAAATCGGTCACTACTTGCAACGCCTTGGAACAGAGAGTTAGGTTTACCAGCGTGCTGGTTAGATGGCGTTTTGCAAATGACGAGATTTTTCTGAATCGCGCAGGATAGTGACCCTCATTCATGCAACGTATTAGGGTAGGATAGGTTGGTCGTTCGTTCGGAAAGTAGACACTCGAATTTAATTAAATGACAATATTACACAGATAACACTCTCAGTAAACCTTCAAACCCTTCAGTTTAAATCTCTCAATTGACCTCTCTCAGTTGACGGATTTTCGGTCCTTTGCGTCGTTCACAGGTGAAACCTGTGAACACACGCGAACGTGGCCTACGGACAACATGGTGACCCTTTCGTTACCTGGACTGGCGAACTTCCCTCATCACCGGGATTCGGCTAGGTAAGGCTTTCCTGAACGTCGGATGACCATACTGTAAGGGATAACCTCAAAGCCGCCTGCGCTTTCATGAATTCCAAATCATCACACAACGGCGCAACACCAAGGCATCAATTTAATCGCGCATAGCACCAATCATAAAGGAGGCTAGCATAAAAAGCCAAACCTGTAACGACGTCCTCGTGTCAGAACACACGTGCAAGAGACCTAGGCTATAGGCTATCCAGCAAGAACAAAGCAAATGGTTGAATACTCACAGGATTCTGCTTCTACTGGACTTATATTAAAAACCTCATCGGGTTATTTGGACACATCCCGATTCTCTTAGGATTAAGTCCCTCTCAATCAGCCTTTAGGCTCGTGTCCTCGATCGTAAAGACCGGACACGGGACACCGTTTTTTCCAAACCAATCTGACAGTTTCTCGAATAATCTTCCACAGACCAAATAGATTTCTTATCGATTTTTATCTTCAATTTATTAGACATTATTGTTGAATTAAAATATGGTAGTTTATGTATGTTTGTACTAAACTCAATCATTTTAACACGAATAAAATCCTTCACCATCAACAGTATGGTTTTACCAAAGGACGTTGTACGACCGACGCCGGTGTAACCTTATTAAAACACATTTTTAACGCGTGGGAAGAGGCTCAAGACGCCATAGGGATCTTTTGTGACCTCTCCAAGGCATTTGATTGCGTCGATCACGAAACCTTGCTTTTGAAACTTGAGCATTACGGACTTGGAAAACTTGCGCTCAGTTTAGTTTTTTTATTTTTATTTTTTTTTTATTGCTGAATGGGCCCGCTCTTGACCTCGATCACGCCTGATGGAAAGCGTTGGATGAGGTCTATGATCGAACGAGCGTGCCCAGAAGATGCCTAAGGCACTGGAACTCCCACGCATCGACGAAACACAGCAGGCTGCTTGCTTGTTTTCTTATTTAAATGATAGACAGCAGCAAGTTCAAATAAATGGTGTCAATTCACATGGTTTAACAGTAAAAATGGGTGTGCCACAAGGCTCGATTTTGGGTCCTTTCCTCTTTTTAGTGTATATTAATGATCTACTCCATTTATTAAAAAACCAACCACAAATGGTGTTATTTGCTGATGACACTTCTTTAATTTTTAAGGTAAATAGACGTGCTATAAATTTTGACGACGTAAATAACGCCCTACTGCAGGTCCAAAATTGGTTCACTGCTAATAATTTAGTATTAAATGGAAAAAAAACTAAGTGCATAACATTTTCTTTACCAAATGTCAAAGGTAGTGATTGCGAGATAATATTGAATCAAGAGAAACTAGAATTCGTCGATACAACTGTTTTCCTAGGGATCACGCTCGACTCAAGGCTACAATGGGGTCCTCATTTAACATCTCTTGCAGGACGGCTAAGTTCAGCTGCTTATGCTGTCAGAAAAATCCGTCAGTTTACTGATGTAGATACCGCGAGACTGGTCTATTTTAGTTACTTTCATAGTATAATGTCTTACGGTATTTTACTTTGGGGACGGGCTGCAGACATCGATTCTATTTTTATTCTGCAGAAAAGAGCCATCAGAGCCATATATAATCTTCGCAGGCGCGATTCTCTAAGGGAACGGTTTAAGGAAATTAACATCATGACGGTACCTTGTCAATATATCTATGAAAACATCATGTATGTAAGGAAAAATTTACATCTTTTTAGTAAAAGAGGTGAGAGACATAATTATAGTACTAGAAATAGGGACCTATTAGTTCAACCAGGTTTCAGACTAGCTAAAGTAGACTCATCTTTTATGGGGTACCTACTGTTTAAAATGTTATAATAAAATACCTCCCCACATTCTTCAACTGAATGAGACAAAATTCAAGTCTTGTATTAAACGCACACTATGCAGGCAGGCATATTATAAGTTAGGGGATTACATCGCGGATAAAAATGCCTGGCTCAATGCTGGTCCTGCTCCACAACCACAACTAATTGATTAACACTTGAAAATACTGTTGGAGCTGCTGAAGATTGTAAGTCTATCTTTGCATTGTATAAATTCAATCTCCTAGTATTGTATAATTGCATAACACATGTGTGAGTACTATGTACACACTATAAAGCTACCATTTACTGGGTACGTCTTTCATTGACTTGAATGTGCTCTGGCGGCTGAGAGTTTGTCATGCTCACTCAAATGTCTCGCTGATGGTGGCGCATGTGTTGGATCATTTAGCTCCCTTCAAAATGGTTGAGCTGAATGGTGCTGATGCATGCGTCATGTTCGTGAACGGGCGCCGTCAGTAGGGACTGGTCATCTCTTTTCTGCCATGGCTTATTTTAATTTATTATTTGAATTGTTGTTTTTTCTCATCTTTTCACTATGGACGCTTTTAACGTTCTGCATCGTTCTCACATGTATAATTTTTAACATGAATGATGTAACCAAGACTTTGTAACCACATTATTTTGATTTAAAAGAGTGTCCATGGAGTTTCTTGCCCGTTCTTCTCCATAGGTACCTACGCTTTGGAATGGGCAACTAGCTTCACTTTTTCTGACTGACTGACTTCTTGACAATTCAAAAGTGCCTGTAAATGGTTTAATTGAAATAAATGCTTTGAGTTTGAGTTTGAGTTTGAGTTTGAAACACAAAGACACCAATGCCATCTTGTGTCATGTAAACCACCATGACGTTAACCCGCCGATACCCACGACAGGTGTCGCTACTTGACGCGATCAATATTTACTTTTGCAAAGTCACAACGTGTTTCCAAAAAACGTAATAAAAGTTGTTCTAGAATACTTTAAATTGATTATATCTTTTGATAGAGTGAAGTGATTGTGGTGAAACAAAAACTAATCACTACAGCCGTGCGATTCTGTAACCGTCTCACCGTGAAAAGTTAGGCGAAGTGAGCGTGGAGTGAGCTATCAGTGTCATCCCACCTGATACTAGGGATTGACCAAGCATACATTTACAATCATAATCGAGATTTTAATAATAGATTTTATGCTAAGTCTATTGATCATTTTATATATTTTCAAAGCTAGTATTTTAGTGGTCAAAACATTAATATTTCGTGGGGTTTTACAATAAAATAGCAAAACAGAAACTTAGCCAGAAACTCAATGTTGTTTTTTTTTTTTCTTTTTTTCCTAGACTGACTAGTCAATACAGCCTGAGGCGCGAGCGCGTCACGCAAGTGTTCACTTCACCCGAATCACGACATTAAATGTCGAGAATCGGGTGAAGTGAACACTTCACGCCGCGCTTGCGCGTTAGTCACTGTCATTATCACATAGAAGATTATTTTGATGTGGATTGCGTGAAGTGTTCACTTCACTCGATTCACGACATTTAATGTCGTGAATCGAGTGAAGTGAACACTTCACGCCGCGCTTGCGCGTTGGTCACTGTCATTATCACATTGTAGATTATTTTGATGTGGATTGCGTGAAGTGCTTGCGCGTTAGGCGCTGTCATTAATATTAAATTCAGTTTTTATTTATTTATTTCTATAATTGACGACCATGGTCGTAAGCCTGTTCGTAATCGAGTTCAGAAATTAGTTCCTATTTATTTCAACGCTTTTAGATATTATGTCTAAATCCAACCGTGTTTGTACATTTAAAAAGTCAGTTGTGTGCATTTTGTTTTCAACAATTAACCAGATTTTGTATTAACTAGTTACAGACTACTTATTTAACCTGTAACGCGTGCAAATATAACATTATTGTAGATAGATACTAAATAACTAAGATCCGTATTTTTCATGCACGGTCAAGCGGCGCGCGTCGCCCATGATTGGCGAGTGGCGACGAAACCGTAGCCAATGAGCGACGCGCGCGAAGTGATGTTGCCATGGTTACCGTGGAGTGAAATATGGAACATTCCGAATCGCACTGTAATCGATTACAACGTGCTTACACTTTGACCCCAATTATTCTGTATGGTATAAATTACCTATTATTCCCCGCATAATCTTACCATGCCGTACGGTTGTCAAGAGTGGTATTTTGACAGTTCAAACCGGTTTCGTTAAACTAACATGGCATTTTCGAAATTGTGTTTCCGGCTACAGTCGCCACCTTACCAAAGGATAAGAAATTCGTGGTGTAAAAAAACAAACAAATAAATACTATAATCTAACCGTGAGTAAATAATCAAGTGAAATAGTTTTGACTCTCAGCTGCCATAGTGGTGATTTATCTAAATGGGAACGGAAATTATTTATGTGAGAGTTGTGGGCGATGATGGCCTAATTCGGAATGATCCATATTTCACGCAGCGCACTGCGCATGCGTGTCGTCGTAGTCGTTTCGTTAGTATCAAGTGAACTTTTTTTTTGCTTTCATGCCATTGACGACCATGTACAACTCGTTTATAGAGAGTAGTATATTCCTTGGTGTAGAATGTACATAAGCCTGTACGTATTCGAGTACAGTGACAATAATTAGTTCCTAATTATTTAATGCTGTTAGAGATTTTAATGTCTAAATCCAACTGTTTTTGTACATCGAAAAAGTCAATTTAGTCAGCCTACATTTCAGACAATATAATATAATATAAGAAATCGTGCTAAGCAAGTATTCAGTGATTGGTGTAATGTTCGTTTTCATAAGTACATAATACGTAAAAGCACATATAGGTTTTTTTTTATATCATCTCTAGATAAACTACACGTACAATATACAAACCTTATACCATAAATATTTAGGCATATTATTAATCTAGTGACGATTGCTGTTAGGACACACAAATTGCATTATTCATGTATGCATGTTTTGGGCTGTCTAATTTTAGTTTTGCTGTATACTGTTTACACACTGTGTCTACGTTTCTCAGCCAACTCTCCTGTCGCAGATCTGCTGAAAGAAATTACTAAGTAAATGATGAAAGCAGTTCCTTTATATTTATGTAGTTTACTTTATTATGTATTTACTGTGTATATAAATAAATATATTACATTTTTTAATTAGTATCACATTAAAAAAAATTGCTAATACATTTTTTCTACTGAGTCGGCTGCTTCCTGAGATGCAACTTCTTAATGCCGGGAACGGAGGGACATTGGATGTGTGTCGGCTGCACCCCCACTGCAAAAAGCTGGAAATAATGGTAATAATTTGTTACTAAGTATTTGATTTATTTAATTCCTACACATCAGCACATCTGCAGCTAATGTATTTACTTTCAATAAGAATAGCGGTATGATTTATTAAGAACAGCGTCTGATCAAATAAAATCAATTGAATGGGCCAATATTATTACTATATATTTAGAGCACAACGAGTTTCTACATTTCTTAATTCCATGCTCCGTGCCTGTCTGTGTCCCAATTTATTTGTTCCCTATTGTGTTTATCAAAAATAGTGTGTGAAATAATGAATACTTGCCTCAGACCGCCACGCATGACACAGCCGGGAGCGATGTGATCAAATCAAATAGAGGCAGTGTTCTTTTATTGTCTTCTGTCCCTTTAATGACTTAGCAACTGCAGGGTCGATAAGGCTCATCTGCTGAAAGGTAGAATATATCAGATTAATAAAATTCACTTGCTTTTGTGTGCCTATACTTTTGTGTTTTTATTTTAAGTTATCCTATGTTGTCCCACAGCTGGGCACGGTCTCCCCCATACTTTTCCAGTTTTCCTTATGTTGTGCCTTCTTCGGCCAATTGGTCAGGAACGTGTCAGTGACGACGCCCGCCTTGTCTTCAGGCAACCTTTGTCATATTGAGTTGTTTCTAATTAAAAACGTGTTACTAGGATACTACATAAACCTTTATTGACTGATAACTACCTATATCTTGTAAAAATATACCACTATAATTGTAAAATCATAAGGTTTTCTTGAAGTACTTACGTAAAATTTTGTTTGACCAAAAAAAAAGGTTTATCGATTGATTGTGATGTTATTTCGTGCAAATATTATCTACAAGGACGTATAATATGTTATAAACGAATATTCATCCACTTAACGTCGATTTTACACAAAAACTATTAAAAGAAACAACGTAGCATCATAAAATCATAACAAAACAGCACGCACTGCAGCTGCCATTAAGAATCGTAAAGTCTATTTTTAACTTTTTTTTTCCAATATTGCCAACCCATATTTTTCGTTTTGAATCATTTAGTCGATTAGTTTATCTACCGGACCATAGACTCAAACTGTTGCACAGGATATTAGACCTTAATTTATAGTAATAATAGAGGTTGAAGCCGCGTGAATCGGGTGTCACCGATCGGTGACCGTGGGGCCTGACGGGTGCGCGCCGGTCGTCACCGATCGGTGACCGCGTAAATCTAGCGGTTTGTAATGTAATGATGCAAGCATTTTATTTTTCAACACTTGTTTAAAAAAAAACGCCATAAGACATTAAAATAATTACCCTCTTTCAGCCTATAAAGCTCAGAAAGCTGTTTAAATTTTCAATTATTTTAGTACCAAGCCCCATACATCTATTGAACGTCTCTTTTATCAAAAAATTTTTGACAACACTGTTGGTTCTTTGTTTGAATTTAGTACTTAGGTCAGTGGGTCGTCATACTTTGAATTTTAAGTATTCTGTGATTAAAGTTTGTCAGTGACTTTTCTATTTATCGATAGAAAAAAATGACTAACTAATATTCATCATCTGTGGTGAACATGTGCTGTCTACTGCTGTCTATGGGGCTTTCCGATACAAAATAAACTTTTTGTCTGCAGTTTCAAAATAAATAATTGTAAATAAACAAATGAAAGTTTTATCTTAGTACCTACTTTGAATTAGTTTTTCAGTGACAATGGCTAGCACGATATTATAATGGTGAATGTGATAGTAATATGACATAATGTTGGCATGTACCTATTGGTGAAAGTTTTTCTAATTTAAAAATGAATTCCTCTACCTACTCCACAGTTCCTGTGTTACTGTTCATAATTAGATTCACCACCGATCGGTGACGACCGGCGCGCACCCGTCAGGCCCCACGGTCACCGATCGGTGACACCCGATTCACGCGGCTTCAACCTCTATTATTACTGTAAATTAAGGCCTAATATCCTGTGCAACAGTTTGAGTCTATGGTCCGGTAGATAAACTAATCGACTAAATGATTCAAAACGAAAAATATGGGTTGGCAATATTGGAAAAAAAAAGTTAAAAATAGACTTTACGATTCTTAATGGCAGCTGCAGTGCGTGCTGTTTTGTTATGATTTTATGATGCTACGTTGTTTCTTTTAATAGTTTTTGTGGAAAATCGACGTTAAGTGGATGAATATTCGTTTATAACATATTATACGTCCTTGTAGATAATATTTGCACGAAATAACATCACAATCAATCGATAAACCTTTTTTTTTGGTCAAACAAAATTTTACGTAAGTACTTCAAGAAAACCTTATGATTTTACAATTATAGTGGTATATTTTTACAAGATATAGGTAGTTATCAGTCAATAAAGGTTTATGTAGTATCCTAGTAACACGTTTTTAATTAGAAACAACTCAATATGACAAAGGTTGCCTGAAGACAAGGCGGGCGTCGTCACTGACACGTTCCTGACCAATTGGCCGAAGAAGGCACAACATAAGGAAAACTGGAAAAGTATGGGGGAGACCGTGCCCAGCTGTGGGACAACATAGGATAACTTAAAATAAAAACACAAAAGTATAGGCACACAAAAGCAAGTGAATTTTATTAATCTGATATATTCTACCTTTCAGCAGATGAGCCTTATCGACCCTGCAGTTGCTAAGTCATTAAAGGGACAGAAGACAATAAAAGAACACTGCCTCTATTTGATTTGATCACATCGCTCCCGGCTGTGTCATGCGTGGCGGTCTGAGGCAAGTATTCATTATTTCACACACTATTTTTGATAAACACAATAGGGAACAAATAAATTGGGACACAGACAGGCACGGAGCATGGAATTAAGAAATGTAGAAACTCGTTGTGCTCTAAATATATAGTAATAATATTGGCCCATTCAATTGATTTTATTTGATCAGACGCTGTTCTTAATAAATCATACCGCTATTCTTATTGAAAGTAAATACATTAGCTGCAGATGTGCTGATGTGTAGGAATTAAATAAATCAAATACTTAGTAACAAATTATTACCATTATTTCCAGCTTTTTGCAGTGGGGGTGCAGCCGACACACATCCAATGTCCCTCCGTTCCCGGCATTAAGAAGTTGCATCTCAGGAAGCAGCCGACTCAGTAGAAAAAATGTATTAGCAATTTTTTTTAATGTGATACTAATTAAAAAATGTAATATATTTATTTATATACACAGTAAATACATAATAAAGTAAACTACATAAATATAAAGGAACTGCTTTCATCATTTACTTAGTAATTTCTTTCAGCAGATCTGCGACAGGAGAGTTGGCTGAGAAACGTAGACACAGTGTGTAAACAGTATACAGCAAAACTAAAATTAGACAGCCCAAAACATGCATACATGAATAATGCAATTTGTGTGTCCTAACAGCAATCGTCACTAGATTAATAATATGCCTAAATATTTATGGTATAAGGTTTGTATATTGTACGTGTAGTTTATCTAGAGATGATATAAAAAAAAACCTATATGTGCTTTTACGTATTATGTACTTATGAAAACGAACATTACACCAATCACTGAATACTTGCTTAGCACGATTTCTTATATTATATTATATTGTCTGAAATGTAGGCTGACTAAATTGACTTTTTCGATGTACAAAAACAGTTGGATTTAGACATTAAAATCTCTAACAGCATTAAATAATTAGGAACTAATTATTGTCACTGTACTCGAATACGTACAGGCTTATGTACATACTACACCAAGGAATATACTACTCTCTATAAACGAGTTGTACATGGTCGTCAATGGCATGAAAGCAAAAAAAAAGTTCACTTGATACTAACGAAACGACTACGACGACACGCATGCGCAGTGCGCTGCGTGAAATATGGATCATTCCGAATTAGGCCATCATCGCCCACAACTCTCACATAAATAATTTGCGTTCCCATTTAGATAAATCACCACTATGGCAGCTGAGAGTCAAAACTATTTCACTTGATTATTTACTCACGGTTAGATTATAGTATTTATTTGTTTGTTTTTTTACACCACGAATTTCTTATCCTTTGGTAAGGTGGCGACTGTAGCCGGAAGCACAATTTCGAAAATGCCACGTTAGTTTAACGAAACCGGTTTGAACTGTCAAAATACCACTCTTGACAACCGTACGGCATGGTAAGATTATGCGGGGAATAATAGGTAATTTATACCATACAGAATAATTGGGGTCAAAGTGTAAGCACGTTGTAATCGATTACAGTGCGATTCGGAATGTTCCATATTTCACTCCACGGTAACCATGGCAACATCACTTCGCGCGCGTCGCTCATTGGCTACGGTTTCGTCGCCACTCGCCAATCATGGGCGACGCGCGCCGCTTGACCGGTTAAGGTGAATGTGACATGGCAGACCGCGAAATTTAAATTTTCTTACGTTTTTTGCAATTTGCAGATCAGTGTCAGGTTGTATCTTGATCAAAATGTGATTTGCGACTATAATAGACATGTATTTACAGAATCATAGTCATTAGAATCATTAATATATCTCCTTATGTTAGATTTCTACCATAAACACTTTTCCATATGAGATTTGTTCTTAACGATAGAAATCTAACTTAAAAAGATGTAGATTAATGATGATTAATGATTGTAATTATTATTATTATTTTTGTGGTGTACAATAAAGTATATATAAATAAATAAATAATAATAATATTAATGTTTTGACCACTAAAATACTAGCTTTGAAATTATATAAAATGATCAATAGAATTAGCATAAAATCTATTATTAAAATCTCGATTATGATTGTAAATGTTTGCTTGGTCAATCCCTAGCATCAGTGGGATGACACTGACAACTCACTTCACGCAAGTTTTCACGGTGAGATTTTTACAGAATCGACATGCAGCCGGTCGATTCTGTAAAAATCTCACCGTGAAAACTTGCGTGAAGTGAGCTGTCAGTGTCATCCCACTGATGCTAGGGATTGACCAAGCAAACATTTACAATCATAATCGAGATTTTAATAATATTTTTTAAGCTAATCTTATTGAAAATCCATACTAATATTATAAATTCGAAAGTAACTCTGTCTGTCTGTCTGTATGTTACCTTTTCACGCCTAAACCACTGTACCGATTTAGATGAAATTTGGTATAGAGATAGTTTGAGTCCCGGGGAAGGACATAGGATAGTTTTTATCCCGATGTTCCCACGGATCGACACTTATGCGGGTGAAACCGCGGGGCGCAGCTAGTTTTATATAATTTCTAAGCTTTTAGTGGTCAAAACATTAATATTTTGTGGGATTTTAAAATAAAATAGCAAAACATAAACTTAGTCAGAAACTCAATGTTGTTTTTTTCTTAAAGTTGTATTAAATAGATATTACTACACCTATCCAGAAGGTAAAGGCATCTTAAAAACCACCTAATCTCTTGAAGAAGCTTGACTTTCGCTGTAATAGTAAGAAATGCTCAAGATGTTATTCATAAGAAAACAGGACTTTTCTTTTCTGGCCGGCACTTTAATTTTTGAATACCTTATGAACTCATGAACGATGAGTTTATGAAATACAAACTTATTTTTGCAGTCGATCAAATTAATTATGTGCATTGTGCATGCGTGAATATTCAACCCAACTACGGAACCTTTCACTGTGCGTGGTTCGACATAAACATGGCATTTTTTTTTTATTTGTTTGGGAAACTACCACAAAAATAAACAATTACTATTACTCAAGTAAACTAATAGAAACAAAAACTACCAAGCTTATAAAACTAACAAAACATATTGAAATGTAAAGTGATTGCGGAATACGCAATTTATATAATTAATTTAACGTCATTCTCAAACTTTTGCTCAGCCTACCTAAAAAATATATACTGGGCATTCTGTAGCAAACGATTAGAAAAGTATCAAAAATAAATAATTGTACAATAATTAAAAATAATTTTAAACGGCGAGCGCATTCCGAAGATAAATTCAAATATAGAAACAATTCGGCGCGAAATTCAATAAATGACTATGGTCAAAGGTCCTCAGTTACTGACTCATTTTCAATTGAATGTCCAAAAATCTATCAAAATTACATTAGAAAAGCATACATCATTATTACAAACAATGCTTGTTGTATTTAATGCTTAAAATAATTTTATTTCAATTTCTGAGTATTGATTTCCGACATTCGACATATTAATTACCCGAGTCAATCGAAATTAAAAAAAAAATGTTTAGCATAATCGCTTTCGCACATCATTACGATAAAAAAAAAAAACAAAAATGGACGGCGATTTTGAACACAAACTGAGTAGTGGTAATGAATACCTAATACGTGTTATTCGACCTGTGTTTCAATATTACGTTAGGATTTGGGCATTTTCGTGTTGTTAATAATATTTCCAATAATATTTGTCGCATTTTAAATCTTATCTACATGTGTGTGTGTGATATTTGTGAAAAGTAAAAATGTAAACACGGACGATTGGCGCGATACTTCGACATTAGATATCAAAAAACTTCATTACCACTACTTATTTTAACTGGAACAATGGATGAATTCGTCAAATAATTAAATGATGTATAATTCACTGCCCCTGTGGTGGAGTTTGGATGTTCGAAATCCCCAATTTTTATGTTTTTTAGCCTCGACCACTACTGTCAACAAAATGGCGACTATCGCATTTACAGACTTGAATTTAATAAAGGTAAAGTAATAAGCTTGCGCGCTAAATATGAAATATTTAATAGCGTTAACATATGAGTTTTTTATCCAACTCTCTTAATTAACGCACATTCATAAGATTTGATGGGTAGCATAATTAATATTTACATAATCAATATAATTATGTAGAAAAAATGTAATGCAATTTGTGTGTCAGCAATCGTAACTAGATTAATAATATGCCTACATATTTATGTTATAAGGTTTGGATCTTTTACGTGTGGTTTACCTAGAGATGATATAAAAAAACCTATATGTGCTTTTACGTATTATGTACTTATCTATACAAACATTACACCAATCACTGAATAGGTACTTGTTTAGCACAATTTCTTATAATATATTATCTTAAATGTAGGCTGACTAAATTGACTTTTTCAATATACAAACACAGTTGGATTTAGACATTAAAATCTCTAAAAGCATTAAATAATTAATTAGGAACTAATTATTGTCACTGTACTCGAATACGTACAGGCTTATGTACATTCTACATCAAGGAATATACTTCTCTCTATAAACGAGTTGTACATGGTCGTCAATGGCATGAAAGCAAAAAAAAAAGTTCACTTGATACTAACGACAACCCCTACTTAATACGCATGCGCTGCCGCTGCGTGATATATGGATCATTCCGAATTATGC
Organism: Amphipoea lucens; assembly: GCA_947508005.1. Classification (NCBI taxonomy): domain Eukaryota; kingdom Metazoa; phylum Arthropoda; class Insecta; order Lepidoptera; family Noctuidae; genus Amphipoea; species Amphipoea lucens. Next base: position 761,668 of record OX382358.1, on the reverse strand, counting down.
CATCATCGCCCACAGAGCTCACATAAATAATTTGCGTTCCGATTTAGATAAATCACCATCATGGCAGCTGAGAGTCAAAACTATTTTCACTTGATTATGTACTCACGGTTGGATTATAGTATTTATTTGTGTGTACACCACAAATTTCTTATTCTTTGGTAAGGTGGCGGCTGTAGCCGGAAGCACAATTTCGAAAATGCCACGTTAGTTTAACGAAACCGGTTTGAACTGTCAAAATACCACGCTTGACAACCGTATGGCGTGGTAAGATTATGCGGGGAATAATGGGTAATTTATACCATACAGAATAATTGGGGTCAATGTGTAAGCACGCTGTAATCGATTACAGTGCAATTCGGAATGTTCCAATTTTCACTCCACGGTAACCATGGCAACATCACTTCACGCGCGTCGCTCATTGGCTACGGTTTCGTCGCCACTCGCCAATCATGGGCGACGCGCGCCGCTTGACCGGTTAAGGGTTACTTGCATCAAAAATACAGATCTTAGTTATTTAGTATCTATCTACAATAATGTTATATTTGCACGCGTTACAGGTTAAATAAGTAGTCTGTAACTAGTTAATACAAAATCTGGTTAATTGTTGACAACAAAATGCACACAACTGACTTTTTAAATGTACAAACACGGTTGGATTTAGACATAATATCTAAAAGCGTTGAAATAAATAGGAACTAATTTCTGAACTCGATTACGAACAGGCTTACGACCATGGTCGTCAATTATAGAAATAAATAAAAACTTAATTTAATAATAATGACAGCGCCTAACGCGCAAGCACTTCACGCGATCCACATCAAAATAATCTCCAATGTGATAATGACAGTGACTAACCTAACGCGCAAGCGCGGCGTGAAGTGTTCACTTCACTCGATTCACGACATTAAATGTCGTGAATCGGGTGAAGTGAACACTTCACGCGATCCACATCAAAGCTCGCGCCTCAGGCTGTATTGACTAGTCAGTCTATGAAAAGAAAAAAAAAAGCAACACTGAGTTTCTGGCTAAGTTTCTGTTTTGCTATTTTATTGTAAAACCCCACAAAATATTAATGTTTTGACCACTAAAATGTAGGTATTTTAGTGGTCAAAACATTAATATTTTGTGGGGTTTTAGCTTTGAAATTATATAAAATGATCAATAGAATTAGCATAAAAATTATTATTAAAATCTCGATTATGATTGTAAATGTATGCTTGGTCAATCCCTAGTATCAGGTGGGATGACACTGATAGCTCACTCCACGCTCACTTCGCCTAACTTTTCACGGTGAGACGGTTACAGAATCGCACGGCTGAGTATAAACATTAATCATATTGGTTTGGTACTTTTTACGTTAAACGTGTTCAAATCAATCTGTCACATCACATCCAAACAGAAAAAATAATGCTAGCAAAGAATTTATTTAGCGCCAGCTGTTTTCTAAATTACCTACCTACTCGCTTTTTTATGACATTTCTGTGTGACTATTGTGCCCTAAATATGATAAGCACACATGAATTCAGGACACAGTTGATAACGCTTCTTCCATTTTGTTCCGTTTAATTTAATTATTCCCTTTGTGTAATTTCCTTGATTGATTAATAATACCTAACTGCGAACTGCGGTTTCAATCGTATGGAGTAAGATTCCTACAGAAAAAGTCCGTTTTTCTTAGTTATTTTTTCTTGTAATGTCTTAAATCCTATATCATTGTCTTTCAAGAATAACGTAGCACTATCAGTGAAATATTTTTTGTACTTAATACCTAGGATTCCGTACTCGTAAATTATTAGCTCAGGAAGATAAGATAAGATATATTAGGTCCTTACATATGAAATTGGCGTTTTTCGTACTGGCCACTTTAATCACGAATTTCTCCTCTTTGGTAAGGAATTCCAAATTCAAATTTGTACAGCTATTTACTCATGTATTTGTGCTTCGATGACCGTCATTCATTTGTTTTTTTTCTTCTGTTTTTTCTGTTTGCGTCACTCATTTTACAAAATGGAAAATTTAAAATATCGCATTATTTACGAGTACGAGTTCCGCCGTGGCACTAGTGCTGCGGAAACGACTCGAAGGGTGAATGATGTGTATGGCGGTCATGTTGCAAAAGAAAACACAGTTCGTTTTTGGTTCCAACGTTTTCGTTCTGGAAATTTCGACCTGCAGAACAAGCCCCGTGGACGGCCTGAGACCCAAGTTGATAATGGAGAATTGAAGGCTATTGTGGAAGCGGACCCATCGCAAACCACGTCCGAGTTAGCTGCAGGCTTCGATGTTAGTGATAAAACTGTTTTAATTCACTTGAAGCAAATTGGGAAGATTAAAAAGCTTGAAAGGTGGGTACCTCACGAATTGACTGAAGCAAACCGGCAAACGCGCGTCGACTGCTGCGTTACATTACTGAACCGGCACAACAATGAAGGTATTTTAAACCGAATCATTACCTGTGATGAAAAATGGATTCTTTACGATAATCGGAAGCGCTCAGCGCAATGGTTGGATCCTGGCCAGCCAGCCAAATCCTGCCCCAAGCGAAAATTAACCCCAAAAAAGTTACTTGTAAGCGTTTGGTGGACTAGTGCCGGTATTGTTCATTACAGTTTTCTCAAATCTGGCCAGACTATTACAGCTGATGTCTATTGTCAGCAATTACAAACCATGATGGAAAAGCTAGCGGCTAAACAACCAAGGCTGGTCAATCGCTCCACGCCACTGCTGCTTCACGACAACGCCAGACCACACACTGCGCAACAGACGGCTACCAAATTAGAAGAGCTTGAATTGGAATGTCTTAGACATCCTCCGTACTCCCCGGACCTTGCTCCAACAGATTACCATTTTTTTCGCAATTTGGATAACTTTTTGCAAGGGAAAAAATTCAACTCCGATGGGGCAGTCCAAATCGCCTTCAAAGATTTTATTGATTCCCGTCCGACTGGTTTTTTTAGTAAAGGGATCAATGAACTACCTATAAGATGGCAAAAGTACATTGAAAACAATGGTTCATACTTTGATTAATTAAATATATTATATTAAAAAATATTCGACTTTTTGTTCCTTCCATACAAAACGCCAATTTCATATGTAAGGACCTAATATTTATTCGCCCAAACATGTGTACACATACAAGAATAAAAATAAAAACTTGCATGCAGGATGACATCAAATCAAAGAATCGGTTCAGAGACATGTTTGCCACATACTATGGCGTGCAAAATTATGTATGTTAAACAAATTAATAACGCATGAACATAAAACATGATACTTAGTTAGTTACAAAATATGGAATAGAAAAAAAGTGAAAATAGGTACATTAATGTCAAAATATTAATCAAATTTAAAATATGCCCGATCCGCTAATTAAAACATAGTCAAATTAATGTCAAAATTACAATAAAATATAAATGTCAAAATTAGGGGTTACACTATTACATATTGATGTCAGATGTCAGTAGTTTAAATAATGGGTAATACACAAACACAACGATGGGTAATAAAAAAAACACACAAAGTACTTCAAACATTTTAGGTTAGCGTATGTAGGTATCTAAATTTTTTCTTCCAAAAACTCAGAAATAGTATAGTAGGCTTTACTAACAAGAAAGTTCTTTAAATGTCTTTTAAAAAGGTTAACGTTTAACATTTTAATTGATCTTGGTATGTGATCAATTAGTAATATTATAAATTTGATAGTAACTCTGTCTGTCTGTCTGTCTGTCTGTCTATCTGCCTGTCTGTCTGTATGTTACCTTTTCACGCCACTCAACCGATTTAGATGAAAGGAGAGGTCAAAAGTGGTACCTAAGTGGTACGAAGACTCAGGTCATTGTTGTTGGCAGCTCAAGGATGATCCCCAAGATAAACTGGGCTCAACTACCCCAGGTTCAATTTAACGGAACTGCTATTCCATTCAGCGAAAAGGTGAAGAACCTTGGGGTTTGGATCGACCAACATCTATCATGGGATCCTCAGCTACAGGACGTAAGTCGCAAAATTTTTGCATCTGGTAAGTCACTGAGACGATTGCGGAACTTTCTTCCAACTGCCACTAAAACTGCGCTTGCACAATCCCTTTTACTTCCCATCCTTGACTATGCTGATGTCAGTTATCCAGATCTTACTGAGGCACAACTAGATAAGCTTGAGCGACTTCAAAACTTTTGCATAAGATTTATATTTGGCCTGCGCAAATATGATCACATCACATATCTGAATTTCGTACAAAGCTCAAGTGGCTTCCCATACGTCTTCGCCGGAATTCCCATATCTTGTTTCAGCTCTACAGTATTTTGTTTAATCCTAAAACCCCCACTTATCTTAAAGAACGTTTCAAGTTCCTTCATGACACACATAATAGATATCTGAGGTCATCGGAAAACCTGAGACTAGAGATGCCGATGCATTCCACTAGTTTCTATGATAAATCTTTTACTGTGCAAGCAGTACGGTTATGGAATGACTTGCCCGTGTCGATAAGGCGTGCTCAATCTTTGTCCACTTTTAAGACTATGATAAAAAAGCACTTTCTCTCTCCTTAAACATTGTCATTGTATTTTCTTTGCTCCTGTTTCATGTTTGTTATTATGTATATGTATATATTTATTTATATAGATTAATAGTACTTTATGTATGTATTTATTGTATTGTGTAAATGGTACACCACAGACTACCTACAGTATTTGTCTGTCCTTCCCGTTTTTAATCCATCCAAAGGTTGTCTTTAAAAGATCGCTCTTAGCGATAAGACCGCCCATTGTGTCACCCATTGTAAAGTTTTCTATATTTATGTCTGTAATTTATATGGTGTACATAATAAAGAGTATTCTATTCTATTCTATTCTACCTACTAAATTCCGAAGATTTTTAAACGTTAATGTGGTGTACCTTATTAGAAAGCTTATTTATTAAGCTACTCGATTATAGTTAAATATGATTTTTTCAGGCGCCCGTTTTTGTAAAAAAGTGAAAAATGTTTCAGTACAACGAAACGCACGTAGCCTTTATTTATTCATTTCTATGGAATATAATAGCGGGTGGAAGACGCTGCTTCCCACCACAGGGCGGGAAAGACTCATAGTAATTACTTCCCTCTTTAGGGTGGGAATGAATTTTAAAAATAGAACTGTAGTCAGCTACGAAATTTTTTACATAAGAAAAATGCTGCAGTCTTGGTGAGTGTATAAACAGCCAGTAAGAATTAAAAAAAAACCTATTAAGCGGCACAGCCCGCGGCGATGACGCGGTGTGTTCCATTTTTAAATAAAAAAGACAATAGTATTATTTGGCGGGATACTAACCCTGTAAGCTGTACCGAAATTCAAAAACTTTGCATGTTATTGTTATCAATAAATATTTTAGAAAAACTACTACTTTTTACTTTCCTTATATTCGAAATGAAAAGTAGAGCATCAATCCCTACTCGGGCTATAGCCGCCCTCGCTGCACTCGGGCGTCTAAATGCCTTGTATAGGAATTGATTCCTTTCGACCCTTGCATAACAATCTACTATTTTATTTGTTATTGGCAAGTTGGAGGGTTTGCCCTTGTAGCACTGACTTCTATTATACAAGTACATACACTGGACTTCATATTATCGATGACAAAATGAAGACATTTGATTTTCGTCATTTTGGCGCTGATCGCAACATGAGTGTCCGTGGAACTAATAGGTTCTTCAGGGACAAAATTTTCGATATCTATGCGTATATTTCTATTATCAACTAATAAAACGGCATGTAATTTATTTTTTGTACATTTTAGCTTTATCACTTACTAGGACAAATTATATTTTTTAAATATTTGCTGTCTAGGTACAGACGCCAGCACATCAACCTACTACAATCTGTCAAATTTCTTTAATAGATTTTCAACTTTATCACTAAAGCTTAAGGTTCAAAGTTGATTGGGAAAATCTGACAGTTTCGGGTAGGTTGATGTGCTGGCGTCTGTACAAAATAAAAATATTTGAAGTTTGTTCTTCTGATTCATATAACGCGTCCGTTTGTCATTTTCCGGAACAAAATGGTCGACGTCGCATTTTCCCTTTGATACATCAATATAAATTATAATTATATCGAAAGGAAATGAGTTGTCCTCTTACAAAAAAAATGTGTAGGTATTAGTTGTAACTACGTTAGTGTGTTTATAAATAAGTAAATAAGAAGTGTCCGGCGTATAATACTGATTAATGTGGCGTAAGCTGCACTTGACCGTACTTGGTCGGGTAATAATTATGAGAGTCTGGCTTCCCACTCGGGGGGAATAAAATGTAACTAACTCTGAATAATTATCTGGTGGTTCATTTATTCAGAGTTAATTACATTTTATTATTACTTGCGTAGGTAAAGAATTGGATTAAAAACGGTAGTCTTTGTTTTTGCCTCTCGGTCAAGGCAAGAGGTACAGAGAAGAATAGAAGTACTATCCTTAGATTCCTGAAGTGAGAAGGATGGTGGGGAAAAGCGGGGGGATGCCCCCACACACTTCATGTAAACGAGTTCAGAGTGAAACAGTGATCGGAGAAGAACTACGCGTTTATACTCTAAGCTCGAAAGGCAAAGTGGTGTTGTTTGAAAGTGACAAAACTGATGTAAACCCAGGAAGGAGCCTTAAAAGCAGCATAAACAACTTTTACGATTTTATGTCATTTTAGTCAAAAATATTGTATGTTGATTGTAAAGAGATTTATTTTATAAAAACATAAAGATAGATACTGATTTATCTACTTCTCTTAGATCTGTCAGGTTAATAATATAATTGTCCGTCGTCCCTACTGGAACCAAACGGAAAAGACCACTGGCGTTCTATTATTGCGGATTCTCACTGAATTAATGTATATTTCTCTATGCCAATAGTACCTACTTTCTAATTCCATACTAACTAAACTACAATTTGACATACGACAACACTACGGTCAGTCTAAACATTATTTTGTGTTTATTTTATTTTTTCTATAGACTGTTTGTAGGTTTTGTCTGTGCCTTTAAGTAAATAAACGCGCGCCGCGCTAGCAATGCGTTGAAAAACGTCGTATGAAACGCGTGTGCATTGATCATCTCTCGAGCTCGGCTTCCTTATCGCGCTCGCTTACGGCTCGCGCGAATAATACCGCCTCGAGTTTAATGATCAACATAGCACACATGTATTATAATGTACTATTCCGATAAGGTTATTATACTTTCGCCGCTTGAGGTTTTCCGCAGCCGCAGCAGCAGCGCCAGCACAGCATGACGATCCAAGAACTTAGTAACATACAATTATAGATTATTAAGAGGTGACGGTATTATTGTAAGTTTCACATAATACCTATGTGTAGATACATGTGAGCGTATGTCTAAATACTTATATAATAAACCAGTCTGCTTTGAATCTCGGTGTTTCATCGTCTGGAACATAAAAATATTATATTATACATATTATGTTATATACAGGGTGTTACAGAAAGGGTATATCAATACAAACGGGTTGAAGAGTGTATCTGAGCCCTGATTTACAACCATACGACAGGCTATCGTATCGAAAACCTGACATTTCGATAACCTGATTTGACTTCCCCTCAACAACAAATAGCTGTTGGAAGAATAGCGGGCGTCTATAATCTATTTGATTTAAACTGACAAAATAGACGCCCGCTATTCTTCCAACAGCTATTTGTTGTTGAGGGGAAGTCAAATCAGGTTATCGAAATGTCAGGTTTTCGATACGATAGCCAATCTATTTGATTTAAACTGACAAAATTTTCGGGTTTTGGACTTGTGAACAGCGTTGAGAAGACTCCTACGATAACAATGATTAATGTTCGATACGATACGGAAGCATATCGAGTGTTTGTGGATAAGGGGGCTGGTCTAGAATCTCTGTACAAAATTTCTGCTCAAAAGCAGTAATTTTGAAAATGCTTAATATTTTTATATTTCGATAGTTTATAAATTGAAATCATAACAAACGTGTCACCGCACTACGAGGGTCATTATCCATTATCTGTAGTGTGTCTGTGCGCCTAGAGTGCGTTTCAACAAATAGTTCCTATGTTATAATGTTGGCTCCCCTGTCCTCCGCTAGGAATATATGTGTTTTGTGCCCATGTCTGCCAAGATAGTAGATATGGGAACACGATTCTGCGGTTTTTTTAAGATTTAAAAGGTGTCCGTGTTAGAATCATGCCCAAAACAGGAGTGGTGAAGAATAAGGAGTGGTATAAGTACATTGTTACCAACATAACGGCATAGGAACTATTTGTTGAAACGCACTATAGTACACGCACATCACGCCGCCGCGCGCCAGTGCAGCGCCGTGATGTCCAAATAAAAAAATATTAAGAATTTTCAAAGTTAATGCAAAAGCATTAACTTTGAAAATTCTTAATATTTTTTCAATAATAATTTTTTTCAAATTTCAGCTCAAAAGAGCTGAAATTTTGTACAGAGATTCTAGACCGATACACTCTTCAACTTTGTATTGATATACCCTTTCCGTAACACCCTGTATTATATTAAGTTAGGATTGTTTTGACAGATTGAGACCGTCTCGTGTCTCTATTTATGGTCAACATTTCGAAGCTGTGTATCTCGTTTCTTCATCTTTCTCGTGTATAATTTAATAAGAAATATGTGGTGCATAAATTGCGCAAAACTACTCTACTATTTTTTTGCTATAAACTGAGTTTCGGGTCCTCTGACTTGTAATTTTTTGCACATTTTAACACAGTGGACTTTTCACAGTATTTCTAATGACTAAATAATGATAATCCTTGAGAATTTTTCTTTGGGATTATTTCGTAGAAACTATCTTATTTTCCTAATAGTATTTTTTGTATGGCTCCAATGATCAATTATATTAGTATGGATAGTATATTATAGTATTATAGTATGGATATCGTATTATTGTTGTTTTATTTTCGGGTGCCTGATTGCCCAAAAGAAAGTAGGACTGAGTCTTGCGTATCAAAGGAGACGTTCAATAAATGTATGGGGCTTGTTACTAAAATAATTGAAAATTTAAACAGCCTTCTGAGCTTTATAGGCTGAAAGAGGGTAATTATTTTGATGTCTTAGGGCAATTAATTTTTTTTTACACAACTTTTGAAAAATAAAATGCTTGCATCACTAACTACAAACATTATTTATATTTTAGGGTTGGCAGCCATATGTCAAATGACGGCACGGCTGACTGACATTGTCATTGTCATAGAAATAAGTGGCTATTACCATGAATTAAGTACATTAATACATTTGTCCACGTGTTTTTCTACATATAAAACACTACGCCTCGCGGACTTGCACCAGTGGTTATGGTTTTTTTTATTTCAACGTCATTCTGTTCTGACATTTACAGATTTGACCTTTTTTCGACACGTTTTGATATTGCATTGTCATGATAATCAATATTTTCTGTCTCAATTTCATGGAGCTGCAGCTAAAATTATAATAAAATCTCAAAGTATTCAATAGAAACAGAAACTTTAGCCACATTTAAAATAATTATATTCCATAGAAATTAATAAATAAAGGCTACGTGCGTTTCGTTGTACTGAAACATTTTTCACTTTTTTACAAAAACGGGCGCCTGAAAAAATCTTATTTAACTATAATCGAGTAGCTTAATAAATAAGCTTTCTAATAAGGTACACCACATTAGCGTTTAAAAATCTTCGGAATTTAGTACCACTTTTGACCTCTCCTTTCGCGGTTCATGATAGATTTAAGTGCGAACTCTAGATGTCGTCAGCAGTGACTTCCGTTTTTTCTTTTTTATTTGAAGTTGACATTCTTCTGCGCTAGGAGTCATAGACTATACACTTAGGAGTAATAGTTTTCTGTCAGTGTTTTGCCGTCAGGATATATCACAGAGCATTTATAAATCTATGTCACAGAGTACTTTTTGATTGGGATATGTTCTGTTGTTTTGTGGATCAGCCGATCAGCCGCTGCGAGCGTTTAAGTGGATTTTGTTGTTTGTAGTCATACAACAGTGTTCATTGACGTCGAGAACTGCCTGGTAAAGTGGAAATAAGAATTTATAATACGCCCAGTGTACAGATTCTCATATTGAAAGAAAGCGAAGCGAGTGCCATTCTCACACAATTGGTAACTTGCATCACTCACTTGCATGATCTATTCACGAATTGCTACTTGAATTCCTGACCATTATCTTGTTAAGTCTTTTCCTAGTGCGGAAATAGATTAATATCATCATACAACAATGTATTTATTGACGTAGTAGCTAAATAAGTAACAACTGACTATGTCATAACATAACCATAGAGCCAGGTGTATATCTTTCAGTCTATCAAAAAGTACTCTGTGTATATATCATTCGTCCATATCCTAATAAGCTACATCTCCGGCGAAGCCGCGATGGTGAGCGAAAGCCGTCGGCGACGATTTGCACGCGTGGGATCGCCGGAGACCCGCAGAGCCGGAGCCGTGACAGAAACCATACCTGCTGCATGTTGCATGCTCGCTTGAATGCGGCATGCTTGCTTGCATGCTGCATGCTCGCTTGCATGCTGCATGCTCGCTTGCATGCTTGCTTGCATGCTGCATGCTTTCTGCATGCTTGCATGCATGCTGCATGTTTGCTGCATGCTTGCTTGCTTGCTTGCACCTGCATTAACATTAAATAATTTGAATTTAAGACTTATAACTTTTATTAATTAAAAACGGTTTTAAGTCTTTTTACCCACGACGGTACGGAGACGGTAAATGCGTTTGGGGTATGATGCGTTTGAGGTAGATCGCATGGCTACGGCGTTAAGTTTTTCGTGGTAGCGTGCATTCGTTGTTAAGTGTTTCGTATTAGTAAACTTACGGGGACGTGTTATTCGATGTTACACTTTTCTAAGTCACGTAACACACTCGAAATTTTGTTTGGGCGTCGGTTGCATTGTGCTCTGGACAACGCGCGGCCTAACCCTAAAAGAACTCTGCAACACAAACAGATATAGGCAAACATTGAGTCTGAGAAACTAACCCCATCTTTTAAAGCAGGTGACAGCGTATTTGTTCGCGCCCGAGACGGATCCCGATGGGTACCCGCTACAATATCAAGGCGTACCCACAGGTATCCTTACGCTGGGAATACTTCAGACGGTGTGACTTCACTTCCGAGGAGATATGCAGTTCATGTGCGTTCCCACTTAGCAGACCCAATCAGTCCAGCTGTTACTGATCTTCCTCCATTACCTTCGTCAACACCTGTTGGACACCCACTAGCACCGCCGTCCACACCTCATTCTCGTCCTTTGCCTCCGTCCACACCTACGCCTCATTCACTAACTTTTTCCACACCTTTCAGTCAGCGTTCACCATCACCCACACTTAGCAATCAGCCAGAGTCACCTCACCCAACGCCTCGACTAACCCAACCATCAATTTGGTCCTCCTGGCAGGCTAATCAAGACTCGCCTGATATAAATCCAAATGTGATGGAGCACATCGTTCCAAGTTCATCAGGCACACAGAATCAACCGGGCACTCCACGACAAGGCAGCGCTCAAACTCAAAGCATTTATTTCAATTAAACCATTTACAGGCACTTTTGAATTGTAAAGAAGTCAGTCAGTCAGAAAATGTGACGCTAGTTGCCCATTCCAAAGCGTAGGTACCTATGGAGAAGAACGGGCAAGAAACTCCATGGACACTCTTTTAAATTATATTTTTACATAAATATTAGTTACATCATTTATACTGAATTTATAATTATATGTGAGAACGATGTAAAAATAAAACGACGTACGCGTTAAAAGCGTCCAGAGTACAGCAAATTGTAAAAAAAAAAACAACAATTCAAAAATAGAATAGTTAAAAATAAGCCGAGGTAGCTAAGTGACGACCAGCCCCAGCTGACGGCGCCCGTTCACGAACATGACGCATAGATCAGCACCATTCAGCTCAACCATTTTGAAGGGAGCTAAATGATCCAACACACACGCCACCGTCAGCGAGACATTTGTGTGAGCATGACATACGTCATATCAGCCGCCAGGGCACATTCAAGTCAATGAAAGACATATTACCATAAATGGTAGCACTATAGTACGTAGAACTCACATCAGTGCTATGCAATTATACAATACAAAGTAAATTGAGTTTGTACAATGCAAAGATAGACTTACAATCTTCAGCAGCTCCAACAGTATTTTCAAGTGTTAATCAATTAGTTGTGGTTGTGGAGCAGGACCAGCATTGAGCCAGGCAGTTTTATCCGCGATGTAACTGAGACACCTGGTCTCCCACTGGCCACGGCTGCCTTGCAGGGAGCACCAGCAAGGCGCAGTGGGCGCACCACCACAAAGCCACGACGACTTATCGAGGAGATGTCGTAGCTTATTAGGATATGGATGAATGATATATACACCTGGCTCTATGGTTATGAACATTGTCAGTTGTTACTTATTTTATGTAATTTGTTTTCGTTTTTGATTGCTCGTTTCTTCCCTGACTTGGTGCTCGTCAAATATGCTCTCCCAGCCTTGATACTGCAATCTTCAAAATGCTCTAGCGTTTGACATTCCTTGCAAGTATGGTCTTTTGCCTTACAATCGCCCACCTTATGCCTATCATGCATATGAGAAGCATAAGGTTTACCGCATAGGTAATTAGGTACCGCACCGACGGCACTGATCTAGACCAGTCCTGCGTAAAAACGTACTCTGTTTATTGTGATGCGCCATGTTGGTTTTTGTTCTGACTTTGTTTGTAGCAGCAGGTAAACCGGCGTGAATGTCACCCTCGGCAAGCTCTCTAGACTGAGCTACTGCAAAGAATTTCGCAAATGTAACTTCCACAGTCTTTCCATCCTAATGTTCTTGTAGGTCGGGCCATTTCTGTTTCGATCCACTTCTAACTGCTAGGGTGGTTTATGCCGGTCGCAAATCGTTCACACAGCAGACGTTCGAACAAGTCCTCCTTGTAGCCACAGTCGGTGGCGAGTTTCTTGAGCCTGTTACCGTAGTGTTCCATAGTCTCATTGCAGTCTCTTACGCAATTACAAAACTCAGTTAAAGCTTTGAGTTTTGTTGTTTTAGGTCAATGTAAGTCGAGTAGTTTAAACTTTACGTCTTTGTATAGACTGTTTTTAAAATCGGGTGTGAGTGCTACTTTCAGATCGTGGAAGACTTAATAAGAGTTCCTTCCTGATGTCGTCTTCGCTTACGTACGGATATCGCATTAGTAGCAGGGTTAAACGTATCGCACTTGAAATTTTTAATAATTGTAAGTTTGTTACAGTTGTTGTTGGTGTTCGTCGAGCTGGTAGACTCCGTACCAGGTGTTGCTGGTGCGGGGGCCGCCGCTGTCGGTGGCTGTTGTTGTAACCCGAGTTGTTGCAAAATGTCTGATATTTGCTTTTTTTTGCTCCCGTTGTATTTGCATAAATTCTTATAATTGGTCCGCGTTCATTTTGACTACTACTATTCTCGACACCAATGAAATAGATTAATATCATCTTATAAGAATGTATTTACTGACGTAGGAAATAAGTAACAAATAATAATAATATTCCACAACTATCACACAACGCCATCTAGTCCCAAGCTAAGCAGAGCTTGTGTTATGGGTACTAGACAACTGATAAACATACTTATATATTTCTAAATACATACATATTATAGATAAATTACACCCAGACACAGAACAAATGATCGTGCTCATCACACAAACATTTGTCCTGGGTGGGAATCGAACCCACGACCTCCGGCATAGCAGTCAGGGTCACTAACCACTAGACCATCAGGCCTGTCAAATGACAATGTTACAACCATAGAGCCAGGTATATATCAATTAAATATTGTGTAATTGTGTATGTGTAATTAACGCATTCTGTTTTGCAGGCAATTGCAACTCGCAGACTAAAAACCAGCGTTATATTATTTTAGATTACAATTTACAACGCAATAAGAAATACTGCTGAAAAAGAAGGTTACTTTACCTTCCTTTTTTGTTCAGGAAATTTATTACTACTAATACACAAAATGATTGCATTTTAATTATACTTATGTATTTATTTTAAAAAGGACACACTGAGGGTGGAATGTTTCCAGTTAAAAAATCTATAATGCCTAAACACTCACTGAAAGCCAGGTATGTAATTATTTTATGTTCTAGCCCTGCCAGCTGCCTGTAGCCTGCATTGTAATGACATACACTTGTTATAACTTGAAAAGACATTGATTTTCTCAAATAAGTTTTATACTTACAGATGAAATATTTAAGAGGAACCTATATTTATTGAATCTTAAACTGTTTCCAGGAAACGTCAACTTTGTGTGATAATACTTTTAATACTAAATTTAAAAGCAGGAATTCACTTCTATAAACTTTATGAGAAGTTTCACTACCCGCACATCCCTGCGAGGGCCATACAGGCACAACTGTACAAGCAGGTCGCTGCAAACCTAGTGCTCCAGAAGTCTAAGCCTGATTGTAAATATGATGAAATACTTAACAGTACTAGATCTCTGCATAATTGGGAAGTGCCAAGGAAATACGATGACTTCTCAGCAAAGGGCTTAGTGAATGGTAGCTACGTGCCAGAACACTGCAATCCCCTGTTCAGTGTTGCTTTAATAGTACCTTACAGGAATAGACAGAGCCAACTACAAATATTCCTGCCATATATTCATAATTTTCTAAGGAAACAAAACATACACTACAGGTGAGCATTTTTAAATCTGTCTATTAAACCAAACAAGGACCAGAGTTCTGAGTTATTGTTTTGTCTAAATGTTATTATTCTCTTGCCCTGATCTCAATTTATTTGGGGTTGACACAACATGTATTTTTCTTCTATACTTTTCTATTAGTTGGTTTGTAAATAAATCACACAACAATTAAATCTGAGTTCGTCTTTTCGCATTAAAAGTGTACAATCTAAAAAAAATAAGAAATTGGGTTATGTGTATTGGGTTGTGTATCGCAAATATTTTCTCATAATGAAAAAACCGTCCAAGAGCGTGTCGGGCCACGCTCAGTGTAGGGTTCCGTAGTTTCCCGTCCGTCACAATAAGTGTTCCCACTTATGAGTTTAAAGGTGGATATCCATTATGTTCGCGCTCCAGCAGCGCTCCGCGCTCCTGCAACTGCTCCCGGTAGTGGGTACGTGCGCGAGCACGGAGCGTGCAACATTGCACGCTCCGCGGCAGGCGCTCCGACTCGTGACGGTTTTTAGCGCGAACACAAAGGGGAGCGCAGTGTGTCAAAGGGGAGCGCATGTAGAAGTGCGCGCGACGAATCCATTGGAGCAGTTGCAGGAGCGCGAAATCGTAATTAGCTAGGAGTTGTATTGTACGTATCAAGTAACTGCGTACTGTGCGTACATACAAAATTAATATGAACAATATCCGCAAAAGAAGTTAATTTTACCCACAATCTAATTTAATCAATCCTCGACGACTATTAGATTGTGCACTCATAATATTACTTAGGTACATTAAATAGGCATGAACGCACGGAAAATCTTAACATCGACTTTTAAAAAAATGACGTCATTACGCAACGCCATCTATCGAACCATTTATGAACTGGTTTTTACCTTAACATTTTGATGGCGTTAAAAAAATGAATTTTGGTTTTGTTCTAAATTGCCTTAGCATGTTCCTGATAGAAGTTTTATGTAGTTATAAGATACCGCCAATGCCAAGGAGAGACCAACCGAACAATTTGATAATACCCGACCCAATGTAATAAGCCTATAATACCTACAGCGCCATCTCTCGGGGAATTGGGTTACTAATGAATACATAGACGTGCCAGAAGTTTTCTGTGGTAATTTTGGATTGCGAGAACCGATTTTAATAATTCTTTTTTTGTTTGAAAAAAGATACGTTCAGGATAATAAAATATGTAAACGAAGTTAAAAAAAATGCTTTTTATACGATTATACTACAAACTTAGTCCAAAAATTATTTTGTACAACTTTTTGTCTTTTTTGTACAAAAACTGTTGTTTCCATCAAGTTCAAAATGATTTTCCTAGAAAGTCCTTATAAGTTCTACTTTTCAGATTTTTTTCATATTTTCTTAACTTATGGTTCAAAAGTTAGAGGGGGGGGGGACATTGTTTTTTACTTTTGGAGCGATTATTTCCGAATTTATTGACATTATCAAAAAATGATTTTAGTAAACCCCTATTCATTTTTAAATACCTTTCCAACAATATATCACACGTTAGGGTTGAAATAAAAAAAAAAACACTTTCCACTTTACATATAGGGGGGCTACCCTTTTTTTTTTTTTTTTTTTTTTTATGGATGGGAAATCATCAAATGACCCCTCCCGCTCTGGGTGGAGCGAAGGGAGTGTCAGACTCTTACTGACTAAAACCCATCCGTGTTCCTTCCTTAGCCCTTTATGTTCCGGGGTAGCGGTAACCCTTTCGGACAATCCCGCACCCCCGGCAGGCTTCGGCCCTGGCAGGCCCCTTCCTTTATGCTGACATCTCTTTGAGGCGCGCGTGGAACACGTACGCGCCGTCCGGCACGGGCCTGGTCCTGATCGGACGGTGAGCAACCCATTACTCTCCGTCCGCAGGCCCGCGCCTACGGTGGCCGGGAGTCGTCACGCGGCTCCCGACACCCGGAGCGTCTCCCGCGGCGGCTGGGGTGTGAGGCTCTTTCCCTCAGCCGTTCCGCCACCTCCTTCGCTAGCATGACTGCTTCGCAGAAGGAGGTGACCGCCTCCCACTCCCTCTCGCCCCGGACCATGGCTTGAACCAGGGCAGGACGCGAGAGGTCGCCGCCGCTGTCGATCGCCTCTACGAGGGCACGGCGGTGCTCCGCCCATGCGGGGCAGACCTCCACCGTATGCTCCACCGTGTCCTCTGGGCGATCCTCGCAGTGGTGACACCCGGGCGTCTCCTCCCGCCTGATGATGTGCAGGAACCTCCCAAAACATCCGTGTCCGGTGAGGACCTGCGTCAGGCGATAGGTGAGGACGCCGTGACGCCTCTCTAGCCACTCCTCAAAGAGGGGTCTTACCGCCACTATCGTGGCGTGCCCTGCGCTGGGTTGCGAAAGTCGCTCCTTCCATGCCACCATGAGATCGCGCCGGAGGTCTGTCCGCTCCGCCGCGATTTGCCGCGGAAGCGGAGTTTCCCCCCGGCTCAGTGCCTCCGCGCGCCACTCATACAGGCGCGCGAGGACTATCGCCTCCAGATCCCATGGCGGCAGTCCGGCAAGGAGGCTTGCCGCCTCGCCCGAGATCGTGCGGTACCCCCGGATCAGCCTTACGGCTACCACCTTCTGGGGCGCGTTCAGATAATGGGCGGCTCGCCGCCGCAGAGAACGCGCCCACACCGGGGCCCCGTATAGGGCCATGGACCGCACGACCCCCGCGTAAAGCCTCCGGCAGGAGGTGTTTGGCCCCCCCAGGTTGGGCAGGAGCCGCTTGAAGGCGGCCCCGGTCCTTTCCAGTTTGGGGGCCAAACGTCGGAAGTGTTCGACGAAGTTCCACCGGCTGTCGAGGACGAGACCCAGGTATCTCATCGTTGCCTCGACGCCGATGTGAACCCCTCCCACCGTTAGTTGGGATCCCGATGGTGGCCCGTTCCGAGGCCCATGGAAAGACATGGCCTCGGACTTGTGCAATGCCACCTCGAGGCCCAACCGCCGGATTCTTTCCACGACTATCGCAACCCCGCGTGTCATCGCGTCGGCCGCCGCCTGATGCGACCTCCCTTGCGCCAGGACCAGCGTGTCGTCAGCGTAGCAAACCACGCTGACGCCATCAGGGAGGTCGGCCCGCAGCACCCAGTCGTAGCCGATGTCCCACAGGAGCGGCCCCAGAACCGATCCCTGTGGGACACCGCACGACATCTCTCGCCGGTTCCACTCCCCGTTGTGACCGGGGTAGATGACGGCTCTGTCCGTCAGATACGCCCCAACTACTCGACGGAGGTAGGTCGGCACCCGGTGATAGGGGGGCTACCCTAATAAAACATTTTTTTCCAATTTTTATTTTACCTTTTTGTCGGCGTGATTGATATACATATTGGTACCAAATTTCAGCTTTCTAGTGCTAACGGTCACATAGATTAAGCGAGGACGGACAGACGGACGGACAGACAGACATGGCGAAACTATAAAGGTTCCTAGTTGACTACGGAACCCTAAAAAGAACCTAGTTCAACAAATACCCGCTAGATGGCGCATTGGTTAGTTTTAAATTGGTGGAAGTTCTTTATAACGCGTCCTCCTGTAAAATTTTGAGATTATACACTTTTAATGCGAAGAGACGAGTTACATACTACATCTATTGAAATAAAGCATTATATCTGTAACTAGCTTCTGCCCGCGACTTCGTCCGCGTGAAATTTCACCCTCTCCCCATTCACCCTCTTAGGGGTGGAATTTTGAAAAACCCTTTCTTAGTGGATACCTACTCTTCACAAAGAACCAAATTCCTCCAAATTTCATGTCTCTAGAACCAGCGGTTTAGGCTGTGCGTTGATATATCAGTCAGTCAGGACTTCGAATTTTATACATTGTATACAGGGTGAATTTCTCAAGTGGGTGTGGACGGCCAAATCCGAAACTATGAGGACTAGCGAAAAGTACTCAAAAAGTCGCGGGCTCGATTTTGATGAAAACTAAAACTGCATCATTGGATTTTTGAAAAATCAATATTTCTAGCCAGGAATCGAACCTGTTGATTTTGAAAAAAAAACACACACTGTATTATTACCAGTGATCGGAATAGGTAGAGCTATTTGGGTTCATTGACCGCAAACATTGATGTTAATATGGATATTCCACGGGATTCCGACTGATACTACGGGATTTTTGTCATATAAATTCACTTCACTAACATCAACAGATGTTGAACGCTCGTTTTCCACATATAAATGGGTGTTAGATGTAAAAAGAAATAGATTAAAATTAGATAATTTAGAAAAAATAATGGTGATTTATTTTAACTCTGGTCATACTCGGTCTTCTAGTGAAGCTGAAGACGAACCAGATCAATGACATTTTTTGTTTAAATAAGTGAATTATTGTTGAAGCGTAGTGATTATTTTAATTAAAATTTTATTGTAAATACAAATTTTTCTATTTGATAATGTTTTGATTTTACTGAGGAACAAATAATTTGTATGGTAATATGTTTTTGTACAACTTCAGAATAAAAATGTTTAAATGATTGTTGATTCTTGAATAAGAAATTGATGCCGATTCTCTTGTACACCGAACTAAACTAACTAAACTATCACTAAAATTCCTTACTTTTTACTATGAGAATCTTACAGCTATTCTGCATAAAAAATTCTTTAAATTTAAAAATAATTTTGACACAACAAAAATCGAATTTGACAATCGCGACTCGTCGACACGTGGTACTTATTTTCCCTACCCCGTGAATTGTTTTTTAGAGCCGCAGGCGCGGAGGGGGCAGCCTTGACATGTTTTTTAAGGAATTTTTCACTTTTTGTATGGAAAATATGAAAAATTATTACGTACATGTTGAGTTTTAGGAGTTTATAGGCTTCATAAAGGGGGTCGAAATTTTCATTATTTTTGCGATAGGACACACCATTTTCGAGATATAAGCAAAAGAAAAAAAAAGATACAGACAGTACTATTTTTGCACCTGAAGTCGAGGTGTTGGTGTGAATTTCTATTCATGACAACTAATTTTATTCCACACCTTTTTAATCGCGATTAAAAATAGTCAGATTTAGTTCGATTTAGTTAGACAATCAAAATTTTAGGTGAAAAACGTGAAATTCAGAATAGCAAAATTGCCATCTTCAATAGACTAATAACTCAGTGCCATCTTAGTGCTGTCAAACTAAAATATAGTTAAGTTGTGTCAATTTCAGAATGGGAAATCGTCGCTTGACAGGAATAAATTAAATTTTAGTGATTTTTAGTCTAGTTCAGAGGCACTTGTGACAAGAAAATCGGCACCATTGTTACGTAAAAAAATATATCGAGGGTATAGTGTTCAAACCCAATAAGTGTCAAAAAATGAAAAATCGGTTTATTAGTACATCTTAATGCATTTTTGACGCTCTTTCCAGTGGTCTAATCCAATAAGTGGAATTCACAGCAGAAAGATAATTACTTAAGGTAATAACCCAATAAAGTCACCACGTTTAGCCGTTTCTTAATTTTTTTCGCCGTTTCGAATTTCGTACTTATTGGGTTTGAGCACTATACCCTCGATATGTGGTTTAATGAATCAAGTTTATCTATTTATTATACTATCCTTAATCCCGTCCTTCTTATATTTACCCGTCAGAAAGGAAGTGTAATCTTTCATTAGTCCCGAAGGCGTGAATAGTTTTTATGATTTTACTACTTAAAAACCAAATCCCGGGACTCGGGGAATATCCATATTATTCTAACCAACCAATTATTCAAAGCAAGTACGTAAAACAGCTCTACCTATTCCGATCTATGATTATTACACCATTCGATAGTGTCGCTAATAAGGATCGAATTCTGGGAAGTAATGACATTCACTAAAGGAAAGAGCTCATTTTTAACAAAATACTTATTTTATTGTTCTTATGTTACCTACCTCATCATCATCTGCCTAGCCTTTTCCCAACTATGTTGGGATTGGCTTCCAGTCTAACCAGATGCAGCTGAATACCAGTATTTCTATGACTGCCTATCTGACCTCCACAACCCAGTTACTGGGTAATACGATACCCCTTCCCCTTGTTAAGACTGGTTGTCAGACCTTCGAGCTTCTGAATACCCGTAACGACTGTCAAAGATCCAGGAATGACAGCCGGGACCAACGGCTTAACGTGCTTTCCGAAGCATGAAGGGGTCTCGGTATGTTAAGATGGTCACCCATCCACAGACCAACCGCGGCAAGTGTAGCTTAACCTGATGGATTGACCTGTGCGGCTGTTATTATTTAGCCGGGCCCGGGTTATGTTACCTACCTACTAAACCTTAACTGATTGTTCAAAATGATGACCATTGTTTTCAATACATAGCTGGATTCGATGTCTCAAGGATTGTACAGTACCCGGCGATAAATATTGCACATCGACCTTTGGAAAGAAACAATCGGCTAATTTTGGCTTCGTAGTGCGTTATCTCTGTCGCACACTACCTATGTGACGTTTTGTCAGTCGTTGTTCAAGTGCGATAGAGTGCGGTCGCGCCCTGTACGGGATATCCAGAACTCAGGAAAAATAAAAAACGAGGAGAATTTGGAACGACTTGAAAAACGTGTACTCAGTTAGGTAATGACACAAGCAAATAATTATCGCGCAATTAGCACATAAAAAACTTAAAACTAAAACAGGACGCATCGTCGCTCGCTGCTTGGACGAATCCATCAGGCGCTCCAACATGCCCCCGGACGTTGAAAGATTCTCTTTCAACAAGCTTCAGAAGAGACGGGTAATGGGCAAATTCTGTTGAAGGCTCGTCTTATTACTCCGACAGTAGTCCGGATGTCAGCCACACGAACGATGCCGAAATCGTGAATGGGCCGTTACCCCGGCGGCGCGGCGCGTGCGCGCGAATTTCGCGGCTATGGCGTTTTTGTACACAAACACCTACCTAATCAGCACGTCATAATTACTGTAGGTTAAAAGCTATTTAGTCTGAAAATGTGGGTTACCTAATGTTGCTAGTCCAAAGCCTGGAAAAGTGTGATGAAAACATTTAAATCACTGTTCAAAGATAACCTAAGTTCTTTAAGAGCCTAGATAGTAAGTATTTAAGTAATAATGTCAGCGCGGCGCAGCAGCCCGGTGACGACTCCTCCCTCGATGATAGAGCGTCGTCGCAGACGCAAGAAACGATCAGAATTGCCAGTAAAACTAAAACAGCATATAAAACCTTAACAATTTTTTTTAATTTATTTTTTTCTCTCTTAAATAGGTTAATTGAATTAAAAATGAGTTGAGGTGTCTGAGGTTTTACACGTTATATAGAAGAAGAAGATTAATATAATTATCAGATTAGGTACCAAAAAAAACCAATTAATTTAAAATAATAACAGTCACAACAACCTGCCTGCCTGTGGCATTAAGTCTGCCTCTGTACATTTATGTGCTTGAAGTATTAAATAAATAAATAAACAACACGTCTAACTAGACAAATAACCCGCCCCTAACTGTTCCCGGCGCAAAGGTGCCCAAAACGCTTTTTGATTACCAAATGACATACATACTCTTTTAGGATATACGTAATAGAACAACAAGACAAGAAGATCTTTAACAAAGGTATTCTACTGAACGTTGGAGCAAAGACAGCAATCAAAGACAAGTTCCCGTGCCTCATCCTGCACGACGTGGACCTGTTCCCACTGGATGAGAGCAACCTGTACGCCTGCATGCACTACCCGCGCCACCTGACCGCCTGCATCGACAAGTTCCGATTCTCACTCCCCTATGTCGAGTTAGTGGGCGGTGCGCTCGCCATTACATCTAAACAATTTGTGGCGGTGAACGGACTATCTAATAGATTCGAAGGGTGGGGCGCCGAAGATGATGATCTTGCCAACAGACTCAGCGCGCATCATTTTGATTTAATCAGGTAAATAAATAAACTGAATTTAAACTAAATTGACTGTGCAACCTTAATAGGTAATACGGGCTGGTGTCCGCAACTCCACGTCAATGCGCGTATTTAGTATACCAGCTACTGCCCGCGACTTCGTACGCATGAAAGAAACAGAAATAATTTAGCTTTCTACTTATCAGTGAAACATTTTTGTTATTGGATTAGTGCTTCTAGACTGTAACTCTGACAAACAAATAATTTTATATCCTTATATTATTTTAAATTTGAAATTTAATAAATTATACAATGCAATATTAATAATAATAATAAGGTCATATCCCACCTCCTCTACATGGACGATTTGAAACTCTTTGCCCCCAACAAATTGCGTCTGATGGAGCTACTGAAGTTAACTGAAACTTTCAGTAGCGCCATCAGGATGGAATTTGGTGTGGACAAATGTGCAGTCATGCATGTAAAGCGAGGGGAGATTGTGGATTCTGAGGGAATTCAACTCTCGGATTCCATAAACCTTAGATAAGACCCAAATACTTATAGCTTTCGGATGAGGAGAGGGCTCCTCATCCGAAAGCTATAAGTATTTGGGTATGTCGGAAGCGTTAGGCATCAACGATGCTGACATGAAGCAATCGTTGAAGGAACGCTTCTTTTGTCGCCTGAGGAAGGTATTAATCAGTCTTCTTTCGGGCGGAATTAAGGTGCGCGCCTTCAACGGTTGGGTCATGCCGGTTTTGATGTACTCTTTCGGCATACTCAAATGAACTCAAACCGAACTCGACGCCCTGGATAGAAGGGTCCGCACACTGCTGACTGCAAATCGGATGCATCACCCACGATCATCGGTGATGAGACTGTATATTCCGCGGAAGTGTGGGGGTCGAGGCTTTTTAAATGCAAAGACCCTCCACAACCGTGAAGTGTGCAGTCTCAGGGAATATTTTTTAAAAGCTGAAGTGATGTGGTCGCAGTGGACAAGGGGCTCACCCCGCTCTCCATGGCTAAAGAGAACTGGCGCAAACCTGTAGTACTTACTACCGATGACCGCAAGAAGGTATGGCAAAGCAAGGAGCTTCACGGGCGCTTCTATCGGGCTCTCCATGAGCCCGGTGTAGATTTCTTAGCGTCCGTATCATGGTTACGTTTTGGTGATATTTTCGGGGAAACCGATGGTTTCGTCTGTGCAATTATGGACGAAGTTATCTTGACGAATAACTACCGGAGACATATTATGAAGGACGGGACGGTTGACGTGTGTCGGGCATGCCACCGTCCGGGTGAGTCTATCAGACATATTATCTCTGGTTGTTCTCGTCTGGCTAATGGCGAGTACTTGCACAGGCATAACCAAGTAGCCAGGATTATTCACCAGCAACTTTCTTTGAAATATAAACTTGTGGATTCTGAGGTACCGTATTACAAGTATGTGCCCGACCCAGTTCTTGAAAATGACCATGTCACGTTGTACCTACTGGGATCGGTCTATCATTACTGACAGGGCTATTGTCGCCAATAAACCTGATATAGTGGTGATAGATCGATTAGCGCGCCGCACAATGATTGTCGATGTTACCATTCCACATGACGGGAACCTCGTGAAAGCTGAGAAAGAGAAACAAATTAAATATCTTGACTTAGCACACGAGGTTGTTGACATGTGGAATGTGAGCTCGGCTATCATTGTGCCGATTGTCGTATCGGCCAATGGCCTTATGGCCGAAAGCCTCGATCAACATCTGTCGAGGCTCTCGTTAGGCGGTTGGATCAAGGGCCTGATTCAGAAGGCAGTACTCCTTGATGCGGCTCGTATTGTGAGGAGGTTCCTGTCTCTGGAGCCCTAACCACCGGTAGCTTGGACTCTGCTCCCGACACCGGCGGAATACAATTTTTTATATTTTTTAATGTTTTTTATACTTATTTTTTATATTTTAAGAAATATTTAAAAATGTAAATTAATATGGACATAAATAAATAAAAGGAATAATAATAATAAATTTAATTCAGACTCATCCTCAGATTACATCCATATTTGTTAGTACAATTACGAGCTAACGAGCGATATTAATACACCTATAAATGTTATAGATTTCCTCGTAAAATGTCCCGCTACACGATGGTGGTGCACCCACAAGAGCCTATAAACAGCGCGCGTAGACGCATCATAAGAGAGAACCAGCTGAACGGCGGCAAGGACGGGCTCAGTACCCTGCCCAACGTCACCACACACGTCAAGAACAACCGCCTGTTCACACTCGTCGGGGTCCAGTTATAGCGACGCAGCACGTGCAGGATGAGGTAAAGAGGGGCCACTGCTAACGCGCATTAACACAAACACTAGTCACTAACGATTCAGATGTTGGCAACGGTCTGTGTGGAAGTCTACCTTCACCAATGAATGTATATGAGCTAATGTGATGAGCTCTTGTTATCAAGCATTGTGTGAATTTGACTTTTTGCTCCTTTACTATTTATATTATTATATTATATTACGTTCAGCAGTTTACATCAGTCATTACAATTTGTGATAGTTCTATGAAAGCAAAATATGATATTATCAAGATATAATCTTGATCATACATTATGGCTTTACTTTTTGTACCTAGTGTTATCTCGCCTTAAATTCTAAAATAAATAAAATATGCTAAGTACTTAGTTAATAATTAAAAAAATAAATTTGATAAATAAATAAATTATAAGTACTTAAATGATTTTATTTCTGTAAGTTGGTTTGTACAATGTAAACACTTTTACCCGTCAACCACATTTTTTTAAAGCTAGATGAGGTCATGTGCATTATGTGCATAACTCCAGCTTCCTCATATGTGATAGAATAATTCTACCTATGCCAATATTTAAGGCATAATAGCTGCAATCCAAGTTCCCAGTGTTAATTTAGCTGCCACAAAAACTTCGTCAATATGAGTCGTTTAGTGTGTGTTAGCTGGAGTGACGTCATCCCAGCTTCCTCATTCAATAGAAGGCAAACCAGTGAGGTTAGGGTTTTGGAATATAGTCAGAAAAATAAGGCATAATAGCTGCACAAGGAAGGAAAAAACTGAACGATAATACTTAAAAAGTGTTGAAACTACGATAAAAAAACGTGTGTGTAAGCTGGAGTGACGTCACCCCAGCTGCTCATGTCGTATCTTCCAAACGAAAGAAGATATGATTATGTATTATAGCTAAATTAAGGCATAATAGCTGCCATTGGCAGCAAAATTTTCAAATCTCTGGTCAAAATACTCTATGAGTTATTAAACCGATAAGTATGTGTAAGCTGGAGTGACGGCACACCAGCTGCTCATGTCATATCTTCCGAACGAAAGAAGATATGATTATGTATTATAGCTCAAAAATTAAGGCATAATAACTGATGTACGTTTGCCCAGCTAGGCCCCCCAGAATTTGCGATTTAGGGAGACACCAATGCAATGTACTCGCCTCTAGGAGTATATGTACCGCTTTCTTTTTCAATGTACCTCTGTACTTTTGAAGAAATATGCAAAAAAAGGGGGCCGTGCCAGCCAAACGTTTTCAGCACGGCCCTCGTGTAACTTGAAAAATATATAGCGTATTAAAAAGTTTCATAAACTCAAGGAATGTACTTTATTAACACGTTCTACGTACCGTAACAGATATTGTGAATTCGTAATAACAAATAATATATAGACGTGGATAGGGGGCCGTGCTGAAAAAAAAGAAATGAGAAAATATCTAAAAAAGACAAAACAACCTTAGCCAAAAACTATATAAAAGTAATTCATGTTTGGCAAGTAACATATGTACCGCATTGGTTTCTCATACAACTTGCTAAATTCAAAAAATAAACCAATTTTAGTTTATTCAGCACGGCCCTCTATAGTTGCCTAAGTATATCTTTTTAAATATGACATGTTTGTTTACAAAATTCGACTTCCTGAATTATGTATAGGAGTACATTCGTTCCAAATAAATTGCGATTATGGTGTATTAGTATTTTAAAAGATAAATTGGATCCAAAATATCCTAACATGCTACTGATGGGGTGACCATGGTTCCATAAATTAGGTTGATATATTCTATACCTATATTAATGAAATTATGTGACTACATTGAAATAAACATTCTTTTTTTACAATTTGTTTTTTTTTTTCTTCAAAATAATATTAGCGATGACATCTTTTAAGGGAATTAAATCAGTTAAAACTTGTGTGCGGTCGCTATTAATTCACTAGGTAAGGTTCAATCAATGTGATTTGTTGGAAACGTATCTGTAATTTTTTAAGCCTTTTAAGCTCTGTAGTCAAAGTGAAAGCATTTATTTCAAATAGGCACATAAAAGGCACTTTTGAACGTCAAAAATTACCTTAAAATAGAATTGATTCTAGTCGCCCCCTTCTAAAAGGTAGTTTTCGTGTGGAGAAGAATGGGCAAGAAACTCCACCGTTACTCTTTTAAAATGTTTTAGGTACAATATTTTGCATGGGTACATTAATTATATAATAATATGTGAGGACGATGCACCTACAATAAAATTACTATACCACAATAGGTAAAAGAATTGTAGTGTTTGTGACACATAGTTTTTCTGCGATTATTCCATAGGTAAACGTAACTAATCTGTGAAATGTACCGAAACTGTAATTTTATTGTAATGTTCCGTACATCAATCCGTGTGATTTATTGGAAATATATATGTGATTTTTTTAAGCCGTTTGAGCTATTTAGTCTTAACGACACTTGTTGTTTTGTTCGATTTGCGACTTACTACTTAGCTTACTACTATTATAGTTATCGTTAATAGTTAATACAGATTACGATTTTTTTTTATTTTATTAAAGATTTACTCAATTTATGCAGAAGTTTTTTTTATCCATTCTCATAATGTTAATTTTGAAGAAAAAAAAAACAAATTGTAAAAAAAGAATGTTTATTTCAATGTAGTCACATAATTTCATTAATATAGGTATAGAATATATCAACCTAATTTATGGAACCATGGTCACCCCATCAGTTGCATGTTAGGATATTTTGGATCCAATTTATCTTTTAAAATACTAATACACCATAATCGCAATTTATTTGGAACGAATGTACTCCTATACATAATTCAGGAAGTCGAATTTTGTAAACAAACATGTCATATTTAAAAAGATATAGGCAACTATAGAGGGCCGTGCTGAATAAACTAAAATTGGTTTATTTTTTGAATTTAGCAAGTTGTATGAGAAACCAATGCGGTACATATGTTACTTGCCAAACATGAATTACTTTTATATAGTTTTTGGCTAAGGTTGTTTTGTCTTTTTTAGATATTTTCTCATTTCTTTTTTTTTTCAGCACGGCCCCCTATCCACGTCTATATATTATTTGTTATTACGAATTCACAATATCTGTTACGGTACATAGAACGTGTTAATAAAGTACGTTCCTTGAGTTTATGAAACTTTTTAATACGCTATATATTTTTCAAGTTACACGAGGGC
Source organism: Amphipoea lucens (assembly GCA_947508005.1). Taxonomy (NCBI): domain Eukaryota; kingdom Metazoa; phylum Arthropoda; class Insecta; order Lepidoptera; family Noctuidae; genus Amphipoea; species Amphipoea lucens. The sequence continues at coordinate 733,706 of OX382358.1, read as the reverse complement.
CGTGCTGAAAACGTTTGGCTGGCACGGCCCCCTTTTTTTGCATATTTCTTCAAAAGTACAGAGGTACATTGAAAAAGAAAGCGGTACATATACTCCTAGAGGCGAGTACATTGCATTGGTGTATACCTAAATCGCAAATTCTGGGGGGCCTAGCTGGGCAAACGTACATAATAACTGCCATAGGCAGCAAAATTTTCAAATCTCTAGGCCTTGTAGTTTCCACGTAATAAGCAAAAAAAACTGTTCCGCGCCAAAAACATCAATTATTGTTTCGGAGATGGTAAACAGCGGCGTTGCCGTTCCGTGCGCTACATTATCAGTTTGAAGTAGTTTGAACTAGATTATAGACTGGGAGCCGACTACATATATTTTTCAAACATGCTTGGTAATTTGAGCATTATTTTGACAACCTTCTTCAAGATAAATCGAAGCAAGCAAGCATTGATGGACTTACGTAAAATTAAAGTTTAATTACACTTTTAATTGGTTCGCGGACGAAGTAGAAGAAGAGAAGAAAAGAAGAAGTAGAAGAAGAGAAGAGAATAAGAAGAAGTATAGATGTATTATTATTAGGACGTATAAACATATATACTCAACCGCCACCGAAATGTGATTTTACAGGCTCGAATTCAAATCTTCTCACTATTGACAGCTGATTTGCGTAGCAAAAATTATGTCCACAGATAAATGCAACCGTTTTTTAGGCATTGGGGCATTGGTCTTTGAGCCATCTCTTTTAGGGTTCCGTAAATCAAAAGGAAAAAACGGAACAATTATATGATCACTTTGTTGTCCGTCTGTCTGTCTGTCAAGATCCTTTATGTCAGGAATGCGTGGAGGTATCGAGTTGAAATTAATACCATATGCTCAGGTCTGCGGTCCCTTGAAGCTGTGAAAAAATCGAACTTCTAAGTTAACGTAAAAAAAGATACGGCCGTTTATGAATAGTAGATTGTACAACTAAGGCATAAAAGAAGCTATGGCGAGGGTGGATAGTTAAGTCGAGGGGTAAAATGGCTCGTTTATGCCTGAGTTACACTCTGCTTTTCACTTCGATTGCGAGAAAATGAAACAGGCATAAAGTATACAGTACATATTAATCAAAAATGTTGCAAAGCATAGCTGATTCCCACCAACGCTCACCACAGATAATACCGCCACGAAACTTTTTAAGTTTTTTTTTGAAGTGAAAACTTCTTTAGCGGCGTTGAACACTTTTTGTACTGGGGAAAAAATGTTAAACTCGCGTCAGGACACGTGACCGTCAGGAGAGATTTCCCCCCCCCCCCCCCCCCCCCCACCCCTCTTTCTACGGCGGCGCCAACCGAAGTGAACCAAGTGAGACACGATAATGGATGGGTGGATGGATAGATGGATGGACGGACGGACGGACGGACGGTGACGGTGACGGCGACGGTGACGGTGTCGGTGACGGTGACGATGACGGTGACGGTGACGGTGACGGTGACGGTAACGGTGACGGTGATGGTGTGACGGTGATGACGGTGACGGTGACGGTGACGGTGTCGGTGACGGTGACGGTGACGGTGTCGGTGACGGTGTCGGTGACGGTGACGGCGACGGTGACGGTGACGGTGTGACTGTGATCACGGTGACGGTGACGGTGACGGTGACGGTGACGGGTGACGGTGACGGTGACGGTGACGGTGATGGTGATGGAGACGGTGACGGTAACGGTGTCGGTGACGGTGACGGTGTCGATGACGGTGACGGCGACGGTGACGGTGACGGTGACGGTGACGGTGACGGTGACGGTGACGGTGACGGTGACGGTGTCGATGACGGTGACGGCGACGGTGACGGTGACGGTGACGGTGACGGTGACGGTGACGGTGACGGTGACGGTGACGGTGACGGTGACGGTGACGGTGACGGTGACGGCGACGGTGACGGTGTCGGTGACGGTGACGATGACGGTGACGGTGACGGTGACGGTGACGGTGACGGTGACGGTGACGGTAACGGTGACGGTGATGGTGGACGTGGATGTGGATGGATGGATGGACAGCTGATGGCTCGACCGTCTGTGTAGATACACTGCTGTGTATTCGTAAAATTCGTGAATATAAAGTGTTTCAAATATGGAAATTGAACAAAGTGCATCGATTTATAAAAAAAGTGACGCAGAAATAGTGGAAAAAAATTAGTTATATTAATTCAATTCATAATTGATTTATTTCAACGTTAATATTCATGTTTTCACTTCTGCCGGCACTCCCGGAGTGCAACCCGTCTTTTTTTAATTCAACATTTGTCATTCGACTTGGGTACTTCATACTGCCAAGTCATAAAAACGTTTCTTTGCGTTTTAAAATAATAAATGACAACTATTTTACCTGATTTTATTAAATTAACGACAGAAAACACAGAAGTGGTATAAATTAAAGAAAATGAAATAAATCACGACTTTAATCTGCGAAGTTTTATTGCGCGTGTGGCTGTTGGGCCTGATTACCTTAGTCTCAGAAAAAAAATTTACTTTATGCACTAGAACATAAAAAGCGATTTTATGTCGCCTAAGCAAAGACGAACTTTTACGAGCATGAGAAGTGAAAACGTATATTTCGACACTCTCAAGGGAATCAAAATGTATAGTGTACTTCCCGTTGACCTAGAACAGGGAATGCAATCTCATTCTCGCGATATCTCGGCCATATTTACCTTAATCTCGGTTAAAAATCGGACGAGATCTCGCGAGATTAACGATATTGCACAGGAGCATAAATATACCTATGCGTTTCCCGTAGCAGAAAGAGCGTTCTCTTCAGATGGTTATTTGGCCTGCAAAATTATAAGACGTCTGTCAGACGACTCTTTAAGCATTTTATGCTTTTTGCGAAGTTATTTTCAATAACTTTTATACTATATGGTTTAGGAGGCTGATTTTTTGAAACCGTACTGGGTTTACTATAGTGAACCCATTTTTATACATTTCGTTGCTGGCGATTCTGGGTTTTTTGTCTATGAACTTTTAGCCAAGTCCTTTGTACGGAACCCTCGGTGCGGGAGTCCGACTCGCACTTGACCGATTTTTTTAACCGACTTCATTAATGACATATTATGTTCTGATTCGACATTACTTTAGATTTGCTTTATGTATAGAATTGTTCAAATGTCACGATTTCATGAAAAAGTCATTCAATCGCTAGTAATAATAAGCATTAAATAGACCAATTCTATATTATTTAATCAACCTCAGAAATAAAGCACAAACCAATTGTATTCAAAATGTATTTATTGTAAGTGTACCTAGTTCTCTCGTCGTCTAAAGTTGATACAAATCGACTTTATTACATTCATAGTTCAGTCGGCTCAGTCTATATCCTTAATACGAGTATACAAAATTAAAAATATTTTGAGCGCAAGTTAAAATGACTTCTAATAGAATGCCTGCTAAGTGCAAACTTGGTTGCAGTATTGTAGCGCACGGAACGGCAACGCCGCTGTTTACCATCTCCGAAGCAATAATTGATGTTTTTGGCGCGGAACAGTTTTTTTTTGCTTATTACGTGGAAACTACAAGGCCTAGAGATTTGAAAATTTTGCTGCCTATGGCAGCTATTATGCCTTAATTTTTGAGCTATCATACATAATCATATCTTCTTTCGTTTGGAAGATACGACATGAGCAGCTGGGGTGCCGTCACTCCAGCTTACACATACTTACCGGTTTAATAACTAATAGAGTATTTTGACCAGAGATTTGAAAATTTTGCTGCCAATGGCAGCTATTATGGTGTACGTTACCCCAGCAAGAAAGTGTCTCCTAGAGTTATAGGAGTAGAACGTATAATGTGTGCCCTATCTGCTGTAAATGTGCCCCAACATAAAAAATGTGTGCCCCCTGTCGTTTTGGAAAAAAACGGAAAAAACGATTCTTGCTGGGGTAACGTTTTTCTAGCAGGAAAATTCTAAACGAATGATCGGAGAGAGAAAAATTGTGCATGGCCAGAGAGCTTATATGTGTGCCAAAATGTGCCCCCAAAAATAAAATCTGTGCCCCTTCAGGTTTTCGAGATATTGCATTTCCTGCTGGAGTAACGTTTTGATGAATCGTATATCTCTACAACCATTGCATGTGCCCCTGTAGAATAAACATACACGAGTAGCTCTTAATGTGTGCCCCCTTGTGCCCCCAATTAGATTTAAGAAAATATTTATAGTTTTCAAGTTATCGCGGTTTTATGAAAACCCGAAAAAACATCGCAGCGCCTAAATTAGACAAGGCACAAGTTCGCTGAAAACTGTATTCGGTCCTTCTTGACGCTAATAATAACCATACAAAGTTTCAAAACTGTTCATGCATGCGTTTTTGAATAATCTCGCTAAAAGTCAAAACGATGGTGTCATAACTTTGACGGCAAAATACAAGGAACCGGCTCAATCCCAGATGTGTAGGTGTAAACCAAAATCATGTGCCTTTAGTCAGAAATATATGGTGAAAATATTCAGCTTGAAATGTTTCGCATTAAGTAAATATAAACAAAAAACCAAAATATGTAAGCAACGGCTGGTTATCCGACGAAATTTGAATGACTACTAAAAAGCGACGGATTCATACATATCGATGACCTTCTTTATTGGACGTATTATACCTAAGCTGTTGTCCGTACAGTCGCGTTCAAAAGTTTTGGGGGCTAATTAAAAAATATATTAAATGCACCTTGTGATTATAATAAATGAAACAGCTTGTTGATGTGGAAATTATTATTTTTATTGCCTTAATTTTAATTCTTTGAGTAATTATTGCATCAAATCACAGATCAAAGTTCCTACCTATAAATATTAGAAATTATTTGCACATTGTGTAGTCATTGTTATTTTAATCACAGATCAGTTTTTCATCTAACATATAATTAGTTAATTCGCATCACAAAAAATCACAGATCGGTATTAAGTATAAGTATAATATTGTGTAAAAAAAATATTAAATTTTAATTGGCCCAAAACTCGAAATTGAAATTTTAATATTATCTTTACGTTTTAAAGTTTCCTGAATCTATTAAATTTACACTATTTTTATAGGATGTAAGTTTGTATATATCCGTGCATATAAAATTTTGTGCTCAATTTTTTCCAGAAGTACTCTAGCAATGAAGTTGAAAATACAGTTGTGATAAAATTTAGCCCTGAATAAATAGATATATTCCGCCTGATCGGTCCGCCAGAACTTTTTTAGATACATATATTCTATAGATCAACAAAACTATTACTTACATCATCTAGTTAGAAGTTTATGCAACTTGCCAATAGGCAAAATGCCACTCCTCCCTGCTTGGTGTTTATATTATTGTTGTTATAGCTGCCATAGAACATTCTGTAAAAATCTAGTCAAGTATTTAGCTATTTCGGCTAAAAAGATACAGCCCTGTGACTGTGACATGTTGAGTGTTGACGGATTGTGGTCGAGTCTTAGTTTTGGGGACATGAATTCTTGTCATGAATTATTTTTTTACATTGTAACTAGAAGTTATATTTCATCAACCTAGCACAAGAAGAGAATTAAATACGTATTAAACAAAAAAGAAAACAAATTACTGGATCGATTTTGATGAAATTTCTATTGGACCAATCGGAAAGTATGTACATATATCCTTTCAGATGAAAACAAAACAAACATGATTTAGAACATTATTTGTTAAAAAATAAATAAGTATATAAAGTAATGAAAAAAATCCAAGTACCTACTTGATAAGTGTACAAGTATTTTTAAATAAGTCAAAACAATGCCATTAAATACTTACCACCGCAGATCGTGCCATAAAATTCAACACCCCTACAACCACATAATTGTTATAAAATGCTTAATACGCCACTTTCAACCAACTTAAAAAAAAAAGTAAACAAACAGTATCAGTGCAACTGCGTGACTCAACGTAACAGTTGGTAACAGTGTCCTTGGCGTCATAACATAACTGCAACTGTTTACCAATACCAAGAAAAAATCCAAACGCACTTCCCAGTCAATAAACACTTCGTACCTATTATTCATAATAGAGCGACGTTACACGTAACTGTCTCTGTCACACTAACACCGTACGCGTACTAGCTGTCTCACTTTCTCCAAGCTAGACAAAGCAACTCCTTGCGACACGACGTCAGCGGATGCCGCGGGGCCAGAGATATATGCAGCGGTGTGGGGAGGCGAAAAAAGGGAATCTTCTATTAAGTAAGGTGAATGCTCCAACCAGCCCGCAAAATTCAAATTTTTTCTGTTTTTTTTTGTTCCTACGCCTTTATGAACTTGTAGGGTTGTATTGGTGATTTTGATGATTATAATTCTGTAACTACATACGTCTTACAGCCGTGAATAATATTTAATCAACATACAACCTAGCACTGGCCTGCAAATTGCAAAAAACGCAAGAAATTTTGAATTTTGCGGGCTGGTTGGAGCATGCCCCTTAATGATGAAAAACTTACTGTTAATTTATCTAACCTACGGCTTATCAATATATATATATATATATTGATAAGCCGTAGGTTATAAAGACAAGTACGGGCTTTTTATTTATATACAAAAAAGAGCTAAGTACCTCTTTTTAGTAGTAGGTATTCATCACACATTTCATTTTTTTTTTTTTAAACTGGGACCAATCAAATTTTGGGTCAAAGACCTGGCAAATATCTGGATGTATTTCTTTCGTTCACACATAAATTACTGGATGTATTTAATGAAATTTTGAATCGAAAGATAGCTTACCTTGGAATAGCACTTAGGCTACTATTTATAATGTACTTAATCATGTGTAAGGTCATAGAAACAGCTAGTTGAATATAATCCAATAACAACTTTATTTTATTACTTATTACTTTTCTACGTCAGTGTACTCAGGCACAACACGTGTGAACCGGTTAGTGAGTAAAGTAAAGAAGGTCATCGATATGTATGAATCCGTCGCTTTTTAGTAGTCATTCAAATTTGGTCGGATAACCAGCCGTTGCTTACATATTTTGGTTTTTTGTTTATATTTACTTAATGCGAAACATTCCAAGCTGAATATTTTCACCATATATTTCTGACTAAAGGCACATGATTTTGGTTTACACCTACACATCTGGGATTGAGCCGGTTCCTTGTATTTTGCCGTCAAAGTTATGACACCATCGTTTTGACTTTTAGCGAGATTATTCAAAAACGCATGCATGAACAGTTTTGAAACTTTGTATGGTTATTATTAGCGTCAAGAAGGACCGAATACAGTTTTCAGCGAACTTGTGCCTTGTCTAATTTAGGCGCTGCGATGTTTTTTCGGGTTTTCATAAAACCGCGATAACTTGAAAACTATAAATATTTTCTTAAATCTAATTGGGGGCACAAGGGGGCACACATTAAGAGCTACTCGTGTATGTTTATTCTACAGGGGCACATGCAATGGTTGTAGAGATATACGATTCATCAAAACGTTACTCCAGCAGGAAATGCAATATCTCGAAAACCTGAAGGGGCACAGATTTTATTTTTGGGGGCACATTTTGGCACACATATAAGCTCTCTGGCCATGCACAATTTTTCTCTCTCCGATCATTCGTTTAGAATTTTCCTGCTAGAAAAACGTTACCCCAGCAAGAATCGTTTTTTCCGTTTTTTTCCAAAACGACAGGGGGCACACATTTTTTATGTTGGGGCACATTTACAGCAGATAGGGCACACATTATACGTTCTACTCCTATAACTCTAGGAGACACTTTCTTGCTGGGGTAACGTACACGCTATTATGCCTTAATTTTTAAGCTATCATACATAATCATATCTTCTTTCGTTTGGAAGATACGACATGAGCAGCTGGGGTGACGTCACTCCAGCTTACACACACGTTTTTTTATCGTAGTTTCAACACTTTTTAAGTATTCAAACCCACGCGCTTCCGGACGCCGCCGCGCATGCCTTCCCTCTCGTTTTAGTGACTATGCACTGGAGGCATAGAGAGGGACGGCGATATCGCAACCGCGACGCACGTCGCACAGTGGAACGAATGTATGGGAGCGGTTGGACGTAGACATGTCCGAAAAAAAAGAGTAAAATTATGCCAAACTAATGATGCCATCTTATTCGATTACTTAATGCCTTCATAACTTGTGGTGATGAATTTCTTCATAACTCCCATATTTCGGGAGTAATTTGAGAAAATGTGAAATTTTACTATGAAAATGAGTGTATCGAGCTCTCTCCCTCCTGATTCCGGGCTTGTTTCAAGTAGCGGTCTCTAATATCGTAATGCTATTACTAAGAGCTATATTTAATACTAAGACACATAGTGCGCCAAATGTGCACTTTCTGGGATAAAAGGAAATGAAAATTTAAAAAAAAAAAACGTTTTTTCCCCATTTGTATTTACTTTAAACCGCAGACAGACTTATTAAGAGGTCTATAAATATATTATATATATACAGAAATATATATTAACAAAAATATTCACAAGAACTGATGAGAGTATGACTTTTAAGTAAGTTGATAATAAATTACCTAGTTTCATTAAAAGTACAATAAATAATTAAGATGTAAGCTCTAATTTACTAAGTTACACATTTTAAAACAATAACATCATTTAATTATCTTCGTCATCATCATCATCATCAATTAATTCAAATTCAGAATCGATGTCCGCTAAATCATTTATGTTAACAAATTCGATATCACTTTTCTCAGAATCCGTAAGCTCATAAAATTCCTTAAAAGAAGATTTTTTTACAAACTTATTTCCTTTTGGACGGATACTTGTAACAAGTGGATCAGAAGACAGTAAAAGATTGTGCATAATATCTTCATTGCATGAGATACTGCTATGCTTTCGAGAATGCCCCTCTCTATATTTTCTAAAATCTTTATTTCTAGCCTCAGATGCCTCTTCGGATAGAAAACCAATGGGCACAATTGACATGTTCTGAACTATGTCTGGCCCATGCATTAAAATTTTATGAAGTGAAGAAGGCATATAATACCATGGGTATAACTCCACGTAAAGCTTAGCAGTATCAAAGCAGAACTCTCGGAATTTAGTTACGTTGATCTTCTCTCCTGATGAAATACACTGCAAGATCACACAGATTTTTCTTAAAAGCATAGCATCTATTCCGGTCAGTTCAGCAGATTTAGTGTAGTTTTCAAAAAATCTCCTTGCCGAGTTGCCATTGTTGGTGGATCCACTGCCTTGTTTCACAACATCGAGAAGTAAGCCCGTTTCTCTTCTTACAGCCTCTTGAACTCTTTTCTTCCTGTCATCAACTTGCCTTTTTGCTATATCACCCCTTACTTGCCATGATTTTATGTCTAATTTGTAGGAAATGTGTAATAAGCATTCCATTGAGCGAATCCAAGCGTGAAGGGTGCTTAAGCCATATTTATACATGTCCTCGTTTGCGTGTTTATCTTTGATTAACTCTAAATTATTCATTTCTTTAGGACAAGCCTTGCATATGTCACACACTGAAGCTGCTGTATTGGATATAATGGAATGAATTTTACCATCAATCATTGTCAACAGCAGTTGGTGTTTGACACTAATTCCATCAGTGATGGTGGATGGAGTTAAGGCTTCAATCTCTGCTTCGATTTCAGCCATCTCTCTCTGCACATTTTCTTTGGTTTCCTTTATAAACTTAAACAATATTGGCCGGCAAAATGAAGTGGAAGATGGTCGCTCGTTTTCCCAAATTGTTACACCTTTTGAGACGAGCCGCAGTGGTACAAGACTAATCATAAAATTACTAGCAAGATCGATTTGCTCATCTTCACTCGTCCTTTGATGATAAATGCTTTGGCTAGATGATCCGTCAAAACCCCATTTGCTGGTCAATACGAGCTGTTGATTGGGATCAACAGGGGTTTCTAACGACCTAATAAGTCTTCTTGAGGTTAAATCCATCAAGGCTTGTAATTTGATTTTTGCAGAGCTCTCTGTAACTGTGAGATCTTCTTTGGCCGGATAGCACTTAATTTTTTCTTTAACCAACATGTAGTAACTCGGGTATTGAAGAGCTCCTTCTTGAGTGTTGAAATCCCGAAGAGTGTTATAGCGCCATTTCGATAAGTTCATCGATACATAAAGAGCCAATGCCTTCAAAGGGGATATTTCCCGTACCTGAATTGATTTACCTTCAATGAAGGCTTTGATTTTTGAGGCCTCTTCTGGATTCTCCGTCAAGTATTTCATAACATAAGCTGTATCGCTTTGTCCTGCCTTTTGAAGCGCCCTTTCGGCCGAAAACATAATTTCAGCGCTGCTACTGCTGCATGAAAGACTATCTTCAGTGCGTCTTCTTTTTTGCCGGTTACTAAGGTCCTCAAAAGATTTACGAGGACTAGGATGTGTACAAGTTGAAGCATCAGATTTAGCAGGAGAAATTATGGGCTCGATGACGTCACTTATATTTTCTGTAGAAGGTTCCATATTTTCATTCTGTAATTCCGGCCATTGAATTGCAGCCTGTAGCCAAATCTCATGTTTCTTCCGAAACTTATCTGTGCTTCTTCCAGACTGTGTCCATTTTGCATAAATGCGGTAGCAAAATCGACGACACCAGTCTTTTAAACTTGTTTCAGCACTTTCACATAACTGAACACAACTGTTATCTTTTAAAACACTGAACAAATAGTTAAAGTCGCGTAAATCTTTATGTGCGCGTGCGCATAAAGCAACGTGAATATCAAGATTTGTATTAAAATTTGGAAAATACATTGCGAGATTAGCTTGGATACAACGAGGTGTAAATCAACACTGATTTTAAAGTTACTAATAGTGACCTATTTATATAAAATCCAGGTATCCCAGGTATCCTTTGTTAAATATTGCAAGGTAATTAGTTATTGTGATAATTAGTAAATGATGCATGCTAAATTAGTGTATTAAGAGCCATTTAGTAATTAAATAATAGCAATGTTCTTATCAGTAATCATTAGTGCATCAGTTTTATATGTAAACCTTAAGTCCCTAATTATATATCCTAATTAGCTTATATCTTCTCTAATTGGCTGCTCAGAAATGTTATTGTAATAAGGTAAACCTTTAGAAAAACGGTTTTAATCAACAAAATAAACAAAAAATAAAAAAATTGTGTTATAAAATAAACATCACTCTTTATCCCAGAAAGTGCACATTTGGCGCACTATGTGTCTTAGTATTAAATATAGCTCTTAGTATAAGCATTATGATATTAGAGACCGCTACTTGAAACAAGCCCGGAATCAGGAGGGAGAGAGCTCGATACACTCATTTTCATAGTAAAATTTCACATTTTCTCAAATTACTCCCGAAATATGGGAGTTATGAAGAAATTCATCACCACAAGTTATGAAGGCATTAAGTAATCGAATAAGATGGCATCATTAGTTTGGCATAATTTTACTCTTTTTTTTCGGACATGTCTACGTCCAACCGCTCCCATACATTCGTTCCACTGTGCGTCGCACGCGCCGCGCGCGCCTCAGACGACGGAAGTCGACGCATAGCCACGCGCGGAATGATACACGAGACGAACCGCCGCCGCCGCCGCGCGCGCCCGAGCTCTGACCGGCACGCGTTTTCTTATAACGGTTTTGTTTTAGTTAGTTTTATAGTTCCCTTCTCATCACAGTAATATTATAATGCCGTTATTCATAATCCTATTTTATCTCTATTTTAGCTAAAATAGGTTTATAGAACGTTTGTCTTTATCTGTCACATTGTCATTTCTGTGTGTAAGAAAGAGACAAACCCCATTTTAGCTAAAATAGGTTTGATAAGTTTTATGAATAAGGGGGTAAGTATATAGTGTATCGATCCCATGTTTACCGTGATTATACGACATTTGTTGCACGAAAAGTTTTTTTAATTTTCAAACGAAAATGGCGTCCCAACTGTAGGCCGAATGCCACAGTTCCTGTGAAGTGAAAACTGTAGTGAAAAGACTTAGTGTGTGTACAACTGTGAACATAATTGTGATCATGTAACAATGCCGAAGACACGGAGTAGGCAATCCCTGTGGCTCGCATGACGATGAACTCAACGACAGCGTCACGCTGTCTCGCGATAACTTTACCGCTCTTTTAACAACGATTCAACAATCGAATGCGGATATCTGTGAGCTTGTTAGAGCGCCTGTCGACAATCACGTCCCCTCTGACCGCTCAGTCACCGGCGCCAGCGCCCGCGCCGAGTGCGGCAGAGAGGACCGGCAATTTCTCACGATGCTCGTCCAGATTCTCCGGAGCGGCGAAGGAAAACGTCGAAGCGTTCATCGATGCCATTGAAGCATTTAAAGAATGCACGAGCATCTGTGATGATGTCGCTATTCGAGGCATGTCTATGCTACTTACCGGCGAAGCAGCAACCTGGTGGCAGAGTATCCGCGCGGAGGTCACTTCCTGGAAAGATGCAATACAATACCTTCGTGATGCGTACGGCGACCGCCGTCCTGAATACAAAATATATCGGGAGTTATTCAGAGACGAGCAGGGTGAAAACGAACGAACAGATATTTTCGTAGCGAGGAGTCAAGCCCTCCTAACACGCCTACCAGCAAACGACCTGTCTACCAAGGTACAACTTGATATGATTTACGGCCTATTACACCGAAAAATCCGTAAAAGATTACGACGCGAAGAGGTCAGTAATTTTTCCGAGTTGCTATCTAAATCTAGAATTATCGAAGATTCCATAAACGAATCGACAAAGCGAGAATCGCAAAAGGCCGCATCCATTGCCCCGCGTACGAAACGTAACGATTCCGAAACGCCTACTCAGCCCGCAATGTACAGCGCGCGAACATCAGACTCCGCTGCAAGCGTGAGACCGGCGCACGGGGCAGCCATCACGCCACGCGGCGACGGCGGCGCTCCGCCCTCCGCCGCGCGGCCGCAGGACTCGCACGCGCAAGTACCGAACGAGGCGCGCGCACAGCGCGCATCACCCGCGCGTGCCACCGCTGCACGCGAGGAACACGCACCAGCTGCAGCGTCATCTAAACAACGACGACCGTTTTGTGCGTATTGTAAACACTACGGACACCAGCGCGACCAGTGCCGTAAGTTGGCGGACAAAGGTGAGTCAGCTGTTGATTCTAATAATTCGGTTTCGTGTTACAAGTGCGGATCTAAAAATGTTACTCGTGAAACTTGCAAAAAGTGTAACAACGAATCAAGTTTTTATAGTGTCGATACTACTTTGCAAACTTCGGGACCAAAGTACACTCAAATGCAAAAGTCTAAAAATCGTGATCGAAATGCGGGTTCTGAAAATTTGTATAATCGCGTAGAGAAGTGTTTTGATAAACATTGTTGTGAAGATTTTAATTATTCTAATACTTCGCCTTCTTGTTTTAAAAATTTTGATGCAAATGTTTGTTGTGTCGTTAAAGAAAATAATAACTGGTCTCGTGATAGTTCGAGTGAGCCTACGTACAGTCTAGCTGAAATATCTAATAATAATGATAGTTATTCAGTACAGAGTAATTTTTCGGACAACGATTTGTCGAACGATCACATGACTAGCTGCGAGGTCGATAATAGTAACGACCGTTTTTGTAATTTTTCAGATAATTATTATTTTTGTTATGATGACGCCCTTGATGTAAAAGAGCGTAAGGGCGAAGTTCGTATTTTTTCTGAAAATAATAATTTTTGTTATAATGACGTCCGCATTGCAAAGGGACGTAAGGATCATTTTTGTAAAGTTTTACCAAATGATTTATTTTGTTGTAATGATGTTTCCAAGAATGTGTTAAATATTAATATGGTGTGTAGCGACACATGTGTAGAGAACGCGCGCGCCGGTAGGAGCTCCGACAGAAAAGTTTTGCGACCGATTTTTGATATCAAAATTTTAGACGCGTCGGGGACCGCGACACCGACCGCGCGTTGACACCGGTGCCAAACATTGTATTGCGGGTCATACACTGCACACCCTCCTCTGTCGAAAGGGACACCCTTTGGAACCGGCGCGAAGACGTATTAAACTCGCCGATGGACACGTTCGCGACGTAGACGTGCTCATGACTACTCTTGACGTGCACTTAGAGGAGAAAGTCATTAGGACTCCTTTTCTTATTCTCCCTGAGGCGCGTAATAATGAAACGTTGCTCGGCATGGATTTCTTGTTTGCAGCCGAAGTAGTCATGGATTTTTCTCGGGAATGCTGGTATTTCTCTAATAACAGCCGCGTTCAGTACATGATGCGTTTTGAACCTTCCTTATCACCAGAGCTGTTTTGTTCCTCTGCGGATGTACTCAGGGACGACGAAGGTTGAACCCACCTGACCGGAGCCTGCTGGCGCAGACCTTGGTTACCAATACGGACATTTTCCAGCTAGGGGGAGAGCCTACCCCGTTTGCTGAGCACCCTATTGATACAGGTGAGCATCCTCCTATCTATGTACCTTCGTACCGATTGACCCCTGCCAAAAAGGAACTTATGCGTCAGGAAATTAAGAAGATGCTGAAGGACAACATCATTGAAGAGTGTGAGTCTGCCTGGTGTTCACCAGCTCTCCTGGTTCCTAAAGCGAACGGCAGTACTCGCTTCTGCGTAGATTACAGACGCCTAAACGCCGTGACCAAAACCGACCATAACCCGATGCCGTTGATTGATGAATTGTTACAGTCAACAAAGAGGGATTGTTATATGAGTACATTGGACCTGAGATCCGGCTACTGGCAGGTGAGTGTAAATGAGCAGGATAGAGATAAAACCGCATTCATTAGCCCATTGGGAACTTTTCGCTTCAAGCGCATGCCCTTTGGTCTCAAAAACGCTCCGGCGACTTTTCAACGGCTGATCGACCGTCTGCGCTCCTGTTCATCCCTGGCCAATGTGACAATCCTCGCCTATTTAGATGACCTGCTGATCATATCTGAAGGTTTCCAGCAGCATCTCCAGGATCTCCAGGCTGTATTCAGTCGGCTTCGCGAATTCAAGCTACGAGTCAACCGGGAGAAGTGCGTTTTTGCCAGGGGGAGTGTCAAGTATCTGGGGCACGTAATTACCCAACAGGGCGTGTCACCCGACCCTGAAAAGGTTCAAGCCGTCCTAGACATGAAAGAACCAAGCAACTTGAAACATCTACGGACATTTTTACAAACCTGTTCCTGGTTCAGGAAATTTATCCCGAATTTCTCCTCTGTAGCCGAGCCACTTACAAGGCTAACAAGAAAGCACCAGACCTGGACCTGGGGTTCAGCTCAGATTACTGCTTTTAACGAGCTGAAACAACTTCTAACCTCAGCGCCCATCTTAATCCAGGCTGACTTTAATCACCCCTTCATCCTCCGCACCGACGCGAGCAATTATGCCATCGGAGCCGTTTTACTCCAGGGGGAGGACAAGGAAGAAAGACCCATTGAATACGCCAGCCGTCTCCTGAACGCAGCTGAGCGTAACTATTCTAGAACCGAACGAGAGGCCTTAGCAGTAGTGTGGGCGGTGGAGCGATTTAGATGTTACCTAGACGGACATCCGGTGATTATTGGTAGCGACCACTAACCACTTCGTTGGCTCATGACGCTAAAGTCTCCCACAGGTCGTTTGGTGAGATGGGCCCTCAAGCTACAATCATTCGACATTCAGTATCAGTACACCCTGGGAAAAGCAAATGTAGTGGCCGATACGCTGAGTAGGCCAATATGCTCTCAAGATACTCGCGACAGTTGCGGTATTTGCTCAGTGATAATTGATTTACCCACTAAGAGCCCTGCAGAGTTAAGGCAGGAACAACTTGCCGACCCGGAGGTTGACAAAATTATCAAAGAGATGGAAAGTCCAGACGAAGTGGCATCTCGTAGATGGACGGAGCGCGGGTACCTGTTATCACAAGGAGTACTATACCGGTATAATCCCGACTCAGACAGCGAGACTCCCAAAGTTGTTATTCCACTTTCACTCCGTCCCGAGATCTTGAAAGAGTGCCACGATTCACCTCTGGCGGGACATTCTGGAATCAATCGTACTTACCACAAGATCGCCCAGTCCTATTATTTCCCTGGGATGCGAAGATTCATTACAGATTATGTGAAGGCCTGTGTCGATTGTCAGCGATATAAGGCTACCAATGACAAACCCCCTGGACTACTACAGACGCCCGTGATGCAGCAACGGAATGAGGTCCTAGCTGTAGACCTTTTTGGTCCCTTACCTGAAGGAGAGAACGGTGAGAGATGGATTCTTCTAGTTGAAGACACCGCCACACGTTGGGTTGAGCTTTACGCCCTTCAGGAAGCAACTGCTGAAGCCTGCGCCCGTACTCATACCGAGGAATACTTTCTCCGATACGGCTTACCGCGCAGGGTCATATCTGATAACGGCGTACAATTTGTCGGGGCTGTCATGCAACAATGTATGTTCATCTTAGGGGTCCAACAAAATTTCGTGCCACTCTATCATACGGAGGCAAACCCCGCCGAGCGTAAGAATCGAGACCTCAAGGCGCAGCTCGCACAACTCGTGGAGAATGACCATTGCTCTTGGCCTGCGAAACTCCCAGTGATTCGGTTCGCTATGAATAGCGCCGTATGTAGAACCACTGGTGCCACTCCCGCATATCTCATGTTTGCCAGAGAAATGAGGTCCCTCACAGAAGCTCGTCATGATTTGAGGGCGATCCTCGATAAAGAGAATTTTGTTCCTCAAATTACTCCCTACCTAAGATCGTTTATCAACTCTTTATCTGCAATTCGTGAGCGAGTCGAATTACAGCAAGATCAATCTAAGAGGGTTGCTGATCGATCCCGTCGACCTAGTCCAACGTACGAGGTCGGAGATAAAGTTCTAGTCCGGTCACATGTACTGAGCCAAGGAAACAAGGGTCTCACCGCTAAATTTGTGCCCAAACGGGATGGACCGTATATTATAACGGGGAAGGTTAGCCCTACCACCTATCTTATCTCTCCAATAGGGAACCCTGAGGAATCTTTAGGAAAATACCATGCACAGGATTTGACACCTTTTGTAGACAGTGGTGCTGGAAGCCACGTACCACCTAATCCTGTCATTCCCAAGCGACGTCGCGGACGCCCGAAGCACAAGGGCAATGAGCCAGTCCAGGAACGAGGGCGTTCTCCTAGACTAGAGGGGGAGTCTGTCGTAACCAATTCAAACCCACGCGCTTCCGGACGCCGCCGCGCATGCCTTCCCTCTCGTTTTAGTGACTATGCACTGGAGGCATAGAGAGGGACGGCGATATCGCAACCGCGACGCACGCGCCTCAGACGACGGAAGTCGACGCATAGCCACGCGCGGAATGATACACGAGACGAACCGCCGCGCGCGCCCGAGCTCTGACCGGCACGCGTTTTCTTATAACGGTTTTGTTTTAGTTAGTTTTATAGTTCCCTTCTCATCACAGTAATATTATAAGTATATAGTGTATCGATCCCATGTTTACCGTGATTATACGACATTTGTTGCACGAAAAGTTTTTTTAATTTTCAAACGAAACGTTCAGTTTTTTCCTTCCTTGTGCAGCTATTATGCCTTATTTTTCTGACTATATTCCAAAACCCAAACCTCACTGGTTTGCCTTCTATTGAATGAGGAAGCTGGGATGACGTCACTCCAGCTAACACACACTAAACGACTCATATTGACGAAGTTTTTGTGGCAGCTAAATTAACACTGGGAACTTGGATTGCAGCTATTATGCCTTAAATATTGGCATAGGTAGAATTATTCTATCACATATGAGGAAGCTGGAGTTATGCACATGGTTTGAGTCCATTTGAGTATGCCAAAAGAGTACATCAAAACCGGCATGACCCAACCGTTGAAGGCGCGCACCTTGTTTCCGCCTGATAGAAGACTATTAAGTACTTTTTTCAGGCGGCCAAAGAAGCGCTCCTTCAACGATTGCTTCATGTCAGTAACATTGATGCCTAACGCTTCCGACATACCCAAATACTTATAGGTTTCGGATGCGGAGAGCTCTAAGGTTTGTGGAATCCGAGAGTTGAGTTCCCACGGATTCCACAATCTCCCCTCGTTTTACATGCATGACCGCACATTTGTCCACACCAAATTCCATCCTAATGGCGTTACTGAAAGTTTGAGTTACTTTCAGTAGCTCCATCAGTTGCGAATTATTGGGGGCAAAGAGTTTTAGGTCATCCATGTAAAGGAGGTGGGATATAACCTGACCACCTCTCCTCAGCCGATAGCCTCGACCTGAATCCTCCAGCAGTGTGCTTAGAGGATTCAAGGCTAAGCAAAACCAAAGCGGGCTCAAACTATCACCCTGAAATATGCCTCCCTCGATCCTTATCGGTTCGCTATTCCTCTGAATATTTCGACATCCTGGATAGCGAAGGACCGTCCTCCATTGCCCCATACACGACATCAAGAAGGTGCGCAGAGTTGTATCTACTTTATACAACTCCAACACCCTCATGAGCCATGTATGTGGCACCGAGTCATAGGCCTTCTTATAATCTATCCAACATGTCGACAGATCCTTACGGAAGCGACGAACCTGTTGGCTAATGGCCATATCAATGAGGAGTAGCTCCTTAGTACCGCGGGACCCATTCCTACATCCATTCTGAGAGGTAGACATGATGGAGTTGGTGTCTATATGTTTGTTAATTTTAGCTCTCAAAATGGATGTAAGAACTTTATAAACCGTCGGTAAACACGTGATCGGCCTATAATTTTTGGGTTCCGCGGTGCTACCTGATTTATGGAGCAGGTGGGTAATTCCTGTCGTTAGGAACTGGGGTACCGAACCAGATTCCAAAGCAATCTGGAACTGAGATGCCAAGCGGGCGTGCGACCTTGTAAACCATTTTATCCAAAAATTCTGCAGCCCGTCCGGCCCTTATTATTATGATTATTATTTGAAGAGTTCCTTCGATTTCTCCAGGATCCCATCATCAAATCCTGACCAGATGTTTTTAGACTAGATGCTGATAATCCTGGCTGCAGCATCAGGCCAGACTTTTGTCAACATTGCATTAAACTTAAAATTTAGTACTGTTTAAAATGAGCCCAAACACGACTACGTTGCTGTAATTTCAAGGTTTGTACTTCTTCTGATGCTCCTGGCATGAGCATCAGGTCTCTATGTACTTCAGTGTTCCTCATTAACAGTACGTTTCTCCTCACTTCGAGCCCTTTTCAATGAGCCTAAACACGATATATCTGCTGTTAGTTGTCGAGGAGTTAGGTACTCTGCAGACTATCCTGACTGCAGCATCAGGTCATGACTTGATGATCATGAGACCAAATGTGGCAAATGCCCTATCAAACATCAAAACAATTTACTAAAACAGTCCTTGCCTGTTCGAGTAACTTCTTACTGTTAAGGAGATTCCATCATCAGCCCAGCTACCTGAGATGGTGACAACCATACGCACACAAGATACTCCATAAAATATGCGAAAAACAATAAGTGAGCCTATAAAATTTGAGGGTTGCCCTCGATTTCTCTAAGATCCAATCATCAGATCCTAACTTGGTGACAGTGGGACCACCTCAAAACTATCTACTTTCGAACAAAAAAAGAATTTTGAAAATCCGTCGACAATTTTGGCGGAGTATTCGATGAACATACAAAAAAAAAAAAAAACAATCATCCGAACATAGTACCTCCTCCTTTTTGTGAAGTCGGTAAAAAGTAGGTACGACGAACGCAGATCGTTTCAACTCGCGTCGCCCGCCCATGTAGATATTATTAGTGATAATTTGTTAAGTAATTTATTTGTTACCTAATAAAAAAAATAAGTAACAAACAATATTTGCATTGAACAATTTCAGATGTCTTAAAGTCCGCTGACTGTAATATACAGGATGGCCGGAACAGTGACGTCCAAAGAAAAAAATTAGATGGCTTAAGTCGAGGGGTATCCGAATCACCCCCATGTATGTTCCGCGATTTTTTGTAGTTTTCGAGTTACGAATTTTTTTTAATGATTTTCTGGAAAAAGTCGGCCGGATCGGTTTAATATATTTTTTTAATGTTTGTGGTGAGTTTTTCTAATATTTTTTTTTATAATTTACTGCCACATGAATTGTACTTTCATGCATAAAAAAATCAGCTTCATTACACAAAGGAAAGTAACAAAAAAAATTGTCGAAGATTAAAAATTTTCGTTCGAGCTAGTCAGTCTTGATTTTTCAACTTTAAATTAAAAATCTAAAAATGGGATCCCATAGTTTCTTAGTAATTGTTAAAACTTTGTGGGATTCTAAACTTTCATAGTAATTAAAAAAATGTGGTACTTAATAGGGTATTATTCGCTTAAATCAGCCCAAAGGTACTGAGCTGGAAATTTCGTGTCTGTAAATTGACTCAAAAAAAAAATTAAATATGCCTATTTTGTCATTCCTAAGACTAATTAAAGTAGGAAATGTATCAAATGAACAAAAAAAACCATCTTGTCAGAAAACTGGACATTTTCAATTTTATTTAATTTTTATTTTGATGATTCCTTTGAGCCAGTTACGCAAAGACTTTGTTACATTGCAAAATTAAATAGCAAATTCGATACAACGATTTAAAATTATTCATTAGTTAGGTACATTTGTGAGGATTAGCTTCAAAATAAAAAACAAAATAAAAAATAAATATTTAAAGCAAATTTTCAAAATGGCGTCCTTCCACAGAAATGCACAATCGATACCTACGTAAAAAAAAATTGTTTCAATTGCCTAAAGGTATCTCTATTCCCCTTTACTACGTCTCCGGCTTTTTGGATTTTCTGTCTCTAGCTGATTCTCTGGCATAAGTAAAGTCTTTGCCCCAAACAAAAAATCGATAGGGTTGAGGTCGGGAGAGCGTGGAGGTCAGGCGTACTTGCACTGCGTAGTGGCACGGTGCGCCGTCATTTTGGAATATCATGTTTCTTCCTAAAGAATTGTATGCCTCACCGTTTAGTCTTGACGGCATTTCAAACCTGAGTGATTATAGTCCTGATAAAAAGGGATAACGTGCAACTCGAGAAGCATTCATAATTTCCAAGGACATTCCGCTCGAAACTTTTTAATAATAATTAAAATGTCCAGTTTTTCTACAAGTTAGTTTTTTTGTTCATTTGATACATTTTCTACTTTAATTAGTCTTAGGAATGATAAAATAGGCAATTTTATTTTATTTTAAATCAATTTACAGACTTAGGAAATTTCCACCTCAATACCTTTGAGGGCTGATTTAAGCGAATAATACCCTAGTATCACTTTTTTTTTAATTATTATGAAAGCTTACAATCCAACGGAGTTTTTAAAGTTACTAAGAAACTATGGGACCCCATTTTTAGATTGTTAATTTAAAGTTGAAAAAATGAAGACTGACTAGCTCGAACGAAAATTTTTCATTTTTGCATTGATGTATTAAAAGGAGGATTTTTGTCAAATTTTTTGTTACTTGCCTTTGTATTAGGAAGCTGTTTTTTTATGCATGAAAGTACAATTCATGAGGTAGTAATTATAAAAAAAAAATATTGAAAAAACTCACCACAAACATAAAACATAAATATTAAATCGATCCGGCCGACTTTTACTAGAAAATCATTAAAAAAATTCGTAACTCGAAAACTAAGGAAAATCGCGGAACATACATGGGGGTGATTCCGATACCCCTCGACTTAAGCTATCTAATTTTTTTCTTTGGACGTCATTGTTCCGGCCATCCTGTAGAAGCACTAACTAAATGATTGAACAACTAAACTTCTTGCAGACTCGAATGTTTGACAAAGTATTTCTTTGTAATCATTGAAACCTGCCAAAAGCATTTAATTCAAAAGAAAAGGCGCTGTATTCGCTGTTTCAAAGAGAAGCCACCACGCCGGCGCCGCACCGCGTACGCGCCCGTAACACGGATTTGAATTAATTTTATTAAGTTTTAAAGCATTAATTTTCATAAAATACAGGCATTTAAACAAAACGTATTGAATTTAACATAAATAAACATGTACGTTTGCCCCGCTCGGCCCCCCAGAATTTGCGATTTAGGTGTGCACCAATTCAATGTACTCGCCTCTAGGAGTATATGTACCGGTTTCTTTTTCAATGTACCTCTGTACTTTTGAAGAAATATGCAAAAAAAAACCGGCCAAGAGCGTGTCGGGCCACGCTCAGTGTAGGGTTCCGTAGTTTCCCGTCCGTCACAATAAGTGTTCCCACGTACAATTCGATAATACCCGACCCAATGTAATAAGTACCTACAGCGCCATCTCTCGGGGAATTGGGTTACTAATTAATACATAGACGTGGCAGAAGTTTTCGGTGGTAATTTTGGATTGCGAGAACCGATTTTAATAATTATTTTTTTGTTTGAAAAAAGATACGTTCAGGATAATAAAATATGTAAACGAAGTTAAAAAAAATGCTTCCATATACGATTATACTACGAACTTAGTCCAGAAATGATTTTGTACAACTTTTTGTCTTTTTTGTACAAAAACTGTTGTTTCTATCAAGTTCAAAATAATTTTCCTAGAAAGGCCTTATAAAGTTCTACGTGTCAGATTTTTTTCATATTTTCTAAACTTATGGTTCAAAAGTTAGAGGGGGGGGGGACACATTGTTTTTTACTTTTGGAGCGATTATTTCCGAAATTATTAACATTATCAAAAAATGATTTTAGTAAACCCCTATTCATTTTTAAATACCTTTCCAACAATATATCACAAGTTAGGGTTGAAATTAAAAAAAAAATCACTTCCCACTTTACATATAGGGGGGCAACCCTAATAAAACATTTTTTTCATATTTTTATTTTACCACTTTGTCGGCGTGATTGATATACATATTGGTACCAAATTTCAGCTTTCTAGTGCTAACGGTCACAGAGATTAAGCGAGGACGGACAGACGGACGGACGGACAGACAGACATGGCGAAACTATAAGGGTTCCTAGTTGACTACGGAACCCTAAAAACGACATGGGATCATGGTCACCCCATCAGTTGTATGTTAGGATATTTTTGATCCAATTTAACTTTTAAAATACTAATACACCATAATCGCAATTCATTTGGAACGAATGTACTCCTATACCTACATAATTCAGGAAGTCGAATTTTGTAAACAAACACGTCATATTTAAAAAGATATAGGCAACTATAGAGAGCCGTGCTGAATAAACTAAAATTCGTTTATTTTTTTAATTTAGCAAGTTGTACGAGAAACCAATGCGGTACATAATTATGTTACTTGCCAAACATGAATTACTTTTTAATAGTTTTTGGCTAAGGTCGTTTTGTCTTTTTTAGATATTTTCGTATTTCTTTTTTTTCAGCACGGCCCCCTATCCACATCTATATAATTATTATTTGTTATTACGAATTCACAATATCTGTTACGGTACATAGAACGTGTTAAGGCGAATGGGTAGTTGTAGCCCGCGAAATTCAATTTTTCTTACGTTTTTTGCAATTTTCAGGTCAGTGTCAGGTTGTATCTTGATGAAAATTTGATTCGCGACTATAACAGGTACGTATTCACAGAATTATAATCATCAGAATCATTAATACATCTGTTTAAGTTAGATTTCTACCACCAACACTTTTCCATACGAGATTTGTTCTTAACGGTAGAAATCTAACTTAGGAAGATGTATTAATGATTCTAATTATTATAATTCTGTAAATACGTACCTGTTATTGTCGCGAATCATATTTTGATCAAGATACAACCTGACACTGACCTGAAAATTGCAAAAAACGTAAGAAAAATTGAATTTCGCGGGCTACAACTACGCATTCACCTTAATAAAGCACATTCCTTGAGTTTATGACTCCTAGAGGCGAGTACATGGCATTGGTGCACACCTAAATCGCAAATTCTGGGGGGCCGAGCGCGGCAAACGTACATAAATAAACACGTCTTTGAATAAAATTATTTACTGTAGGTAATCTGAATTATCTCAAGAGATTGCCTAAATCAGTGCCATCTAGCGAACTATAGTGGAACCACTATGAATTAGATCATGTCAGAAATTGTCACGTAACGAAATATCGTTATGGTTTTTTGGTGGTTGGGATTTTTATTTTGAGAAGGAATAAAAACTCTTGCTTTGTAATCAACAACGTATATTATTATTCATTGAGTGACACAAATAGAAGAAGGATAATAATAACATCCGTTTATATAAAATTGCAAACACAGTTATCTATTGCCACATACCTTCTAATTAAAACTGAACGTAGTAACAAAGTACTCTGTGGTAGTAACAGAGCGTTAGCAAGCGAAACATCGATGGAGTCATACGAATTTCAATTACACAATAAACAATAATGAACAGTTAATACAAATCAAATGTTAATGTATGAGTAATACAATTTATAAATCTAACTAAGGGCTGATTTTTCAATCGACAGATAATTTTTATTCTTGGAATAAAATTGACGTCTGATAGATTTTGTATGGAATTATCTGGCGTTGGAAAAATCAGCCCTAAGGGCCGATCTGAAGAATAAATATTGACAGTTTTTGTACACTTAGTAAATAATTATTTCAAACCATGGTCAAACCGCTATACATATTATTTTTTATACAATCCGGCCTCCGAGAGAATCCGATAAAGTCAGTACGAAAATTCTAGTAGATCGTAAAGATCAAATTCGCAAAACACTTGTGACAGACACGTGTCAAGAACGCATTCTCTCGTCGGCCGCACTGTAAAATCCTAATACAAAAGTTATGTCGATTGAAAATCAGTCAAGTCTATGTAGACATTTAATAATTTACGGATCAAAGACAACAAGACTGGTCCGAAAGGAACACAAAAGTACAAAATCTGATAGGATTTATATATTTCTAACAAGACGTTCATATTTAAGTTATACAGGGTGAAATTGAACACATGCGACAAATCGAAATGGGAGATTATACTCATCATTATGAACAACTTTTACAATGGGACCAAACCTGAAATCCCGAAAAAAAAAATCAGCTGTTTCCTACATTTTGGCGATTTATGCGTACATAAATGTAGGGAACAGCTGATTTTTTTTTCGTGATTTCAGGTTTGGTCCCATAGTAAAAGTGTTCATAATGACGAGTACAATCTCCCATTTCGATTTGTCGCATGTGTTCAATTTCACCCTGTATAATTTGTTCAACATCCCCTTACTATACAATAGTCTAAGATAAGTGAATATGATTTGATCTACCTATTTTGTTGTTTTTTGATGCCCCTCCCCTCCTCGTTTATATGTAGGTATAGGTACACATGTACACAATATTACTATTTCAAGACTGCTAGCATAAATAATATGTAAATATGTATCTTGTTTGAAAATGAATTAATATTTTGTTAAAAGATTAATTTCATATTGAGGTTTCCATATGGCTTTATTAGGTACTCGAAATTAATTTAATTAATTCTAACATTAGAATTAACTCTAGGCACGGCCGTGTTTGGCGTATTTTTTGTAGTAATGTATGCCTCGCATCACCGCGAGAAAAAAAAAAAAAAAAAAAAAAAGGACACTCTGGACACTAAATTGCAGGACGCTTTTTTAACGATTGGACCGAGCGTTGAGAATCCGACAGTGCTCTTGTAACGCGTTAAAAATCGTTCCCGAGCACGTGGGCTAAAAGCAAATTAAAATGTATTGCTCTTACTTGAGTTAATTTACATAGTAAATATTCAAAGATTATACCTTCTGTTCGTTTGATGATTGTTTGCAATATATACCCACACCTATATGAAAAGCTTCTAGAAATGTTTCGAAAATACACCACTTCTATTGCGACAAGCAACAAAGGATTCTCGACTGTTTCAATATCAAACGCAGTGTTTATACAGAAGCTGGTTTGGATTGGTGTTGGTTGTCGGTTTTGGATTTACTATTACGTAGATTGTTATGTGATTATTCAATAAATAATTATTAAGAGTTTACAAAGATTGTTTATGATATTTTTTTTTAATAGTATGGACAAGGCTTTAAACGATTTTTCAAAATTCCACCCCTGTGGGGGTGAAAAGCGGGGATACAGTTTATTTGAAAAATCTGATTCCTTTGTTCTATAAACTTAAAAATTGGCCCGAATACTTATTTATCTAAATTAATTATAAAGATCATACCAACATACATTTTCGAAACTTTTAGAGGAAAGTACGAATTTCACGCGGACGAAGTCGCGGGCAGAAGCTTGTTTGAAATAAATGCTTTGACTTTGACGAAAACGCATTTTGTATGAAGAATAACGTTACAAATGAATCTGTAACTTTATTACAAACGGATAAGCTTAATGTTACTGATACCTATAACGTTATTTTTAATATTGTTATACGTTAACGTTTTTTTTTGTAACGTTAATGATATTTTTTGGTTTTAGTATCGTTACAAATTTTGGAACGTTATACGATAACGAAACGGACAACGGAACGAAATTCATTTCGTTTTCAAGTCCCCGGTTGAGATAACGATAGCCATCGTCTGTAAAGTTTACACAAAGAAAAAATGTTTTTTAAAGTGTTATTTTAAGTGACTATACACTAACTCGGCAAAAAAAGCATAATCAAATTAATGTATTGTTCGTATTATCATGTTTATATCGATACCCATCACGTGTGCGGAGTTGCGCTAGTTAATTTAATTTAACCCTGTAATTACCTACTTTAAAATAATAAATGATAATAAAATTTACTTGTTTTCATTTTATTTTCCTACTTTTATCACTGTTTGAGTAACAGGTAAACTCACGTTCAATCTAAAAAGTAAACACCGCACAGTGTTTATTATACAGTACCGTGAAAACTTGTACTAGAATTAAAGTTGAAAGTAAGTTACTGAATTCATGACCAAAATATTTACCTATAAACGTTTCGTTCTTTCTTTTAAAGATTTTTTTTTATTTTTATTTATTGAACGCCGCGCCGTGTCTGTGTGTTCTAAGGTCTGTGAAAGTTGTTGACCAGATACGAAGTATTGTAGAGGTGCGGCAAGGAGGAAACGAATGCTCAAAATTATTTGGTCGGGTTACCGCCTTCAGTAAATTTCTCGCCAGCTAGTCGACACTTCACGTGACCAACGTGGCTGGATCGTTCTTTGGCCAAAGAATTAGCATTGCTATTCAACGTGGCAATGCTGCCAGTCTTCTGGGCACGTTTCCGGATGACAGCGATGCGGACGAGTACTTCGACGCCTAAGTGTCATTTGTTTTTGTATTTATTTATATAATAAGTTAGTCATGTAATTTAGTATCTAGTGTAAATAGTGAGTTACATTTTCTAATGTTTGAAAACCTACAAATACCCTTTTTTCATTCATTTGATTTGGTCGTACTTTCATAGTTCCTTTCAGCGTTTTTATCTGTGACCTGTAGTTAAGAATTTACCGAAAATGGCTAGAAAAAAAATCACTGTATACAAGGTGGTCCAAATAGTAACGTCAATAAAAAAAATTAGATTCCTCATACCTAGGGGTATCCAAAAATACCCCATGTATGTTCCTCGATTGACTTAGTCTTCGTCTTAGAAACAAATTCAAAGAAATTGATATACTAACTCTGCCTCTCACTATATCTCTTAGAAAGTATGTATGTTCGCAAAAACTAAGACTTTTCTAAATGTCTGAATTGATCATTTCATGAAGTGTTCGGTCATTTCATGAAATGACATCACATTAAAATCTATATTAAACCACAAAATAAAGTATTAAATCCATTTTCTTTATTTAGCTTGCAATATAATCTGATTTAAAAAAAAAAAAACTGAAATACAACCACTGAGAGCCGGCAGACCAACTCGTTTCAATTGTGGAGACACCATACTTCGAATGGGTAGTTGGGTACTAAAACTGACCACTTCTCTTATTGTTTTTTTTTTTTCGTAACAATGCAGTGACTTGCGCGCATCATAGCTCTGAAATGCAACCACTGAGAGCCGGCAGACCAACTTGTTTCATCTGCGGAGACGCCATATACTACAACTAGTTGAGCAGTGGGGAAGAAGTGACTTTGAATATGTACTAAAACTGACCATTTCTCTGATCGTTTTTTTATCGCAACAGTGAAGCCTCTTGTAAGCGCTATAACTCTAAGTTGCAACCACTGAGAGCAGGCAGGCCGGCATCATTCACATTAGAGGACTACTCTGCAAACAATAATAATAAATCTAACCGTATCCATGACCGTTATGAAAAATCCCATCACCTCTTAGACTATTATTATTCGATATTTTATACAGACAATTCTATTTGTATTTGATTTTTTATTTAATCCTTTTGATAGATTCCTTTATATTTTGTAAATGTGAGGACTTTGTAGGCCTTGTAGACTTTAGATCTGTAGACCATTTTTTATTTTACTAAGTACCGGGTACTTGTTGACAGGCCAAGCTGTCCGCCCATACCTACTGTAATTAGAAAATATTGTAAAAGCCAATTATTTTTAAAAGAGTAACCATGGAGTTTCTTGCTGGCTCTTCTCCAGAGGAAACAACCAATTGGAACCGTGCACCTAGCTTCTTACGCTTCATAAGTGCCCATGTAGGTTTATATGAAATAAAACATTTTGATTTGATTTTGATTTTTGATAGTTTAGGAATACCCTTTCATTTATAAAAAAATTATCTTCCTAACTTTAGTGCAAGATACAATTTTTTGTATCGAAGGGGAGTTTACATTCTTAAGATTAAAAGTTGATTTTAAGTTTAAAATATATAGTTCAATTAAAGGTTTGAGTTGACTAGCAGAACCTGAAATATTTGTTAACATTTTTAAAATTGAAAAAGAAAATCAACTTTTAATCGTAAGAATGTAAATGTCTCACTTTCGATTTCAAAAAATTGTATCTTGCACTAATGTTAGGAAGATATTTTTTTTATAAGTACATGATAGTCCCATAGCAAAAAAAAATCATAAAAAGATCTTGTCAAAAAAAGTTATAAAGGGGTTTGAAGGTTTTGGCCCTAAAATCAGCCGCCATTTTGATTTTTTTTCAGAATCGCGGTGCACAACAAAAGTTATATATTTAGATAGAGGACACTTATACAAACAAAAAATGTCATTAACATAATATCCTAAAGCGTCAGGTTTCGGAGTTATTCACCGAAATATAAGTCGAAAACTACTAAGATTTTTTTGTTTTTTTTCCTTTCAGGTAAGCATATTGAACTATTGAGGTAATAGAAACGTTATGAAACCTTTATGGAGAAGAAACAAATGAAGAATAGACATTTTTTAAATAAATAATTAAACACGGCAATTTATAGTTCGTTTTTTTAATCCCAGAGACTAATCTGACCAGTGTTATGTCAAACTTCTATACTAAAAAAACGAAAACACAAAAGACTTAAATGTCAGATTAGTCTCTGGGATTAAAAAAGGATAAATAAATTGCCGTGTTTAATTATTTATTAAAAAAATATCTATTCTTCATTTGTTTCTTCTCCATAAAGGTTTTATAACGTTTCTATTACTTCAATAGTTCAATATGGTTACCTGTAGGGGAAAAAAACAAAAAAATCCTTGTTGTTTTCGACTTATATTTCGGTGAATAACTCCGAAACCTGACGCTTTAGGATATTATGTTACATAACATTTTTTGTTTGTATAAGTGTCCTCTATCTAAATATATAACTTTTGTTGTGCACCGCGATTCTGAAAAAAAATCAAAATGGCGGCCGACCTTAGGGCCACCCTCCATACAAAAATATTCAAACCCCTTTATAAAGATGTCTCCGATGAATTTCTCCAAAAATTAAAAAAAAAATATCCATATCTCTTAAACTACCAAAAATCGCGGAACATACATGGAGTATTTTCAGATACCACTAGGTATGAGGAATCTATTTTTTTTACTAACGTTACTATTTGGCCCATCCTGTACAGTGTACTTATTCTTTTAACCAAAATACACATATAAAATATTATAAGTATTGCCAAAAATATCACAAAATACAATTCAATATTAAAGAAGGTAGTAGCTTAAACAGTGTATTTAATACAAACTAACCTAAGAAATGCATCATTGTGTTAGTACATAGTTGTTGCACACCGGATAGTAGACCGACTATGCGGCGACCGTGCCTCAATCAGCTGCACAAATCAAAATCGAATCATCGATATTAGGTAGATATCGTTTATTTAAAAACTGCACTAAAATTACTATACCAACATTAGTACATTTTAACTCAATGAAAAACATTTGAAAAACCGGTCAGGTGCGAGTCGGACTCACGCACCGAGGGTTTCGTACCCTTTTGAGATACGGAACCCTAAAAATTTACGCAACAAACAGTGGAGGGGCGTG
This sequence comes from Amphipoea lucens, assembly GCA_947508005.1. Classification (NCBI taxonomy): domain Eukaryota; kingdom Metazoa; phylum Arthropoda; class Insecta; order Lepidoptera; family Noctuidae; genus Amphipoea; species Amphipoea lucens. The sequence continues at coordinate 703,525 of OX382358.1, read as the reverse complement.
CAGTTTTAAAATAAACAATCTATTAACAAGTTGAAAAAATATAAAAAGAATAACATGCTGTGACTATTTTTAATTGTACACTTGTACAAGAAACTATATGGGGTATATCCATTTTACCCATTGATGTACCCCACTCTGTTTGTGCTCGGTATGGTCGGTTACAACCAACTGAGGGTACGACGGGAATTCACGCTTGTCGTGTATCTGGTTAGGTTACTTCGTGGCATTGAGCATAACCCAGGAGTACTACAACGCCTGAGTGTATGTGTACCAGACCGCTACGTGTGGAGGCGGCGCCGCCCGCCACTGCTGGCTGTGCCGGTAGCCAGGACCAACCTTCTCGCCAAAACACCATTGACCCGCGCAATTCGGGTTATTAACGATCTTCACGTGAAGATCGATGTATTTACATGCCATTTGAGTGAACTCGCAAAAATACTGATGTTCCTTTTATGTTATAATGTAGATTAGAGTAGGCTATAAGATGTTGTTGTTTTTATTTTGTTATTTTGTTTTATACTGTACTATATTTTATTTAGGAAACAATATTATTTTTTTGATATAATTATAAGTACTAATAGTTTTTACTTTTGTCATAGTTTTAAATTGTAAGTACTTAAGATAATTGTAAGACCACGCTATCGCATTAGGTATACACCTGTAATGATAGTGATAAGGGAGATTTTAATAAATAAATAAATAAATAAATAAATAAATAAATAAATTCCCAATCGATAGGGCCGTTTACATGCCTACGTAAGGACCTAATTAATGGCTGCGTCAGCGAATGCTATCAGAGTTGCAGAATTTTGAGCCGAACAAATTTTAAAAAATAAAATATATTTTTGGCATTGACACGCTAAGAAGGGCCGTTTAATCATTAGGACCAAATCTATCTGCTGGGGAGTTTGTTGCGCCACTTCTTCCCAGCAAAAGCACTAGGAAATGAAGGGCGCCCACTGGGGGACTGTCTTATGCTGTAATTTTGACGTTCAAAAAGTGCTGACTCAGCCTAGTTTGAATAACTGACTTATGATACTACTACTACTACTTAATGCTCTTTGCTATTGGAGGAACTTAAGTACAGTTTGTGGTTAGAAACACAGCCTCTGATTTGTTTAAAACATTACCCACTAGTATGTTAGTATTATTATAACCATGGATTGTTCTCTTTGTGCTCAAAACATACCTAACGCTTAAAAAAACAACGAGCTCACGAACTTGTGGCAACTAGCATCCCCTTGTCTGATAGGCAGCCTTATTGAGTTCGGTCACAATAGAAAAATTTATTATAGTAATGTGTCTCATTAGTGACAGTTGAACTCTTATGGATCCGGCAACCATTTAGGCTTTTAACGAGGAACCTAGTTGGGCGCAGTAACTGCAATAAGGCACCCCGACCAGAGCGATTAGGTTTGATTACGACAAACCGTATAACGAGCGCAGCGGTTTGGCACCCTCTTTAATAAATAAGCAATTGCTATGGTACAAGGACACTTGCGCGATGACCATTCGATTTCGTAGACAGTAGGTTCGGCTGGGGTGGCAAAACTCTATTATATTGGCGTGATCTAATCGTCCAAGCAGTGGCGGATTTACCAACAGGCCGAGTAGGCTGGAGCCTAGGGCGGCAAATTTTAGGGGCAGAAAATTTGGGGCCATTTTTTTTGTTTGTCTTACTAAAATTAAGAAGATTAATATTTATATACCTACTATGTTTTTTTTTTTTTGGAAAGAATAAACAAAGTGAATGCTCAAATTCAAACTTCTACCGTAGATTTGAACACTGTTGCCGACCTTTACGAAAGCTGAAAGAGAAAATATTAAGTATTTTGAGGAAAAGGCGTTGGATAATAATTCCATTGTCTTTTCCTCAAAATACTTAAAATTATAAGCGCGTCGAAGCAGTATACAAAAGACATGGGAAAAGACAACCGAAAAGAATAAAAATATGATGAAACAACCGATGAAGCAATGTGAACGACTGCGAGTGATACTTTCAGAGTTAACACATTTCTTGCCCTCATTGATATCTCGTATCCGAATTAGAAAAACGGCAAGTCTACACTAGGTTCAATAAACGTTTTTATTTCTGACCAAAATGAATGAATTGTCATCATCCATCAACCCTTACATAAAAAGTCCTTTACTTGCAAAAAATGTATCCTAATGATTTACAGACTGACTCAGTTCAAGAATGCATACATTTTCAGTGCCACCTTTCTCCTGAAAGAATTTTGGTAAAACTAGATTCTGGATCATTGAGAAGTCTATCTTCGTTCCTGCGAAAACAGAACTTGCAAAACGTTTATCCAAACTAGAGTATAGCAGTTCACTTGGCTGTATGTACACCAGCGAGAAATTGTTTGGGTGAGAAAAGCTTTTCTTGCTTAAAACGGGTGAAAAATTATCTGAGATCTACCTCAAGGTGAAGCTAGTCGCGAGCTTGAACTCACTGGTGGTCATGGCCAAAAAGCACGCTGTCTCACCTGGCATCGTGTCCGACAGAGGTAGTATCAGTTATGAGCAGTTAGACGCTAGTCTACACGCACAAAGTGTAGTTCTCACGCACAGAAACACCGTTCCGAGCTGAAAGGCGCGTAAAAAAATTAGAAAAGTGCTTTGGAAAATCGAGTTTTATGAAAAAATCACTGCATAAATCAATTTAAAAAAAAATTTACAAATAAAGTTTATTAAACTCTTTGATAACTGAGTTTTGTCGGTACCGACTTTGTTTTGAAGATTTTATACTTCTTTTATTACTTATTTACACCCAGTTACGTTAAAAATAGCAAGACAATCTTTGTTGGCTCATCATAACTTTTTAATGGCTTTTTTTAATATTCTGTTTCCGTACAGACAAAAATAATAATAAGACAAAACGATATCATGTTTAACTTTGGATGCATAATGTCAAACAGTGGAGTAATACTCTCCCGAAATTAGTATGGAAAAAACATCCGACTAGTGGCACCATAAGCCAAGAAAAGCTAAACGCCTTAGCTGTTTTGTGCATAAAGCCTAGAGGCTAAACTAATAAACACGATTTTATACGACGATATAATTGATGATTTTGCGAATAGAAAATCGCGCAAAAAGGTATTGGAAAAAATTAATTGAATTTTATCGTCATCATCAGCCGGATTGTTGCCAGATAATTGAACATATTGTATTTAAACTGTAAGTGCAATAATAGTAGAAATTGTTTGCCAAGGGAGCAAACAACTATTTTGAAGGCGAGAGTGTTTCTTTGAATCCAGAGCGGAGGGAAGGATACTAGAGCAGAATCCCGAGCGCAGTGAGGGGTTCTAAAGTAGAATCCTGGCGCAGCGAGGAATTCAAAGTACGTCACTCGAGCATAAAATAGTGTTGCTCTCGAGTTGAACACTCTTAAGTCTACTTTTTATCACCCTCTTGAAAAAATAAGTAGGTAAGCGCAACTTATGAATATGGATAGTACGTTTATTTATTTATATACAATTACTTGAGGAAGACATACCAATGTCCTGTCTTTGGTATTGTCCGTCGAATCGTTGAACTCCTTAAGTTCTGAGTTGAGACTTTAATATTAATATTTTGGAAAATAATTCAAATAGCAGTAGATTGTTAAGCCTCTTTAAATCTGTCAAATGTATTTTTGGAACCAACGCGAATAACTACGGCTACTGTAACATGTATTGATAATGTTTTTTGTTGCTGCCAATATTTAGATAAAGCCATTGTAAATTATCTCCCTTCTGATCACAGTGGTCAAACCGTTTCTTTTGAGTCCAACAGACCGAGACAAAAAGTGCAGATTCAAACTAGAGCAATATTATCGGGTAATTTGAATAAGTTTAATACCACTTTGATTATTAGCAAGTTAATGGTAATATACTACTCAAAACAAAATAAGAGCCACTTGTGAATTTTAACATCCGGTCTGATTAAATTATTTTAAAGCGTTCTTAAACGATATATCTTTTGTCTGGTATATCCTGAAGTATTAACAAACATAATGTGAGGATACCACTTGCATAATTTTTAAAGTGGGCTACTTTGATACTTTTTTTTGTAACCAATTGAATTTACCCTATTCTAAGACGAATACTTAAGTCATTTAAATTGTGGATTCTTTTAGGAACAGTCTTACATTTGCTAAGTTACAACGTGGATAAACATTTTGAAAGCGCTATGCCGAGGATCCGAAGACATATGGACCTGCACAGCGCAACTATAGCCATCACATTGATCCAAGAGGGACATTCGCAGCGTTCTGTAGCTTTACAGCTTGACTTTTCAAGGCGAGCGATCCAGAATGCTTGGAATCGATTTCAAGAGACTGGGAGTGTAACCAAAAGACGGGTATCTGGCAGGAATCGAGCAACCACCTCGCAGGAAGACCGCTACATACGTTTGACTGCGCGAAGAGAGCGCGTCATCACCGCCCGCGCCTTACAAAATCGCTTACGCCAGGCGACCGGTACCCGCGTGAGTAACCAAATGATTAGAAATCGGTTACATGAAGACCAGCAGTTTTCTAGGAGACGCATAGTGCGGATTCCATTGACTAGTGTACACCGTGCAAACCGATTATCATTCGCAAGGCTGCACCTGGACTGGGACATAAGTGAATGGAGCTCAGTATTGTTCACTGATGAGTGTAAAGTGAAATTTTTTTAGTGATGATCGTCGTATTAGAGTATGGAGACGAGAAGGTGAGCGATTTTCGGATGTTTGTATCCATGAAAGTGACGGATTTGGGGGTCCCAGTGTCATGGTATGGGGAGGAATCTCTCTATCAGGTCGAACCGAACTCGCAATACTCAGCGGAGGCACGGTAACGACTGTGCGATAAATTGAGGTGATAATAAGGCCTCATGTGGTGCCATTTGCACAAAGAATTGGTGCAAGATTCACATTAATGCACGACAATGCCCGCGCTCACACAGCTAGAGCCACTAGGGAAACCCTAGACGATGCTGGTATACGTGTCTTGCCGTGGCCTGCCAATAGTCCGGACCTTAACCCCATCAAACACATGTGGGATTTGTTAAAAAGAAGTGTCCGGGACACAAATCAACCCTTACATAATGAACGACAGCTCATTAACGTGCTAAAGTCAAGCTGGGAACAAATTTCAGAAGAGACAGTGCGACATCTGGTGGAGAGTGTGTCATCCAGGCTTCAAGAATGTGTTCGAAAAAGAGGAGGAAACACACGATACTCAAGAAGTGCATAAAGGTAAAAAGTGATGTGCGTGTACTAGGCGCACAGACACACTACAGATAATGGATAATGACACTCGTAGTGCGGTGACACGTTTGTTATGATTTCAATTTAATAAACTATCGAAATAAAAAATATTAAGCATTTTCAAAGTTACTGCTTTTGAGTTGAAATTTTGCACAGAAATTCTAGACCAGATACACTCTTCAACCCGTTTGTATTTATATACCCTTTCCGTAACACACTGTATAGAAAAAAAATACTTTTACACAAAATATAGCATAGCTTTGTATGTCAGTACAGCGGCATGCGACCACGGGAAGGTACTTGTTTCATCCTTTTCAGTAGTCGGGTTTTAGTTTTTAATCTGTCAAGCTCCGCTAATGAGACAATTGATTTTCTATTGTTTCGTCGCCGATCGGCGACGCGCGACTTTTGACCGGTTAAAGTTATTTTTTATTTAATTATTTTGGGGCTTATTTCAGTTATATTTTTGAAATGTGCTAATTAAACCCTTTCATTTGATACCCAACACGGCATGATTAAAAAAAAAATTCTTATAGGTCATGACTTTATGTCCGCTAGAGGGCGCCATATTCAATTTATTGTGACGTCATATAGCCTATAACCAGCGGACGATCAAGACGCTTCCAGCGATACCTCATTTGTCCTATTATGACAAGCAGTTTAGAAGTTATGAGGGAACAGATGAACATACATACATACATACCGGTCTTAATCATAACCCTCCTTTTTGCTTCGCCGTAGTCAGGTAAAAAAATACTTACCTGTAAATTATTTGACCCAAATGGAAAATACCGTCATGATCACTTTGTGACTGGTTTAGAAAATCATTACATAATATAAAAAAAAGTCACTCCCGCTGTCTGTAAGATTAGATCTTTTAAACTACGCAACGGATTTTAATGCAGTCGTTAGTGTATTATTAAAATGATATTTTGTATCGTGATTTTTCCAAAAGAATCGAAAAAAATATTAAATGAAAAATGTATAAATGATTAATTAAATATCCGAAACATTTGTAAAGAGCAGCATTTGCCAAATAAATGTTTGTAAAAAGCGAGTGTTTATAAAATAAAACATTTACGGAATGAGTTGTTTGTGAAATAAATAGTATACGAACGTTGGTTGTAAACTAAACATTTTGTAAATGGAGTTTTGGTGAAACATTAGTGAACCTTATTGTAGCGGTCGGTAGGGGCGGCATAATTTGAATTGCCTACAATGCGTAAATCCGCCACTGGATCCAAGTCTTTTCACACATTACCCTGATATTATGTAATTAGTCTAACAAAATAAATGTCTTTCGCGAAAGTGTATCGTACCCAACTGCAAGCGTAAAAATGGCTTTTATTCGAGAATGCGGAATATCAAATTTATTTTTTTAATTATTAACTAGCATGTTTTATTTATTTTATAATTTAAGGCGAGATAATACCTACTAGGTACAAAAAGTAAAGCCATAATAATGGTATGATCAAGATTATATCTTGATAATATCATATTTTGCTTTCATAGAACTATCACAAATTGTAATGACTGATGTAAACTGCTGAACGTAAAATAGTAAAGGAGCAAAAAGTCAAATTCACACAATGCTTGATAACAAGAGCTCATCACATTAGCTCATATACATTCATTGGTGAAGGTAGACTTCCACACAGACCGTTGCCAACATCTGAATCTTTAGTGACTAGTGTTTGTATTGATGCGCGTTAGCAGTGGCCCCTCTTTACCTCATCCTGCACGTGCTGCGTCGCTATAACTGGACCCCGACGAGTGTGAACAGGCGGTTGTTCTTGACGTGGGTGGTGACGTAGGGCAGGGTACTGAGCCCGTCCTTGCCGCCGTGCAGCCGGTTCCTTCTCATGATGCGTTTACGCGCGCTGTTCCTAGGCTCTTGTGGGTGCACCACCATTGTGTAGCGGGACATTTCACGAGGAAATCTATACCATTTATTGGTGTATTAGTGTATTAATATTGCTTTCTATAATTTAATAAATTTCAAATTTAAACTAATATTATAATGACATAAAATTATTTGTTTGTCAGAGTTACAGTCTAGTAGCACTGATCCAATAACAAAAATGTTTCACTGATAGAAAGCTAAATTATTTCTGTTTCTTCCATGCGTACGAAGTCGCGGGCAGTAGCTGGTATACAATAAGGATTCACAGTCAATTTTAGTTTAAATTCAGTTATTTATTTACCTGATTAAATCAAAATGATGCGCGCTGAGTCTGAAGGAAAAATCATCATCTTCGCCGCCCCACCCTTCAAATCTATTAGATAGTCCGTCCACCGCCACAAATTGTTTAGATGTAACGGCGAGCACTCCGCCCGCTATGTAGTCATAGGGAAGTACGAATCGGAACTTGTCGATGCTGGCGCTCATGTGGCGCGGGTAGTGCGTGCAGGCGTAAAGGTTGCTCTCATCCAGTGGCAACAGGTCCACGTCGTGCAGGATGAGGCACGGGAACTTGTCTTTGATTGCTATCTTTGCTCCAACATTCAGTAGAATACCTTTGTTAAAGATCTTATCGTCTTGTTGTTCTATTACATATATCCTAAAAGAGTATGTATGTCATTTGGTAATCTGATATATTAATTACAGATATAATGCTTTATTTCAATAGGTGTAGAATGTAACTCAGATTTAATTGTTGAAAAGTATGGAAGAAAAATACATGTTGTGTCAACCCCAAATAAATTGAGATCAGGGCAAGAGAATAATAACATTTAGACAAAACAATAACTCAGAACTCTGGTCCTTGTTTGGTTTAATAGACAGATTTAAAAATGCTCACCTGTAGTGTATGTTTTGTTTCCTTAGAAAATTATGAATATATGGCAGGAATATTTGTAGTTGGCTCTGTCTATTCCTGTATGCTACTATTAAAGCAACACTGAACAGGGGATTGCAGTGTTCTGGCATGTAGCTACCATTCACTAAGTCCTTTGCTAAGAAGTCATCGTATTTCCTTGGCACTTCCCAATTAAGCAGAGAACTAGTACTTTTAAGTATTTCATCATATTTACAATCAGGCTTAGACTTCTGGAGCACTAGGTTTGGAGCTACCTGTTTGTACAGTTGTGCCTGTATGGTCCCCGCAGGGATGTGCGGGTAGTTGTACACCCCATAAGTTACAAAGAAGTGAATTATTGCTTTTAGACTTAGTATAAAAAATATACAATTTATCACACAAAGATGACATATCCTGGAAACAGTTTAAGATTCAATAAATATAGGTTCCTCTTAAGTATTTCATCTGTACAATTAAGAAAATCAATGTCTTTTCAAGTTATAACAAGTGTATGTCATTACAATGCAGGCTACAGGCAGCTGGCAGGGCTAGAACATAAAATAATTACATACCTGGCTTTCAGTGAGTGTTTAGGCATTATAGATTTTTTTATTGCTTAGTCTGTGACTAACTGGAAACATTCCACCCTCAGTGTGTCCTTTTTAAAATAAATACATAAGTATAGTTAAAATGCAATTATTTTGTGTCTTAGTAGTAATAAATTTCCTGAACATACTTTACCTTCTTTTTCAGCAGTAGTTCTTATTGCCTTATAAATTGTAATCTAAAATAATTTAACGCTGGTTTTTAGTCTGCGAGTTGCAATTGCCTGCAAAACAGAAAGTGGTAATTCAGCGCTGATATAACTTACGATACATACAAGACACAATATTTAATTATGATTCGTACAGCACTAGGGAAACACTTAACAATATAATGGTCAGGAATTCAAATAGCAATTCGTGAATAGATCATGCAAGTGAGTAATGCAAGTTACCTACCAATTGTTTTTTTTTTTTTTTTAATAGTAGTGAGAGTGGCACTCGCTTCGGTTTCTTTCTATATGGAAAGCTGTACACTGGGCGTATTATAAACTCTTTTTTCCACTTTTCTAGGCAGTTCTCGGCGTCAATTGAACTGTCTTACAATTTTACAAATCCGTCCGTAGTCTATCAAATAGACTACTCTGTGATGACTACAAAACATAATCCAATCCACTCGAACCACAGAACATTAATACTCAACAAGAGACTCGAACACTCGCAGCGGGCCAGCGGCCAATGTTGCCAACTTAGCACTTTTGGTGCTAGATCTAGCACTATTTTCGTTAGTCTAGCACTGAAATTTGACATTTAGCACCTACCACAAAATCTAGCACTAAAACTAAAAATAGAAAACATGCGCGGTCCGAGGGGGGGGGGGGGGGGTCGTGGGGGTCATGACCCCCCCAAAATCATTCAAGCTGTCAAGAGTCTGAATGATTTACTTGCCTTACTAACTTAAAACTGTACTTGAGCCACGAAAACCCCGATTGGCATATTCAAAAACATTAAGAACATCGGCAGACATGGGTCTGCCGACTGAAGTAAAAAGTTAAAACCATGAAATGACAGTGGGTTTTTTAACGCGCCTAATAAATATTTTCCTTTAAAAAGTCTGATATAAAAATATAGAATCCAGGATTCAAGAGCGAACGAAGCAAACTCGGGTTATTGGGCACCCCGCTCTTACGTAAGGTTGAAAGGCGTATGACGTGTCTCCACACGGCGACATCATGACGGCGAAAATTTGATGGCACGGCGAGACTATCGCTGCGATTCTCTCGCTCGTGGAGACGGCCCCTAAGGCTAGATTCCAAAACCTAAACTGCTGTAAAACGAGTTTAAGCTTATCGTCATAATTCGATAAAGTAATTCCTAGTCCTTTGAGAATGATCGAAAGAAAATCGAACCTATCCGAGAGTGTGCAAAATTTTCGAGCTCGCTTCGCTCGCTCTTGAATTTTAAATTCTGATAGCTGCTTGAAGTTGCCTGCATAAGTCGACAATGTAACTCCTATTTTTACTTGAAAATATAAAACAAAACACCGAATCAACAGAGGCGGATTGGTAAAATTTTCGAGCTCGCTTCGCTCGCTCTCCCCACCCTACACAATCTACCGTTCTTATAAATACGACCAATTTGGCAGCATTTAAGTACCACCCCCCTATTTAAAAGCTGCGTCCCTGAATAGCACAAGTAATGTGGAGCTGGAGATGTACATGAACCTCAACATATCATCACGCCTTTAATCGCCAAAGGGTTGGGCAGGGGTGTACCTTCATATAGTACTTACACGCACATTTCCCCAATTATTAAGTGAAATGTCATAGAGAGCGAACCTACTGCCGCCAACCGGGCACAAATCCAGACTCCAAGCTGCTTCTGAGAAATTTCTGATGGAAAAACCCTTTAACACTTTACCCGACCTAGGAATCGAACCCTGCTAGGACCTCATTCTCAGCAGTAACGCTTGTGACCACTAGACCAACGAGAAAATGTGCCCCCCTAAAATATTCCTCGGCACCCATGATGACCCCCCCCAAAATCTTGGGCTGCGACCGCGCCTGATAGAAAAATTATGATTATTTTTCGATCAGAACAAAACGCAGTTGCACGAGCAGTAACCAAACGCTTTGGCTTCAATAATTTGCTACACTTTGCTTAAAAAGTGTGGATTCCCCCAAGACAAAGACGAGGTAATATAACTTTAATGTCTTACTAGATTTTAGTTTCAAAAGTCATATGGATATTCTTATAAGCTAAAAAGTGTGTTATACAATGTATGCGTTTTGCAAAAAAAAAAATCGGACGCGAAAATACTTAAAATTAAGCGGCATTCGGAATCAAAAAGTCACATAAAAAAAACCGAGTGTGCTTATGACCACACGACTGAAGTGACACTTCAAACGTATTTGGCTATGAGAGGAAGAGAGAAAGAAAATGTGCGCGCGCACTGCTTTCTCTTGCTTATATCCCCCACCCAACTCCCGTTCGCCTCGCCCGATTACACTTTTCGTAACGCTTACGTCACGCGTTCGCCAACTTACTCCCCAAGTCAAGCGTGCGTAAAGAAGTTTCACTTCAAAAAACTTATTAAAATAATTACCTAACACAACTATTTTCTTTTAAAAAATTACATGATTTTATTATTTAATTGATGGTCCTTCCTTTTTGGATATTTACAGAAATGTATCACTTTTTGAAGTTACATTTAGCACCTAACCGTAGTATCGAGTTGGCAACCCTGCCAGCGGCTGATCGGCTGATTTTCCCAATTGCAATTGTCCCGCAGTCCCGCTGATTTATAAAGGGTTAAGCATGGAATTATTATGTACTACGTACTACATAATAATTCCATGGGGATGGGATAGGCTATCAAAAAGTACTCTGTGGACTGGATTTGACACACAGATTACTAATATGCACTGACGTATAAATACGTCAGTGCTAATATGTAGCAAGTAATAATAATAGTAATAGCGAGAGGTTTTCGCGCCGTTTTCAAAACTACGTGGTTTTTTTTTCATCTTCTAAAGTTCTTTATCTAGGCTGTCGAATGAGTGTAGTTTAGTAGTGTTCTTTGTAGTGTGGCTCAGCTTTAGCAAAGGTAGGTTTTAATATTAATTTAGTTTATTTTTAAATATTTTATCCGGCATCCATTATGGATAACAAAAAGCCCCCTGACCCTCCTGATCCCTCTGATTTCTCTCCTATGTTAACAGTTTCCCTCCCCGATGACAATATGATAAATAATTCAATGGATTTCGAATCTTCAAGTAGGAAAAGAATGGCTACTTCTTCTCCGACTACTGTAGCGAACCCTCCAAAACTAACAAAAAAAGAAATGGGAAGACAGTCTTACACGATGAGGGATAATCCGCCATATATTGTACACGTTTCTTTAAAAGACGGCGAGACCCCTGGTACTGTTCTACATCCGGTGAAATTTGGAATGTTTTTGACGCAAAACAATTACAGCAATATTCTCCTGGGTAGTGTCAAACGTCTAGGAAGAAACAAAGTTTCAGTTATTTTTTTTTTATTTTTTTTTTTTCAGTTGAGTTTAAGTCGCACCAGGATGCAAACAGCTTTTTGATAAGTCGTACATTAATTCAGAATAACTTTATTGCTACAATTCCACAGTTCAATATTACTCGTTTGGGTCTCGTTAGAGACGTACCATCAGAATAATAATATAATAATAATAAGTCTTACCTAATCGTGTCTATTGTTTTTACTCTGCCCTTTCAGTTGAGAGATACATGTACCCAACTATTCAATGCTTCAATTGTTGTCGTTTCGGTCACACACGTACAATATGCCGCTCAAAACCCCGCTGTTATAAATGTGGTCAAGACCACCCAGGTGATGGATGCCAAGTTCCTACTGATTGTGCCATTTGTGTATCTTGTTCTGGCAATCATTATGCTAATGATAAGGCTTGTCCTGAGCTTGGTCGGCAGAAGGGCATTAAAGCTCTTATGGCTGAGAAATCTGTGTCTTATGCGGAAGCAAGTCAGGTTTTCCCTCCGGTATCAAAATCGTATGCTGAAGTGTCTAGAGCATCCCAAAAATCAATACCAATACCTAGGTCGCCCAATCATCCCGGTTCCGCTCCCCAAACAACAAAATCATACCGTAAAACGGTCATTCTAAAACCCAAATCTCATGCCCCCCTTTCACCTAGCTATGACAAGCAGGCTCATCAAGCCCTTATTAAGGATTACTCCTTTTCTCCATCCCAAAATGGCTGTGCTTTCCCCATGGAAGGTACAAGCAATCCTGATAAGTCTGAAAATATTCTCAATATTATAGCCAATATCCTACTAACAGTATTAGCTAATCCTGCACAATCCTTACCTGACCACGTTGCCAACAAACTGTCATCCATTGTTAACTATATTAGTAATGTTCCACCCCCTAACATTCCTTCAATGGAACGTGAGGAGTATTACTCCCAGGAAACCTGACCTACTCTTTATCATTAATAAATACAAACCATCGATCTGCAGCATTGCTGAGACATGGCTTCGTTCTGATAGTAATTTCAGGATTCCGTGTTTCAGTGGTGTTCGCCATGACAGACCAGATGGATATGGAGGATGTGCTTTGTTCATTAATAACAAAGTACCATTCTCCCCAATTCCTCTACCCTTCGTTGGTGACAACATTAATGTTGTTGCTGTTAAGGCTGAGGATATAAATATCTTTAGTTTTTATATTGCACACCCACAAATTGAAGATCTTGTTACAGTTAAAAGTTTGCTAAGTAGTATACAAGGTCCATTACTTATTATGGGTGATTTTAATGGCCATCATTATAGATGGGGTTCAGAAAACTGCGACAACTTTGGTATAGGCCTAGTGGATATATTGGATGAACTAAACCTATGTGTAATTAATAATGGCAGTTCCACACGTAGGTCTGCACCAGGGCAGAACAGCAGCTGTGTTGATTTAACATTCTGTTCGTCTAGTATAGCCAGCCTTTTTAATTGGAGTTGCTTGAATATGACTTATGGGAGTGATCACTATCCCATCATGGTTTTTGGGATGCATGAAGAAGCCTCCCCGTGTAGCGCAGTTTGTTCCACCAGTTACTCAACTGAACCGAGCGCTCGGCGCATCCTGGGCAGTCACACCCAACATCTTATTTGACTGGCCAATTCTTCCCTTGCGGTGGTAGGGCTAACGCCCGCCTGGTTTGCGACCACCCTCCCACCGGAGTTCGGCGTCAAGCAGCCTGCTGTGTTTCGTCGATGCGTGGGAGTTCCAGTGCCTTAGGCATCTTCTGGGCACGCTCGTTCGATCATAGACCTCATCCAACGCTTTCCATCAGGCGTGATCGAGGTCAAGAGCGGGCCCATTCAGCAATAAAAAAAAATAAAAAAAAAATCCCTTCCAAAACTATCCCTGACAAAATTTCCCCTCCTCTGTTAAAATACCAGCTGAATTCAGTAGATTGGAACCTCTACTCAAAAATTTTAGACTTACGTGTCTCTTCTCTCCCATCCATTAACGCTGAGTCCACGCAGGAATGCTTTTCGTCATTCTCCCACACAATATCCTCTACAGCAGATGATTGCTTCCCTTCAAAAAAAGCGCCAACGGGCAAAATTCCATCCCCGCCATGGTGGGATAGGGAATGCTCTGCCGTGATCAGGGCCAGGAATGAGGCCGAAATGAACTTCAACTCTGACATGAACCTGGATAACATCATTGCCTTTCAACATATCTTGGCTAAGTCCAAAAAATTACTTAAGAATAAAAAGAGAGAAGGCTGGCGGAAATATTGTGGTTCGCTGAATCCATCCACTCCAGTGTCGGCCGTGTGGCGTAAGCTGAAGTCTTTCAGGAGTAGTTTGAGACCCCCCTCCGGGACCATACTATCTGAGGAACTGGGTAACCAGTTTCTTTCTAAACTGGCCCCAGTCTATGTTCCTAATTTGGATGAGTGTGTCGCTACGGGCTCCCAGCTAGCATCAGATGACCCTTTGGATAAGCCTTTTACTCTGGGAGAACTTAAATCGGTCCTCACCCATGTAAAGGATTCTGCTCCTGGAGTGGATGGATTCCCTTACTCCTTCATTACAAAAGCGGGTGATAAGACCCATCAATATTATCTAGACTTAGCCAACTATTGTTTTTCTTCCGGTTATATTCCTCCTGATTGGAAGGTTCAAGTAGTAATTCCTATATTAAAACACGGTAAAGATCCTAGTGATCATTGTTCTTACAGGCCGATTGCTCTATCGTCCATACTTTTTTTTTTTTTTTTATTGCTAAATGGGCGCACTCTTGACCTCGATACTTATTAAACTTCTAGAACACTTGATTAAAAACCGTCTTGAATGGTTTGTAGAAAGCAGAAAACTGCTCCCAACGAGTCAATTCGGCTTCAGGAAAGGTCTGGGTACAGCTGATAGTGTGGGGACCCTTACATCAAAGATTCAACGGGCCCTTAGCAGGAATGAGTCTGTGGTAGCCGTTTTCTTAGATATTTCAGCTGCCTATGATTCTGTTCTTATCCCAGTTCTCAGGCAGAAGATGCAAGAGCTGAGAATCCCGGCTAGGATTCGTCAAATCATATGCAGCATTTTTTTAGAACGTCGTGTTAAACTTAGGATACCGGGGGAGAACTCTGAGCCGAAGTCGGTTTGGAGGGGTCTACCTCAAGGATCCGTGCTTAGTCCACCCTTATATAACATTTATACTTCCGATCTTCCTTCTTGTTTAAATTTTAACTGTAATATTCTTCAGTATGCTGACGATATTGCATTATTGGTCTCTGGCACTTCCATCCAGGATGCCGCTCAGTCCATTAATATATCTTTGTCCTCATTAAACCAATGGCTTTTAGATCACGGGTTATCTTTAAGTGCTCCAAAAAGTTCAGCAGTTGTCTTCACTCGTAAACGTCTTATCCCCCAAGTCGACATTAATATTGACGGCCAAGCGATTCCAATCGAGGAGAAGGCCAGGTTCCTGGGGGTTACCCTGGATTCCAAATTGTCGGGAGTGGACCACATTGGTAATACGGTTAAAAAATGTGAGCGCTCGATCTCGGTTCTTAAGGCTTTGGCAGGTGTCTGGTGGGGTGCTCACCCATACACCTTAAAACTGGTCTACAATGCGCTGATTAGAAGCGTGCTGGATTACTGCAGCTACTTAATTGAGCCGTGTAACAAAGATGCTCTGCGTAGACTGGATTCTGTCCAGGCCAAATGTCTGAGGATCGTGACTGGTGCTATGAAATCCTCCCCCATAAACGCGCTCCAGGTAGAATGTGCAGAACCCCCTCTTAACCTTCGCAGACAATACTTAGCAGACCGTTTCTTGTCAAAAGTTTTCTCCCTTTCGTCCCATCCTTTACTCCCCATTTTAGAACAAATCTACCTCTCTCTTAACGTGTCTTCCTACTGGAATAATAAATCTATTCCATTGATGAATAGGTACAGAGAGCTTAAACACCTCTCCTCACCTGTTTGTCAACACCCCACTCTTCCGGTCTTTTCCTCCGCATATGAGGTGGTCCATTTCAGACCAAAGGTCGTTTTGGGACTTGGTATCTCCAAAAACTCTCAGGACGTAAAAGGTGACTTCGATCGGGCCATTAAAAGATACTGGGAGGGTTGGAATTTATTTTATACGGACGCATCCAAATTGTCTTCAACAGGATGTACAGGTGTTTCTGCGTATTTTCAAAATTCGAAAATTGCCCTCTTATTCCAATGTCCACCAGAGACCTCAGTATTTACAGGGGAATGCATCGGTATCCTAGAAGCCATCAATTTTATTCTAACTCATAACGTTAAAAATTCAGTCATTTTCTCAGATTCCCGCAGTAGTATTCAAGCTTTAGCTCAAAACCAACTTAAATCTAAAATTCACAGTAAAATTATCATTGATATCCTAAAGAACAATGGGTAAAGTTGTATGGGCCCCGTACCCAAAAAAAAGATGACTGTAGCATTATGAGCTATATCGGTATTCGTTGCCCTCATGGAGTAGTTTAATTAATCCTAAGACAGCATGTCTGAATTCACTTGGAGAAAAAAGATATTTAAGGAAGTTAAATTGGTTTTGAGAAGACGGTAGCCAGAGACAAGGTTAATTGTAGCATTATGAACTATGTCGGTATTTGTTGACCTCATGGAGTAGTTTAATTAATCCTAAGACAGCATGTCTGAATTCACTTGGAGAAAAAAGATATTTAAGAAAATTAAATTGGTTTTGAGAAGACGGTACCTACCCAGAGACAAGGTTAATTGTAGCATTATGAACTATGTCGGAATTTGTTGACCTCATGGAGTAGTTTAATTAATCCTAAGACAGCATGTCTGAATTCACTTGGAGAAAAAAGATATTTAAGGATGTTAAATTGTTTTAATAAAATAATAGGAAAGTTCATTATCTTTATTCATTATTGTAATTACCATACTTATATTGGTCCTTATTCAATACTAGCTGACCCGGCGAACTTCGTACTGCCTTTAATTTTTTTTTTTTGTTAATTTTATCCCATGTTTTAATAGCTATTCTGCTATTCGGGGCAGAGATTATGAACTATGTCGGTATTCGTTGCCCTCATGGAGTAGTTTAATTAATCCTTAGTCAGCATGTCTGCTGGCAACCGACAATGCAGCATAAAATGAGATACAAAAAAGAAATAAAAACAAAACACAAATACAAGTTCTAAATCAATTTTAATTAATTTTTAATCAAGTTCTGTTAATTTTCTAAATCGCTGGAGCCTTATTGAACACGTTCCGTGATCTATTGTAGAATAATCTACACGCTAACAATATTGTCGAAATAATAGAAAACAGAATTAACGTTTCCAACAGGTTTGGTGACTAATATGTTGTGGACTGTAATATCAACCGCCTAAGGGTACGGTTCACAGCGATGGAAGAAAGCGATGTACCATTTCCTAGCCTCAACGAGGAGGAACTTATCTTGTTTAGTTTAGGCACATACCAATTAAAACTCGCAAAATCATACGTGTCAGAGCATTTGCGAAGAGGCATGTAGGTACCCTATAGAGAGGTATGCATAGAACCAAGTCCTAATATGAGATATGGCGCAAGTGATTGACTGTCGAGTAATTATTATTTAGTAAGATTATTGTAAAAATGGAAAATTATACCTGTGAGACCTGCTGGTGAAGTATGTTTAAATAGAATTATTTTCAAACGGTTGATTGATGTAGTTTTTTTTTTGTGCATACCCTGTCTGAAATTTCTGTGCACGCCACTGCATGATTGCGACCCTCGTGTGTGCCGGGAAAGATAAACATATTAACAACGAGGTTGTTAAACGTGGAATGTGGACTCAGCGATCATTGTGCCGAAAGTCGTGACAGCCTATGGCTTAATAGCCAAAAACGTCGACTAGCGCCTGAGGAGGCTCTCGTTGGGCAGCTGGATCAAGAACTTGATCCAGAAAGCGGAACTTCTCGACACGACCCACATTATTAGGAGGTTCTTCTCTCTGGAGCCCTGATTGCCGATAGCTTGGACCTGTTCCCGATACCGGTGGGCTACAACTTTTTTATATTTTTAAATGTTTTTATGTTCTAATATTTAAAAATATAATTTTTATAAACATGTATAATGAAATAAAGGAGTTAAAATAATAATTAATGAGAATAAATAACGTTCTATTATTTTATTTTATTCTATTTAATAAAACAATTTAACTTCCTTAAATATCTTTTTTCTCCAAGTGAATTCAAACGTGCTGTCTTAGGGTTAATTAAACTACTCCATGAGGTCAACAAATACCGACATGTTCATATTGCTACAATTAACTTTGTCTCTGGGTACGGTCTTCTCAAAAACAATTTAAGGGTGTTTCGCGTAGTTCGTGCAAATTCTAAACAATCCTAAATTTTAAATGTATTGTCGAGTAATTTTGTTTTTTTTAACAAATATCGTTAATATATGGATAATCTTTGAACATTTCGTGGTTTCTACTTTCTTTTTATTATCAACTTTGAAATTATTATCATTTCTAAAATCGAATTGAGACGGTAATGAGAACGATAAATCAATCACAAGATCAACCACAAGCTAACTTAAAGCTGTATGTACATTAAAGTAAAAAGGTTTTTTTGTTACGGTAAAAGTGAAAAGAAAAACTCAACCACGGATAAGACCCACAATCGTTAGGTAAGATACGTCACAATTAAACAAACATACACAACAACAAACATATTCTTATTACCATCGCTTTGACCTCATCAATGTCGCTAAAAAAACGACGGTAAACGAACGGAATGAGGAAGAAGGTAATGAGGTTTAAATCCTTTATTCTATTTTTATTCAAAAATATCAAAATTAGAAACCTAATACCTATTGTAAACTTCGAAGGGAATCATTGAAATTGATAATAAGCTAAGTAATAAACGAACTCATATATACTGACGTTATAATACGGACGATAGGAAAGAGAACGATTCCAGAATAATTACCACCCGTGACACTTAACACGAAAATATTTTTTTTTCACAAGCTAGCGTGCACCTGCTACGACGTTTACTGGCAAACTGAGACGTGCGCGTGGCTCGACATCGCGGTAGAGTAGCATTTAAGGTCAAGCGCAAACTATAATGTGGATTTCTTTTCATACCGAGGGTAATCAGAAAAAATAAAAAATAAACATTTATGAAATCATATTTTAATATAATGAGAAGATAGCATTATTTAATTTAGGTGCAAACGTTGTGTTTTTTAATATACTTCATTAATATGATTATTTTGTTTCTATTTACTTCGATTTATTTGAATAAAATATAAATTTATTTAGGATAGTAGTAAATGGACACCGAAGGAAATGAGAATAAGCAAAGTTTTTTATTTATAATTAATTAATTACCCTAATAAATACTGTAAATCTTACATGCATGATAGCGTTACTATATTACATTTGGTATTCTTTGAAAAGAATATAGATATTCATTGAATAAATCAATGTTTCTTTACTGGACGCATAATATGCACGAAAAAAAATAAACACCCTTAACTTCCTTAAATATGTTTTTTCTCCAAGTGAATTCAGGCATGCTGTCTTAGGATTAATTAAACTACTCCATGAGGTCAACAAATACCGACATAGTTCATAATGCTACAATTAACCTTGTCTCTGGGTACGGTCTTCTCAAAACCAATTTAACTTCATTAAATATCTTTTTTCTCCAAGTGAATTCAGACATGCTGTCTTAGGATTAATTAAACTACTCCATGAGGTCAACAAATACCGACATAGTTCATAATGCTACAATTAACCTTGTCTCTGGGTACCGTCTTCTCAAAAGCAATTTAACTTCCATAAATATCTTTTGTCTCCAAGTGAATTCAGACATGCTGTCTTAGGATTAATTAAACTAGTTCATAAGGTCAACAAATACCGACATAGTTCATAATGCTACAATAAACCTTGTCTCTGGGTACCGTCTTCACAAAACCAATTTAACTTCCTTAAATATCTTTTTTCTCCAAGTGAATTCAGACATGCTGTCTTAGGATTAATTAAACTACTCCATGAAGTCAACAAATACCGACATAGTCCATAATGCTACAATTAACTTTGTCTCTGGGTACGGTCTTACTCGTTCTCCTTTACTATTTACTTGTTCGAACAACGGTTTAAACATTGAAATAGCTTGGGTTCCCAGTCACTCGGGTACCTATAGGTGGCAACGAGTGTGCCGAAACACTGGCAAAATTTGCTACGTCTAACCCGGTGGATCGGAAGCACTACGTGGTGCATAGCTACGACTTACGGACTGACACCAAACGTAAGCTGTTCAACTCGTGGTCAGCAATGTGGCAGTTAAGTTCGAAGCTCAAGGGGGCGTACTACGCCAGTATTCAACCCAACATCCAGCGGAAACCTTGGTTTTTTAAATGTCCAAAATTATCCAGAAGAACTGTTGCAACCTTGTGTAGACTGAGACTTGGTCACTGCTGCAGTCCAGTATTCTTAAATAAGATCCGTGTTCGTGACAGTTCCTTGTGCGAATGCGGTCTTGATGATGGTACTCTGGACCACATCTTTTTCTCTTGTCCATTAAATTCCCAATCATTTGACTTGTATCATAAGCCCTCCAAAATTAAAATCCCTCTTCCTACTAACTTCCATTCCCTCTTGACTAACGTTTCTCCTAAACTTATCCAAATCTTGTCAACTTTTTTAAACTTAAATAATATCAAATTGTAGTTTGGTGTGTAGTAATAACTTTGTAAATACATATTATGTAGATTTGTGATGTTTTAAATGTATATGTATATAATATATATTCTTCTTTTTCTTCGTCTTTTAAGCTACTATTTCTTGTAACTAGCAAACCACGGAGTGCAAAGTTCGACGGCTCACCTCGCTGTACTGCCGTCACCACATGACGTTGGCAGAATAGTCGACATTGGCTCCGTTGTAAATAAAATAACAAAAAAAAAAAAAAAAAATAGTAATAATTCCATGTATGTAGCAAGCATTTGACATTTTAATTTTACCATAATTTTACCGTGTCAAAAATTCAAAGGAGAGGTCAAAAGTGGTACGATATTCCGAAGATTTTTAAACGCTAATGTGATGTACCTTATTAGAAAGCTTATTTAATTTTATTAAGGTACTCGATTATAGTTAGGTAAATATGATCTTTTCAGGCGCCCGTTTTTGTAAAAAAGTGAAAAATTATTCACTACAAACAAAACGTATGTACTACTTACCGCCGTATAGCAGCCAAAATTTGCTGTTTTTATGGTGGGGTTGTTTCGGAAAAATTTCGGCCCCTGCAGCTAGGTTACGGCTCCAAAGGAGGCTGTGAGGCTGCCGTACACGCCCTGTCGACCTACCTAAATTCTGGAAAAGGAGAGGTCACCCTGAAGGTTGACATAAATAATGCCTTCAATTCTGTTAATAGGGACACCTTGCTGACAGAAACTAGACCCCAAATTTATAGTTTCATTTGGCAATGTTACAGACACCCTTCTAAATAACTGTATCGGGACAACCTTTTGGAATCTGCTGTTGGCTGTCAACAAGGTGACCCCCTCGGGCCAGTGATTTTTAGTTTAGCCATTCACCCAATTATTCGACAGCTAAATTCCAAATTTAACGTTTGGTATCTCGATGATGGAACCTTGGGAGGCGATGCAGAAACTGTACTACACGACCTTCAATTTTTTTTAAATGAACTTCATTCCATTGGCCTTGATCTCAATCTTTCGAAATGTGAACTATACCTAGCGGACAGTACTGACAGACACCTGACACTTCCCAAATTTAACGCAATAGCTCCAGAAATCAAAATTATTGATAAAAGCTCTCTTCGTCTTCTTGGGTCTCCAATCTTTGACAATTTTTTTCCCATTTTTATTCAGGAAAAAATTCAAAATTTCAATGACGTTTCGGAAAGATTGTTCCAAATTAATATGCATTCGGCCATAACTTTAATCCGCTACTGCTGTTTCGGCCCTAAATTAACATATTTTCTTCGCGCTTCACATTTATGGAAGCACACTCAACTTTTAGACCAAATGGACCAAATTATCAGGCATACATTAACATCTATTTTAAATGTGGCCATGGACGACCGAGCTTGGGCACAAGCTACTCTTCCCATTCGTATGGGGGGCCTCGCCGTCCGCAAAATTTGTAGTATTAGTATACCGGCTTTCATATCCTTGGTCCACGGCACTGATAAATTAATAAGGAAAATCTTAGCCTCCACACTGATTAATTCTGATGTGCCGTGTTTCACCGAGGCTATGGATGCCTGGAGACTCGCTTGCCCGAATACAGATCCACCCGACAATCCATCTTCCCAGAGACGGTGGGATGAGCCGCTCTGCAGAGTAGTACAGAACAATTTACTTGACTCGTCTGCTACTTCTGCGGAACGTGCGCGCCTGCTGGCTGTGGGTAGATGGGAGTCGGGACTTTGGCTTCATGCACTACCTTCGTCGAACATAGGCACTTTGTTCGACGACACTACTTTTCGCCTCGCTGCTTCCCTGCGACTAGGCACTCCTTGCTGTTCCCCTCATCGCTGTCACTGTGGCGAAGATGTCAACAGCCTCGGACAACACGGCCTGTCTTGCAGCCGATAGGCACTTTGTTCGACGACACTACTTTTCGCCTCGCTGCTTCCCTGCGACTAGGCACTCCTTGCTGTTCCCCTCATCGCTGTCACTGTGGCGAAGATGTCAACAGCCTCGGACAACACGGCCTGTCTTGCATAGCGCGCCACGCGAACATTAATGACATCATCCGATGAGCTCTTGTTACCGTCGGCATTCCAGCTGTATTAGAACCCAATGGCTTGGTACGCGACGATGGCAAGAGACCGGACGGTATGTCTCTATTTCCTTGGAAGGTCGCTTAGCGCGCCACGCGAACATTAATGACATCATCCGATGAGCTCTTGTTACCGTCGGCATTCCAGCTGTATTAGAACCCAATGGCTTGGTACGCGACGATGGCAAGAGACCGGACGGTATGTCTCTATTTCCTTGGAAGGTGGGTAGGCCTTTAGTGTGGGATGCAACTTGTGTCGATACTCTTGCGCCATCCCACCTTCCTGGATCGGCATGCTGTGCTGGCGCTGCTGCTGCGGCTGCGGAAAACCTCAAGGGGCGAAAATATAATAACCTTATCGGAAATTATATTTTCGAGCCGTTGAAATCCTCGGGCCGTGGGGTCCGAGTGCTCATGGTCTTTTTAAAGAAATTTCAAAACGGCTGGTTGACACTTCCCGTGACCCAAGGGCTGGCTTTTACCTTGGCCAAAGGCTAAGCATTGCCATACAACGTGGCAATGCCGCCAGTCTCTTGGGTACATTACCAGTCGACAGCGGATGAATTTTTCGACGCTATATTTTAGTTTTTGTATAGTTTTAGTTAAGTTAGGTTTTAATTTTGTTATTTTTGTTAATTATGTAATCAATAAAGTTTAGAGATCTTTGTGTTTCGTTTTTTGTCAAATGACAGTGACACCCTTTTTACCGACTTCACAAAAAGGAGGAGGTACTATGTTCGGATGTTTGTATGTTTTTTTTTTTTGTATGTTCATCGCATACTCCGCCAATTGTCGACAGATTTTCAAAATTCTTTTTTGTTCGAAAGAAGATAGTTCTGGGGTGGTCCCATTGTCACCAAGTTAGGATATGATGATGGGATCTTAGAGAAATTGAGTTCAACCCTCAAATTTTATAGGCTCACTTATTGTTTTTCGCATATTTTATGAAGTATTTTGTGTATTTGCGTATGGTTGTCACCATCTCAGGTAGCTGGGCTGATGATGGAAGGTACAACTCCTTAACAGTAAGAAGTTACTCGAACAGGCAAGGACTGTTTTAGTAAACTGTTTTCATGTTTGATAGGGCATTTGCCACATTTGGTCTCATGATCTTCAAGTCATGAACTGATGCTGCAGTCAGGATAGTCGGCAGAGTACCTAACTCCTCGACAACTAACAGCAGATATATCGTGTTTAGGCTCATTGAAAAGGGCTCGATGTGTGGAGAAACGTACTGTTAATGAGGAACACCGAAGTACATAGAGACCTGATGCTGAAGCCAGGAGCATCAGACAAAGTACAAACCTTGAAATTACAGCAACGTAGTCGTGTTTGGGCTCATTTTAAACAGGACTAAATTTTAAGTTTAATGCAATGTTGACATAAGTCTGGCCTGATACTGCAGCCAGGATTATCAGCATCTAGTCTAAAAACATCAGGTCAGGATTTGATGATGGGATCCTGGAGAAATCGAAGGAACTCTTCAAATATTATAGGCACACCTATAGCGATTTGGGTATTTTTTATAGTAACTCGTGCACTTGCTCTCGGAAAGCACCATTTGGTGAAGTGGAACTGATGATGAAGACCACAGATGGCCACCGGAACTACTCAATAATATCTAAGTATTTCACGGGTTGCGATTCGATTACTTTAATATGGTTGCTAAGCAATTTATGCTCGTCACAATGTGAATGGTGATATGGAGCTGATGGTGGACCTGGAGAACTCCTCAACAATTAACTTCCCTGCATCGGGAAAAGCTATAATTTGTTTGTAAAAGGCAATGAGCACTAAGCTATTGTAACTTAGATAAATTATAAGCAGACCCACTAAAAAGCGTGAAATAAAAACTTTTTAAGAAAAAAAAAAACCGACTTCCAAAAAAACACTACAAAGTGAAAAATAACTTTAATTTCGGAAGTCGGTGGCAAAAAACTAAAATACAGATCCAAAGACACCGACTTCCGAAATTAAAGTTATTTTTCACTTTGTAGTGTTTTTTTGGAAGTCGGTATTTTTTTTCTTAAAAAGTTTTTATATTTAGGTCTGTATGGCTCATGCTTATTAAGACTAAACTAGTCGCGAGCTCGAACTCACTGGTGGTCATAGCCAAAATCACGCTGTCTAATTTGGCTTCATGTCTGACGGAGCTAGTATCAGTGATGAGCAGTTAGACGCTAGGTAATCTACACGCACAACATCTAGTTCTCACGCACAGAAACACCGTTCTGAACTGATAGGCGCATAAAATATTTGAAAAGTGCTTTGGAAAATCGAAATCGAATCGAGTTCTATGAAAAATCCTCTACATAAATCAATCACAAATAAAGTTTTTTGAACTCTTCGATAACTGAGCTTTGTCGGTACGGATTTCATTTTTAATATTTTTCAGTTCTTTTATTACTTACTAGCTGCGCCCCGCGGTTTCACCCACGTAAATGTCGATCCCGTGGGAATATCGGGATAAAAAGTATCCTATGTCCTTTCCCGGGACTCAAGCTATCTCTGTACCAAATTTCACACAAATCGGTTCAGTAGTTTAGGCGTGAAGAAAAGACAGACAGAGTTACTTTCGCATTAAATAATATTAGTTTGGATTTACACCCAAAATTAAGTTAAAAATAGCAAGAAAAACGAATCTTTGTTGGCTCATAACTTTTTAATGGCTTGTTATTTTACAATTCTGCTTCCGTACAGACACAATTAATAATTAGACAAAACGATACAATGTTTAACTTTGGATGTACAATGTCAAACAGTGGAGTAATACTCTCCCGAAATTTGTATGGAAAAAATATCGAATAATGGCACCTTAAAAATATTATGTTAATTTAAGTTAATCAAAGCAAAGGCAAAATATAAAACAATATTATGCCTAAAAATTTTATGCCAAGAGGGGGATTACCATTTATCACTACTAGCTGCTGCCCGCTACTTCGTCCGCGTGAAAACTTGTTTTTCTTTTTTCTAAAATAAAATTGCCTATTCTAAGTCACTCCTTATTACATCAGCTATCTGCCAGTGAAAGTCCCGTCAAAATTGGTCCAGCCGTTTCAGAGTTTAGCGGGAACAAACAAACAGACCGACACACAAAAATTGTAAAAAATTTTATTTTGATATTAGCGTGTAGTTATATGTCGCAGGGAAATGAGGATATGAGGGATTTCACGAAATCCCTAGGGATATCACGAAATCCCGGTAGATGTCGAATATTCTTGTTTATTACATCTTCTTACTAAAAGTATCTAAGTGATATAACAAAATACCAATTTATCGTCAGTGATATGTCGTTTCACTAAACTAAATGTAGTGAAATAAAGAATACTGTTGATGAATAAAGTAATAAAACAAAATTACAAATTAACTGGTGCATTTTTAACAGAAAATAAAGTTTTAACCAACTAAACATAACAACAAAATTACAAATTAATTGTTGCATTTTAAATATTCTTCGACTAATTTAATTACATTACAGCGCGCAGGGACGCATATTGGCCCAGTCCGGCCCGTCGCTCACAGCGCGTAGGGCCGCATGCTGGCCCAGTCCGGCCCGACGCTCACAGCGCGTAGGGCCGCATGCTGGCCCAGTCCGGCCCGACGCTCACAGCGCGTAGGGCCGCATGCTGGCCCAGTCCGGCCCGACGCTCACAGCGCGTAGGGCCGCATGCTGGCCCAGTCCGGCCCGACGCTCACAGCACGTAGGGCCGCATGCTGGCCCAGTCCGGCCCGACGCTCACAGCGCGTAGGGCCGCATGCTGGCCCAGTCCGGCCCGACGCTCACAGCGCGTAGGGCCGCATGCTGGCCTAGTCCGGCCCGACGCTCACAGCGCGTAGGGCCGCATGCTGGCCCAGTCCGGCCCGACGCTCACAGCAACCGGCAGCGACCCCGCCATACCGCACCGCTGCCCGCACTCCTCCATTACTTGTTTAATTATTGCTGAAATATTAAATATTTTAATTTTTTCTCTAAAAAAGTTTATCATATTGGGATAATATTTAATATTCTAATAGATCATAACACTTTTTTAGGGTAAAATCACATGAAATTGATCGTGCGGTTATTTTAGTAAAAGGAAAAGTAGCCGGCAAAGTATGCGCAGTGCGCTTAGCGACTTACAGGCATTGTGAAGGGCGTTGGGTTGTCTTGAGCAGCAAACAAACGTTTAGGATTTCAGATCCTTCCAGCAATACTTGAAAGAGATGGAACAACTAACGCTCTATGCTGTTTAAAATACAAAGAGATGGAACAACTAACGCTCTATGCTGTTTAAATACAAAGAGATGGAACAACTAACGCTCTATGCTGTTTAAATACCAAGAGATGAAAAAATTAACCCTCTATGCTGTTTAAATACAAATAGATGAAACAACTAACGCTCTGCTGTTTAAAAACTAGTTTTTTTGGAACGAAGTTCTTTAATGCGGTTTGCACTGGTAGAAATCGTCAATCATCGTCGTCATCAAAACGAAAGAGCGTTATGCCCCCTCCATGCGACTATCTCTCTCTCTCCGTCTCTTTCTATTAGAGAGAAATAAATTCCTAGTTTTCGAGGGTGCTGAAGCCAATATAAGGTAAATATGAATATTCAAGATGGTAGCTGCAAAAATGTTCAAATATGGGTGTCGTTTTCATGGTTTTTGAGGGTTCTAAAGTCGATAACAAGGTCAAAATGAAAATCCAAGATGGCGAGAACTTTACGAGAGCTTCTACCACGCGTTTTAAATTCACGCTTTCTCTCTCTATCTCTCTTTCTTTTATATGCAAGTGTGTGTGTGTGTATGCGAGTATCGCGTAAGAAACTTTGTTCCTGACAGGGATCCCCCAACTGCACACGTTTGTTTTTTAGGGTTCCGTAGCCAAATAGCAAAAAACGGAACCCTTATGGATTCGTCATGTCTGTCTGTCCGTCCGTCCGTATGTCACAGCCACTTTTTTCCGAAACTATAAGAACTATACTGTTGAAACTTGGTAAGTAGATGCATTCTGTGAACCGCAGTAAGATTTTCACACAAAAATAGAAAAAAAAAAACAATAAATTTTGGGGTTCCCCATACCTACAACTGAAACTTCAAAAATTTTTTTTCATCAAACCTGTACGTGTGGGGTATCTATGGATAGGTCTTCAAAAATGATATTGAGGTTTCTAATATCATTTTTTTCTGAACTGAATAGTTTGCGCGAGAGACACTTCCAAAGTGGTAAAATGTGTGTCCCCCCCCCCCCCCCCCCTCTAAGTTCTAAAATAAGAGAATGATAAAATTAAAAAAATATATATAATGTACATTACCATGTAAACTTCCACCGAAAATTGGTTTGAACGAGATCTAGTAAGTAGTTTTTTTTTAATACGTCATAAATCGAAAACCGCAATTTACCTTTCACAAAGTTACAACGAACTACAAGAACTTTGATATTATGTTACTTGCTGCTACGGAACCCTTCACGGGCGAGTCCGACTCGCACTTGGCCGGTTTTTTTAATTTTATATTTGGTTACCAGCGGCTCTGGCTACGTGTCGGTCCTCCACCTCCCACACGAGCTCGTCGTGTATCTGCAGCACAAGCTGCGCGTCTACCGGCGGCGAACTGCTCCGCAGCTGCAGCTCAGTCAGTATCATCGCAGTCTTGCACAAGTCTGCCGCAGAACCTGCCAGTGGAACGAATGAACCACGATGAACATATTAGTGCGTAGTTGCATGAGAGCTCAGTTAGTTGTATGGGAGGGCCCTTAGTGCTAACTGAGGAATGGGGCGTAGAGGGAGGAATACTTCGCCGGAGTCCTCCCTTCTACACCCGTCCCGCCTTACGTTGCCTCACGCTGATGGAACGATGAATAAGGATGAGACGTTCTAAATTCAAGCATCAAGACAAGTGGCCAGTGATGAAAGAGGCTCCTTACTTAGTAAAGAACTGATGATGAGAAGGATTATTGGTGTAGTACTGACGGGTGAAGCTAGAACTGTACATTCTGCAGACACCAACCAGAGTATGCGATGTGATGTTCCCTGCAATTAGCTCTAAGTAGTAGGTACCTACAGATTTAAGTTATAGAATGGTGTAACTTTGCGGAAACCACGGAATAGAGAAAAGGTTTTAATTCCGTAATAACAAGAGACGGGAGGGCGCCGGGCGGTGCTGCTTACTGCATCCTAACCTGAATATAGTTACTGCGGAATTAAACCTAAATAAAGTGGTGGCCAAGTGGTAACGGCCGCGACTAACGAGTTGTAGTTCGTAGGTCCGAATCCAGACAGGCGCTTTACTTTGTGTAAATTATTTCATCACCACTGCTCTCAAAACGGTGAAGGAAAACATCGTGAGGAAACCGGCATGTCCTAGAACCAAAAATTCGAAGACTTGTGACATCTGCCAACCCGCACTGGGCCCGCGTTGTGGATTACGGCCCACTCCCTCACTGAAAGGAGGCCTGTGTCCCAGCAGTGGGAACATTATAGGCTGATTAGGTATGTTATGTTATATGTGTAAAGTTTAACAATATACCTACAGATTTGCCAAAAATCGTGAAATAGCTGCACAGTTTCAGATGT
This sequence comes from Amphipoea lucens, assembly GCA_947508005.1. Taxonomy (NCBI): domain Eukaryota; kingdom Metazoa; phylum Arthropoda; class Insecta; order Lepidoptera; family Noctuidae; genus Amphipoea; species Amphipoea lucens. Next base: position 674,098 of record OX382358.1, on the reverse strand, counting down.
TGCCTAACCTTGCACGACGAAGTTGACAGCTTGTCGTTCAGCTTGCGACTTCAAGTTGAAGTCTTCGCTGGCGATGTTGGTGAACCGACGCACGCGGCCGCACAGCGTGGCCAGGCGGCCGCGCGCCGCGCCGCAGCGCGACACCACGTCGCGGCCGAACGACTTCAGCGATGGAAACGCTCCTGACATTGTTACAACGACTGTACATCACTGCTATGCTCTCCGAAGAGACAGACAGAGGAGTGCCTGACGATCCACTAATGTTTCACGAAAATTATTGACAAATTTTTAGTTAACAACCAACGTTTCGTATACCTTCTATTTATTTCACAACCAAATTATTCCGCAAACGTTTTATTTTATAAGCTTCTCTTTACAAATGTTTCGGATGATATAAATTAATCATTTATACATTTTTCATTTAATATATTTACTATAGATTCTTTTGGAAAAATCACGTTTATCTATATACCTACAGGGTGGAATTTTCGAAGCGTACAGGAAAGTACTCTAAATACTGAAGACAGCAAATTTTACTCATAGGAAACATTCCTTTATTTTAAAAAGAAACAAAACTGCATTTAAAGATTTTTGAAAATACGCTTGCCACACCCGGGAATCGAACCGACTAAAATCCAAAAAAATAAGATCCTGTACTTTTAGTTTTATGGCACCAATCGATAGGGTCAATCATAAGGATCAAATCTCTCTAGCAAACATGGTTAATTAAATTAAACAAAAACCATGGAATCTAAACTTATTTTATTCGAACGAAAAAAACGAGTAAATTAACTAATTAGTTGCTCGAAATGAGCTCGATGATGAGTTGAAGAAAATGTTCTTGGATGCACAAATTTATTCTTTTTTAAGGCATACATTTTGAAATAACTTTTAGTAGCGTGTTGTGGTGAACATTGAAAATTGTATTGTGAACCTCAGTTTTTAGCTCGTTTACAGTTGTATAGGATTTTTGGTAAATTTGATTTATTTTTTCATATCCCCGTAAAAAAGATCTAAAGGGATGAGATCTGGAGATCTCGAGGGCCATCTGATGTGCAACTAGTTCGTTAATTTACTCGTTTTTTTTCGTTCGATAAAATAAGTTTAGATTTCATGATTTTTGTTTTTATTTAATTAACCATGTTTGCGAGATTTGATCCTTATGATTGACCCTATCGATTGGTGCCATAAAAGTACAGAATGCTATTTTTTCGGATTTTAGTCGGTTCGATTCCCGTGTGTGGAAAGCGTATTTTCAAAAATCTCTAAATGCAGTTTTGCTTACTTATTTTCCAAAACTCACCCCCCCAGGGGGTGAAAAGGGGGGTTTTTGTTTGTATGAAAAATCTTATTCCTTGAGTTAATAAACTTGAAACTCGGCACGAATACTTACTTATCTAAGTAAATTATGAAGATTGGCATTTTTTGTTTCTCTAAACTACCCCCAAAAGGGGGATAGGGGGGTGTCAAAATTTGTATGGAAGAATTTTAACACGCGGTCCGATTAACCTGAAACCACACCCCGGACACTCGATACAACGCTCGCAAAATAATTACCTACTACCACTACATTGACAAATGACGTTTGTATACGTGTAAATGTGTGCGTGAAATCTAGTAGGGCTGGCTGGCAGTACTCGGCAGTAGTGCGTAGGCGGCGGCGCCATAGATCAACATGGCGGCGCTGCCCGAACGTATGCAACAATGGGGCGCTGCGCGCCGCGACACTAGGTACCTACTCACAGAAATCTAATTAATAACATTTCTATTGTACTATTTTTCAAGTCGAAGAACGAATAGAACGTGAAAGAAAGAGACATAACTAAGACAATAAAGAGAGAGATCAATAATTTTTTTGTTGGTATGTTAATATTACGGAAGTTTTAATTGTTCTAAAACGAAGAAAACTTGGAAAATAAATGAATAATAGAGAAAATTATGAAAATAAATTATCACAACACTGGCTTAACTTGTTTGTCTGTCAGGTAATATACTAGCTTTTATTTTTTATGGGCTTAAAATAATGTATTCGTGTCAGCAGTAGGTAGGTACAGCGCTGCGGTTCTTGTGTTTGCGAGCGCCCTTGTTAAAGAGTCGGCGGCGGTAACCTCGAAGTGCGGGGTGAGGTGCGGTAACTGATATTAGTGCGGGGAAGGGAGTGGCCTTTCTGTACGTAGTACTTTAAGTATTCTGTGCTGAAACTCGATATTTGTACTTAAGACCAAAAATAAAGAATAACGTGTACCTATCAGGGTTTTTCGAAAATCGGGGTAGATTTTCGAAAAACCCTGATACACGTTATTCTTTTCTTTATTACGGGGTGAAAAGGGGTAATTAATTATACAGGGGAGGATTTTACTGCGAGGCTTGATTAACTCGAAAATTGGTATAAATTATCTTTGAGTCAAGTAATGAATATAAGTATCCCAAACGATTTACCGAAATTCCACCCTTGTGGGGGTGAAAAGCGGGAATACAGTTTATATGAAAAATCTTATTCATTTAACTTCTCCAGTTGGCACGAATACTTATAAGATCATAAACATACATATTCGAAATTTTTAGAGGAAAGTACGAAATACACGCGGATAAAGTCGCGGGCAAAGTGCTATTAATATTTATACAATGTATAAAATTCGAAGTCCTGACTGACTGATATACCTATATATCATCGCACAGCCTAAACCGCTGGTTCTAGAGACATGAAATTTGGAGGGTGTGTTCTTTGTGAAGATTAGGTATCCACTAGGAAAGGGTTATTCGAAATTCCACCCCTAAGAGGGTGAATGAGGAGAGGGTGAAATTTCACGCGGGCGAAGTTGCGGGCAGAAGCTAGTACAAAATATAATTATAAACTTAATACATTTTCTAAAGCAGTCACAAAGTCATCATGACGAATGGCGATATTGTAAGTTAATATGGGAAGGGTCAGTAGGTCGTCTTAGAGACGGGTTCAGGGCTTAAAGGAACCTAACACAAAGGAGATGACTGACGCGTCATCCCCTTCAAACCGAACCTATCCGAGTCGGGATGCCCCAAGTCCCGAGCTCGCTTCGCTCGCGCTTGGAGGTCGGGGTGCCCCATGTCCCGAGCTCGCTTCGCTCGCTCTTGGAGTAAGTAATTATCAAGCAATGCATTTTGTCAAACGTTATTTATGCTTTGCGTTGTTGACTTTTACAATATTTTACACAACTAACTATTTACACTAGGTACTAAATTAAATGACTAATAACTAACATAATGCCTATTTTTTGCCTATTTAAATGAGTTTCAGTTTTAGGAAAGCGCATAATAATAAGTCAATATGTAAAACGTTTTTATTCCAAACGTTGCTTTATGAAATAAAATGGAACAAAAATATCATTATTTGTCAAATAATACGTTAAAAGTAATTAAAAAAAAAGTTTATCGCATAATTATTTACTTAAGTAAATTATTTGGTAAACTTGACATTCTATAATGATGAAATGACAAATCATGTTCTTGCCAATCGTTGCTTGTCAAGTAAAAATTTGTATTGGTGAACTGACAGGACACCGTACCTCATCCTGACCTACAGGATACCCGCATTACAGTAATTTCGCCAGTTATAGGTATTAAGTCCCATGAGAGAGGACTTATTACTGGATTAATGAATGCTAATAGAATTGTGTAAATTTGGTCCACTATAACAAAAACTTTACCATGTTGAAGCGTATAAGTCTACACGTGTACGAGAGCTTCAACAGCACTTACTGTTGAAGCTAGCGGCAACCTGCAGCGCCTGCTGGCAGTCGGCGTGCAGGATCTCCATGAGCTTGCGCGGCCCGGCGCCGTACAGGCTCGCGTACACCAGCCGCTTGGTGCGCTCGCGCTCTTCGGCCACGATGTCAGCCTCTGGCTTCTTCAGCCTGTTAATAATTCCAAAGAAAATTCTCGAAGAAGTCGGAGACACTGAATCAGATCGCTTTCACTGCTGCTTGTCTATTTGTGTTGAGATCTTTAAGCCAGTCAGATAAAATCGGAACTGATACGTGCTTACGACACTATCGAGAGTCGAGAGATCTCCCGTCTAAACACAACTCGTATTCGAAGCTAATGGTTAGTTTGGATAGAGAGTTTAGAGCTAGAGGAGAGGGTGAAATTTCACGCGGGCGAAGTTGCGGGCAGAAGCTAGTACAAAATATAATTATAAACTTAATACATTTTCTAAAGCAGTCACAAAGTCATCATGACGAATGGCGATATTGTAAGTTAATATGGGAAGGGTCAGTAGGTCGTCTTAGAGACGGGTTCAGGGCTTAAAGGAACCTAACACAAAGGAGATGACTGACGCGTCATCCCCTTCAAACCGAACCTATCCGAGTCGGGATGCCCCAAGTCCCGAGCTCGCTTCGCTCGCGCTTGGAGGTCGGGGTGCCCCATGAGGAGAGGACCCAAAGACAAAATAATATAATAATAATAAAGAGACCCAAAGACAAAATAATATAATAATAATAATAGGAATTGAGGAGTGCTTTGGAGGATGCGATTCAGGAATATCGCTTCATGTCGCCCGAACTTAGGCCACGCTTGCCTCGTTTGCCCATGCATAACAAAAATAGGGCGCTGGTGGCGGTTCTGGATTCGCAGTTGTCAAAATATTTTGATACCTGCGAAGACCTCACCGATACTCATTCGATTCTGTACTGCGCGGCTGTAGCGGCATGTCGTGTAGCTCACGTTAAATTTATCAATGACTCTAGAGCTACACGGCCGAAACCAGCCGTACCAACTAGGCAGTGCAGAATTGAACGTCGTATTGGTGGGGCCAGAACGCTCATCGGCAAACTAATCTGCTTCAGGGAGGGCAATACTCGCCCTAGAGTGATGCGCTTTGTGAGGCGGGCATTCTCGGGGACTGATATCAGTCCTCAAGACTATATGTCCTGTGTCACAGAGCGCATCGACTTCCTGTAGCAGAAAGTGTATGCATGGGCGAACCGTATCCGTCGGTATAAGCGGCGAGTAGAGCGATACACTCAGAATCGCACCTTCTAGAGTGATGAAAGGTGGGTTTATAGGGGTTGGGAACGATCGGGCCAAGGTGCGGCTGACACGCGCCTGCCGGATGATGATGCCATGTGTTCCTTCTGGCGCAGTATCTGGTCGGTGCCTGTCAGTCACACCGAAGGTGATTGCACATGGGCTCGAGAGGTCGAGCGAGCCTGCGATCCAATACCAGAAATGAGGGCTATAACCATCTGCCCCCAAGATGTAGCTCGTGCAGTCCATCCACTGCCCAACTGGAAGTCTCCAGGGCCGGACGGGCTGCAGAACTTTTGGATAAAATGGTTTACAAGGTCGCACGCTCGCTTGGCATCTCAGTTCCAGATCGCTTTGGAATCTGGTTCGCTACCCCAGTTCCTAACGACAGGAATTACCCACCTGCTCCATAAATCAGGTAGTACCGCGGAACTCAAGAATTATAGGCCGATCACGTGTTTACCGACGATTTATAAAGTTCTTACATCCATTTTGAGAGCTAAAATTAACAAACATATAGACACCAACGCCATCATGTCTACCTCTCAGAATGGATATAGGAATGGATCCCGCGGTACTAAGGAGCTACTCCTCATTGATATGGCCATTAGCCAACAGGTTCGTCGCTTCCGAAAGGATCTGTCGACATGTTGGATAGATTATAAGAAGGCCTATGACTCGGTGCCACATACATGGCTCATGAGGTATAAAGTAGATACAACTCTGCGCACCTTCCTGATGTCGTGTATGAGGCAATGGAGGACGGTCCTTCGCTATCCAGGATGTCGAAATATTCAGAGGAATAGCGAACCGATAAGGATCGAGCGAGGCATATTTCAGGGTGATAGTTTGAGTCCACTTTGGTTCTGCTTAGCCTTGAATCCTCTTAGCACACTGCTGGAGGATTCAGGTCTAGGCTATCGGTTGAGGAGAGGTGGTCAGGTTATATCGCACCTCCTCTACATGGATGACCTAAAACTCTTTGCCCCCAACAATTTGCAACTGATGGAGCTACTGAAAGTAACTCAAACTTTCAGTAACGCTATTAGGATGGAATTTGGTGTGGAGAAATGTGCGGTCATGCATGTAAAACGAGGGGAGATTGTGGAATCCGTGGGAACTCAACTCTCGGATTCCATAAACCTTAGAGCCCTCTCCGCATCCGAAACCTATAAGTATTTGGGTATGTCGGAAGCGTTAGGCATCAATGTTACTGACATGAAGCAATCGTTGAAGGAGCGCTTCTTTGGCCGCCTGAAAAAAGTACTTAATAGTCTTCTATCAGGCAGAAACAAGGTGCGTGCCTTCAACGGTTGGGTCATGCCGGTTTTGATGTACTCTTTTGGCATACTCAAATGGACTCAAACCGAATTCGACGCCCTGGATAGGAGGGTCCATACACTGCTGACTGCAAATCGAATGCATCACCCACGGTCATCGGTAATGAGGTTGTATATCCCGCGAAAGTGTGGAGGCCGAGGGTTTTTAAACGCTAAGACCCTCCACACTCGCGAGATATGCAATCTCAGGGAATACTTCCAAGAAACCGACGTAGGGATGCACCGAGATGTAGTCATAGTGGACAAGGGCCTCACCCCGCTCTCCTTGGCTAAAGAGAACTGGCGCAAACCAGTAGTGCTTGACACTAATGATCGCATGGAGGTATGGCAGAGTAAGGAGCTTCACGGACGCTTTTTTCGGGCCCTTCATGGACCCGATGTAGACCTACTAGCGTCCGTAGCCTGGCTACGTTGCGGTGATCTCTTTGGAGAAACCGAAGGTTTAGTTTGTGCAATTATGGACGAAGTTATGATGACAAACAACTACCGGAGATATATTTTGAAAGACGGCACGGTTGACATCTGTCGGGCATGCCACCGGCCGGGAGAATCAATCAGGCATATTATCTCCGGGTGTTCTCGTCTAGCTAACGGAGGGAATACTTGCATAGACACAACCTTGTAGCCAGGATAAGGGTAGTTCTTCAGGGACAAAATTTTCGATGTCTATGGGTATATTTCTGTAACCAACTAACACAACGGCATGTAATTTTTTTTTGTACAGTTTAGCTTTATGCCTTACTAGGACAAGTTATATTTTTTAAATAATTGCTGTCTAGGTACAAAATAAAAATATTTGAAGTTTGTTCTTCTGATTCATATAACGCGTCCGTTTGCCATTTTCCGGAACAAAATGGTCGATGTCGCATTTTCCCTTTGATACATCAATATAAATTATAATTATATCGAAAGGAAATGAGTTGTCCTCTTACAAAAAAAATGTTTATTGGTTATAACTACGTTAGTTTGTTTATAAATAAATAAATAAGGAGTGTCTGGCGTATAATACTGATTAATGTGGCGTAAGCTTCACTTGACCGTACTTGGTCGGGTAATAATAATGAGAGTCTGGCTTCCGGCGCGAGAGGAAGCCAGTCGTGCAAGGGACGAGCTTGAAAGTGGACCTGAGGCTGGCTGGCTTAGATCCCGGTGTTACGAAGGAAAATATCTGATTCACCTGTGTTTGGTTCAGGTGGCATTATGATTACAATGCCTATTTTATAAAATGTATTTTATAGTTTTAAAACTTCAATCTGCGTTTCGTGTCATGCTTTTGGGTTAAGGAATCGTGTAGAAAAATGACAATAATGAAGTCTGTATGTATGATGAGTTATGCATGATTTTAGGCAAAATTCTGATTCAACTGTGCCTGATTCGTACGGTCAAAACCCCCATATGACTAATGAAATAAATTAGATTTCCCCTCTCCAGCATGAAAGGAGTGCTTTTGTTGCATTATAATGTCTAATGTGTGACCTTGTACAAGTCAGTAGTTCTAGTCTTATTTATTATTTTTTTTTTAGCTATAACCTTTTGAATAATTAAAAATTGACAGGAGTATAAAACTGTTCTAAATATGACACTTTTGATATGTCTTAGTCTTAGTTAAGAATGAATAATTATTGTTTAGAATTATCAATCATAACTAACGGTGTATTTATTACTTTTTAATTCTGTTTCTGATTCATCTGGGCACAAAATATTCAAACGTCGATATCTTGAAAACTACTTTATAAAAACGAGTCCCTCATACAAACATATGTTATTTGGTATGTCTATTTTCATATAGACATGTGTTACAGAGCTGAAAGTGAAATTAAATTTTGGCCATATGGATCAGTCGAAGAATCAAATTTCGAAGAACTACCCATAATCCATCAGCAGCTTGCTTTGAAATACAACCTTGTAGAATCGGAGGTGCCGTACTATAGGTATGTGCCCGACCCAGTTCTCGAAAATGGTAATATCACATTGTACTGGGATCGATCCATCATCACTGACAGGACTATTGTTGCCAATAAGCCTGATATAGTGGTGGTGGATCGATCAGAGCGGCGCGCAATGATTGTTGACTAACTGTCCCGCATGATGAGAACCTCGTGAAAGCTGAGAAAGATAAACAAATTAAGTATCTTGACTTGGCTCACGAGGTTGTCGACATGTGGGATGTGGACTCAGCGATCATTGTAGTCGTTACAACCAATGGATTAATAGCCAAGAGCCTCGACCAACACCTAAGGAGGCTCTCGTTGGGCAGCTGGATCAAGGGCTTGATTCAGAAAGCTGTACTTCTGGACACGGCCCGTATTGTTAGGAGGTTCCTTTCTCTAGAGCCCTGACCGCCGGTAGCTTGGACCCTGTTCCCGATACCGGTGGGCTACTATTTTTTATATTTTTAAATGTTTTTATATATTTTTTTATATTCTAATACTTAAAAATATAATTTATATGTATATAGTGAAATAAAGGAAATAATAATAATAATATTCCACAACTATCACACAACGCCATCTAGTCCCAAGCTAAGCAGAGCTTGTGTTATGGGTACTAGACAACTGATAAACATACTTATATATTTCTAAATACATACATAATGTTTGCTCTCACCACTGGGCAGCCAGCACCTTGAACAGGTCGGCCTCGGCCGCGAGCGCGCGCAGCAGGGCGGCATCGCCCGCGAAGTGCGCGAACACGCGGCACTCCGCGTGCCGGAAGTCGGCCGCCAGCAGCGCGCACCCGGCGCGCGCCACGTACACCGAACGGAACATCAGCTGCGACCTGTCTGCTATAACATAGTACGTACCTTTTCACTCACTGAGTTCTTTGGCAGTTTCGTCAATTTAAAAACATGGATGATTGCTCTCGTGTGATTTGCTATCGATTTAAGACTTAGATTGTGCGAAACTCACGAAAATAAGTATAGCATAGTTACAGAGTACTAGTCACGACACCTATACTAAGGGTGGTTGCACGTCGCACATCTGACGGAAAATTCGCCGCGTAACGCCAGAACGGACAAGTAGATACTAAAATATTCAACCTTAAACACTCAACCAATGATGCGGTCGCACATGTTCCGTCAGATGTGCAACCTCCTATAGTTAAATCACACAAACGTGAATACTTTTTGGAACACGGGGTGTGTTCCCCTTGTCATGGCATAGGTTTGTGGCAAACGTCAACGTTTTTGTAATTGTAAATTAAACATTATACATAGGGCACGAGGGGCTTATGGCTAAGTAATAACAGCCTCACGAGCCGATTAATCAGGTTAAGCTACGCTTGCTGCGGTTGGTCCGTGGATGGACGACATTCTCTACATACAGAGACCCCTCGTGCCTCGAAAAGCACGTTAAGCCGTTGGTCCCGGCTGTTATTCTTGGATTTTTGACTATCGTTCCGGGTCGTTCCAAAATTCTTACAAACAGTCTTACCAAGGGGGATACCCCTTGGTAAGACTGTTTGTCAGAATTTTCCTAGAAACATGGATGACCTCCACAATCGTTAACTGGATTGTGGAGGTCAATTAGGCAGTCGCTTCATGTAAAATGTTGTGTGTATTGAGTTGAAGTTTACAGTTTTAATACTTTAGATTTATACATATTATGACGTTACATAGCTTAGGATTTCTCCCCCTTGTCTCACGATGTCAGATTTTGTAGACCTTTTCCATTTATAGATTGCCCTAAAGAAGTTAATAAAACACAGCTAGACCTAAGTAAAAAATAAAAAATATGATAACCATCATCGCCGGCATCAGGGAACATGACGAGATTGAAGGGAGCCTTCGGTATCGCCTGCAGGTTGGGGCTGTTGGAAGCGATGCGACCCGTCGCCGCCGCTGTCTGCACCCTACAGGCAAATCATTTCATATATGTACATTACCACAGAGTTAGAATACCACAGCCCTTTTTTTTTTTGAGTGTGGGAAATTATCAAATGACTCCTCCCGCTCTGGATGGAGCGGAAGGCAGTGTCAGACTCTTACTGATTAAAACCCACCCGTGTTCCTTCCTTAGCCCTTTATGTTCCGGGGTAGCGGTAACCCTTTCGGACAATCCCGCACCCCCGGCAGGCTTCGGCCCTAACGGGCCTCTTCACTTGTGCTGACATCTCTTTGAGGCGCGCGTGGAACACATACGCGCCGTCCGGCACGGGCCTGGTCCTGATCGGACGGTGAGCTACCCATTACTCTCCGTCCGCAGGCCCGCGCCTACGGTGGCCGGGAGTCGTCAATCGGCTCCCGACGCCCGGAGCGTCTCCCGCGGCGGCTGGGACGTGAGGCTCTGTCCCTCAACCATCCCGCTACCTCCTTCGCTAGCATGACTGCATCGCAAAAGGAGGTGACTGCCTCCCACTACCTCTCGCTCCGGACCATGGCTTGAACCAGGGCCGGACGCGAGAGGTCGCCGCCGCTGCCGATCGCCTCTACGAGGACACGGCGGTGATCCGCCCAAGCGGGGCAGACCTCCACCGTATGCTCCACCGTGTCCTCTGGGCGATCCTTGCAATGGTGACACCTGGGCGTTTCCTCTCGCCTGATGATGTGCAGAAACCTCCCAAAACATTCGTGTCCGGTGAGGGCCTGCGTCAGGCGGTAGGTGAGAACGCCGTGACGTCTCTATAGCCACTCCTCAAAGAGGGGTCTGCTGGGTTGCGACAGTCGCCCATTCCATGCCACCATGAGATCGCGCCAGAGGTCCGTCCACTCCGCCGCGATTTTCCACGAAAGTGGAGTTTCCCCCCGGTGTAGTGCCTCCACGCGCCACTCATACAGGCGCGCGAAGACCCACCGGCTGTCGAGGACAAAACCCAGGTATTTCATCGTTGTCTCGACGCCGATGTGAATCCCTCCTACCGTTAGTTGGGATCCCGATGGTGGCCTGTTCCGGGGCCCATGAAAAGACATGGCCTCGGACTTGTGCAATGCCACCTCGAGATCCAACTGTCGGATCCTCTCCACAACTGTCACAACCCCTCGTGTCATCGCGTCGGCCGCCGCCTGATGCGACCTCCCCTGCGCCAGGACCAGCGTGTTGTCAGCGTAGCAAACAACGCTGACGCCATCAGGGAGGTTGGCTCGCAGCACCCAGTCGTAACCGATGTCGCACAGGAGCGGCCCCAGAACCGATCTCTGGGGCACATCACACGACATCTCTCGCCGGTTCCACTCCTCGTCGCGACCGGGGTAGATATGACGTCTCTGTCCTTCAAATACGCCCCGACTACCGACTCGACGGAGGTAGGTCGGCACCCGGTGATACCGGAGTGCCTCCCCAATGCAGCTCCACGGCAGGATGTTGAACGCGTTGGTGATCTCAAGTGACACCGCCACGACGACCACACCCCGGGACACCGTGTCCCCCGTCGTGAGGGCTCTCACGCGTATGATGGCTTCCACCGTCGAGCGCCTCTTGCGGAAGCCAAACTGGCTATCCGCAAGATCCGGCCCCGTCCTCGCCAGGTGCCCGACGAGGCGGCCTGCAGTCACTCTGTTAAAGAGCTTGCCGACCTCGTAGAGCAGCACTATGGGCCGGTATGCGGACGGAGAGTCCGCAGGTCGCCATAATACCACAGCCTTACTTTTATTTTAATGGGCTTTTTATTGTTGTGTCAATTAGGTGATTTAACCATCTTATGTAGCTAATAGTAATTGTTTGAGTGAATGAAGGCCAATCCCGTTTCTGGAGAAGGACCAGCGGACACACGGAGAGGAGACTTACTCAGTGGACGTTCACTGAACGATCCCCGAGACGACAATGTCATGTCCTCCCCAAGTTAGCGAAGTTTGAGGAGGAGACGAATTGATTCTCCTCGCGACGAGTTTTTCGAAGAGGTGAACCTGGAGCCTCTCGACAAGTGTTGGAAACAGTAACCGTGGTGGTGTTCTTATCCAGTCTAGCATAAACTTCGCCTTCCTCTAGATTAATTTAAAAATCACCTGACTCACCACGTTGGTCTAACAACTCCGTCTTTAACATGCTGAGCGATACCCGTGACGAAGGTGGCGTGAGCCTTGTGCAAGTGCCGGTACTCTAGGATCAGCTTCGGTAGTGGGTGCTCAGAAACGAGGCTGCGCAACTAAAACAATATACGACGTTCATATGTATCTGTTTGCGGTGGTCGCCGGACCGAGAACATGTATGATACATGGTGGATCATTAATATTAGTTAAAAATTCTGTTAAATCAAAGGAACGAAAAGACATCGTCGGGCTGTCTGTTGAACACACCATTGAATTGTCCTGTGTTGAGCTCGATAAGCATGTAATAGTATGCGTATACAGACCTCCAAGTTACCAGAATCTACTGTGTTTGATTCTGTAATGGAAGATGTGCTAAAGAAACTTTCTGCTAGTAGTAAGTCAATAATCATATGTGGCGATTTTAATATTAATTTATTAGAAAATAACTCAAATACTATGAGATTATTAAGTCTTTTTAGGTCATTTAACTTGTCAAATGTTTTTATTGAACCCACCCGAGTGACAGCTTCCTCTGCCACTTGTATAGATAATATTTTCTGTAACTGTGATTATTTACACAAACAAATTGTAAATAAGTTGCCATCTGATCACAGCGGACAAACAATAACATTTTGCTCCTACATGCCTTTACAAAAAACTCTAATAAGGTTTAGGCCAATTACATCTAAAAATTTAGAGAAATTAAATAAATCTTTGGCAAGTAAATTATGTGTTCAAAGTTTTAATAATTTAAGTGACCCGAATGAGTTCTACGCCGAGTTCTTTTCACTATTAAACACGCAATTTAATGACACTTTCCCACTAAAGACTAAAAGTATTTACACAAAGTTCTTATTTAGTGATTGGGCGACTCCAGGTATTCGTAAAAGCAGGGAAAACCTTTTTGAACTTTATGGCCTAAAGCAACATATGAATAACACAAGCTTTCATCAGTATGTTGCAACATATTCTAAGCCTTTTAAAAGTGTATGCAAAATAGCTAAAGCAACATATGAATAACACAAGCTTTCATCAGTATGTTGCAACATATTCTAAGACTTTTAAAAGTGTATGCAAAATAGCTAAAGCTCTTTATATTAGCAATAAAATAAAATCAGCCGATGATAAAATAAAAACTACCTGGCAAATAATAAATAATGAAACAGGTAGGAAAAAACGTAATACTGAATTTAATTTAGAAACTGCACATGGCCCCATAAACTCAGATGTAGAAATTGCTCAGGAATTTGAAAACTTTTTTGCTAATATTCCCATTAAAACTACTGAAGCTTTAAATTCCTCACCCGCGCGTTCTGCTGATTTACTTCGAAAGAATGTTAAGGCATGCCCCTCGGAGTTTAGTTTTCAACATACAAACCCCCAGGCTGTTATGAAAGCTTTTAAATATCTTAAAATTAAATCAACAGAAGATCTCTGGGGAATGTCTGTAAAAGTTTGTAGATCTATCATTGAAACGATTGGGGCCTTTTTAGCTTTCATATTTAACATCAGTAAAGACCAAGGAGTCTTTCCGGATCTCATGAAACACAGTAAAGTAGTTCCTTTATTCAAAGCCGGTGATAGTAAAGAACCCAACAATTATAGGCCTGTGTCAAATCTGCCAGTTCTCAGTAAGGTGTTTGAAAAGTTGATGCTCAATCAAATGTTACGCCACTTTAACAAAAATTCCATCTTTCATGAACAACAGTACGGTTTCACCAAAGGGCGTTGTACCACTGACGCCGGTGTCACCCTAATAAAGAACATTTTTAACGCCTGGGAGGAAGCACAAGATGCCATTGGAATCTTTTGCGACCTCTCAAAGGCGTTCGATTGCGTCAACCATGAGACACTTCTGCTGAAACTTGAGCACTATGGGATTAGGAATTTAGCTCTTGATTTACTAAAGTCGTATCTAAAAGATAGAAAGCATAAAGTTCAAGTAAACGGCGTAAACTCATTGGGGTCTGAAATGGCAATGGGCGTTCCTCAAGGTTCGATATTGGGTCCATTCCTCTTTTTAGTTTACATTAATGATTTACCACAATTACTTCAAAATCAACCGAAGATGGTGTTATTTGCAGATGACACATCATTGATCTTTAAGATAGACAGACGGGCACAAAATCTTGACGACGTGAATAACTCTATTCTTCAGGTCCAAGATTGGTTTACGGTAAATAATTTTGTACTAAATGAAAAGAAAACCAAATGCATTAGATTTAAATTACCTAATGTTAGAAGTAGCGAATGTGACATCATACTGAATGGAGAAAAACTAGAATTTGTTGATCAAACGGTTTTCCTGGGAATCACGCTAGACGAGAAATTACAATGGGGACCTCACATAACATCTCTTGCGGGGCGGCTTAGCTCGGCCGCTTATGCTGTTAGGAAGATAAGACAGTTGACAGATGTAGAAACCGCGCGTTTAGTCTATTTTAGCTACTTTCACAGCATTATGTCGTACGGCATTTTACTATGGGGTCGAGCTGCTGACATTGAATCCGTCTTTATTTTGCAAAAGAGAGCTGTCAGAGCCATTTATAATCTACGTCGCCGCGAATCTCTCAGGAAACTATTTAAAAGGATTAATATTATGACGGTACCTTGCCAATTCATTTATGAAAATATTATGTATGTAAGAAAAATCTTCATCTTTTTAATAAAATAAGCGATAGACAACTTTAATACAAGAAATAAAGATAAAATACATCAACCATTTTTCAGATTAGCCAAAGTACATACATCTTTTATGGGTTACTGTGTTAAATGTTACAATAAAATACCTTGTGATATATTGCAATTAAATGAAAGAAAATTTAAAACTCACATTAAACGTACACTTTGTAAACAAGCATACTATAAATTAGAAGATTATATCCAAGATAAGAACGCTTGGAAACATGCTGGTCCTGCTCCATAGGACAATCTAGAGTCTAGACAAAATCAAACTGGTTGCTAATTTAATTGTACATTTTTTTATTCTTTTTTTTTACATTCATTACTCACACCCTGACTTATTACTTGTATTTTGTTTTTTAATTAAAATCGTTTTGCTTGTACCATGTTTGTAAATATGTGAGCACCATGTATCTATCAGATAATTAATTTATAAGTCATGGTTTCGTTTTTAATTCTTTTACCTATTGTGGTATAGTAATTTTATTGTAGGTGCATCGTCCTCACATGTTATTATATAATTAATGTACCCATGCAAAATATTGTACCTAAAACATTTTAAAAGAGTAACGGTGGAGTTTCTTGCCCATTCTTCTCCATACGAAAACTACCTTTTGGAATGGGCGACTAGAATCAATTCTATTTTAACACGTTAATAATTTTTGACGTTCAAAAGTGCCTTTTATGTGCCTATTTGAAATAAATGCTTTGACTTTGACTTTGAGAATGTGCTTCGAAGAAGTCACACTCCAGTACTACATGAAATATGGGATCAGGCAACTAGCTGCCACATTAGATTTTTTCGATTTTATTGTTGCAAGTTAGATACCTGTTAAAAGCTCACCATAGTTTCGGACGTGGACTTATCACCTTTGCATATAGTCTCTCTGATCTTGACATTGCACCTGGTGTCCAGTTGCAGCTCATCGTATATTATCGCGCGCACTTGCACGGCTGAGTTTATCTGGAACACCTTCCCGGCTGCCTTGTAACATTGCTGCTCTACCGACTTCATTCTAGTCAGCAGAACCTGTTCCATCGCATTCAGTTTGACCATATCGATACATACTCCTCGACGCTCCATATCTACAAATTTTAAGGAACCGTATAATTATAAAGTCATTAATGTCGGTTTCTAATTCTACTTACAATTATCATTCTCATCTTTTACCCCTACTAATCTTACAGCCTGTATTGTCCCGCTGCGGGGCAAAGACCTCCTTCTCCCTTTTCCACACAATTCAAATTATACCCCTAGTATAAAACAAAATATCTACCGTGCTATCACCGTATAGTTACTACTTATGGACATCCTTCCTTACACAATTTACAATCTCGCAAGATAGATTAAACTAACGGTGCTCACAAATACTCACAATCATTTGGTGACATCTATAATAAGACACTAACCTGCAATAATAGGTAGCAATTTCATTTCAATCTCAACGAAGACCTTCCACAGCGAGTCTTCCACAAGCTTCGCATGCAGCTTGGTCCAGCATTCTTTCAAGAGGGACATGTACCAGGCACATTTCTGCAGTATGCATTCTGTCGCTATTGTGAACGGAGCAGTAAAGGACAGCATCTTCTGAAGATCCGTGAAGTTCTTCGGAGAGTTGTCAGGGTCCAGTAAACTGGCGCCGATCTTAAAGTTATTCAATGTTGACTTGCAGTAGGGAAGACTCAATAGTTACAGGAATTATTATGTAAGCCTTTATGCCTTTTTTATTCATAAACGTTGCTTAAAGTTAAGTAGTGATTAGCGGCTGCTTAGAACCATACAGTTTGACATTAAAACTTTAATCATCGTTTATAAACAAACCCCTTTATTGCTAAATTCGTGCCTGCGTAGGTAGCACGGTGTGGTTTTTAATAACTACTCAATTTCCTTCCTTCCACTCCCAATTTAACCCTCTCGGATGTGGATTCGTAACATGTTAACTGACGAAACAATAGAAAATCAATTGTGTCTCATTAGCGGAGCTTGGCAGATTAAAATACTTTTCTTTCAACTTAATCACTACAAAACCGATCACAAAGGATGTATTTTTTACTTAGAACCAAAACAGTGCAGCCCTCTTATTCACAAACACTCGATATGCTTCCGTATCTTATCGAACATTACCTAATCATTGTTATCGTAGGAGTCTTCTCAATGCTGTTTAAAAGTCCAAAACCCGAAAATTTTGTCAGTTTAAATCAAATAGACGCCCGCTATTCTTCCAACAGCTATTTGCTGTTGAGGGGAAGTCAAATCAGGTTATCGAAATGTCAGGTTTTCGATACGATAGCCTGTCGTATGGTTGTGAATCAGGGCTCAGAAATGTTATATGAAATCTCATTGTTGCACTGTTTCTCATTAATGCACTGTTTTTTATTTTTTATTTAGATATAAACTTACCACAGATAATGTTTAATGTATGCATTGAATCAAAAAGATACTGGGTGAAAATAAAAATCGGCTGAATAAAGAATCAATTCATTTGCACCGATCAACATCACCACGTTCGTCTACTTCGAAAGGATTTGAAATTGAGCCGGCGTCTACCTGTATTGTCTGATTCTGATGCTAATAATTATTATTCACTAATAAACCAACAAATACTAGAATAAATGTTCCAAGTAAAAGTGCAAATTTCACTTTTAATAACTGCACATTTAATCTTTGTAAGTTGTAAATGTTTGAGGTGAAGATGAATTAAACTTTGTTTTCATTACCTACCTCGAGTTTTTATTTTGAGTAGGTATATTTTTTTACGGTAGGTAGATTAGTACCTAGTTGAAAGAAAAGTAGATTACGCACCCACTTTGCTAAAGTGAGTAATTAATGCACTCGTGTTAATTTAGTGCCAACTTTATTATAACACTCGTGCATTAATAACTCACTTTGCGCTCGATGCAACAATCTAGTATTATTAGCAAATTCTGCAGATACCTAGGTACTGTGGCTGATGGTAGGCTATTTGTAGGATGTATGTATACCTAACATACATGCTACAAAGAGCTTACCATCAGCCAAAGGTTTCTTGACTTTAAGGTCAGTTTTAGTCATTAGTCAGTGGTAATTTAATTACCATTAGAATATAAGCGATATTCTCAAAGACAACAATAACAATGTTAGTCTAAGGTGACTTACCTTGGCATCGTACATGTTGATCGAATTAATTTGCATTTGTAAGTGGGTCGCCAGGTAAATGAGGACGCTCCGGGCCCCGTAACATACCACTTTGTTATTTTCTAACAAGTTTTTTAGTGTCTCCCTGAAATAAAAACTTTATATTTATTTGGTAGGTATGTACATTAGTATTAGGTATCCTATATGGGCTTGTGGCTAACTAATAACAGCCGCACGCGTCGATCGATTAAGTTAAGCTATGCTTGCCGAGGGTGCTCCGTAGATGGGTGACCATCTTTACAGATCCCGTCGGTGATTCGCAGCGCGACTTTAACAATCGTTACGGGTAGTAAGAACACCTGACCACCAGTCTTACCAAGGGTTATCGTGTTACCCAGTAACTAGGCTGTAGAGGTCAGATAGGCATACTTAGTCGCTCCATGTAAAATACTGGTATTCAGCTGCATCCGGTTACACTGGAAGTCGACCCCAGCATAGTTGGGAAAAGACTAGGCAGATGATGAGTATTATTCTACAGATGAAATACAAAAATACTTAAATTTCTCTTTTAGCGGCTTCAAATTGGAAACTGTAAATGAATTTACACTACTTGGACTAACAATAGATAAAAAAATATTAAGTGGAAAACACAAATACAAAAAACCCGTTTAAAAATTTCAAAATTCTCGTACGCTCTCCGCGAAATTAAAAAGACAACGAATCTACAAACTGCCCTCACCACCTATTATGCGTATGCCAATGCATGGCTTATCTACGGCGTAACTCTCTGGGGAAATAGTACAGATGCACTGACACCCTACAAAAGAAATTAGTTAGAATCTTGGTAAATATTGATCAAACTGACAGTTGCAAACCCTATTTTCTAAATCATAACATTCTAACCCTCCCCAGTATTTACATTCTAGAAATATGTAAAGTCCGTAAGCGCCAAGAGTTTCACACAAAACGCGAAGACGTCCAATCACAGTAGGTACACACTTAAGCACCAATCTAGGCTAAACATACCAACCAAGCTAAAAATGCATTCTACAAGTCCCTACGTAATGTCTATAAAAATACCTATATAACAATCTACCTGGCATAATAAAGAAAGAAGAAAAGTTAAATATATTCATAAATAAACTTAAAAAAACTACTGATAAATAAATGTTATTACTCCTTAGATGAATATTTAAATGATAAACATAAATAATATAAAAATAAATGATAATCACGTAATAGGTATGGTATGTAAAGTATGTTACTTATACGGTACTTATTAATCACACTATCACACTAATATTATAAAGGCGAAAGTTTGTGAGTGTGTGTGTTTATATGTTTGTTACTTCTTCACGCTCAAACCGCTGAACCGATTTAGGTGAAATTTGGTATAGGGATAGTTTGAGTCCCGGGAAAGGACATAGGCTACGTTTTCATGCGCGGTCCGAGGGGGGGGGTCGTGGGGGTCATGACCCCCCCCAAAATCATTCAAGCTGTCGAGAGTCTGAATGATTTACTTGCCTTACTAACTTAAAACTGTACTTGAGACACGAAAACCCCGATTGGCATATTCAAAAACATTAAGAACATCGGCAGACATGGGGACTGCCGACTGAAGTGAAAACTTAAAACTATGAAATGACAGTGGGTTTTTTTGACGCGCCTAAAAATATTTTCCTTTAAAAAGCCTGTGTTTTAAAAATACATATAGAATCTAGGATTCAAGAGCGAGCGAAGCAAACTCGGGATATTGGGCGCCCCGCTCGTACGTAAGGTTGAAAGGCCAGATTCCAAAACCTAAACTTCTGTAAAACGAGTTTAAGCTTTTCGTCATAATTCGATAAAGTAAGTTCTCTTTTTGTATGATGGGTAAAAGAAAACAGAGACTATTCAAGGTGGGGTGCTCAAATTTTCAGGCTCGCTACGCTCGCTCTTGCAATTCACATTGGTTCTTGAGCTTTTTTTTTAAATGTCGATAAAGCAAATAATTCCTAGTCCTTTTGGAATGATCGAAAGAAAATCTAACCTATCCGAAAAAAGTGCAAAAGTTTTCAGCTCGCTTCACTCGCTCTTGCATTTTAGATTCTGATAGCTGCTTGAGCTTGCCTGCATAACTCGATAATATAACTCCTATTTCTACTTGAAAATATAAATCAAAACCTAATCAAACAGAGGCGGGTTGTTAAAATTTTCGAGCTCGCTTCGCTCGCTCTCCCTACCCTGCACAGTCTATCGTTCTAATACATACGACCAATTTGGTAGCGTTTAAGTAACTCCCCCCCCCCCCCCCTATGTAAAAGCTGCATCCCTGAATAATGTGGATCTGGAGATGTACATCAACCTTAACATATCATCATGCCTTTAATCGCCAAAGGGTTGGGCAGGGGTGTACCTTCATATAGTACGTACACCCACATTTCGCCAATTATTAAGTGAAATGTCATAGAGAGCGAGGCTACTGCCGCCAACCGGACACAAATCCAGACTCCAAGCTGCTTCTGAGAAATTTCTGACGGAAAAACCCTTTAACACATTACCCGACCTAGGAATCGAACCCAGCTAGGACCTCATGCTCAGCAGTAACGCTTGAGACCACTAGACCAATGAGGAGATGTACCTTCCTTAAAATATTTCTTGGCACCCATGATGACCCCCCCCCAAAATCTTGGGCTGCGACCGCGCCTGTACTTTTTATCCCGATATTCCCACGGGATCGAAACTTATGCGGGTGAAACCGCGGGGCGCAGCTAGTAAATAATATGTAGTAGTAATATTTAATAAATAATATAACAAAAATAAGTAATAATTATATAAAATAGCAATAAAGAATATTAAATTATATAGCAATAATAATTATCCAAAGAAAACCAATTACAATACATAAAATAATAATAATAATCGAGGCTCTCGTTAGGCGGTTGGACCAAAGGCCAGATTCAGAAGGCAGTACTCCTCGATACGGCTCGCATTGTGAGGAGGTTCCTGTCTCTGGAGCCCTAACCACCGGTAGCTTGGACCCTTCTCCCGACACCGGCGGACTACTATTTTTAATATTTTTAAATGTTTCTATATTTTATATATCGTAATATTTAAAAATATAATTTATATGTAAATAATAAAATAAAGGAAATAAAATAATAATACAGGTATATAAAATAATCTAAAATATTTAAGTACATCTTACAGATAAAATAATAGGTACATAAATAATAGATAAGCGAAATGTTTAGTACTTACCTATATTATTCGTGATCTCCTGACTCTGATTATAATTAAGTAAGTTAAAACTTGTTCCCACAACACAAAAACAACTTAACTACTTAATTATCTCCAAAAACAGGGCATCCTCTCTCCTACCATTTTTACTGTGCCCTACAGGGTCCATAATTATCTAAATTATATAGTCACCACCTAAGTACACATTATGGTAAAGCCATAAAGATATTGAGTATTGAAAAAAGTAATCTACCTCAGCCATTGATGTATTTTATATATCAATGACCTCAGCCTATAATTTTGAAATTAGCAGAACTTAACTTACTTGAGCTTCTGGCCAGACCAGTGGCTACTCTTGAAACAGTAGAACATATCGTCATTATTGATAATGACGCCGTCAGGAGCGCACGTGCCGTCAGTGTGATGACTATTAAGCTGACAGAAACCATTGCTACAAAACACAAGCGCGACAATTAAAGTCAATAATATTTAAAAAATAAATATATCAGGATAACACCTAAGTACTGAAAAGAATTAAAAAAAATAGTCAATGATAATGTGCTCGGCTTGCGCTATTAACACGTAGTGAAACAAAACATTCATTTGCAATTCTAAATACCTACGCAATCATGACTATTGAAGTTATTTGGGGATACGTAGGTATCATTTAGACCAGAACCAGACTTACCTATAAATTAATACAGCAATGATTTCATTATTCTTTATCTCACGAAGATTTTCTCGGTAGTTTTCAATATTATCTTCATCAATCGTTAGTATTTCGTACATCACTTCTTTAACAGGTATCTGAGATTTAATAGGAGCAACAAACTTTTTCACCTTTTTGTCTTTACTGTCTTTTGCTTTATTTTCTAGAACTTCTGCACATTTCTTGTTTTCTTCACCATTTCGTTTAGGTTTACTGAACTTCATGACACCATCTTTATTTGCTAATTGTGCTTGGATTACTTTCTTCGTAGTCTTCAATGTTTTGTCAGTAACAATGTTCTCACAATTCGTTATTAGTGTTTTGTTAAAAGGTGCATTTTGATCAATATTTTCGGTATCGGATTTACCTGTACCTCTAGATGTATTTTGTTCAATATCCTCCGTGCTTACAACATTACCTAAGTCTTCAGCAACTGGATGATGCGGTTCAACATTATTGAGCCAGTTTTTAACAACCCGTTTATACTTTTGTTTACGGAAATTATTCTTTTCATTCGGCAGGTTATCAGATTCCTTTAGTTTTTGTTTATTTTCTCCTAAATTACTGTCGGTTTTAACTTTTTTTGCCTTATTAGGTTCATTTATCTTTTTATTCTTACGTTTTTCACTTTTGGTCATGTTATTTTTATTTCCATTATTAGTTGTGATTTTAGTCATTGAAATATTTTTGTTTGGAAACGTAATATCAAATATTTTATCTACGCTAGTGTCTTTATTTTCTTCTTCATTTGCAGTCATATTATTAACAAACAATTCGAAATCAAGCATGTCATCCCAATTATGAATGTCGCCACTTTTATTTATACTTGTGCGTGTATTTGTAGTGTGCGTTTCTTCACTTTCTTCCAAAAATGGCGTATCATCATCAGAGTTTTTGTTACATAAATTGTACACTAAATTCTCATTAGCAGCGATGGCTGGATGATGGAAATCATCTTTATCACTAATTTTTGGTACTGTACTGATTAATTCTACAGACTTAGGTATTTGAAATGATTTTTCTTCCAGATATATCTGTTCGCAAGGAGTATGTAGAATCAATGGCGGTGGTAGTGTGACCGGTGAATTAACAACTGTGTCGTCAATAAAGCTAAAACATTATACGGTATATTAGTATTACTAGTTTAATCTTATTTATTACTAGCTGCGCCCCGCGGTTTCACCCGCGTAAATGTCGATCCCGTTTGAATATCGGGATAAAAACTATCCTATGTCCTTTCCCGGGACTCAAACTATCTCTATACCAAATTTCATCGAAATCGGTCCAGCAGTTTCCATGTTATGTCGTGACAACGGAAAACGGGTTTCATTTTTATATATATAGATTTGTCTGCTTACATACAGTACGAGACGCTTTACTTCTAAGGCAAACGAACGCGACATTTCAAGTAAAGGGCTTATTACACTAAGTTTCCGATTAAGGAAGGCTAACGATTCTTAGTGTAGTGTAATCACTAGCTTCCTACTTCCTAGTTAGAGTATTCCTAGTTATATAGCCTTCCTTAAAATCGGATAGTATAATAAGCGCTAAGTACAGTCTTATATACAATGATTTCAAAAGAGTAATTAACGCAATGCTTACAAAGGTATAATTTTCTTTTGATACTCACGTTAACATCCTTTTATTTTGAGTGGGAAACTGGCAATGCTGAATATGCTGATAATCATTGTTATTTTGAAGACGTGCTAAAAATGAAACAATACTTACTTGCCATAAAAAACAACACTACTTACAACACTGATTATAGGATATCTGCTATTCTACACAACTTCAATATATTTTTTTACCTTTATCCCATTGCTTCATGAGTGCAGATAGTACTTTATTCCCAAAATGAGACAAATGCTGCTCATATTTTTTGGGGTTAAATCGCATATTATAATCATTTCTTTCCATTTTTAATACTTATTTGAGCAAGTATGAAGCAGGTAAAGTGATCGGGATTTTATTGAAAAAGCGCGCTTTTTTATTTTTTTTAAATATCCGGTTTCGTGAAAGATATCATATTCAGCCAATATCGATAAATTTGCTTTTAAAAACGGTAGCTACTTTCTAATGTTCTCGTGAAGCTTGTTACAAAGACATGACAGCAGAGAAATTGTTTTTTTTTTCTAAATTTATCTAATAATTATATCTATCTAATAATTTTATTCTAAAGTGGATTGAGTGAATTTTATTCTAAAGTGAAGTTGGCTTCGGCGAATGGCAATACTCATTAGTAAATGTCACTTGAACGAGATGATAGATACTTGACAGTCTTGACACTGACAGAAGTCAAAATAAAAATCACAATTACATTTACAAATTATTCGTATTGTAAAACAAGGAAAAGGAAGGAAAATCCAGAATTATAAAATCTAATATGTGACTACACCTGTTTTTTAGGAAAAATATAAGCAGTCATGGCTGTGAATTTTGAAAGCTGTGACAGTTTGCCTCCCGACGAGGAGCCCAAATTAAAGTACGATAGACTGGAGAACGATGTTCAAAATATCTTGTTGAAAGACGCAGTGAGCTGTATTTGTGTGCATACCAAGTTTATATGTCTAGGAACACAATGGGGGGTGATACATCTTTTGGACCATGAAGGTAACACAGTGCCGATATCGCAAGACGGAAAGAATAAAGAGCTGCAGGCTCATACAATAGCTGTGAACAGAATCTCGGTGGATCTGAATGGGGACTACATCGCCAGCTGTTCGGACGACGGCAAGGTGCTGGTGTACGGGCTGTACACGGACGACAACACTCACAACCTCACACTGGGCAGGATGATTAAGTCTATCGCCTTGGATCCTTGTTATTTCAAGTCCGGCTCTGGGAGGAGATTTTTGACAGGTATATTAGTAAAGCAATATTGATAACACTACCATGAAATCTATACCTAACATAATAAATGTGAAAGTAACTCTTTGTTCCTTTACAGCCTAGAAAAATAAGTTAAATTATAGACAAATCTGCAAAATAAATCCTTGTTTTAAGATTTATTACCGGGATCATCCTTATTCAGGCTTTAGTGATATTGTGTCTGAAAAATTTTCAATAATTATGATATCATGTGCCTGTAAAAAATATTGACTGTAGAAAGATCCCGAAAGTCAGTATTGTGCTAATAAGTATTTAAAAAAATATTGGTTTTTCATCAATTTAAGTTATTACAAGTTTATTCCATATTAAATTCTGCACTAAATAACCATACACAAGGTTAATCTAGGATCAGTATAGTTTGGGAAGTCTTGTGTCTCAGGACATTTTGTGTATTTATTTGTCTTAGGTCACAACACTTTCGGCTCCAGACTCCAGACACTGGCCATCACAGCTTACAGTCCCAAAATATGGATTTTTTAACTTTGAATTTAAGTAAAACTGCCTAGTGCCCAAACCACCACCCAATCCCTCTCAAAGACATGTTTTTGTTTACTTGATATTGTAGGCCTAACTCAGAAATTGTGAGTCCTGAAAGCATTTTGTTAATAATAGGTCTTATCTTATTCTCTCTCTCACTTTTTCCTGGGCTAACTGTCAATAAAATCATGCCAAAATGTTAATTGCAGATAAGGAGCATGAATATTTTTAGGTAAAAAAATAAAATGAGTGGAGTAGTATGTACATACTACTATACTACAAAAACATTTTTTAAATATAATAATTGAAACTCATGTACATATGGTTTTATGTAAATGCATAATAATTGGGTTTTGTTCAACAAATAGAAACTTCAGTATTATTTAATTTCATGTCTTTCCATGTGGTTGGTGGCTAAAACATGGTTTTTATAGTTTTTTGGGACGTTAATTACGAAAATGGCATCCATTTTGAAATTTAATACATAATCAGCCTATAACGTTCCGACTGCTAGGACACAGGCCTCCTCTCTGTGAGAGGGAGTGGGCCTTAATCCACCACGCGGACCCAGTGCGATTTGGGGAGGTCACATATCTTCAAATTTTTTGTTCTATTAGGATATGCCGCGTATCCTCACGATGTTTTCCTCCACTGTTTTGAGAACAGTGTTGATGAAATAATTTACACAAAGTAAAGCGCCTGTCAGGGTTCGAACCCACGACCTACGACACGCAAGTCGGGGCTGTTCCCACTGGGCCACCACTGCTCTGCATACAAAATCTTGAAAGTATACATGTGTGACAAATTGCAATTCAATTGGTCTAGTCTAAAATGCAAAAAATCGTAAGTACCTACATAATCATATACAATCTACTTACGTTCCTCAATTATTTGTTAGATAGCTGACTGACTGGTGACTGACTCACTGACTGACTGACTGGATGATATATCAACGCACAGCCGAAACTCCTGGGTCTAGGAATGTAACATTTTGCACACGGCTTCCTTTTATAATGTAGGGGAGCACTAAGAAGGGGTTTTTGGAAATTCAATCTTTAAGGGGGTGAAAAGGGGGATTTTGTTTGTATGTAAAATCTTATTCCTTGAGTTAATAAACTTGAAACTTGGTACGAATACTTATCTAAGTAAATTAGGAAGTTTGGCATTTTGCGTTTTTCTAAACTACCTCCTAAAGGGGGATTGAGGGGTGTCAATTTGTATGGAAGAATTTTAACGCGCAGTCCGATTAACTCGAAACTCAGTATTTATACTTAAGACCAAAAACAAAGAATAACTTGTATCAGGGTTTTTCGAAAATCTACCCCTAACGGGGTGAAAAAGGTTAGTTAATTATACAGGGGAGGATTTTACTGCGTGGCTTGATTAACTCGAAAATTGGTATAAATAATCTTTGAGTCAAGTTATAGAAACATCCCAAACGATTTTTCGAAATTCCACCCCTGTAGGGGTGAAAAGCGGGGGATACATCTTCGTCAATCTTAAATTAAAACTTGGCAGTAAATAATAAAGATTGTCACTTTTAGTTTAAAAAAACTTTTTAACAAAAATACAACCGACTTCCAAAAGAAACACTACAAAGTGAAAAATAACTTTAATTTCGGAAGTCGGTGTCTTTGGTTTTGTATTTACGTTTTTTGCCACCGACTTCCGACATTAAAGTTATTTTTCACTTTGTAGTGTTTCTTTTGGAAGTCGGTTGTATTTTTGTTAAAAAGTTTTTATTTCACGATTTTTAGTGGGTCTGCTTATAATTTATCTAAGTTACAACAGCCAGTGTCAACATGCTCATCGCCTTTTACATAATATTGCTTTTCCCGATGCAGGGAAGTTAATTGTTGAGGAGTTCTCCTGGTCCACCATCAGCTCCATATTACCATTCACATCGTGGCGAGCATAAATTGCTTAGCAACCATATTAAAGTAATCGAAGAGCAACCCGTGAAATACTTAGATATTATTGAGTAGTTCCGGTGTCCATCTGTGGTCTTCATCATCAGTTCCACTTCACCAAATGGTGCTTTCCGAGAGCAAATGCACGAGTTACTATAAAAAATACTCACATCGCTATAGGTGTGCCTATAATATTTGAAGAGTTCCTTCGATTTCTCCAGGATCCAATCATCAGATCCTGACTTGGTGACTATAGGACCACTTCAGAAGTATCTACTTTCGAACAAAAAAATAATTTTGAAAATCGGTTCACAATTGACGGAGTAATCGCGTAACAAACATACAAAAAAAAAAAAAACATACCGTCGAATTCAGAACCTCCTCCTTTTTTTGAAGTCGGTTAAAAAACCCATCACAGAGGATTTAAGGGGTGACAAAGTTAGAAAAATATGTAACCCGCTCGCGCTGTCGGATTAACTCGAAACTCGGTACTACTAAAACAAAAAAATAAAAAGTAAGTGTGTGTTTTAGGGTTTTTCAAAAATCGACTCCTTCTAAGGTGGAAAAGAGTAATAAACTGCTTACTTCCATTAACTCGAAAATGGGTATGGGTTTTTGAGTCAAGTTATGAACACATCCCAAACGATTTTTCAAAATTCCCACCCCTGTGAGGGTGAAAAGCAAAGACAACAGTTTATTTGAAAAATCTGAAACCTTTGGTCTATAAACTTAAACATTGGCCCGAATACTTATTTATCAAAATAAATGATTATGATCATAAACATACATTTTCGAAATTTATAGAGGAAAGTACTGTTACGAGCTTGGGGTTCGTGACAATTAAAAACTGCCGATTTAATAACCAAAAATAGACACTTTAATTAAAAACAGCAATTACAACTTTAACACACTAACAATAAAACACAATCGCACTACTAATCACTTGAGAGTCGCACTTGAAGATCGCTTCGATGTTTTCGCTTGTATCGCTTATCCAACACTGCTTGCCGGCTCGCAGGCACACCGGCCTTATATAGGCCTCGGATAGTTCCAGAACCTTCTACCGTAGAAACATCTAGAATGTTCGAGTACATACCGAACCCGACGGACCAGACGTCGATAGTTCTGGAAAGTTCTATCATCGAAGTTTCTAGAAGGGACCACTATTTGAAATAAATGCTTTGACTTTGACTTTGACTTTGACTTTGACCCGAATAATTATAAGTTCTGCTACTCGATACTAGATGGCGCTAGTGGTAGCTAATGTCGCCATCAATTGTGGCGCGCAACACTGCCCCCTCCTAAGACATGCTCGTCCCGAGTATTATTGGCCCCATAATAACGCGCCAGTCGATCCACATGGACGATCTTAGGAGTACCTCTTGCACCTTTCTGTATCCGGTAGGTTACGTCATTGATCTTTGTCACAATCCGGTACGGTCCGTCCCATTTAGCTTGAAGCTTAGGAGATTTCCCTTTGCTGCGGACTGGATTGTGCAACCACACTAGTGAACCTTCGTCGAACCCTTTATTGTTCATTTTGCGGTCATAACGGGTTTTCATCTTCTCAGACATTTGCTGGCCCGATTGTCTGACGTGCTCATAGATGTCATTCATTTTGTTCCGCAAGTCATTCGCATAATCGGTTATACTGCGTGGGGCGTCGGGTGGTATTCCGGTGATCAGGTCTGCAGGCAGCCGTAATTCCCTTCCAAAGTTTGCGAAAGCTGGTGTCACCGATGTACTTTCGTGAACAGCACTTCGATATGACAACAAAAACGGTTGTATGTGCTTGTCCCAATCTCGTTGCCGATTTTCCACAACTTTTGCCAGGTATCTCTCCAATGTCTGATTAAATCGTTCCACCATTCCATCCGATTGTGGGTGGTAAGAAGTTGTTCTCGTTTTATGAGTACCCATAACTCGACAAGTTTCCTGGAATATTTGGGACTCAAAATTCCTTCCTTGATCACTGTGAATCTCTAAAGGTACTCCAAAACGGCAGAAGACTTCATGAACCAATTTATCTGCAACTGTTGAAGCTTCTTGGTTTGGAATGGCGAAGACTTCCGGCCACTTAGTGAAGTAATCCATTACAACCATGAAATACTTGTTACCACTTTCACTTTCCGGAAATGGTCCTGCAACATCCAGGGCTATCCTCTCCCATGGTGCACCAACATTGTATAATTTCAATGCACCTCTACTACGCGTCTGAGGTCCCTTTACAGCCGCATAACTCGTACATTTGCGGCACCAGTCCTCGACATCGTCCCGACAGTGAACCCAGTAAAACCGTTCTCGTATCTTCTGTAGGGTCCGTTTAACTCCCAGATGGCCTCCTGAACAACCATTATGGTACAGCAGTAGAACATCCGGTACTTGAGCTTTAGGGACAACCATTTGCAAATGACAGCTGTCTCCCCGAGCATTTTCCCATTTACGGCACAGGACTCCATCCTGAATCACCAAGCTGTCCCATTGGGCCCAATAGCTTTTTGTGATCGAACTCATCGCTGAGACGTCGCTCCACGTGGGCTTAGGTGCACTGGCCTTCATCCACTCAATAATCGGCTTGAGGTCTGAATCTTCCTGCTGGGCACGTTGTAGGGTTTCCTTCCACTCGTTGCTGAGGTCTGTCTTGAGCATCCTCACAGGTACGACTTCTTTACTTTCTTGCCTAGTACAATGCTTGCAGTCTTCAGGACAAGGTCTTCTTGACAATGCATCCGCGTTGCCATGAGATTTTCCGCTGCGATGTTCGACCACGAAGTCGTATTCCTGCAGTAGCTCAATCCATCTCGCAACTTGTCCTTCCGGATTTTTGAACTGCAATAGCCATTTCAGTGCAGCATGGTCGGTGCGTAAGTGGAATTTCCGCCCCAGAAGATATTTGCTAAAATGCTGCAATGACTTTACCACAGCAAGCAATTCCCGTCTCGTGACACAATAGTTCCTTTCCGGCTTTGACAACGACTTGCTGAAGTACGCTATTACAACCTCTTGTTCACCATTCCGTTGAGACAATACACCACCAAGTCCTATATCACTCGCATCTGTGTCAACTATAAATTCCTTGCCTGCATCAGGGTACCCCAAAATAGGTGTTTTGCACAGTCGGTCCTTTAACTCCTGGAATGCGATGTTGCAACTTTCATCCCAGCAGAAATGTCGCTTCTCCTCGGTTAGCTTGTGCAGGGGTTTGGCTATATCCGCAAAGTTCTTAACAAATCGCCGATAATAAGAGCACAAACCCAAAAATGCTCTGACCTGCGTCTTGTCTTTTGGGACTGGCCAATCCTTGACAGCGGCGATTTTCTCTGGATCCGTGCGGATACCTTCTTCCGACACTACATACCCCAAAAAGCTAACTTGTCGTTTGAACAGTGAACATTTCTTTGGACTCAACTTGAGGTTGGCACTCTGGATCTTCATGAGCACACGTTCCAGGTTTTGAAGATGTTCTTCAAACGTACGGCCTACGATGATGATGTCATCCAAGTAGACCAGACAGGCATCGCCAATTAGCCCGGTAAGTACAAGTTCCATCAACCTTTCAAACGTTGCCGGAGCATTGCACAATCCAAACGGCATAACTTTAAATTGCCAAAGACCCTTTCCTGTCGAGAAAGCAGTTTTCTCCTTGTCCTTGGGATCGATTTCAACTTGCCAGTAGCCACTTTTCAGGTCCAGCGTGCTAAACCACTTTACTCCAGTAAGCATGTCCAGCGTGTCATCAATTCTTGGCAAAGGATAGCTGTCCTTCTTCGTAACGTCGTTTAGACGACGATAGTCAACACAAAACCGCATGCTGCCGTCTTTCTTTTTTACCAGCACTACAGGTGAACACCATGGACTAGATGAAGGTTCAATAACACCATCCTTCACCATTCCTTCAATCATGGTTTCCACTTCCTTTTCACGTGCTACCGGCAATCTCCTTGGCCGCTGACGGATAGGCAATTCTTCTCCTGTGTTTATTTTGTGTTGAACTAAGCCAGTCTTCCCGATGTCAGCATCGTTTGACGAGAAAACATCGGCGTACTTGAGTAACATCTTCTTCGCCTTGACCATTTCATTTTGGGACAGAGCGCTGCGGCAGTCTTCTAAAAGTGTGGACACTTTTGTTTGTGCATCCTTGCTGAGGGTCCCAGTCGATAGATATTGGCATCGACGCAACCAATCCACTTCCTCGCAAGTACCAACTAGTGCGCCTTTTTCTATAATCTGTTCCTGATCACAAAGGTTCAGCACACGTACCCCTGAAATGTCGGTGGCTCGGACCAAAGTTCGCGCCACTTTCCATGGAAGGTCATTGTCTACCCTTTCCACGAGTACACAACGATTAGTTTGCCCAGGATTCCGAGGAAGACTTACCGGCACAATCGTTTCCGATCTCGGCGGAAGAACAATCTTTTTAAGGCTGTACACATTCCCTGGTAACGCCCCTTCCATAAAAAGTTCCTCTTGTCCACATTTCAAAACACCTTGCTTGACGTCAATCTCGCAATAATTCTTCCTCATAAAGTCAAGGCCCAAGATGCAATCGTCCATTATATCAGCCACGATGACATTATGCAGGTAGATTCTGTTGCCTAGCTTCAACTCCATCTTCTTCTCTCCATGGACGGGTATGCGCTGACCGGTGGCTGTTACCAAATTAATGCGTTCTCGGTTGTATGCGGAGTCCCCAAGGAACCGACTTATAAGTTGGGAACTGACGACCGTACGAGAGGCTCCAGTATCTATGGTCAGCTTACACGGCGTTCCGTTGACCTCGCCCTTGATGATTAAGCTGTTCCCGTCAAGGGTTTGTGTGATTGAAATCCTTGGGGCTCTTTGAGCATCAGCCAGCACCCGCCCCGCAGTCCTGGCTATTATTCGTTTCCCTGCTGCTGTTGCTGAGCGGTGCTGTTAGCCGCACTACCCTCTGGAGCTCGGTCCTCTCTTTCTGCAGTTCGCTTAGGGCAACTGGATCGAAGGTGGCCCCTTTCCCCACAGCCGTAGCACCTAGGGCTGTATCCTTTATTGCGGTCGCGAACTGTAGCCGCTGCAACCTCCCTGACGCGATGGGAACGATGATCCTGCCGCACAGCTTCCACCTCCAGTGCATGGGCCAAGGCGTCTTTAAGCGTCCCGTGGTGACCGAGCCTCACAGCAGCTCTAACTTCAAGGTCGCGGATGCCGTCGATAAATACCTGCACCAGGTTCCCATCAATAAGCGCTGGTACAGACTGGTATGCTTTCCGAACCAGCTTCTCCACTTCAAGGGCCCACTGCTGCAGGTTTTCGTTATTGCGTTGCACGCGATCCTTGAGCTGCGCACGAAACACGTGTTCCAGGTGAGCGTCGCCATACCGAGCCTCCAATGCCTCAAGGAGCTGCTCGTAAGTCACTTCTTTGCTGAGAGCTTCCAGCACAGTTAAGGCCTGATCGCGCAGGCCTAGGGTGAGGGCAGTCATGGCCTGACTCTTATTCCACCCGTTCGCTCTCATAACAGCCTCAAACTGAATTTTGTAGGCCGACCAGGAAGAAGTTCCGTCGAATGGTGGCACTTTAAATCCACGTAGCGAAGGTGTTGTAGCTACGGGGGCTGCGATTCCGTCCTCAAGTTTAAGGTAATCCAGCGTTTTCTTCACATCAGCCATTACGGTTTTCTTCACGTCAGCCATCACGGTTTCCTTCACATCAGCCATCACGGTTTCCTTCACATCAGCCATCACGTTGTCAACCCGATTATTCACTTGGTCAATTCGGGTTTCAGCTTCCAACAGGCGGTTGTCATGTTGAGCAACCTTATCCTTCACCTCCTTCATGTCTTTCCCGAAAGTAGCGTGAAGGTCCTTCAGAAGGAGCATCTGCTCTTCCTGGCGGCGGGCCTGTTCCTCCTGTCGGCGGGACTGCTCCTGCTGACAGCGGGCCTGTTCCTCCTTATCTCGCTGGAGCTGTTCCTCCAGCCGACGAGCCTGTTCCTCCTGACGGCGGGCCTGTTCCTCCTGACGGCGAGACTGTTCCTCCTGTCGGCGGGCCTGCTCCTCCTGTCGGCGGGCCTGCTCCTGCAGCATCATCATTAGTGCAGCAAAATCTGGTGCTGATGATGCTGGAGCAGCTGTGGACGGGCCGGCCTCCGTGATCGGTAGTTGTCCCTCCGACGTCTGTGGCGCTGCTCCACCGAATCGCCTCTGATCTGTTTCTTGCTGGCGTTGACTCCGGGTACGGATACCCTCCGTGTCGTCCTTCGGCAAAATCGGCATAATCCTTGCTTCTGACACCAATTGTTACGAGCTTGGGGTTCGTGACAATTAAAAACTGCCGATTTAATAACCAAAAATAGACACTTTAATTAAAAACAGCAATTACAACTTTAACACACTAACAATAAAACACAATCGCACTACTAATCACTTGAGAGTCGCACTTGAAGATCGCTTCGATGTTTTCGCTTGTATCGCTTATCCAACACTGCTTGCCGGCTCGCAGGCACACCGGCCTTATATAGGCCTCGGATAGTTCCAGAACCTTCTACCGTAGAAACATCTAGAATGTTCGAGTACATACCGAACCCGACGGACCAGACGTCGATAGTTCTGGAAAGTTCTATCATCGAAGTTTCTAGAAGGGACCACTATTTGAAATAAATGCTTTGACTTTGACTTTGACTTTGACTTTGACCCGAATAATTATAAGTTCTGCTACTCGATACTAGATGGCGCTAGTGGTAGCTAATGTCGCCATCAATTGTGGCGCGCAACAGTACAAATTTCACGCGGACGAAGTCGCTGGTAGAAGCTAGTGTTACAATATTTTTAATGAATGTTATGTACCCCTTATGAGTCACTCTTGTGATTCATTGCTAAACGTGTTATTACAATAAAAAGATAACGTAATGTGCACAAATAGTGTAATTAACTAAAATTTTATAAAAACTAATTTAATGAAATGAAAACAAATAAACAATATTTTCACTTCTCATGCTCTAAAAGTCCGTCTTTATGTTGTGCTTAGGCGACATAAAATCGATTTTTATCTTCTAGTGCATAAAGTAAATTTTTTTTTCTAAGACTAAAGTAATCAGGCCCAACAGCCACACGCACAATAAAACTTCGCAGATTAAAGTCGTGATTTATTTCATTTTCTTTAATTTATACCACTTCCGTGTTTTCTATCGTTAATTTAATAAAATCAGGTAAAATAGTTGTCATTTATTATTTAAAAAGGCAAAGAAACGTTTTCATTTTTTGGCAGTATGAAGTACCCAAGTCGAATGACAAATGTTAGCTATGGATGCAACATTTTTGATTAATTATGTACTGTATATTTATGCCTGTTTCATTTTCTCGCAATCGAAGTGAAAAGCAGAGTGCTGTGCAGAGTGTGTGTGTACTCAGGGACAAACGAGCCATTTTACCCCTCGACTTAACTATCCACCCTCGCCTGCGGCTCGGGTGGATATAAACGTCTCGGGGTAAAATAGCTTCTTTTATGCCTTAGTTGTACAATCTACTATATGTACACAACTTATTGTGTCTAAGGCTTGGGACTAAACTGACCATAAAAGAAAATCTGGAAATTTTGAACGATGGATAGTAATTCCGCCTCGCTTGTCGCTCATATTAGTCCCAGAAAGCCCAAAAAAGCGGCTATCGCATTGTGTTCTCATATAGGAACTTCAGTATGATGGATGGATGGATGGGTCTGCAATTTACAGATAACTGAATCAACAGTGTGTTTCAGTACAGAGCACCTGTTTACTAAGACAACTAGACACTGCTTAATTGTTAGGTTACTAAGTATTACTTATTTCTATTACAGGTGACAACAAATTAACATTATACGAAAAGACATTTCTCAACCGCCTTCGTAGCACAGTTCTGTGCGAATGCGAAGGCTACGTTCAGGCCATGTCGTGGCACGAGCGCTTCGTGGCGTGGGCCAGCGAGGTGGGCGTGCGCGTGTACGACCTGATGGCGCGCTGCTCGCTCGGCCTCATCCAGTGGGAGAAGGTCCCCAACCGGTCCATAGAAGACTATCGCTGCAATCTGCTCTGGTGTGCCCCCAAAACGCTCATGATTGGGTGGGTTGACACCATCAGGATCTGCGTCATACGAAAACGAAGTCAAATCGAACTTCAAACGCGAGATGTCACCGAGTATTTAGTTGATCCCGTTTACACTTTCCAGACGGACTACTTCATCAGTGGCTTAGGTCCCCTGGACGACCAGTTAGTAGTCCTGGCAGTACATAAGGAGTGCGACCCTGAAACCGGTAAGGCGCAAAGACCTGTGCTTACCGTTGCTGACTATAAAGACTGTGAATTCTGTGAAGTATCAACAGATAGTCTCAACATTCGTGGTTATGAGGAATATTCATGTAACGATTATTATTTAGATATGCTCATAGAGGAAAACAGATTTTTCATAGTGTCTCCCAAAGACATTGTAGTGGCTAGCCCTTACGATATCGACGATAGAGTTAAATGGCTCACAGATCAAGGTCGATTCGAGAAAGCAATTACCGTTCTCGAAGAAGTTGGCGGGAAGACGTCGAAACACTCGGTGGTGACCGTCGGCGTGCAGTACCTGGACCATTTGATGGCTGAGCACTTGCATGAGGAGGCGGCCATACTGTGCGCTAGGATTTGTAAGAATGATAAAGTGTTGTGGGAGACGCAGATATTGAAATTCGCTGAAGTGAACCAGTTGCGAGCGATCAGTCCGTATGTGCCTAAAACTCCTGAACAAGCATTGAGTTCTCACATATACGAGTTAATATTCTATGAGTATCTGAAGTTGGACTCTCAGGGATTCCTAAAATTAGTTCAAGAATGGAACCCTGCGTTATACAAGACCGGCGTCATCGTCAAGGAAGTTTTAGAACATCTGTTGAACACAGAAGTAGACAAAAATATTTACTTAGAAGCTTTGGCTCTTTTGTACTGCTACCAAAAGAAATACGACAAGGCTTTAACGACGTATTTGACTCTCCAGCACAAAGATGTGTTCACTCTGATCACTAAACACAACATGCATAACGTAATACACGACAAGATACTGGACCTGATGACTCTCGACTGTGAGAAGGCAATATCAATACTTCTAGACAAGCCCAGAGTACCTGTAGAGGTGGTAGAAAAGCAACTTGCAAGCAATGACATGTTGCTGTTTAAGTACTTAGACGCTTACAGCAAAATTGAACCTTACGGTAAGTATCACGGAAAATTAGTTAGACTTTACGCTAAATATGCGCGGGACAAACTTCTTCCATTTTTAAAATGCAGTGATAATTACCCAATTCAAGAAGCTTTGGATGTGTGCCAGAACAATGAGTTTTACCCCGAGATGGTGTTCCTATTGGGACGTATTGGCAACACGAGAGAAGCTCTACAAATCATTATAGAACAGCTGAAGGATATAAACCAAGCTATCAATTTCTGTCAAGAACACAATGATAAGGAATTGTGGATGGACCTCATCAAGCGCACAGTAGACAAGCCTGAGTATGTGACTTTACTGCTCAAGAGGATAGGAAACTACGTGGACCCGCGAATATTAATACAAAATATACAATCTGGATGTGAGATAAAGGATTTAAAAGACTCGTTAGCAAAGATGATGTGTGATTATCACCTTCAGCTGTCAGTGCAGGAAGCATGTAAAGTGATTACTTTGCGGAACTACTTCGAGTTACATCAGAAGCTAATCATCAATCAGCAGAGAGGTATATCGGTAACGGATGACTTCATGTGTTGTGCGTGCCAAGGTCGGATCATTATTAGGGACTTATCGAATGCCTCAGATTTGATGGTGTACAACTGTAGGCATTCATTCCATAAAGAGTGCCTTCCCGAGGGAGTCCAGTGCGAGACTTGTACGGTGTGCAGTGCCGTCAAAATGTGACCCAAATCAATAAAGCTCAACTCTTAGATAGATGCTGTATATATTATGTATAACGAATAATGATTAAACAATATTTTTCCATTATGAACTTGTAGAATTATGTTAATCAAACTAATTATTTTAAATGTTTATCAATGTTTGGTGCTTTTATAATGAATTGGCTTGTATTATTTTTCCTTGTATTAGATAAACCCCAGATACCAATAAAATAAAACTAAAATATGTGGTTGTTATAATTACAAAAATGAAAAGAGTTTTTATATTTTACTATGCATAGCAACAAAAGTAGGTACATCATTATATTTTTTTCCTCAGAACGTCGGAAGCATGTCGGAAGTCACAAGCAACAATATATTTTTTTTTATTTGGAATTATAACGCATATTCATTCGAAGTTTTTATTCATAAGTATACTTATCTGTCATAAAAAAGTAAGTTGTAGTTTCTTTCCTACCAAAAGTCGTAAAAGTTTTTTTCGATTTCTGACTTTTCTAGTACTCAAACCTCACTAGGTCCGATAGACTTTTTAACCGACTTTAAAAAAGGAGGTTCTGTATTCGACCCATATGTATGTATGTTTGTATGTCCGCGATTATCTCAAAAACTACTGAACCGATTTTGATAATTCTTTCATTAGTGTGATCTACATACTTTCAGGAAGGTTTTAGTATATAATACATTAGGTAATTATTCTTATGTACTAAGTTATATGCATTAATGTACTACATCTCCGGCATTTCTATGGGAATTTTGATGATTCTTCGAGTCGTGTATTCAATTCTTCAATGCACTAGTGTTAATTGAATTTGTGTGAGTAAAAAAGTTTTTATTTTTTTCACCTTTTTGTTGTACCTACTACAACAAAAAAGTGAAAAAAATAAAAACTTTTTTACAAAAAAACAACCGACTTCAAAAAAAACACTACAAAGTGAAAAATAACTTTAATTTCGGAAGTCGGTGTCAAAAAACGAAAATGCGTAACCAACGACACCGACTTCCGAAATTAAAGTTATTTTTCACTTTGTAGTGTTTTTTTTTTGAAGTCGGTTGTTTTTTTTTTATCCATAAATTAAGAAACAGGATAGCGACACCTCTGGGCTCAAAGGTCGTAAAGGACATTTGGGCGAAAATGACTTTTTGATACAGTTTTACTCAGTTTTTAATTCTCTATCGATCTGTATATTCCGTTTTACGAAATTCGCAAAAAAAGTGCCTTTACGACCCACACAATTTGAGACGTTAAACAAAGTTTACAGTGAAAATATGGATGTAAATAACACTTAGTTACCAGAGTGAACTCATTTTGGTGGTAAAGCAAAGTATAAAACAACTTTTGGGTGTAAAATACATAAAAAATACCAATTGTCTTATACCACCTCAGGTGGTTAATATAAGTCACCTCAAAAATTTGGATGTAAAGGACATCGTCTTTGCAAATTGTCCTGTACACCCTTACAATTTAAAATAAAATATACAAGTGTCCTTTACTACCTAAGTGTATCTACGACACTTAAATAAAATGTCCTTTATAACCCAGAAAAAGTAATTGAACGAAAACAAACTTGTCCTTTATTACCCAAATAATCTAAGAAAATGTGTTGTAGGTAGGTCCTTTACATCCTACATTTGTAAATCAATAAGAGCTCTACTCCCTACAAAATGATATTAATTTACAATAAGTTTGACTTAAATCTACAACCTGATACACTTGGGCTGTAATAATAATTATTTACGACTGTTTCTTATTTTATCGGCATAGTGCTGCCGTCCTTTAACTAGAAAGCTGTTAACCTTCACATGGTCAATTTTCACTGTTTAATAGAAAGTGACCGAGTTCAAAATTCTCTATCTTTCTCTCTAAGAAATATTTTTGCAATATAAATAGTTCCGAAGATATCTTTGAGGCTGTTAAGTAACATAATTTTTGATGATTCCATCAGTGGAAAGCGTTTAACCCACACTTCTTCGTTTAATGTACTTTAAAATACCTTAACTGCCCAATGTGATGATTATTTTCTAGCCTTCTACTTAAATACAAGTACGTTATCTGATTTTTCATGACTGTAAAGACGCTGAAGGACTATAACTACTTTATAGTTAAGCATTTAAAGAAAAGTTTAAGTGAAAAACTTAACTTATTTGCAGTTACCAACTTACCAGCCCTTAACGCTGTTTTAGTTAAGCATTTAATTCCCACAATACTTGTCTTTAAGATAATGCTTGCCTGTTTGATGAACACGGTAAAAAATATATAATTTTGCTTAGCTACAAAGCAGCTAAACCTCATTAGTTAGCTAAAAGGCAGTTAGCCGACTCTCGCGCTGTGTTCACTCCGGGGGTGAGCTGAGCGCGGGTGCCCCGCTCAAGCCATCCGCCATATTTCCACCCGGAGGGCTGTCTGCCACTTATACTAACTCTGTCAAAGATGAGAACTACGAGATCTAACTAAGATCGAAGAAGTGACGATACAGATGAAGATAATGAAACAGAAAAACCCAGAACTACAAGAAAACGATCCAAAAAAATAAATACAATGAATCAAAGAGCTAGCGAGTCTCTTTAATTCTGTCAGGTAAGAGAGTATTTAGCCCGAGGCGTGGAGCAGAGATGCGGTGGTTCTGTTCTTCAAAAAAGGTGGACAAATCCTCGCTGAAGAACTATAGACCCATCTCACTTCTGAACCACGTATGCAAGCTGCTCTCGAGGGTCGTCACGAGCCGTCTCGCCAAGAGATTTGTCGAGTTCCAACCACCAGATCGAGGCGGATTTCAAAAAGGCTTCAGTACCACATCAATGTTCGGCAAATTGTACAGAACACCGTGAAATACAACCAGTCACTGTGCATTTGCGGACTACGAGAAAGCCTTCGGCTCCATCAAAATATGGGCAGTTCTTGCCTTTCTGCAACGATGTCGAATTAACTGGTGCTACATCAAAGAGAGACGAAAGTGAGAGAACGCGCGCGCGCGTGCGGGCATTGAGATGTTTGTACGACGCTGCCACGATAACTGTTCAGATCCAGGGTCGGAAAACCACCCCATCCAGAGTGAGTGGTGAGATTATGAGTAAATACCCCTCTGAGCGGTCGCTCAGAGAGGTGTTTACCATCATCTCATCAAACAGATTCTGTTTGTAAAGTTGATTAAAGAAGAACTATATTTTGGTAATTAACGTAGTCTTGATTGCCTTTTCTCCACTCTCTTCTTTACTCTGATTAGTTTCACTTCTTAATTTTTTTTTACAAGTCGGACTCATTTTTATTTATTTCTAACACACATAACCTATTTTACAATTTAACGCTAAAATGTATATACCTAGGTATTATATTCAGGTGTATAGTAAAAAAAAAAGAAAAAGACAGGAGCTCATTGGGCATTGAAAAATTCGTCCGCATCGCTGTCAATGGGATAAGTGCCAAAAAGGCTGGCAGCATTACCACGTTGGATGGCAATGCTTATTCTTTGGGCTAAAAATAGGCCAGCCCTCTGGTCACACGTAGAGTCAACCAACCGCTTGGCGATGTCTCGAAATATTCGATGAGCACTCGGACCCCGAGGCCCTAGAGTTTCAACCCCAAACGGCTCAAACATATAGTTCCCAATAAGGTTGTTATATTTATCTACGCCGTTTCACGTTTTCTGCTCCTGCAGCAGCCGCCCCAGCACAGCCCGCCGTGCTAAGAAGATGGGATGGCGCGAGGGTGTCAACCATAGAAATGTAAAAAGATATATCTATGGTGTCAACACAGGTTGCATCCCACACCAAAGTGCGTGAAAAGCCATTGGGTTCTAAAACAGCGGTGACAAGAGCCCGACAGATGATGTCGTTAATGCTGGCGTACCGTGCCATCCGACCAGGATAGGCCATGGTATCTGAGGCAGTTGACTGCTTCACCGCATTGACAGCGATGTGGAGCTACGCAAGGAGCGCCCAGACGCAAACATGTAGCATGCCGGAATGTGTTTTCACCCAGCATAGTGCCTATGTTGCGTGACGGTAGCGCCTGAAGCCAAAGGCTCGACTCCCATTCACCCACAGCCAGCAGGCGGGCAGAGTCGGCAGTATTGGTGGACGTATTAAAAATATTAATTTAAAGATTTACAGCTTTGTGTTCAATTACAAATAAACGATCTCAATTCGATTACACAAATGTAAGTTTTATTTGTATAATTATGTTATTGCATGAATATTTGTAAAGAAAATACGGTAGTTTACACATAAACATACAAAATCACATAATTCCATTTAAACTTAAGTTTAATTATTAATTTATCCTTTCAGAATACCTTAGCGGGTAAAAATTATTACATTTGTCCATTACTTCCTTATTTTGTTTAGTTTTGTGCAGTAAAGTGGATTTACGCCCGTAATATCACAGGATGAAAATTTGACGGGTGTAAAGGACTTTTATTTTAAATTTATGTTCGTAAAGGAAATCTATCTCGGTAAATACAGCACTAGGGTAATTTTTTAACACTGCCCTAGAGAATACTATAAATTCTAAGCACTTTTTTCCTAGGTTTCATTTAAATCGCTCAAGAAACAAAAAAGTTAGAGTAAAAATAATTTGTTTTTTCGTTTTTGCTTCTCCTGAAAAGTCGCATTTTGTCCTTTACGACCTTTGAGCCCAGAGGTGTCGATAGATTGGCATCAAAAAAGTTTTTGTGACAACTGCCCATTATCTTGCTGACTGCGCGGTCCGAGGTGTCGTGGGGCTCAAACTCAAAGCATTTATTTCAATTAAACCATTTACAGGCACTTTTGAATTGTCAAGAAGTCAGTCAGTCAGAAAATATGAAGCAAGTTGCCCATTCCAAAGCGTAGGTAAACGGGCAAGAAACTCCATGGACACTCTTTTAAATTATATTTTTACATAAAGGGGTTTGAAGGTTTTGGCCCTAAAATCAGCCGCCATTTTGATTTTTTTTCAGAATCGCGGTGCACAACAAAAGTTATATATTTAGATAGAGGACACTTATACAAACAAAAATGTAATACAACATAATATCCTAAAGCGTCAGGTTTCGGAGTTATTCACCAAAATATAAGTCGAAAACAACTAGGATTTTTTTGTTTTTTTTTTTCCTCTATGTAAGCATATTGAACTATTGAGGTAATAGAAACGTTATGAAACCTTTATGGAGAAGAAACAAAAGAAGAATAGACATTTTTTAAATAAATAATTAAACACCGCAATTTATAGTTCGTTTCTTAATCCCAGAGACTAATATGACAAGTGTAATGTCAAACTTCTATACTAAAAAAAAAACGAAAACACAAAAGACTTAAATGTCAGATTAGTCTCTGGGATTAAAAAACGAACTATAAATTGCCGTGTTTAATTATTTATTTAAAAAAATGTCTATTCTTCATTTGTTTCTTCTCCATGAAGGTTTCATAACGTTTCTATTACATCAATCGTTCAATATGCTTACCTGGAGGGAAAAAAAACAAAAAAATCCTTGTTGTTTTCGACTTATATTTTGGTGAATAACTCCGGAACCTGACGCTTTAGGATATTATGTTGTATTACATTTTTGTTTGTATAAGTGTCCTCTATCTAAATATATAACTTTTGTTGTGCACCGCGATTCTGAAAAAAAATCAAAATGGCGGCCGACCTTAGGGCCACCCTCCATACAAAAATCTTCAAACCCCATTAGTTACATCATTTATGTTGAATTTATAATTATAAGTATGTGAGAACGATTTAAAAATAAAACGACGTACGCGTTAGGGTGCGTTCACATCTGGCGAATGTGCAGCTCGCGAGCCGTTTGCGAGCTGCGCGCGTGCATTTTTGTTCGTGCGCCGCTCGCGCGCAGTTCACGCGTGACCTAAGCGCCGTACGCGATCAGCGCGCGGGCGGCGCGCTAGCGGCTCGCGTCTTCCTTCCGCGCGTGCCTCAAGCCGTGCGAGAATTGAGTGCGCGC
This sequence comes from Amphipoea lucens, assembly GCA_947508005.1. Taxonomy (NCBI): domain Eukaryota; kingdom Metazoa; phylum Arthropoda; class Insecta; order Lepidoptera; family Noctuidae; genus Amphipoea; species Amphipoea lucens. Next base: position 630,960 of record OX382358.1, on the reverse strand, counting down.
AGATCGCGCGCCGCGCGCGGGTAGATTTTCGTTATTTATCGTCATTTACAGGTGTTATTAATATTATATTATTTATAATACGGCACCGCACCACAACCGCGGCACGTGTCACATCCCAACATATATTGTGTCAAACGAAATAACAAACGAATACCAATATACTATATTTTCAATGTAAGTGAAAAAACCAATGTAAGTGAAAAAAAAAACCAAAAAAAAATTTGTGCGATGAATGATGAAATGATGATAAATAACGAAAATCTACCCGCGCACGCCTTTACGGCCCATTCACGACTTCGGTCTTAGCGGCGAACGGCGCGGCAGGCGGGGCGGCGGCGGCAAGCGGTGCGTTTTACACGCCACGTACCTTCGGTAGCAGCTAGCGGCAGCGGCCGAGGTGGACGTATTTAGGTAGTCAGAACGTGCTCAAAATTATGGCGTTATCAAAATGATCACTTCTGTGTTTAGAAAGCAGTATATTTTTAAAACAAGATATTCTTAATATGAGAGAAGGAGTGCACGAACTGAATAAAGATCGATATTTAAATGGCGAATTTCGTGACCTATACGAAGATTACAGAATAATCGAGCTGCATTACTTACAACCGCTATTCGCGACCAAATTATTTCGTAAATAATCCAATAGGCATGTAAGTTACACTAAATTCGAAACGTGTCCACTATCTATGTCTATTGTCTCTGGACTGTAAGTACCTACTTACAGAGAGTTACTTGTCAACTACCTACGTTACTCAAACATACCGGTAGTTTCGTCTGTAGGTACCTACCGCCAATATATTGGTAGTTTCGTTTGTTAGTACCTAGGAGTACGTACTATGTTTCCGGAAAACATTGTTTTATTTCTTCCCACAACCTTTTTATAACGTTTTTATATTTGTGTTGGGGATGTTTTGACATCCATATAGAGGGTCGATTTGAAATTTCAGTTATAAAATCCTTCGGTATCCATTACCGCCACAAAATCGTCTAAAATTTTTTGTTAATAAGTTTGCCGCCGAGTCCGTCACACCTACACCGCTATCCGCGCCGCTGTTTCGTGGCGTTGCACTCATTCGCTTGTAGTTTTGATCTCGCCGCTCCCCACAACGCGCGCTGCTGCAGCGATTCGCTCCGACAAAACCGCGCGCGTTTTCGCTATGAGCGGCGACTCGTGGCGTGCTTCAAACATTTTCATACTTTTGTTCGCCGCTCACCGCGGTAAGGTCGTGAATGGGCCGTTATACGAACCTTGCATGAGTTGCGCTAAAGAGGCGCACCAAACCATTGCCGTGCCGTGACTGCACGCGCGCAGCTCGCAAACGGCTCGCGAGCTGCACATTCGCGGCGCATTCGTATTGGAATAAAACAATATTAACACACGATTATCAATTTATTTATACGTAGATGTAGGTACTTTAAAAGTTAGACACTTTAATTATTATTGAGCAAATAAATCAAATTATTAGTTTAGCTTTCAGCAAACATTTTTAAAGTAAATCAAAACCTTTCGAAGTTAAATTGAATTTACGGTACCAACTAATTATTTAAATCAGCCGTTAGTTTTAAACAAATAAATAATAATAATGAATTCTAAAATAGAGCTAAAAAAGTGAGTGTTCCGTTGTGCGGTCCAAACAGCAAGAGGACGAGCGCGCCGAGCGAGTCGGCGCGAGCCCCTCTCCTCCCTACCACCAGCAGCTACGGTGGTCCGATGTTGACGTCACGGCAGCTGTCTAGGCGGTGCTAGTAGTTCCGCTCGCCAATAACAGATGGCGCTCGCTCCACGAAGTTGCCAACACGGCCATTCTGCAAGGCGCATGTCCCAGGCGCCCCACGAGTCTAGGTAAAACACTGAAACAAAACCAACATCAGAATTAGTTTTATAAATTTGCAAGTATGAACCACAAGCCATAATACGCTTTTGAACCATCAGCAAATGCCCAATCAATTACTGCTAGGTGAACCGTACTTAAAGGGACTATGCCACACTTAAGAGTCCTGGTTTTCCTAGAGCTTACCACTTGGAATCACTTGCATTTAAAGAGCCTTGCGCTACACTTAAATGTACCAAGTTGTTTTCCAAGCTTTATTCACATTTGCTGGTGTTTCCAACCTGGCGAAGATTGTGGTCCAAGTGTTTTATCTAGTCTCGCAAGTAAAATATAAGCAATACTATAATTATGTGAGACTGTGTAGCCATTTCATTTTATTTACAGTAAAATTGGCCATAGTCAAACGGAAAGGATCCAATTATAGAGCAGTGTATATATTAATTATTTACTGCAGCCAGGAAAGTGCAATACTTACATACCTATAAAACTACGACTTGCCAACACGGACCTTATTGTCAATAGCCTACTCCAATTTCCAGTCATCGATTTGTATCCAATACTTCATATTTTCAGCAGCTGCTACGCCATTGTACGGTTTACTGCTCCTTTCAGAACCCCTTAGGTCTGTTACCTCATATCTGTCATTACCCAGAACTTTTTTTACTCGAAACGGTCCTTTGAAGGTGGGCAGGAGTTTTCTACTTCGACCATCGTTGCTCTGACTCTGTATTCTGATCAATACTAAATCTCCTTCTTCGTAAATCTTGGCTTTTGACCGAGTTTTGTCAAACCTTTGTTTTTGTAATATTGCACTAGCTTTAATATTTTTATCTACCTTTGCTCGCAACTCCGTTACGTCCACTAGCGATTCATCATCAAGCTCTGGCTCTACATTGTCATTATCAACGCGCAACCGATATCCTAATAAAACCTCACTAGGAACAGCATTAATCGTTCTATGGATTGTACTGTTTAAACCTTGCTGTATTATTTTAACATATTGATCCCACCTATCTTCAGTAGTATCTGCCCCAATAGTTTTTAATGATTCTAGTATTGTTTTATTAAATCTCTCTACCTGTCCATTTGAGCGAGGCATACCCGTTGCCACAATATGCGCGCGAATATTTTTGCTCTTACAGTATTCTTTGTACATGTTGGAAGTAAAGCATGACCCTGAATCGGAAATAATTCGTTTTGGATTACCGAAAGTTTTAGTTATATTATCTAATTCGTTTATAAGATCGGTTGTTTTTGTAGACTTTACTGCGCAGATAAACACAAATTTAGTGAATGCATCTACTAAAACTAGTAAGTATATATTTCCGTTTCGTGTTTTAACGAACGGCCCTAAGTGGTCCGCGTGCAAAGTATGAAAAGGCTGCGCGTATTTCGGCAACGGGTATAACTCGCCTTCTTTAGCACCACCCTTATTTTTATAATAAATACAATTCAAACAGTTTTTAATGTATTTTTTTACTATATGACGCATACGAGAAAACCAATATTTGTGCCCTATTCTCTCAACCGTTTTATCGACAGAAAAATGGCCCACGTCATCATGGTTGTATCTTATTATTTGCCATATACACCTCTTTGGTACAACCCATCGTCGCCCTAGGGCTGTTCTTCTGTACACTTTTCCGCCTAACAGTTCATACGTGTCAAAAATGATTTTATTTTCATCTATTTCACCAGATTCTAAAACAGTTTTAATTTTCACAATATCAGAGTCTTGCATCTGTACAGAAAGTAACCAGTCTCCTTCGGTTATTGATAATATTATTTCCCTTTCCGACCTCTCACCTGAGGGAACGGGATTTCGACTCAAGGCGTCCACATGTTGCATACGTGTACCTTCTCTATGCTTTATTTCGTACATGAATTCCTGAGTCGAAAGAACCCACCGTGCGATCCGGGGAATAATATTCTTTTTAGTCAATGCATACCTGACCGCGTTACAATCTGTGATAACGGTGAAGGATGAACCAATTAAATAAAGACGAAATTTTTGGAGTGAACTTACGATGGCTAGGAGTTCTAACTCGAATGAGTGGTATTTCTTTTCGTCCTCAGTTGTCTGACGGCTATAGTAATAAACAGGTTTTTCACCCTCATCAGCAACTTGGACAAGAATACCCGCAACGCCATCTCTACTAGCGTCCGTATACAAAATAGTTTCTTTATTTGGATCGAAAATGGATAGTACACTATCTGATGTCAGTTTATCTTTTAAAATTTGAAACGCTTGATCATGCACGGAACTCCAAGACCAGGAAGCATCTTTTTTCAATAATTTAGTAAGAGGGGTAGAAATTATAGCGCAGTTTTTAATAAATTTGCGAAAATAATTGATTAGCCCTAGAAACTGTCGTAACTGATGCACAGTTTTCGGTACGGGAAATTTCTTAACGGCTTCTACTTTGGTTTCATTTGGCATTACACAATTTTGTTTTATTCTATATCCGAGAAACTCTATTTCAGTTTTAAGGAAATGACATTTTTTTAAATTTAAAGTTAAACCATTCTGTTTAAATATTTGTAAAATGTTTTCCAAGAGCTTTAAATTTTCCTCAATAGTTTGTGTAATTAGATAAATGTCATCTAAATATACGATGACGTTCTCAAACCTTAAATTACCTAACACTTTATTCATCATCTGTTGGAAACAAGATGGTGCATTAGCTAAACCAAATGGGAGCCGTAAAAATTCATAGTGGCCATCTTCGGTAATGAATGCCGTTTTTTCTATGGACTGTGAGCTCATAATAATTTGATAATATCCACTTTTCAAATCAAGACTTGTAAAATATTTGTAACCCTGTAGTCTATCTATAAGATCTTCGATTCGGGGCATTGGGTACTTGTCCTTTACTGTTATTTTATTCAATGCGCGGTAATCAATGCAGAGTCTTTTCTCGCCATTCTTTTTGTTCACCAGCAGAGCGGGACTCGCGTAAGGGGAGTTACTTTCTTGAATAATTTTATTATCCACTAATTCCTGCACCATATCTCGAATAATCTTTCTATCTGTATGAGAGGCTCGAAAAGGTCTGCATTGCACCGGTCTTGGGTCTGTCAGCGTAATAACCATCTCGTGGTTATTCACTTTCCCTAACTCTTTAATGTCTGACGCGACACATTGTTTATATTGTCTAAATAAATAAATCAATTCATTCAAGTGAGTGTCAGTATCGATCTTAGTCTCATGTATAGCGTCACAAAATTCACTAAGTGAATGTGCATAGTCAAATTTGAATGAATTTCCTACACGTGAATATATCAAATCATTTCGCTCCGTTATGTTACGGCCAATAAGTATATCACAACCTACTAATTCATCAATAACGTAAAAGTTCACACCAGTTAAAGACACGCAGTCAATTTTTAAATCTAAAGTGACTTTTCGAGTGACCGGTTTAGAATTATGCCTCGAAAAACCCTGTAGCAAAACTGGCGAGGGTAGTGCACTAGTTTGAAGCGAATATTTTTTTACCACCGATTCGGAAAGCAGGGAACAACTGCTTCCCGTATCAATAAATGCCTCATGGACAAAGTGATCAATGTTAACCATTTTTACAAATTTATTCCGCGGATCAGGGGTAAGGATCAATTTGGTTTCCTCAGTTTCTGGTTTAATTAATCCTGTACTTTTCTTACTACGGCACACAGCCTCAACATGGCCTTTTTTTTTACAAAAATTACATTTAATAAGATCACATTGATTCCTTTTATGATTTCCACCGCAAGTGTAACATTTAATAGGTTTCTGAATATATGTTGAACCGGTTTGATTACTTTCATGCGCACTACTAGAATTGGCGTTAATATTTGGAGAGGTAACGTTCGGGGACGGGCGCGTAGAATTATTCGTTTGATCCACTGTTTTATGTTGGTTTTCACGTGTACTACTCGAACTGGTTTGTTTTGAGTTTTTGCTTTTATAGGTACGACCATGAAGGTAACTAGCTAAATCATGGCATGATTTAAAATTACTCGCCTCGATAGATGCTCCTATATTGCTGTCACCTATGCTCCCGACAATTATAGATATAATATCTTGCTCAGTAAAATTCAAAGATAATCGGTCAACTTTACATTTAATATCAAAATAAAATTCGTATAGTGATTGGTTTTCTACCGGTTTTTTATTTATAATTTCTTTTAATAACTCAAACATATTACGACGTGTTTGAAAACTATTAGCCAGACGCCGATTCCAATCACTCCATTTCCATGTAGGCCACTGACTATCAGTACGCAACAACGAGTCATACCATACTTTGCCAGAGCCTTTCAACTTATTAAGAGCTTGATAACGTATCGTTTCGTCGGTCCAATCAAACGTTGCCGCATAGGATTTTATAATATTAAGCCATGCATTTATATCATCATTTAAGGGGTCAAACTCCGGTATTATATTGCTTAAGGTACTCACAGCTTTGGTATCTGTATGACGTGATACCTTTGACTTCCTTCTGGGCGGAGGTGACGGCGTTCTGGAGCTTGAACTCGTCGTGCTGCTGCTACTTGACGACGATTGTGCTCGCTTGCGATAGCGCCTGCGTTTGCCCATGACGCGTAGGTTCCACTTCTGATATTGGAATAAAACAATATTAACACACGATTATCAATTTATTTATACGTAGATGTAGGTACTTTAAAAGTTAGACACTTTAATTATTATTGAGCAAATAAATCAAATTATTAGTTTAGCTTTCAGCAAACATTTTTAAAGTAAATCAAAACCTTTCGAAGTTAAATTGAATTTACGGTACCAACTAATTATTTAAATCAGCCGTTAGTTTTAAACAAATAAATAATAATAATGAATTCTAAAATAGAGCTAAAAAAGTGAGTGTTCCGTTGTGCGGTCCAAACAGCAAGAGGACGAGCGCGCCGAGCGAGTCGGCGCGAGCCCCTCTCCTCCCTACCACCAGCAGCTACGGTGGTCCGATGTTGACGTCACGGCAGCTGTCTAGGCGGTGCTAGTAGTTCCGCTCGCCAATAACAGATGGCGCTCGCTCCACGAAGTTGCCAACATTCGCCAGATGTGGACGCACCCTCAAAAGCGTCCAGGAGTAGGTACAGCAAATTGTAAAAAAAAATACAACAATCCAAAAATAAAATAGTTAAAACTAAGCCGAGGCAGCTAAGTGATGACCAGCCCCAGCTGACGGCGCCCGTTCACGAACATGACGCATAGATCATGTTCGTGAACGGGCGCCGTCATGACCCCCTCCCCCCAAAATCATTCAAGCTGTCGTGTCGAGAGCCTGAATTATTCACTTGTCAACTGTGCCTGAGCGACGGAGACCCCAGCTGGGGGCCCGTGGCATTTGGCCCCAATGCCACCCTGTAGTTTCGCCACTACATACAGTCTATACATACAGTGTGGTACAGTCACGTCTAAAAGTATGTATACACTTGGCTTTATTCAAAGGCGATTTTCTCCTTTATTTTTTAATGAAATTTTATGTTATTGCGAAAATAGTATTTTCGAACCCATAGGTTTATGTGTCGTATTTCAACGTTGCATTCGTTATTTCACGAAAAAATCGCAATTGAAAATTGCCAAGTGTATACATACTTTTAGACGTGACTGTACACACAGACTATCAAACTAAAACAAATTCAAACAATAATTTTATTGTTGGTAAAAGTAGAGATATAAAAGTTCCTTCTAAATACAGATCAATGTGTGACTGATTCCTTTTCGAGCGCTATTGCGTAGGATTTCAACCTGAACAATGTTTTCTAACACTTATCAGATACCGTACTTTTAGAACAGACATTATTATCCAAATTATGTGGTAAGCATGGAATTAGTATGTACAGACGCCAGCACATCAATCTACTACAATCTGTCAAATATCTTTAAAAGATTTAACTTTGTCGCTAAAGCGTAAGGTTTGAAGTTGATTGGGAAAATTTGACAGTATCGGGTAGCTTGATGTGCTGGCGTCTGTACTAAAATTAATACAGGAGTGATCAAATCAAAACTTCTACAAAATAATGAACGCAGTTGGATGACGTTCCTTTACTACCTTTTCAATTTCATATTTATGAAATGGGATGAAATTAAGTTAATCATATATAAATAAACACTAAGAAATTGATATATCTATTGTTCAAAATAGTCAAAAAGTATTTGTGCTTTCATTATTAAAATAATCTCCAGCAAGCACTTACGTGAAATGAAAAATAAATTTATTGTTTATTCCCATGTGGTGGAAAAATGGACGCGCACATGATTCTGTGAGGTTTTGAAAATGTTTTCCTTTAGTGATCGCGTTCGTTGAGCGGTAAAAATTGACAAATTTGTGACAAAGTGTTGTGTGAAAATGACAGAAATGCCTCCTTATCTCGCGGTCAAAGATGAGGAGAAAAACAGTGGTCAGGGTGACAGTGATACTTCTTCAGACGTAGACGACTGGGATTTACCTCTAAGTTTCGATAAACCAAGGCACCTTGAGCCTATAAAGGGCGCTGAGCGCGTGGAGCACACATGGAGAGTCAAAGAGAAGGTAATACAGTGACTTTCAATTGATAACTTGAGTGTACGTTACTGCGTAGCTGAGTGTAACGTAAGTGCGATGAAAACAAACGCACATGGTTGATTGAATGAATGCTTCGTTAGCTCAGCTTTGGTCGATAAAAAAAAAACAACTTTGTTTTTGTAGTAAATACGGTTGTGTGTTTTCCGTACCTGTTCCATTCATGATTTGTGTAAGTAAGTACTTGGTTGTTTGCGTGCGTTTGAGATAATACCTGCGTTATTAAAATTTTATGAATCTACTTATATTTGGATGTAAACAATAATAATCAATAAAAACAACTAAGTAAAAAAACAAAGTTGTTTTGATTTGTAAATAACAAATCAACAGTACTGTCTAAAATAATTTCTCCTTGAAATATTCTTGGCATAGGTCCTTAAATTATTTGCTATGAACTTATCTATACTTACTGCTAATTTTATTAAGTCATGAAAAGTGTTTGTTAATAAAGTTATTCCTTACACATGAATTTCATTATTGATTATGATGTTATCTAAAGATTATTCTTGTGTTGCCAAAAATGGTACCAAAAATTAGCTGTAAGTCCTCTATGTACAGACGCCAGCACATCAATCTACTACAATCTGTCAAATTTCTTTAATAGATTTTCAACTTTATCACTAAAAGATAAGGTTCAAAGTTGATTGGGAAAATTTGTCAGTTTCGGGTAGGTTGATGTGCTGGCGTCTGTACTAAAATAAATAAAAATAAAAGACTTGATAATGACAATGACGACTTGAAAATCTTAATCTAGGTTCATTCATTGTTGACTGCATGATGTAATAACAGAAACAACTGTATAATATGGGGCAGTAAGCAATAAGTATATCTTCGATGAATCTAAATGTGAAAGTCGCTTAAATAGGCTTTGGAAATTATTGTTTAAATGATATGGATTATTAATATATGATATTAATATACAGGGTGTCCCTGGAAGTATGGATCAAATCGAATAGGGGCGTGGGCAAGGTCATTTCCAAACTTTTTAACCCTGAGAATGTCAGTGAATTTTTTTACGGTTCAAAAGTTATGACCGATTTTAATTTTTTTTTTCATTCACTTCGCTTAGTGTTCAAAGAAATTAATCATAAAAAAATACTATTGGGGTTATCTAAAAAAAAAAATTGATAGCCCTGATAGTTTTCACGAATTTGATCTTTCTTCTCTTTTTTTTAGTATTCTTTTTTTAGTATTTTTTTTTTTTGCTAAAACGTTTGGAAATGACCTTGCCCACGTCCCTATTCGATTTGATCCATACTTCCAGGGACACCCTGTATAATAATTCATATTATTGTTATAATATTAATATAATATGAATTATTGCTTGATGATAATTTCTGTAAGTAGGTTTGTACAAACACTTTTACACATCAACAATATTTTTAAAGCTAGATGAGGTTGGTGTTTCGTATCTGAATACTCTGAGAAGAAAGGCCAAAACAAACTCAGAGGTCACAGTCTCTTTTACAGTCCAGACATAATGTTGGTCAGACCATGTAGATTGGTGTCTGTACTAGTCTTTTGTGGTTCTTACACAGTTTGCTAGTTTTGTGTACATAATAGCTATAATATAATCAACAGAAGGTTCATATAATTAGAAGCTTATCTGATACCATAATATCTAGGTTGTTAATCAATTTGTAAGCTATTCAGGTGTACTTGTTTGTAAATAGGAACATTTATTTGTAACCCATTTTGGTTGTAAATTCTAATTTGTGACAGTATATTAGCCAAAGTGGCAATAATAATAATAATAATTCTTTATTTCGCAAAAAAGTGAACAATAACACTAGTAACTATGATACGCTAAGAACTGTGTTACCAGATTTTTTTTTTTTCCAAAACTAGCGTAATTTGAACTCTGGTACTCAAAGTAAGATCTAACTTGTGTTATGAGTACCAGTGTTCCAACAAAAGTTATTACACAAAGGTACACAGGTTCCCACGAGGGACAGCAGGGGCATTAGTGCAGTTTCATTGTCACAGAGAAATGAAATAAAAATATAAAACAGTAAAAATTATACAGAAAAATAAAGTGGACAACGTATGTAAGTGTGCGAGGGTGAGTGAATGTTTAGGGATGTGTAATGTATGTATTTGTAATTTATGAATGTGTATTGTATGTATGTGTAATGTCGTAAGTTTAAAATAATTAGACTTGAATATAAATTGAATGAGAGCAGTGGTGGCCCAGTGGTATCGGCCGCGACTTACGAGTTGTAGGTCGTAGGTTCGAACCCAGACAGGCGCTTTACTTTGTGTAAATTATTTCATCACCACTGCTCTCAAAACGGTGAAGGAAAACATTGTGAGGAAACCGGCATGTCCTAGAACCAAAAATTCAAAGACATGTGACATCTACCAACCCGCACTGGGCCCGCGTGGTAGATTACGGCCCACTCCCTCTCACAGAGAGGAGGCCTGTGTCCCAGCAGTGGGAACATTATAGGCTGATGATGATAAATTGAATATAATAATACTAATAATCTGCTATGGATTACAATATCAGTAATATTTGTTTTATTGTGCTTGAATAAATTAGGTATTTTGGATATAATAATTTTGTTTAGTAATCATTGTATTATTTTCCTGCAGTATTATTTAATCAGGAGAGAGAGATCAGTGGTGGCCCAGTGGTATCGGCTGCGACTTATGAGTTGTAGGCCGATGGTTGGAACCCAGACAGGTGCTTTACTTTGTGTAAATTATTTCATCACCACTGCTCTCAAAACAGTGAAGGAAAACATCGTGAGGAAACCGGCATGTCCTAGAACCAAAAATTTGAAGACATGTTACATCTGTTACATCTACCAACCCGCACTGGGCCCGCATGGTGGATTATGACCCACTCCCTCTCACAGAGAGGAGGCCTGTGTCCCAGCAGGTGGAACAATATAGGTTGATTAAACTGATTATGATTATTTAATCAATTTATTAAAAAAAAAACAGCTAGGTAAACAAACAGTCATGTTAGGGAAGATGTGGTGGTGGTGTGGATGTGGGTCTTTCTTTTCTTTCTTTCTTTCAAAATATGAATTTGTATTTGTTTAGTACAAGACGCACTGCGTAGCCCTGGTGCTGTGCCTCAATGTTGGAGTGGATCCCCCCGACGTGGTGAAGACACAACCCTGTGCACGACTTGAATGCTGGATTGGTATGTAACCATTTTAATTTAATGATGATACATAGCTTATTTATACCTACAGCAGGGTGGAAAATATAAGTCTACTCAGCGGTTCAGCCAATTGATTAGTGTCTTTAAAAGATACCTAATATAACACATTAAACTGGTGCCATATTATGATGGCTGAATGCAATCATAATATGTGTAAGAGAGAGACGCACTATCCTTATTTGTATACAATAAATAAAATAAATATGTGTTTATTTTTGTGACATTGCTTAGCAGCTTAGCACCTATTACGTAACATAAGTACTATGTAACATAGATAACATAAAATGGCAGGCTTTAGTTTTAGAGCTAAGCTGAAATGCGTCGCATGATTCACTATTGACGCCGTTTGTGGTTTGTTCGAGTGTCGACTTGTCGAGAATGAATCACATCACACGATTTATTCTTCATACTGACATGCCTAGTGATCAAGAGGCCTACCTATTTTGGTCCTACTAGTCGCACTGCGCATATTAAAGAATGTGATGTAATGCAAAGCACTACCTATACCTACTACCTAATAAAAATAGTTAGCCTACAAAGGTCGTCATCCTTTTTTAATCCAAACTGCATACTTAATATCATGAATGCGAAAGTAAATCGGTCTGTCTGTCTATAACGTTTTCTCGGCAGCACGCAGCAGTGCTGCCGCGGCAGTGCGGTCGCAGCACTACTGGTCCTCATACATTTTCTATAGGTTTATATGAGATTACATTCCGAGCACGGCAGCAATGCTGCGCGACATTCCTATAGAGAATATATGGGGACCAGCAGGGCTGCGGCAGCACTGCTGCGTGCTGCCGAGATCGGAATCATACCTAGGCGCGAAAACGTTATAGACAGACCGATTTACTTTCGCATTCATGATATTGGCCAGTAAAAGAGGTCCGGTTTCCTGATTCGGAATTCAGATTCGGAGACCTTGAATGCACGCATTTCATACAAAGTCAAAGTCAATGCATTTATTTCAAATAGGCACATAAAAGGCACTTTTGAACGTCAAAAATTATCTTAAAATAGAATTGATTCTAGTACAAAAGTACAAAATCTTCTCTTTAAGCGCACACGTTCTTATATCTTCCGTCAGGGTTTCCGAACGGAAAATATAAGAACGTGTGCGCTAAAGAGAAGATTTTGTATGAAATGCGTGCATTCAGGGTCTCCGAATCTGAATTCCTGATTCGGAAACCGAATCAGAAAACTGGTCGTATGCGGCCAGCCTTAAAGTACCTATTCGTTTTTTTTTTTTTCAATAAACGGCTTTCTATTTGCAAGCCAGTTCGAAATTTAAATAAAACCTTTGATAAGTTACCTCCTTGGTTGCCATGTTTCGGAGTAGAAGGTCGTTCCATTTTTAAATAACACGACAGATATGAGTTTACTATGTAATTTATTTGGCCTCAAAACACGACAGATAAAGATTTTCATACAACTTTTGCCGGCCGCTGCTCACACGTATTTGGCCAGTACAGCAATTTATCTTGAAGAAGGTTGTCAAAATAATGCTCTTTCCAAGCATGTTTGAGAAAAACGGACTTGGATGAAATATGGCACACGGATAGACCACCTGGGTTAGGCTTAGGACATAGGATACTTTTTATCCCGGTAGTTCCTTCCTGTGGGCTGATTTCCGACCTCCATGCGTGCAAAGCTGCAGGCAAAGGCAAGGCTTTATAAATTGCCATAAATTCGATTATGAACTCATTCTATGTAAGTTAAGTGCATATTAAGAAATATTAGCAAATTAGAACATGCCTGTTCTTAAATTGGGGATAAAAACTACCACTTGTTCACGTCCACGCGCGTTCACGCTGTTTGAATGCTAGGTGTCACTATCCATACATTTATTTGTAAACAAACTACTTCTTTTCCGAGTTATGATTTAATGCAACCCTTTGGGAAGCTGTTAATTGCAGAAAGACGGGGATCTATTTATTTCACAAATATTTTAATAAATGAAAACTACGGGAGAAAGCTCTGAAAGGAGAAATTTGGAAAGCCAGTAACTTTCCAATAAATCTGTCTCTTTTATCAATGGTAGACACATTTATTTTCCTTAACTCATCTTTTACTGGATCACTTTATAAGGCGCACACATGTTGTATTGTTTTATTGTAATGTTTGAAACTAAACAACAACAGAAACACAATGACAGTAAGTAACATTACAACAGTGCTGCCATCGCACGGATAAGCTTTCAGTTTTTAATCCCATTCTTCTGGAGTTCCCTGTCCCGGGCCTAAATGATTCCCACGCTGACAATACTTGATCGCGTGCTATGCCCCATAACGCGTGCCGTAGGTTCGTCCACCTGCCTCGTGCGAAATTAATTAAAAAGTCTTTATGACTTAATTTATGAACACTTCGTGCCGTGTGCCTAACTGCCTAAAAAACGCTTTAATGTGTTTCAGTAACAAGTGTCGAAACCAGGCTTTGATACTGCTACATTGTGAACTCTATGTACCAGTACTAAAAGCCTGCTTTTTGTGTAGGTTTCTTCTCACTTTGGGCTACAGATTCTGTTCATTTCATTACTTCAGAGCGATTTGGTGTAGTCTGTATTTAAAGGCTCCGATCCAATTCCACTATATTTTTCTCCCGTGTCAGGGAGTTAGGTCTCCTGTAAGTTGATCATATAACTATCCACAGTTTCCATTCTAGGGGGATTTCGCTTTTATATCACGTTTGTTATTTTTTAAATTAGTTGTTGGTCTTTTGGCGAAACGGTATTAAAACAATGAGTACACTCATGAGCTTTCTGAACATACATAATTAAAGAGATGAGACGTATTCGGGTTATGCCTCATATACGCGTACATAAAACAAGCCAATTTTTCGCTAAGTGATGACTCAGCTATGGAACGTTTTGAGGTCAAACGCCAGGCAACAGCAAACAGCTGATCGTCCCGCGGGTAATATTGCGTAGCGCGTACAAACGTTATCATGAAATAGTTACTGGTATTTTTGGAAAAGCTCTCTGTACTGGAATAGCGAACGTTTATCTCGATCGATTTACTAGTTGAGGTATTGGGATTTAATTGTATAAGACTTGAAATATTGTGAGCTGTAATCATAATCATGCATGGATAACATTAGTTCTTTCGCGCTCTGAGACAATTATAATTTATTTTATTTTATTGGGCCATAAAACAGTTACACTTTACAATTATGGTAAATAACAAACTAGGGTTATAGAGGTAAACATGTAACCCACATCAATGTCCGCGGAATAAACTATTATGGAGAAATAAAACAAAACCACGCATCTACTGGAGGCGATTTAGGTTAGGAAGAATTCATAATTATTGTGCAAGCAATTGAATAACCATTCCATTATAGAGGATCGCTGGATCGCATAAGGAAACCATACATTACTTTGTTAATAATGTTATCAATGTGAAGGTTGATATGCAGTTTTGAGTCAAGTTTAACTCCTAAATCACGAATACTCGTATGGTCAACTTTTTTAAGAGTGGTGCCTTGTAAAGTGTATTTAATTACATTTTTGTTTTTTGTGAATGATATTACATTGCACTTAAGTAAGCTAAGGTGAAGTTATAATGTGACCAATAATTGGAAAGTCTGTTGAGATCTTCCTGAAGCAGCAAGCAGTCTTGTGTGTTTTTGCACGACTTATAAATTTTAATGTCGTCGGCATACATTAAGAAATGGGAGTTAATGAAGCAGCTTTTTATGTCATTCTCGAACAAAATGAAAAGCACAGGGCCCGAAATGGAGCCCTGAGGCACCCCAGAAGTGACGATAACGGAATCCGATTCAAAGCCGTTGATATAAATGCTATTTCGAATGATAACCTTAGGGCATCTTAGTGATATGATGGTACAATGTTATTTCAGACATCTGGACTGTAATATCATTTGATGGCAAGTAATACTTTCGTTAAACCCGAGGAACTGTCCACCCACTTTTTCTACTGTTACAAAACGGAATATGGTACAAAACTTGCTGAACAGGTTGTTGATAAATTCTAAACAGGAGCATATTACTGGTAGTGCTTGATATATTATTCACCAGTTCGATAGATCACAATGAAATCTTAAACCATCGCGACCGAAGCCATCAGTGTTGATATTGAAGCGAGACTTAAGCAAGTTGTTCCTATTATATCTAAGAGACCTTTGTCTTAGGTGCTAAGCATTGCTTGCTTGTTTTGCAGACCCTCAGTCGCTGTCTCCGAGCAAGGCGCTGGAGAGCATCGGCCACGCCCTCCAGTCGCAGTACGAGCGCTGGCAGCCGCGCGCGCGCTACAAGCAGAGCCTCGACCCAACCAGCGATGAGGTAACCAACATCTTCACAGTAAGGTCCGCAAGGGGAACCGGTGCCCGGATTGATTTGGTGTCGAAACATCTCGTATCATACAACAAAGCCCTATATGGTTTACCATTTACTACTACTACCATTTTGTTTAGGTGTAAACATCGACTATTCGACCAAATCTTGACCACGGGATCCAGTTGAATCCTAGTCTATTCGATGTAGATGTAACCGACGTAAAGCCTAAGCCAAATAATAATGTCACTCTTGGGAAATATAATATGAGACACCTTGTGATGTGTGCGAACGAAATAGGTTTCAGTGAGAAGCCTAAAAAAAAGAGGGTGTCGTCGCTAGGCGCGCGTAAATTAACGCAATAATTAGTTTAGGGCGCGACGGGTGACCTCCGGCTTACGCGCTCGACCTTGACATAATTGTCGCGACTCGCGATACATCTACCGCGCACACTCGATAAAGAAGGTCCACTTCAACATACCCCGTGGATAGAGTATTGTATAGATTAGCTGTCAGCGTATACCTGATGAGATAGTGATAGTCTTTGAATCTACTGGTACTATCTTTACAGGACTTAGTCGGGTAATACTTACCAAAAAAATCGTCGTTTTGCTGTAACAAGTTTGAATATGCGAAGGAGGTAGAGAAAATATATTTCGGTCACGTTTACTTTTACTACTGGATAAGTGTGTTTTCGTCTCATTATTATTATGTTTTCACATATCTCGGTCCCGGTCCTTTGGAAGGCGTACGAGGGGCCGAAGCCAACTCGCAGAGGCCCCTTAGGAAATTTTAATGAATTGCGGCACCAACCGACGATTATCCCTGTATGCACTACACCAGTGCACCCATTTTTTTTTTTTTTTTTTTTTTTAACGTGGAGAAATGCTCATGCATTCTGCACTACCACGGGGAGATAGTGCAGTTATGTGGGACTCAAACCCACTAAAACTCCACGGTGTCCTCCTCTGCCGCTTACGGCGGGAACACGGGCACGCGTTAGCACTCATCCGTGAACCCGCCGCGGCTGTCCGTCACCGGACCCTCCTCTGGGGAGTATTCCCCATCTCCGGCGCACTAGAACACATAGCACGCCGTGACCACCCCAGGGACCAAACCAGCACATGGGCGCCAGACGACCCCGTGTCTGGGCACCCTTGGTCCCCCTGCGACGGGGCAGGTCATTGGCCCCGCCGCCTGCCAATTTTCGGCCGCAGAGGATAGGGAGAGCGGCCAACATCATACCAACACTCCTCTTCCTCTGCGGCCCCACCGCGTCCGCCATCGGACGGTGGCGACCCCGTCAAGGCCGCGGAAGGTAGGGAGAGCGGCGCACCGCAATACCGGCACTCCTCTCCCACCGCGGCCTCCAACCCTCAGCCGCGATGCCTCCGATACGACATCGCGGCCCGCCTCAGCTGCGATGTCGCTCAAGCGGCACCGCAACCTACTTGTTGGCCGCTACGTCGTCGGCTTACCGGCAAAAGCCCTGACGAGCGGCCCCTCCTCGGGTTCCACTTCGCTTCACCGTGGGTGTCCAAGCCACGGCTACTGAGCCCCCCCGCCTCGACAATGCGGGAACCCACCGGGGGGGACACCAGTGCACCCAAGGATAACCCCCGGTTGGTGTAGGACTATTGCAGGATATAGAAAAATAAAAAGTTGGACTATGGTTTTGGGTGGCTAAAGTGGGCTGTTTACCAAGAACAATGGAAGAACTATGGCCCCTGTCTGGTCAATGTTTTATATGTATATACATGCATAATATGGCAGGGGGTGACTTACACACTCAATAATGGGCCCTCGGAAACGGTCGCTAGCACATAGCGACGTAGCGACGAGGGGGCAACATGTCCTGAGGTGCTTGAGGAGTGGAGAGGTATTTCACGGCTTTCAGAACAATCCCAGAGCCCGGAAGAAGGTCAAGACCCCTCCGAGCACTTACTGGAATACTTCCTTCCCCCGAACACATTTGTTCTTGCGAATCTCTACTCAATCCGGCCAATAAATTCAAGAAAGAGGTAGGAGCTCTGTTCCTCGTCAGTGTTCACTCCACCCGGCCAATTAAGGCAAGCCAGCAGAGGTGAGGAACAAGACTATTCCTAGGAGATAGAGTCCGTGGTGTCGCTACTGCCCAACAGTTCGCGACATGCTGCTCTGCAGGTTTCTGTATCTCTCTTGGTCGGTCTCCTCACCCTAGACTTGTTCCGGCAAGGAAAATTCTAACGGCACAGGCCTAGAGTTCAGAGCGCGCAAGCCCCACCATGACGTCAACATAGAGATACGACATTATTATTTAGTGTCTTGTCTATTGCTATACTACAGATCTAGACGAAAGAAACAACACTAGTAAGCTCCAGAGAATTCATTGTGCAACAGACTCTAAAATGAGTCTTAATTCAATTATAGTTGTGTATTGTTAGGGGTGGGCTTTCCGTGCTCTCCTATTCTGTGTACATGTCCCGTGTTACTCGAACATTACACTCATACATGAGCATATCTTTTGACCAATTTAGTGTAGTCATTACGCATAGTAATTAAATTAATAGCATATACCATAGTTAAAAGATAAATATAGCTGATTGTTTGTAGGTACGGGGGGTATGTATTTTGCTAAAAGAAATAAACTTTATATATTTATACCTTTGAAGCGAAGGCCAGAGTTCAAAGTGCGGCACTCATTATTTATCAGTTTGTTTCTTTAAATATTATGTGCAGAAAGTTTATGATAATGTACAGACCAAAATCATACCAATTTATATGAAAACATGTTGGCGTTCTATGCACAAAAGCAAATCTAGAAAAATATGTCATACATTGACTGCCAACCTCACGCGTACTCGGCTAAAATTGTTCTCGATGAAAATAAAAAACCGGCCAAGTGCGAGTTGGACTCGCACACAAAAGATTTCCGTACCACAAGGCAAAACACGCTGAAAAAAGCGGCAAAAATCACTTCTGTTGTAGGGAGCCCCCCTTAAATATTTGTTTTATTTTAATTATTTATTTTTAAAGTGAATATAAAACTAAATATTCTGTGAATATTTCAAGCGTCTACCTTTTGCTGTTACTAATATCGAACAAATAACGGTAAAAAAATCACGTTACTTTGTTGTACGGGAGCCCCCCCTAAATATTTATTTTATTCTGTTGTTATTGTTTGTTGTTATAGCGGCAACATAAATACATCATCTATGAAAATTTCAACTGTCTAGCTATCACGGTTCATGAGATACAGCCTGGTGACAGACAGACGGACAGTGGAGTCTTGGTAATAGGGTCCCGTTTTTACTCTTTGGGTACGGAACCCTAAAAACGAGAGGCGTCGTTGGATACCCGGTTGAAACGAAGATCCTTTCGCTGTATGAGGCGCCGGTATTATGTTTTAAATAACAGGCAAAATGGAATGTATTAACAATGTTGGAGAGTAACTAAAAACAATATACATATTATGTATAACATATTATACAAACGGCCGCGCACAATGCCCGAATCTCGATACTCGCACAAACACTCGTATTTTAATAGCAAGAGACAGAGAGAAAAGGTCGCACATAACGCTCTTCCTTATGTGACGATTTCTACCAGTCAACTCCTATCGCAAGACGCGTTAATTAACTGTGTTCCATTTTTTTTTACATTTTATGAACCCAGTCGCTATAGCACAGGTTAGATAATAATAATAATTAATGAATACTTACTACATAAAAGATACAATCATCACTTGATCACTTTCATACAAAAGAGAAAATTCCTTTGCTGTTTACTCTAACAGACTACAAAATTTTAATAATATACCCAGACGTTACCGAAACCGTTGCGTTGCAGAAATATACCTTCTTCTCAGGACTCTCAGGTCTCAGTTACTTCCCATTCTTCCGTTCCGGGTTGGTGATAAACGTTGTCCAAGTCAAATAATATATTTCAAGTAGGCCAATAAAAGGCAATTTTGTATATCAACATTTACAAGAAAATAGAACTGATTGTAGGTTGTCCTTGTGTGTCACGAATGTTGTCCTTGTGTGTGACCAATAATAATACGTTGTGTTTGTGTGTGAGCAGGTCAAGAAGCTGTGCTGCTCGCTGCGCCGCAACGCCAAGGACGAGCGAGTGCTGTTCCACTACAACGGACATGGCGTGCCCAAGCCCACCACTCAGGGGGAGATCTGGGTCTTCAACAGGGTAAATTGCAATTTATGTATACTTATTTTGTGCATACTTTCCGTTCCTTATGCAAGAAACCTCAAAAAGTGTATGGTACGGAATCTGGTGCGTGAGTCTGATTCGCACGTGTGTTTTTGAAACTATTGAATGTCGATTATTAAAACACAGTTTATAATATTTAGTATCACGAGTATTTTCCTAGTTATGCGCAGTTTCATACACTACTTTATCTAAACTGATTCAGTTTCATCAAAAACAGTTTTTTTTTTCACCTGACCAATATTCCACCCGGGGGGCACGCGCCGCAGCAATCTCCATAACAGATAACACTAAAATCATAGAAACCTGAACTTTAAAGCATTATTTGTTAGGGAATGTGTGTTTCCAGAAAACTTTTTATTTCAAGTGGATAAAGTCTGTCTTTAATGCACCCTATTTTTGTCAAAATAAGAACTTTACGATATGAGTGTAGATAAATAATCATGGCGAGATCCTAAAGGTATGATTTCGATCTCGGCAGTACGCAGCAGTGCTGCCGCGGCAGTGCGGTCGCAGCACTACTGGTCCTCATACATTTTCTATAGGTTTATATGAGATTACATTCCGAGCACGGCAGCAATGCTGCGTGACATTCCTATAGAGAATATATGGGGACCAGCAGTGCTGCGGCAGCACTGCTGCGTGCTGCCGAGATCGGAATCATACCTTTACATTAATTTGTACTAAAAAAAAGAGTTCATTTAGAGGGTTCAAAATATTTTCCAATGTTGAGAATACATTACCAGGAGTAGATTGATATACTTATCATACTTTTAAAACCCCGCATAATTAAAATGTTTCGAAATGATTATATCAGTTTTTCGTTTCATTTCGTTGCCCATATTGTATTTATTTAAAAAAAAATACAGTATTTCACATTAAGTCAAACCCCGCCCCCTAAAGATTTAGATAGCTAGATTTGCCCTCACCATACTTAGTCACAAGAAAACGTGACCATACTGAAAAGAGTGAGCACACACACACAATCAAGTGTAGTCACTGCGTTATTGTGTATCAGAGGTATCAAAACGAAACAAGAATGCGACTATATTTTAACGCGGTAGGGCGAATCTAAAGATTTAAATCTTTACCACTGCTGTTTACACTGACAGCCGCCGTTTCATTTTGAAATAATGAGCTACTCGTTAAACTATTTACTTTGAACATTATATTTTTATTGCGGGGTTATAAAAATATTGTAAATGCCTGAAGATACTCTTTAGGCACCCAAGAGTATAAGAATTAAAATCCCTACTTCTCTAAACATCTTTATTTTTTTTGTACAATCCTGCCATGATTGTTTATGTACTCATATCGTACCCCCAGGTGGACTGTTGGCGCGGGCCGCTATATTTATGTACTCATATCGTACCCCCAGGTGGACTGTTGGCGCGGGCCGCTATATTTATGATATTATTTATTGAGTTTTTGATGAAATTGTATGAGTTTTGATAAAGTAGTGTAGGAAACTGCATATATTCAGGTATTAGAACTCTCGTGTGATTATGATAATATTATGAATTCATACTCGTGTTGAAATAACCCCTGTTTTGTAACAGTTTCATAAAATATTATTAAACGTATATTTCCCCACTAGGCGTACACGCAGTACATCCCGCTGTCGATGTACGACCTGCAGACGTGGATGGGCGCGCCCTCGCTCTACGTGTACGACTGCTCCAACGCTGGCGTCATCATCGACAACTTCAAGAACTTCGCCGAGCAGCACGAGCGCGAGTACGAGGTAATGTCCCAGCTGTCTCACACGTTCTTATCCCATTTATTTGGGATCGGCGCAAAATATGTTTTTATCCGTTTTGTTTAATGAGTGTAAGTACTATAAATAATGTAGTTTATTTCTTGCTTGTTAATAGTCGAAGAATCCTCCTCAGGCCCAAACGACCTCTAAACCAGAAGAGGGCTCGGCGCTGCCGGGCGCGGTGTCGTACAAGAACTGCATCCAGCTGGCGGCGTGCGCGGCCGGCCAGGCGCTGCCCATGAACCCCGAGCTGCCGGCCGACCTGTTCACGGCCTGCCTCACCACGCCCGTCAAGATGGCCATGAAGTGGTTCGTGCTGCGCGAGAGGACGCGCGTCGCGCCTGCGGATATACACGATCTTATCGATAAGTATGTTCGAGAAATGTGCGCTTCGGGAATCATCGTCTATCTTCGGAAATACGAACCCGCGACTAAATTATAGTCTATTGTGTGATAACGAAATTATATTAACAATTCTATGCAATTCCAAAAATATTTTCAAAACTTTTAATTGGCAAATGACGATCTGGAACCGGAGTAAGTAACCTGACAGGGAAAACTTCATATAAACGCGCACTGATAGCCACTGATAGGTGCACCACTACATAGCGCGGCAGTTCGCGAACACGAATATTACCGAAGCGTATACTTTCTTTGGTATACCTGTAATAACTGAGGCATACAAATCACGCAGTTATTCGGTTTTGTCGAAAATCTGTATTTGAAATTAAAGATGTGTACCCAAATAGGGTTAGTTGTCACAACAGAAGCCAGAAAATGAGGCTGATCCTTTATTATATAAACCGCAAACATTATCGTCTTCCTTTCATGAGAAAACAAGTCCAATCCAGAGTTGGTCTCCACGAGCGCGCTAAGCACCAACATACGCCGTACAGGGTTACAATACGACAAAATGGGAAATTAACAATGTATGCTATCGAGAGCGATTGTAACTATTAGGAACAAATAATTGACACAGCTCTGCATGCAAATCCGGCGCATCTGTTGTTATTTGGTCATTAAGTCTCCTATAAACTTTAAGTAAATTAAAATACAAACATCCTAAAAGAAATTTAGTATGAAGATAGTCTCAAGAGCTCGATATTCGCCCAGGATCCCCGGGCAGGTGACAGACCGGCGCACGATGCTGGGCGAGCTCAACTGGATCTTCACGGCCATCACGGACACCATCGCCTGGAGCTCGCTGCCGCCCGAGCTGTTCCAGCAGCTGTTCCGCGCCGACCTGCTCACGGCCTCGCTGTGCAGGAACTTCCTGCTGGCTGATAGAATCATGAGGTACAGTCCAGTCATTTATTATTATTCATTTATTAATTCAAGTTACAATGACTCATAGACAATCCAAGTAATAAAATACATTACACATAGGTACAATACATTAACATTACAAAATAACACAATATAAAACAAAAACTACCGCACTAACAACACTTACATAAATGGCCGACGACTGTAGGTGACGTCACTGCAGCGTCGTATCGTATGTATGGACAGTCTCGTCTGGCAGTTATCATTATCAGCATGCTTCAACGGTTCTCAAATTACACATTAACACAGTACAGGGTCAAATCAAACCTACCAAAAACATTTCATATAAAGTAGGTTGTCAATTACATAACGCTTTCACTGTTACAAAGTTATCAGTTACAGTTTTTTTTTTGTTTGTGTGTAAATCCTAGCCTGCTTAACAAATTTCAGTTTTCAGGTGCCCTAGAGGTTTTGATGAGTGAGTGAGTCAGCTGTGACGTATCGATTAGGTATTAATAAAATCCAATGTGTAAAAGCCAGACAAATGAAATGAATCTGAGCTCTCTGGCATTATCCAGGCCGAAGCTATGAGGGTTTGAAAGCACGTCGACACGCTTCGAGAAAAGGCAGGTAGTGCCCTTGCTTTTTGTTTTTGACTCTTCTTGGCGGAGGCACTACCGTGTCCCCAGATTAGTCAGCGTATCTCCCTAGACGTGATGGGTAACGATATTTAAACATGCCCGAGACAACGCAGTCGGAAGTGTACGTGCGTGTGAGCAATGTGCTGACGCTACTCGTCTGTATATCCCGCAGAAGTGCGGGGGTCGGGGCTTTTTAAATGCAAAGACCCTCCACAACCGCGAGGTGTGCAGTCTCATGGAATATTTTTTTAAAGCCGAAGTGGGTATGCACCGTGATGTGGTCGCAGTGGATAAGGGGTTCACCCCGCTCTCCATGGCTAAAGAGAACTGGCGCAATCCTGTAGTATTTGCTACCGATGACCGCAAGAAGGTATGGCAAAGCAAGGAGCTTCACGGGTGCTTCTATCGGGCTCTTCATGAGCCCGGTGTAGATTTCTTAGCGTCCGTATCCTGGCTTTGTTTTGGTGACCTTTTTGGGGAAACCGAAGGTTTCGTCTGTGCAATTATGGACGAAGTTATCTTGACGAATAACTGCCGGAGACATATTATGAAGGACGGGACGGTTGACGTGTGTCGGGCATGCCACCGTCCGGGTGAGTCTATCAGACATTATTATCTCTGGTTGTTTTCGTCTGGCTAATGGTGAGTACTTGCGCAGATATAACCAAGTCGCCAGGATTATTCACCAACAACTTGCTTTGAAATATAAACTTGTGGATTCTGAGGTACCGTATTACAAGTTTGTGCCCGACCCAGTTCTCGAAAATGGAAATATCACATTGTACTGGGATCGGTCCATCATCACTGACAGAAATATTGTTGCCAATAAGCCTGATATAGTGGTGATGGATCGATTAGACCGGCCCACAATGAATGTTGACATATACCGTCCCGCATGATGAGAATCTCGTGAAAGCCGAGAAAGATAAACAAATCAAGTATCTTGACTTGGCTCGCGAGGTTGTCGACATGTGGGATGTTGACTCAGGTATCATTGTGCCGATAGTCGTGACAGCCAATGGGCTAATAGATATTAGCCCATATATAGCAGCAGATAAAGTAAATAATTTTTTTGTCAATGTTGATAAAAATTTGACTGAAAAAACATCTGGAATTAGAACTCTCCCTTGCCAACACCAGATTATTGGAACTGTAAAGCCAGTTAATTCTTTTGTTTTATTAGATACCGACGTCGACGAAGTTTTAGGAATAATTTCCGGGTTAAAAGATGACTGTGCAGTCGGGTGGGATGATATACCAAATAGAATCCTAAAGAAATTTAAATACCTACTTGCTCAACCTTTAACGCATATCTTTCAGCTATGTCTGTCTAAGGGAGTTTTTCCTAGCCTACTTAAAAAAGAATTGGTCATCCCTGTATTCAAATCTGGGGACAAGTACTGCGTTAATAATTACAGACCCATTTCAGTCTTAACAGGCCTCTCGAAAATTCTGGAAAGAATTATATAATAGGTTAATAAAATATCTTGAGGACAAAAAATTACTTTCAGATAGTCAATTTGGTTTTAGACCAAAAATATCAACCTGCCAAGCAGTACACAAATTGACAAATTATATTACTACAAATCTGGATAATGGCTTGCATTGCATTGGAATTTTCCTCGATCTTGCCAAGGCTTTCGACACTATTTTTTGCTCTAAACTATTGCACAAGCTTGAAAAACTTGGGATAAGAGGAACACAACTCCTACTTTTTTCTGATTATCTTAGAAATCGTCATCAGTGTGTAAAACTCGGTCAGTATAAAAGTTCAGAATTTAAAAACAGCGGCTACGGCATTCCACAAGGAAGTATTTTAAGACCATCGTTGTTTTTAATTTAGATAAATGAACTGTGCAACCTGAAATTAGCAGACAGTATCATAATGTCATATGCAGATGATACAGCCCTATTGTTCTCGCCTAAATCATGGGAGGAGGTCTATAAATATGCTCAGAATGGCTTTAAAATTGTATCAAATTGGCTTCGTATGAATCTACTAACATCAAATGCAGATAAAACCAGGTATTTTCTATTTAGTATGAGAAACACTAATATAGTATACCACTTACTAACCTTACCATTTATGCTCATAACTGTACGACAGACGCTGACGCTGCTTGTTCGTGTCCTACTCTAGCTAAAGCCGATCACATGAAATATTTAGGTGTCACAATTGACACAAATCTAAATTTCCGTAAACACATTGATTTGCAATGTACTAGAGTACGTAAACTCATATATACACACATCAAAAGTGTCTAGGGATCAACATATATTTTTGCAATAACTTTTCTCCTGATTGATATTAATTAAAATTTTCTTTAAGGATTCATCAAATAAAGTGTTTTCGTTTGTCACAGTAACGATAAACCAAGTCACCTTTGCATTAATAAAGAAATTTGCCATTTTCCTAATAAAGGGATTTTTGACATTTGAACCACTAACACAAAAGTTCGAAAAAAAGACTGAAATAACAGTTTTCTTTGAAATTTTATTGGGTAACTTAAACAATTAATAATCCGACTACAACACAAGAACATCGGTTTGGCATACTCACTAACAACACTAACAACACAAGAACATCGGTTTGGCATACTCAAAATGAGTTCATCCAAATCACGCTGTGGAATGGCAGCCCATGTTCGTTGCAACAACAAAAAAAGGTCTTCTTGCGACTGGATACCCTCCATATTCGGCAGAGCTCTTCTCTGTAGCATATCCCATGCATGCTCAATCGGGTTCAAGTCTGGCGACTGAGCAGGCCAGGGCAGGACATTGATGTTAGCTGCGGCGAGAGTCTGTCTTACAACTCTTGCGGTGTGCGGTCGTGCATTATCATGCATTAACTGAAATAAGGGACCGATTTGCACTTGTAGAGGAACGATGACGTCTGATACAATCGTCTCAGCATAAATTTGAGCGTTGAGGTTGCCTCTGATCCAAATCAACTCAGTTCTTCCGCCGATCCAAATACCCGCCCATACCATGATGGTTCCACCACTATAAGGATGGACTTCCTGGCAGGATTTTAATCGCTGTTGGCGTCCAGGGGTTCTCCAGTGTCGTATACGTCTTGTATCCGGTCTCATACCAAAACGAGACTCATCAGAAAAGCACACGAAACGCCATTGTTCTTCTGCCCAATTTCTGTGTTCAAGAGCCCATTGATATCGAATCCTACGATTGTGCATTGCTATAGGTGGTACCCGTAGCGGTCTTCGGGAATGAAGGTTCACTTCATGCAAGCGGTTTCTGACTGTTTGGTCGCTAATTAAGTTCCCTGAAGAGTGATGAAGCCTCACGGCTAACATCATGGCGGTTATTGTTGGAGCTCTTCGAGTTAAGATTTGAATGTATCGGTCTTGTCTCCGTGTGGTGCAGCGATACCGTCCTCCATGGCGCTCAGCCACGGTACCAGTGCTTCGGTAACGTGTCCAAAGTCGACTGATAACACTCTGACTTGTATTCAGAGCTAAAGCCACAGTACGTTGCCGGGAACCAGCTTCTATCATTCCCACGGCTCTGAGCATTTCTTCCCTGCTTAAATGACGTCGCCGCTCCATAATAACGTTGGTTTTAATCAGTAGTAGGGAAACAGTAGCACTAATAATGTCTTCAATGCGTTGTATGTTTTTATAGGGAAAATATTGACAGCTGATTTTCATCTTTTACTCGAATTTGATTCACAGTTCCTGATTCTAATTATGAAATGCACCAAAAAGGATCCATATAAATTTATAAAATCATAAAGGACGATGAGTCAGAACGTCCCCCCAACCCTTACATTGACCAACAGACTTAAAATGTATCTCATTCGAACCGCCTTAGCAAGCTGATCAATTTTTACTATGACGACATCTCTCAAAAGTGCGGGATATTCCGAGAAAATCATGTTTTAGTGTTAATTTCGTCACAACGTCCCCCCAACCCTTACATTGACCAACAGACTTAAAATGTATCTCATTCGAACCGCTTTAGCAAGCTGATCAATTTTTACTATGACGACATCTCTCAAAAGTGCGGGATATTCCGAGAAAATCATGTTTTAGTGTTAATTTCGTCACAACGTCCCCCCAACCCTTACATTGACCAACAGACTTAAAATGTATCTCATTCGAACCGCCTTAGCAAGCTGATAAATTTATACTATGACGACATCTCTCAAAAGTGCGGAATATTCCGAGAAAATCATGTTTTAGTGTTAATTTCGTCAGAACGTCCCCCCAACCCTTACATCGACCAACAAACTTAAAATGTATCTCATTCGAACCGCCTTAGCAAGCTGATCAATTTTTACTATGACGACATCTCTCAAAAGTGCGGGATATTCCGAGAAAATCATGTTTTAGTGTTAATTTCGTCAGAACGTCCCCCCAACCCTTACATCGACCAACAAACTTAAAATGTATCTCATTCGAACCGCCTTAGCAAGCTGATCAATTTTTACTATGACGACATCTCTCAAAAGTGCGGGATATTCCGAGAAAATCATGTTTTAGTGTTAATTTCGTCAGAACGTCCCCCCAACCCTTAAATCGACCAACAAACTTAAAATGTATCTCATTCGAACCGCCTTAGCAAGCTGATCAATTTTTACTATGACGACATCTCTCAAAAGTGCGGGATATTCCGAGAAAATCATGTTTTAGTGTTAATTTCGTCAGAACGTCCCCCCAACCCTTACATCGATCAACAAACTTAAAATGTATCTCATTCAAACCGTCTTAGCAAGGTGATCATTTTTTACTATGACGACATCTCTCAAAAGTGCGGGATATTCCGAGAAAATCATGTTTTAGTGTTAATTTCGTCAGAACGTCTCCCCAACCCTTACATCGACCAACAAACTTAAAATGTATCTCATTCAAACCGTCTTAGCAAGGTGATCAATTTTTACTACGACGACATCTCTCAAAAGTGCAGGATATTCCGAGAAAAATCATGTTTTAATGTTAATATTTTTGGCACAAAATAAGAGTTTGTAAGTAAACCATATTCTTTGATTTTCAAACCTCTCAAGATCAATTAGGAGATGCCATTTAAAAAACAGAAAATGTCATTCGTTACTCGTCCAATTTTTTCTATTCCTATAGGCAGGCAGTTGTCCCACCGGCGGCGATGAACGATTAGCGAGTAGAACTAGCAACTGAAAACGAGTTGGCGAGCAGCGAGCAGCGTGTGTGTAGTTCCGATAGTTTTGTCGCTGGGCTATCAGCGAGTTTTCGAGTGCGACGGGCGATTACTCGCACCACTCGCTCGGGGCGGTTAGTCTCACAGGGGTTTCTCTCGGCGTGAGCTCTGACCACCAAGCGATCATCGCTGAGCGAGTATCGCTGCTAGGCGAGTATTATCTTTGATAGCTCTTGTCGCTCAGCGACAAACCAGTGAAGCAAGTCCTCGCCGGCAGTGTGAACAGTCAGCGATCAACTGTTAATATATGCATCTCTTTTGTTTACACGGAATTTATATCTATTGTACGTTTCTTGAGCGAGAAAACAGCCGACAGTTAGTCGCTTCCTCGCCGGCGGTGGGACAACTGCCATATGCTCGTCCACGACGGAGACGCGGGTGTCTTCGTCTTGGGCGAGCTTGAATCCCTCACTGCACTCAGGATTCAAGTCTTAACTCCCTCGCTTCGCTCAGGAGTCAACTCAAACCTAGAATCCTTCGTTGCGTTCAGGATTCAAAATAGCGCCCGCGACAACAAGACACTACTTTATCCCAAAATAAATAAAATGATTTTTTATTTTATTTCTAAGCCCCATGGATTATGAAGTTAAAAGTGGTTGCTAGTCTTTTTATAGATCTTTATGAACCTGATAGCACATACAAAAGATCTGTTGCAGGGCGGGAGACGGGCCTAGCGAATTAGAAAAATTAATAAAACGTTTTTTTAATTTTCATTTTATTTCTAAGCCCCATGGATTTTGAAGTTAAAACTGGTTGCTAGTCTTTTTATAGATCTTTATGAACCTGATAGCACATACAAAAGATCTGTTGCAGGGCGGGGGACGGGCCTAGCGAATTAGGCAAAATTAATAAAATTATTTTTTAATTTTAATTTTATTTTTAAACCCCATGGATTTTGAAATTAAAACTGGTTGCTAGTCTTTTTATAGACCTTTGTGAACCTACTAATACATACAAAAGTTCTGTTGAAGGGGGGGGACGGGTCTCATACAAATATGGTCATCGTTCTTTATTACAAAGCCACATCTCAATCTCAAGAAATCCGCATAAAAATGCTTGATCCCTAGACACTTTTGATGTGTGTATCTTTAAGAACTTACGCCACATTGCTGATTTTAAATTAATTAAACAGGTATATTTAGCTTTGTGCCAATCTGTACTTACATACTGCATAACTTCATGGGGCGGTGCTGCAAAATCTATTTTACTGCCACTAGAACGTGCTCAAATAGCAATTCTAAAGGTCCTAAACACCAACTTTACATTGCATGTGAGGTGCTAACAGTACGCCAATTATATTTATACTACACATCATATTACAGCAGCACGTTGAACTCGCTTACAAGCCAGTACCTTTTGACGAGCGAAGAAAGGATTTGGTCTGCATAAAGTCTCAAACTAGACATGCCTTTGTAAACCGATTCTATGTCTATTTAGGACCCGATTTTTATAATAAGCTCAATAGAATACTTAATATTTATAGTGCCAGTTACAAACATTGTAGTCTGAAGATAAGCGAATATTTGGGTAGGTACAATTGATTACACAGACACAGAAAGACTTTTAGACGTACTTCAATAATGATGTAGTTATTAAATTGGTATTTTTTTTATTTTTATTTGTATTTAGTACCTACTATAAATAGGATAGTATTATTTAAAAAAAAAAACTAACCATGGACAACTAATCAGCTGATCGCTTAGTAAACACAGGTTTTTATTAACCTAGCTCAGGCAGGTCGCCACAAGTTATTATGTCAGTACCAGCGCACCTTTCATAGGTAATTAAAAACATGTAAATTAAACTAGCTTTTATTGATATAAAAGCTAGGTTAATTTACATTTTTTTTTACTAGCTTTTATTGATATAAAAGCTAGTTTAATTTACATTTTTTTTAACCGACTTCAAAAAAAGGAGGAGGTTCTCAATTCGTCGGAATCTTTTTTTTTTTTTTTTTTTTTTTATGTATGTTCCCCGATTTCTCGAATACGCCTGGACCGATTTGGAAAATTTTTCTTTTGTTTGAAAGGGTATACTTCCCAATTGGTTGCATGATCATCAGGTCAGGATCTGATGATGGAATCCCAGGGAAATCGAGGGCAACCTTCAAATTTTATAGGCACATAGTACCATTTTCATATATTTTCTAAAGCTGTTTAAGTAATTGCATCTGATAATCATCATCTCAGGTGGATGAGCTGATGATGGAAGGTACAACTCCTCAACGGCTTGGAGTTAAAAGAAAATTCTTTCAAAATTATTTATAGTAACACTCGTGCATTTGCTCTCGGAAAGCACCATTTGGTGAAGTGGAACTGATGATGAAGACCACAGATGGCCACCGGAACTACTCAATAATATCTCCGTACTATTTCACGGGTTGCGATTCGATACTTTAACATGGTTGCTAAGCAATTTATGCTCGTCACAATGTGAATGGTGATATGGAGCTGATGGTGGACCAGGAGAACTCTTCAACAATTAACTGCCCTGCATCGGTAAAAGCAATATTTTGTAAAAGGCGATGAGAAAGTTGACACTAGGCTATTGTAACTGAGATAAATTATAAGCAGACCCACTAAAAAGCGTGAAATAAAAACTTTTTAACAAAAAAAAAACCGACTTCCAAAAAAACACTACAAAGTGAAAAATAACTTTAATTTCGGAAGTCGGTGGCAAAAAACTAAAATACAGATCCAAAGACACCGACTTCCGAAATTAAAGTTATTTTTCACTTTGTAGTGTTTTTTTGGAAGTCGGTTTTTTTTTTGTTAAAAAGTTTTTTACTAGCTTTTATTTATATAAAAGCTAGTTTAATTTACATTTTTTTAATTGATAATAAGGTGCTTAACAGATTGGCTTAAATACTTATGTATTTAAGCCAATCTGTTAAGAACTTGGTACTACTAAGTATTTTTAAGTTTATAAATGTATTATTTTGTAAAAGGACCTAAATAAATTTATTATTACTTATTATTTTTTATAAGACTTTTTGTGAGTGCATAGCATAGTGCGGGTTCCACACTACGCTCGCAAACTCAAGTATTGAATATGAATGTCGATGGCTATAAGAGTAGGGGAAGACCAAACAATTGGATGGATGGACTGTGTGAAGGGTGATGTAGCTAGAAAGGGGGTGACTACCGAGATGAGGACTAATATAGAGAAGTACGGAAGATAAAGACATTTGCGCCGACCCCAAATAAATTGGTATAAAGGCAAGAGAATGACAATGACGGTAAGCTCGTGTCAATAAAGTTATTCATTCAGGTCGTACAACTGCACGCCGGTGTCGCTGCCCGCGCTGCCATCGCTGGCGGCGCACCCGCTGTGGGCGGCGTGGGAACACACGCTGGACCTGGCGCTGGCGCAGCTGCCGCGCCTGCTGCGGCCCGAGCCCGCCGACTACACGCACTCGCCCTTCTTCCGCGACCAGCTCACCGCCTTCCAGGTGTGGCTGGACCTCGGCAAGTGTGAGTACCCGCAGGGAGCGGCTGGCGGCCCATGCCGGCGCAGCTGCCCATGGTGCTGCAGGCCCAGTGTGAGTGTGACGCGTGTGTGCCCGCAGGGAGCGGCTGGCGGCCCATGCCGGCGCAGCTGCCCATGGTGCTGCAGGCCCAGTGTGAGTGTGACGCGTGTGTGCCCGCAGGGAGCGGCTGGCGGCCCATGCCGGCGCAGCTGCCCATGGTGCTGCAGGCCCAGTGTGAGTGTGACGCGTGTGTGCCCGCAGGGAGCGGCTGGCGGCCCATGCCGGCGCAGCTGCCCATGGTGCTGCAGGCCCAGTGTGAGTGTGACGCGTGTGTGCCCGCAGGGAGCGGCTGGCGGCCCATGCCGGCGCAGCTGCCCATGGTGCTGCAGGCCCAGTGTGAGTGTGACGCGTGTGTGCCCGCAGGGAGCGGCTGGCGGCCCATGCCGGCGCAGCTGCCCATGGTGCTGCAGGCCCAGTGTGAGTGTGACGCGTGTGTGCCCGCAGGGAGCGGCTGGCGGCCCATGCCGGCGCAGCTGCCCATGGTGCTGCAGGCCCAGTGTGAGTGTGACGCGTGTGTGCCCGCAGGGAGCGGCTGGCGGCCCATGCCGGCGCAGCTGCCCATGGTGCTGCAGGCCCAGTGTGAGTGTGACGCGTGTGTGCCCGCAGGGAGCGGCTGGCGGCCCATGCCGGCGCAGCTGCCCATGGTGCTGCAGGTGCTGCTGAGCACGCTGCACCGCGTGCGCGCGCTGCGCCTGCTGTGCCGGTTCCTGGCGCTGGGCGCGTGGGCGGCGCGCGCGGTGCTGAACGTGGGGATCTTCCCCTACATGCTGAAGCTGCTGCAGGCGTCCGCGCCCGACCTGCGCGCCTCCATGGTGTACATCTGGGCCAAGATCATCGCCGTCGACCCCGTAACTATCTATCTATCTGCTACCGAAAGGACGATTCCCGTATTTCTAAGAACGTTCGCAGTCTAGTCTCAGTCTCGATCTGTCAAAATATAAAACTCAAATTATAAAGCATTTATTTCAACTAAAACATTTACAGACACTTTTGAATTGTTGGCGTCAGTCTGTTAGTCAGAAAGTTGAAGGTAGTCACCCATTATAAAACTTAGATCTCGATGGAGAAGATCGGACAAGAAATTCCAGGGACACTTTTTTAATTTAATATACTACAAACTCTAAGTACATTATTATTGTTGCTTCCAAATGTGAAAATAAAAAACAAACAATACCTCTTCACAAAAGATGAAATTGCGAATAAATTTTGAACGTTTTAATTACGGAAATTGGCCTTCAAATGTACAGTCGCCAGCAAAATTGCATGGGTACCTTAGTGTCTATTTACCCGTGAACGTTTGAATTCAAGTTTTCGAAAATAAACTAGATGGCGTTGGTTTCTTCACAACTATGACTAATTTACGAAACGTAAGTAAGGAGTTAGGAAGAAACGAAGGAATTACAAGGCTAATACATTTATCTAATTGTTACATTACAATTACCAGCATACGTAGCTTAAATGATAAAAATAATAATAGAAACCGATAGGAATATATTTATTAAGCTAACGAGTGGGTATTTTAATAATTAATTTAATATTCGAATTGGTAGGTAGTTACTTAGCAACAGGAAAAAAAAGCAGATTCATTGCAGGTAAACAGGCTCGCCTTGTGGGCTCGCAAAAAATGGCACTAAGTATAAAAAATTATAGAGGTTTATTTCTTACAGTTTATTATTCAAATTTAATAGTCAGTTTATTAAATATTATAGGTATAACATTATAATATTATGAAGTTGTTGAGGCGATAGCTTAAGTATTCGTTTCTAAAATCGGAAAGAGGATTGAAGCTTATGTAACCTCAATAAAAACAAACAGGAGACCAGGTTATTTTATTACAAAGGTCAAACGGATTAAATGGATACTAAATAAGTAGGCTAAAAACTATAAAATTGCACAAAAACATCAAATTAGGAGGCAACATAAAAAACTAAAAACTATGTTGTTTAACCGGTCATGGGCGAGACGTCATGTGACGTAATATCAAAAAAAGATCTGTCAAATACCAGATGTCACTCGCTGTGCGCGTGATTTATTACCCTGCTCACAAAAAAAGGTCTACTGATGCTTATATGGGCTCAAGCCACTTAATGTAAACTGTTTTGGGTTCTTGAATAAACAGACCATAATATAAAATGCAAACGATACTCGTAATATGAGAATTGTATTTATAAACAAATGACGTCATCAGAGGATAGGTTGAAAGTGTGTTCGTTCTCGTGTTATGTCGATTTCTGATAAAACTACTATATGAATTTACACGAAACTTTGCAAGTTACATTATGAATAGACAAGTAATCTAACAACAGCGTTTTTTTGAAAGTCCTACCTTACATTTTAATAATATTGAAACTCAAATTTCAGTGCGCCGAGCCGTTCAATTCCTATTACAACGCTATGACTGTAATCGCCCAATCCTAGTCATATTGAGTTGTTTCTAATTAAAAAAGTGTTACTAGGATACTACACAAACCTTTATTAACTGATAACTACCTATATCTTGTAAAAATATACCACTATAATTATAAAATCATAAGATTTTCTTGAAGTACTTACGTAAAATTTTGTTTGACCAAAAAAAAAGATTATTGATTGATTGTGATGTTATTTCGTGCAAATATTATCTACAAGGACGTATAATATGTTATAAACGAATATTCATCCACTTAACGTCGATTTTACACAAAAACTATTAAAATAAACAACATAGCATCATAACAAAACCGCACGCACTGCAGCTGCCATTAAGAATCGTAAAGTCTATTTTTAACTTTTTTTTTCAAATATTGCCAACCCATATTTTTCGTTTTGAATCATTTAGTCGATTAGTTTATCTACCGGACCATAGACTCAAACTGTTGCACAGGATATTAGACCGTATTTAGCAGTAATAATAGAGGTTGAAGCCGCGTGAATCGGGTGGTGACAAATGGTTACGCTCGCCTCTTAAAGGTGCGGTGACAAATGGTTACGCTCGCCCGTTAACGGTTAAACTTAAAGTGTTCATAACTTGTTAAATTATTAAAAATACGTAAGTTATAGTTTATACACACATAACCAGGTCTCCAGTCAATATAAATAATATTATCTAAGTATAATTATTTAGCTCGTAGTTACGTAACCACTTGTGTATCGCGTATTATTTCGACGCCACAAACATAAGCGTCCGTGTTCACTAGACTTAAAAGTTTTTTCATCTGTAAAGATGACATTACTCCAATCGAAGTTTATGTGATCCAAAGCGACCTGTAATCTTGCCATTTTATGGTTTTCCGTGAGCAAGGGTTTCACAGCATGCCTCCGCGGCACAGTTTTGACGCGGCTCCGTGTCAAAACTTGTGTCAAATAAACCAGCATAGTGGTTCAACGGCAGAAATCCATTTTCTTCATACTGCCTTATCATGGTTTGATGCTGCAATGTGTTTTATAAGTCGTGGTCTACCAGTTCTTTGATGGTGTTTCAAAGAACCCTCCTCTTCAAATCGTCGTACTCGAAGAACAACTGTTTTTCTCTGCAACAATAAAACAGAAATATATAATACCCAATAATGATTATAATGTAGTATAGTAACAAAAAAATAATGCAGTTTTTAATATAAAAGTGTAAAAATAAAACTACTTACGTTTACACCGATCTCTGGCTATTTCTGACAAGTTTTTGGCTTGATTATTCAAAGCAATTATTTGAGCTCTTGTAACGAAATCAATATTATAACTCGTGCTCGTTTTGGTAAAATAAGTAATCCGCCTGATCATAAATAAAAACTGAACAAAAGGCACTCGAACGAGGTAATCGAAATGAACTTAGCGAACGATCAATTGAGCTGTCATAAATCTTCGATTTAAGTATTATTCATACCACCTACCAATTATTTATAAATCCATATTCAACCTACCCTCTCAAGTTTGAAAACTAAAACTTAGAAAATCAGATACCTACCTACTTATAAATTGATATTCAATTTTAACATAGTAGGTTAATAATTAGAAACAATTTTCTTTAAAAGAAACTATTAATTATAAATTGTTTGAATGTTTGAAGAGACAAAAAGAAACTGCAAAAATATTTTATCATATAAAGCAAAGCAACGCCATCTAATAACAGCATAATTCAATTTTGTTAGTCGTTAACTGGTGTTACGCTAGATGGCGTCATTTCTCGCTTCATACGATTTTGTTTCTGTACTACCCATGCACTTTTGCAGCCTACCGTACACTCGGCAAAACTAATTGTAAAGTAGATCGACTGTCTACCAGTGGCGAAGGTACCATACAACTCGATTCCCACCGGCTTCCCTTCGAAAATTCAGAACAACCACACTATAGTCAATTCATAATTGAAATTTTTTTTGGCATTTTTTTTTTGCTCCGGCTTACCTCTGTATATCTAAATTCATGCAATATCGTCAAATTGCAACTCTTTACCAGTAGTATAAATATGCTATAACACGGCTTAATTACGTATTTATACTTTTGAAACAGACTATTGTTATGCAGATACATTGAATTCCCAGATCACACACACACTCACACTACTACCTAGTCTAGCCATAAATTCTGTCCCACGTAAAATGGTCTCTAAATATTTTTTTTTTTAAAAGAAAAACGAAAATACATATACAACATTATTTTTAGTATATGCGAAACCCGAAACACGTGTCTAGTATTTTTATGTAAAGAATCTATGTACAAAATTTCAAAACTGTATCATGAATAATCACCAAGTTATAAGCTTGTTATGTTACCTGTTTGTCCATCCAAAAACATGGTCTCCCCCACCGCGTGCCGTTCCGTGTCCGTAATTAACTGGTGATAACATTTTCCATCACACTTGCAGGCTTTGGACTGTCGTAATGGTCAAGTGTAGGTAGTTATTATAATGTACTTTATTCGTAAATAAATGCAGCCGTAAGCTACGAATAAGTAATTACTTATTCGTAAGCCGTAAGTGTGTAGTCAATGCGATTTGTTCAAAGTGGATGAAAAGTGTTAAACATCACATTACTTAACCACAGCAGGCTGTAGGTACAAATAATAACTTTCTACAATTAACCATCTTGGCGTGTTTAAAAATGTTAATCATCACGGCAAAGCATTGTGTTCCACGATACTTTGATTGCTCCTCGTATCGCCGCACTGCCAGGAATACGTTATCACTGTTATCGTTGTTTCTGTGTACTGGACGTTTGTGTATGAGAAAGTCATGGTTACACGACACTTTTTACATACGATAGGTAAGTACACGATCAACCGAAACACAACTCGGCGGCCGCGCGCTCGCGATTATGCAGTTGGACCCACGCGACACGTGCGCGCCAACCAGTGGTACCCGGGTGACTGAGGTTGCTGCACCCCCGCCCCGGTCGCCCCGCTCGCTGTGCGCCGGCGCCGCGCCATTGTGCGCGTATGGTAGATAACTACCTACTTAGTCGCTCCTCGGGGCACAGTATAATATACTCGGGGTGTCCAACTATTAACCTTTTTTAAATATTTTTGGGCCAAAATATAACATGGGGTAAAAATTATTGGAATCGATTCAGTTACTTATTCTGAACAAACTATATTCAGGTTTCGCATATACTAAAAATAATGTTGTATACATTCTTTATTGCCTATTTTATAAAATAAAAGTTAAAATCATTCAAAGTGCCCTTTGCTTTGACACACTTCTTCAATCTATCCGGCCACTCGCGTATCGCCGCACGCACTGTTTCCAGAGGTATCGATGCTACTGCTGCCAACAAATCACGCTTCAATGACTCAATATTACGGGGAGGCTTCGAGTAGGCTTTCTCCTCTAAAACTTCCCCTAAGTCGGTAGTCCAATGGGTTGAGGTCGGGACTTTCAGAGGGCCAATCTTCGAAGGCAATAAAATCGGGCAAATAGTCCTTTAGCCAACGCTGCGTGGTGCGTGCTTTGTGTGCCAGTGCCGAGTCTTGTTGAAATATCCAATCATAATCAGCCTATAGTGTTCCCACTGCTGGGACACAGGCCTCCTCTCTGTGAGAGGGAGTGGAATCCACCACGCTGGCCCAGAGCGGGTTGGTAGAATTCACATGTCTTCGAATTTTTGGTTCTAGGACATGCCGGATTCCTCAAGATGTTTTCCTTCACCGTTTTGAGAGCAGTGGTGATGAAATAATTTACACAAAGAAAGCGCCTGTCTGGGTTTGAACCTACGACCTACAACTCGTAAGTCACGGTCGATACCACTGGGCCACCACTGCTCCAATAACCAATGCTAAAATATCCAATGCTTATTAGAAAATAGCGTTTGGGTCAATGGCTTAACCACAGGCTCCAATATATCAGTCTGATAGTTAGCTGCTTTGGTTTTTACTCCTTGTTGACAAAAATGAAGCGTAGTGACTCCCTCGTACGAGACGCCCCAGCAAACCATGACTGAGGCCGGGTGATGGCCTCTTTCCACCTTGGCAACCTTTTCAGAAGCTTCATGAGAGCTGTGTGCATAGACCCTGTCATTTTGGCGGTTGAATTTTTTCTCTACGGTGAAGATTTTCTCATCCGTAAAAAGGATTTGTCGATATTCGTTTTTTGCGTGCTGCTGCCACAACTTCTTTGCTCTGGTGGCTCTGATGCTGCGTAAAGCAGCCGTCAAGCGATGTCCAGTACTTCGTTGTTAAATGATGCGAGACGTGGACTTAGCTGGAATTTTCATTTCTCTGGCCATGATTTTCTGTTTGCGGAGAGGATTTCGGTGAATTCGCTCAGCAACAGCTTTAATCGCTGCTGGCGTCCTTGAATCACGTAGGTAACCGCTCCTAGGTATGTCATCGGCAGAAGACATCTCGGTGAATCTTTTGATAGTACGATAGACGAACTTGCTTGTTTGCTTGCTTGTTATACCGAGCGACTTTAAGAGGTTGAAAATTTCGACTGGCGTTTTGTTACACATGTGTAGCGCTATTCTCTTTTACACCCCAGTCCATATTTTTAGATGGGATTGATGAGACCAAGCAAGGTTTTTATAGAAGACCAAAGCCTATTTATATCATAATAAAACAAATGAGTATCATAAGTCACTCAATTTATGAAATACTAGCTTCTGCCCGCGACTTCGTTCGCGTGAAATTTCTTGTTCCCCCGACCCACCCCGTCGCATCGCATCACCTGCCCGGGCCTCGCTATCACTTTTTCGCTCGGCTCCTAAGAGACATAGCGTGATGCGGTGATGGTAAATAGCCTATAGCATTCCTCAGGAATTAGGCTAACAAATGTAAAAATAATTTTTCAAATCCGACTGGTAGTTCCAGAGATTACCCCATACAACCTCACAAACTTTACCTCTTTATAATATTAGTATAGTATAGACTAACAGCGCCCCTCGGTTTCATCCGCATAAGTGTCGATCCCGTGGGAATATCGGGATAAAAAGTAGCCTGTGTGTTAATCCAGGGTGTCAGCTACCTCCATACCAAATTTTATCAAAATTGGTCCAGCCGTTTATGCGTGAAGAAGTAACAAACCAAACACACAAACTTTCGCCTTTATAATATTAGTGTAATTCGATTTTTAAAGGTAGGGACAGAATTTATGGCCAGACTAGGTGCATACTGCATTTCATCTTACACTGTTCTACTCTTTTTACAGAGCTGTCAAGTAGACTTGGTGAATGCGAAGGGACACAAATATTTTCTATCAGTTCTGCAAGATCCTTCAGTTGACGTAAGTATCAGAGTTAGACATAATTGTGAAGAATATTTTTGGGAATGCACGAAAAAAAATCCCCTTTTCTCAGTTTTTAATCTTATTGTACCTAAATGATAGCTGATATCGATAAAAAAGCTTTTTTCAACATTATTTTCTTCTGCGTTTTCTATAGAACCGCTTTTTTCAACTTCAAAAATATCATCAACATAATTTTTATGATCTACTTGGAGGTCCAAGTAGATCATAAAAATGATGTTTTTGATAGTTTATAAAATCTAAGATTTCGGAAAATATGTTGCGAATAGTGATTTGTTATTCCCGTAAAGCCACCAGCAAGACTAAGAACTCGACTTACGTAACACGAATAATACCTAAATCACAAATAATGTTTAAATTCTTTTTCCCGTTCTCACTAACAGTGAACAAAATGAGTCGATTTCGCGCACGGCCCAGTAAGCCAGATCGTAGTGTTCATTTATGATACGTATTGCAGAGTGAACACAGGACGTTAGCGGCGTATGTGCTGGCCGGCATTGTGGACAACTACCCCGCAGGACAAGAAGCGGCGTTACAGGTATGAAATCATTTAGATCTATTTGTAAGAATAACTAGACTAATAAACAGACATAAGAAATAAGTCAATCTTAGGTTAAATAAGAAAGTTACGTGTTTCAATACATTCCTTTCCCTCATTTATTTGTTGCGGCAAACTTACGAGCCGAAGTCTTCAAAACTAGTTGACTATCACTATGTGTGTGGAACGGTGAAAAGAAAGCTCAACAAATGCAATTCGGCTCAACCACTTACTAAAATCCTGAATTCATTCATTCACTGACAGACAACGCACGGACTAGATTGCTGGGTTTAGAAGAGTGAAAGGACATAGATTTTGTCTGGCCTAGTATGGACAAAAAGTTAATAATATTAAAAAAAATAACTGATAATACAGCTTTCCTTACTTGGCAAATCTTTCAATTTATTTGAAAGATTATTATTTTGAATCAAGTATTCGGGGAGGTCTTTATGTTGCAGGTTTTGGAAATGCGATGGTAATTGGGACATGCTTATTGTAAGAATTGATATAATTTCATCAGTATTTTTAGAATATAGAAT
This sequence comes from Amphipoea lucens, assembly GCA_947508005.1. Lineage (NCBI taxonomy): Eukaryota > Metazoa > Arthropoda > Insecta > Lepidoptera > Noctuidae > Amphipoea > Amphipoea lucens. The sequence continues at coordinate 589,736 of OX382358.1, read as the reverse complement.
ATCAAAACTGTATTTAAAACGTATTGAATAATAACTAGACATGATATTTAATAATCGATTAATGTATCAATTTCATTTTTAAACAAAAAGATGTCCACTCTTAAAAGTATGTAATGGCAGCATCTTCTTTATCGTTAATAATTGTGAGTGGTTGACCAAAAAGGGACCTCAAGGGAAAATAATTGATTTCGAGTAAATCGCGTTTGAAATTTCGCGAAGAAACAAGTTTCGACTCGTGCGCAGGCGAAAAAAAATCATAAAAAAAACACTACGGCACCTAAAAATATTCTGGTTAGACCAAAACAAAGCTAAAAGACCACAGATTAAAAAATTCAAAAAAAATAAATAACGGTTTCCAATCCCTCCAGCCCCCTTATTCACAAATACTCGATATGCTTCCGTATCGTATCGAACATTAATCATTGTTATCGTAGGAGTCTTCTCAATGCTGTTCACAAGTCCAAAACCCGAAAATATTGTCAGTTTAAATCAAATAGACGCCCGCTATTCTTCCAACAGCTATTTGCTGTTGAGAGGAAGTCAAATCAGGTTATCGAAATGTCAGGTTTTCGATACGATAGCCTGTCGTATGTTTGTGAATCAGGGCTCAGGTCCCTTTTTGGTCAACCACTCACAATTATTGATTATAATCATTGTCACTACCCGTCATTGTCATGCATTTGTCATATTATGTCATTTATGCTTTACACAGAGTTAAAACTAACATAGAGGAGGCATTAAAAAATAAACAATGCTATGCAATATTGTTTACACATTGTGTAAGTTTGAAATCGTCAACCTGTTTTGACCAAGCGTGGTGGTCAACGCTCGTGCCTTCGAGAAGGGCTTTGCCCTGCAGTGGGGCAATAATAGGTTGGTATTATTATTATATTTGTTTGTGTGCAGGGTTCCATGATCTCGATCTGCCTGGAGCAGCTGAGCGACGGGTCGGCGCGCCTGGCGCAGTGGGCGTGCGTGTGCCTGGGCCGGCTGTGGCGCGGCTTCGACGCGGCGCGCTGGGCCGGCGTGCGCGACCTGGCGCACGAGAAGCTGTACCCGCTGCTGCAGCACCAACACCCCGAGGTCAGTGTGCCTGTAGCAGCTAAGCGAAGTGGAGTGCACAGCGGAGAAGCTGTACAATATACAAGTACAAAATGTATCATCTATACTTATAATAAATCTGTAGAGAGGTCAATTCTGTACATGAAATATATTTTCAAAATAACTATCAGGGGGTGATTAGTGATCGATACTGATGCCAAAAATGCAATCAGTAAAATTTTTGTCTGTCTGTCTGTATGTTCCTTATAGAAACAAAAACTACTGGACGGATTTTAACGAAACTTGGTACAATTATTCTTCATACTCCTGGGCAGGTTATAGTATAATTTTCATCACGCTACAATTAATAGGAGCAGAGTAGTGAAGGGAAATGTTGGGAAAACGGGAGAAGTTACTCCATTTTTTAAGCTTCCGTCGCGTGTGCAGCCTTAATGGTTAAAGTTACATAGAAATCATGTATGACGGAAATATTCTAGATAAAATTGTCTAAAAAATATCCCGCAACAGCATATGTTTATCTTTTATGGTTGACTCACAATAACACGTGTAACTCCTGATAGCTTAGCAGTTCGGAGCATTCTGATTATATTTGTTTACTCTTACGTTTATAATACTCTCACTTATCCCTAATTTAAAAAAGTTAACATTATTACCTATTTAATAAAAAAAGAATCATAGAAATCGGTATAGAAACACCAAACTTATACATGAAATAAGCCATCGCGCCGTCGCCGTCGCACGTGAAGACTGAATCATGCTATAAGGATTATTTTTGTGTAACGGTTGCCGCGCTCGACACTGGTCGCGGTAGTGTATAAAAAGGCGGGAGGTCCGAGAGCGTCAGAGCGAGCTTCATTCAATATTTGGCTGTTGATGCGTTCAGAGCGTTCGACCTTATTGACAGACAATAATTGATATTGAGAAACCGTGCTTATCAGCGCGACTTTTAGTCTTTAAATAGTTTATTTGAATTTCTTTTGTTGTTATTTTGTAAAATAGGTATGAGTTGTTTTGGTAGTGTTTAAATATTCGTTCAAATTAAAAATTATTAAGCGTAGGTACTTTTATTAATTAAAGTAGTTATAGGTATTTATTTTGAAATTTTACACAATGGTTCCCTTTATAATGTAGACAAGGAATTAGGAAGGATTTTTTTAAATTCAACCCCTAAGGGAGTTAAATAGGGGATGAAAGTTTGTATGAAAGTCCGTCAGTTTTAAAGTTAGGTTCTTCAAATTTTGTGTTTAGGCTGACGACTAAAAATTAATTTATACGTGTCTCAGCGTTTTTGATAATTTCTCCCCCAAAGGAGGATGAACGAACTGACTGAAATATCAACGCACAGTCTAAACTGCTGATCCTAGGGACATGAGTTTTGGAGGTTGTGTTCTTTGTGCAGAGTAGGTATCGAATAAGAAGGGGTTTTTGGAAATTCAACCTTTAAGAGGGTGAAAAGGGGGGATTTTGTTTGTATGAAAAATCTTATTTATTGAGTTAATAACCTTGAAACTTGGCACGAATACTTATCTAAGTAAATTATGAAATTTGTGACTTTTCGTTTTTCTAAAATACCCCCTAAAGAGGTAATGGGGGGGTGTTAAAATAAGTATGGAAGAATTTTAACGCCCTGTCCGATTAACTTGGAACTCAGTATTTATACTAAGGACTAAAAATAATTAATAACGTGTATCAGGGTTTTTCGAAAATCTACCCCTAACTGTATGAAAAGAGGTAGTTAATTTTAAAGGGGAGGATTTTACTGCGTGGCTTGATTAGCTCGAAAATTGGTATAAATAAACTTTGAGTCAAGTTATGAACACATATTAAACGATTTAATTCTACCCCTGTGGGGGTGAAAAGCGAGGATAGTTTCTTTGAAAAATCTGATTCCTTTGTTCTATAAACTTAAAAATTGGCCCGAATACTTATTTATTTAAGTTAATTATAAAGATCATACCAACATACCGAGCCTTTTTAGGAAGAACATCGTAAGCGCCAAAAATCCCAAAAAACTGTTTTTATATTAACAGCCAGATGAACTGATTATATATACATATATCGAGCCTTTTCAGGAAGAACATCGTAAGCGCCAAAAATCCCAAAAAACTGTTTTTATATAAACCGCTAGATCAACTGATTATACATATATATATTAAGCGCCAGATCTTAACATTTGAATTATTAGGGAAGTGCCCTTGAAACTAAGTAAAAATTTCAAATTGATGCTGCAAATATTTTGAGAAATATTTAAAAAAAAAACCTTCTCCTGTAAAAATGCAAAATGGCGGTTACGATCTTCTTCCTGAAAAGGCTCGATATATACAGGAATATTTTTTAAGGAGTGCGCAAAAAAAATTTGGTGGTTCAGTATCAGTAATAGAACACATTTCTATTATTTTTTCAAAACTTTTTTTCACGTTTTTATCCGACTCTAAATCAGCAAATTATGGACACTATCTTTTCGTAATAATAACAATGGGCGCGCGCGCCGGGCGGCACGCGTGGCGGAGTTGCAGCGGGGAAGTCCCGGGCGCAGAGTGGTGCCCGGACGGTCACCCCGGACTCCCGACCCCGACATGACAGTCTGCTCATCGCATGCGCTTCGTGACCTCGCGTCCAATCGCTTTCCCGTGCAACTCCCGCGCCGCGCGTGTGTCGTACTCGGATCGTACCTACCGGTCACGATGTCGGACTTTAGTAACCGCGAGTTTTATGAGATGGTGCGAGTGTGGTGAAAGTTTACGAGCAGCTCGCAGAATGTATGCGACAGAGAGCATACCTCGAATGCGAGCCCATGGTATCATTAACCCCGCGGTCCCTAATGAAAGGACCAGTTTAGCAGCCAGTCAAAGGCTGCTTGATCACGGTCAGTTCAGGACCCCGAATCACGCACAAGGGTCTGGCAGGCAGACCTCGACTGGCGGTGGAAATCGAAGAAACCATTTTCGATATCTTCGAGCGAGATCCAAGAGCGCACAGCTGATAGGTAGGTACACTCTACAGACGTCATTAGCCCATCAAGCAATACATTTTCAACTCTATCGCTAAAGCATAAGGTTGAAAGATGAATGTGCTGACGTCTGCACATAGCACGTTTCGCTTCGCCACTCGCCGGCGAGTAGCCATAAAATCAATTTCAAAGTAGACATCTTTCGTTTACGATAACTTTATTTTTTTGTACTAAGACATGTCAAAATAAAAAATAGGTGTTTAATAAAATTCATCTAAGTTTACTTTGGCAAAGTTTGCGCACTGAATAAAAAATATTCCTGTATATTAACCGCCAGATCTTAACATTTGAATTAATAGGGAGGTGCCCTTAAAACACTAAGTAAAAATTTCATATAGATGCTATAAATATTTTGAAAATGTTTAAACAAAACCTTCTCCTGTAAAATATGCAAAATGGCGGTTACGATCTTCTTCCTGAAAAGGCTCGATACATTTTCGAAACTTTTAGAGGAAAGTACGAATTTCACGCGGACGAAGTCGCGGGCAGAAGCTAGTCTGTTCCAATTGTGCTTTGATTATTTGAATACTTTATCCCAAAATTCTAAAATTTTAAACGTTTTTTGGTTTTTCATTTGACATCATCATCTGCCTAGCCTTTGGGGTATGTTGGGGTCGGCTTAGTACCAGTATTTTACATGGAGCGACTGCCTATTTCACCTCCACAACCCAGTTACTGGGTACCCCTTGGTACTCGATACCCCTTGGTAAGACTTGTTGTCAGACTTTCGGGTTACTAATGACCCGTAACGATTGTCAAATATCCACGAATGACAGCCGAGACCAATGGCTTAACGTGCTTTCCGAGGCACGGAGGAGTCTTGATATGTGAAAATGGTCACCTATCTATGTACCAACCGCGGCAATCGTAGCTTAACCTGATCGATCGACCCGTGCGGCTTTTATTACTTAGCCACAAGCCCCCAATTGAGGTTAATCTTATAACTTCAATTTTCGTCAATGATTTTTCCTTTTAGTGAGTGTTGCGCAAGAGTTTAACCTGAACAGAGTTTGTGTGTGAGTTTCATCTGATGCTTCCATGCAGGTGCGCGCGGCGTGCGCGTTCGCGCTCGGCACGTTCGTAGCGGCGGGAGGCGCGCGCACGGAGCACGCCAACGCGCTGGACCAGCAGGTGGGCGTGCAGCTGGCCGCGCGCCTGCAGGCCGACGCCAGTCCGCTCGTGCGGCACGAGATACTCGCAGGTACGTACAGTAACAACGCGCTGGACCAGCAGGTGGGCGTGCAGCTGGCCGCGCGCCTGCAGGCCGACGCCAGCCCGCTCGTGCGGCACGAGATACTCGCAGGTACGTACAGTAACAACGCGCTGGACCAGCAGGTGGGCGTGCAGCTGGCCGCGCGCCTGCAGGCCGACGCCAGCCCGCTCGTGCGGCACGAGATACTCGCAGGTACGTACAGTAACAACGCGCTGGACCAGCAGGTGGGCGTGCAGCTGGCCGCGCGCCTGCAGGCCGACGCCAGCCCGCTCGTGCGGCACGAGATACTCGCAGGTACGTACAGTAACAACGCGCTGGACCAGCAGGTGGGCGTGCAGCTGGCCGCGCGCCTGCAGGCCGACGCCAGCCCGCTCGTGCGGCACGAGATACTCGCAGGTACGTACAGTAACAACGCGCTGGACCAGCAGGTGGGCGTGCAGCTGGCCGCGCGCCTGCAGGCCGACGCCAGCCCGCTCGTGCGGCACGAGATACTCGCAGGTACGTACAGTAACAACGCGCTGGACCAGCAGGTGGGCGTGCAGCTGGCCGCGCGCCTGCAGGCCGACGCCAGCCCGCTCGTGCGGCACGAGATACTCGCAGGTACGTACAGTAACAACGCGCTGGACCAGCAGGTGGGCGTGCAGCTGGCCGCGCGCCTGCAGGCCGACGCCAGCCCGCTCGTGCGGCACGAGATACTCGCAGGTACGTACAGTAACAACGCGCTGGACCAGCAGGTGGGCGTGCAGCTGGCCGCGCGCCTGCAGGCCGACGCCAGCCCGCTCGTGCGGCACGAGATACTCGCAGGTACGTACAGTAACAACGCGCTGGACCAGCAGGTGGGCGTGCAGCTGGCCGCGCGCCTGCAGGCCGACGCCAGCCCGCTCGTGCGGCACGAGATACTCGCAGGTACGTACAGTAACAACGCGCTGGACCAGCAGGTGGGCGTGCAGCTGGCCGCGCGCCTGCAGGCCGACGCCAGCCCGCTCGTGCGGCACGAGATACTCGCAGGTACGTACAGTAACAACGCGCTGGACCAGCAGGTGGGCGTGCAGCTGGCCGCGCGCCTGCAGGCCGACGCCAGCCCGCTCGTGCGGCACGAGATACTCGCAGGTACGTACAGTAACAACGCGCTGGACCAGCAGGTGGGCGTGCAGCTGGCCGCGCGCCTGCAGGCCGACGCCAGCCCGCTCGTGCGGCACGAGATACTCGCAGGTACGTACAGTAACAACGCGCTGGACCAGCAGGTGGGCGTGCAGCTGGCCGCGCGCCTGCAGGCCGACGCCAGCCCGCTCGTGCGGCACGAGATACTCGCAGGTACGTACAGTAACAACGCGCTGGACCAGCAGGTGGGCGTGCAGCTGGCCGCGCGCCTGCAGGCCGACGCCAGCCCGCTCGTGCGGCACGAGATACTCGCAGGTACGTACAGTAACAACGCGCTGGACCAGCAGGTGGGCGTGCAGCTGGCCGCGCGCCTGCAGGCCGACGCCAGCCCGCTCGTGCGGCACGAGATACTCGCAGGTACGTACAGTAACAACGCGCTGGACCAGCAGGTGGGCGTGCAGCTGGCCGCGCGCCTGCAGGCCGACGCCAGCCCGCTCGTGCGGCACGAGATACTCGTAGGTACGTACAGTAAATATCTTCACTTTAAAGCTGGCCGGATACCTTCAAATAAAGTAAGGGTATCCTTTAGGATTGTCTAAAGGATACCCTTTTGACATGACTTTCGACATGCTCACTTCTGAAAACTGAAAATGACAGCCAGAAAATTAATACAGGGTGTTACGGAAAGGGTATATCAATACAAACGGGTTGAAGAGTGTATCTGAGCCCTGATTCACAACCATACGACAGGCTATCGAATCGAAAACATGATATTTCGATAACCTGATTTGACTTGCCCTCAACAGCAAATAGCTGTTGGAAGAATAGCGGGCGTCTATTTGATTTAAACTGAAAAAAATTTCGGGTTTTGAACTTGTGAACAGCGTTTAGAAGACTCCTACGATAACATTGATTAATGTTCGATACGATACGGAAGCGTATCGAGTGTTTGTGAATAGCTATGCTGGTCTAGAATCTCTGTACAAAATTTCAGCTCAAAAGCATTAACTTTGAAAATGCTTAATATTTTTTTATTTCGACATCACGGCGCTGCACTGGCGCGCGGCGGCGTGATGTGCGTGTACTAGGCGCACAGACACACTACAGATAATGGATAATGACCCTCGTAGTGCGGTGACACGTTTTTTATGATTTCAATTTAATAAACTATCGAAATAAAAAAATATTAAGCATTTTCAAACTTACTGCTTTTGAGCTGAAATTTTGTACAGAGATTCTAGACCAGATACACTCTTCAATCCATTTGTATTGATATACCCTTTCCGTAACACCCTGTATAAGATCAGTCGTGAAAAAGACCCGTGCTTGCTTGCACCGCAGATGTGATTTAACGGACAATGTAAGTTCGTCAATTTGTTAGACAGTGCAGTTTCCTGACTGTACATGTGTCGTAATAACTTCCAATATAATGAGATTGTAATTTGTTTGCAGCCATACAATGGATGGTGTTAATATTCGAACAGCACTTCATCGCCGTGTACATACAAGAGAGAGTACGAAAAAGTGACAGGTGAGACAGATTTCACGATATTATTCCGAATCATGCAAACCAAACTTCACGATGTTGTGGACGACGTACTTTGTTCAGCTGATTCACAGCAGCCGAGTGGTCGCAGTCGTAAAATCGAGTTTGAAAACAACGATGCTGAGGAAGGCGGTGAGCGTAGTGTTCTTTACTGCGAAGGAAGTGTGTGCGGTGATCAAAGGCATGGTGAGGGGTATATCCCCGGGTCACGATAGCCTTAGCATCGAGCACCTGCAGCACGCTGGTGTACACCTACCCAGAGTGCTTTCTATGTTTTTTTTTACCCTTGTTTGATTGAATTGATGAAATGTTTGATTAAATTTTGCCGGTCGTAGTGAACAGACGTATCGAGCAATTATTGCAATAAACAAATAATCACTTGCGAAATTGTGACCTAGTTTAAACAAACAGCCAGTAGTGATTCATACTCTTACATTAGATTTGTGAAAGGTGTGTTAGTAGAAATGACGATTATCCCTGTATGCACTATGCAAGTGCACCCAAAGATAACCCCGGTTGGTGTAGGACTATTGCAGGATATGGAAAAATAAAAAGTTGGACCATGGGTTTGGGTGGCTAAAGTAGACTGGTTATCAAGAAATATGAAAGAACTATGACCCATGCTTTATATATAGGTGCACGGATAAAATGGCCGGGGGGTGACTTGCACACTCAATAATGGGCCCCCAGAAACTATTATTATTATAAATTAAAGTGCTAAAAATATAAAAATAAATTTAAGAAACCTAAAAGCCCGAAATGGTTTTGGAATCGGCGTAGGATTTTTTTCTTTACATAGCGAATTTTACCCCTTCCTATAAAAAGTTATTTTTTCCATATTTTACTGTTCTAGGAAAACCCAAAATTACTTCGATTTAATGCGTTTTAATTTGATTACCCTGTGGGTGTAGTATGCACACCTGCCTACGTACTACCAGTTACCACCTCTTAGGGCCGGTTGTTTCAAACGCTTGGTTAACGTAACATACGTACGCAAGTAAAGGCTATAATTTTGAGAAATAACGCTTATTTTGGTTTGACGATAGTTAGCGCCATTTTTGACGATGTGTGCGTCAAATGGACTTGAAACAATCCGCCCTTATACTCGTAGTAGTATTATAATAGTTCTTTATGCAACTGTTGTATAATACCTAATTATGTAAAGTTGCATACAAGACTATCTACACCCATCCTCCATATTTCTGAAACAGCTTATTGTCAACATTAAAACAACCAGTGTCATATTAACCATAATATCATCCAAACGAGTGTTTTAATGTTGTACTGTGTTTTAATGTTGTTGTGTGTCATTATGCAATTCGTTTTCAAAAAAAGAACATTATCTTATAGGTTATTCGAATTCACGTCGTATCCCGCCAGCCGCCATTTTTGTTCCATATTAGTATTGCAAAAAACTGTTTAAGAAGCTTTTGTAGAGGATTTATAGCATGGGTGTAGATAAATAATATTTAAACTTTTCACAAAGACTCCTTGAGTGTCGGGTGTTCGTGTCTGAGAGTTAGAGAACAGACAGTACATCTGCTGTTTCTTCTCTCTCTCACAGTCCGCAATGACCGAAATTCGGTGTGGAGGGCTTATTATGAATGCTGTTGTCTGTCGTCAGGGAAACGAGTCGCGGCGGGCGCGTGGACCAGGGCTTGGACGCGCTGACGGACACGCGCTCGCACGCCAACTCGCACTCGCACGCGCTCGTGCGCAACGCCGCCGCGCTGTCGCTGCCCTCCATCGGTAAGTGTCTGTGGGTTACAGTGCGCGGGACGTATGCTAATTTGGCCACACTTTAAGGAACGAATAAACCCGCCACCTCCTGCCCCCGCCTCGCTACAACCGCCACTGATACTAACTTCCACTCGCACTGTAACGTAAAGGCAATCGAACCTCAAATAATTTCCATTTTGCTTTCCAAAAAATATTACACCAAACAACAACCGGACAATCCAAATTTGGATCGGTGCTTCACTATCCACGTTCAGGGAGCGTCGCCTGTGGATCGAAAGTTCTTTGGCACGATCCGTTTTAGGAAACCCGTGATCCTGCCGCGCGCTGCTGTGCCGATCTACGTTTTTACGTCTTTGCGCAATATCAAAAAACGGACATTGTTTCGATTGGCCGCGCCACCGCGTGTGCTCGGCTCGCGCGCGACACGAGCACAGCGACCGCGCATATGGATCGCGCTCCTGTCGCGCCGGATCGTCTCTCTAGATCGTCCGGTGTGGACCCAGCTATTGAACACACGAATGCGTCTCTTTTTTTGAATCTCTAATAATTCATTCAATAATTCATTTTGGTGTCCTAAAACTACTAAATAGTCAAATATCTGAGACCAATTTGGATTTAGCGCTCGCCGGCCGCCTATACTCGTACCTTACATTTAAGTTTTACTTTTTAGTTACTTATTTAAAGTGCGAGATTTATCTCGCATTCTAACATATTATACTCACACACGTACATTGAATTCTCCTTACATGTATCCGAATTTAATTTTTTTTAATGTTACTGGTAAATCATATTGTTTTACAAGTCATCAAGTTTACTTAACTGTTGTAACGTAGGTTTCGGCTCGGTGTACATGAAGCTGTGGAACATCCTGACGACGATGGCGCGCGAGCCACACCCGCAGATATCGCAGATGGCGACCGACATCATCAACTATATCGCTAACCAGGTATGTACAGGTTGCAGATTTCTAGGGCACATACCCTTGGGACCAGTCCTGTCTGTCTGTCTTGCAGGCACATGATACAGGTGTAATGTAGTGGTCAGTGTGACCCTGTAGTAACGGCCCAAAATTATGATTTCGAAAATCTGTTCAAATCCTGATTCCAAATGACGTATTTCCGGTTCTCTATTGTGTTGCCTAACTTTTTTATCCATAATCTAAAGTGCTATAATTTTTTTTTTATCCTAATCATCATTAATTGTTCGAATGATAAGTTGCCCGAATTTAATGTCACATAATATCACATTCCATAAAATTCTAATCTCTGAATACAATATGCCCTAAAGTTTTTCATAAATATTACAATCAATATTATACAAAAGACCTAAAACCGTTTTCAATAAAAGTTATAAGTCCTAAATTCAAATTATTTTATTTTTATTTATCCTAATAATGTTTTTAAAACAAAGTATTACAAAGCTGATGTTAGCTGCTGTTGCAGCAAGCGTGTCATGCAAGCGAGCATGCAGCAGGCATGGTTCTGTAACGTTTTTTTTTTTTTTAATCATTCACATTATATAATACAATACTTAGGACATATGACTTTATTTCATGCAAAATTAGGAGATTTAATTATAATAGTACTCGATATTATGACAGAATAGTTTTAGAAGTAAAGATAATTATAATTATTTAGAAAAAAAACCGAATTTTTGAACATTATGGTTTACTGAAGTTTATAGCAAACGTGTTAGGTATGGATAATGATTTTCGGACAAACAATTTTAGGAGAAGAAAGGGAGTACCCCTATTTCCACCGACCATCTTTACTTAAGTATAAATTAAGTTGATTTCAGAATTACTATTACTATGCTATCGTGAAACAAAGCTATCCTTAAGAGTAAACTAGTCGCGAGCTCGAACTCACTGGTGGTCATGGCCAAAATCACGCTGTCTAACTTGGCTTCGTGTCTGACGGAGCTAGTATCAGTGATGAGCAGTTAGACGCTAGGTAATCTACACGCACAACATCTAGTTCTCACGCACAGAAACACCGTTCCGAACTGATAGGCGCATAAAAATATTTGAAAAGTGCTTTGGAAAATCGAGTTCTATGAAATCCACTACATAAATCAATCACAAATAAAGTTTTTTTGAACTCTTCGATAACTGAGCTTTGTCGGTACGGATTTAATTTTTAATATTTGTCAGTTCTTTTATTACTTATTTACACCCAAAGTTACGTTAAAAATAGCAAGAAAAACGAATCTTTGTTGGCTAATAACTTTTTAATGGCTTGTTATTTTACAATTCTGTTTCCGTACAGACACAATTAATAATTAGACAAAACGATACAATGTTTAACTTTGGATGTACAATGTCAAACAGTGGAGTAATACTCTCCCGAAATTTGTATGGAAAAAATATCGAATAGTGGCACCTTAAGCCTAGTAATTTTTCTTTACATCATGGGACTTAAATATAACGGGGGAATTGTGACGAAGTAACTGTTCGTGGAATATGGCAAGATGTCATGTTGATGTGCACTCGCGACCATAAATACCTTACACTTGTGCAAAATTCAAAAGCTATTGAAACAACCATTACAACTTTGAGAAAATACCTTTTTCATAATAGTCTGGTTTTACACCCCACGTAACATCATTTTTTTTTTTTTATTAACGTACGTTTGTGTGTGAACGTTCGCGTGGCGTGCAGGTGGACAGCGTGGGGCGCGAGCTGGAGCTGTCCCGCAGCAGCAAGGAGCCGTCCTCGCTGCCGCCCTCGCCCAACACGCGCTCCTCGCCGCTGCAGCACGACCACACCAGGACCTTGCCGGCAGGTACGACCGCCTGCACTATTGTCCCGCTGCAGCAATACCACACCAGTGGGGAACCGACCTAAACACTAATATTTAACATAATTAGGAAAAACGAAAATTTTATCAGCCTAGGGTAATTTAGGAACAGTCACCTGTGGACCTTGCCGGCAGGTACGACTGACCGCCTGCACTATTGTCTCTCCTTCTCCATTCTAAGGTTGTCTTTAAAAGTCGTCTTTGCTTTTAGCGATAAGACCCCCCACTGTGTCACCCTATGTAAAAATTTCTACATTTATATTTACGTATGGTGGAAATAATTAAGAATATTCTATTTATGTACATATCTGTATACTAGATTCGTTTTCTTCTCTACCGATCGTTATTTCTCCTGACAGTTCATTTTGTTATGTGTATCTACTAACTTCTGCCCGCGACTTCGTCCGCGTAAAATTCGTACTTTCCTCTAAAAATTTCGAAAATGTATGTATGATTTTTTTAATTTATTTAGATACCTAAATAAGTGTTCGGGCCAATTTTTAAGTTTATAGATCAAAGGAATCAGATTTTTTAAATAAACTGTATCCCCGCTTTTCACCCCCACATGGTTGGAATTTCGTAAAATCGTTTGGGAAGTGTTCATTACTTGACTCAAAGATTATTTATACCAATTTTCGAGCTAATCAAGCCACGCAGTAAAATCTTCCCCTGTAAAATTAAGTACCCCTTTTCACACAGTTAGGGGTAGATTTTCGAAAAACCCTAATACACGTTAATCTTTATTTTTAGTCCTTAATATAAATAGTGAGTTTCGAGTTGATCTGACAGCGCGTTAAAATTCTTCCACACAAATTTTGACACCCCCCAATACCTCTTTAGGGGGTAGTTTAGAAAAACAAAAAATGCCAAAGTTCATAATTTACTTACATAAGTATTCGTGCCAAGTTTCAAGGTTATTAACTCAAGGATTAAGATTTTTCATACAAACAAAATCCCCCCTTTTCACCCCCTTAAAGGTTGAATTTCCAAAAAATCCTTATTGGATACCTACTCTTCACAAAGAACACACCCTTCAAAATTCATGTCCCTAGGACCAACGGTTTAGGCTGTGCGTTGATATCTCTGTCAGGTCGTTCAACCCCTTTTGGGGGTGAAATTATCAAAAACGCTGAGACATGTATAAATTAATTTTCAATCGTCAGCCTAAACACAAAATTTGAAGATCCTAACTTTTAAACTGACGGACTTTCATACACAACTTCATCCTCCTTTTTAACCCTTTGGGGGTGAAATTATCAAAAACACTGACACACGTATAAATTAATTTTCCAATCATCAGCCTAAACACAAAATTTGAAGGTCCTAACTTTAAAACTGACGGGGACTTTCATACAAACTTTCATCCCCTAGGGGTTGGATTCCGAAAAATCCTTCCTTATTCCTTGTCTACGTATAAAGGGAACCTTTGTGTAAAATTTCAGTTTCATAGGTCCAAAGGTTTGGGCTGGGCGTTGATGAGTCAGTCAGTCAGTCAGGCCTTTTGTTTTTATTTATATAGATAGTAATTTACCTTTTACATACATACCGGTCAAAATCATAACCCTCCTTTTTGATTCGCCGTAGTCGGGTAAATAATGATAAAAATGTGATGCCTTAAGCCGGAACTGATTTTGATAATTTAGTTTGAAGTTAATGTTATTTATACAATTATATGTATTATTTGTGTCTGCGTACTTTTTTTTCGACATGTAAACGCACTCTTTCCCTTTTTAGGTATTCGATTGTGTGGCTGTCCCTATATTTATTGAGCTGAATTTCTTCATTATTTGAGTAGATTTCACATTTAATGACCTTTAAATTAGTCTCTCAAATGGATAAGTATTCTTTAGTACAATATGTGTTGCCTTTTCTCTAAAAAAGGATTCAAAAATTTTAAAGTAAAGATAATAATGACAGTTGAATTACCAGAAGTCACAATACTGTATATACTATTGTATTTTTAATAAGCTTAGATGAAGAAATTGGGAATGGTGAGTGTTTGAAAACATTAAATAAGCATTTAAAAGTCATTAAATGAACAATATCTAAAAATTCTTTTAATTTACACTGTTTTTTCAGCTACTGAATATAGTCACACAACTGATATTTGTGTTCTAATATTTTTTACAGTATTCCCGTTCTAAACCCTTAATATTATATTTTTTCTTGTAGTATATTGAATTTCCGTTTTATAGAGACCAAAGACAGTTTAAAATATAATACTATCAAAAAAGCATTATTGTTCAACATTTTTGTGAAAATGCCCATATTGAAGAATAATGTTCATAGCTCATGATACAAACGTGTGTGCGCAGGTAACCGGCGCGGCAAGGCGGGCCTGCCGCACACCATCTCCGAGGACTCGGTGGCCATCCGCGACAGGGACCTGCGCGACAGAGACAGCACCTCTTCTAATTCTAGTGAGTCCTGTTTTATAATATTAATAATATATCCTTTATTTCGGACCGCACATATAATATACAAAATCCATAAAATATTAGTTACGACTTGAAAAGTGTGTGTATTTTATGTACAGTCAAGAGCATCAATATATTACTACGGACAGCTTGGGAATAATTTATTTATTTATAGGAGAACCAACAGCTATAACAAAAGCTATAAAAAAGATATATAAAAAAGATACCTATAAAAAAGATATAAAGACAATTACAGGTTCTCACGAGTAAAAACAGAAAATGTATTAGAAATCTTAGGATCACTAACAAGCACGATAGAAAAGAATACATTTTATAAGGTATATAAGCACTATGCACTTCTAAAAAAGTCAGCATTCAGCCGAGTGCGCGCAGAATAGCTCAAGTCGCTAGGGTGAGCCAGAAGGTTACTGGAACGCTGCGGGCTCTGTACCGTTTGAAAAATTTATTACCGTCAAGTACGAAGACAGTGCTTGTGCAGTCCCTATCATCGATTATGGTGATGTGTGCTACTATGACCTGAATGCAGATCTCAACAAACTTGACCGTCTTCTCAATAACTGCATTCGATTCGTTTTCAATCTGCGTAAATATGATCACGTCTCTGCGCATCGGTCGCTTCTAAAGTGGTTGCCCATACGCCAACGTAGAGAACTAAGGGCGCTAACCACCTTGTTCTCATTTCTTGATTCTCCGTCTTCTCCTGGTTATCTAGCCCCCCACTTTCAGTACATTTGCGCCAGCCACAATAGAAATCTACGATCATCACACAGTCGTCTTCTCCAATGTCCCACTCACCGCACAGACTTCATTCACTCTTCCTTCTTCGTTCAGTCTATCTCTCTGTGGAATGCGCTCCCCCAGGAAATCAGGATGGCAACCAACCGATTATCCTTTAAAGTTAAGATTCGCGAGCACATTCGCAAGAAGCTGGCAGTATCATCACAACGGTAATATTTTCTCATTGTTTGTCTTATTTCTTTTTAGTTAGTAAGTATATTCAAGTATTTATATTTGTGCTTATATTTATATGTAATTAGTTATATATTATATTCATAGTTTTAATAGGTTTATGCGTATCTTTATATTTAAAATATTTATTCCTCAATTTTCATGATTGTATCTACCACTATTTGTCTCTGCATCACCCAAAGGTTGACTAGTGTAAATTGCCTATGGCATTAAGTCCGTCTCTGTACATTTATGTGCTTGAAGTATTAAATAAATAAATAGGTTTTGGTGGTAAATGGGTCAAATGAGAGCTCTTTGCAAAGAATATTAAAGTCCTCACTCTGATTTAATATCTGATTTCATGATTCATCCATTTGCATTGACACATATTTTTGAAGTCGATGCAGCATCCTATATTTTGGCGTCGCATCTCACCAGATAGTTTTGGTGTTCCTTCGATGTCACATATTTGTGCTGCCACTTGTGTATTCATACACGAAATATTTTAGGAGATACACCTACAGGTGGTAAAGAAGCCATAGAAATAAAAAAAATATTTTTTATGTATTATGAGACCGATTGGTAATTAACTAATTATATAATCATTATGTATAACTATTGATCTTTAATTTGTTTTTGTTTATAGAACTTTTTATAAGTACTAACTGAAAAAAAAAAAACAAATATTAAAAGACTGATTTCCAAAATGTATTTTTTTATTACAAAATAAAATTCGTCGCGCTAAATAACGAATAATTCACATAAAGCATTTAGTATACTATTATAGATGGAATCGCTAAGCTACATGCTGTACTGTTACATCCCTAATAGTCGCAGTCTCATCTCGGCAACAAACAAATGTCAAAATCTTTTAAAAATTTAGGGAAATTAGAGGTATTTTTGACAGATTGAGACTGAGATCAGACTGTGAACGCTAACTCTTAAAATTACGAGAATTGCCCCTCTGATCGAGAATAGTGCTGTTCTTCTTAGCGTCTCGACGTATCCGATTCCGTAGTCCATTTAGATAAATGGACTCAGCCCAGAATCCGGCTACGTGTTTGGCGCTATCACCAGAGGTCCCATCAGTTCCTTTAACGTGCGGCTGTAAGGATACGCACGGCATGATATTAAGTGTCCCATCATTTGTGTTGACCTTATTGTAACTTGATTAAATTTTTTATCTCCTAATGCTTGTTTTTGAGAAAATCTCTGGTAAATGCCTTGTGATGATTACTATAGTGGGAAGTAGATGATAAATGTCATGATTTGTGTTTATTCGAAATTTACAGACAAAAACAAAAAAAAACACATTATTACAACACATTATTTACCTATCAACACACCCCGGACACTCCATACAACGCTCGCAAAATAATTACCTACTACTACTACATTAAAAAATGACGTTTGTATACGTATGAATGTGTGCGTGAGGTACTTGTGTTTGCGAGCGCTCTTTGTTAAAGAACTGCGACGGTAACCTCGAAGTGCGGGGTGAGGTGCGGTAACTGATGTTAGTGCGGGGAAGAGAGTGACCTTTCTGTACGTAGTACTTTAAGTATTCTGTGCTATCAATATAGTTTTGGAATCCCTATTCTTTTTGTCGGTTATTTTACTGAATTGGTATTTTGGCGTGGGGAGTACGCCGATGCGTTTATGCGCAAGCGTTCAAAAGGTTAATAGAACTCAATCAGCATACGAAAAGAACGTCAATGGTCTAGTTTAGATCGTGCGTGCCGGCCCACGAGACTACAAATGGGCTCGCGTGACGTTCACACATACTTGACGCGTTCGAGCGTTTGTGGAGGAAGTTATTGTGACAAATGAGGTTATGTTCTTCTGAGACTACTTTAGATAAAAGTCTTTTATTTTTTTATTGTGCAGGTCAACCAGTGAAGAAGCCAATAGTGACAACGCAGTTCGTGGAGTGGGCGTCGTCGGCGTTCGCGCGGCCCGAGGGCGGCGACAGCTGGCGCTCGGACTGCGAGAGCCGGCCGCACCACGAGCGCGTGTGGCGGTACGCGCGCAACCGCAGCCTCAGGAAGGAGGCCGCCGGTGAGACACATACATCTAAGTGTTCAGTTCGCGCGGCCCGAGGGCGGCGACAGCTGGCGCTCGGACTGCGAGAGCCGGCCGCACCACGAGCGCGTGTGGCGGTACGCGCGCAACCGCAGCCTCAGGAAGGAGGCCGCCGGTGAGACACATACATCTAAGTGTTCAGTTCGCGCGGCCCGAGGGCGGCGACAGCTGGCGCTCGGACTGCGAGAGCCGGCCGCACCACGAGCGCGTGTGGCGGTACGCGCGCAACCGCAGCCTCAGGAAGGAGGCCGCCGGTGAGACACATACATCTAAGTGTTCAGTTCGCGCGGCCCGAGGGCGGCGACAGCTGGCGCTCGGACTGCGAGAGCCGGCCGCACCACGAGCGCGTGTGGCGGTACGCGCGCAACCGCAGCCTCAGGAAGGAGGCCGCCGGTGAGACACATACATCTAAGTGTTCAGTTCGCGCGGCCCGAGGGCGGCGACAGCTGGCGCTCGGACTGCGAGAGCCGGCCGCACCACGAGCGCGTGTGGCGGTACGCGCGCAACCGCAGCCTCAGGAAGGAGGCCGCCGGTGAGACACATACATCTAAGTGTTCAGTTCGCGCGGCCCGAGGGCGGCGACAGCTGGCGCTCGGACTGCGAGAGCCGGCCGCACCACGAGCGCGTGTGGCGGTACGCGCGCAACCGCAGCCTCAGGAAGGAGGCCGCCGGTGAGACACATACATCTAAGTGTTCAGTTCGCGCGGCCCGAGGGCGGCGACAGCTGGCGCTCGGACTGCGAGAGCCGGCCGCACCACGAGCGCGTGTGGCGGTACGCGCGCAACCGCAGCCTCAGGAAGGAGGCCGCCGGTGAGACACATACATCTAAGTGTTCAGTTCGCGCGGCCCGAGGGCCTATACTTTTGAAAGCGATATGTTACGTTGTCTGCGCCGGACCGCGCCCTTTCTTTGTGATTCCTATACATCCGAACCTCTCCAAAATTTTGGCCAAGTTGCCTTCCTTTTGTTTGTTGGAATTCCCCTCTGACCGGTGCTTGTGTCGGTGCTGCAGGCCTGCTGCACGCGCGCGTGACCCGCCTGGAGACGCAGGCCTTCCACTCGCGCTGCCCACTGCCGCCCGCCGTGGTGCTGTTCCATCCCTACGAGCAGCACGCCGCCGTCGCCTCCAAGGACAACTTCGGGTTAGTATCACACGCGCTATACTGTACAGTACCACACATACTGCGTGCAGTACACACAACAGTACTGCATCTACCAGTAACAAAAACTTCATACAAACAATCAAAGTCATTAAAAGTTACGAAACAAGCTGTTTACCACTTGAAGAAACAGCCATTAGTTTAATAGCGGTCCATAGAAATATTTTGTGTACCAGGCGTGTATAAGTGGCGAGGCGCCCCGTGGCGCGCTGACAAAAAATGTTCTGGGATATTCTAGACGAAGTCAAGCGAAGAGCGGGACACGTCAGCGGTTAAACAACAAAACATCTATTCTTTGAATTTCAACAATAAAACAAATTGTTCTTGTCAGCTGATTGTTGGTTGTCTACCTACCTACAGCCGAATTCTGGGCCGAGTCCATTTAGATTGCTATCGACACTAAGAAGAAGACTTACCTACACGTACAGATGTGAACTGTAAGAAGACAAAAGTGCATAGCGCGGATTTATTTGATCAAAAATCTTACCAAGGATAGGCAGTCGTGGACATACCTACTGCTGCTGTTACCCCGTACACGCTGTTTTTGAGAATGTCTTTACCTACAGAATACCCAATGTCTTTGCCCAACCGAACCGCACCGAACGCGCGCGCGGCTTGCTTAGCGTTCGACTCTTTTGATCATTTATAAAAACAAGAAAGAGCCAGTATTTATTATTTGCGTAAAATAATTTTAAGATATTTAATTTTTAAAATAAAATAATGAATTTTTTTTTGTCTCTATGCCTTCTTTACCACCTGGTGCATCTCGTAAATAAAATATTTCGTGTATGAATAGATATAACAATAACAAGTCAATAGTAATTTCGATATTTGTTTTGTTTTGCACAAAAATAGTGTCGAAATTTGTTTTTCCTTATTTTTTAATCCATTCTAACGTTCAAATTATGGATACTGCACCTGAAGTAACCGCGTAAGATGTGGCACTTCTTCAGTCTGGGCTTAGTCAGCGAAACATAAGTGCAGAACTTCATGCAAGTCGTTCTGCCGTTCAGAGAATTAACCATCGGTGCCTGGTGACTGGCAGCCTCGTGCGTCGTCCAGGCGGACCACGAAACTGGGTCATTACAGCACATGATCTGTTTATCTTCACCACCGGTCACCAGTTGTGTCTATTGTCATTTGTGATGTTTAAAAAATGGTGATTCTCAAGAAATGAGAGTAAACGTTGTTTATACATTGACAGGATCTGGGACTGGGGCACGGCGGCCAAGCTGTGCGTGGGGTCGTGGCGACGCGCGTGGGGCCGCATCACGGCCCTGGCCTACCTCAACGCACACCAGCACGCGCTGCTGGCCGTGGCCTCGCACACCGGCAACCTCGCCATCTACAGGTACACTACACTCCATCCGGGACTGGGGCACGGTACAAGCTGTGCGTGGGCCGCATCACGGCCCTGGCCTACCTCAACGCACACCAGCACGCGCTGCTGGCCGTGGCCTCGCACACCGGCAACCTCGCCATCTACAGGTACACTACACTCCATCCGGGACTGGGGCACGGTACAAGCTGTGCGTGGGCCGCATCACGGCCCTGGCCTACCTCAACGCACACCAGCACGCGCTGCTGGCCGTGGCCTCGCACACCGGCAACCTCGCCATCTACAGGTACACTACACTCCATCCGGGACTGGGGCACGGTACAAGCTGTGCGTGGGCCGCATCACGGCCCTGGCCTACCTCAACGCACACCAGCACGCGCTGCTGGCCGTGGCCTCGCACACCGGCAACCTCGCCATCTACAGGTACACTACACTCCATCCGGGACTGGGGCACGGTACAAGCTGTGCGTGGGCCGCATCACGGCCCTGGCCTACCTCAACGCACACCAGCACGCGCTGCTGGCCGTGGCCTCGCACACCGGCAACCTCGCCATCTACAGGTACACTACACTCCATCCGGGACTGGGGCACGGTACAAGCTGTGCGTGGGCCGCATCACGGCCCTGGCCTACCTCAACGCACACCAGCACGCGCTGCTGGCCGTGGCCTCGCACACCGGCAACCTCGCCATCTACAGGTACACTACACTCCATCCGGGACTGGGGCACGGTACAAGCTGTGCGTGGGCCGCATCACGGCCCTGGCCTACCTCAACGCACACCAGCACGCGCTGCTGGCCGTGGCCTCGCACACCGGCAACCTCGCCATCTACAGGTACACTACACTCCATCCGGGACTGGGGCACGGTACAAGCTGTGCGTGGGCCGCATCACGGCCCTGGCCTACCTCAACGCACACCAGCACGCGCTGCTGGCCGTGGCCTCGCACACCGGCAACCTCGCCATCTACAGGTACACTACACTCCATCCGGGACTGGGGCACGGTACAAGCTGTGCGTGGGCCGCATCACGGCCCTGGCCTACCTCAACGCACACCAGCACGCGCTGCTGGCCGTGGCCTCGCACACCGGCAACCTCGCCATCTACAGGTACACTACACTCCATCCGGGACTGGGGCACGGTACAAGCTGTGCGTGGGCCGCATCACGGCCCTGGCCTACCTCAACGCACACCAGCACGCGCTGCTGGCCGTGGCCTCGCACACCGGCAACCTCGCCATCTACAGGTACACTACACTCCATCCGGGACTGGGGCACGGTACAAGCTGTGCGTGGGCCGCATCACGGCCCTGGCCTACCTCAACGCACACCAGCACGCGCTGCTGGCCGTGGCCTCGCACACCGGCAACCTCGCCATCTACAGGTACACTACACTCCATCCGGGACTGGGGCACGGTACAAGCTGTGCGTGGGCCGCATCACGGCCCTGGCCTACCTCAACGCACACCAGCACGCGCTGCTGGCCGTGGCCTCGCACACCGGCAACCTCGCCATCTACAGGTACACTACACTCCATCCGGGACTGGGGCACGGTACAAGCTGTGCGTGGGCCGCATCACGGCCCTGGCCTACCTCAACGCACACCAGCACGCGCTGCTGGCCGTGGCCTCGCACACCGGCAACCTCGCCATCTACAGGTACACTACACTCCATCCGGGACTGGGGCACGGTACAAGCTGTGCGTGGGCCGCATCACGGCCCTGGCCTACCTCAACGCACACCAGCACGCGCTGCTGGCCGTGGCCTCGCACACCGGCAACCTCGCCATCTACAGGTACACTACACTCCATCCGGGACTGGGGCACGGTACAAGCTGTGCGTGGGCCGCATCACGGCCCTGGCCTACCTCAACGCACACCAGCACGCGCTGCTGGCCGTGGCCTCGCACACCGGCAACCTCGCCATCTACAGGTACACTACACTCCATCCGGGACTGGGGCACGGTACAAGCTGTGCGTGGGCCGCATCACGGCCCTGGCCTACCTCAACGCACACCAGCACGCGCTGCTGGCCGTGGCCTCGCACACCGGCAACCTCGCCATCTACAGGTACACTACACTCCATCCGGGACTGGGGCACGGTACAAGCTGTGCGTGGGCCGCATCACGGCCCTGGCCTACCTCAACGCACACCAGCACGCGCTGCTGGCCGTGGCCTCGCACACCGGCAACCTCGCCATCTACAGGTACACTACACTCCATCCGGGACTGGGGCACGGTACAAGCTGTGCGTGGGCCGCATCACGGCCCTGGCCTACCTCAACGCACACCAGCACGCGCTGCTGGCCGTGGCCTCGCACACCGGCAACCTCGCCATCTACAGGTACACTACACTCCATCCGGGACTGGGGCACGGTACAAGCTGTGCGTGGGCCGCATCACGGCCCTGGCCTACCTCAACGCGCACCAGCACGCGCCTTTATATATTATTATAATAAATTAATACAAAATATTCTTAAACGTTTTGAACGAGTATCTATTGTATGTCTCGCCTATTCCTCACCTTTTGGTAGGGGCAACTAGAATTATATATTTTTTTGGAAAGTGGTTTGTCATGAGCTATTTGACATAATTGTGTTCCCGCAGACCGTCGGGCAGCAGCATGGAGCCGGCGCTGGTGTCGGCGTGGCGCGCGCTGGACGTGCGGCCCGCCGCCGACTACCGGCCGCCGCCCGGCCAGGCCGTCTACAGTACGTACACACACACACACACACACACACACACACGCAGTCGCACACTGTATACACTGGGTTACGGATATCACGCGAAAACTGTTTCCATCAATTTAGCACAAGATTCCAGCGCCCTATCATCGGTTATTTTAAAAAACGTGTTCAGTTGAGAAACCCCCGTCAGGAACGACGTTCCGTACGCGATACTCGCACGCACACACACTCGTATAGAATAGAAAGAGACTGATGAGAGAAAGTCGCATGGAGGTGGCATAAAGGTTTTTTCATTTCTCATACTCGGAACATAGTGTTTGTTTGATCCAAATAGTGGGTGGAAGACGCTGCTTCCCACCACAGGGCGGGAAAGACTCATAGTAATTACTTCCCTCTTTAGGGTGGGAATGAATTTTAAAAATAGAACTGTAGTCAGCTACGAAATTTTTTACATAAATTAAGAAAAATGCTGCAGTCTTGTGAGTGTATAAACAGCCAGTGAGAATTTAAAAAAAAAAACCTAAGCGGGACAGCCCGCGGCGATGACGCGGTGTGTTCCATATTTAAAATAAAAAAGACAATAGTATTATTTGGCGGGATACTAACCCTGTAAGCTGTAACGAAATTCAAAAACTGCATGTTATTGTTGTCAATAAATATTTTAGAAAAACTACTACTTTTTACTTTCCTTATATTCGAAATGAAAAGTAGAGTGTTTAACACGGGTGAAAGTCATCAATTCCTACTCGGGCTATAGCCGCCCTCGCTGCGCTCGGGCGTCTAAATGCCTCGTATAGGAATTGATTCCTTTCGACCCTTGCATAACAATCTACTATTCCTTATGTGACGATTTCTACCAGTCGATTCCCACCGCAAGCCGCGTTAAGAAACGTTCTAAAAACATACTGTTTCACACTTAAGTACAATTCCTACACGATCGAAATGTATGAATACACTGATAGTTTTTGGAATAACCGACAAAAATTTTCAACGCTGGGTTTAGAATCACGTACTGATTTCAACAGTTTGCGCGTCGATGTTTCTTACACCCTGTAGAAATGACACTACACTCTGTCCACTAGGTTATTCGTGTTTTGACAGCTGCCTTAGAACGTAACTATTCCAGATTACGTAAAAGTTAACCTTATCACAAACAATACCTAGGCAATGTATAGAATACCTGAGGCGTCCAGGCAATGTATGAAATATTAATACTCAATTCTTTCAATACTCAATTATGAATATTATTGTCCGTTACATACTTTGCCTAGGTAATGTATACATTTCCCAGGGATTGTATAGAATAACTGCTGGTTCACCGGCAATGTGTAAAGAAAAAAAATAGATTTGGTCTATACAGGGTGTCAATACAAACGGGTTGAAGAGTGTATCTAGTCTAGAATCTCTGTACAAAATTTCAGCTCAAAAGCAGTAACTTTGAAAATGCTTAATATTTTTTTATTTCGATAGTTCATTAAATTAAAATCATAACAAACGTGTCACCGCACTACGAGTGTCATTATCCATTATCTGTAGTGTGTCTTTGCGCCTAGTACACGCACATTACGCCGCCGCGCGCCAGTGCAATGCCGTGATGTTGAAATAAAAAAATATTAAGCATTTTCATAGTTAATGCTTTTGAGCTGAAATTTTGTACAGAGATTCTAGACCAGATACACTCTTTAACCCGTTTGTATTGATATACCCTTTCTGTAACACCCTGTATTTATCAATGTTATGTAAGTACCATGGGAGAAACGAACATCTGCTCGCTCGTCTTCCCTTTCCCCGCTTTCGTCTTTTTCACACATTGCCGGCTGCGCATTCAGTACTGTATAGGATGCCTAGGCAAAGTATAAAATAAGTAATATTTCATACATTACCTAAACGTTTCAGGTACTTATTCTATACATTGCCTAGGTATTGTATAGAATACCGGATTATACAGATTGCCGGTAACATATACACTACAACACAATTGATACGGCAAACCTGTGCATAATTTATTTTTACGCAGATTTCCGCTGTAAAAGCTGTAAAAAATTACTTTTTTTTGTATTTAACAATAACACTAGTTTACATGACTTTTGTTTATGAAATGGAATTATGTACGGTTACGTTACTTTGGGTGTGTACATCTCGGAAAAATATTTAAAAAAATCCAGCACGTCACTTTTTTTTTACATTTATAAAGAAGATTTTTACAAAAAAGTACATCTTAAACAATAGACAGTTAAAAAAATTGGTAATTTTTGCTCTTTTTTTGTAAATATTTTCATCTGTATCTCTCACAACAGACCAACAATAGTCACCTAGCATATTTTGATCCTAAAAACCTTTATAACTTTGCTCAAATGATTTTAAATCTTGGTGAAATCGCTCACCGTTTTCATCACTCACACTACCAAGATTTTCTGGAAAAACATCTAAATGGGAGTGCAGAAAATAAAATTTTAGTGACATATTTACACCCATACTCTCATAATTTTGCAATAGATCTTCAACAATATCTTTGTAATTAAATTATCACTTTTTTTATTGCCTAAAAAAATGTTAACGACACTTTTGAAACAGTTCCAGGCTGCTTTTTCTACCTCGGTTAAAAGGCTCTCGAATTTTGTATCGTCCAATATTCTCCCGATTTGAGGACCCACAAATATTCCTTCCTTTAATTTTGCCGAAGAAAGATTCGTAAATACAGAGAAGAGGTATTGATATGCAGGCTTGGACTTATCCAAAGCTTTGATAAAATCTGCAATTAGTGCAAATCACTTGAACCATTGATATATTAAAAAAATAATATATCAATGTGAGGCACCCAATTTTTATCTTGATTTGAAACCGGAAATCCAAAATAATGTAAATAGGCTTCTTGCAGTGGTTTTGTTATAGGGAAACCACGATTTAACTGAACAATTTTTCCACAAATATAACAAAATCGATTTGGATGTAGTTTACACACTCTTGATGACATTTTTATATTTATATAATTATAAGACTTTTGAATCACACAGCACACAGTTGTTTACAAAATAGAACAATAAACGTATTTAAACAATTGCGGGTAGATAAAAAACAAAGACCTCTATATCTCAGAATTGTGACGCGTTACGAAAAATATATTTTTTTTAATTACCGCCCATAGCCTACATCCATACTAATATTATAAATTCGAAAGTAACTCTGTCTGTTACCTTTTCACGCCTAAACCGCTGAACCGATTTAGATGAAATTTGGTATAGAGATAGTTTGAGTCCCGGGAAAGGACATAGCATACTTTTATCCCGATATTCCCATGGGATCGAGACTTATGCGGGTGAAACCGCGGGGCGCAGCTAGTAAATAAGTATGTTTCATTTCATGAACAAAAAAATTTTTTTTTTGTAAACTAGTGTAATAAACACAGGCATAGAAACCGCACCATTATTTATTCGACAGCAAAAAATCTATATTGATACTACATACAAATTAAAGTGTAAATTATCGAAATCTGTGCGAAACGTTGCTGCAATCACTAGTTCCGTCTGTCAAAAAAGGTTCACCTAGTGGACAGTGTAGCCGTATGGTACGTCCCACGCTGTAGCCGAGGACAAGAGTTTCTTAAGAAAGCGGTGCCGTCACATAACGCATATTGCGGCCGCTATACAGAGGGCAACACTTTCTTAAACAACCCTAGCCCAATAACTATGACTGTTGTGGTACAGTAAACGTGTCACAACAGAGAGCACGGTGGAGGTCTTGTGACTTGTCGGCGTTTTACATAACTTGCTCAACGTTATTGTTAATTGGTTCATACAACACTACAGTTCAGCTTGTTACGAACGTAACTAACAAGTTCATGCCATTCGTGTGACTAAATCAAAACTCGACTCCATTCATAACTGCATGTCCACAAAATTCAAACCATCATTTAACAAATATTGGCAATTGTTATTGGACAAACAGTCTTTTGGTTGTAGTTTCTTGTTTAGATGATTTCAAAGTGCTAGCTTTCACACAGTAGAACAGTGTTGGCGCTGATTCTGTGGCGTACGGCGTACCGAGTGATCTACTACCAGTTACGACTATCTTGTACCGACAGCCTGCGACAACTGTCTAACTAGTTTATATTTTGTAAGTCTATTATCATGCGGCACTCGTTTTGTCTATCTGCGAAATAAAGCCCGAAAAAAGTATCGAACGTAAGTAACCGATTGATTCTGTAGGCTGTAGCTTGTCAGTATCATTACCTACCTACAGAAACAAACTAAGAATAAATAAGTCGCGACGTCCCCGTGAACGAACAGATGTTCCATGAACGTAGGTGGGCTTAGATTTCGACCAAACGAACATAGAACAAGAGCGTCATTCATGTTGAAAGAATGAACGCTCTGTCTCTGTTTATACAAAAATAATTTAATAGAGTGGACATAGAATGTGCAATTGACGTTGACGCGATAGTGCAGCTTGTATCATTCGCTATTTCTACCCGGTTGCAGTAACACTAGGAGAGCCCACAATAATGCCTAATTATCATTGCACTGTTGGGTCTTCTACTCTCGGTGCTACGCCGAGCATAGAAATTCCACTAACGCGCTTTAATTTAAGCATTAATTTAGGTGTCGTCTAGTGTTAGTGAAATCGAGCATTACAGCGACGACTTAGGTCGCGTCCGACAGTTTGCTGCAGGTTTAATTTCACAAAATAATATGACAGTTCTTATCTTTTCCAATAAATATTATTGACCTGCGATTTAAACATAGTAACCAGTTACAGATACTTAGTGCCATCCACGAAGACGCGCCAGACTCTTCCTCCTAATCGCTAGTGGTTATCGCTTGGTAATTCTTCGAGGGTTATTTTTTTCTATACACACTAATTATCCACTAAAAAGTAATCAGTTTGTATCGACAAAACCCAAACACTAGCAGAATGTTGTACACTTGTACTGTAACCGCTTAGGAAGAGGAGTGGGGCGCGCCTTCATGGGTGGCACCATCGGTACCGTCTGTGCGATGCGCACAGAATCAGAGCCACAGTTTGTACAGTAAGTTGAGTGTCGACTGCCATGTGTTGACGTTGGTGTCGTGTTGGGGAGCAGGTCTAGCGCAGCTGGTGTCGGAGCAGTTCGCGTCGGCCGAGGACAAGCAAGCCGCCACCAAGGGCAAGCAGGACGCCAGCCGTGAGTACATGTCGCGGCATCTCACTCACACAACGCTACAAGGCCCTTTTGGTGCGTGTACAAAATGCCATCGTTGTTGCTTGTTCTGTGATTACAATTTCACAAATGTTGACCAACAGCGCCCTGTCAACGTCATTCAGGCGCCACAAGACCTTGTAGCGCTCCACTCACCACTCACATCGGAATAGGTAGTGCAATGTATGGTTCACGTCGTTATAGAACACACCCTTTATATTAGAATGAATGCGCCTGCAGGATTCCGAGATTGATTGTCTCTTGTAATCCCGGAACATGAGTAGTACTTTTACAGCATGCATTAACTATTCCGAGCAGTGCTCATCACATTACGTGCACCTCGCCTTTGTCATCGTATGTCAACATAATATGTATTGCTGTCATTTACTGTTGTTAGTGCAAAGGTTTTACTGTGGACCACATTAGAGACTACATTATTCGTTCGTTAAATTATGATATATTTTTGATAAGAATCAATTAAATTGATTATTATTATAAACTTCATGATCTGCACGTCTACAGTAAATACCCCTTGCTCTAGGGAATACGTGAAATCATTCGAGTTTCGTTTCGTTTTACAAACTTATTTTTCAAATGTTTCGTTTTAATTTTTTTCTTACTTTACTTACGTGCCCAGCGGGCAGCGGGGTAATTGTGTCTAACAGTAGCTATGGCTTTCATTTTGACAGTTCAACAACATTCATTGCGTTATTTACGTTGTTGAGCAGACACATTTTTCGAACATATAAAGCAATGGATTAACAATATCCTTCAAAATGATTCAGATTGAGATCGATAGTTGGTTACGCAATTAGGGTGCTAGTATTAAATGATACACCGAGTTTTAGAAAAAGAGGAAATGTTTAACAAACCGGTGCTATTGTTTAGCGGTTGTTTCCTAGAAATTTAAGAAAAAATGTTTTTGGAAACTACATTTGTCTATAATTATTTTTCATGAGTTTCTTGACAGACACGGGCGCATTTTCGACGCGATGTTTATTTCTTGCGCACTGTTTGGGGAACGGAACCAGCAAAGTTATTCACAACCATTCGATACGCTTCCGTGCCAAATGGAACAATCAATGTTATCGAAGAAGTCTTCTAAACTCTAAAACACAAATCCGAAACCCGAAAATATTGTCAGTTTAAACCAAGTAGACGTCCGCTATTTTTCCGACAGCTATTTGCTGTCTGGGGCAAGGCAAATCAGGTAACCGAAAATGTGTCTTTTTTGACACGGAAGCCTGCCCAATGGTTGGAATAGCTATGCTGTTCGGGGCTAGCTTGGGTCTGACGGTGTGTCGTGTTGCAGTGGGCCACGCCGCGGCCGGGGCGGCGCCCTACGCGCCCACGCCGCCGCCCACGCTCCTGCGCTGGTGTGCGGCGCGACGCACCCTCGCGCTGGCGGGACGCGCCGCGCGTGTGCGGCTGTGGGACGCCAGCACGGAGCTGCTGCTCACCGACATCGACACCGGTATGTACGCTCACGCCGCGCGTGTGCGGCTGTGGGACGCCAGCACGGAGCTGCTGCTCACCGACATCGACACCGGTATGTACGCTCACGCCGCGCGTGTGCGGCTGTGGGACGCCAGCACGGAGCTGCTGCTCACCGACATCGACACCGGTATGTACGCTCACGCCGCGCGTGTGCGGCTGTGGGACGCCAGCACGGAGCTGCTGCTCACCGACATCGACACCGGTATGTACGCTCACGCCGCGCGTGTGCGGCTGTGGGACGCCAGCACGGAGCTGCTGCTCACCGACATCGACACCGGTATGTACGCTCACGCCGCGCGTGTGCGGCTGTGGGACGCCAGCACGGAGCTGCTGCTCACCGACATCGACACCGGTATGTACGCTCACGCCGCGCGTGTGCGGCTGTGGGACGCCAGCACGGAGCTGCTGCTCACCGACATCGACACCGGTATGTACGCTCACGCCGCGCGTGTGCGGCTGTGGGACGCCAGCACGGAGCTGCTGCTCACCGACATCGACACCGGTATGTACGCTCACGCCGCGCGTGTGCGGCTGTGGGACGCCAGCACGGAGCTGCTGCTCACCGACATCGACACCGGTATGTACGCTCACGCCGCGCGTGTGCGGCTGTGGGACGCCAGCACGGAGCTGCTGCTCACCGACATCGACACCGGTATGTACGCTCACGCCGCGCGTGTGCGGCTGTGGGACGCCAGCACGGAGCTGCTGCTCACCGACATCGACACCGGTATGTACGCTCACGCCGCGCGTGTGCGGCTGTGGGACGCCAGCACGGAGCTGCTGCTCACCGACATCGACACCGGTATGTACGCTCACGCCGCGCGTGTGCGGCTGTGGGACGCCAGCACGGAGCTGCTGCTCACCGACATCGACACCGGTATGTACGCTCACGCCGCGCGTGTGCGGCTGTGGGACGCCAGCACGGAGCTGCTGCTCACCGACATCGACACCGGTATGTACGCTCACGCCGCGCGTGTGCGGCTGTGGGACGCCAGCACGGAGCTGCTGCTCACCGACATCGACACCGGTATGTACGCTCACGCCGCGCGTGTGCGGCTGTGGGACGCCAGCACGGAGCTGCTGCTCACCGACATCGACACCGGTATGTACGCTCACGCCGCGCGTGTGCGGCTGTGGGACGCCAGCACGGAGCTGCTGCTCACCGACATCGACACCGGTATGTACGCTCACGCCGCGCGTGTGCGGCTGTGGGACGCCAGCACGGAGCTGCTGCTCACCGACATCGACACCGGTATGTACGCTCACGCCGCGCGTGTGCGGCTGTGGGACGCCAGCACGGAGCTGCTGCTCACCGACATCGACACCGGTATGTACGCTCACGCCGCGCGTGTGCGGCTGTGGGACGCCAGCACGGAGCTGCTGCTCACCGACATCGACACCGGTATGTACGCTCACGCCGCGCGTGTGCGGCTGTGGGACGCCAGCACGGAGCTGCTGCTCACCGACATCGACACCGGTATGTACGCTCACGCCGCGCGTGTGCGGCTGTGGGACGCCAGCACGGAGCTGCTGCTCACCGACATCGACACCGGTATGTACGCTCACGCCGCGCGTGTGCGGCTGTGGGACGCCAGCACGGAGCTGCTGCTCACCGACATCGACACCGGTATGTACGCTCACGCCGCCCACGCTGCTGACTACCATGCTTGCGCGGTCAGGTGAAGACAGGCAGGCGAACACAAACTCACACGCTGCGCGTCTGGCGGGGCATTTATATAATAAGGAGTAAAGGTTTTATGCAAAATGTGTCAAGCAATTTTAAAATTATTATTTTTATTATTTATTTATTTAATCACTTACAACTATTATTACAGAGATTAAATACATAATTACATAAAATCGTGGATAGCCAAATCTGAAACTATGAGGAATAGCGAAAAGTACTCAAAGAAGTCTCAGGCTCGATTTTGATGAAAACTAAAACTGCATCATTGGATTTTTGAAAAATCAACATTTCTAGCCAGGAATCGAACCCGTTGATTTTGAAAAAAAAAACATACTGTACCAGGCCACTCAGAAAGTATTGCGAAAAAAAGTTTTTATGTATGAGAGGCTGGCCAGTTATAATCTATTTTGAAACTATGATTATTTGTAAGTAAAATAAAAATAGGCACGTTCAACAATAAAATGTTTTCATTTAAACTGTTCATAATTATGTTACGGTATAACATACTTATGAACAGTTTATATGAAAACATTTTATTGATGTCGAAGTTTGTATAGTACTATATGATCATTTTAACGCTTACAATATTTTGAAACATTGTCACTGCCAATATATTAATGAACTCGACTGTACCTACACTATAGACTACTTCCAATATTGTGTTTCCTTCTCCCTTTCGATCCTACTAATGGTTATCTTTAAAACATCGCTTCTAGCCAAAAGACTGCCCATTGTGTTACCCCTTGTAAAATGTGTACAGTATATTATGAACGTGGTGTACTTATACAGAATGCGAGGCAGCGGCCACGTCGCTGTGGCGCGGCGCGGACAGCGCGCTGCTGCTGGGCTTCGGCGACGGCAGTGTGCGCGCCTGGGACGAGCGGGACCCGCGCGGCACGCTGTGGCGGCTGCAGCGGCACGTCGCGCCCGTGCTGGCCGCCGCGCAGCGCGCCGACCTGTACACGCTGCTGACGGGCTGGTGAGTGTAGCGTAGCGTAGCGGCGCGCCTGGGACGAGCGGGACCCGCGCGGCACGCTGTGGCGGCTGCAGCGGCACGTCGCGCCCGTGCTGGCCGCCGCGCAGCGCGCCGACCTGTACACGCTGCTGACGGGCTGGTGAGTGTAGCGTAGCGTAGCGGCGCGCCTGGGACGAGCGGGACCCGCGCGGCACGCTGTGGCGGCTGCAGCGGCACGTCGCGCCCGTGCTGGCCGCCGCGCAGCGCGCCGACCTGTACACGCTGCTGACGGGCTGGTGAGTGTAGCGTAGCGTAGCGGCGCGCCTGGGACGAGCGGGACCCGCGCGGCACGCTGTGGCGGCTGCAGCGGCACGTCGCGCCCGTGCTGGCCGCCGCGCAGCGCGCCGACCTGTACACGCTGCTGACGGGCTGGTGAGTGTAGCGTAGCGTAGCGGCGCGCCTGGGACGAGCGGGACCCGCGCGGCACGCTGTGGCGGCTGCAGCGGCACGTCGCGCCCGTGCTGGCCGCCGCGCAGCGCGCCGACCTGTACACGCTGCTGACGGGCTGGTGAGTGTAGCGTAGCGTAGCGGCGCGCCTGGGACGAGCGGGACCCGCGCGGCACGCTGTGGCGGCTGCAGCGGCACGTCGCGCCCGTGCTGGCCGCCGCGCAGCGCGCCGACCTGTACACGCTGCTGACGGGCTGGTGAGTGTAGCGTAGCGTAGCGGCGCGGGGCCGACCGCAGTCTCTTATAGCACTATTGTTTTAATATTGCTTTACGGTGGGAAACAAATGCAGCTGTCCGTCCTGTATAGCTCCGTCTTATTCGTGCACTGAAGTAATTAAATTAAAATTATACTGCTATAAAAATTGGTGGTTCCGTCACAGATCAAACGCATACCTACAAATTCAAAACAGAAATAAAACCCGTGAACATCCTGAATTTATATCTATCGTTGTTATCGAGACTTTTCACAAACAAAAAACGATTCAGTTTCACGTTTAGTATTCTACAAAACCGACATTAACTACTATTGCTACGTTATTTTACAGCAATACATTATTTTACCTCTTGACAGCGAGAACCCACCACCGTATGAAACCATCTTATGAGAACGAAAATAAAGATCACTGTAATGTTGGCAGACTTGTCAGTGGCAACAATCTTATTGTAACGAGTGTGAAGATCACTGGTTTTGATATTGATGCAATGTCAGAGGTAAAATACATGTGGAAACACTGTACACTGTACATGAACAGTTAAGTAATCTTCGTGCTCGTTGCAGCATGAACGGCGAGGTGCACATCTACGACACGCGCAAGATGGCCGTGTTGGAGACCGTGCGAGCGCCCGCACCGCTCGCCGCCATCGACGTGCACCCGCTGTGCAACCTCATCGCCTGGTACGTACTGGTCTACACTCTAGTTTTTATTATTTTATGAGTCTACTAGCTGCGCCCCGCGGTTTTAACCTCGTAAGTTTCGATTCCAAAAAAAATCTGGAGGGGGCCACCCTTAACACCTAGGGGTATAAAAATAGCCTACGACCTATTCTCAGACCTACCCACTTTATAAAAATCGGTCAAGCCGTTTCGGAGGAGTTTGATAACAAAAGATTTTTATATATTTGTTACCGTTAGAATACGGAGTACGTTAATATGCGCATTAATTAGGTAATTTGCAAATTACCGGGTACAATCCGTTAAAGGTTTGAAATATGTTACCGGCCAAACCCGATTTTAGGATGAACTAGTTTCGCCTAGGCCAACCCAGTTCTCATTCGCTCGCTCTTGCATTGTATGCGCTATGCGGGGCTCTTATTTCTGTGTAAAGGGTTTAAAGTAACCTAACCATTTTTTTTACTTTGTGGTATGCTCATGCATTCTGCACTACCACGGGGAGATAGTGCAGTTATGTGGGACTCACCCACTAAAACTCCACGGTGTCCTCCTCTGCCTGCTTACACGGGCACGCGTTAGCACTCATCCGTGAACCCGCCGCGGCTGTCCGTCACCGGACCCTCCTCTGGGGAGTATTCCCCATCACGGGTGCACCAGAACACATACGAAGGCGACACTGAAAGTTTTTAGAACTGGCCACTTGTAAACCATATAATAAAAAAATAAGTTCAAATTTTGAAAATGGAACTCTGCCAGTATTATTGTGTATGTATTTTATTCATTTGTCATTTGTTTACGATTTGGCGGCAAATTAAAAATTGTTTGTGTCACGTCAGAATTAATTTAACGCGAGAA
This sequence comes from Amphipoea lucens, assembly GCA_947508005.1. Taxonomy (NCBI): domain Eukaryota; kingdom Metazoa; phylum Arthropoda; class Insecta; order Lepidoptera; family Noctuidae; genus Amphipoea; species Amphipoea lucens. Next base: position 555,046 of record OX382358.1, on the reverse strand, counting down.
AATTTTCGTACAATCATTTTTTATGACTTTCGATGTCATTTAAATCACAAGAAATTTACGATAGACTTCGATTGGTCTTTCACGATGAAGCCTCATCTCGTGCCACTGTTTAAAACTGGTTTAATGAGTTTAAACCTGATCGCACTAATCTCACCGATGATCTGCGTGAGGGACGGCCTTCTACGGCGACGACTGAAGATAACATCAGTGTTGTGCGGCGTATGATAGAGACTGACAAAAGAGTGACTTATCAGCAGATTCGGACAAGCTTAGGCATTGGAATGAGGAAGCTTTGTGCCCGGTGGATATCTCATAATTTGACAGAGGCTCAAAAACTCCGTCGTGTTGATTGGTGTCGTGAAATGGTTCAAAGATTTAACGGAGGGGGCATTTCACGTGAAGCGGACAGGAAAAAAAATGTCAGGTTTAGGATTTTGTTCATAATTGGGTCAATTGTACTTCCATGGGACCTGAAAAATCGTACGTCTTTTTTTTTTTTTTGTTGCCTAGTTACCAATTTATGCGACTTCAAAGAATTATCAAAATTTGAGGAACTGATTTTTCGATAGCTCTTAATGAAGTTAACCAGATGGATTGAGTAATAAGTAAATAGTGTTTATTTGAGAATATAAATTGTTTTTCTTGGAAATTGATTAAAATTTGTTTTTTTTATTTTCTTATAAGTAGTAAACCGGAAGTTAACATTAAAAATCTGTTTTTTTTTCAACTTCGCATTTTTTTATATTTTTTATTTTTACCTGAAAACATACCTTGTAGTATAGAAATATCATGTGAAAAATTTCAGAATGGTATCTCGATTCGTTTAGAAGATAGATGAACTAAAGTACGAAGGTGCCGTATGACGCGAAGTACTGGGCGGTTCTTTAGTGTGGAAGTCTTACTCGCCAACGCAAGAAAACGATTCATGTCATTATAAAATCGAATCGTATCCTGTTGTGACCTGTAGTGCAATCTCTTATGTACCAAAAATATCACTGACTCTTCACCCGCAATCGACATTAAATGTTAGAAAGAGATATATAGCGACGCCTGCAAGCATCACTCGATTTGACCGTTATTTATTTAGTCGTCACTTTTTCCGCTACGCGTTTGCAGTGTTGTGTTAAAATAAATTGTGTAATAATCTTTATTATGAATTACTACGGTAATCGATATTATAACCCTTTTAACTTACCATCTCATTCGACGTCTACCAATGTTAGAAAAATTTCAACAAATTTAGCTGAGAAGTGGGGAGTTTCTTCTTTTGTTTACGTGTGTACGTCCTGCAGGTTACGCCTTTCGAAAGAAATACCTCCAGAAACCAATTTCGATCTTGTGTAGTCGCAGAGCAGCCAAACATCGAGTGAATATTCGCAAAACACTCAGAATGAATTGTTTGTTCCCGATGACGATAAACATAAAACTATTTCGACACAAACGGACACCGCAGCAGCAGATCAAGAAATTCTGCGCCAGTTAGCAAGCAGCAGCAAGCCATGGTCCGGGGCGAGAGGGAGTGGGAGGCAGTCACCTCCTTCTGCGAAGCAGTCATGCTAGCGAAGGAGGTGGCGGGATGGCTGAGGGAGAGAGCCTCACGTCCCAGCCGCCGCGGGAGACGCTCCGGGCGTCGGGAGCCGCGTGACGACTCCCGGCCACCGCAGGCGCGGGCCTGCGGACGGAGAGTAATGGGTAGCTCACCGTCCGATCAGGACCAGGCCCGTGCCGGACGGCGCGTACGTGTTCCACGCACGCCTCAAAGAGATGTCAGCAAAAAGGAAGGGGCCTGCCAGGGCCGAAGACTGCCGGGGGTGCGGGATTGTCCGAAAGGGTTACCGCTAAGGAACACGGATGGGTTTTAGTCAGTAAGAGTCTGACACTTCCTTCCGCTCCACCCAGAGCGGGAGGACTCATTTGATGGATTCCCATCCATAAAAAAAAAATACGTGTGGCACTCGGGGACTGCCGCGGTAAGCTATGGCATAACATTTATCAACTTATGCGAGTTTCGTACAGCCTACACGCATACGTCTAGTCGCACGCACACAAACACCGTGCCGAAGTCTGCCGAACTGAAACGACGTTAGACGATGCACGGCTTTCAACGCCGCACCGCTGTGCTGTGCCGGTCGGAGTGGGGGGTGTAAGATTTATTTTCGTTACGGAATTTCTTGATTCGGTCGACGCGCTCAAAGCCCGCGATAAAAGCTATGCAATAGCTTAAAAGGCGTCGCTATCTATCTCTTTCTAACATTTAACGTCGATTGCGGGTGAAGTGTCAGTGATATTTTGGGTAGATAAGAGATGGCGCTACAGGTCACAACAGGATACGATTCGATTTTATAATGATATTATGAATCGTTTTCTTGCGTTGGCGAGTAAGACTTCCATAGGTACTAAAGAACCGCCCAGTACTACGCGTCATACGGCACCTTCGTACTTTAGTTCATCTATCTTCTAAACAAATCGAGATACCATTCTGAAATTTTTCACATGATATTTTTATACTACAAGGTATGTTTTCAGGTAAAAATAAAAAAAATAAAAAAATGCGAAGTTGAAAAAAAACAGATTTTTAATGTTAACTTCCGGTTTACTACTTATAAGAAAATAAAAAAACAAATTTTAATCAATTTCCAAGAAAAACAATTTATATTCTCAAATAAACACTATTTACTTATTACTCAATCCATCTGGTTAACTTCATTAAGAGTTATCGAAAAATCAGTTCCTCAAATTTTGATAATTCTTTGAAGTCGCATAAATTGGTAACTAGGCAACAAAAAAAAAAAAAAACGACGTACGATTTTTCAGGTCCCATGGAAGTACAATTGACCCAATTATGAACAAAATCCAAAACCTGATATTTTTTTTCTTGTCCGCTTCACGTGAAATGCCCCGGAGGTGACTCAAATGCTGTGTTCGACATACTTACGGGTGACACGGGTGACAGCTGGATTTATTGTTATGATCCTGAAACTAAGAGACAGTCTGCTGTCTGGGTGTTTCCTTTCGAGAAGTTGCCAACTAAAGTGAATAGAGGTCGAAGCGTGGGAAAAAAGATGGTGGCCTCGTTCTTCGGAAGTACAGGTCATTATGCAACAATTGTTTTAGAGGATCGAAAAAAAGTTACTGCAGAGTCGTACACTAACAATTGTTTGCCACTTGTCTTGGAACCACTTGTTTGGACCTCGCAGTAGGATCCTCCTTCACCACGATAACGCCTCGTCGCACACCGCCAAGCAAACAATCGACTACTTGGCGACGTCAGACGTGGAATTACTGGGTCACAGCCCCGACCTCGCACCTTGCGATTTTTATTTATTTCCGAAAATAAAAGAAAAACTTCGAGGAAAACGTTTTATGGACGCCGAGGAAGCAGTGGCTGCGTTTCGAAATGTCGTCGTCGTCGTCTAAGGACGAGTGGGCAGTGCTTTTCTCAGTGGTTCCATCGAATGCAGCGATGTATTGATGTAAATGGACACTATTTTGAAAAGATATAATAAAACTAATAACTTGCTAGTTAGTTCAGTTTTTGATTTTCTAAGAACTTTCAGTGTCACCCTCGTAGCACGCCGTGACCACCCCAGGGACCAAACCAGCACATGAGCGCCAGACGACCCCGTGTATGGGCACCCTTGGTCCCCTGCGACGGGTCAGGTCATTGGCCCCGCCGCCTGCCAATTTTCGGCTGCAGGGAGCCGCGGCCGCGGTGCCGCTGCAGCTACGGCATAATGTGTAAACGGCCTTACGTGGGACTTAAACATAACTGGCGAAATGTGGGCGTACTGTAGGTACACCTCTGCCTGCCCCGTCGGGGAGTACAGGCGTGAGGGCGTGGCATGTCGTGTAAAATTATGAAATACAAATTACTCGCAGACTAAGTCGCAGGCGACAGCTAATAAATTTTGTCTATCAGTGGGTCAGTGAACCAGAGCATCAGCATCTACGACCTGAAGGGCGCTCCGCTGAACACCATCAAGTTCCACGAGGGATTCATGGGCGCGCGCATCGGACCAGTCTCCTGCCTCACCTTCCATCCGCTCAGGTAACCTCATCAGACAGTTTTGGTGACGCTCAAGCTTGCAACAAACAGTTATAAAACGAGAAAAAAAATCGCATTATTGACATTTGCACAGTCGGTGGCCAACATTATCTGAACCACTTGAGTAATAGCGAATTTGAACCTTATCGTGAACATTTGGAATACTCCGTGCATACAAGCGTTTCGATAAATCATGTTGTCAAGCGATTTTAATCATTATAATATTGTTAAGGTTGAAAGGCTAATGAGTATCAAGAATACTAAAAATAACCAAGGCGAGGGTGGATTAATAATAAAAAAAATGTCGCGCATCAGTAACATTAAAGTTGTCTACGGTTTATAGCTAATTCCGTGATCCAATTTAATAGCTGCTTGTGATTGTGCGATAATGAACTTTATGAAAATATACGATATGGTTCAAATTCTTTAAAATAATTCGTCTACCATCACAATTAAGGTCGAATTTCAAGACATATTATAAGAGTTGACTAAGGCAGTTTGGTATTCGTTGTTTTCTGCGTTCGAAACCGGGAATAACCTAAATACAGCTTTTTGTTAACAATGTTTTGTTTTTAATTATTATCTTTTTTTTTACTTTTATTTAACGAACGAAGTCGGGAAATGTCTTTTTAAATGGATATGTTTTTTTTGTATAGAAATGAAACAAAACCATTGCAAGTAATGAAAATGTTTATTATTTCATTAAAATATACTTAAGTAAGATAAAGTAAGTAAATGCTCATAGTTCAAAATTAATACATTTTATAATATCATATTCGATCAAACCTAACCATTTATAAACATTTTAAAAAAGGCATGCTAATGCTTGAAAGTTTGTTATCGAGAAAACATTGATGTATAGGTAATTAGGTATATAAATGCGAGAAAATTAATTAATTTGTGAAATGTTTTACAAAGGAGATTGTTCTAGACCGCCCTATAACCAACAAACATTTGACGTATACGTTAATTTTAATTATATTTTAATATGCTTTTTAAAAATAATAAATTCAAGCGAACACTGTTTAATTCTTAATAGGTTTTTAAAAGTGACCTCATTGATTTTATTACCAACTAAACCCGCCATCTTTCATGGAATTGTCAATGTGAATGTCACAAAAGATTTGATAGTGTCGCTCTCGCTCATATTACATAAATATCGATATCGACGACGATGTCCATAATATCTAGTGATAAATAATGGATGTTCGATATTTATCACTTCCAAAACATTGAAAATGTGCAACATAAAAGTTGTTCATGCATATTTTTTTCATGGAATTAGTTCCGTGAACATTTTAATGGAACTTATGATGAATATGGCCTAGCACGATTATGATGAAAATAAAATGAACAAAATAAACTCACAAAATGTACTTACTAGTCGAATGAGGGATTTTCTGACAAGTTAGAAAATATTAGTTCAAAAGAGGCGTTGGTAAAAAATACGTCACTGTCTCTGGTTTTTGACATCAAATAAGCTTTCTTATTAACGGATCTTATTTTTGTTATCAGTAGCCAGTAAAACAAAGACGTATTTTTTACCTACGCCGTCTATTGAACTATGTTTTTTCACTTGTCAGAAAATCTCTCATTGAACGATTGAAATGTCATTTACGACGCAACTAGTGAATTGTTCTCATAACGATTCCACGACTTCAATAGCCATATTTTTACTTTTTAAGTTCTTAAACTCTATTTTTAAATGTCTCAAACTAAAACGTTTCACATTGTTCGTTGGGAACAAAATATTTTATTTTAGCATTAATTTAATGTGAAGTAGAATCATAGCAACAACGTGTTATGTTTGAAACGGAACAAATTATTTTACATTTGACATATTGATCTGTCGTTTTGGTCTACTAAATTAAAACCACAGAAATAGGTGGTTATTGATAATCGATATACAATGATCGATCATCGAGAGAGCATCTCTACGTCACTACGTCAGTCGGTACGTCTCACGCGCTGGCTGTCATGGTTGTGTTGTGTTGTTGTGACTACCTACCTATTTGGCGTTTTTGATTTTGTTTAACCAATAAATAATAACTGTACCTAAAAGGCATAATAAAACTGTAATTACAGTAATATTTTACTGTATTTGAAGTTTAATGCTTTGTAGAAACCAGAAATAGCGATTTTAGAAGGAACTATACTTAAGTTTTCTTTTATTAAAAATAACCTCAAAATCTGTACCTTTTTTTTAAATAAATCGGTTCTCTAAAGTGTCCGTCAAGAAACTTTGTTCTTATGGGCTACTAAGGGCAATTTACAAATAGAAAATTATTTTTTCTATGCTGTTGGCTCCAGGGCGAACAATGTATGGGCGTAGAACAATCTCCTTTATAGCTAAGTATATGTAGAGAATCAACATGTTATTTAAATAGAAAAATGCATTCCCATTTATAACAATAACATCACCACAGAATCTGCAACGTTTTAATGGTTTAGCATTCATTCAATTGAACATTTACTTACATAGTGTGTTTCAAAATTAAGTAGATTAGTTAGTAGCGGAGTGGCGCACCGTCTCCTTCTATAACTTGCTATAAGCGGCTACGCATACCGCACACCATGTTCCGACACAAATGTTTCCTCTCATGTGATCCCATGTCGATGACACGATCTCAGCCAATTTATTTTTATTTCGCACTTCGGATGTGTCCCAATTTAAAACCATTTGACCCAATCCGTTCACTGATGTGATGTCAAAACAATAATTAGCATTGCTCAATTTTTTTACTATTAACTTATATTAACCTTAATTTCATTATAAATATCAACCTTATTATCCTCTTTTATAAAATCAATTTAACATTGATCGATTTTGTACTGAATGTTCTGATGTATCGATTATTTTGTCACATCACTATTTAAATTTCGTTAAAAAGTGGTAACACATAAGCTGTATTTTACTGCAGCTAATTAAAAGTCCGACCATAGGTCTCTAAGTCTCTTTATCTTTTGAAAGTGGCAATTAGAATCAATTCTATTTTCTTGTAAATGAAGTTCTAAAGTGCCTTTTATGAGCGTAATTTAAATAAACGCTTCGAATGTGGCAGATGCGCGATGGGCGTGGGCTCGAAGGACTCGACGGTGTCGGTGTACGTGTCGGAGGCGCGGCGGTGACCCTCGCTGTACTCGCTCGCGCTGCCGCTGCCCTTCCACCAGTGAGCGCGGCCGTGCGCCTACAGGTAAGCGCCTGATCACATACTACTTTGTAATACTTCAATCTTCTTTTTCCCATCCCTTACACAATTCATCCATATTTTTTTTGGTCTCTCCCTTTCTGTCAATGCTTTAATACATTATTAATCATTATCATTATTAATCACTCTCAGTCACATGCGTTTCATTCAATAAAACGGATCGTTCCGCCCCCAGGTGCGCCGCGGCCAGCGCGAGGCTGCCACACAACACATGTGCATAACTATATACAAGTATCTATTCACTGACATGGTCTACTCCTAGCCTAGTTTACTCCTAAGCGATGTCGTACCGTTAGTAATGCTTTCTATCTAGTCTCTGATACATTATCCACTTAGGGCCGATTTTTCAATCGACAGATACCTTTTATCTGAAGAATTAAACTGGCGGTTTCACATATTTTCTAAACAAAAACTGTCATATTTATTCCTCAGATAAAACTTATCTGACGATTGACAAATCAGCCCTTAGAATGTCTAATCTAAATGATACATTTAAATATTTGTTTTGTTTGTCAATATGTCATTGAATACTTATTTAGTGTATAGGTATTTTAGGGTTATTCTACAAGTCGATATAAATGATAGTCTAAACGTACAGTTATCGTTTATGTTGATTTGTGGTTATATTCATGTGTACCCGACAAAATATAGATCTAACGGCGTTCGATTGCACACTATAAGTGTAATCAAAAAGTTACCAAATAAATACTCAAAACTTTACGGTTAATAGTTACGAGATAAGGCACATTATATTGCAATTTATTTTTATTAACGCGACTTTCAAATTAATATTTTTTGCAATAAGAACACATTGGTCTGTGCTGGTGTGAATTCGAACGCCTATAGTAAGAATATTTGGTGCTACATTATACCGATACTGTAATGTTAATTTATTGTTATTGACGATGAGGGTCGCGCACTAACGCCGCGTGAAGCGCGCGCACGTGTCTGTGGGCTTGTAACGCTATGTTGCTAAATTATTATCATTGGTTGTGCCCTCTGTCGGAGGGTTCAACTCAAAGTGGATACGAATATCTTCTACACGACATGACACTTTTGTGTCACGTTACGGAAATTGTCTGCGTATTTTATTTCTTACATCATAATTTTATTAGAAAATGTTTAAATAACAGAACAGTGTATTCGCGCTATAGTGATTATCATAATTATACTACATTATGTTATGTATCCCACAGACATGTCACATTATCTGAAACTGTACATATGAGGTGTCGTTCAGATTGCTGTGTCAAACATACGCTGAACGCACGCCGCAACGAACGCAACGCGTTGCAGACAATTTAGCCAAATAATACAACAATATTCATATTGTATTATTAATTAAATTATTCACAAAATGTAACGCTTTAAGTAGGTATGTAATTATCGTGTAAATAAGATAGGACAATATGCCGGCTGTACTATGTGAACTCGTGTGTTGGTGTGCGGACGGCAAACGAGGTGCAAGAAATGATTGATATATGCATGCATAGAGGACCTGAAGCTGTGCCGACTGACTACACACGCTCACACGCGTGGCATGACAGTTGCCCGCAAGTTGCTTGTTACAGAGCGGGCGACCAGAGAATGCGTTCTTGACACCTGTCAGTTTCATACAAACGAATACGTGTCTTGCGAATTTGATCTTTATTAACTACTAGAAGTGTCGCACTGCCAGGTGTCAGGAACGCATTCTCTCGCCGGCCGCACTGTAGGAGCCTGCATAGTTGCATACTTGCCTTTTTTGCCGTTACTGTTGACGGACTATATGTCAGTTTGAAAAAGCCGGTAAACGTATCGCAGACTTAAGCTTATGACGCCTGAAGCGTGCACTGGAATCAGGAAATCGAGCTGGAAATAAATCAGAAAGGCGAGAGACGCGAGTTAAACCTATTTTAGATCATAAATAATGTACCACTAATGCAATATTTAATAGTTTATGTAAGTATAGGCGTTTGTTTCGAGACATACGATTTTGTCATATGAATATTGTGGAAACTACGGATACTACATGTGTGAGGCACATCGCCGCACCGGTCCGTGCGCGCGGTGCGTCCGTGTTTCCATCGTTTAGTGATGTGGGCTCAACGCTGAATACGCAACATTACTTACTCGATTAGCACCTGCCTTGTTTTGCTACTTCTTTAATAGGACGCAATTTTAGACTTCTATCTTTTAATTTTGTAACTTTTGCTAAAATTTTAATTGACAAAATGAGATCCTAAGACTATCTCTAAAATTAACTATTTTAATAATATATTGTAAAATTATGATTGTATTATTTTATTGAGTTTCCCAGTTAGTGTTCACACATGGCGGCATGCTCCTCGCATGCCAGCCCGAGGCCTCGCGCCGCGCGCCACAAAGTGTTCACGAGGTGCTACATACATAAAACGTTGTCATACAATATATTAGTCGTTACTTATACAGTGGTAGTCCAGCGCCTACTTCGTATTTGTACATATTAGTAAGCTTCTTCTTTACTATAATAAGCCGAGATATGTGTATATTTTTTTGTTCCAAATGATTTAAATTGTCTTGTGATTTACAGAAAGTTCCTAAGACTCAATAATTACTAGCTGCCATTTTTTTATTATAAGGTTTTTTTCACTACGTAATAAGTTAACGACTTTGTGTTCGTTTGTAGAATAGATTTAATGTTACAATTATGCCTGTGTGTACCTAAGTCACAGGTTTTTAATTTTTATCATTTCATATTTGTACCGCAATGAAATGAGGGATACCGGTAGCTATAGTGTTAAGTGATATAATGAGCATTTATCTGTAATAATGAATAGTTTGTAAAATGTGATGATTATGTTGATTTTCATTGAACAAAAGTTTGTTAATATTGGAGATGTATTACAGAATTCACTTATGAAATGTGTGGCCATAGAAAACTATAGTTAGTTGTAAGCGGTTGTCACCAGTTGTGATCAAACCTCAACTATGTCAACACAATGAACAAATGGACAAGTTGCCAATCGGTTGTTGCGTATACTGAAACTTGCATTTCATCTATGAAGTGATCGATTTTTGCTTTTATGTATTACATATGTAATTTAAATGTACATTTTACATAATAATGATAATTGTTGTTGTTAAATAAAACATGTTTAAAATGTTGGGCTTTAATAATTTACCTGTTGTTTGGCACATTCTCGTTTGATGATGTCGTCGGCGGAGGAGGCACTCAGAGACGGCGCAGCGGGGGCCCCCGGGCCGCGCGCGAACAGGCGCACAGTGGAACGAGTGTATGGATTTATAGTAATCAGATTCACACATGGACTGTATTGTGGAACAGCTACTATAAGTCTAACGAAACCAGTATACTATATGGACAAAATATGTTTTTTTGTTAAAAAAATATACTTCAGTTAACCTGTATGTCAGAAGGTGCACGTTTGGCGCACAATGTGTCGAAGCATTCAGTGCAGATCTTGGTATTTGTATTATGATAGTAAAGACCACAACTTGAAACAGGACCAGATTCAGGAGGTAGAGTTGGATTCACTCATTGTCATAGTAAAATTTCACATTTTCTCAATTATCTAACTCCCGAAACAAGAGAAATAGAAAGAAATTTGTCAGTACAAGTTTTGAAGGCTTTTGATAACTAAATACGATGGCATTATTTGTTTTTCAAAATGAGACTTGTTTTTCTCAGAAATGCCTAAGTATGTTCAACCTCCCCCATACATACATCAACCTATATGTCAGAAGGTGCACGTTTGGCGCAGCATGCTCCAGGCCTGCGTCCACAAACAATTCTCCAATTTTCTTCATCGTAACTCACTCATAGGGAACTAATTACTTTTCAATCTGGGTTCAGGCCCACAGGCACAGTACTGTTTCCGCCCTCCTTAGTTACTGGCGATATAAGGGCAGGACTGAAGATACCCAAAGTTGTCTAGTGTTGGTCGATATCTCGAATGCCTTTAATACCGTCAGTCACGACATCCTGCTAGCCATTGTGGCCTATGATGATGATGATGATGATGGGGCTCCCTTTTCCGCACTTAGACTCCCATTTGGTCCGTCATTGTGGCCTATGTTATGATCTCTCCCGAGGCAATGGAATGGAGCTTCTCTTATCTACAGAAACGACAGCAGTCCGTTCATGTTGTTGGGATTCTTCATCATGCTGGTGTGATTTGGAAACTACCGTTCCTCAAGGCGGTATTTTTTCTCCTCTTCTGTTTTAATTTCTTATTAATCTTATAGCTTCCGAACTTCAAGTGTGCATATCATCTGTATGCAGATGATTCGCAATTATACTGTCAAAGGAGGGTTGAAAAATACCTGAAGCTATCGACAAATGAATTAGGGACTTGATAGTCATAAAACTTGGTGTGACAAAGTTAAGGTAGCAGTAAACCCTAATAAGTGTCAGGCGATCATAGTAATTTCGGAGTATAAGTAAGGTGGATGGATGATACAACCTTTCCACCAGTTCTCTTCAATAGTTCGATTGTTCCATTTGTCCTAGGCTTGCACATTGATAGTTCTTTGAACTGGCGTGGTCAGCCAGAAAGTTACTGGAACGCTGCGGGCTCTGTAGCGACTGAAAAATTTATTACCAATGAGTACGAAAACTATGGTTGTGCGGTTCTTAATTTTCGTGATGCGTGCAACTATGACCTGAATGCAGATGTCCTCGACAAACTTGACCGTCTCCTCAATGACTGCATACGATTTGTTTTCAATCTGCGTAAGTATGATCATCTGAAGGCCAATTCTCGTAATTTAAATTTTGAATAATGGGAATTTTTTGCTGTTTTCCAAGCATGTTTGAGAAAAATATCGAACTTTAATTTCGGAAGTCTGTGTCAAAAAACGAAAATGCGGAACCATCGACACCGACTTCCGAAATTAACGTTATTTATCACTTTGTAGTGTTTTTTTTTTTAGTCGGTTGTTTTTTTTTTTGTAAAAAGGTTTTTAGAACATACTTAGGTACAAGTAGAATCTACAAGCGTTAAATTTTCAATCTCTGTAGATAAGTTTTGACAAACAGGGCACTGGTAGCGGACGACGACCCTATTGCACCGAATTGACGCCTCGAGTGAGCCGCACCCAGGTTACACGCGGCTCACTCGAAATAAGTGAACTTTATATCTTTTTACATACATTCGTTGCGTAGCATGTGCTAGGTTAATATAGGCACGTTGCGTAGCGAACACAGACACCCACCACTACACAGACGCTCAAACTCACACGTGTATGCGCAGCGCGGGCCGCGCGATGCACGTAGATACTGAGCGGTGTTACACAGTACAATACCGCTCATACACACATGACTGCCCGGACCGTAACCGGCTAGCTCTGGAAGCGGGGCGGGCGGGAGCAATTCACCTATACTCTGTAGGAGCGTCGCGCGTCGAGTCGGCACCTCTGTCGATGGTCGTCCTCCGCCGGGCTTCCCCCAGACAACTGGGGGTCTCATTGAGACCCTCACCTGGCGGTGACAGACCGCCAAGGTGTGGTGAAGAAAGCGGCGCTGTGCGCTGTGAATCAGCGTCGCGGACTCGCGGCGCGCCTACAGAAACACGACATGCAACCACTCACATGGGCGCGCATAATTTCACGCGCGCCCAAGAATCTACTAGCCCTTGACGCATACAAAATGAGGGGCCTGTATTTACAGCCACCGTATAGCCTTTCGCGGCCGGGGGGCTCTGCCCCGGTACCGCTCGCCACGCCCCCTTACTGGGTGTGTCGCGATCTCTACGAGTGGGACGACACACGACCATCTTCCTCGAGCATTGCGCACGTCATTTTTATCGTATTTTCAGCAATAAATTATTGCAACTAGTATCAGCTCGCATCACTGAATAGGTACCTACCTATTTAAATACACAAACTCCTCAATGAGAAACTCCCAAATGAAAAATGTTGGTTCAAATTCAAAATATTTTCTTTATTTTTTTGGTTAGGTACTATGGCTAAAAAGGTTCTCGGTGACTTGGCATTGTTTTCTCCCAGTACATATTAAGACACTGACAAACTAAAGGTCTTTAACCAAGATGAATGACTGAGCTCTCGTGACACATCACCAACTCCTCTTGCATCACACAGCTTGCCTCAGGCACCATCTCAGTCAAACGGTAGGCCTGTGATATTTGGTTTTAACCATCTTCAAAAAAAGGAGGTTCTCAGTTCGTCAGAATCTTTTTTTTTTTTATGTATGTCCCCCATTACTCGAAGACGGCTAGACAGATTTGAAAAGGACACGGCCGGAATTCTTAGAGAGCTGTGCCCTAACAAAAAATATTCATGTACACTGACTTAAAGTACGTCATATTAAAGCTTACAGGTATATCTTTACAATAGTTTAAGTTTTATGATCAGAGAAGAAGCGAGAGATACTACAATAAGGATACAAAAAAAGCGCCTAAACATTTTGAATAGCAATGATCAATCTTCCCGAGTTTTATAGACAAAACAATACGAGAAATACAATATTATCAATGGATATAAATGCCGTTTCTTCACTAGCCGACATGACATTTATACACATCGATATCAGTGAATATCTAATTCTATGAAAATGTATGAAATAATCTAAACGCGTCGTGTCAGCTAGTGACGAAAGAGCCAAAAATCAAAATACCAAGTAAAACTTATTAGAAATCATATTATTGATGTATTGGTAATAGTCTCTGGCTAGACCATTCAATCGTTGTAGACAGACCGCGATAGCGAAGAGCTCGTCGTCTTACAGATATTTCTGGATATTATGACCTCCTTATAGCAACTGGATTTACAATAAAACACTAAAGTAGCACTTGAATTTTTATTTAAGTACTTATCTAATTAAGTTGCTAGAACAGACACTTGCTTATAAAATGTATAGCTACTTGTTTTACAGACATTTTTAGAAAAACATCATCGCAATTACTAAGACAAGATACATTCAAAGTCAAAGTCAAATCATTTATTTCAAAAATTACAATAAAACGAAATTGATTCTAGTCGCCCCTTCCAAAAGCTAGTTTTCGTATGGAGAAGAATGGGCATTCAATGTTTTTACCTACTCTTGCGTTTGAAGTTATTCATCTTCAAAGATCAACAAAATGTTATCAAGGAATGAGGCTGGTGCCGTTATATTTGCTTGATGCCTGGCCCAGCCCAAATATCATAACAACGTCATAACTTTTTTTTTTATGTTTGGGAAATCTTCAAATGATCCCTCCTGCTCTGGGTGGAGCGGGAGTGTCAGACTCTTACTGACTAAAACCCATCCGTGTTCCTTCCTTAGCCCTTTATGTTCCGGGGTAGCGGTAACCCTTTCGGACAATCCCGCACCCCCGGCAGGCTTCGGCCCTGGCAGGCCTCTTCCTTTTTGCTGACATCTCTTTGAGGCGCGCGTGGAACACGTACGCGCCGTCCGGCACGGGCCTGGTCCTGATCGAACGGTAAGCTACTCATTACTCTCCGTCCGCAGGCCCGCGCCTACGGTGGCCGGGAGTCGTCACGCGGCTTCCGACTCCCGGAGCGTCTCCCATGGCGGCTGGGACGTGAGGCTCTCTCCCTCAGCCATCCCGCCACCTCTTTCGATAGCATGACTGCTTCGCAGAACGAGTTGACTGCCTCCCACTCCCTCTTGCCCCGGACCATGGCTTGAACCAGGGCCGGACACGAGAGGTCGCCGCCGCTTACACGACGTCATCTCATGACATGGCAACAACTGCACCCAACCGTCCGATTTTCAATTAGGCAGCTACAACAATATCCTAAAATCGCATCCAAGGGATTGGGGCTAGATGGCTCCCTGTCATGTCATGTATTTTGTAACTGCGGTGTTAGAGTGGTTACAATATGCCTTCGCATTCGATTAGTGGCCACACTACAATTCAGGCACCTTGACAACGTGAGCGTCAGAATCCAAATAATCCAAATCGTAAACTATATAAAAAGTCCAGTAAGCACAGCAGAATATTAATGTTAGAAGCGTAAACAAAAGTCCGATAAACGATAGCGTGGGGTCAAGTTAAAATATCCAACAGAGTAACATAAACATAATACAGTAATACATAGATAATACATATAATATGTGCTACGATCAACGCAAAACTACACAGAGCACAGGCACGGTAATGTCACAGTCATGGTACAATTATATACTTCGCCATATTATCGTGGTAATGTTATCATATCAGTATTCTGTCTTCATACAAACGGTCGAAACGCGAGTCATACCTACGCACCTCGAGTTCGGTATACCCTCGGTAAACAAACAGACGCGAATGCGCCATAGTGATGAACGGACGGTGTGATGATTTTGTAAGCAGTAAGGCTATCTACTTACTTATGTACTTAGCTACTTACATTGAATTAGACGAAATATCATAATGAAATGATTATGAGAGTAATAAATGGTAGGTACCTTCTGATTTACATTATAATTTACTTTTTAAGTAAGCATTGCCATCCAACGTGGTAATGCTGCCAGCCTTTTGGGCACTTATCCCATTGACAGCGATGCGGACGAATTTTTTGATGCCCAATGAGCTCGTCTTTTTTTTATTTTTATTTGTATATAGTATATATATATATTTTATTTTGTGTGTACATATGTAAGTAATTATAATAATTTAATAGTAAGATTGTGTAGTATGTAGTTAGAGGTTTTGATTCGAATTTACAATCACAAAACTAGAAAGAAACTCAAGTAGGTTGATGAAATTAGGCGGGCAGCCCTATCGCGTGTTTACGTACCGCGCGGGTGTAGGTAATTATTTCAAGAACAAGGCCGAGTCACAATACTGTTAGATAACATTACCGTGATACAGGGCACTGAGTGACAGGTGACAGACGTGAAAAAAATAACTAGGACGTTCGGATACACACTCTTGAGTATAATTGTCGATGCATAATGCGTAACGTGATCAACATCATGACACACGGGCCACGGCAGCTCGAAAAATAATGTGTGCGATAATCGTGAAAACGTTGACTTCTACAGGTATTTACTTTAGCAATACGATTCTGGCAGTCGCGGGTATTTTTTATTTTAAAAAGTGACCTAACCAAACCTAACCTCGGGGTACCCAGCTAGAACTATTGTAATTTTAGACTTCATTTTTTGGTATTCAATATATTTTTTTGGTGATCATGTAACCTTCAAGCGCGCTACAGATACGGTGTTTGTCTTATGCATGTATCCAAACGCACATGCAATTTGTATTGCATTGCTAAAAACCAAAAAATCAATTAACACACATATTGTTTTGCCATTTTTTGTCGCCTGCTCTAGAGAAATGTAATTGTTGCGATTAATTTTAGTATATTTAAGAAGTAATTTTCATATATTAATAATTACTGTACATGTATGTATTCTGAATTGATTTGAGGGCAGAATCCGGCCATGTCATTTCTTTTTTTTTTTAAAGCATACTTTCCAGGTGGTCCCATTGTCATCAGGTCAGGATCTGATGATGAGATCCTGGAGAAATCGAAGAAACTTCAAATATTATTGGCACAAGCAAATTGGGTATTTTTTATAGTAACTCCTGCATTTGCTCTCAGAAAGCACCATTTGGTGAAGTGGAACTGATGATGAAGACCACAAGTGGCCACTGGGACTACTCAATAATAAGTATTTCACAGGTTGCGATTCGATTACTTAAATACGGTTGCTAAGCAATTTATGCTTGTCACAATGCAAATGGTGAAATGGAGCTGATGGTGAAATACCTTAATATGGTGAAATATATTGCCTATAGCATTAGACTGAAGTTAAAAAAGGCTCTTTTATGGGCACACTTTGCAATAAAAGTACAACAAACATTATTACAGTCAAGATTCATGTGGAGTTAAATATACTCAATTTAAATAACAGCAGTGACAATTAATTGTACCTATTTAACCTATCTACCTACTGATATTACAAGGCTTTCATTTAATATTATTTAGTTTTTACATAAAATATTGTTGTGTCAATGTTTAAAATCTAAAAGAAGCAGGAGCGGACAGTACCAGGAACGTTTTTCAAGTCACTATAACTCTACCAAATATAAAATGTTACCTATTCCCTTCATAAGTTGTGGCAGCACGTTTTTTTTATTTTGTCGGTTTATATTGATTGTTACTAAAAATTGTTTCATTTCATGTACCTCTCCAAACATCGTGACGAGTAGATAAATAGAATATGCTTTATTGTATGCCATACATTGTTACTTACAAAAAAAAGCACATACATTATTTATTAAAATTGTTTGAACTTAACTTGAAAATAAAAGGTTTCATACTCCTTTTTCTGCAAGCCAATTTTTTCTAATGTTATAATAAATGGAGTATAGATAAATTATAAACAGACCTAGTAAAATGCGACAAATAAAAACATTTTAACAAAAAAACCGACTTCCAAAAAAAACACTACAAAGTGAAAAATAACTTTAATTTCAGAAGTTGGTGGCAAAAAAACTAAAACACAGATCCAGACACCAACTTCCAAAATTAAAGTTATTTTTTGTTAACTGACTTCATTCACATTGTAATGTTTTTTCTTGGAAGTTGGTTTTATGTTAATTTTTTTTTATGATATCTATATTTTAATGTGTTACAAAGTTCTTAGTAACCATTCTGCTAACAATAACATCAGTTAAGTCTTGATCAGTTGGTATACTATTCAATTTATATACATTATTCAGAGTCTTCTTACATGTAAATTTTTTCAAGTCACTCATAGGTAACAATTCACCTTCAATTAGAGGTAAAATTTCCTTACTTGCATCTGATTCTTCAGTAATTAGAAAACAAATCAACAGTTTTGTGTCCTTCTCTATGCCAAACTTGCTCAAACTCTGTGTGATGTTTTTTGAGATTGATAAATTATACAGTATCTCAGAAAACACTGTTTTGGTCACCATTACATTCTGTTTCTGAGACAGCACGGCCCTATTTGCCGCAACCGCTACTTGGAAGGACTCTATTATTAACTGAGGTTTGATTGCAGCGCAGCTCCAAACACCTTGGACGATGTTATTTCTTATCACTTCCACATTCTCAACATTTTGGAAAAGATACATCTTCAATGTAGTTTTCGTATCTGGATCTAGTTCAACCACATAAGGCTCACGCGCCATGGTTGTAGCTGAAATAAACAAAATTGATGACAAACTGTTTTTAGTTAAATGATGAATAGCTGCGTGTTTAGATAGTGATACGAGATATTATTACTTGTTACATATTCTTTACGAAGTAACAGCAATCTAACTGGGTACTAAGTTAATAGGTACCTGTTTGGACTTTAAATTGTTTTGTTTTGTTACTTGTTTGGTACTATCACACAACGCCAAACTAAAATAAATAAATCACAAATATTTAAATTTACCTATTTGTCGCGCACCGCTGAGAATAGATGTTATTTCGAAGAGTAAGTATCAAAAATATCAAATCGATTTAGGTAGGTTATTTTGTTTTGATTTGTGATTTTGTGGACTTGTGGATCGTGCGTGCGGTTTAGGGTGCATTCCGAGTTAGGACTGTAATCGATATTAATGATATTATCGATTTGAGCGTGCTTAAACCCGTACCGAATTAGGTTTAAGCACGCTCAAATCGATAATATCGATTACATTCCTAACTCGGAACGCGGCATTAGTTAGTCAGTTGTTGTGCCTGTCACTGTCAAGTGTCAATCAAAATCAAAATACGACAGTAACAGAATGTCAGTCAGACAGGGTTACCAGATTGGGTATTTTTTTCGCAATGAGAATTTTGGGCATGTTTTGTAGTTAGTCAGAAAGACATTAGTGATAGTAATTATTCTATAACACACGACGGCATATCAAGCTATAAGTTTCCAGTATAAGCTGACTTCTCATTGTAGGAAAAGCCTATACAATGCGAGGTCAGCTAAAACTGGAAATGTATAGCTTGGGCTTAATTGAATCGACTATCTTGATAATAATATGTCGTCGTGTGTACACACGGCTACACATCAAGCTATACATTATACCTTGTATTATAACTTGTTTATAGTTTCTCTGTCTACGTTTTGCACCACTGACAAACCCATGTTTTTATATCCACGTAATCACTGTCCATTCCAAGGTTGCCTGGATGAGATCGCAGATAGCGATAAGGCCGCCGTGTGTATGTTATAATAATAATCGTTTTTTTTTTGTTATGTTTTTTTCTGGTGTACACAATAAAGTATATTTAACCTTTTGACCGCTTGTGTCATATTTATGCGACACATATTTCCGTGCCCCTACCACTCGTGTCGTATTTTTGCGACAGAGAACATGCATGTTTTTTTCGTTCTATTTTCGTCCTATAACTTCGTGGTACAGACGCCAGCACATCAAGCTACCCCAATCTGTCAAATTTCTTTGACAGATTTTCAACTTTATTACAAAGCAATAATTTTCATATTCAATTGGGAAACTTTGACAGATTGGGGTAGCTTGATGTGCTGGCCTCTGTACAACTAAAACCGTTATTGATAGAGAAAAAAACTTTTTTACTATTTTTCAATCGATACAACGATTTCTCCTCCTTATTTATTGTAGGTCCTGTATTATTTTATCTTGATTTTATCGATTTGTAGCCGTGCGCTAGGGGCAATTGATATTTAGCCAAGCGCTTAAAAGGTTAAATAAATAAATACAATATTTTGCATGGGTACATTATATAATAATATGTGTGGACGATGCACCTAAAATAAAATTACTATACTACAATAGGTAAAAGAATTAAAAACGAAACTATGACATGACCATGTCCATGACATATAAATTAATTATCTGATAGATACATGGTGCTTACATATTTATAAATATGGTAGAACAAACGATTTTAATTTAAAAAAAAGTAACAAGTAAGAAGTCAGGGTGTGAGTAATGAACGTAAATCAATGTAAAAAAAGAATATTTTACAATTAAATTAGCAACCAGTTTGATTTTGTCTAGACTCTAGATTGTCCTACGGAGCAGGACCAGCATGTTTCCAAGCGTTTTTATCTTGGATATAATCTTCTAATTTATAGTATGCTTGTTTACAAAGTGTACGTTTTAGGCCAGCCGCAAACGTCCGGTTTCCTGATTCGGGATCCAGTTTCGGAATTCAGATTCGGAGACCCCGAATGCACGCATTTCATACAAAATGTTCTCTTCAGGCACACGTTCTTATATTTTTCGTCAGGGTTTCCGAACGGAAAATATAAGAACGTGTGCGCTTGACTGACGGCAGTGTTGGGTCAATCAACTATTTTTTTCAATCAATTGATTAGTCATGACTAATTTAGTCACAACTAATTTAGTCATGATTGATTTAATCATGACTAAAATAGTTAATCATAATCATAACTAAATAAATTAGTCATTGGTCATTCAATCATTATTTTTGATTAATGACTAAACTAAAAATGCTAAGCTGGCTAACTCCATTTTTTGTTTCATTAGAGACATCTATCGCGCTATTTAAATTATTCATCACTCTCATAAGTTGATTGATAGCATTTTCCATTTTTGTATTTGTACATGATTATTTTTTTTATTATAACTGCTACTACTGTAAAAAGTTAAAAGTAGATAAAAGGCAAAAAAGGGTAATAGAACGAATTTTTTTTCGGAAGAAAGTAAAGATGTAGACCTTTTACACCGTTACCCATTAATAAAAAAAATATTTTTGGAGCACAATACACCAATGCCATCTTCTGGATCTGTAGAAAGGATGTTTTCATATGCAACAATGACCAGTCTACCAAAATCACAGAGATTGTCTGATGAACAATTTGAAAACCGTGTGGTTATGAAAACCAATTTAAATTATTTTAAACATAATTAAGCCGTAGTTTGTTGTTGTAATTGTATAACGTGCTACTGCCTGCATGTTAATTAAAAATAGCCAGTCAAATTGAAAAAGCTCGCGATCAAAATCTTCCCCCCGCTTCTAGATCGCTTCAACTGATTCTGTTGTAAAGATTGTGTTTTATTTTATTATGACAAAAGCTTTTATTAACACTTGTGAATAACGAATCGACATTCTGTGAGTGTTAACTTGGCAACGGCGGCGGCGTAATTTTAGATATTAAATTAGTCATGAGAAATTTAGTCATGATTAAATAACTAACACTAACACTAATCAATCTTCAATCATCATACATGATTGAATTTTTTTAGTCATTACTCATTAGTCATGATTAAATAATTTAATCTTAGTTATCAATCATCAATCAAACTAAATTTTGCCCAACACTGACTGACGGACGGACCTCCAACTCCTCCAAGGGTAACTTCCATGGACTTATTATACAAATAAGTCCATGGTAACTTCTCTTTAGTCTGTGATTAGTAATCTGTGCTGTGGACCATAGATAGAATACTATTTTATGTGGACTGAACGGCGAAGTATATAATTGTACCATGGACTGAACCAGTCTTACCAGTCCATAGAGATTCTATCAAAAAGTACCCTGTGGGACGGACGGCCGGAAATTGACGGAATTCAAATCGAAGTTATGTTTATCTTTTATGGTGATAAGATTATTCAAGAATTGCTCTCGTCACATAATACGATATAATTATTTGCTCTCGTCATATAATACGATAGGTAGTAGTTGGTCTAGATAACGGTCTGGAAGTTAAACTGTTTTGGCTAGTGATTCCTGAATAAAAATGTTAATTCCAAGGCTGTATAAATACAGTTCATTAATTAAAAATGGGTCGGTGCGTTTATTAGCGACTCAGACGCAGCAGTATACTGAGAATGCGAGTCCTGTGGTGTATGAGAAGTTATTGGGGACGGACAGAGGCATCGCGCTGTACGGACTGCACAGTCCTAAGGATCGCAATGCGCTGGGCTTCGACATGATCGAAGCCATGAGGGAAGTCAACCAGTTGATCAGGGAGGACACCAAGGTTTCTGTGGTCATATTGCACAGCATGGTGCCTGGCATATTCTGTGCTGGTAAGAATCATACAAGATTTTATATAACCTTGTGTAAGTTAGTGAATTCTAGAAAATAATGACTTAGAGCCACTTAGAACCACCAGATTGATAATTTAATGTTTGTTACCAAGTATGAACTGCTTACAGAATCGGAACATATTTCAATACAATTGTTTTGTTTGTCAATTCACACATCTCATAAGCATGCATGCAAATATAATATGATAATTTTATTTAGCCTCCCATAGTTCTGTTTAGTTCAAACTTCTGTCTATTAAATCAAATTCTGCATTGGTTTATTTTAGGGGCCAATTTGAAAGAACGCTTCAAGATGGCAGATGATGAAGTAGCCAGATTTGTCAAAGGACTGAGAGCCACATTCATAGAAATAGAAGATCTGCCCATGCCAACAATAGCAGCTATTGAAGGTGTAGCAGTTGGTGGAGGCTTGGAGCTGGCCCTGGCTTGTGACATCAGGGTGGTGTCTGAAACAGCCAAGCTGGGTCTGGTAGAGACTGGCCGCGGCCTCATCCCTGGTGCTGGGGGCACTCAGAGACTGCCCAGAGCAGTCAACATCAATATTGCTAAAGAACTGATATACACTTCAAGAATAGTCAGTGGCCAGGAAGCCAAAGATTTAGGTAAGAGTTGAAGATCACCTGTTGAACATAAAGCTTTGTTGTTTTAGATTTCCTTATTAAACATTATGTACTTAATCAATTGCAGGCATAGTGAACCATGTGGTACCACAGAACAGCTCAAACAATGCAGCACTAGAAAAGGCACTAACCATAGCCCGGGAGATCACACTCAATGCGCCGATTGCCCTCCGATGTGCCAAGCAAGCCATCAACGAAGGCATACAGCTCAGCATCAAGGATGGCTATGAAGTGGAGCAGAAGTGCTATGAGTTTAACATTCCCACAAAAGACAGGCAGGAAGGCATGATATCCTTTATGGAGAAAAGGAAACCCATCTATGAGGGTCACTGAAGCTCAAATTATATTACTAGGTGTAGGCAAACCCGACATATCAATAAGTGTTATGATATAATGTTTACTGATGTTGTGCAAACTAGAGTACATATTTTTGATGGTTATATAATATTTATATTATGCAAGGCATTTTGAATCTTTTATTGTTACATACTTTATAAATAAATTGTTAAAAATTACTATTAATTTGTTTCTTTAAAGTCTGTTTTGTAAAACATATCAGCTCTCAGCAAGAATAACATGACAGTTGGATTCCCCATATTAAAAATATGATGAAATTATTTAGTACATTTTGATTGGACAGTGTTAGTATATAATATATGTAAGGACTAGGTACTCATTTCATATAGCATTGAAAACAAGAATAATCTTGCTTGATACACCTATCTACAAGGTTATCATAATATTATTATTAATGCTGTTTCATGTACTTGGCAAAATTAATAAAAGTAAAGAACAAAAGACAACTCATTGATGTTAATGATGTAATAAAAGCATTTACAATATAATACAAAGAGTAACTAAATATTAAGGCACTTCACTAGTTGTTCTTTGGTGTCATTGGGTGATGTGACCTTGTGGCCGATAGTCCGTGAGTCATTGTAGATTTCATAGTCATTACCTCCTGGCATTGTTTTATCTCCAAAGAAGTGGATTTCTTCAAAGTTCTGGTCTGCTACATGATTGAGGCAGTAGGTCTTATCCCAGCCAGTAGGGAACACATCAACACTGATCTGTCCTCCAAGTGCAAACGTCAAGCCTGAACCTCCAAATTCACTTTGTAGTGCTTCCACAAATTTTTGTCTTACTGAGTGTTCAGTGTCAAACTTTACAAACTCATCTCTCTCTGCCTGGCTGCAGGACCGCCCCACCGGGCAGATGTTGAGCATGCTTGACCTGAACTCAACAAAGTTGCCCCGCTTGGCGGGTAGTTCAATCTTAGACATAAACCCGAGTGAGAAATTGATGACTCGCTGTAGCAACTTCTCTCCCAGATGACTGAGAATACTTTCTGAACTGATCAACTTGCCGCCTCGATACTGCACCACGCCATTTTCACAGAACACATAGTCAAACTTGGCTGCCACTTCAGCCCCATCCATTTGTTCAGATATTTTGACATAATCCGATCCACTGACGAGTCCTACGGTCACTTTAGATTGTACATTATCCAACAAGAAGTGCTTCAGTTCTTCTGTGATGACCTGGCGCGGCTTGGTGAGGGTGCCGTCCACATCGAACAGATACAAAATGGATTTCCGACCAGCCATCGTGTTTTTGATAGAAAATTATTTGAATTTTGGAGGCAAAGCGGTCGATAAGTAGGGCACCGGCAGCGGTCGTAAAGTGCCAACACTTCACTGAGCTGAGAGTGAGACACGTCAAATAACGTTCTGCTTTGTTATCAGCCGGGCGAACAACATGGCGAGCGCGCCGGGTTCTGTTTACGTACTGTTATTGTGCATGTTTGTCACTGCAACCGTGTTATCTGATAATACTGCTAAACCTGGAAATGTTCTTATACTATTTGGTGAGTAACACTCCAAGCAAGTTCCTTCTCAAGTTCACGATCATTGTTATTAACAGTTTGACAGCTAGTAGGTACGTGTCCTATTAAATGTAATCATTACCTATCGATTCTACAAAAATACGATAAGTCGATAACACAAATAACACGATTTCGATTCTATTTTATCGATTCGATATCAATCCATATTTTATACTGTTATAAATGCCGCATTTAAAATGCGAATGTGTGTGTGTCTGTCAGTCTGTCTGTTACCTCTTTGAACCGATTTAGATAAAATTTGGTATAGAGGATAGTTTGAGTCCCGGGAAAGGACATAGGATAGTTTTTATCCCGATATTCCCACGGGATCGAAACTTATACGCGCCCCGCGGTTTCACCCGCGTAAGTTTCGTTCGAGTTTCTAATATAATTCAATTGTTATTCGGAAGACACGTGGCGCCATCTATTATCATAATAACGTTATTGTTGTTTTCCTCGGGAGCAGCACTTTTTTTCGGGATGAAAGGTACCCTATGCCCGTTTCTGTCATGGGGTTGTTGTGCTGGTTTCTGTACACCTGACAACGTATAGATAATTATGTTTTCAGGATGATCGGTTCAGTGGTTTAGGCGTGAAAAGGTAACAAACAAACTTACTTTCGCATTTATAATATTAGATAGGAATTGAGGTATCAACGCACAGCCTAAACCGCTGGTCCTAGGGACATGCATTTTGGAGGGTGTGTTCTTTGTGAAGAGTAGGTATCCAATAAGAAGGGGTTTTTGGAAATTCAACCTTTAAGGGGGTGAAGAGGTGGGATTTTTTTTTAGTATGAAAAATCTTATTCGTTTGGTTAAACTTGAAACTTGGCACGAATACCTACTTATCTAAGTAAATTATGAAGTTTGGTATTTTTTTGTTTTTATAAACTAGGTACAGGGGGTAAAGGAGGATTGGGGTGGGTGGTGTCAAAATTTGTATGGAAGAATTTTAGCGCGCGGTCCGATTAACTCGAAACTCGGTACCTATCGGACCAAAAATAAAGAATAACGTGTATCAGGGTTTTTCGAAAATCAGGGTAGATTTTCGAAAAACCCTGATAACGGGGTGAAAACGGGGTGTTAATTTTACAGGGGATGATTTTACTGCGTGGTTTGATTATCTCGAAAATTGGTATAAATAATCTTTGAGTCAAGTAATGAACACATCCCAAACCATTTTACGTAATTCCACCCCTGTGGAAGCGGGGATTCAGTTTATATGAAAAATCTTATTTATTTGGTTAATAAACATGAAACTTGGCAATATTTGGCTCAGTAAATAATAAAGAATGTCACTAAAAACCCTTACAGAAGATTTATAGGGGGTGACAAAGTTGATAGGTTAGAAAAATATTTGGGTTAGGTTAGGTTAGTCCTCCGAGGTGGCGGCGCGTAGTGTTCCACGCGCGACCCTCTTAGATGTCGCGGGGGGAGTCAAACACCTCACTCCCCCCCTGACCCGAGGAGGCCCGCAGCGGCTGGCCGGCACCAGCAGGGGGTTGCGGAAGGATCGCACGTTCCCGCGACCCCTGGCGTGAGATGGAACACCGGGGTGGTTTTTAGCCAGTAAGAGTCTGACAGACCCCGCCGCCCGCCCCAGAGCGGCGGACGTCCATGAGGATTTTCCAACCCAGAAACAAAAAAAGAAAAGGCTAGGTTAGTCCTGCGAAAGCCGCAGAGAGCGATGGCCGTCAGAGTCGTCCGGGGGTATTGCACGATTTCCTACGAGGCGGCCTGCGTACTGGCTGGATCCCCGCCCTGGGACCTGGAGGCGAAAGTACTCGCGTCGCTGTACCGGTGGCGCGAGGAAGCGCGGGCGCGAGGCGAGTGGCTAATGCAGCGCCATATGGAGCTGCGTCGGTCACAGCTTCGCGAGGCCCTGGTGGCGGAATGGAGGGACAGGCTTTCACGCCCTACCTCCGCCTCTACACCGCCGCCTCATACATAGGTACATTTTCGAAATTTTTAGAGTAAAGTACGAATTTCACGCGGACGAAGTCGCGGCCAGAAGCTAGTTTTTTCCGCCCTACGCTGAGCTGCCGCTGATAGCGGCACGGTCGTGGCCAGGCCGTAATAGTGCTGATTAGTGCCTTTTAGCGAGAGTAGACAGACAGCATATTATGCACAGTAATATTTTACTGTGAATGATGTGTCTCACCATACATTTTTTGATGAAGTTAAAGAGGTAGCTACCTAGCTTTTTTTGGTGTTCATATTACCCGGACTTCCCCTACGCCAATGATGGGAATTAGCCGCCGGTCGATATTCCATAGCTTTAAATATTGTGTATGTTGCAGCGGACGATGGAGGTTTCGAGCTAGGCTCGTACTTGAACAAGATATGCCAGACTCCGAACATCGACGCACTAGCAAAGCGCGGCCTACTCTTCAACAATGCCTTCACTTCCGTCAGCAGCTGTTCGCCAAGGTTTCTAAACAATAAGCTCCTAATTATTTACTAATCACATCTTATTTAGATTTGCAGGAGTAAGTACCGAAACGCACTTGCAAGCTGTAGGTAGGTACTTCTACCTACCTACTCACCAAAAATCATCAATATTTAATAATTATCTAACTGGTCAAGTAATTTAAGAGATGAATAAAACCTTTAGTAGATTTACCTACATTCTTCGGAAAATAATATCGAAATCATCGTTTACCTACCTACGATGGTTTTGACAATTAAAAATTACGAAATAAAAACTAATTAAAAAAAAAAATTAAACCGGCTTCAAAAGGAAATTCACTCAAAATTATAACATAACTTTAATTCCGGAAGTCGGTGGGAAAAAACTAAAATACACATCCTAAGACACCGACTTCCGGAATTAGTTTTTTTCGTAAAACAGTTATTATTTTTTTTTTACTTTTTAGTTATACCTACCCCACACAAATTCAATTAACACTAGTGCATTGAAGAATTGAAGACACCGACTAAGTAGAAGAATCATCAACATTCACATAGAAATGCAGTACATACTCGTATATCTATATAATTATAAATAAAAGGAGAAACTGGCTGACTGACTGACATATCAACGCAAAGCCGAAACTACTAGGACTAGGAATGTGAAATTTTGCACACGGCTTCCTTTTATAATGTAGGGGAGCACTAAGAAGGAGTTTTTAGAAATTCAACCTTTAAGGGGGTGATAAGGGGGGATTTTGTTTGTATGAAAAATCTTATTCCTTGAGTTAATAAACTTGAAACTTGGCACGAATAGTTATCTAAGTAAATTATGAAAGTTGGCATTTTTTGTTTTTCTAAACTACCCCTTAAAGGGGGATTGGGGGGTGTCAAAATTTGTATGGAGGAATTTTAACGTGCGGTCCGATTAACCCGAAACTCGGTATTTATACTTAAACTAAAAATAAAGAACAACGTGTATCAAGGTTTTTCGAAAATCCACCCCTAACGGGGTGAAAAGGGGGAGTTAATTTTACAGGGGAGGATTTTACTGCGTCGCTTGATTAACTCGAAAATTGGTATAAAAAATCTTTGAGTCAAGAATGAACATATTCTAAACGATTTTTCGAAATTCCACCCCTATGGGGGTGAAAAGCGAGGATACAGTCAGTATACATGAAAATCATTTGGTTAATGAACTTGAAATTTGGCAAGGATACTTGCCTACAGTACCGTCTTTACCATAAGGGCACACGGGGCCCGTGCCCAGGGCCCTCTACCCCACGGTAATATCTGCCTTCCAGGGCCCCCGTGGCCACGGGGGCCCTGGAAGGCAGATATTACAACGCTTACCTACATTCAAAAGCGCATTTTTTTTTTTTTTGTAAAACCTCGCACAGAATAATTGTCAACATTCCTAAATTGCGTAACTTTAGCAGAACAGAGCCCTGATTCACAAACATACGACAGGCTATCGGATCGAAAACTTGACATTTCGATAACCTGATTTGACTTTCCCTCAACAGCAAATAGCTGTTGGAAGAATAGCGGGCGTCTATTTGATTTAAACTGACAAAACAACCGGGATTTCTGTTCTGCTGAACAATTTCGGGATTTCTGTTCTGCTTTTAAAAATCTGATATCTGATCTATATAATTATATGATATATGATCTGTATCGTAACCAATTGAAACTCTGCAGCATTTTATTTAATAATGTAGGTAAGTACATAACCATAAAAATAAAATCATTACCTACAGAAAAATATGTTTGTATCATTCACTGTTTTTTAGGGCTCCGTACCTTAAAAGGAAAAACGGAACCCTTATAATATTACTTCGTTGTCCGTCTGTCAAGACCCTTTTTCTCAGGAACGCGTGTAGTTATCAAGTTGGAATTAATATCAAATACTCTGCAATCCTTTGAAGCAGTAAAAAAATCAAACTTCTAAGTCAACGCAATCAAAAGAAACGGACGTTTATGTTCCGTTTATGCCGCATAATATTTTGACTCGCAAGGGAATCAAAATCTATAGGGTACTTCCCGTTGACGTAGAATCATGAAATTTGGCAAGAAGCAATGTCATGTAGCACAAGTAAAGGAAAAAATCTGAAAATCGTAAATTTGTAGTTACATACCCACAAATTTGTACGGAACTCTCGGTGCGCGAGTCCGACTCTCACTTGACCGGTCTTTTTTACTTTTCAAAGGGCCCCACATTCTTGTGTGCCCAAGGGCCCCACATTCTTGTGTGCCCAAGGGCCCCGGCCTGCCCTAAGACGGCGTTGCTTGCCTAAGCAAGTAATAAAGTTTATCATTTTTCGTTTTTCTAAACTACCCCTAAAGGAGGATTCGGGGGTACCAAAATTTGTATGGAATAATAGTAACGCGCGGTCCAATTAACTCGAAACTCAGTATGTAAGACCAAAATAAATAATAAAGTGTATCAAGATTTTCGAAAATCTACCCCTGACGGGGTGAAGAAGTGTAGTAAATTTCACAAGGGAGTATTTTACTATTGGTATAAATACCTAATCTTCAAGTTGTAGAAACATTCCAGACGATTTTTCAAAAATCCACCCCATGGGGATAAAAAGAGGGGATCCATTTTATATCATCAACTGCCTAGCCTTTTCCCAACTATGTTAGGGTCGGCTTCCAGTCTAACCGGCAGCCTAATTGCGAAACTTATTTTGTTTCTGAATGCAACTCCGAACTGAAGCCAATTCCAGTTATAATCGGCTTCAATATTCGGAATTGTGAGACTTTATCTGATTCAAACTAAGCAGAATTGGTTAGTGACGTACTCTTTTTTAGGCAGAATTTGTTTCGTGAACGCGTTTCGTTTCATCATTATATGAACTATTCGCTTCTGAATATTTTTGCTGTAATCGGGGATACAGTTTATGAAAAATTTTATTCATTTTTAACCGACTTCAAAAAAGGAGGTTCTGTATTCGACCCGTATGTATGTATGTATGTGTGTATGTATGTATGTTTGTATGTCCGCGATTATCTCAAAAACTACTGAACCGATTTTGATAATTCATGAGTGTGATCTACATACTTTCAGGAAGGTTTTAGTATATAATACATTAGGTAATTATTCTTATGTACGAAGTTATATGCATAAATGTACTGCATCTCCGGCATTTTTATGTGAATTTTGATGATTCTTCGAGTCGTGTCTTCAATGCACTAGTGTTAATTGAATTTGTGTGGGGTAGGTACAACTAAAAAGTGAAAAATAAAAACTTTTTTACAAAAAAAAACAACCGACTTCAAAAAAAAAAACACTACAAAGTGAAAAATAACTTTAATTTCGGAAGCCGGTGTCAAAAAACGAAAATGCTGAAGCAACGACACCGACTTCCGAAATTGAAGTTATTTTTCACTTTGTAGTGTTTTTTTTTTGAAGTCGGTTGTTTTTTGGTTAATAAACTTGAAACTTGGCAATATTTGGCTCAGAAAATAATAAAGAAAGTCACTTTTTGTTTAAAAAAAAACCCCTCTCAGAGTATTTAAAGGGTGACAAAGTAAATAGGTTAGAAAAATATGTAACCCGCTGTTGGATTAATTCGAAACTCGGTACCTACTACTAAAACAAAACATAAAAAAGTATGTCTTAGGGTTTTTCAAAAATGGACTCATACCAAGGTGGAGAAGGGTAATAAAGTTTAAGGGGTGGATTTTACTGCTTGCTTCCATTAACCCAAAAATGAGTATGGGTCTTTGAGCCAAGTTATGAACACATCCTAAACGATTTTTCAAAATTTCGCCCCTGTGGGGGTGAAAAGCGGGGGGATATAGTATATTTGAAAAATCTGATTCCTTTGATCTATAAACTGAAAAATTGGCCCGAATAGGTACTTATTTATCTAAATAAATAATAAAGATCATAAACATACATTTTCGAAATTTTTAGAGGAAAGTACCTACGAAATACATGCGGACGAAGTCGCGGGCAAAGTGCTAGTTTATGCATATAACTTCGTACGTAAGAATAATTACCTACCTAATGTGTTATATACTAAAACCTTCCTGAAAGTATGTAGATCACATTAATGTAAGAATTATCAAAATCGGTTCATTAGTTTTTGAGAAAATCGCGGACATACCATACATACGGGTCGAACACAAAACTTCCATTTTTGAAGTCGGTTAAAAATAACTAAAAGCGATCGTTGCGCGTGACAGAAGGGGTAGGTATAGGTAATGTAAATGAAACGAACGTCGTAAATGAACGTCTTTACACTACGAAGTACTTAATCCGACTAAAGAACAGGCTCCAAGTTACTACCTACTACTTATCTTAATTTCTCATTTGTTTATAATAAGCTTTCCTTTTATTTTGCGGTTGAGAGGTAGGTAACTTTCTTTGTATCGAGAAAATTGTATGCAATCGTGTTTTTACAACAAACAACACTTGGCAGTAATCCTCATCTTTATTGTATATTAATTTCAAAGTGAATAGGTACTTCAGTACCTACTGTTATTTATTTATAATTACCTTTACAACTATCATTACAGGATTAACCTAATGCGATAGTGTGGTATTTATATACTTACTTACAATATTAAATTAACCTAATAAGGAACTTCTATAATATACTACCTATCCTAAATTATATACCTAAATCTCTTACGTAACAATAACACAGAACAACTATTATTTAACCTACATGTAATTATTACAATACTAAAGCATATTATATTTTTCCTAACTTATAACACTTATGTGTAGCACAATATATCTAAATAATAGTACCTACCCTTGCGAGTTCACTCCTAGTACATGTAAATACATCAATTTGTGTGTGAATTTTATTGATAGTTTGTATTGCTCGGGTTAAAGGTGTTTTCGCCAGTAAGTTAGTCCTCGCTGGCGGTACCAGCAACAGTGGTGGGCGCCGCCGCGCCGCCGCCTCCTCTCTGTTGAAACTGCAGCCATTAAATGCTAAGGCAATTTTCGCAATCTGATCCGAGGCATGCGCGGTCCGAGGGGGGGGGGGGTCGTGGGGGGTCATGACCCCCCCCCCCCAAATCATTCAAGCTGTCGAGAGTCTGAATGATTTATCACCGGCAGACTGCCGACTGAAGTACCTAAAAACTTAAAAACAAGAAATGACAGTGGGTTTTTTAACGCGCCTAATAGGTACATATTTTCCTTTAAAAAGCCTGTTATAAAAATATAGAATCCAGGATTCAAGAGCGAGCGAAGCAAACGCGGGATATTGGGCACTCCGCTCATACGTACTCGTAAGGTTGAAAGGCTTAGGTAAGGCCAGATTCCAAAACCTAAACTGCTGTAAAACGAGTTTAAGCTTTTCGTCATAATTCGATAAAGTACCTAAGTTCTCTTTTTGTATGATGGGTAAAAGAAAACAGAGACTATTCAAGGTGGGGTGCTAAAATTTTTAGGCTCGCTACGCTCGTTCTTGCAATTTACATTGGTTCTTGAGCTTTTCTTCAAAAGTCGACAAAGCAAGTAATTCCTAGTCCTTTTGGAATGATAGAAAGAAAATCGAACCTATCCGAAAGTGTGCAAAATTCTCGAGCTCGCTTCGCTCGCTCTTGCGTTTTAGGTTCTCATAGCTGCATGAGCTTGCCTGCATAAGTCGACAATGTAACTCCTAATTTTACTTGAAAATATAAAACAAAACCTAATCAACAGAGGCGGATTTTCAAAATTTTCGAGCTCGCTTCGCTCGCTCTCCTCACCCCACATGATCTATCGTTCTAATAAATACGTCCAATTTGGCAGCATTTAAGTAACACCGCCTATGTAAAAGCTGCGTCCCTGAATAGCATAAGTACCTAATGTGGAGCTGGAGATGTATCATCACGCCTAGGGTTGGACAGGGGTGTAGGTACCTTCATATAGTACTTACACCCACATGTCGCCAGTCATTAAGTGAAATGTCATAGAGGGCGAGCCTACTGCCGCCAACCGGGCACAAATCCAGACTCCAAGCTGCTTCTGAAAAAATTCTGATGGAAAAACCCTTTAACACTTTACCCGACGTAGGAATCGAACCTAGCTAGGACCTCATTCTCGGCAGTAACGCTTGCGACCACTAGACCAACGAGGAGATGTACCTCCCTTAAAATATTCCTCGGCACCCATGATGACCCCACCCAAAATCTTGGGCTGCGACCGCGCCTGATCCGAGGTAGTACCTATAGGCCTAACCTACACATAACTACAAGCGTGGCTGTCACGCGCGAGCGGTATCGCCGCGATTGTTTTTGTGGCAACGAGACGGGACGATCGCTCTTGTTTAGAACGCGGCTTTAAATCCCAAAAACCCTCGCCAACATAACAGTGGGTACATATCTACCTATTCATCGTCGTACCTATTCACTCGGACTTCGTGTTTTAGTAAGGGGCTCTACAGAGCCAAGCCAAAACTTTTGCTAAAACTCGATGTGCCATATCTAAGGTACTTGAGCTAAAGTTAGCATTCGATAACCGTGACGTCACGTGCCCTGCCCGCAGCCGCGCGGCGCTGCTGACGGGCGCGCCAAGCCACCAGAACGGGATGTACGGGCTGCACCGCGCCGAGCACCACTTCAACTCTTTCGACGCCGTCGCCAGCATGCCCAATGTGCTCAGCAAACACGATGTGATGACCGGTAATTAAGTGGGCGGAGCACAGCTCATTGCTTGATTACTTTATCTGTCTGATAGCAAGTACTTAGCGATTTAAGTTTTATAAACTTCGTATTCTTATGACATCATAAATTAACGTTTTTGTATTTATCAACTTGTAGCTAAAGGCTATACATAAGTAAGTATATGGTCTAAGTTCTACCTTCAGATTATTCACGTTACAATATTCTCTTCAAAAATAATTTTATATTTCCAGGTATTATTGGTAAGAAAGACGTGGGCCCCGCCGCTGTGTAGGTACAAGTTCGACTACGAGCAGACAGAGGAGAACAACCACGTGAACCAGGTCGGCCGGAACATCACGCACATCAAGCTGCTCACCAGGGAGTTCCTCGCTGAGGCGAATCGGGAGAACAAGTAAGATCTCATCAACTATTCGAAATAAGTACATTGTTGCCTACGGGTTCAGTCATAACTTATGAGTACGTTAACTTGAGAGATAAATCTCTAAATACTGACTTATTTTGAATACCGTACCTACAACATTCCACCATGATTAGGTAAACAAATGTAGGTAAGTAATTCTCCTCATAATTTTCAGGCCATTTCTCCTGTACGTGAGTTTCCACGACCCGCACCGGTGTGGCCACACGGAACCGCAGTTCGGTCCATTCTGCGAGCGGTTCGGCTCCGGCGAGGAGGGCATGGGGCTCATACCCGACTGGCATCCGATATACTACCAGTGGGAGCAAGTGCAACTGCCTTATTTTGTTCAGGTACCTACTTAAATACAGAGGTAAAACGATTAAAAATTCTGGGCGTGTGTATAGACGGATAGACCATAGAGTAATGATTCCTTTCTAATGCCCCAGGACACAGAAGCAGCAAGAAGAGACATCGCAGCACAATATACAACAATGTCGCGACTCGACCAAGGTAGGTACTTACATGCTATAATGAACCTTTAAGAACATAAGTAATGGCAACTAAACAAAACATTTCACAGGTGTAGGGCTGGTGCTCAAAGAGCTGCAAGACGCTGGACACTTGGACGATACCCTCGTCATATACACGTCGGACAACGGCATTCCATTTCCATCTGGCCGCACGAACTTCTACGACCCTGGTCTCCGCGAGCCCATGATCATCGCCTCTCCGAAGCCTCACACGAGGAAGAACGAAGCATCCTACGCCATGGTCAGCCTGCTGGACGTCATGCCCACCGTGATGGACTGGTTCAACATCCCATTTGGACAGGACAGCAATGATATACTGCAGTCGGATAAACCAAAAAGTTTGCTTCCTATTTTAGAAAAAGGTTAGTAGGTACCTACTAAGTGGCGTCGAATCCAGTGGTTGCATGGTTTGCGTTATGTGCGATTAATATTACATTTCGTGTAATACCTATTTATTTTCTAGAACCACCTTACTCCGAAGATGAAGCAATATTCGCATCACAGACTCACCACGAGATTACAATGTACTACCCAATGCGCGCAGTGCGCACGCGCCGATACAAACTGATACACAACCTCAACTTTGGAATGCCCTTCCCAATAGACCAGGATCTATACGTGTCTCCTACCTTCCAGGTAAGTGCTCTTACAGCAGGTTCATATACCGACATATCATCAGGTATTTATTGAAACTGGGAGCTTTGGTTATGATTTCAGGATGTGCTGAACCGCACACGCAGCAAGCAGCCGCTGCCGTGGTACAAGACTCTGACGCAGTACTACTACCGACCGCAATGGGAGTTCTACGACATCCGCGCTGATCCCACTGAGAGTAGAAACTTGCATGGTATGGCTGTCCTCTTTATTTAAACGGATTTCCGTTGCTCTTTTATTTAAAAGGGTAATGTCTTTTACCGTTTCATCTCTCGTACCCACAGCTTCAAGCGAACACAATTGTTTCAGGCAAGCCATCTCTGCAGCAAGTGGAAGCGGAACTGCAGACGCGGCTGCTGCGCTGGCAGCGCGACACGGCGGACCCGTGGCAGTGCGCGCCCGGCGCCGTGCTGGAGCGCCAGCAGTGCCGCAGCCTCGACAACCAGCTGCACGACTACCACCAGCGCCAGTAACAACCTGCACGCTATGTGTGCGGGTGACATCGTTTGGAAAGGAGTACAGAGTCTCATTTTACATGTCTAATAGGTCATCCATCCTAAATGGTTCATTATGATCAAACGTAATAGTAGATTGTACAATTAGTGCATAAAATGGCTTGTTTATGCCCGAGTTATACACTCTTCTATTCAATTCAATTGCGAGAAATGAACGTATTCTCTCTAATAGAATATAGACAATAGAACTGCAAGCAATAAATAATAATCTACCTACCACCAAGACCTACACAAACTTATTATTACCTACATAATACATTCCATTTACTTAGTTATTTTGAAATCATAAAAATAATTTAATCTACTTATAAGCAGCGAAATAAGCTAGAGTATTATTATGATTAGACGGCCCGGAAACAAACGCATCAGCAATCGGCCATACAGGCCACGACAGGGGTTGCGCAGGTCGTTGGAAGGATCTGGCGTCTGAGTCTCGAGGTTGCTTTGCACAAATCTGAGGCCCTCTGTTTCCATGGGCCTCGGAACAAGCCACCACGCGATTTACACATAGTGGTAGGAGGCGTCCGCATCGATTTCAAGTCGACGATGAAGTACCTACGTAGAACTTGTCCTCGACAGCCGGTGGGACTTCGAGCCGCACATTCAGCGGCTGGCCCACAGGTTGATGAGCGTTGCAGCTGCTCTTGCGCAACTGCTACCCAATTTGGGGGGGCAACACCTACAGCCGGATAATGTACGTGGAGATTGTGCGGTCCATGGCCCTGTATGGGGCGCCCGTGTGGGCGGACACTCTGACGGCCCGCGACATTCCAATATTGCGAAGGACGCAAATAGCGATGGCTGTTAGGGTGATAAGAGGATACCGTACGATCTCCTACGAGGCAGCAACTCTCCTGGTCGGATCAACGCCCTGGGATCTGGACGCGAAAATCTTTGCGTCCCTATATCGCTGGCGAAAGTCCACCTTCCGCCAGCATATAGGGACGCAAGGATTTGCGAAGCTTGCGCGTGGTCAGCCTCCGGTTCCTCAAGAATTCGATCCACGAAGGACTGAGCTCCGTCAGATCCTAGTGGCTAAATGGAGGGAGTGACTTGCGTAACCCAGGTGGGGGCTCGCCACAATAGTGGCGGTAAGGCCTTTTATGGAAGAACGGCTGGAGAGGCAGCATGGCGCCCTAAGTTTCCGGTTGACGCAGGTGCATACTGGACACGGATGTTTCGGGAAATACCTGCGTCGCATAGGTCGGGAGCGGACGCCTGCTTGTCATCACTGTGTGGAATGCCACGAGGACACGGCGCAACATATGTTGGAGGAGTACAGCTTGGGCCCAACAGCGCTGTGCCCTCGTCGCGACACTTGGTGCGAGTGATCTGTCATTTTCGGCGGTAGTTCAGTTCAGTCCATGGTCGGAAGCGAAAAAGCGTGGGATGCTGTGGCCTCTTTTTGCTAAGAGTTGATGTATACAAAGGAGGTGGCAGAGAGGGAGAGAGAGCATACCTCTCATTCCACCCGCACCAGAAGAGCAGCCGGGCGTCGAAGAGTGCTTAACGATTTCCGGCCACCATAAGAAGGGGCCTGCGGGCGGCGAAATTAAGGCCGTGTCGTCGCTTGAGCAGTCGGGCTCAAAGAAGTGGCACGCAATAGTGGGGTTATAGTCGATAGAAGTCCAACATCATATTCATAACCCTCCGTTCTTCCCGGGCGGAGGGTAAAAAAAATTAAAAAAAGTTTGGGCCCAGGGCCCAGGGAAAGAAGCTCTAAATACGCCAATGGGTGTATTTGGTAAATCCCTGACCTGTATCGTACGTATTGCCTTAAAATTCAATATTATCGTAAGTTTATCTAGTTAGTACAATCCGAAAATAATTGATGCACAAATTGCACGACACAATTCTTTATACCTAGATACTCTATCCTCGCGTCCTAACTAATAGCGGTCTTCGCGATCGTTCTTATGATTGTGACGTACAAACGCGACTAATCAAGTCGCGTTTCACAAGATCGCGCGAGTAGGTATGTCTTATTACGAAAGATCACGACGATAGCGCTTTTGGTTAGGACGCAGCCTAAAGGCAACAGTACGATACCTATTGGTGTATTTGTGCAAACATTTTCTTTAGCAATAGGTAAACTTTATTGGAAATGAAATAGGAAAAGTTGGGCTGGCCAAATAACGTGAATATTTGGACAAATACGGCGAACATTAGATCTTGTATAAATATGATAAATGATGTGTGTGTGATGTATTTGAATTTTACGTAAATTACATAAATAAGTTTATCTACACCCATGCTATAAATCCATACCTACTTAATATTATAAATTTGAAAGTAACTCTGTCTGTCTGTATGTTACCTTTTCACACCTAAACCGCTGAACCGATTTAAATGAAATTTAGTATAGAGATAGCGAACAAAAAATCAGCTGTTCCCTACATTTTGACGAGTTATAAGAACATAAATGTAGGGAACAACAGATTTTTTTTTTCGCG
The DNA here is from genome assembly GCA_947508005.1 of Amphipoea lucens. Classification (NCBI taxonomy): domain Eukaryota; kingdom Metazoa; phylum Arthropoda; class Insecta; order Lepidoptera; family Noctuidae; genus Amphipoea; species Amphipoea lucens. The sequence continues at coordinate 516,748 of OX382358.1, read as the reverse complement.
GTATCGGTTTGGTCTCATAGTAAAAGTTGTTCATAATGATGAGTAGGTACAATCTCCCATTTCGATTTGTCGCATGTTTCCAATTTCATCCTGTATATGGCGCCAACTATTCCGCTCTAGCTGCGGAACTTGATACTAAATACCTGAGCGAAACCCGCGCGGTATGCACTTATACCCACAGCGGCAGCGAATACCGCTTAGGTTTGAATAGACCTTTAGTATGATGTTCCGCGGCTAGAGCGGAGTAGTTGGTGTATTCTTTGACGATACAGGGGGCCTACCACCATCTCTTATCTTATAACAGTATTAATATAACCTTACTCTGTCTTTTCGTACCATGACGTCCTTAAAATAAGCTTATTACGATCTTGAAACAAAGTCGTTTTCTTAGCAGTTTTGGTGACGTCACCTCTAAAAGTTCATTCAATTCGTACCACGACGTGACTTTTGACAGCACGCGATAGTGTTCTAGCGTCTAATTTAACAATCTTATAAAAGTTACTCGGACGCTCACTTATTCATTACGGCTTTGCAAATTTATGTAATAAAAATGTGTTGTGATGTGTTGTAGTGTCATTTATAATAAGTAAAATGTATATATTACGTAAATTTGTCAAATTAATTGTGTTTCTGGCGATTTTAATACCTACGGGAGTAATAATTTCTTATTTGATTCTAGATGGCTAATGTGTATGAAATATTCGAGTTTTTGGAATTTAAAAATTCTCAGAGTGTCTAGCTGACGCATTAACAAATCACTGATAACTAAAACTTACACAAAACAAACTCACAAACAACTTACACTTCACTGTTACAAACTAACTCAAAAACTCAAAATACATATTAACAGTAAAATATTTCTTTGTCACAAAATATATTCACTAAATAACAATGTTTAACCATAGCTTGATTCCATGTCGACTGATTTAGCTAGTGAGATCTTATACATTTAAAACAAAAATAAGTTCAATCACTTAGTTATCCAAACAAAAATATCGCCATACCGAGTTTCGAATTTCGTTCGCGCTACACAGCTGATGATAAGTAAACATTTTGTTACAAAACATTTTGTTCCGATTCACATCACGTCACATTTAGCCACAGCTTATTTTATAAATTTTTCAATTGATTTCCTTACTTAATACAAAGCAACATATTTAAGTATATGTAATAGTATGCATTTTATGGAAATTACTCATACAAATTATGTTTTCTATTGAAAATTAATATTATATTTGGCTTCAAGATCTACTCGTAAAAACGAATCGGACCAAACGTTTGAAAGAGATAGCGCTATACAGTTCATATAGCGATGTTTATTTTCTATTAAAGTAATCAATGGACAAATTGTTCGTTCTTTCCCAGCACTAAGCAGGAATGAAACAATATGGAACGGTTAGGGTCATGGTACGAATATGAGCATTGTTATTATAAGGTTGAAACAAAACTCTCTTGAAATAAGATTGTTTTGTTAAAGATGGTGGTAGGCCCCCTGATATGACTAACCGGCGAAAACTTCTTTACCTTCCTGCGCTCCCTTCGTTTTTTCATCCTGAGCGAAACTCGAACTCGGTATTCTACCCACAAAGATAGCGAAATCCGCTTTGGTGTGAACAGTAATATTACCGCATACCCACTTGGTTTTCTCTACCGCAGATAGTAGTGAACACCGCTTAGGTTTGAATAGGCCTTTATGCAAAAAAGGTACTTACCTGTATGTACAGTGTACACAGAGATTATACAGGTGGTCAAAAAGTCGTGGATCAAAAGAAATAGGGAGATAAAGGAGGTAATTTCCAACGCTTTTAAAGTGAGAAATATTTTTTTGTAACGCTTAAATTTTTTTGGAAAAAACATTAATTGCTCTTGAAATTGGTACCCAGAGCTGTGCCCAGAGCCGTAATAGAACTTTTGTAGTAGGTAGTGATAGATTATCAAGTAATAATACAACACCGTGTTTTATATCACACAAACTGCGCCCCGCGGTCTCACAAGCGTAGTCGATCCCGTGGAAATATCGGGATAAAAGTATCTGTTAATCCAGGGTGTCAGCTACCTCCATACAAAATTTTATCAAAATTGTCCAGCCGTTTGAGCGTGAAGAAGTAACAAACATAAACACACACACACATACTCACACACTTTCGCCTTTATAATATTAGTGTAATTTTTTTTTAAATTAGTCTAATTGTAAAAGAAGTCTGTATACAAAAATATTCATAACTTTTAGGGCAATTGAATTATGGCCGTGCTGTGGAAAGATTTTTTGTTGGAAATGACATCCTTTATCTCTCCCTATTTTGTTTGATCCACGACTTTTTGACCACCGTGTATAGAGTGAAGTTTGAAGATTGGGACTTCACGCCAATTCTGCATTTTTAGCTTTTTCTCTTTACTACATCCGGGTTTCGCCCTGAAGTCGCCATCCCCAAAACGAAACCTATTAATTGGTTTATAGTTTATAATATTATTATAATTTATGTTATTAGCTCTTAAAAAACATTTTTAAATAAATAAAATACCACATTCCACATTTCTGTTGTTTTATTTACTGTTTTTTATTTTACAATTAGATAATAACAGTCTACATATACATTTAGGAATAATAATAGGTACATGAAACAGGAATACAATAAGTACAGGCAGGCTCATCGCATGAACATAGCTTAGTAGGTACGAGTATGTCATCTGTCGACTCTGTCGTGTAGACCTTCACTGGCCTCTGGATATCTACCTATTTTGTTTATTATCTCATTTGAACACATAATTAAATACACTCTATTAATCAGTCAAATTAATAATATCATTATTAGTTACGAGCGGCCCGCTTCTGCTTACCACGGTTTTTACGAGCGATCTGATAGTAATATACAACTTACGGCGAAAGCCTCGTCAAAATCCATTGGGTAGTCTAACAGAACAGAACTAAGGACACACAAACATTGGGTAGTCTAACAGAACTAAGGACACACAAACATTGGGTAGTCTAACAGAACTAAGGACACACAAACATTGGGTAGTCTAACAGAACTAAGGACACACAAACACTTTATTTCATACTGTTTTTATAAATAGACTAGGTTGTGCATTGTTAAAGAATTATTACTAAAATGAATAGTAAGTACTTAGCTTTATTAATAATACAATTTTTGCAATATAATAGTGTAAGTATATTGTGTCATAAGTATAACTGATAAGTATTTAAAGTTAATCTTAAAGATTGTGTGTGTCGCCAGTAAAATACGATAAAAAATAAAGAACGCGACTACTGCTTTATAATAATAAAATGAAGTGGCGCCAGTGGTCAGCCCAATTAGGCAGACGCTCCATGTAAAATACTGGTATTCAGCTGCATCCGGTCAGACTGGAAGCCGACACCAACATAGTTGGGAAAAGGCTAGGCAGATGATGATGTCAGTGGCCAGCCCACGCCAGCAAGAATACAAGACAAGTGAAGAGGCCGGCCCACGCCAGCAAGGATACAAGACAAGTGAAGTGGCCGGCTCACGCCAGCAAGAATACAATACAAGTGAAGTGGCCGGCCCACGCCAGCAAGGATACAAGACAAGTGAAGTGGCCGGCCCACGCCAGCAAGGATACAAGACAAGTGAAGTGGCCGGCTCACGCCAGCAAGAATACAATACAAGTGAAGTGGCCGGCCCACGCCAGCAAGGATACAAGACAAGTGAAGTGGCCGGCCCACGCCAGCAAGGATACAAGACAAGTGAAGTGGCCGGCCCACGCCAGCAAGAATACAAGACAAGTGAAGTGGCCCGCCCACGCCAGCAAGAATACAAGACAAGTGAAGTGGCCGGCCCACGCCAGCAAGGATACAAGACAAGTGAAGTGGCCGGCCCACGCCAGCAAGGATACAAGACAAGTGAAGTGGCCGGCCCACGCCAGCAAGGATACAAGACAAGTGAAGTGGCCGGCCCACGCCAGCAAGGATACAAGACAAGTGAAGTGGCCGGCCCACGCCAGCAAGGATACAAGACAAGTGAAGTGGCCGGCCCACGCCAGCAAGGATACAAGACAAGTAGCGATATCGCCGGTATGACATTTGGCTAGGTAGTCTAGGTACTTTTACATGATACACACGATCATATTTTAACCTTCTATACAACGGGTACAAGGAAGCTTACTCAAAAACTAATAGCACTTTGTGCCAATTGCTAAGATTTGGCTGAAGCCATAATCCGGAAAAAAAAATTTTATCCGACTGATGTCGGGAAATAGCAAAAGGGTTCAGTTTTACTGACCCCTTCAACGTTTCTGTTGTATAAATTATGGTAAATTCTTCGTTTTTTGATGAATCCTTATAGGTAAGTACGTTCATGCTGTAAGTTTACTAACTTGTTAGCATTTTTTTATAGAATATATTTTTTAATACTGATGGTAATTATTTTAAGAACATTTCATAACTTTATTATCAGTAAAATACTGGTATTCAGCTGCATCCGGTTAGACTGAAAGCCGACCCCAACATAATTGGGAAAAGGCTAGGCAGATGATGATATAACTTTATTATCAGTTTAGATTATTGTAAGGAGATTCCGATGGTATTTCAATAGGACTATTGATAAACATAAAACATTTTTTCAAAAAAAAAAAAAAAAAAACAACAGACTTCCAAAAAAAAACACTACGAAGTGAAAAATAACTTCAATTTCGTTGGGTACGCATTTTCGTTGTTTGCCACCGACTTCCGAAATTAAATTTATTTTTGACATTGTAGTGTCTTTCTTGGAAGTCGGTTTAAAAAGTTTTTATTTTTCACTTTTAAGTTGTACTTACCCTACACAAATTCGTATAGTGTAACAATACTTGCTATGTGAATACTATCAGTGACAGGAAGTCATTATAACATTATCAATATAAACTAAGTGGCAAAAATACGTATTGTTGAAGCTAACTCAAAACTACCCAAGCAAAGTTAATAAAATCAATTCCCATAAAAGTTAATAAGACCCCCCCGAGGCATACCCTATCTATTAAAAAAAGAATTTTTGAAATCGATTTACAATTCCCAGAGATATCACGTAACAAACATACAAAAAAAAAACAACATACAGTCGAATTGAGAACCTCCTCCTTTTTGAAGTCAGTTAAAATATGTACAGAAGCCAGCACATCAAGCTACCCGAAATACTGGCCGACTCAAAGATTATTTACACGGATTGTTGAGTTAATCAAGCCACGCATTAGAATCCTCCCCTGTATAATTAACTACCCCTTTTCACCCCGTTAGGGGGAGGTAAAACCCTGATACAAGTTATTCTTTGTTTTTGGTCTGAAGTATAAATACCTACCGAGTTTCGAGGTAATCGGACCACGCGTTAAAATTCTTCCAGACAAATTTTGCTCCTTATCCATTTGCATAAAATTTTAAGACCTAATATAACTTGGCATACTTTTCTTTCTTCTAATTATATTTTGGCATAGCTTTTGCCCGCGGCTTCGCTCGCGTTAAATTCGGGGTAACACGGTTCCTCTTTCCTGATTTAGAACACAGAAGAGAGCTCGGAACAGAATATTATTTTAATACGCTACTGTAAACGATATCAGCGCCATCTATAGGAATCCATGAGTAACATTCATTTATGTTTCGAAAGTTGTTTTTTTTCGCAAAAGCTGATTGATTTATGGTTAGATTTAATGTTTTAATATTGTTTTATTTAATTTGTTTTAATTAAGTTGTTTTATTATTCGTTTGTATCATAGAACCTGTACTAATTTTGCGAAGTGTCACACAAAGGGGTTTGAAGGTTTTGGCCCTAACATCAGCCGCCGTTTTGATTTTTTTTTCAGAATCGCGGTGCACAACAAAAGTTATATATTTAGATAGAGGACACTTATACAAACAAAAAATGTAATATAACATAATATCCTAAAGCGTCAGGTTTCGGAATTATTCACCAAAATATAAGTCGAAAACAACAAGGATTTTTTTGTTTTTTTTTTCCCTCTAGGTAAGCACATTGAACTATTGAGGTAATAGAAACGTTATGAAACCTTTATGGAGAAGAAACAAAAGAATACTAGACATTTTTTTTAATAAATAATTAAACACCGCAATTTATAGTTCGTTTTTTAATCCCAGAGAATAATCTGACAAGTGTAATGTCAAACTTCTATACTAAAAAAAACGAAAACACAAAAGACTTAAATGTCAGATTAGGTCTCTGGGATTAAAAACGAACTATACATTGCCGTGTTTAATTATTTATTTAAAAAATGTCTACTCTTCATTTGTTTCTTCTCCATAAAGGTTTCATAACGTTTCTATTACCTCAATAGTTCAATATGCTTACCTGGAGGGAAAAAAAACAAAAAAATCCTTGTTGTTTTCGACTTATATTTTGGTGTATAACTCCGAAACCTGACGCTTTAGGATATTATGTTATATTACATTTTTTGTTTGTATAAGTGTCCTCTATCTAAATATATAACTTTTGTTGTGCACCGCGATTCTGAAAAAAAATTAAAATGGCGGCCGACCTTAGGGCCACCCTCCATACAAAAATCTTCAAACCCCTTTCCATCCCCTATTTTAGGGGCTGGGGAAAGATTTCCAAAAAAAATAAGGCAGGTATTTTTCGTTGGTAACAAAGAGTCTGTGTACCGATTTTTAGCTTCCTGCCTTGAAAATTGCGAAAAGTCCCATATAAAATTTCACCCCCTCTTTTGAGGGGTTGGGGGCAGATTCCCAAAAAAAATGATGCACGATTTTTTTGTTAGTCACAAATAGTCCGCATACTTACCAATTTTTAACTACCTTGAAAATTGCGGAATGCTCCATACAAACTTCCACCCCCCATTTTAGGGGAGTGGGGGGGTTAGAAAGAGACAAAAAGTAGCCTAAGTCACTCTCCATCCTTTCAACTATCTGTACTTAAAAAATCACGTCAATTCGTCGCTCCGTTTTGCCGTGAAAGACGGACAAACAAACAGACACACACATACACTTTCACATTTATAATATTAGTATGGATTATTTATTATCATCGTCGTGTGTGATAGTCCATTGAATTGTACGGCGAGCGATATTGTATCTTAAGATAAAATATTATAGTACCTTAGCCGTGTGTAGCGCCCCTTAGGCCGCTATCCCGCTGGCGTTTTACGAGCGTTGACGTCATCGTCGCGTCTGCGCAGCGTCGACGCCGCGCAAACGCGACGTTGACGTCGCGTCTGCGTGTGACAAGCATTAACGTCCGCTGAACGCGACGTTAACGTCGCGCACATGATACTATTTGAGGCGTACAATCAGAAACATAATGGATTCCGACGAGGAAGCACTGCTGGCTTTACTACTTCGACGAAAATTACGTAAAAGAAAAAGAAAATCTCATCGTCAATTCTGGGAAAACCCTTTATAGTCCCATCGATCACAAGAAAGTGAATATTTCGCATCGTACTCTAATAATATTAAAAATAATAAATCGGAATTTTATAAATATTTGCGAATGCCAAAGACTACATTTGACGAACTTTTACAAGTGATTCAGTGACATACAATATTTAGACTCGGCGAGATTGTACCTGTTGCCAACAAACGCCAAAAAAAAAATCAGCTGTTCCCTACATTTATGTTCGCATAACTCATCAAAATGTACGGAACAACTGATTTTTTTTCGCTATTTCAGGTTTGATCCCATAGTAAAAGTTGTTCATAATAATGAGTACAATCTCCCATTTCGATTTGTCGCATGTGTTTAATTTCATCCTGTATAGTCGGGTTCAAAATGAAATAAAAACACTAAAAATAAAAATAATAATTGCAAAATAAAATTCTATTCTATACTAAAATATTTTCAAAATTACTAAAACAAAATGTCTAAATGATTTATCTCTAAATAATCGGTTATTCAATCGCATGGTATTAAAAATGCGAAATCTTACAAACAGTTTATGTAAATACAAATTCGGAAAAGCATCACAATATCTAACCATCGTAATTAAAACTCACGTAAAATTGTGTGTTCGTGTCAGCAATACAGCCAGCGCTGTGGAGCGCCCTTGCTAAAGAGTTGGCGACGAATACCTCGAAGTGCGGGGTGAGGTGCGGTTATGCGGTATCTGATATGAATGCGGGGAAGGGAGTGTCCGTTCTGTACGTAGTACTATTAAGTATTCTGTGGTGCAGGGTTTAAAGGAACCTAACCAAACCGAACCTCGGGGTGCCCCTGACGTTGTTTAGTATTATGCGAATTAAATTTATGCCAAAAAAAAATTTGCCTTCAAGATAATTATCCCAACATAAACTGTATGCCAAAAAAACATGGCAAAGTATTATTATGCCAAAACAAATTATGCCAAAGTATATTACGAAAAAGAACATTATGCGGAAAGAAGGGATCCCAAATTTTGACACCTCCCACCCCAACAATGCTCCTTTGGGGGTAGTTTATAAAAAAAAAAGCAAACTTCATAATTTACTTAGATAAGTATTCGTGCCAAGTTTCAAGTTTATTAACCAAATGAATAAGATTTTTCATATAAACTGTATTCCCACTTTTCACCCCTACAGGGGTGGAGTTTTGAAAAATCGTTTAAGATGTGTTCATAACTTGACTCAAAGATTATTTATACCAATTTTCGAGCTAATCAAGCCACGCAGTAAAATCCTCCCCTGTAAAATTAACTACCCCTTTTCACGCAGTTAGGGGTAGATTTTCGAAAAACCCTGATCGTCCCAGCCGCCGCGGGAGACGCTCCGGGCGTCGGGAGCCGCGTGACGACTCCCGGCCACCGTAGGCGCGGGCCTGCGGACGGAGAGTAATGGGTAGCTCACCGTCCGACCAGGACCAGGCCCGTGCCGGACGTCGCGCACGTGTTCCACGCGCGCCTCAAAGAGATGTCAGCAAAAAGGAAGGGGCCTGCCAGGGCCGAAGCCTGCCGGGGGTGCGGGATTGTCCGAAAGGGTTACCGCTACCCCGGAACATAAAGGGCTAAGGAAGGAACACGGATGGGTTTTAGTCAACTGACACTCCCTTCCGCTCCACCCAGAGCGGGAGGGGTCATTTGATGATTTCCCATCCATAAAAAAGGGGTAGATTTTCGAACAACCCTGATATCCGTTATTCTTTATTTTTAGTGTTAAGTATAAATACTGAGTTTCGGGTTAAACGGACAGCGCGTTAAAATTCTTCGAAACAAATTTTGACACCCCCCGATTCCTCTTTAGGGGATAGTTTAGAAAAACGAAAAATGCCAAATTTCATAGTTTACTTAGATAAGTATTCGTGCCAAGTTTCAAACAAAATCCCACCTTTTCACCACCTTAAAGGTTGAATTTCCAAAAACCCCTTCTATTAGATACCTACTCTTCACAAAGAACACACCCTCCAAAATTCATGTCCCTAGGACCAGCAGTTTAGGCTGTGCGTTGATATCTCAGTCAGGTCGTTGAAGTTTATAATAGACTAGCTGCGCCCCGCGGTTTCACCCGCGTAAATGTCGATCCCGTGGGAATATCGGGATAAAAACTACCCTATGTCCTTTCCCGGGACTCAAACTATCTCTATACCAAATTTCATCGAAATCGGTCCAGCCGTTTTCATGTTATGTCGTGACAACGGAAAACGGGTTTCATTTTTATATATATAGATTACTTATAGAATTTTAAGTATTTTGGTATGACATATATTGAGTTAATAAAAGTTTATATGTCTGTAAATATAATAAATTAAACAAATATACAAAAATAAAAAAGCATTTTAACAACACGAGCGGCATGTTGTCGACGGCAGCCGCCGACACGTCGACGGTAGCAGTTGCCTCTGTCGTCGACGCGTGTCACTCGTGTGTATGCACACTATAACCACAGTATAAAAATCATACAGTAGGACGACGCCTTTGATCTCGTGTAAAATGCCGACATCGTCTAGACAGTAACGCATCGGCCAGGGTTGTCACAAATAAACAATATTTATATAATTATTTATTTATTGCAAATCAAATGACGTCCGCCATCTTGGATTTCAAAAAGGATGGCTTTTTCGTAACAAGCACCCCAAATATACTCGAAATTGACACCCATATCAAATTATAAAAAAATGACGTCCGCCATCTTGGATTTCAAAAAGGATGGCTTTTTCGTAACAAGCACCCCAAATATACTCGAAATTGACACCCATATCAAATTATAAAAAAATGACGTCCGCCATCTTGGATTTCAAAAAGGATGGCTTTTTCGTAACAAGTACCCCAATTATACTCGAAATTGACACCCATATCAAATTATAAAAAAATGACGTCCGCCATCTTGGATTTCAAAAAGGATTGCTTTTTCGTAACAAGCACCCCAAATATACTCGAAATTGACACCCATATCAAATTATAAAAAAATGACGTCCGCCATCTTGGATTTCAAAAAGGATGGCTTTTTCGTAATAAGCACTCCAATTATACTCAAAATTGAGATTCATATCTTACTAGCAGCGCCCCGCGGTTTCACCCGCGTAAGTTTCGATCCCGTGGGAATATCGGGATAAAAACTATCCTATGTCCTTTCCCGGGACTCAAACTATCTCTATACCAAATTTCATCGAAATCGGTTCAGTAGTTTAGGCGTGAAGAAAAGACAGACAGACAGAGTTACTTTCGCATTTATAATATTAGTTTGGATTATAAAAAAATACGTCCACCATCTTGACACGGAACATAAAAACGAACACTCACATTTATAATATTCGTAGGATTTCCAAACAGATGCTCTGTGTGATAAACACAGAACATAGGAATCATACGTAGTGATACCCTATTATTTTTTTTTACCGTGCGCCGGTCGGCCATTTTATTAGCGTTATCAACATGCCACGACATTACAAATAAAATTATTTATGCACTCTACAATAACAAAATAGATATTTTATTTACCTTTCTTCTGTACGTGGAAGTTGATGAAACCGCAGATCTTTATTTATATGAGATGAAGACTTACAATCAGTCACAGCACACGTCGTATGCACCATTTTAAATTAACAAATAAAAAACAAGCATGCGTCAGCCCTCAATGATATATCCCGAACTACTAACATCGTAACATCGTTTTGTTCGCAGTTCGGGATCGGCTCACCCGCGTCTCGCCCCTCACACCCCGCACGATTGCCCTGTCTAGACGTCTTCGTTGGACGACTGTATGATTTTTAGACTGTGCTATAACATAACAAGAAACTTACCAAAATGTCCACAAAACAAAAAAAAAATAATTAAAAATAATTAAAAGCTCAAAGCGCGCGTACGCGATAGCCGACTCGTGTACAACGGACAGACTAACCTAATCGACACCGGCGTCGTCGGACTAGACCACATATGAGGTACGTCGGACTGAGTGACTCTTGTACCACAGCGCACGCGCCGGAGAAATATGAATCTCGACACGCTCAGCCACCACCAATTTTTTGTATTCAGGTAACTACATTTTTCGCACCTTTGCCGCGTGGACTCTTTTTATTACCGACTTCATTTACCGACTTCACAAAAAGGAGGAGGTATTATGTTCGGATGATTGTATGTTTTTTTTTTTTTGTATGTTTGTTCATCGAATACTCCGCCAATTGTCGACGGATTTTAAAAATTCTTTTTTTGTTCGAAATTAGATAGTTCTGAGGTGGTCCCACTGACACCAAGTTAGGATCTGATGATGGGATCTTAGAGAAATCGATGGCAACCCTCAAATTTTATAGGCTCACTTATTGCTTTTCGCATATTTTATGAAGTATCTTGTGTATTTGCGTATGGTTGTCACCATCTCAGGTAGCTGGGCTGATGATGGAAGGTACAACTCCTTAACAGTAAGAAGTTACTCGAACAGGCAAGGACTGTTTTAGTAAATTGTTTTGATGTTTGATAGGACATTTTATAGTAACTCGTGCATTTACTCTCGGAAAACACCATTTGGTGAAGTGGAACTGATGATGAAGACCACAGATGGCCACCGGAACTACTCAATAATATCTAAGTATTTCACGGGTTGCGATTCGATTACTTTAATATGGTTACTAAGCAATTTATGCTCGTCACAATCTGAATGGTGATATGGAGCTGATGGTGGACCTGGAGAACTCCTCAACAATTAGCTTCCCTGCATCGGGAAAAGCAATACTTATTTAGTAAAAGGTGATGAGTAAGTTAAGTTGACACTAGGCTATTGTAACTTAGATAAATTATAAGCAGACCCACTAAAAAATGTGAAATAAAAAGTTTTTACCAAAAAAAAACCGACTTCCAAAAAAACACTACAAAGTGAAAAATAACTTTAATTTCGGAAGTCGGTGGCAAAAAACAAAAATACTGATCCAAAGACACCGACTTTCGAAATTAAAGTTATTTTTCACTTTGTAGTGTTTTTTTGGAAGTCGGTTTTTTTTTGATAAAAAGTTTTTTACTTGATTTCGAGCATAGAGAATTAATCCCTCAAGGTAGCCAGCGAAAATAAAAATCTAACGTTCTTTTGCGTATTTGTAAAACAGCGCTGCATGTTTACATATTGCTCATCCAATAGAACAACGACGTAATTACGAAAATGTCGAAAATGAGTTTTTGAATGTCATAAGTTCACGTTTTGAAAGTTCTATCTATGACAAAAACGACATAATTCTAGTTACGGTGATTTTCGATAGAGTGAGTGACTGTCGTTAGGGAATTGGCGTATTTTTCAAAATATCACACGGAAACTATAATATAAATAAACACTATTTTTTTAGTTTTTTTATGATCATGTTTGTATCTTACATTATCTAGGTATCTTTGTTTTAACATAAAAACTACATTTTAGTAACTCATAAAAATAAAACATTTGATACTTCTTATTATACGTTTATAAAATTAAATTTAAGTAAACTGATTTATACAAATAAAACTAAATTGAATAATTTGTGGTTTGAATTCATGATTTATTCCCATTTCAAAACCTAATTTATGTCATAATTGTTATATTTTATTTATAAAATGGCATAAGTGTACGTCAGGTTTGTTTTTTTTGGATTTTTTTAACAGTTTTCTTGAGTTTTCTCATAAAGTTATTACAAATTATTATTGATAGTAAAGTAACATACATAAAAATATTAAATATTTTAGTACAATCATTGGAAATATATCATATTTTCAATTTCAAACTTTTAAAACGTTCTCCTGAAAAATAGCTAAAACGTAATTACGTGATTGTTCTATTGGATGAGCGATATGGAGTATGCTATGATCTGCAGCTTCTAGTAGTCTTCATAAAATCGGTCAATCTGCGCCATCTGCCTTGCCAGTTTCTTGTCTAAAGTGTGAACATTCAGCAACTCTCTTTCTGTATTCAATGCCTGTAAGAATGTCATGAGATAATACAACAGGTTTATTTTTCGGTTTACTATAATAATGTCATAATTAGAAAGTCCAATACGAAAAATGTTGAAAAATAAAAATTTCCAATACGAAATATATCCAAAAATAAAAACGTCTAATACGAAAAATAGTACAGTACCTACGAAAAATGAATTGATCAAGTAAAGTTTTTCGAAGGTGAGCATAACTAAGTACTTATTAATTATTCTGTGGCATAACTGACTGTGGCATATATGCACAACATACCTTCCTCTAAATAAGGTATGTGAGGTTTCATCAATTCAGAAAATTACCCAAAATTGGCCATAATTTTGTATTTATCCCTAAATTAAGGAACCCAATAGCTTCGATTACAGTTTGCATTGGAAGGTGACACGTTTGTGTAGATTTCTCGATATTCAGAAGTATGAAAATACTAAACACTTGAACGTAATGATTAAAAGTTAAGTAGCAAAATTAAATCACCGTCGGAGTACACCATAAACAAAGTTGATTGTTTCAACATTTTACTATGACACTATGTAAACCAATTATTTGAAAAATATCCTCATCTTATGGGCTATCTAACGAGCTAGCAACGTTTTAAAAAAACCGGCCAAGTGCCGTTCACTCGATTCAATTTCGTGTTGAGCGGCCTTATATTGAATATTACGACTAACCTCAAAATCTGATACTTTTTTTTAAATATATATATTCTGCAGCTAGACCGCTGCTAAAATAAGATCTTAAAGGAGTTTTCTAATGGTCAACAATACAACACATAATTTTCCGAAGCTCTTGGTTCCAGGGAGAACAATGTACGGGCGCAGAGCAATGTCCTTTGAATTATCATTTCTAAAACGTGCGGGTATGTCGATCACAACTGTGGTCTTAAACGCTTAAAAACGGCTCCACAAAGGACGATGGTAGCTAAATACACACATCAACAGAATCTAGGGATACCTTAATCCTAAATTATTTACGTATATAAATACGTAAATAAATAATTTAATTTTAAACTATAAAGTTTAAAATCTTTTAAGTTTCCATAAAAAGTTTATATACAGATTGAAACCTCTTTTATTCTATTTTCAAAATTTGAAAATGTAATTAAAAAAACAAAAGAAAAAACAAAATACGGCGGCAAAATTGTTAGTAATTCGTTACGTTAAGGAAAGGGGTTTGAAGGTTTTGGCCCTAAAATCAGCCGCCATTTTGATATTTTTTCAGAATCGCGGTGCACAACAAAAGTTATATATTTAGATAGAGGACACTTATACAAACAAAAAATGTAATTAACATAATATCCTAAAGCGTCAGGTTTCGGAGTTATTCACCGAAATATAAGTCGAAAACTACTAAGATTTTTTTGTTTTTTTTTCCTTCTAGGTAAGCATATTGAACTATTGAGGTAATAGAAACGTTATGAAACCTTTATGGAGAAGAAACAAATGAAGAATAGACATTTTTTAAATAAATAATTAAACACGGCAATTTATAGTTCGTTTTTTAATCCCAGAGACTAATCTGACAAGTGTAATGTCAAACTTCTATACTAAGAAAAACGAAAACATAAAAGACTAAAATGTCAGATTAGTCTCTGGGATTAAAAAAGGATCAATAAATTGCCGTGTTTAATTATTTATTAAAAAAATATCTATTCTTCATTTGTTTCTTCTCCATAAAGGTTTTATAACGTTTCTATTACCTCAATAGTTCAATATGGTTACCTGTAGGCGAAAAAAACAAAAAATATCCTTGTTGTTTTCGACTTATATTTCGGTGAATAACTCCGAAACCTGACGCTTTAGGATATTATGTTATATAACATTTTTTGTGTGTATAAGTGTCCTCTATCTAAATATATAACTTTTGTTGTGCACCGCGATTCTGAAAAAAAATCAAAATGGCGGCCGACCTTAGGGCCACCCTCCATACAAAAATCTTCAAACCCCTTAAAATTGTTTTATTAATATTAATTAATGAAAAGGGATTAGATTGTTTTTTTCTTTTTTAATTTAACGTGCCGTGAAAGCTCATGTCACGTCGTCATTTGAGTCGAGATGAAATGTTACGAGCCGTGGGCATGTTAGAAAATGGTGCTATTCAACGCGTCGTTGCTGAGGCCCTACACACCAGCCAAAACGTGATATCAAGGTTGTGGTCACGTTATCGCAGTACTGGGGATGTGGCTGAACGGCACACCGGAAGATATCGTGTTACTACGCAGAGACAGGATCGATTACTCCAAATGACCGCCAGAAGACAACCCAATATCACAGCGATGCAACTAGTACAAAGGCTCCAGGAGGACCACCAGCTGCTGGTAAGCGACCAAACTGTGCGAAGGAGGTTGCATGAAGTTGGTCTTCATGCTCGAAGACCGCTACGTGTTCCAGCATTGTGACGTGGCAATCGCGGTCGGCGGTTTTCGTGGGCTCGGAAGCATTTACCATGGAGTGACGAACAATGGTCTTTGGTGCTGTTCACCAATGAGTCCCGGTTTGGGTTTCATCCGGATTCGCGAAGAACACGCGTTTGGAGAACTCCAGGGAGAGTTAGCCGTCTACGGCTCCCCCAGGAAGTCCACTCATACCAAGGCGGGACAATCATGGTGTGGGCAGGAATTCGCCTTGGCGGACGAACCTAGCTCGTTTGGATCCAAGGCAGCATGACTGCACAAAAATATCACAAGGAGGTAGTAGAGCCTGTTATTGTCCCACACAGAATCCGAATGGGCCAGGAATTTCTACTCATGCACGATAATGCTCCTTCCCATACGGCGCGGCTGGTGTCGGCCGCTCTCCGAGACCACGATATTTAAGTTTTGGATTGGCCTGCACAGTCACCCGACTTAAATCCTATCGAGCACGCCTGGGACATGTTACAACGAAAAGCTTTGAGAGATTTCCCGCCAAATTTGACGACGGAACATCAACTTTACGAACACTCGCAAAGAACATGGGACCTCATACCGCAGCAAGACATTGACAATTTAATATGTCGATGTGTAATTAATGTAAGAGGTGGCAACACTGATTATTAATAATTAGATTTTATAAGATTTTTTCAATTTTAATTATAATTAATAGTTTTATAAGAAGAAATGAAGTTTTTTATCATACTAATTTTCTACGGCGATTAAAAAAAATAACATTTTTATTTAAAACAAAAAAATCACGGAAGGATTTTTATTTTTTATTAAAGACCTTAAAATAACCTATCATTCTTCCATTTACTATAACAGAAAATTCTTCATAGATTTTTAGATATTTGATGAAATATAAAATATCCCTAGATTCTGTTGATGTGTGTATATGACAAGGGTGTCCAGCATGTAACGTAACCACGGAGGTCATACCTAGCAAGTTAACCAAAGTGACGTGACGGCACAATGCCATCTGTTATCGAATAGCGATACTAAACTAATGACAAAATGTTGATTTTGGAAGATAATTATTTAAACAGATTAGACATTAACCTTTTAACCGCTTACGTCGTCGGATTAATCCGACAAATATTTTCGTGTCCATTCCGCCAGAGTCGTAATATACGACCAAATAACACAGCTCGTTTAATCTGTATTATTATTACATCATCACAGCTCGTTTCATCGGTATTTATTTTACTTTTTTTTTTTCTCAGGCGCTGGGGGCACAACAACTGATATAAAGTCGGGCGGTTAAAAGGTTAACTAATAATAACCAATTTCTTCCTTCTAAAGCTAAAAAATAAGAGTAGGTACGATTGCTGCCAAGTTATTATTTCACTTCACAAAATTGTAATTCGTAAATTAAACAAAGTTCGTTTGTGACATCTATAGGTACTCGAATGAAAACGTAACCCGTTGTACAGCGCCATCTAACGGCAGTATTGTGAAACTTGTGATAATTTATTATGTTTTTTTTTTATTTCATAAATACACTCGCGAGCAAAAGTATGGAATCACTTACTTGGAATTGATTCCGCGCGATCTTAAGTACTTAATAACTGGTTAAGAATAATAATAAAAATGATACCATTTTAAAGGTTTAACTGTTAACTTTAAATTGATACCTAATTCATTTAAATCACGCCATTATTTAAGAAGCTATCCCGGATTACGTGAAGAAGTAAGGAAAAAGACGTCATGTTTCAATTGTTTGATCCGTCGTAAGTTGCGGCCTATTGACCCCCTATAAAAGCACGTGTTATCGGATTTTCTTTATCAGTTGGCTTTCACACGTTGACAGGTACACATCTCTGCTACTTTTGACCCTTGAACTTGGAAGACAATGGATACTACACCTACATAAGCAGCACAAATCGTCGCCTTATTGCAAGAAGGGCTCAGCCAGCGGGCTGTCGCACGTCAGCTCCACATAAGCCAGTCCTGCGTCTCGAAAGTTTATAAACGCTTTCGGGAGACTGGTGGCTTTATCCCGAGACCAAGATCTGGACGGCGCCGGTACACATCGGAGAGGGATGACCGTTTTATTGTCTCAACCTCTCTCCGAAATCGACATTTGACTGATGTCGACGTCCAACAGGAGCTCCGAAATGTTCGTGGGGTAGCTGCCAGCGAGTGGACAGTTCGTCGAAGACTTAAGCAAGCTAATTTGACTCCAAAAAAGCCTGCCACAGGCCCGAAACTGACAGCAGGTCACCAACAAGCACGCCTTCAGTTTGCTCGCTCCTATCTTGATTGGGAGGTTGAGCAATGGAGGCGAGTCCAGTTCTCCGACGAATGCAGAATGTGTTTGCACGGCAGCGACTGAAGGGGTCGGGTCTACAGGCGGCCTGGGGAGCGATTTGCGCAGTGCTGTTTCGCTGACACAGTGGCTTATGGGGGCGGTTCTTGTATGATGTGGGTCGGCATTTCCTTCGACGGAAAAACGGAGCTTGTTTTCGTGCCTGGCGGGGGACGAGGAGGCGGTCTAACTTCAAACCGCTACATTTCCGATATTCTGCTGGAACATGTCGTTCCTTATGCGGGATATATCGGTGATGACTTCCTCCTTATGCACGATATCGCTCGTTATCATTATCACACTTCCCGTGCCACAACTGAATACCTCGAAGAAGTCGGTATCGCCACATTGGACTGGCCAGCGCTCAGCACATGGAGCACAACAACCAGTGGAGAGAGCATCGGCACGTTTTTCTTCTAAATCAAAGTCACTAAAGAACGGCGGGGGGAGAGGTAAGCTTCGCCCGCTGTGATTGGGTGATGAATTGACAACCAAATGACAACTGATTTTTTAGGGATTCCAAAAAGGTAATTAAAAAAATATCGATATCGATAATAATTTGACTTATTAGTAGTTTATGGATTTGTTTGCGATACAGAGATTACGGGTTCGATTTTGTAATAAAACCAGTTTTTATTAAATGTAGATATAATTGCTTTATTTCAAAGAAAAAATAACTTCTTTCCAAAAAATATATATATGTAACAGAATTCGTTATGATTTGTTTTCTTATTATTAATTTAAGAGATTACTATCAATTATTATGGATTATTCCACTTTGCCCCACCGGCCGCCCCACTGGTGGGGCAAAATGGAATGTCAAAAACTTCGCAGTGGAATCTGCCCCACTAAATCGAAATAGTGGGGCAGATTCCATTGCTTTAAAATCCTGTTGGATTCTGCCCCACTAGGGTTGGCACCTTAGAATAAACGTACAAACATTTTATTTTCGCAAATGTTGTATTTCCTAGTTGTTTCTGGAAGGATAAGGGATGTAAATCGCAGATTAATTATACGATTTGTTACATGCAGCGTTGGAGTAAGAATGACCAAACCGTCATTTACCTACACAATAGACGTGCATTTGGCTATTTGCATTTCTTATCAGTATAGTTCATTTTGAGACCCACTCTTTCGGAGGCTCTACTGAGGTCATCGAGCATTGTTCTGAGGCGCTCCATAGTCTCAGCCATGACTACAACATCGTCGCAAACTGATGGTGAGTTATACAGGTACTCGCCATTGATGCTAATGCCAGCCCCTTTTCAGTTCAGAACCTTGAAGACATCCTCCAGTGCAGCAGTGAACAGTTTGGGCGAGATAACGTCTCCCTGTCTCACACCTCTCTGCAGAACGATAGTTTATCTTTTCTTCTGGTAATAAGGGTAAAACAGCTGCACTAAGTGCTACTTGTTTTCGCAAAAATTTTGAATTTTTTTTTTCTTTTTTTGCCACTGCCTCAAAATCCGATTGAAAAGTGTGGTTCCCATTCCGGAATCTGTGATTTTACTACAGAAAAAAAGCATTGTAAACTTCTGTTGACTTTGTACTCATAACAGCGTATACGAATGGCACAATATTTGTTGTGTTGAGAGCTACCCCAATCACCATGCAACATATACGTCTTTTTTTTGTTTTTGAAACGATTAGTAAGCTTATTAATGTGTGATTTTAGATGATTATATTTTAGTTAAGTTGTTTCTTATTTATAAGTTAATCATAAGACTGTATTATGCCATACCAAATGATGATTAATGTGTGATTTTGAATAGTTAAATAGTTAGAATAAATAGCATTTCGTTTTCTATTTACGGGGACGAATCGTACAAAGTAGTTTAGTGGCTGTTTGTATATAGTTAAGTTGTTTCTTATTTATAAGTTAATCATAAGGCTGTATTATGCCATAGGTACCAAATGATAATTAACGTGTGATTTTGAATAGTTAAATAGTTATAATAAATAACATTTCGTTTTCTATTTACGGGGACGAATCGTGCTCAGTTTGTGATTTTAAGCTTAGTAGTAAAAACAAATCTAGTTGCCATTAATAAACAAATATTTAATTTAATTTAAAAATTTAATTTAATTTAAAATCGCATAATATCTGTGATTTTAAAAGTTTAGTGTACATAGTTATATTTTATTAATAAAAGTTTGCGAAAATAAAATGTTTGTACGTTTATTCTAAGGCGCCAACCCTAGTGGGGCAGAATCCAACAGGATTTTAAAGCAGTGGAATCTGCCCCACTATTTCGATTTAGTGGGGCAGATTCCACTGCAAAATTTTTGACATTCCACTTTGCCCCACCAGTGGGGCGGCCGGTGGGGCAAAGTGGAATAATCCATTATTATCTAATAAATCGGAACATAATTTATTGAGTACTCGGTGTACGCGCTAATTGATTTTAGCAACTTATTTTGATAATTGTAACCGATCGTTTTGTTCAAAACAATTGATGACTTGTTACTTTGATTTTAAAATGATTACTTTGTGAAATCACTATTGTTTATTTATGACAATTATTCTTGTTGTATTATTCGATTTATAATGTGAGTTATAATGTGAATCTATTTGATTTAGCACATTTTAATATTTTGTATCAAGTAAACACGATGACGTATTTCCGTACGCCATTGGACAGAGTTGTTGTGGGGCGAGTGCGTGGTGGGGACAAACCTTTATAACTGAGCGCACTCGTTTGTGCTGGACAGTCAGTCAGTGACAGTCGGTGAGAGTCAGTCCGTGACAGACAGTCAGTGAGAGTCAGTCGGTGTTCGGACTTGACTCCTGACAGAGCACTAGCTCCCGACAAACCTGTCGGTTTACTTGGGTGGCTCTGTCACTATACGAACAGTAATCGATCCTACGATTTGTTCGCAATTACTTTGTTACTGTACATAATTATTTTACTGTGTATCTAGTTGTGTCGTGTACCTACAGTGTGTGATTTGCTAGTGTGATTAATTTGTTCGTGATATTATAATTTGATTTGAACTCCAAACGGTTTTTCTATTGCGCAATAACCAACACTACCCACAGTACGCCCACAGTAATTATTCAAATATGCCTGATGATAAAGAGACGCCTGTAACCTACTCCTGTTCCGACATATATATTATTTGAAATTATATCGATATAATCGTCACGATGATGGGAACAGCACTATCAAGAAAAAAAGAGACAACTGCAAGTATGAATATGAGTGCACCAGAAAGAGACAGCAGCGGGAACATTCTAGAAATTAATATATTTGAATTTCATTTAAATTTTTAATCAAAATGAATAAATGGAGTAGAAAACCACTTACCTGTGAAATGTTATCCCATCTTTTGTGTAACTTGAAGTAGTAGTACGAGGGGTGATCCAAAAGTATTGATAATCAATATAAAATAAGGGTATTTTAACTAAAAAAAAAAATTATTTCTCTACATAGTCTCCTAGTAAGTCAATGCATTTAGTCCATCTTTTCTCTAAACCCATAATTCCTTTTGAAAAAAATTCTTTGTCTTGACCCTCCAAAAACGCCTCTACAGCAGTCATCACCTCGCTATCTTCCTCAAAATTTTTGCCTCGGATGTGTTCCTTGAGTCGAGGAAAGAGATAGAAGTCGCTGGGAGCCAGGTCTGGCGAATAGGGTGGGTGTTCGAGCAATTCAAATCCCGTTTCTTGAATGGCAGCCATCGCGACGGCGGCTTTGTGAGCCGGTGCGTTGTCTTGGTGAAACAACACTCCAGCTCGGAGTTTGCCTCGTCTTTTTTCTTTAATGGCTTCCCGCAATCTTCTTATTTGGTCTGCGTAGTAAGAGCCCGTAATAGTGGCTCCCTTTTCTAGGTATTCCACCATAATAATTCCTTCAGCATCCCAAAAAATGGACGCCATAACCTTTCCTGCCGAACTTGACACTTTGAATTTCTTCGGCGTCGGAGAAGAGGCTCGTTTCCAAGTCATCGATTGCTGTTTGGTTTCCGGATCAAAATGGTGGATCCAGGTCTCGTCCATGGTCACGAAACGAGACAAAAAAAGTTCCCGATCCGTCTGGAACTTTTCGAGATTCGCCCTCGAAATGTCGACTCGTTTTTTCTTTTGCTCGTCGGTTAACATTCTCGGCACCCAACGCGCAGAGACCTTTTTCATATGCAGTTCGTTCGCAAAGATTCTTTGAACACTACCATATGAGATCCCTGTGACCTCAGCCACATGTCTTATGGTCAATCTTCGATCTGCCAATACGATATCTTCGACTTTTTTGACGTTTTCTGCAGTGAGGGACGTGGATGGGCGGCCCTCGCGATGTTCATCTTCTGTGGATGTTCTACCCAGCTTGAACTCCTTTGCCCAGCGCGCAACCGTGGAATATGGAGGAGCAGAGTCCCCCAATGTTTCCACTAGGTCGCTGTATGTCTTTGGTAGACATTTTTTTCATACAGAGGTACTTGATGACAGCTCTGATTTCGTTTTTCTCCATTTTGATGTTTACTCTCCGACTGTTCGTATTCAAATGAATGTACCTCCCGGTAATCGTGTCCTATTTATATGATTTTTTTATGCTGAACTAGTGGATATAAATTTTTTTTTCATATTTTTATGTGCTCTACAAATATCTGATTATCATTACTTTTGGATCACCCCTCGTACACTTTCCACACCATTTAATTGCACAACTAGGCATTACTTTTAGTTTTACTTGTTTTAGAAGCGGGAGCGCGTGACGTTCGTACTAAGCCTACAATTGCTGCGACTCACAGTGGGCTGAAATTCGCGTTTCATAGACATTCAACATTTTTTTTTTAAGTATCGCTTTTTTTGCTTGGTAACGATTGGGAATAGCTACTACATGCCTTATAAAATGAACTTTTAGGTTTATAATCGGAAACAGCGCACTCAGATTTTTTTTCGAAAAAATTTGTATGGAGTCGGCATAATAAATGATGATATCTCCATTATCGCACAATTGCGCCTAATATTCTCTTAGGTTATTAATATATGAATTATTTTGGATTTTTTGACATAGTCCATGCCAAGGTCAAACGTGCGCTTTTTTTTTAAAAAATCGTTAAAAAATTTTTTTTTCTTTTTTTCGTTTTTTACTAATAATAAGCTTAACATGGATGTGGCAATATATAACTCTGCAAGAATCAGCAATTCGAGAAGGCCTTAAGCACTTGTACCCTTCGTATTACTGCGTGCAAAAAGAGAAAAATGTCTGCTTTCCACCTGAACCGAAAAATTCAATTACGGTGACAGATTCCTCAGCAAAAATTTCACTGCAAGCTTTGCTAGATCTGACAGCAAAAAGAATAATTAAATCTTTGCCAGAAAGTATACAAAACAAAGAACTCATTTTAATATTAAAATACGGTTTCGACTTTGCTGGATGCTCCATCCAGCCAAAGCAGATACAAACAGAAAAATAATGGATTCTACACAAGATGACTCTAGTATCTTCGTGACTTCGTTATCACCACTGAAAATGACATGTGAAGACATCACAGTTTGGGAGAACCCGAAACCTTGCTCAGCAGCGTATTGTCGCCCAGTACAGTTCACCTTTGTTAAAGAAAGTAAAACAGTGGTGAAGGGAGTAAATGAAAGAGTAAAAGCTGAGACATCGGCTCTCCAACCATCTGATTGCGATAGCAATATGGTGAGTCATAAGCTAATGCTCACCATGGTAGATGTTAAAATAAAAACATACCTTTCTCCTAACGTAAGATCGAATGCAGCATGCTACACTTGTTTGGCGAAACCTTCGGAGATGAACAACTTGGAAGAAGTTAAAAAGAAATCAACAGAAGATGACTTGATGGAGCTCTTGAAGCTTTTGAATGTCTTTTGCATATCGGGGATAGTGAGAAAGCTGCAGTGAATGCAAGAAAGAAAACTATCCAAGCCAGGTTCAAAACGGAGCTCAACCTATTAATCGATGTCGTAAAACAAGGTTATGGCACAAATAACGACGGCAACTCTACACGACGATCCTTTAAACTTCCTGAAAAGACTGCCGCTATCACAGGACTAGATAAAGATCTGATCCGAAGATTTGCTGTAATTTTGCAAGTCATAACTTCAGGAGAACCCATCAATGTTTCGAAATTTAAAGAATATGCGTACATAACTGCTGAGAAATATGTTGAATTGTACAACTGGTACTACATGTCATCAACAGTGCACACGATACTGCTTCATGGAGCCGAAATTATTGCTTATAACGCAATAGTACCAATTGGAAGTTTATCTGAAGAAGCTTCAGAAGCAAGGAACAAGGACTTCAGAAGATTCAGAGAACATCACTCACGTAAGAAGAGCAGAGTGAGTTCCAATGAAGATATTTTTAATTTCCTTCTTCTTTCGTCCGATCCGCTTATTTCAGCAGTACGACCAACGATGGATGCAAAAAAAAAAGAAACCTTTGTTTGATGAAACATTGGATCTGCTGAATCTTCAAACACCTGAATTCGAGATTAGGGATATTGCTCAAATAAATTCTGACTCTGAGTACGACTCTGAAGATAGTGATTCAGAATAGGCAATATCTTTAAATAATATATTCATTGTTTTATTAATTTTATCATATATTTTTATTGTAATCATTTTAATATTAAATTTTTTCATTATATTTTTGGTTTTAATGAGATGTCATTAATTTTTATAATTATTTGTATTGCACAACTACTAAAATTTAGTTTTTAGAGTATTTCTAGTACCACAAAAGAATCACAAAATGTGTCTTATGATGTTTAAAATGTATATATTTGACAATTACCAATTACATGTAATTTTAAGCCTAATTATCCAACAGATATTCAAAAAGACAGTAGATAGTTAGAGTATTGTTAAATAATAATATTTTACTTAATTGGGGATTTTGAGAGTCGTTAGATAATTACTTTATCAGCTCACCATTTGTACTACTTTGTTGTTCATCAAATTTAAGTCGTTATGTGTAAAGGTTTCTATGATATAAATATTATCAGAAGTATTGTATAGAATACCTAGGCAAAGTATAAGATTAATAATATTTTATACATTACCTACACGTTTTAGGTATTCTATACATTGCCTAGGTATTGTATAGAATACCGGAGAATACCGGATTATACAGATTGCCGGTAACAAATAAAGGATACAGGTATTAAGCCAATTATTTATGGTTTTTAATGAATTTCAATTTCTAATATTGCACAAAATTAATTTGCGTAAATGTCTAGTCTATATACATACATGTTAAGCTTGATACTAGTTAAAACAAAACAATAAACAAAAAAAAAAAAAGTTTGTTTTTTAAAGATTTAAAAAAAAAAAAAGCGCACGTTTGACCTTGGCATGGAGTATGTCAAAAAATCCAAAATAATTCATATATTAATAACCTAAGAGAATATTAGGCGCAATTGTGCGATAATGGAGATATCATCATTTATTATGCCGACTCCATACAAATTTTTTCGAAAAAAAATCTGAGTGCGCTGTTTCCGATTATAAACCTAAAAGTTCATTTTATAAGGCATGTAGTAGCTATTCCCAATCGTTACCAAGCAAAAAAAGCGATACTTAAAAAAAAAATGTTGAATGTCTATGAAACGCGAATTTCAGCCCACTGTGCGACTGACCAAAATCGCGCGGCATAGGCTTGATTTAGCGTATGTTTAGCACCCGCGGTAGCGTTGTACGCGCTCTCCACTGGTTGTTGTGCTCCATGGCTCAGCACGGACTTGAATCTCATTGAGCACGTGTGGGATGAACTGTAGAGAAGGGTTCGTTCCAGAAATCCTGCTCCTTCAAGTGTGAATGAGCTGAAATCGGCTTTGATAGAGGAGTGGGAAGGTATCCCGCAAGAATCGATTCAGAAGCTGATTAGGTCAATGAAGAACCGTCTTCGAGCAGTTATTAGGGCAAGGGGAGGGAACACAAAATATTGAAACTTAATTTTAAGGCCAAATAAATTTTTTATTAATTAATTTTTGTTGTTTTCTTCATTTATTATTTTTCCATTATCCTTATGTTTTCCTAACTCCTTGACTCAATCCGGGATAGCTCTTTAAATACTGGTGATTTAAATTAATTTGGTATCAATTTAAATTTAACAGTTCAACCATTAAACTGGTACCATTTTTATTATTCTTAACTAGTTATCAAGTACTCAGGATCGCCAGGAATCAATTCCAAGTAAGTGATTCCATACTTTTGCTCGTGAGTGTATTTTGTTTTTCAATGCAAGTCTTTACTCGTTATAAACAAGCAACTACTTCATCTTAGTCACTTTAAAGGATTAATGCCAAGGATTTTGTATTTGGTATAAAAGCTAGCAGTTTAGCTTTTAGAGGTTGGGGTGGGGGGTTACTGGAACAAAAATATGCACTTTAAAGTTTAATATTTCGTAAATGGAGCATTAAATCGAAAAATAATTTTAGCAACCCCGAAGTCATTTTAGAAGACCTATTCAACGATACCCCACACGATGGGGTAGACGACGAAAAACATATTCATCCCCACTTCACATGTAGGGGAGATACCCTAAAAATTTTCCAAAATTTTATTTTACCACTGTCGACGTAATTGATATACACACTCCTAAATTAACTAAAACTTTTATATACAAAACTAAAATATAGCATTGAAAATTCATCCGCATCGCTGTCGACTGGTAATGTACCCAAGAGACTGGCGGCATTACCACGTTGTATGGCAATGCTTTTTAATTTTGTTATTTTTGTTAATTAAAATCAATAAAATATATCCACCCACTCCTACAAAATTACCTACAGCTTTCTACTACTAACGGTCTCTTAGCAAAACCTCGGACAGACAGACAGACGGACATGACGAAACTATAAGGGTTCCTTGTCAGCACTACGGAACCCTAAAAAATATTGAGAGATGCCCATCAATTGTTTGTTATAGCTGGCAAAGGTGGAAAGCCATAGTTAGGTACTAAAATTTACGAAAACTCAAACTCAAAGCATTTATTTCAATTAAACCATTTACAGGCACTTTTGAATTGTCAAGAAGACAGTCAGTCAGAAAATATGAAGCTAGCTGCCCATTCCAAAGCGTAGGTTCCTATACTCAGACCTACTGAATATACACACAAAATTTCATAAGAATCGGTCAAGCCGTTTCGGAGGAGTTTTGTTACCAACACTGTGACACGAGAATTTTATCGCTGCGCTCTGCGTGGAGTCACACCGGCGGCGCATGTCGGCGTGTATTTTTTGTTTATTTTGACATTTTTATTTTCATAATATCTTTTGAATAGAATGTCCGATTACAATAATTCAAAAAGTAATCAACAGGTATTGATATTGATACAGTCTTGGATAAGAAATAACTTATTTGGATAAGGATTAATACCAAGGTATGGATAACATGGTCTGATTTTGATCGGCATTTCTATCAACTTTTAAAATGTAAAAAATAGTTATAGTGACATAACTACAATAGTTGGACATATGGTCTCGCGAAGTTTTTTGTAGATATTGATATGTTCTATAATATTGTAGAACATTTTTTTGTTCTATCATCAATACTTTCCGCAGCGCATGCGATGAAAGACATTTTATGGCAAATTTTTTTACACCTTGGGTTGGTTTTAGTAGAAATTTCTAAGGATCTCTCATTTTTTCTAGTACTAAATATAGCCTATGTTACTCAGTGATAACGTAGCTATCTAACGGCAAAAGAAATATTGAAATCGGTCCAGTAGTTTTTAAGTTTATTCGTTACATACAAAAATACAAACATACAAAAATACAAATCTTTCCTCTTTATAATATTATTATATATTATATTATATTAGTATTAGTATAGATGTATAGATATAGATAGTATAGATAGATGTGAGAACCATGTAAAAATAAAAAAAACTTTCCTTTACTTTGCCGTATATCATTTCTTCCCAGAAGTTGATCCTTACTAACGAGACCATCGGAGTGCAATAACACAGGCTGTTTTTTTTTTCATAATCTACGAGTTCGATTCCTAGCTACAGTAATTAATAAAAAAAAAAATTAATGATGCAGGTTTAGTTTTTATCAAAATCGACCCCGTGACTCCTTCAAGCATTTAAGTGTTGGGACTTATTTAACAACACTCTCATAACGAACTATCACTGAGAATTGGGGGCGATACCAGTAACGATATCAAGCGCAGAGGTTCCTAGTTACAATAAAACCTCGAATAGAAAAGTATTACAGCGTAAACAAATCGTTAGTTTAATGTTTTCGTTATTTTCAGTAACTATGGCTTTCCACCTTTGCCAGCTATAACAAACAAATGACGGGCATCTCTCAATAGTTTTTAAAACGTTGCTAGCTCGTTGGATACATAAGATGAGGATCTTCTTCAAATAATTGGTTTAAGTCATAGTAAAATGTTGAAACAATCAACTTTGTTTATGGTGTACTCCGACGGTGTTTTAATTTTGCTACTTAACTTTTAATCATTACGTTCAAGTGTTTAGTATTTTCACACTTCTGAATATCGAGAAATCTTCACAAACGTGTCACCTTCCAATTCAAACAGCAACCGAAGCTATTGGGTTCCTTGATTTAGGAATAAATGCAAAATTATGGCCACTTTTGGGTAATTTTCTGAATTGATGAAATTTCCTCATATTTGCCAAAAGGCTCCATCATCCCGTCAGATATTTATATATTCACTATCAGGACATGGAACACTATTGCACAGAATAACTTTCATTCGCCCTGAATATCCTTTTAGAAACGGCCCAAATCTGAGTTTTCAAAGTCGTCAGATTTCATCAGATTTGCCTATTTAAGTCATTAGTTAGAGGCGTTGATTTGGGCATGATCGGGTTAGGCCACACCCGATCATTCCAAAATCAACGCCTCTGAAGATCACTTTAATTTGGCCCTTTTTTGAAATCTGAAAGTGGTCTCCTGACCACGGGGCTCCTATCAGAAACTTTTTAAATAGATTTTCGGTGTTCTCTCCTCATGCAACACCTACTCAGCTATCAACTTTTCACCCTGAATATGCTTGCTCAAAAACCCTCTGGGCTCCCCCACCATAACTGTTGCCGCGTATCTTGCTCTTGCGCTGTGCCTTCATAAGTGCTGACAATGGCTGCATATTCTAATCCTGAATACACTGACACTGACATAATATACTCTTACGAACTTCGTGTCGGTAAAGCTGCTGAGGCGCGGAGAGAATATCAACTTCGCTTTCCCAACCGCCGACTCCCACACGTTAGTGTCTTCGGATCGACTTATCGGCGATTATCTGAAACTGGCAGCGTCCAAAGAAGCAGGCAAATTGACACTGGTTGTTCCCGGAGATACATGGCTGAAGACGAGGACCTGATTCTTCAAAGGCGACCCCGACATATCGACGGGGGGGTTTGTGTTTGCAAATTTATGTTCTGGTTTTTCAACAACACGCTTCGCTTGCTTGGCTTGGTTTTGTTGACGCAAACCTACCTTGCCTCCTCCTTCAGAGGTGGCAGGGTGGCGTGGTCTTGAGGGAGAGCGCAACGGTCGTGTAGATCCTCAAGGCAAGTCTGGTGATGTTCCTTCTCGAGGTTGCTCCCCGTTATTGGTCTAATTCCATATGAATTAGACGTAACAGAAATCACCGGGCGATTATCTCAGGGGTGGCGAGGTCATGCCCTTGGGTGTCCACCATCAAACAAAACCAGATGATGGATTGCAATGACCTCCCGCGTGTTTGTGCCGTGCGCGGGGACCCGTACGGAGGGATGAAGGAATCCTGGTGGTTGAGTGGAGCAGGTTGCACACAACACACCACTTTGGCCTGGATTTCCTCTTACACGGGAGGTAGTGGGGTAGCTACCCACTATCAATCGGCTGAGTCATCCCATAAGCGGGATGTCAAGCGAGGATCGGCGTAGTGGGGGGGGGCAGCCGGCGTGGCGTGGGGTCTCGGAATGAGTTGCGGCATAGTCTCGTGTCGTTTACAGTTCCCTGATCTTTCGTCGCGTGCGGGCTCGTCAACTTCCTACTGGGCTGATCCTATACCGAAGGAGTAGCTCTGGCGATTGCTCGTTGAACGAGTGACGTCCCCGACTGAGGGCTCCGTGGCGGGTGGAGAGCTCCGACGGTGAATTAAAAAAATCCAACCTATGGATAAAGAGACTACAAACAAAATAAACCCGCAAGCTGCGTCCCGCTCGTCGGATGCGCTTACCAAAACCAATCAACCAAAGGCTGCGTCTTCAGATGCGCCATCCACATCCAACGTGAAGGCTGCGTCCCAAGATGCGCCTAAGAGGCAACTTTCTAAGATTGCATCAAACAAGCATAAACGCTCGGCTGCGTCCAAGGATGCGATGAGGAAGGCAACCGCAAAGGATGCGCCACAACAGGCTGCGTCCCCGGCGATCCCAACCTCATCTGCGTCCACGGATGCGCCTCCTAACATCATAACTCTGACCGAAGGGCCCAGGACAGTACTCGCTCACGGCGACTCGAGGAGTACTGCAAATGTAGATGCGCCCAAAACACGGGCTGCGTCAACGGCTGCGGTCTCTGAGAGGGACCTGACGAGTCTGGCTGAAGCCCCACTGGAAGGAGTACCAAACGCCAGTAAACGGCAAACAGCCACCATTAAAAAGACGTCTCTCAAGGCGGTGTCGGTTACGGCTGAGATGCCAAAAGGCGAGGCTGCCACCGGCATCAAGCGCAAGCGTAGCGAGAGACCAAGAGGGAAAAAGAACCCAAATAAGACCAACACCGAACAACCGGCAAGGGCACAGAAGCGTTCGCGCCCCGAAGATTCCGTCACACCAACCGGGATAAGCAAGAAGAGCAAGCCTGCTCGCTCCCGTATGGTGGACGGAACTTTGGTGAGCTACGCCGAAGCGGCTGCGTCCTTCAGAAGCAACGAGCTGTGTGTTGCCGTCATGACCGAGCCTTTCCTCGAGATGACGCAGGAGCAGGCGGAGGGGATCCGTCAGGTTATAGAAGACCAGCTCCGGGCTCTACTAAAGGCTCCTGAACCTGAAACAAATGAAAATAGCCAAAATACCGCGATCCATTTTAGAGGCCGGGCTCACTTTGCTGAAGGCGTCCTTAAGACTTGGTGTGAGGACGACTTCACAATGGCCTGGCTCAAAGGGGTCGTAAATAATGTATCATCTCCGATACCGGGGACCAAGCTCACCGTTCGGCCTCAAGCGGACATACCAAAGAAGGTGGTGTGCATGCTGTTTGTCCCCGAGAACAGCGAGGACACAGCACAACTGCTCAGGATGTTGGCGAGGCAGAACCCGAACCTCAAAATGAACACCTGGACTCTGACACACGAAAGGGCTAGGCAGGAGCCCCCGGGCACTTGTCTCTTCTTTCGTGTGCCGGAGTCCATGGTCAAAACCATAAAAGACCAGCAACGGCGGGTATACTACCTTATGGGCAGTATATACATTCGCTTCCTGGAGGAGGGTGGTACCAGGGAGGATACCGCCGTGCCAACAACAGAAACAGCCTCGAGTGCGCCTGAGAGGGAGCCTGGTCCGCCGCTTCCTGGGCGGTCTCCGTCGCCTCACGCGATGGAGACTGTTGGGGCAGCGGTGGAGTTGGCGACCTCCATGGCAGCGCTGGAGGTTTTATCAACAGCGGGTTCAACGAGGGATCCACCCTCGTCCGGTCTGATTTCGGACGAGGATTGCTTTCCGCCGGGGGAGAGTAGTGAGGGCGAGGACAGCAGCCTCTGCTCCTCTCCTTTGCGGGACTAGGATCCTACAGACCAACCTCCAGCACAGCCAATCTGCGTCGGCCACCTTGCGCAGAGTGCTGGAGAACCAACAAGGAAAGACCATCGCCCTTATCCAAGAGCCGTGGATTAGGGGCGGCAGAATATGCGGTCTTGGCAACATCGGGGGTAAGCTGCTGCTGGACACCTCCGTTAACAACCCACGTACCTGCATTTTTGTCCCGAAACATGTACCTAACCTTTTAATCAACGAATTCTGTTCAAGGGACCTGACAGCAGTCAGGCTTTTCAGAACCGAACAGGAACTCCCAGACATCGTACTAGCCTCGGCATACCTGCCAGGCGACGAGGACGTGCCTCTGCCAGAGCTCGCCTCATTGGTTGAGTACTGTGGAAAGGAGAAACTCGAACTAATCATCGCGACTGACTCCAACGCACATCACACGCTCTGGGGTAATGTCAAAACCAACAACCGAGGTGAGGAAATGCTTGATTTTATTCTTAGTAATAACCTTGTTTTACTTAACAAGGGCTCCGAACCTACCTTCATAAACGCGAGATCGCAAACAATAATAGACTTAACTTTAGCAACTATAGGTATATCCAACTCCATACAGGACTGGCATGTGTCCACCGAGATATCATGCTCAGACCACAGATGGATCCGCTATACCATTAACTTCAACTTAACCAAACCACAACCAAGGAGGATTCCTCGCAACACAGACCAAGTCAAGTTCACCAAACTTGTTGAGGCTGAACTAGGCAGACTACCCGCCCTTCCGGCAGAAATACCAGTAACCAATTTAGACGAACATGTTAATAACATCACATCTATCCTTTTATCTAGCTATGAACAGTCTTGTCCCCTCACGGTACCAAGGCAGGGGGCTCGCCGTTCCTGGTGGAGTCCTGAATTGGAAAGACACCGACGTAGGCTGAGGAGACTGTTCAACAGAGCTAGGAACACACGGTCGCCAGAAGATTGGGACCGCTATACATCAGCTCGTAAAACATACAAAAAACTGATACGCCTCAGAGGAAAAAACAGCTGGAGGCGTTTCTGTACTAACATGGAAAGTAACAACCAGGCAATGAGGGTCAAGACCTGTCTTGCTAAAGAGACAGACCACTCAATAGGTTGCCTGAAAAAACCAGATAACACCTACACAACAAACGACGCTGAGACAAGCGAACTACTCCTAACAACCCACTTCCCAGGATGCCAGATTGCCACCCAGCAGAGCTGGGAACCATATAGGGAAAGGGCCACGAGCAGCCTAGATTGGGAAGTGGCGTTAGAAGTAATTGACAAAGACAAAATAACGTGGGCAATCAACACCTTCCTACCTTTCAAGGCAGCAGGAATGGACGGTATTTTCCCGGCTCTGCTCAGGTGGAGCCGAGATTTACTGGCTGAATACCTCGTAGTGGTGTTTCGAGCCTGCCTGGCACACCGCTACATTCCCTTGAAATGGCGGGAAGTAAAAATAATCTTCATACCGAAACCTGGTAGGGGCGACTATACCCAGCCCAAATCTTTTAGACCTATAAGCCTTTCGTCGTTCTTCTTGAAAACACTGGAGAGGCTGGGGGATAGGAAGATTAGATCCCAAATCTCGGTACAAAGACCTTTACATCCCAATCAGCACGCCTACTGTGCAGGCAAATCAACTGAATCAGCACTCCATAGCGTAGTGTCACGCATAGGAAATGCTCTTAAAGCCAAAAACCCAACCTTAGGCGCTTTCATTGACATAGAAGGTGCCTTTGACAAAACCAACTTCGTCAGCATCGAACGGGCACTTGCCACACACGGTGTTGCGCGAACACTTATAGAATGGATTAATAACATGCTAAAACACCGTGCTATTCAATTTACCGTAAATACCACCACACGAGGTATCGTGAGTAGAGGCTGCCCACAGGGTGGGGTGCTGTCACCACTGCTGTGGAATTTAGTCGTAAATGAGATCATTGCAGAGCTCAACGCTAGCAGTCTGTACTCGGTGGGATATGCGGACGATATAGCAATTCTGATTTCGGGGAAATTTGAGGGCATCCTATGCGATCTCATGAGTAGGTCCTTCAAAATAATTGAGAGTTGGTGCACGAAGCACGAACTATCGGTTAACCCCTCGAAAACAGAACTAATAATGTTCACCAACAAAAGAACCATTGGAACCCATAGGCTTCCAAAACTTTTCAACACAGAACTAACACTCAAAGACGAAGTCAAGTACTTGGGGGTGATCCTTGATAGCAAACTGCTCTGGAACAAGCATCTTGACTACAAACTTAATAAAAGCACAATTGTATTCTACCAATGCAAAAGAATGCTAGGAAAAACATGGGGGCTCTCTCCGAAGATTACTCTGTGGTTATACAAAACACTGATCAGGCCAATGTTGGCTTATGGCGCTCTGGTCTGGTGGACGAGGACCGAACTCTCGACCACCATTACCAGACTACAGCGTTTCCAACGACTGGCCTGTTCAGCTACCACTGGCTGTATGAGAACCACCCCAACAGCAGCCATGGAGATAGCCCTTCAACTAACTCCCCTTGACCTGTACATACAGCAGGAGGCAGCGCTAGCTGCCATCAGGCTAATGCATCTGGGCATATGGGGCAAAAACCTTACCAGTCCACACGCCAAAATCCTGGACCGGGCGATAGAGTACCAGCCTCTCATCGCTGCCCCGTGTGATAGAACACCAAACCAACCGATGTTCAACAAAAACTACTTTATACAAACTGTTCAGGAAGATAGGGACCAGTCAGGAGCTAATGAAGTGCGCATCTACACTGACGGCTCAAAAACACAAAACGGTTCAGGTGCTGGCGTTCACTCCCTTGACCTTAATATCAACTTTCACATACCACTAGGCACACACAGTTCGATATTTGTGAATGTGTTGCCTTAACACAAGCCGCAATAGCAGTAAAGCGCTTAGGCATCCGGAACTACGGCATTAAATTCGTATCCGACAGCCTATCTGTACTCAAGGCTTTAGAGAGCAAACAAACTAACAACAAGCTAATTTATGAGCGCCATTTAGCCCTGGAGAGTCTATCGACGTTCAATCGAATTACCCTCCAGTGGATCCTTGGGCAATGATGCTGCAGATGAACTTGCGAAGAGAGGCTCTGACATGAGGGTGCTAGGCCCGTACCCACTTCTTCCTCTGCCTTTCTCACAATTTCGTGCATGGATTCGCCAAAGATCGACCGAACTCCATAACAACAGATGGTCACGGGTAACTGACTGTAGACAGTCAAAATTGGCTTTACCAATGATACACCCGCGATTAACCAAAAAACTTCTTAGCCTAAGCAGAAATAACCTCAGATTAATAATAGGTACTGTTTAGTCAATAATCGCAAAGGTTTGACCCAAAGCTCGATAGATGGCGTTGCGCTGTTAAAAGACGCGCTATGGTTTGGTTACACACGATTAGATATAAGGAGCGAAATATTATTAAATTTATACCCTAATCAGCATCGTCTTTGTTTTATTGCTACAATTCCTAGCAAAGTGAAGCATCTCGGTACGGCATTGTACATGGTCCTTCGAGCCGGATTTAGAGTCAGTGAAGTGTGGGTTCCCGAGAACCTTTTTTGTCGTCATCAGCGCACCTAGGGGCAGTGGATCGCTGCTCGGGGCGCAACCCTCCAGCCAGTGGGAGCAGCAGACAGCAGCAGACTGGTGACCAGAGGAGCGACCCGGCGGTGGAAAGTGAATCTGCAGTGGCGCCACCTAGCGGAGTGATTTGGCAGCAGGGACTGGTGACGTGACGAAGCATAGTGACGTCGTACGTGAGTGTGAGTGATGTGTATCAGTGAGCGGACATAAAACTGTGAGTACTTTCCGATTCGATTTTAAGCCTTATTCTCTTGAGCAAATTAACTTAGAAGTTTAGAAGCATTTTGCATAGACTTAGAAAATTTTGCAAAAAAGTGAAGTGACGGGGAATCCATGCCCAAAATTTTACAAGTCAGTTTAAGTTTAAAGACTTAGAAAATTTCGAAGTGTTTCTACAGTGACTTAGAAAATATTTGAAGAATCTTCCCTTCAGCGACTTATAAAATTTGCGATAATTTGGGCCTTTCTTTTGAGAGATTACGGTTCGAACTTAAGTGTTTCCATCTTTTAAAGGGTTATTGTTAGACATTGTATTTGTGTAAACTTTTTGTATTGATATCTACACAACATGGAAGTCTACAATAAAATTCAAATGGACACTAATAAGGCCATATCGCGAGCCAGGTGTAACTTCAAAAAGTCGCCCAAGGAACGAATTTCTAAGGCATATGTTGAAGTAAGATTGGAGAGTTTGGAGTCACAGTGGACAACATTTTCCGACACACATCGTAAGATATTAAGCGAAATAAAGGAAGCTGAATATAATAAATCGCATTATTGTTTATCAGAAGTTTATGAGGTTACGGAAAATTTATATTGGGACTATAAAACGGAGTTAAAAGAAATACTTACTGACTTGTGTAAAAAGGAAGTTTCTCAAAATGTATCACAGTTTTGTGCAGGAAAAAACTCGGATGTATCTTGCAATATAAAACTACCTAAAATTAGTTTACCTATGTTTTCTGGACAATACTCAGAGTGGATCACCTTCCGTGATTTATTTTTATCCCTTATACACAGTAATAAGTCTTTAGATGATGTTCAGCGACTTCAATATTTAAAAAGTCATTTATCTGGTGAAGCTGATCAACTTCTGAGAAATATACCTATTTGCAGCTCAAATTATCAGACTTCATGGGAACAATTAAACAATCGCTACAATAATAAAAAGTATATGGCAAGTTGCATTCTTAAACGGTTTCTTAGTCAGAAAAATATATCGAGCGAGTCAGCACAATCTCTTAAAGAATTATTGGATACAAGTAACGATTGTTCGAATGCACTTAAAAATTTGGGAATTAATGTCGACACCTGGGATTTTATTGTAATATACATTTTAAGCTTAAAATTAGATTCTGAGTCTCGTAAATTGTGGGAAGCAAAAATTTGTGAATATTCGGAAGATCTACCTACTCTGCAGCAGTTTAATAAGTTTTTAGAACAAAGGTTCCGTTCACTAGAATTTTTAGACAATAAGTCTTCTAAAAATACTGTAACAAAAAATGTTCCTGTTAAGACACTACATGTAGCTACTCTGTCATGCGTATTTTGCAAATCTGATCATAAACTTGGTAGTTGTAAGAAATTTAGTAGCGAAGATGTCACCTCACGGCGTAATTTCGTCCAATCCAATGGATTATGTTTTAATTGTCTCGGGTCAGGCCACGCGGTATATGCCTGTCGTTTGCCGACTAGATGTCGGTTATGTAAAAGAAAACATCATTCTTTACTCCATTCTAAAGATGCGTCCGTATCAACTGACCCTAAAGAAGAACCTAAGCAATCAGTTGATACAAAACAAACACAAGACGATGCAAGTAACACTGTAACAAACTGTGCTGCGACTTCCCGCAGCCATGATTTGTTGCCTACGGCCTTGGTGAAGGTTACCTCCGGTACAGGCACAGAGGCGACTCTGCGCTCTTTGCTGGATCAGTGTTCGCAGGCTTCGTATATTACGGAGTCAGCAGTTCAACTTTTAGGACTGAAAAAATATATCAGTTATAAATCATCACTGAGGCTAGGCGAAGATGATAAAGGTTGTGCATTGACCTCAAAATATGTTGTTTACTTAAGATTGCAATCAATGTACAATCCTAACTTTAGTTTGTCGGTTAAGGCTCACGTACAGAAGAAATTAACATCAATTCTTTCTTCTAATAAAATAAAGTTCCCATTGTGGAAAGAACTGAAACAGTATAATTTGGCAGATCCTACTTGGGATACACCAGGAAAAATTGATATTCTTTTAAGTTCCTCGGTGTATAGCAAAGTCCTCAAACAAGGACTCAGTAAGGGTCCTCCGGGATCTTTAATAGCGCAGGATTCTGAATTAGGATGGATACTTTCAGGAGAGGTTACGGGAAAGGAAGAATATGGAGAGAGTCTTAACTATGTAACGTTGGAAGTTGATCAAAACGATCTTATAAAAAGATTTTGGGAATTAGAGGAAACAGTAGTGCCAAAAAAGCACTTCACGGAAGAAGAACAAAAATGTGAAGAATTTTATAAGCAATCAACACAACGGGATCCAGAAGGTCGATATATTGTTAGGCTACCGTTTAAAACGGATACACCACACTGCGCAAATGGTCAAACTAAAGATATTGCATTGCGCAGGTTTTTTTAATTTGGAGAAAAGGTTAGCCAGAGACTCCGAGTTAAAAAGGCAATATGTCGATGTAATCAATGAATATCTCGACTTGGGTCATGCAGAAATTATTCCTTTGGAGCAAATTAACAAACCTGATGTCGTATACCTTCCCCATCACGCGGTGATCAGAGAAGATAAAGCAACCACTAAAGTTAGAGTTGTATTTGACGCCTCTAGCTTAGGCAAGAATGGTGTGTCATTGAACAGCGAACTAATGGTCGGGCCGACCTTACAAGCTGATTTGCGGCACACTATAATGAGATGGAGAATGCATCCCATTTGTATAGTTGCAGACATTGTAAAAATGTACCGGCAGGTGATTGTCTCAACTGAAGATATTGACTATCAAAGATTATTGTGGAGACAAGATCCAAAAGACAAAATTCAACACCTGCGGCTTTTGAGAGTAACATTTGGCACGGCGTCAGCTCCATATTTGGCCGTCCGAACATTGCACCAAATAGCGCTAGATGAGGGAGAGTGCTTTCCTATTGCACGTGAAAAGACTCTGACGGATTTTTATATGGATGACCTGATGACTGGCTGTCAAAATATAGCGGAAGGAAAAGATATATATGAGCAAATGACACAATTATTAGGAAAAGCAGGCTTCCAGCTACAAAAATGGAAAACTAATAATTCAGAATTAATGAACCATATGAGAACAGATAAAGAAGAAGAAAACCTAGAATTGAAAACAGATATAGTAATGAAAATACTAGGACTTACCTGGTCCAGAGAAGCTGATGAATTTGAATACTCGGTGAAGCTGCCTCCCTTGAAGATACCTGTAACTAATACAGTATCGGATTCCTAGGTGGTTATCAATCTACCGCGGTGATTCAGTAGAGCTGCATGGATTTAGTGATGCCTCGAATCAAGCTTATGCAGCAGTAGTTTACCTGCGTGTGTTGGATCAGCAGGAGGTCATTTATTCTCGCCTGGTGACAGCCAAAACCAAGGTTGCACCAATCAAACAAGTTTCAATACCACGACTTGAACTGTGTGGTGCAGTTTTAGTCTCGAAGTTGTTGAGTGAAGTAGCCGAAGTATTGAATATTGAAAAACAGAAGATTCGTGCGTGGACCGACTCGACAGTAGTACTCGCTTGGTTGAGTAAACATCCATCTAATTGGCAAACATTTGTAGCCAATAGAGTGTCAGAGATTTTGACAGTAGTAGACAGAAGCCAGTGGGCTCATGTGAAATCAGCGGACAACCCGGCAGATTGCGCCTCACGAGGATTAAAATCAACCGAATTAATCTCTAACCAGTTATGGATGGAAGGGCCAGAGTGGCTGAAAAACAAAAACATTGATTACAGCAAAAAGACTGAATGCACGACAGTGTTAGAAGAAAAGGCACAAAAGGTGAGCTACGTTACAACAGAATATTTAGCGTTAACAGTGTGGACAAAATTCTCAACATTAAGAAAGTTGATCAGAGTAATCGCTTATTGCAGGCGCTTTATATATTGTAAGAGAAGAAGAGACAACTCTGAACGATTTCCTTCATGGTTAACTGCTAAAGAACTTAACGAAGCGTTAATGGTTTGTATTAAACAGTGTCAAAATCAATATTTTAGTAGCGAAATGGAAGATCTCGTTAAAACAGGAAAGGTTCAAAAGAAAAGTGTACTTACCTCGCTTAATCCATTCGTCGATCACGACGGGGTGCTCAGAGTGGGGGGACGCTTAGAAAGAGCCACAATCGATGAAAACATTAAACATCCGATTATTATACCAGCTAAGTCTCATTTTACTAACTTGTTAATAGCAGATACTCACCAGAAGACGTTACATGGAGGACCCCAACTAATGCTCAATTATTTAAGGTCCAGATATTGGGTTCTGGATGCAAAAAATCGCACTAAATTCCATGTACGCAATTGCGTATCTTGTGTTCGTCATGCAGCTCGTATAAGAGAACAGCTCATGGGTCAGTTGCCCAAAGCAAGAGTGACTGCTAGCCGACCTTTCCATCAAAGCGGAGTGGACTATGCCGGTCCAATAAATATACGAACGTCTAAGGGGAGAGGTCAACATTCATACAAGGGATATATTTGCCTCTTTGTGTGCATGGCAACAAGAGCTATACATCTCGAGGCGGTCAGCGATTTAACGTCTACAGGATTCTTAGCAGCATTCAAACGATTTGTGGCCAGACGTGGACATTGTGCTGATCTTTACAGCGACAACGGCACCAATTTCGTGGGTGCTGCGAAAGAGTTGAAGGCACTGCTGGCTGCTGAAAAATCAAGCGTGACAACAGAAATAGCAGATTGATTGTCGAATAATGGAACTAACTGGCACTTTATACCACCCCATGCTCCCAACTTTGGTGGATTGTGGGAAGCGGGTATAAAGTCCACAAAACACCATCTCAAGCGAGTGGTTGGAAATAACACTTTAACTTACGAGGAGATGGCTACCGTCTTGTCTCAAATAGAAGCATGTCTAAACTCTCGTCCCATCTCACAGCTAAGTGACAATAGTCAAGACCAAACTCCGTTAACTCCTGGTCACTTTTTAGTCGGAGAACCTCTTGTGCTTGTACCGGAATTTAACTATGAACAGTCGACCCTAACTAGTCTAAAGCGATGGCAATTAACTCAGCGAATGGTCCAAGATTTTTGGCGACCCTGGTCAAAGGAGTATTTAACTCAGTTCATGAATCGCTACAAATGGGCATATCAGACTCCGGAACCTGCCATTGGTGATATTGTTCTGGTGAAAGAGGACGATTTACCGCCAGCTAGGTGGCTTTATGGTATCATCACTCAAAAACACCCAGGTTTAGACGGAATTACGCGCGTGGTTAGTTTAAGATGTAAGGGGTCGCAAATTAAAAGACCAGTGTCGAAGCTATGTGTACTCCCAGTTAACAAATAAGGGAGTTATTTTTTATACTTATTGTTTGTATTTAAAAATGAACGAACAGTTTGTTATTATTGTGTTGTATGTTTTAACCATAGTTACAGGTATAAACTATACTATGTTAGTTATACCTATTATTATATTATTTTACTAGATATTAACTAGCAACTATTATTTTTGTTTCTTTTTTGTATAGCGGCTTCGACCGCGTCTTTAGTTGCTGCTTGATTTTATTGTAATTATTGTACCGTGTTGAAGGTATTTCAATATTCTAGTGTTCTGTAATGTGTGTAACAACCTTCATCTTTACTAAAATTAACACTGTGTAAACTTAGTTTGTTATATTATTGTCTCAGTTTTGTATCGGTCAGTATCGTATTTCAGTTTATGATAAAGTTATTATGGAAAAAATGTTAGGTCAAGGTGGGCGGTAATCCCACATTTTGTCCATGGTGGGCGGAATGTTTAGTCAATAATCGCAAAGGTTTGACCCAAAGCTCGATAGATGGCGTTGCGCTGTTAAAAGACGCGCTATGGTTTGGTTACACACGATTAGATATAAGGAGCGAAATATTATTAAATTTATACCCTAATCAGCATCGTCTTTGTTTTATTGCTACAATTCCTAGCAAAGTGAAGCATCTCGGTACGGCATTGTACAGGTACAATTACGGGCCACAACCCTCTTAACAAACACCTTTTTAACATAGGCGCCACGGACAGCCCCCTTTGCAGGGGCTGCCTTGACGCCGAGGAATCAGCCGCCCACGTCATCCTGGAATGCGAGGCTGTGGCGTCTCAACGCGAAAAAATCCTCGGAACAGTGAGGTCGCTCCGTGAAGCCTGCGAAGCTCCCAGGAAGCTTCTGTGCTTCTGGACGGAGCTAGGCTGGCTCTGTTAGCCAGTATCCCTACGCACAACGGACCAAATGGGAGTCTAAGTGCGGAAAAGGGAGCCCCATCATCATCATCATCATCATCATCATCACCGACATATCGACAAACAACATAGCGCGTGAGCTTGGTATGTCACAGTAGAAAGTCTGGTCTGTAGTTCAGTTGTCAGGCCGACATCGATACCACTACCAGCCCGTCCAGTCATTAGAAGAGGGAGATCTGCCGAGACGGCTTGAATGTTGTCGTTATATGCTAAGTGCCGACGCCGAAGGCGAAAACTTTTTAAGAACATTCTGTGTTCTCGCTTAATGTTTGGATGGGGTATTATCGCCGACAAGTTGGCCCACATTGTTTTCCCCGAACACTAAATGGGGAACGTTATGAAGATTTCCTAAGCAATCATTTAACAGCACTGCTCACGGTTGTACCGTAACAAAGAAGAGCAAACATGCTTTATCAAAATGACGGATGTCCAACCCACTTCCGAATCACAATTCGACAATTGCTGGATGAAAACTATCCAAATCGATGGATAGGGCGCGCTGGGCCGATTCCGTGGCCTGCACGATGCCCTGATCTGACGCCGCTGACTTTTACGTCTGGGTCATATGAAATAACTGCTAGTTTATGTGACCCCAGTAAATTCAATTGAACAACTAAGGGAGAGAATAACAGAAGTGGTGGAGCAGATGGGGGCAACAATCACATCAAGAATCACAAAAACCGAAGTGAGGAAGCGAATAAGAACATGAGTATTCGAAACCGAGGGCAGCACAGCGAACAAGACGTGTGAAATGTGTGTAATTAAAGTTTTTAAATTGATATTAATTAAAAATAATAATAATGTTCACGAAATTGTTTAATTTGATTTTCCAAATAATCATCTTTTTGTGAGGCGCACACCTTTCTGTAGTAAATCAAAAACGATTTTCATAATGCAGTCCAAACTTTGTATTAATTTTCAGACCTTTTTAGATAGCTGCTAAGACAAGGATATTTTCCTAACAATTTGTACATCAGGCGTAGTAATTTTTTTTGTACTAGACAACATTTTGTATGTAGTAATAGCAAAAATTACAAAAAATGAAATGTTCATTATTTGCAAAGGTTTTAGGCATTTTTGAACTTTTAATTATTAAAAAAGATCTGCTGTGGCATCAACTATGATAATAACTTAAACAGTTCAGTCACGCCGTCATTTTTAAATCGGCTTCAAATAATTCAATCTGGGATTTTTCATAAAAAAAAACAAAAAATCTAACTAACTCAAAAACTACTGCACTTCGGTAGAACATTTGGTGACTTAATTTGTTGCAGTTTAACCATACTATGACATCCTGCAAAGAATATGTCGAATTACCAGTAACCCTGTATACAATATTTTGTTATCACTCTCAGTTTAATGTCGAGCACGGAGTCATGATGTAGTAGTATAAGTGTATGACATGATCTATTTATAATCTCATGTGAACTATTTGTGTTCATTATGAGAATAAATATCTTTAAACCGAGTTAGTTTCCTAAATTTTTATTTCTTGGAAATATTTTTTGGACTTTATTATGATTTGGACAATTTTGGGTAACTTTGTTTTTTATTTTTATTTTTGGTAATTTCTATTGTTGGACATTTTTATTTATGCAGATTTTAATTTTTGGACATTATTACAGTAATCCGATTTTTCATGCTGTATAACAGTTCTTTAATGATTTTTTCCATTTTCTTCAAAATAATTAAATAACTAGAAGCACAAAAGTGTTGCTTACCACAGCCATGATCTCGTCAAGTCTTTTATTTTTCAGGTAGATGGTTTTGAAGTATATTATAAGGTAGACATATAATATGAGAACTACTGCCGCCAGGATGGCTTTCATCTTTGAAGTTGAAAGGTTGATCATCTTGCCCTGCAACATTGTTCTATAGATAAACATCATTTGATATTATATTCAGTGATGACTTTACACTACAGTGAAAATACAATGATGGGATGTTATTAGCATGTACTTTAGACAACATTGCAATAGCATTACACTA
This sequence comes from Amphipoea lucens, assembly GCA_947508005.1. NCBI lineage: Eukaryota > Metazoa > Arthropoda > Insecta > Lepidoptera > Noctuidae > Amphipoea > Amphipoea lucens. Next base: position 472,911 of record OX382358.1, on the reverse strand, counting down.
AGTACCTACTGAAAATAAATAAACATTTAAAGTGGATAATTTGTTAAAGGTTTATTTATGACTGGCTCCACCGTTTTAATAGCTAGCACAAGAGAGGACTTATGTCGGTTCAACGTTCACGTCAATCCTCTCTATGTTTTTAGAACAATATTCAGTGTATGTTTAATTACTCACCGGTTTTACGACGACCTCCGGCAATTCCGACACGAAGTAAGACATTCAGAATAAATTTAGGGAGTTTGTTTAAAAATGCTACAAACACCCAAAGCACCACTGCTACCTCGTACAGTGCAACAAAACGTTAGGTCAGAGAATAACTGAAGCTGATTAGTTTTATTTCCTGTTTCTTGATGTAGAAATCGATACAAAAAATATACTTTCTTAAGATTTATTCGTTTCGTAAGTACACAGAATACTATTTAGCTACTCCAGCTAGCGGTACGCCGTACGGTGAAGTATTTTGTTAATTTTGCTTGCTAGCACTGTATTGTTAACAGCAAGTGACAGACTGTCTGTCAACCAATGTCAAGTCAACGTCAAGCACATGCTGTCTCCTGTTAACTGTCAAATCATGAAATGTCAGTCAGTACTTTAGCATAGACTATACACTTTATCGCTTCTCGGCCTTTTGGCTAAGATCAAAGTGTAGACTATACACTTATATCAACTCGGAAAGGGATCGTCACCGTATCGCCTTTCGCCTCGGCGTCAACCTAACGTAAGCACGAAACCAAAGCGGATCAGCATAGCTATTCACAAACACTCGATACGCTTCCGTATCGGATCGAACATTAATCATTGTTATCGTAGGAGTCTTCTAAATGCTGTTCACAAGTCCAAAACCCGAAAATTTTGTCAGTTTAAATCAAATAGACGCGCGCTATTCTTCCAACAGCTATTTGCTGTTGAGGGCAAGTCAAATCAGATTATCGAAATGTCAGGTTTTCGATACGATAGCCTGTCGTATGGTTGTGAATCAGTGCTCTGTAGAAGTTCCAATACGTCGACTCGGCTACGGCCAAGCGACGCCGCACGTACGGCTCGCTGGTTGATGGTGTTGCAGGCAGGCCGCGAGAGGGGTAAGAAGAGGGGAAATGGTAGATGAATAGACGTAAGCTCGGGTACGGAAAGACGTAAGTGCGGGGACGACGAGGCGTAACGCACCACACCACGGTTCCTGAGCTTGTCCTTAGGCGAGGCGATTACGTTTCGATTCCGATTAGTGTGCGTTGTAGTAGGGAGTTTCATAAAAAGAATACTGAACGGCTTGAGTTGATACGGTAAGAGCAGTTTCGCACTAGATCCGAACTCTATCCGTCCGAATTTAGAACATTTTCCAATTCGGATTGAAGTCGGATCTTTCAATTAGAATTCCGAGTGGTTTCGCATGTTGTCGCTTCGAACACAGACATACATATTTACATAAAATAAGTTACATATTTTGATTTAAAACATTTAATTATTAGTTAATTTATTTGTCAAAAACATATTATTATCTGATTCATATTTTTACGTTGGCAACACTGGTGTCGCGCCATTATTGTTCCGTTACGAACATAGATATAGAATTCCGTAGATTGGGCATGAGAGTGAATGAGAGCTCCCGCTTTAACGGAACTTTGCTGTGTTAGAAAGAGAGAGAAAGTGACGCTGTTAACAGGGCCAAACACGTATTTGCTACCGGCCCATACCGGCCCCGGTGACTGTTTACGTGAGCGTTTCGGCAATTATTTAAGCGAACTAGAGTGATAACCTGTGATTAAATAACCATAATACGATGGTTTCTTGTGCAGTACCAGGATGTGAATCTTCCAAAAAGAAAAACCCCCAGGATTACTCGTTTCACCAGTATGTTTACAATGTGTTTTAATCGTTATTTCTGCATTAACAATGCACTAATAAGCCGGCTATAAGCAAAATATGATGAGAACATTATTATACTTACGATTTAGATGAATTAGCATGCCTAAAACCACCGTATTTAAGAAATAACAAATAGAGAAATACGAAGGAGTTATAACCTCACTTTTTAGTGATGCGTAGCCTAATTTTTGTTGATATCGACAGCTAAGATAGGTAGCTTCATACAAATGCACAATCTTAGAAAAATAGATTATATTTAAGTACTTATTGTAACAAACAAAATAAAATATAGATATATGTATTACGCACACACTTACATTTTACGCATACTTAGATCAATGGTTTTTGGTCTCGTTTGATTGTTGACATTACCAATCTACGGAATTCTATATCTATGGTTACGAACGTCCGGAGCAATGGTGGGGCGTCACTAATATAACCATAGATATAGAATTCCGTAGATTGGTAATGTCAACAATCAAACGAGACCAAAAACCATTGATCTAAGTGTGCGTAAAATGTAAGTGTGTGCGTAATACATATATCTATATTTTATTTTGTTTGTTACAATAAGTACTTAAATATAATCTATTTTTCTAAGATTATGCATTTGTATGAAGCTACCTATCTTAGCTGTCGATATCAACAAAAATTAGGCTATCGTATCACTAAAAAGTGAGGTTATAACTCCTTCGTATTTCTCTATTTGTTATTTCTTAAATACGGTGGTTTTAGGCATGCTAATTCATCTAAATCGTAAGTATAATAATGTTCTCATCATATTTTGCTTATAGCCGGCTTATTAGTGCATTGTTAATGCAGAAATAACGATCAAAACACATTGTAAACTTACTGGTGAAACGAGTAATCCTGGGGGTTTTTCTTTTTGGAAGATTCACATCCTGGTACTGCACAAGAAACCATCCTATTATGGTTATTTAATCACAGGTTATCACTCTAGTTCGCTTAAATAATTGCCGAAACGCTCACGTAAACAGTCACCAGGGCCGGTATGGGCCGGTAGCAAATACGTGTTTGGCCCTGTTAACAGCATCACTTTCTCTCTCTTTCTAACACAGCAAAGTTCCGTTAAAGCGGGAGCTCTCATTCACTCTCATGCCCAATCTACGGTAATTCTATATCTATGGTTGGAAGAGTTGATCGGCAGTTGGTCGCATAGAGTATAGTAACTGTTGGTCGTTGGATACAGTGCGAGTAACATCACCAGAATTGTTGTAAAATATTATAAGTGTAATTTGTTATACCAGAAAATAAAGTTATAATTATTGTGTACGAGTGCAGTTTGATTAAAGTCGTTTATACGCAGTACGTCCAATCCACTGACCTCTATCATACAAAGGTCACTGATCCAATCCGAATCCGAATTAAAGATCCGACTTCAATCCAATTAACAGAAAGAATTGGAAATGTTCTAAATTGTGACGGATAGAGTTCGGATCTAGTGCGCAGCAACCCTTCATACAAATAGGATTAAAGGTCGTAGCACACGTTGATACGTGATACCAACAACAACAACTCAACTCGAGACGTTCCGTTCAGTATTATTTGTATGAAACTCCCTACTGCAACGCACACTAATCGGAATCGTAACGTAATCGCCTCACCTCGGGACAAGCTCACAAACCGCGGTGTGGTGCGTGGTCGACTTGCAGTTCCCGCGCTTACGGTTCTCCGTACCCTAGCTTACGGCTCTCCGTACCCTAGCTTACGTCTCTTCGGATTCACAATGATTGAACTAGTGCCGCCTAGCCGTTAACCAGTGGTCAGCGAGCCGTAAGCGCGGCGTCACCTAGCCGTAGCCGAGTCGACGTATCGGAGCTTCTGATCCGCTTTGGTTACGTGCTTACTTTAGGTTGACGACTGTTTGACGGCGACGCGAAAGGCGATACGGTTACGATCCCTTTCCGAGTTGATACGTGTGCTACGACCTTTAGGGCACTTCGGACCGGCATTTCTCGGGTTCGGATCGGACGTAGTGCGAAACCGCTCTTACGATCCCTTTCCGATCCGATACGTGTGTGTCAGAAAGGTGAATGAAAACTATATGATTATTTGTAATATCAGCTTAATTAGTAAGCTCCGAGTGTGGTTGGACGGTGTTATTTACTGTGTATGGAGGTTACTAGTTATTTACTGTATGAAATACCTATGAATATAGTGTGTAAGGAAAGGGTTTTAAGAAGAAAAGCACAGAAAGACAAGGCATTTATTTCAATCAAGCTTGTCAGTTGAATACGTTAATCAGAAAACTAGTTGTCCGTTCCCAAACTAGGTCATCATGAAGAAGGAAGGACAAGCAAACTTCATGGCAGCTTGTTTTATAAAGTATTGTATCAACACATTGTACATTTGCTACAATTATAATATTGTTACCTATCACATTAATCTCTTGGACCATTTCTCAAAGCTAAAGCAACATTTAGGTAGGTATAGAGCAACCCATTTAACAGCAATAATATCAATTCACTTACATGAACGGACGGTAGTCCATCTTTCCCCACAGTTGGAATTCAAGAGAGCGAGATTTGGCTGCGGCCCATACTTTATAAAGTTTTCCAATATTACTCATCTACATCTAACATTCCCGCCATTTTTAACAATGATCCTATTTGACCAAATAACTTTTAATATTGACAGTCTTATGTAAATCTATTTAGACAGAACTGGTTTAAAACGTTATAAGATATTGAATGTATTTTTATAACAATTTATACGACTTTAATTAGATAAAGTAGCGTACACTGAGTTTACTATATTTATTATTTATAACCACTAATACATCAAGAATTGCACATAAAATTAAGAAAATATTTAAATACAATGTTTAATTCTGTTACCCTTACATTTTAGGTGAAAAGGAAAATAAGTTATTTTATTTATTTAGACCGACTCACAGATCTCCGGTTACGTTCGGAATTCGTTAATTATTTAATTTAGTAACACTCTCGACATTCTAGCAAAAATATAGTACTACATACTAATTCCATGTAATTTAGGAAAGTACATACCAATTCCATAATCTAGGAAGATTGTGTTCAGTATAACTCTAGCTCTACCATAGATATAGAGCTCTACATATTCCGACATGCCGTCAAACCTTTAGTCAAATAGTGGGTGCATTCCGAGTTAGGACTGTAATCGATATTATCGATTTGAGCGTGCTTAAACCAAGGACGTTATAATAACGTCCTTGGCTTAAACCCGTACCGAATTAGGTTTAAGCACGCTCAAATCGATAATATCGATTACAGTATTTACAGTCTTTGAATGCGCAGTGGTAGACCGCGAAATTTAAATTTTCTTAGGTTTTTTGCAATTTGTAGGTCAGTGTCAGGTTGTATCTTGATCAAAATATGATTTGCGACTATAATAGACATGTATTTACAGAATTATAGTCATTAGAATCATTAATATATCTCTTTAAGTTAGATTTCTACCATAAACACTTTTCCATACGAGATTTGTTCTTAACGGTAGAAATCTTAGAAAGATGTATTAATGATTCTAATTATTATAATTCTGTAAATATGTACCTCTTATAGTCGCGAATCATATTTTGATCAAGATACAACCTGACACTGATCTGCAAATTGCAAAAAACAATAAAATTTAAATTTCGCGGTCTACTATGGCACATTCACCTTATGACCTTAACTCTCCGAGTTAAACTGAGACGGAACGCGGCAAGCCATTCATCTGACCATCTGTCAGTGTCAGCAAATATAAGTGTGAGGTTATTTTTTACGAATTTTGTTTTGCCCCAGAATTACAATATTTTTGAGTTAAATTAAACATTAAAAAACGGAACGGTAAAAAAAAAATAATTGGTTTATTTACCCACTACAGAATTATTAGTATAACCTAAAACTTATTTGCAGATAAACAATGACTACAAACTACGCTAAATATTCTCAATTAATAAAGGCATCGACGAACTATGCGCGTCGTATGCAACGCCTATCTAATAGGATCTTCGGCGAGGTCGCAATACCCACCAATTCTAAGTCCATGAAAGTCGTCAAAATGTTTTCTGAACGGCCGGTGCATACTAACGAGGAGATCATTCACTATTACCCGAGACACGTTGAGACTCACAGCTTGATGCTGAAGCTGCGAGAGTACGGCTTGTTCCGAGATGAGCATCAGGACTTCAAGGATGAGATGAAGAGACTGCGGGAGCTCCGGGGGAAAGTCAAAGTGTGGAGGAGGAAGCTCGACCAGAAAACTGAATAAAGCACAGACTTCTGGCAATGAGAGCTATCTGTTTCTTACTAATCATGAGCTAGGTAGCAACTGTATCACTCTCATCTGATGTGATGGATGGATTGTCACTTATTAGAAATGCCCGTGTTAGTGTAGTTCACAGATATAGATACACCTAGATAACGCAATAGCAACTACTTCGCGTGCCAAAAATCGCACCAGCTTATGTTCGAAAATCGTAAGCCGCCACTTTCGCTCTGTCCTGCGTACTGCTGGCTGGGTGAGCATGAGCGAGAGCTTGTGACGTCATAGTAGGTAGTCAAAAAGTGGCACGCTTAGTTTTCATACAGTTTGTGATACTTGCGTTATCTAGGTCTATCTATATCTGTGGTGTAGTTGGTAGGTGATATTGTAATTATTGTTTGTAAATAAAACACTATTATTTAATAAAACAACTATGTTAATGGCAAACACTAAATGTGAGTTACTTTCTTAGAATAGCCTAGTTTATTATAAGGGATGTCATTACCCTTGGAGGAAGTAACATAAACGAAACACAACATGAACAGCACAGAGGGCAGCACTATTGTTACAAAGAAGTACCAGACTGGATGATGGAATGTTCTCTGAGCATACGCAAGTCTTATTAGCTGATAAGTATGGTTGCGGGCCAGGGCAGAGGTATCAAAATAAGTTTTCATCCATCTGTACACCCTGTAACAAGTTATTTTACTGATTAATCATTGGCTGTGTAATATAAAACAAAACATAAATTGAACCATCATTCCTCATTGACAGTGACTGTGGTTCTAAGATGCAGCTTACAATGTACCCAATGAAATTGAATGTCTATGAATCTGTGAGGAGACACAAAACCAATAAACACTTTACTTACCAATTACAAAATATTGCCAAAACTTCAGTGAAATGAAAAGTTATAAGGTTGCCTGTCTTGGATTTTGTAGTAGCTAGCCCTCTTACCAAGTTTTAGCATAGTAAGTATGTTAGTTACCCGTGATGACGCAGCTTGTTGTGGAACATGGTGGCGTTGGCGAGGCTGTCCACGTCCAAGTAGGGGAATCTCACGATGATCAGCGCCAGGTCGAACCACGGGTGCATCACCAAGTCCCGCACCTGACGCGTGCTGTGCGTGCCCCAATTGCCTGGTCGCAAACATACTAAGGTAGCACGCAGATTGGGATATTGGCTAGTGTCGTCCTAGGCGCTTGCTGTATTCTGAATAGTCCCTATTACTCTTTGAAGACGTAAGAGGCGAATTTAAAAAGTTAATTCGCCGATGACAGTAGATCCGCATTTTAGGGCCGAGTCAGACCTTTTCTCGCAACTACTCTACTATCCCTTTCTGTCGCTCAGAAACATTTTTCACTACGGTACATAGAGTGAGAAAAATAACACGATGTCTGTCTGGACTAGTGAAGGATGTTCCAGGTTATGAAAAAAAGAATGCATGCATTTTGAATGCGTTTCGAAAAACCCTGGAACCGATTTCAATATTAAATAGTATTGGTTGAAATATTTGGTTGGTGGAACACAATAATTACAAGAACCTAATGTATGTACCTACTCTCGCTTCTGTCAATATCCCTTTGCGCTAGTAATGTGATCTGCTAAGCATGGTATCCTGCTCACCCGCGGCCAGGCGCTCGCAGCTGCCGCCGGCGGCCGGGCGCTCGATGGTGAGGTTGGCAATCGGCGCGGTGCCGAGGCATAGCGCGCGCGCGATCACCCACTCGCGGTTGTAGAGCGCGCCGTCGCAGTGCCGCCAGCCGCTCGCAGTCGCCACGCATATCGACATCTTGTTCCGACCTTCCAGTCCGTGCATCGAATCCAAGAGCGTATCTTTCTTGGCGAATGCGCCGCTCGTTATCACTAAGACATAAACGATCTTGAGCCACATTATTTGGGGCCTCGAAATTTTACTGAATGACAGGTGCGCCATGTTAGATTTGTTTCGAATTTTTCGTGCGGCCAGTGTGCCCGCGGCAGTGGAGGTTTTACCAATAGGCCTGAAGCCTAGGGTGGCTGGGGCTAAAATTTTTCATAAACTTATTGAACAAAATGGGTTTCAAAAAGGTAAGTCAACAACACTAGCAGCATTCTCGTTAGTAACGTCCATAACAGATAATATAGATAAAAAACGCTCTGTTTCAGTAATCTTTCTAGATATGAGCAAGGCTTTTGATCTCGTTAACCACAATACACTCCTAGATAAATGTGAGCGATACGGCATCAGAGGTCCAGCCAGCGTTAGAATGGCTGAAAAGTTATCTCAGCAATAGACCACAGTGTGTTGAAGTATCCCGTATTGATGATAAACTTGTTGCAATGGTATATAAATCTTTATTTAGACATAATGGGTCCGGAGTGCCCCAAGGAAGCATCCTTGGACCTCTTCTCTTACTGTTATACATTAACGACATGCCAAACATAACAAAACATCATCATCATCATCATCATTTCAGCCGAAAGACGTCCACTGCTGGACATAGGCCTCCCCCAAACACCTCCACTTCGACCGGTTTTGTGCTTCTAGCATCCAACGAGTTCTTGCGGCCTTCACTTCACAAGGTCTTCGGTCCACCTTTTGGGAGGCCTTCCAACGCTACGTCTTCCGGTACGCGGTCGCCACTCCAGAACCATTCGGCCCCATCGGCCATCTGTTCTGCGAGCAATGTGCCTTGTCCACTGCCCCTTAAGCTTGGTAATTTTACGGCCTATGTCGGTTAAATGATAAATGATTTATTTTCTGTAAGTACCTAGGTTTGTACAAACACTTACAATACATGTCAATCATATTTTTTTTTTAAGCTAAATGAGGTCGGCGTTTCCTATCTGACTATCCTGAGAAGAAAGGCCGAAAAAACTCAGAGGTCACAGTTTCTTTTAAAGTCCAGACAAAATCTTGGTCAGATCATTGTAAAGACCGTGTTGATTGGTGTCTGAAATGGTTTCTTGAGGAAAGAACCACACAGATTGAGCGGACCTATCTAATCAGTGCACGCATTTGTCAAAAATCGTGCTGCTCAACTCAGAACTTGAGGAGCTCAAGGATTCGTTGAACAATATCAAAGAAAGGACATTTGGTTCTCCTGCCGATCTAAGGTTTCTTTGGTTCTCCTGCGGATCTCTTCATTTCGGATTCGATCACACAGGGAAACTCCAAGCATCCATTGCCCTTTGGGTGACTTTCAGCCTTCTAATAAAGAGCCCATTGTGAGCAACCACGTTTCAGTGCCATAAATGTCTAAATGCCATCACTGGCAACACGCAATGGTCAAAGACTTTGGTCTTGAGACACTGCGGTATGTGGGACAAGAAGATATTGCATGGCTTCCCGAACGCTGCCCAGCCGAGTCAGATTCGACGATTGACCTCTTTCTCGAAGTTGGACCTACCCACTGACCTCTATTATACAAGTGTATGTTAGAGGTCAGTGGATCTACCTAACTGGACAGTTTGGACAATCAAGTGTAGTCACTGCGGTCAGGCGCGGTCGCAGCCCAAGATTTTGGGGGGGGCCATCATGGGTGCCGAGGAATATTTTAAAGGAGGTACATCTCCTCGTTGGTCTAGTGGTCGCAAGCGTTACTGCTGAGCATAAGTTTTTCCATCAGAAATTTCTCAGAAGCAGCCTTTTTTTAATTTTTTTTTTATGGATGGGAAATCATCAAATGACCCCTCCCGCTCTGGGCGGAGCGGAAGGGAGTGTCAGTCTCTTACTGACTAAAACCCATCCGTGTTCCTTCCTTAGCCCTTTATGTTCCGGGGTAGCGGTAACCCTTTCGGACAATCCCGCACCCCCGGCAGGTTTCGGCCCTGGCAGGCACCTTCCTTTTTGCTGACATCTCTTTGAGGGGCGCGTGGAACACGTACACGCCGTCCGGCAAGGGCCTGGTCCTGATCGGACGGTGAGCTACCCATTACTCTCCGTCCGCAGGCCCGCGCCTACGGTGGCCGGGAGTCGTCACGCGGTTCCCGACGCCCGGGGCGTCTCCCGCGGCGGTTGTGATGTGAGGCTCTCTCCCTCAGCCATCCCGCCACCTCCTTCGCTAGTATGACTGCTTCGCAGAAGGAGGTGACTGCCTCCCACTCCCTCTCGCTCCGGACCATGGCTTGAACCAGGGCCGGACGCGAGAGGTCGCCGCCGCTGCCGATCGCCTCTACGAGGACACGGCGGTGATCCGCCCAAGCGGTGCAGACCTCCACCGTATGCTCCACCGTGTCCTCTGGGCGATTCTCGCAATGGTGACACCCGGGCGTCTCCTCCCGCCTGATGATGTGCAGGAACCTCCCGAAACATCCGTGTCCGGTGTGGACCTGCGTCAGGCGATAGGTGAGGACGCCGTGACGCCTCTCTAGCCACTCCTCAAAGAGGGGTCTTATCGCCCTCCGCTCCGCTGGGTTGCGAAAGTCGCTCAGAAGCAGCCTGGAGTCTGGATTTGTGCCCGGTTGGTGGCAATAATAGGCTCGCCCTCTATGACATTTTATTTAATAACTGGCGAAATGTGGGTGTAAGTACCTACTATATGAAGGTACACCCCTGCCCAACCCTTTGGGGATTAAAGTCGTGATGATATGTTAAGGTTCATGTACACCTCCAGCACCACATTACTTATGCTATTCAGGAACGCAGCTTTTACATAGGGGAGGTGTTACTTAATTGCTGCCAAATTGGTCGTCTATTAGAACGGTAGATTGTGCAGGGTGGGGAGAGCGAGCGAAGCGAGTTCGAAAATTTTAACAACCCGCCTCTGTTTGATTACGTTTTGTTTTAATATTTTCAAGTAGAAATAGGAGTTAATGTTACTCCTATTTCTACTTGAAAATATCGACTTATGCAGGCAAGCTCATGCAGCCATCATAATATAAAATGCAAGAGCCAGCGAAGCGAGCTCGACAATTTTGCACACTCTCGGATAGGTTCGATTTTCTTTCGATCATTCCAAAAAGGACTAGGAATTACTGGCTTTGTCGACTTTTAAAGAAAAGCTCAAGAACCAATGTAAATTGCAAGAACGAGCGTAGCGAGCCTAAAAATTTTAGCACCCCACCTTGAATAGTCTCTGTTTTCTTTTACCCATCATACAAAAAGAGAACTTACTTTATCGAATTATGACGATAAGCTTAAACTCGTTTTACAGCAGTTTAGGTTTTGGAATCTGGACCTACCTAAGCCTTTCATTTAACCTTACGTACAAGCGGGGTGCCCAATATCGCGAGTTTGCTTCGCTTGCTTTTGAACCCTAGATTCTATATATTTTTTTAAAGGAAAATATTTTTTAGGCGCGTTAAAGAACCCACTGTAATTTCATAATTTAAGTTTTTACTTCAGTCGGCAGTCCCCAAGTCTGCCGATGTTCTTAATGTTTTTGAATATGCTAATTAATCGGGGTTTTCGTGGCTTAAGTACAGCTTTAAATTAGTAAGGCAAGTAAATCATTCAGACTCTCGACAGCTTGAATGATTTGGGGGGGGGGGGGGGGTCATGACCCCCATGACCGGCCCCTCGGACCGCGCATGACTGCGGTGCACTGCGTCATTGTGTGTATTAGTATGTTGATCTCCCAACTAGCAAAATCAGTACTTAAAACGATCTCAAGAGTATTTTTATTTTTACTAATAAAAAACTTGTAGCATGCTACAAAGCTAGATTTGGGCGCAGTATTTTTATAACTATCTAATAATAAACTTATAAAATGTTACTATCCTCTATAATATACCTGACGAAGCGCAATAGCTTCTATAATGATATGAGACTACACAATTACAAGCACAAACGCTCTTGTTAGTATCTGACATAAGTATCTTACTAAATCAATGTTGTTTATAATGCACTAGTAATGGACTTAGTTATTAGTTATAAGTATATTTTAGTTTTGTCGTAAAAAATTGTTTTGTGGTAAAGACTTAATAATTTAAACGCAAGTTTCTATTACTATTAATTTGTAATATTGTAGAACATTAATTATCTACAAATATATATTGCAAATATAGTGCATGAACTCGTGGGGAAGTCATTTTTACTGTAAATGTGTACCAAAATTTAGTTAATTTCACAATCCCCTCCGAAAAATAGCACATTAGTATATTGTTGTAAATAAAATATTTCAACAATTCTTATGAATAATCGCCATGTTTTGAAAGTGCTCTTCATTAAGTACTTTATAGAACCATTGTAGGTAAATTAGTACTTGTAGCAGTTTCAGATAACTCGCCTCCATTTTAAAACAAATTAGGGTTCCCTTGAAATATAAGGCGCTAATGTTTGAATTTACTTTTTTTATGATTTAATTAACAAAATGTTTGTATTTCTTGATGTCGACTGTTTTTTGACCAAATATTCATTTATTTTACTGACTTGGACCAATACACATTTTGTGTTATCCGAAAGCTGCAATGGGTGTGGATTTTCAGTTTCTATAAACAATATGTATAGACCTACTCATTTAAGACCAGGCACTCTAAAATAATTTCTACGCATGAGAGAGAGAGATGAGAGACCGGTTAGACCGCTATGGTGAAAGACGCTAACGTAGCCGTAATAAGGTTGAATACCGCGTGCGCTCTTTGATCGCGTTCGAGCTCGAAACTAAATGTCGTAAGTCTCAATTCTTATTTTGTTTATAACTAAACTAATAATTGATCTAGAGAAAAAATATCTTGTGGCTGGATAGTAAACTATATTTTCTTACTGTTAACATTTATTTTAGACATAAAGGCCAAGCAATCTTGAAAAAAAAAGTAATAATCTTTAAAAAAGACATGATTTTTGAATAAAATATGAATCGAGCGAAAATGTTACAATTACGTAACTGTCTTGTACATGGAAAGAAAAAGATCCAATGAATCATATACTAAAGTTCCATTTTGATTGTATGTGTGACTGTTTCAGAATATTAATGCAAATTAACGTAAAATTTAGGGAGCCTCCTCTTAATCAATTCGTTGTGCCAATACACACGTGATGTTGTTGCAATGTTGAGATATTGGTACTCGAGTCAAAGGAATGTTGTGCGGTGGGCAGGCTCACACTCGGACGTGTATGGGTTGGAGTGCGGGGTGAGCCAGGGGGGGTTAACCTCTCCTTGTCTCTTTAGCTTATACATGAACGAGCTGATCGGCGAGCTCAGCAGAACAAGCATAGGGTGCCATATAGATGGACAGTGCGTCAATAATATCAGTTACGCGGACGATATGGTGCTGCTGAGCCCGTCGATCAGTGCCATGCGCAGACTGCTAGATATTTGTGAAAAGTATGCACGAACCCATGGACTCAGATATAATGTGAAGAAGAGTGAAGTGATGGTGTTTAAGGCTGGTAATAAATCTTTCACTAATGTGCCTCCCTTGTATCTTTGCGGTGCCAGCTTAAACAGAGTGTCAAATTTTAAGTATCTGGGTCACCGGGTCTCAGAGGATCTTAGTGACAATATTGATTTGGAGAGGGAGCGCAGGGCGCTGTCTGTGCGCTGTAACATGCTGGCCCGCAGGTTTGTACGGTGTACTGAGGATGTCAAGGTGACGTTATTTAGGGCCTTCTGTCAATCTTTTTACACCTGCAGCCTGTGGACTAAGTACACGCTGCGTACATACAGTGCTCTGCGAGTACAGTACAATAACGCGTTCAGGGTGCTGTTCGGGCTGCCGCGCCATTGCAGCGCTTCAGCAATGTTTGCGGTGAATAGCGTGGATGGTTTTCATGCCATCATGCGGAAGCGCTGTGCGTCGCTTATGAAGCGCATGCGGGCCAGCTCGAACAGCCTTCTGAGAGTGTTCGTGGGCCGCTGGGACTCGCCGATGTGGCGGCACTGGATGCGAATACACACTGCGGGCGGTCGCGTCCAGGGCCTGGCATAAACTGGCACTCCTGTGCGGTGCCACTTTGTGATTGTTATTTCTTTCTGTGGTTTTTTGTATGTTTTTGTTTTTATGTACTAACAATAGTTATAAGATTTTTTGTGTTACTAACAGTATATGGGCTAATGCCTGAAATAAATGATTATTATAATGCGAGATTGTAATATGCAAAGTTTCTTTGTTGGTATGTAATAATGTCCGTGCATCTTTAGGTAAAACATTACTTAATCTTTTGTTCAAAATAGTAGATAGTTCGTTCGGGGCTAAGTGAGGTACATTAAATTTTATAGCCCAGCTTTGCATATCTTTAAGCAATTCACGATTTTTTTCATAGTCAGTGGTTTCTTCGATATGTAAATCGTATTCTTCTTCCCAGTTTTCAACTTCTTCACTTTCGGAGTGGTGGGCTAGGTGTGAAAAAATAATTTTGGTCGCAGAACCCTCATTTTCTTCACCTGCGTTTGCACTTAACGCGCTTGATTTACTTGAATCTCAACAAAATGGCTGACATTTACTAATAAAGTTATTGATCTAGCAGCTTATAAGCTTTTTTGATCATATATCGCTCTTATCAAGTACTATTAGATTTAAAAGGGTTATAGTGATCTCAGCTATGTTATAATATCTTGTTCTCTCACAAAATGCTACTAAGTATAGGATCAAAATATTATTCTGGATTATTTAGTTTTACCGTAAATAATTGTAGGAGACTTATTCCTAAAAGTGTCCTAAAAGATAATCTTATAGTTAACTATAAGACTGAGATATAAAAACAAATGCTCTTGAGAATACCTACGCTTGTGAAATGCTATTACTAGTAAAAGTGTCCTATACATGTTTTTTAGGTCAGTCTTGTAGCGAACTATAAGACCGAGATATAAAAACTCATTCACTTGAGTATGCTAAGGCTTAGCAAATGCTATTATAAGTTAAATAGTCTATCGCAATGTCTTTATAAGAACGTTGTCAGTATCTAGTGACTGACTTATAATCTTTCTTTATAGGATTACTTTGCTAGTTGGGCTATGATTGTGTGAGGTGTCAAAACGAATCGTCACTGCGTCATTGTGTGAGGTGTCAATACGACTATATTTTACTATGATTTTACTGTTTTGCTCACGTAAAGGCATCGATAACCACTAGACAAATCGAAGACGTACGATGCTAAACAGTGGGGAGCAGCTCAGGCGGGATGCAAAGGGGTTAGAAGATTTTTGTATGGAGGGTGGCCCTAAGGTCGGTCGCCATTTTGATTTTTTTTCAGAATCGCGGTGCACAACAAAAGTTATATATTTAGATAGAGAACGCTTATACAAACAAAAAATGTTATGTAACATAATATCCTAAAGCGTCAGGTTTCGGAGTTATTCACCGAAATATAATTCGAAAACAACAAGGATTTTTTTGTTTTTTTTCCCTCCAGGTAAGCATATTGAACTATAGAGGTAATAGAAACGTTATGAAACCTTTATGGAGAACAAACAAATGAAGAATAGACATTTTTTAAATAAATAATTAAAAACGGCTATTTATAGTTCGTTTTTTAATCCCAGAGACTAATCTGACAGTTAAGTCTTTTGTGTTTTCGTTTTTTTTTAGTATAGAAGTTTGACATTACACTTGTCAGATTAGTCTCTGGGATTAAAAAACGAACTATAAATTGCCGTGCTTAATTATTTATTTAAAAAATGTCTATTCTTTATTTGTTTCTTCTCCATAAAGGTTTCATAACGTTTCTATTACCTCAATAGTTCAATATGCTTACCTGGAGGGAAAAAAAAACAAAAAAATCCTTGTTGTTTTTGACTTATATTTCGGTGAATAACTCCGAAACCTGACGCTTTAGGATATTATGTTACATAACATTTTTTGTTTGTATAAGTGTCCTCTATCTAAATATATAACTTTTATTGTGCACCGCGATTCTGAAAAAAAATCAAAATGGCGGCTGATTTTAGGGCCAAAACCTTCAAACCCCTTTCTCGCCTGTGGCATACAGTCAGCATCAGGTAGATTGTAGCTTTCAAAGTAGCCAAAATTATGTGAAGAACATAATTTCAATTATATATTCGCAGACATTGCATTCAAATTGTCGTAAGCATCCAAAGCACTGACCTCTTGCGGCCGCCTTACGTGTCGTAGGTTCGAATCCAGACAGGCGCTTTACTTTGTGTAAATTATTTCATCACCGCTGCTTCCAAAATGGTGAAGGAAACCATCGTGAGGAAACCAGCATGTCCTAGAACCAAAAATTCGAAGACATGTGACATCTGCCAACCCGCACTGGGCCCGCGTGGTGGATTACGTCCCACTCCTTCTCACTGAGAGGACGGTGTCCCAGCAGTGGGAACATTATAGGCTGGTTATGTATGTCAGTGTGTTTATATTAATATTTGCGAATAGTTCGTTCAATGGTATCTAAGCTGATTAATGCTTAGATACCATTGAACGAACTAGTAGTAGTAGTACTCAAGTCATTGTCATTAAGGCTGGCTATAATCTTGGTTCGTCATATTAAAAAAAACTAAGGCTGACCACACATTACCCGGACTTACTGTTATTTATAACAGCAAGTACGGGGTTGTTTATAAACAACACGGGCAGTAGGTACGTCGAGGTTGACCAAACGGTCAAATTACTGAATCTGATACTAGTGAAATAATTATATTCAGTGCCATGATGATGACTGTGTTTAAATTGCACTGACTATATCAAGACAAAGTAAAAAACATTCGGTCGGTCGTTGTCGGTGTCGTTGGTTCCGCGATTTCGTTGACTTCCGAAATTAAAGTTATTTTTAACCGACTTTAAAAAAGGAGGTTCTGTATTCGACCCGTATGTATGTATGTTTGTATGTCCGCGATTATCTCAAAAACTACTGAACCGATTTTGATAATTCTTTCATTAGTGTGATCTACATACTTTCAGGAAGGATAAGTACCTATATAAACCATTACGTAATTATTCTTATGTATGAAGTTATATGCATAAATGTACTGCATCTCCGGCATTTCTATGTGAATTTTGATGATTCTTCGAGTCGTGTCTTCAATTCTTCAATGCACTAGTGTTAATTGAATTTGTGTGGGGTAGGTACAACTAAAAAGTGAAAAATAAACACTTTTTTACAAAAAAAAAACAACCGACTTAAAAAAAAAATCACTACAAAGTGAAAAATAACTTTAATTTCGGAAGTCGGTGTCAAAAAACGAAAATGCGGAACCAACGACACCGACTTCCGAAATTAAAGTTATTTTTCACTTTGTAGTGATTTTTTTTTAAGTCGGTTGTTTTTTTTGTAAAAAAGTTTTTCACTAGGTACCTATGTAGGTTTTTTTTTTGAAGTCGGTTGTTTTTTTTTTTTGTAAAAAACTTTTTAGCTGTACCTACCCCACACAAATTCAATGAACACTAGTGCATTGAAGAATTGAAGACACGACTCGAAGAATCATCAAAATTCCCATAGAAATGCCGGAGATGCAGTACATTTATGCATATAACTTCGTACATAAGAATAATTACCTAATGTATTATATACTAAAACCTTCCTGAAAGTATGCAGATTACATTTGTGAAAGAATTATCAAAATCGGTTCAGAAGTTTTTGAGATAATCGCGGACATACAAACATGCATACATACGAGTCGAATACAGAACCTCCTTTTTAGGGTTCCGTAGCCAAATGGCAAAAAACGGAACCCTTATGGATTCGTCATGTCTGTCTGTCTGTCCGACCGTCCGCGTCCGTATGTCACAGCCACTTTTTTCCGAAACTATAAGAACTATACTGTTGAAACTTGGTAAGTAGATGTATTCTGTGATCCGCAGTAAGATTTTCACACAAAAATAGAAAAAAAAAACAATAAATTTTGGGGTTCCCCATACTTACAACTGAAACTCCAAAAATTTTTTTTCATCAACCCTGTACGTGTGGGGTATCTATGGATAGGTCTTCAAAAATGATTTTGAGGTTTCTAATATCATTTTTTTCTGAACTGAATAGTTTGCGCGAGAGACACTTCCAAAGTGGTAAAATGTGTGGCCCCCCCCCTCTAACTTCTAAAATAAGAGAATGATAAAATTAAAAAAATATATATAATGTACATTACCATGTAAACTTCCACCGAAAATTGGTTTGAACGAGATCTAGTAAGTAGTTTTTTTTTAATACGTCATAAATCGAAAACCGCAATTTACCTTTCACAAAGTTACAACGAACTACAAGAACTTTTATATTATGTTACTTGCTGCAGCTACGGAACCCTTCATGGGCGAGTCCGACTCGCACTTGGCCGGTTTTTTAAAGTCGGTTAAAAAATGAAACAATGGGTTGTAATAGACCACCTAAGCACACATTACGGTAAAGCAATAAAGATATTGAGTATTGAGAGGTTCGTTTAATTTGTTATTTAGAATCGAGTGTAAAGGCGTCGCTTCGTTGACCGGACTGTATTATAATAATAACAAAACACATCCCCTCAAAAATTCCCAAATTGCATTTACATGCATCCGTAAGTTTTCTGTAGGTACTGCGAGACTGTTCATGATCCTACATTTGGACCATTCTACCCCAGACGTTCTCGATAGGATTTAGTTCTGGGCTCTTTGGAGGCAGGGTTACTAAATATGACTTTCTGTTTTCAGAAATATAATCTTGAACCTCTCTAGAATTGTGAATAGAGCTTCCATCGTGTATGAAAGTTATTGCCTCTTCAAAGAGGTAAAAGAATCGTGCTGTAGGAATCCGTTTAGACGTCCACCAACTTCGATTAACTCACCAGGTCCACGTTGCGACATCCATCCCCAAAAGCCAAGTGATATGCGTCCACTTCTGTTATTGGGCAAGATATTTTCACCGCTGCTATATCTTGTATTATTATAATTACCTATCTCCACAGAGAGTCGACCATGTGTAGAGTTACAAAACACTTTTTCGTCAATAAAATGACTGCTAAAATCGTAATCGAAATAATTTAGTGCGATTATGAAGGTCCACCTCCTTAAGTCTTCGACGAATCGTAGGTACTCCGGGACGTGTTATGAGTGGTCGCCAATTGGGAAGTGTTTACAAAACGATCCTCTCACATATTTTCTATTAGTGCGCGGTCTTGTCGAACGTTACTAACACGCGGTAGACCTGTTGTGTCACCTGTTGACCTGTTGTGACGTATAATACCTTATTCCCTCCTGATTTATGCTAGCGCATTATCCAGAGCTTAAGTAATTAATTTATTTCAATTACCTAAGTCAATACCAAGAAAATTCAATTTGTTCTATGACTATCTCATTCATCCATACTTCCTTTCTCTCATTATGATATTTTATTAGAATACTAGCTTCTGCCCGCGACTTCGTCCGCGTGAAATTCGTACTTTCCTCTAATAGTTTCGAAAATGTATGTTGGTATGATATTTATAATAAATTTAGATAAATAAGTATTCGGGCCAATTTTTAAGTTTATAGAACAAAGGAATCAGATTTTTCAAATAAACTGTATCCCCGCTTTTCACCCCCACAGGGGTGGAACTTTGAAAAATCGTTTAAAATGTGTTCATAACTTGACTCAAAGTTTATTTATACCAATTTTCGAGCTAATCAAGCCACGCAGTAAAATCCTCCCCTTTAAAATTAACTACCTCTTTTCACACAGTTAGAGGTAGATTTTCGAAAAACCCTGATACACGTTATTAATTATTTTTAGTCCTTAGTATAATTACTGAGTTTCAAGTTAATCGGACAGGGCGTTAAAATTCTTCCACACAAATTTTGACATCCCCCAATACCTCTTTAGGGAGTAGGTATTTTAGAAAAACGAAAAATTCCGAACTTCATAATTTACTTAGATAAGTATTCGTGCCAAGTTTCAAGGTTATTAACTCAAGAAATAAGATTTTTCATACAAACAAAATCCCCCCTTTTCACCCCCTTAAAGGTTGAATTTCCAAAAACCACTTCTTATTTGATACCTACTCTTCACAAAGAACACACCCTCCAAAATTCATGTCCCTAGGACCAGCGGTTTAGACTGTGCGTTGATATTTCAGTCAGGTCGTTCATTTCCCTTTGGGGGAGAAATTATCAAAAACGCTGAGACACGTATAAATTAATTTTCAATCGTTAGCCTAAATACAAAATTTGAAGATCCTAACTTTTAAACTGACGGACTTTCATACACAACTTCATCCCCCTTTTTAACCCTTTGGGGGTGGAATTATCAAAAACGCTGAGACACGTATAAATTAATTTTCAATCGTCAGCCTAAATACAAAATTTGAAGATCCTAACTTTTAAACTGACGGATTTTCATACACAACTTCATCCCCGTTTTTAACCCTTTGGGGGTGGAATTATCAAAAACGCTGAGACACGTATAAATTAATTTTTAGTCGTCAGCCTAAACACAAAATTTGAAGATCCTAACTTTAAAACTGACGGACTTTCATACAAATTTTCATCCCTTATTTAACTCCCTCAGGGGTTGAATTTCAAAAAATCCTTCTTTATTCCTTGTCTACATTAGAAAGGGAACCATTGTGTAAAATTTCAGCTTTCTAGGTCCAAGGGTTTGGGCTGGGCATTGATGAGTCAGTCAGTCAGTCAGGCCTTTTGTTTTTATTTATATAGATAGATAGAATAGATACTTTTCCGGGATAAAAAGTACCCAGTGTGGTGCCCAGGATATTAAAGAATAATTATACCAAGTTTTTGCGTGATGCCTGAACAAACAGACAAACAAAAATTTTTTTAATCACATTTTTGGGTTTGGTGTCGGTCTAGTAACACCCCCCCTGCCATTTATTTTTTTGATATTTTCAATGTACAGAATTTTCACTTCTACAGATTTATTATAAGTATAGATTATGACTCGAACTATGTAAGTTTTTTACAATATGTATCCGAAACAAAAGACATGTCAGTTACGTCATGCAAGAAATGAACGGGATGGATATCAAGGAAAAACGGGAAGCAATATTTATTATTAACAATTTTACTCCAAAATATACTTTAACGTTGACTTTTCTTATATGTGAAGATATTTTTGCTTAGGTACCATTGAACGAACTATTCGCAAATATTAATATAAACACACTGACAGCTTACACAATATTGAAAACTGATAGCTAAGATATTTTGACCACTTTGGATCACTGACCTGTATCATACAAGAGGTCAGTGCTTTGGATGCTTACGACAATTTGAATGCAATGTCTGCGAATTGTATAATTGAAATTATGTTCTTCACATAATTTTGACTACTTTGAAAGCTACAATCTACCTGATGCTGACTGTACAATAACATGGAAGCAACAAATGACTAGCATAACTGACGGTGAGTAGCACATTTTTTGTTGCTTCAATTTATGGCAGACATGCCACAGGAAATGAAATCGCACTGTGTAAATGAGGCTTCAGTTATTCATCCGTGGGATAATTACCGAGATCGATCTCCACGCGGGCGAAGCCGCGGACTAGTTTACAACAATGACCGACCTCCACGCGGGCGAAGCCGCGGACTAGTTTACAATAAAGCTTCGGTCAAACCTGCGCGACTGTGTTTGTCTATGGCGCCTTGTACACTACGCGACCGCTGTAGTTGCGCAGGTGTTCACGTTTATATAGTTTCGTGTTGTTGACGCTCCATATTCGTGTCCCGCGTCCCGCTTGCTTGACGCGCAGGTTTGGCCGAAGCTTTGAACTCTTTATTGAACTACCGTTTTCTTCTTTCACTCATCGACTCGTCACCATCGCGTCATCTTCGTGCGCTTCCTCACGAATGTTCGCTCTAGCTCTATGTCTGCAAGTTGGCTGGGCAAACTTGCACTGTTTATTTCTGATTGCCACATGGCTACAAGCCAAAGAAGTTGTCACTAATAAAACATGCGAAAAAATAGCCATCATTTATTTGATTACAAAATCTTTTGTCAGGAAATAAATTGCTACATAAAATATATATAAACAAGAAATGCCTCAACTGTTTAACGAATCACTGCCGCGCACGCGGCGCAGCTCGCCCGTGTGACGTCACGCCGCGCCGCGCCGCTAACTACTGGCAAACTCATATTTTGTGAAAACATGTACTTACTAAAAATCCTTAACATTAACTTTTACATTATTCAGTTCAAAATCTAAATTTATATAAGAAATTAAACTATTTAAGCCACAGACAACCTAGACAAAAACATGTATCGGTAGAATCGCATAAATAAACAAAAATAATTCATTGTTCCGCCATACATTGGTTGTATAAAATTAATTAGTAGCGGGTGCATGGTGCTTGTGTAGCTCTGTCCGTGTACCGTGTGCGCGTGTGCGTGGGCGCACGCGCGGACTCGCGCGACACGCACGTGCGGGCCCGCGCGACACGCAAGTGCGGGCCCACGCGACACGCAAGTGCGGGCCCACGCGACACGCAAGTGCGGGCCCGCGCGACACGCAAGTGCGGGCCCACGCGACACGCAAGTGCGGGCCCACGCGACACGCAAGTGCGCGCCCGCGCGACACGCACGTGAGGGCCCACGCGACACGCACGTGCGGGCCCACGCGACACACGCGAGCATCTGGCCCCGTGAGGACCGCTCTTGACAGCCGCGCGAGAACTAAACGGTCTACTTGTACTCGAGGCGGTATTCGTCCTAATTAAACCACTAGGTATATGAAAGTCGCGAGACCCCGTAAGCGAAGCGATTTGTAGGAAACTTGTCAGCTTTAAATATATTTTTTGTATTTCTATTTCGTATTTAATTGTTACGCTACTATCACATCTCAAAAAAGTTTTTTTTTGTAAAAAATTGAATGAGATATACAGTTACAATATTATAACGTCGACAAGTTCGTGAGCGACACTCGCTAACGGCACTCCCGCACTCCCGGCCCTCCCGCGCACCGCTTACTGTCGCAGGTCGCTGCTGTGCGAGTGCAGGTACACACACATCGATCGTGAACTACGGTATCTAGTGCGAACAAGTAAATACGTAGCGTCTATTTAACTTTAATTCAACCTCTGTCGTCGTGACAAGTGTACAAGTACACAATACAGCGTTTCGGCGGTACATCGCTCCGATTACAAAGGAGTCTGAACTCTTCCGAATACTTCGCATCGTCGCATGACTACACCGAGACTAACAAATTATTTAGAAATATGAGTGCATCAGTGACGTCATCGAGTAAGCGATACGCTGGTAGTTCCCGGCGGGAGGGGCGTGCGACCAGGTCGTCGTCGTGCTGTGGTCGCGGGTGTAGTGCGTCCGCGACCAGCATGTAGTACATTATATAAACACCGACCAACAGTTACAGTACATTGTGGTGAGGTTGAATTTCGCTAATTTGTATATACAGTTATATACAATGTGTGAGGCTGGGGTGCCCCTGTACACTTGTACAGTATACGTTATAGTGTTATTATTATTCTTATGAATATAATCTAGTGAGAACTCTACTACTCATGTGAGCTTTTGTGATTCCTTCAAGTATAGGGTAATGATTCTTATTCTTATTTATTTCAATTTCAAATAAAATAAGAGTAATCTTAGTTTCGTTATCGTCGTTCAAATTAGCGAAATTCAAAAGTTGCAGATATCACGCGTCGGAAGCATAAAAAATTCCAAAAAAATATTCAATTTCATCGAATCCTTCAATTCATCAATACGTAAGGAAACAGGTATTCATTGTCGCCGATGAGTTGATTCCAGTCGCAGCTGCCTCCGTCGCCACTAGGTGTAGTCGTTGAAGTCGTCGATGGCGACGCGATGCGCCAGGTCGGGCCCGCCGGCGTAGGGCTCGGGCGCGCGCGCGGCCTGCGCGAGCCGCTCGGCCTGCGCGCGCACGCGCAGCCGCTTGATGAGGCGCAGGCGCTCCAGCGAGTTGGACGCGTAGGGCGCGCCGCCCAGCTTCAGCGACTGCGAGATGTGCGACGCCAGCTGCGCACACACCGCACGACACTTATTACAACGTCATAACATCACGCCCGTATTCCCTGAAGGTTTAGGCACAGCTGTACCTATATATGTATTCTGGATGTTTTTTTTTTACTGTCTCGAAATTTTTACAAAGCATCCTGTAAAAATTTCAAGTACATTCAGTATATAAGGTCCCATTAAAACAGATGGACAATCTTTTAGAAATCATTCAGACCACCAAAATAAAGACGATGGTAAAAAATATACAATAAGAACAACGCATTAGATACTTACAAAAAAATAAACAGCTAACGAAAATACACCAATGTGCCGGCAATTTATTATTTTAGGTCAAAATAAAATCACTTTAATCAGTGTTTTTTTTCCTTCGATATCTTTGGTTAGAAGTACTGAGCGCTGTGTAAAAATTTATCCATCTATTTTAATGGGAGCCTGTATATCCACATCTCGCCAGTTATGTTTAAGTTTCATGTAATAGGGGATGAGCCTATTGCCATGCACCGGGCACGCATCCCGGTTCCAGGCTGCTTCTGAGAAATTCCAAATAGAAATACTTAATAGCACTTTTCCCGACTCAGGAATCGAATTCAGGAGCTCATTCTCAGCAGCAGTGCTTGCGACTAGTCCAGCGAGGCGGACTCGTCTATCTCATTATATTCATTTTAAAAGGTGGAAATGTGGTGTCAACCGCCAAGAGAGCCCGCATGCGGGCCGTACACGCACGCGGACACTAATCCGCTTGATAGGAAAAAAGCCCTAAGAAAATCCTCAGTTATTCTTTTTGGCCCTTTTTCTTATTCCGCAGCATATATTTTTGAATTACTTAAAAAATGGCCCCTGCGGCCCCTGAGGCCCCTGTAGGCCACACTCACCGCGCAGTGCAGCGCCGTCTGGCGCGCCAGCAGCGCCACGTTGGTGTCGGACACGCAGTGCGTGTCGAGGTGCGCTAGGAACTTGCTGCGGATGCGCTCGTCCTTGGTCTTGACGAACACGCGGTTCATGCCGTGCTCGTAGGGCTCCACCACCACGATGCAGAAGTTCAGCTGCCCCTGGAGAGCAACGAGCGATCAGTGTGTGTGGCGACCGAGCTCCGGGTAGTGCTGCTTCTCGACCGCGCGTCTAAACCTTGTGCTGTCCCTTCACCACATTTGATTTATGCGATTATTTAACTATTGCTACGTTTCGCGGCCTAGATTCAAATTCACACGTCATCGCCATATATCACCACGCCGCGGACATTCGACGTCGACCGTCGCCTCAACATATTATGTATGTGCGGTGACACAGTACCAGCCTGTTGTCGTCCCACTGCAGGGCAACGACCGCTTCTCACACAAACAAGTCGCAACGCTTACTCAGGTCAGGTTGGCGACTTCAGATGTATATTAACTATAAGGCTAGGTTTCCTCACGATGTTTTTTCTTCACCGATGTCAGTAATATCCAAGATAAACTCCATATGACTTACGAGGTGATATGCACGGCTCAATATTCGTCACTCGTCCGAACTAATAGCACAGTATAAATATGAACAGTATGGAAACTAGGCCTATTTGTTGAAATAATTACCTACGCCTCATTGGAGCGTTAGGGTTGTCACTCTTAATGTCTGTAAAATTGATAAGTGTTTTATTGTAACGAAGTTTTTAACGTGATGTGCGGTTAGAAGTTGACTGATTATCTTTCCCTCCTTCTGGTCAAAATGTAAATCCAAGATGGCGGCTGTGAAAAAATTCAAATTTTTCGTCGTGAATATCATTTTCATAGATTTCGAGGGTGCTAAAGCCGATAGTGAAGTCAAAATGCACGTCGCTCGACTGATGCCTAGTTTAACCCTGCACCTTACCGTTTCAACTCGAGAATGGGTGTAATAGTAATTAAAGAAAACAATATTTAAAAAAAATATCTTTATTCTTCGTAATTATGTTAAAACACATTTTTCGATACTTTAAACAGACTACTTGGGAAGTACTGCTACAGTAAAAAGAAAATAATATTATGTGGCGACTTTAACATAAATGTATTAAACAAAAACAAAGTGGAAGACAACAGGAATAAAAAAATGCTGCATGCGTAAACAGCAATTATTATGGAAGTATTAAGAAGAAGAAGAAGAAGTAGTAAGAATCGAAATATCATAAACAAAACCAATTTTAAAAATTTTGCGAGTAGATTACGTGTTATAAAACTGACAAAAAGTCTCAGAATAATTACTTTATCCATACAGCTCAAAACAAGTGTAGGGCTACTTGGAACGTTATTAGTAAAACAATGTGTAATGTGCCAAAAAGCGAAATCAATCAAATTAATATAGATGGTAAACATTGTAGTGATGATCCGCAGACCATTGCGGACTTTTTTAATAATTTTTTTACAGACCAAATAAAACGCAATACAAGTTGTACTAATAAAACAGAGACCACGGACCGTCCATCTTTTTGAAAATGCGTCGAGCGTATTGGATGAAATTTTTCGTTCTTGATTTAAAAGAGAACATAACTGCAAATACCTCTTTCAATTTACAAAGAACTTGACAAAACCTCTTTTATAGTACTTTGTCTTTGTTTCCCGATAATTTACTTTAAAAATCTATTTATTAGAATGAGAATATTTAACACTGTAAAATTTAATAATATTTTTCAGTAAATAATTTATAATTACGAATAATAGAGATATTTTTTTTTTAATATTTATTTCTTTAATTACTATTACACCCATTCTCGAGTTGAAACGGTAAGGTGTAGGGTCAAACTAGGCATCGGTCGAGCGACGCGCATTTTGACTTCACTATCGGCTTTAGCACCCTCGAAAACTATGAAAACGACACCCATGACAAATAAATGAAAAAAATTCACAGCCTCCATCTTGGATTTAGTTTTTAATCTCTATCGGTTTTAGCACCCACGAAAACTATGAAACGACGCCCGTGACAAATAAATGGAAAAATTTCACAGCCGCCATCTTGGATTTACAAATACATTCTCGTCGGTGTATGACCGCACGGGCCATTATTCGATATCGATTATAACAATAAATCATTCTTACCTTTCAAGATCAGCTGGGAGTTTAAAAAAGGAAAGCTCCGGTTTTGAAGAAGTCGAGTTCAAACAGCCGTGTACCACACAACACACTCGAGGCATTTTTATTAAAAAGATGGACGATCCGTGGCGCAAGGAATTAATTACACGAATACTCGTTCCAACACGGCACCCTTGACTGAGAGTACAGCGACTATCGCTTAGGAGTACCGTAGATGCGCGCGTCTGTGTGAGTGTGCCGTTGCGACCGTTTGTACGTAGTTTCCGTACTGTTCGTATCTTTCTACTGTGCAAATAGTGACCACCATAAATAGTGTCGTCAGTTTACCTTGATGGTGTGTATGTTGAAGTCTGCGCCGGAGTCGTTGTACACGATGGACACGTAGTCGTTGCCGATGTACTTGCGCTTCTCGTTGCACGTCGGGTCCTTGGGCGACGAGGGCATCGCCGTCGCCACGTGGAACAGCACCTGCCGTCACAGCGCGTTACACTTCAACCAATAAATCCGTCGTATCATCGAACATTTTTATCGGTTGCAATTTTTTTCCTCTTTTTTATTATGCATATTTGCTTTGTCGATTCTCTGTAGGCTACAGAATGGTCGACATCGGATTTGCTTGCCATGAATAGAACAGAATAGATGTTGTTGACTGCTAAAAATTATGTGAAATTCAAACTGCTACCATGGATTTGCAGTTGGCTGTAGTAAGTTGCGACTTAATTATGCAGGAAAAAATCTGGTTCAACTTCCCCGTTTTCAAATAATGCTAACACACAGCTAGATCTACATATATTATGTGTAAACATCTTTTCAGTATTTGAAAACATTTTTTAGGTTCGTATTTGGTCACTATAGTAAGCGATGATGCGGTCAGCAGCCTAATTGCGGAACGCCAAATCGTCAAATGATTCTGATCAGTTGGCTTCATTTCTATCACAATTGGCTTCATTTTACGATTTTCGAATTGCGAAACTCTAGTTTATTATGAAACCAATTATGAACGTTAAGGCCCTGCGCAGAAACTAGAGTTTCGCAATTCGAAAATCGTAAAATGAAGCCAATTGTGATAGAAATGAAGCCAACTGATCAGAATCATTTGACGATTTGGCGTTCCGCAATTAGGCTGCTGGTGCACGCTCGCCTGTACGTAACCCGCTCACTCGAGTGTCGAACACAGGGAGTAGCATCAGCTGCATGTTCCTCGTGGCAGTGTTACCTGCATGATGTCGTCGTTCCACACGTAGGTGTAGTGGCCGTCCTTGCCGCCCTTCTCCAGGTTGAGGAACAGGTGCGGCTGCTCGTCGTCGCCGCCCTCCAGCGACACCAGCGTGCCGAGCTGCGTCAGGAACTCTGCGTACCTGCCAAGTATTCCCCGAGGGTAGTGAAGTGCACGGTAAACGCAATCGAGTATTTGACTTTATCAGGGCAGGCGCTAGGCGCACTCCGCGCCATAGGTACAAAGCTATAAGTACGCGGCAGGCCCAACTTGTGGGGCCAGCGCGGCAGGCCCAACTTGTGGGGCCAGCCCGGCAGGCCCAACTTGTGGGGTCAGCCCGGCAGGCCCAACTTGTGGGGCCAGCGCGGCAGGCCCAACTTGTGGGGTCAGCCCGGCAGGCCCAACTTGTGGGGCCAGCGCGGCAGGCCCAACTTGTGGGGCCAGCCCGGCAGGCCCAACTTGTGGGGTCAGCCCGGCAGGCCCAACTTGTGGGGCCAGCGCGGCAGGCCCAACTTGTGGGGCCAGCCCGGCAGGCCCAACTTGTGGGGTCAGCCCGGCAGGCCCAACTTGTGGGGCCAGCGCGGCAGGCCCAACTTGTGGGGCCAGCCCGGCAGGCCCAACTTGTGGGGTCAGCCCGGCAGGCCCAACTTGTGGGGCCAGCGCGGCAGGCCCAACTTGTGGGGCCAGCCCGGCAGGCCCAACTTGTGGGGTCAGCCCGGCAGGCCCAACTTGTGGGGCCAGCGCGGCAGGCCCAACTTGTGGGGCCAGCGCGGCATGCCCAACTTGTGGGGCCAGCGCGGCAGGCTCTCTGTCTAGTGTTACTTTAAAACGCTTACAACATCGCCACTTTTTCACTTTTTGGGATATTTATACTTTTTTTTTCTAGGTTTCGAGATATCTAATAAAAAAATCTAGTCAAATACTCTATTCGCCAGTTAGGTTACAACTCCCATGTAAGAAGTGAGCCTTTCACGTTCAGCCGTCCTCCGCGGTCGCGCATTTACAGTTGAATCCTTCATCTCTAATAGTGGATCTACATTTGCTACGTCCATTTTTTATTAACAGGGCACAAATCCAGTCCAGGCTACAAGGTGCTACTAAAAACTTCCAAAAAGAAATACAAGTTAAAGCTTTGCCCGACCCGATGTAACCCAACGCATGCGCAGTAACGTGTCGCAGCTGGTGCAGTTAACGTCGTGACGTACCTCACACTGCCGTATTCGTTCTTCAATATTAACACTTCGTTATCTTGTTGTCCGGGCCCAACGTACAGCACTCCGATCTGTGAACACATCGTGCGTACATTACGTTATGGACGGCATCACATTGTTGACCGGTATTATAGTACATACTAGACGCAGACAGAGACGTTCAGCCGCACATACTGATGCGCGGCTGAAAGTCACCACACCACTGGGTGACAATGTGACATCGACATAGCCTTTATGTCGTAGCAGAAGAGCGATGTGTCGTAGTGCAATTGTTACCACTGATGTGCGGTCGACTGTACGGTGCCGCCGAGGCCGCGGCGGGTGCGTACTCGGGCGGCACCGGGCGGCGCGCCATGTGCAGTGAAGTCGCGCCGGCAGCGCCTAGAGTCTAGTCTTGAAAGCCGCCAGTTACGTTACGTCATGAGTGCTGTCAACAGTGACACGCTGGGTTTGTATAAACATTGTTGACAGTGGCGCCTGTACCAGCACTACCAGCGGCCGTCGAGGTGCCTCCGTGCTCGGTGGTGGAGTTTGGTCTAACAATAGGATAGTATGAGTTAAGAACAGATGCTTACTTTATATGTTTCTAGCGGCGGCACGAGGTCGAGGTTCTTGATGGTCCGCTCGTGCTGCACGCCGGACACGCGCAGCGGCCGCTCCGCCAGGGGGTTCAGGATCGTCGGCGTCTCACCTGCACAGGGCTTAGTTAGCTTCACAGCTCGTTTTCAGGCACTGAGCAGATGGTGGACAATTTGTTCGCGACGATAGACTGTATGGAAATCTATGCAATAACGCACACGGACTACACGCTCGCGTCGCGGATCTGTCCGTCTGCTGAGCGTCTCATGGTGTCAACCATCACAACAAATATATATTTTTTAATTACTTCATAAATAAGTTTGTTTAATCGCTGTATTCGGCAAGCCACATCGTGCGCAAGACGCGTGTTTAGATATGAATTTACTGATACAAAATGAGTGTTCAAAACACTTATCGCGTGAGTATATAATATTATTATGTCTGGCAGGTACCTGGCACCGGCGGCGTGATGGGGTAGGTGCTCATGTTGTGGTACAGCTGCAGGAACACGAAGCCGGGCGTCACGCCGCCGCCCGCGCCCGCGCCCGCGCCCGCTGCGCCCGTGGCCCTGCCCGCGGACATACTGATCACGCGCCGGCCATGGCAAAACGAAACCAAACAAAACAAAACACAAAGCGTAAAAAACAAGCCGAGGTTAAACAATATAAGTGACAAATAAAACGAAGAAAAGGATATTACTCTCATTTCATTTGAAATAGCAGATTACTTTAAATTATAAGGATTAAAAGGAAATAACTTAGTTGTAAAGCAAAGATTAGTAGGTAACGAATGAAAAGATCATGCACAGTACAATTAGTTCTGCCCCCTTATTCACAAACACTCGATATGCTTCCGTATCGTATCGAACATTAATCATTGTTATCGTAGGAGTCTTCTCAATGCTGTTCACAAGTCCAAAACCCGAAAATTTTGTCAGTTTAAATCAAATAGACGCCCGCTATTCTTCCAACAGCTATTTGCTGTTGAGGGGAAGTCAAATCAGGTTATCGAAATGTCAGGTTTTCGATACGATAGCCTGTCGTATGTTTGTGAATCAGGACTCTGTAATACTAACTACAACCACGCTCTTCATAGTTATAAGCGAGTCAGCAGCCGAACGGTTAGCTTGGCTGCCATATTGTTTCGTAGATATAGATAGGTTTATGGCACTCCAGCACAAACGTGCAATTTCATCAAAGCAGAGAACAAACATCAAGATACAAATACTTCAGCTCCAATTATAATTTAAAGTAGGTCGTGTCGTCACGAACGACAGAGCTCTATCGGTGCAAGTTATGTTGATATCCTTGTTGCAATGCATGTCATTTCCATTTAAGCAAATACAATTTTTACTCATGTCTAAAATGAGAACAACTAGTTCTATTGAGAGTTTGAGACAGACATAAAGATACTTAAGTTGCTGCGGAAATTAAACTGTATATGTGGAGCATTAAAGTAAGTTTTTGAAGTAACATAAGTTTAGGCTCGCTCGCACCACAAATCAGTATATGTGTTTGGCGCTAAATATATTTAAAACATCACTCTATCTCTGTCATCTTCAAACGATTGACAGAAACATACGACGTTTTAAATAAGGTTAGCGTTAAATGCATGTCATGGTGTGTGGTCCCGGCCGGGTGAGTGTCACCTGTGGCCCAGCGCGCACCTGTGCCTCGCTGGCCCCCTGCAGGGGCGGTCATGGTCAGTGGTCCCTCACCTGTGCCTCGCTGGCCCCCTGCAGGGGCGGACGTGGTCAGTGGTCCCTCACCTGTGCCTCGCTGGCCCCCTGCAGGGGCGGACGTGGTCAGTGGTCCCTCACCTGTGCCTCGCTGGCCCCCTGCAGGGGCGGACATGGTTAGTGGTCCCTCACCTGCGCCTCGCTGGCCCCCTGCAGGGGCGGACATGGTCAGTGGTCCCTCACCTGTGCCTCGCTGGCCCTCTGCAGGGGCGGACATGGTCAGTGGTCCCTCACCTGTGCCTCGCTGGCCCTCTGCAGGGGCGGACATGGTCAGTGGTCCCTCACCTGTGCCTCGCTGGCCCTCTGCAGGGGCGGACATGGTCAGTGGTCCCTCACCTGTGCCTCGCTGGCCCTCTGCAGGGGCGGACATGGTCAGTGGTCCCTCACCTGTGCCTCGCTGGCCCTCTGCAGGGGCGGACATGGTCAGTGGTCCCTCACCTGTGCCTCGCTGGCCCCCTGCAGGGGCGGACATGGTCAGTGGTCGCTCACCTGTGCCTCGCTGGCCCCTTGCAGGGGCGGACGTGGTCAGTGGTCCCTCACCTGTGCCTCGCTGGCCCCCTGCAGGGGCGGACATGGTCAGTGGTCCTTCACCTGTGCCTCGCTGGCCCTCTGCATGGGCGGACATGGTCAGTGGTCCTTCACCTGTGCCTCGCTGGCCCTCTGCAGGGGCGGACATGGTCAGTGGTCCCTCACCTGTGCCTCGCTGGCCCTCTGCAGGGGCGGACATGGTCAGTGGTCCCTCACTTGTGCCTCCCTGGCCCCCTGCAGGGGCGGACATGGTCAGTGGTCGCTCACCTGTGCCTCGCTGGCCCCTTGCAGGGGCGGACGTGGTCAGTGGTCCCTCACCTGTGCCTCGCTGGCCCCCTGCAGGGGCGGACATGGTCAGTGGTCCCTCAATTGTGCCTCACTGGCCCCCAGCATGGGCGGACATGGTCAGTGGTCCCTCACCTGTGCCTCGCTGGCCCTCTGCAGGGGCGGACATGGTCAGTGGTCCCTCACCTGTGCCTCGCTGGCCCTCTGCAGGGGCGGACATGGTCAGTGGTCCCTCACCTGTGCCTCGCTGGCCCTCTGCAGGGGCGGACATGGTCAGTGGTCCCTCACCTGTGCCTCGCTGGCCCTCTGCAGGGGCGGACATGGTCAGTGGTCCCTCACCTGTGCCTCGCTGGCCCTCTGTAGGGGCGGACACGATCAGTGGTCCCTCACCTGTGCCGCCCTGGCCCCCTGCAGGGGCGGACATGGTCAGTGGTCGCTCACCTGTGCCTCGCTGGCCCCCTGCAGGGGCGGACATGGTCAGTGGTCCCTCACCTGTGGCGGCGCGTGGGGCTCATGACGGAGATGGTGTTGGAGCGCTTGGAGCGCGCGAGCGGCGGCAGCTCGTCGCGCCCCGACGCGCGCGCACGCGCACTCATGCCCTCCGGCACGGTGCCGTCGCTGGCCGTCTGCAGGAGGCGGACATATTCGGTTACACATACGACTAACTTCTAGTAGTACTCCGACACGAATGACTGTAACGTTATTTTAATATTACTGGATTTGGTTTATAACAAATTACTTTTCATATAAATTCCATTAATGCGAAAGCGTCAAAGTAGCCCACCGAATTAAAATGCTCTAGATTTTTTTTTGCAGCTCATTATTAAGTCATATTAGGTCCTTACACATGAAATTGGCGTTTAATATGGGGAAAGCAAAATGATTTTTTTAAAGTAAATGAAATTATTTATTTAATCAATCAAAGTATGTACCATTGTTATCTACGCACTTTCGCCATTTTATAGGTAGTTCATTGATTCTTTTGCTGAAAAAATTGGAGCAAAAATCAACAAAATCTTTGAAGGCGGTTTTGACTACTTCATCGGAATTGAATTCTTTCCTTGCAAGAAATTGTCCAAATTCCGGCAAAACTGGAAATAGTTGGACCAAGGTCTGGGGAGTATGGTGGGTGTCGGAGACATTCCAATCGCAGCTCCTCTTAATTTAGCGCCCGTCTGTTGTGCAGTGTGTGGTCTAGCGTTGTCCTGAAGCAGCAGTGGGCTAGAGATCGTCAACAGTCTCGGTTGCTTAACGACTAGCTTTTTCATCATGGTTTTCAATTGTTGACAATACAGATCTGTCTGGCCACATCTTAGGAAGCTGTAGTGGATGACACCGGCACAGATCCATACCGTCACCTTTTTCTGAGTCAACTTTCGCTTGCGGCAGGATTTGGCCGGTTCTCCTTGGTGCATTCATTGTGATGAGCGTTTCTGATTATCGTACAGAATCCATTTTTCATCCCAAGTAACGGTAAGATTCAAAATCCCCTCGTTATTGTGACGGCTGAGTAATGTAACGCAGCACTCGACGCGTGTTTGTTGGTGTGCTTCACTCAATTCATGCGGTACCCATATGTCGAGCTTATTCACTTTTCAAATTTGTTTCGAGTGAATTAATAGTATTGTTGCATCGAGCACAAAGTGATTTAGTAATGCACGAGTGGTATGTTGGTGCCCGAGCGCATGCGAGGGCACTAAATTAACACGAAATTAACAAAATATATTAATCAATAAAAATATCTTGATCAAATACGCTTACAGAATTGATTTAATCTTTTTCTAGGTGAAAGTCACGAAATATAAATTATTTTTTATAAAAAAAAAGTATATGAAATACACACGTGGGTGTTCTACTCCTGCATTTAAAATGCATTTCTTCATCGATTCATGCGATAAACAGCATAGGGTAATTTTTGAGTGAAATCAAACACTGTGCGCCCCTATTCTATTTGATCCATACACTCGTAAAAACTCAAAAATGGCTCAGCCGATTGTGATGAAGCTTTGGTAAGTTGTTGTGTGCGCGCCGGAAATGGTCCCTAACAAAAACAGTATTAAAACTACGGAACCCTAAAAAGGAATTGCAATGCACTAGCTTACCTAAAAACCAGATTTGCGATAAGTGGCCAGTTCGACAAAACGCCCATAACATATGTAAGGACCTAATTAATACATCGATCAAAATATGATAGGTACCCGTAACAAATATGTATTTTCTCAAACATGCTTGGAAATTTGAGCATTATTTTGACAACCTTCTTCGAGTTAAATCGAAATTGCTGTACTGGCCAAATATGTGCATGCGAGCAGCGGCCGGCAAACGTTGTATGAGAATCCATATGAGTCGTGTTTTGCGGCCAAATAAATTACACACTAAACTCATATCTGTCGTGTAATTTAAAAACGGAACGATCTTTTACTCCGAAACATGGCAACCAAGGAGGTAACTTATCAAAGGTTTTATTTAAATTTTGACCTGGCTTGCAACTAGAAAGATGTTTATTGAAAAAAAAAAACAAATGAACACTTTAACGCGGAAAAAAATATTGCTGTTCGTTATTCGTCATTGATTTTAAAAAATTATTGTATTATAAAAAAAGTTCTGCCAAGGTACTACTTAGTTTTAATTTCCGCGCATTATTTGAGAAAAGTACTATACAAGCCTTGGGCACAACTGGGCATTGATGGACTTACGTATGTGTGGCTCGGCTTCGCCTCGGCCCACATTTGCACGTTCGTCCGTCAATGCCTCTTTTGCTGGCCGCTGCAGTAATGTACTATTAATGTTTTCCCATTGTTTGTGCTATTTGTTTTAGAATATTCGTGTAGAATAGAATAGAATACTCTTTATTATGTACACCATATAAATTACAGACATAAATATAGAAAACTTTACAATGGGTGACACAATGGGCGGTCTTATCGCTAAGAGCGATCTTTTAAAGACAACCTTTGGATGGATTAAAAACGGGAAGGACAGACAAATACTGTAGGTAGTCTGTGGTGTACCATTTACACAATACAATAAATACATACATAAAGTACTATTAATCTATATAAATATATACATATACATAACAACAAACATGAAACAGGAGCAAAGAAAATACAATGACAATGTTTAAGGAGAGAGAAAGTGCTGCTTATATAATTATATTTGTTTGCGTTTATGTTTAATTAGGTCAAATCAAATCGTTTATTTGTGATAAAGGGTATATACAGGGTGTCCCTGGAAGTATGGATCAAATCGAATAGGGACGTGGGCAAGGTCATTTCCAAACGTTTTAGCAAAATATAAAAATACTACAAAAAATACTAAAAAAAAAGAGAAGAAAGATCGAATTCATGAAAACTATCAGGGCTATCAATTTATTTTTTTTAGATAGCCCTGATAGTATTTTTTTATGATTATTTTCTTTGAACACTAAGCGAAGTGATTGAAAAAAAAAAAAATTAAAATCGGTCATAACTTTTGAACCGTAAAAAAATTCACTGACATTCTCAGGGTTAAAAAGTTTGGAAATGACCTTGCCTACGCCCCTATTCGATTTGATCCATACTTCCAGGGACACCCTGTATACAGGGTGAAATTGAAAACATGCGACAAATCGAAATGGGAGATTGTACTCATCATTATGAACAACTTTTACTATGGGACCGAACCTGAAATCGCGAAAAAAAAATCAGCTGTTCCCTACATTTATGTTCGCATAACTCGTCAAAATGTAGGGAGCAGCTGATTTTTTTTTCGCGATTTCAGGTTTGGTTCCATAGTAAAAGTTGTTCATAATGATGAGTACAAACTCCCATTTCGATTTGTCGCATGTGTTCAATTTCATCCTGTATAACGGAGGAAAAGCACAAATGTCTCGTTATTATCAGCCATATTTTAATTACTGTGGGCGTACTGTGGGAA
Organism: Amphipoea lucens; assembly: GCA_947508005.1. Taxonomy (NCBI): domain Eukaryota; kingdom Metazoa; phylum Arthropoda; class Insecta; order Lepidoptera; family Noctuidae; genus Amphipoea; species Amphipoea lucens. The sequence continues at coordinate 436,516 of OX382358.1, read as the reverse complement.
GTGTTGGTTATTGCGCAATAGAAAAACCAGCTTGCAGTTCAAATCAGATTATAATTTTACGAACAGTTTAGTTACACTAGCAAATCACACACTGTAGGTACACAACTCAACGATACGAGCAGGTGTTTGGAAAATAGTACTCGCAAAATATCGTACTTGATTTACTCCCAAATATCGCAACGAAACTAAACCATACAATTGAATGATTGTCTTGTCACTGATTAGGTCAAATGACTAATTGTTAAACATACATTTCGAGCCAATGGATTTGTGCGTGTGCACCGCGTGACGATCACATTCAAGAGTGCTCGCCACCACCGCCATGACACTCACAACCCTAATCGGTGTTACCCGCTCTAAATTAAAAATACCACTAAAGAAATACATTCTAAACCCCAGGGTAAAAATAATGGGAGTGGGAGGCGGTCACCTCCTTCTGCGAAGCAGTCATGCTAGCGAAGGAGGTGGCGGAACGGCTGAGGGAGAGAGCCTCACGCCCCAGCCGCCGCGGGAGACGCTCCGGGCGTCGGGAGCCGCGTGACGACTCCCGGCCACCGTAGGCGCGGGCCTGCGGACGGAGAGTAATGGGTACCTCACCGTCCGATCAGGACCAGGCCCGTGCCGGACAGCGCGTACGTGTTCCACGCGCGCCTCAAAGAGATGTCAGAATAAAGGAAGGGGCCTGCCAGGGCCGAAGCCTGCCGGGGGTGCGGGATTGTCCGAAAGGGTTACCGCTACCCCGAAACATAAAGAGCTAAGGAAGGAAGACGGATGGGTTTTAGTCAGTAAGAGTCTGACACTCCCTTCGCTCCACCCAGAGCGGGAGGGGTCATTTGATGATTTCCCATCCATAAAAAAAGGGTAAAAATAATCAATTACAACTTTTCAAAAGTGTTACAATAAATCGACTAAATCATCACGCGCCGTATATGTGTGGTATAGGGTATATTTTATATTCCAAGTTTATAATAGGTATATGTGTATTTTTATATTTAAATAAATATTTATTCTTCCTTTTTTTGTAATTGCACCTACCACTGTTTGTCTTCGCATCACGCAAAGGTTGAATGGTAAGTTGTACAGATAATTCTAATAATTATAATTCTGTAAAGACACATTTGATACGGTCGTGAATCATATTTTGATCAACATACAACTTGACACTGACCTGAAAATTGCAAAAACCGTAAAAATAAGAATAATTTATTTGTAAAACATAGGTCATTCCATACAAAGATCTTAAAAATTGGTAGTGCGTTATGCTTTGCCAATATTGACATACAAATGATTAAAAACAATTAAATGAGTGGCTACTATTAAATTACAATGATACATGTATTACAATATAATATTATAAGTATTTCACTACCAATAGTATTAACGCATGCATACAAATTAAATTTTATTACAGTCCATATTCAATTTCATTTCATGTCATGTCAAAAATAGAATTTAATGTCAATTTAATTCAAAAGATTAGTATTATTTATGTCAGCTTTATAAGAAACTTCGAATTTGGCGGGCTACCTTAACCTCTCCTCCCGCGCTGTACATGTAAGAGAGAGAAGTAATAAAGTAAACGGTGCATACCTTCTGCAGCTGGTGGTGGTGGTTGTGCTGCGGCGCGGCCTGCGCGGGCGCGTCGCTGCCTGCACACGCGCGCGGTCTCAGAGCTGCACAGCACGCACACGTCACACACACACACACACACACACACACACACACACACACACACACACACACACACACACACACACACACACACACACACACACACACACACACACGCCGCGCGACTGCGCCGCGCGACAGATTACATCGACTACTTCGACACCGGGCGGGTTCAGTCGGCCCGTTAGTGTTATAGTGAAGGTTTGGTCGGTAGTTATGCTTAGTTAGTTATGTCAAAGTACATTGTGGCATTTGTGACCGAGAACAGGTGCTAAGTAGCTTCTCAAATAAGCTGCAAATTTCTCTTTTTTAAGATTTTTTATTGATATGCCACATAGGGCTACGCATAAGGCGCTCCACCCACTGCACCGCATTACGCGGCGGGGTGCGGGAAACGGAGCCAAATTCCACGCGCGAAAGCGCGTTTTTATTAAATTTGTATGTAAAAAATCACGCGCGGAGGCACGTTATCTGCTCGCCGCGACGCGTCGCGGTGCAGTGGGTGGAGCGCCTAACGCAGGCCGCTTGTGCCTGCATGTTCATTTGGACCACAATTTCTGTTGCTGAGTGTACACCAAAGCTCTCCTCGTGTAACTGCTATTCCTGTAACAGTTATTTGGTGCAACAAGAGCCAAGTAAGAGAATGTAACCTGCCGCGCTGTCGCGAGTTGCAGCTCGTTTGCTCCGCCTCTAATGCTCTCTACACACCATACTTCCAGACACACTGCTGCAGTGGACGCGCACCTTCTACGAACGATCATCATAGACAAACCGACGGTATGTTGTCAGTTTGCTACTTGTATAAACGCTCGTAGAAAGTGGTCTAGTCTACATTATTAGTTTTGTTATTTATCTTTACTAAGATGCATCAAAGGGTTTTGTGTATTGTTAATAATTTCGTTTCATCACCACCCTGGGAGCCCTGGGAGCTTCACTCCACCACTACGTCCACCGCTGAGCATAGGCTTCCTCCATCCAGGTGCAACTAGACTGCAGTCGATCGGTGACATCGATCGTGTGGGGCCTTCGATGATGTTCACAGGTGATCAATATCGACAGAACGACGAAAATCGACCGCAATCTATTTAATTCTGCGATTTTATTTGCTCACATGTGACCTACTCTGATATGTATGAACATCATATTCATGAACCATGTTTCAGGCACATAAATCAGTTTGACTTTGGTCAAAATAAGCTGAGAATATTCATCTGAAATGAAATGTTCGTATAGTATGTAACCCTGTGTCGTAACCGCAAGCGAGTGTCGCGCGAGTATGCGATCGTGTAGGTACATGAATGGTGATTGGTTGCGCGAGTGCGTCATCTGTACATAATATTATAAATTGAAAGTTTTTAATCATGATCTGGCAGTTTGAGTAATTTACGCGCCCTATCCAAATGTCCTTTCTTTGGTATTGTCCGTCGAATCGTTGAGCTCCTCAAGTTCTGAGTTGAGCTGCACGATTGTTGACAAATGCGTGCACTGACTGGACAGGTCCGCTCAATCTGTGTGGTTCTTTCCTCAAAAGACCATTTCAGACACCAATCTACATGGTCTTCACATAATCTGACCAAGATTTTGTCTGGACTTTCAAAGAGACTGTGACCTCTAAGTTTGTTTCGGCCTTTTTTCTCAGTGTAGTCAGGTAGGAAACGCCGACCTCATCTAGCTTAAAAAAATATGATTGACGTGTAAAAGTGTTTGTACAAACCTACGTAGAGAAAATAAATCATTTATCAAAGTCGCTTTTCATGTCTATACGTTGTTCTTATAAACAACGTCATGGATTTTGATGCCGTTTATTAAGGAAACTTCGATTTTTCGTCAAATCGTAAAAAAAAATGCGAAGCAGGGGCGGGTCGCTAGTATTCATGTAAATGCGTACTCGCGCGACAGTGGGTCTCGGTTAGGACTTGGGCACGTACCGGGGTCGGAGTTGTAGGTGAGCAGCAGCGCGTGCGGCGACGTGCCCGACATCTCCTCGGGGATGGCCTCGCACGACACGCGCATGTCGCTCTTCTTGGCCGCCTTCTTCGTGGCGTGCATCGACAGCGACGTACTGCTGCTACTGTATCGGGTAATTATACGTTTAACTTACGACCCATGCAGCCAACGTGGCAAAAACAAAATCAAAAATCATTTATCCAAATTGGGCTGAAAATCAACTGGTTTATGAACGTCAGAATAACATAAGCCGATCCCCCGGCACGCCCGCCCTTTAACACTTCCTAGTGCTATACTTGGAAAGAAGAAGTGGCGCAACAAGCTCCCCAGGAGCACAGCTGTCTGTTCAGCTAGAAGAACTTGATTCCATACAATAAGTAGTATTATGCAAACAGCCCGGTCAAAATAGGCATTCAAGGTTACATTCATTCGCATAAAGCTGAAAATTGGTATGAGTGTTGGGAACACGATTACAAATAAAGGACATTGCCCATTTTGTTAGAGTTTTGGGCCCCTAAAAACTTCGCATGTCACGGTGGTTTTAACTTGGTTTTGTAGACCTGGAATTACCTTTCATATCCTGAAATCGATTTTCAATTATTCACCCTAGTTTAAGAAAAATCTTATTTTTTCGGGTGATGAAATTGAGGTTATAAAACCAGTTTGTTTTTTGTTTTAAACATAAGTATTTGAAATTAAAATAATAATAATAATATTTATGTATTATTCCAGTCTACCCCAGCCACCTTCTTTAGGTCGTCCGTCCATCTAGCTGGGGGGCGTCCCACACTACGCTTGCCGGTACGCGGTCTCCACTCGATGCGGAAGGCGGAGGACAGGGTGCTGTGGCGCAGTCTGGGAGAGGCCTATGTCCAGCAGTGGACTGCGATAGGCTGAGTTGATTGATTGATTGATGGATTCCAGAATTTAGACAACACTTTACTTCTTCTCTTGCTAGATATTATGTAGGTTAAACCTAATTCGGTACGGGTTTAAGCACGCTCAAATCGATAATATCGATTATAGTCTTAATTCGGAACGCACCCTATGTTAGATCTGTCTAAGTGTGACCATGTTAAATATTTTGGTAATCGATTTACCCAATCGATTTGGTATAAATAATATTATTCACATAATTAAAAAGATAATTATAAACTCTATTTAGGTATGTATGGGAGGTACTAACCTGAGTACTAACCACAATAATGTCTGTGGTACTAACTTTTGTTTTTTAAGAAACTAATCAGGTATGAATGTAGCGGAATATTTGTAACAGTAGGAAATACCATGAAACATACGATAATATTTTTTTTTAAGTTTATTTACGACTTTTATTTTCTTTATTTGAGCCCGCCTGTCGCCTACTTCGCGCCTAATCAGTTACATGAGAGTGTTAGCAAGATTACGACGGGAGAAAAGCTATTGTAGCCTATCTCCGGTCATTTTAGTCGGAAGATTAGTAACATATCGATATTTTTAATTGACTACAATTATTTAATTGTCATTGTTGTTGTTTGTTGTTGACATTCAGGTTAAGTTTTAATGGCGGAACTGATATAAATTCAATAAAATAAATATTAATTTGGTTTTCCAATGCTAGGGTAAAAGAAATGTCGATAAAATAAACTTAAACATGTTAAAATACGACTTAATTTTCGAGAAGTAAATAGTCTTGACACGGCACCAAAACTAGGGGCCCATTGGTTGTCATTCTCCTTTGTCAAAAGTCCCCATCGATCCGACGTGTGCAAAAGAAATGATTCAAGGTCAAATGTTGCAAAAATCATGTTTTCTGCATTTTCAGCTAATCGGTAAATTTTATCATAAAAATAGGTGAGACAAAATTGTTCATCATGAAATTATCTACAAAAATTGTTATCACACTTTATCTACAAAAATTGTTATCAAATTTTTCAACGTTTTGCATCGCTATATCTCCGAAATGGTGATTCTTAGGAAAAAAAGTGTTAGAACAATTTTTATAGATAATTACATGATGAACAATTTTGTCTCACCAATTTTTATGATAAAACTTAGTTTATCTGATAAATGCACAAAACCAATTTTTGCAACATTTGACCTTGAATACATTTTTTTTGCACACGTCAGATCGATGGGGACTTTTGACAATTTATTTGTAATAGTGTTCCCAACATCAACCAATTTTCAGGTTTATGCGAATTAATGTAACCTTACCCCTATTTTTGAAGCTAACTTGACCGGACTAAAAGTAATTAAAATTACAAAACAAAGAAACACAAAATATTAGATTATTTGCCACATATCACAATTAACAGTAAATAAACTTATTTTTTTTTTTAACAGTTGCCCCGCATATAGTTATTATATACAATTCGGTGTATGGAGCATGTGCGGAACGTGATTGCATTTCTAAAGGTATTAGTTTTTTTTAGCAACACGATGGCACGTAGCAGTATCGGTCGCAATGTGCTAATATTCTAATATTCCACGTTCTTGATAAACAATGTTGTCTCAGCTGTTGTCGAAAAAGGCAGCTAATGGAAGACAGACAGCTACATATACTGACGTGGGCTCGCAGCTAGGCAGCAGGATCATCTCGTCGGGGTCCACGCTGAGGTCGTCAGGCCCGTGGCTCACGAGCGCGTGCGCGGGCGCGGGCGCGAGCGCGGGCGCGGGAGGCGCGCGCGCGGCCACGCTGGCCTTCCACGACGACGACATCTCGGGCGACGAGTTGGAGCGCCGCACCGGGTGGCGGGACTTGCCCTGCAACGAGTCCACGACGATACGTTACACTGCACGCCGTACGGGTTGTAAGAACACCTATCGGATAGCCGTCGCGCGTCGTCTCCGCGTCCTGTACGACGAACTGAGTACAGTAGGACACATCTTATATGTAGCATCGTAAAAGTCCGTAAAACCGATCACTTCCGATTTACACAACCAATAGAAATCGCTCACTATCGCGCCATTCAACGCTATTCGCGCTTTATATTCCCGCCTCAGTTCAACCCCAGACAGCGTTGAGAATGCACGTGAGTGAATCATTCCGTACACTTCGTGACAATTTAATGGGAAAGTGAATAATATATTTTTTGTTGGTGTTTTTTTTTTCATTATGACTTCGTTGAAACGTGATAAGCCGTATGATAGCCAAATTCGTGAAGTCATTTTTAATGTTTATCAATTTATGATTCGAGTCGAGAGTTTACGGGGTCTAAAAATATAGTTTTTGGGAATGATCACTTTCAAAACCTTCAAGAGCGAACTGCGAAGGCAACTGTTGTGTCACGTAGAAACAATAAGTGCTGTTTTGAAGGAGCATGGCAATGCCTTGACTTGGACTAGTTCAAATCGTGGTTCCACTCGTGCAACTTTTAGTTCGCCTCAAAAGTCCAGAAAAAAAAAAAGAAAATCGAGCAAATTTAGATAATTTTGATTATGATGTCATTAGAAGGAAGATGTATGACTTTCATGTCACTGAAAAAAGGTTACCAACAATAAAATCATTGTTAAACAAATTAAAGGAAGACATAAACTTCAAAGGCAGTCGAGAAACTTTGCGAGAATATTGCATGAACTGGGTTTCAAATTCAAGATAATGGAAAATAATAGATCTTTACTGGCCGAGAAAGATGAAGTAAGTCTTCAGCGGATTAAGTATCTTCGACAGATACAAAAGTTCAGAAGTGAAGGTCGGGATATAGTTTATACTGACGAGACTTACATACACGCCACACATACAAAGGAAAGTAGTTGGATGGATAGTTCTATGAAAGGCTTAAAAAAACCGATATCAAAAGGTGAAAGATTAATTATTGTCCACGCTGGCAGCTCAAGAGGTTTTGTACCCGGCGCTCTCTTAGTTTATAAATCTTCTCAAAGTACTGGCGATTATCACCACGAGATTAATAAAGAAAATTACGAAAAATGGTTAAAACAACATCTCATTCCGAATCTACGACCTAGCACTGTTGTGGTCGTAGATAACGCTTCTTACCATAACACAAAGATAGACAATGCACCGAATTCCAACTCTCTAACAGCAATCATGCAATCATGGCTTACATCTAAAAACATACCCTTTCCGTCAAATCTGCTGAAACCAGAATTATATGAAATAGTTAAACGCCACAAAGCAGAACACATTAAATACTCAATTGACCAAATAATGGCAGAACATGGTCATTCTGTTTTACGGTTACCTCCTTATCATCCAGATTTTAACCCAATCGAGAATATTTGGGCCCAAGTGAAAGGCCACGTTAGTTCTAAAAAGGTCTCGATGAATCTAACGAAAGTCAAAGAACTATTAATGGAGAAATTCGAATCTATTGGCGTATCCGAATGGGAAAAAGTAGTCGATCACGCGATAAAATGCGAAAAAGAGCATATGCGACACGAGCATAGAACAGACGAATATTTTGATCAATTTATCATAAATTTAAATGACTCATCATCAGACAGCGACGAATCGTTTAACGACTACAATGGAGCTATTGAGACTGGGGATATAAGTATGGATGTCGAAGGTGTACAACCATTCGAATAACAATAAACAACTTTAATAATATCTACACCAGATATTCGTTCAAAGCCGTTGCCGTTCGTTGGTATATAATAATATACGACTAGAACCTTTTCCATGTTTATTTATCATGCTACATAATTATATGTAATAATAAAATGATACAAATTATTTAAATAATATATTATGAAGTGAAGTTTTGACAATAAACATCTCTAAAAGTTTGATTTGTGTTATTCATCGTTCTAGCCTTGTATCCTTCAAATCGAATCTAAAAAACACAGACTTTATTTACGTGATCATTTATTTTGCAAGCTAGTTCATGTAAATCTGTGCAACAATTTCACGAATGTGTTTTGTTTTATGACTTTACACGTTATTCAGTTTGTATAAAGATAATTTTCTCCTAAAGCAGTAATACAGATTGGTGATTTTGAAGGCGCACTCAGTTCGGATGTGATCGGTTTTACGAATTTTGCCGATGCTACAACTAAGTTGTGTTGAGCTGTAACCTTGTGCAAAAATAATTGCTAGCGAAGAGACATATTTTTGTTGTGAAAAATCACTGTTTACGGTAGCCAAAACGTGCTTATACAGGGTGTTACGGAAAGGGTATATCAATACAAACGGGTTGAAGAGTGTATCTGGTCTACAATCTCTGTACAAAATTTCAGCTCAAAAGCATTAACTTTTAAAATGTTTAATATTTTTTTATTGGACTTGGAACACCAAGTACCTGGACCAGTACAAAGAAAATGTCACAATGGCGGGAAGAACAAGTGACTCGACTTCGATATGCGTCTTTTTACACCCGTTATAAATGGCGATAGTTACCTGCACAAGGTCTGCGCTGCATATTGACATGGTGTTTACGCCCTCAGTGGAAGTTATAAGTGCGTTCTACAATAACGTAACGCAGACAGTACTCACCTCAGGTACAATGAGCAGCATGTCGTCGTCGTCGGTGGTCGAGGACGAGCTCTGTCGCTGCGGGGAGCCCGGGATGTTGATGGGCTGCGTGCTCATCCTACTGCCAGCCACACTGCTGCACAAACACTAACGTTAAACGAGGAGGTCGTCGTCAAATATAGCATAGTTTACAGCGACACCGCGGTTTAAAATAAATGTTGTTTCACATAACCCTTCAAAGTGAACCGTCAGAAGCTAGGTGTACGGTTTTAATTGGTTGTTTCCCACGGAGAAGAGCTGGCAAGAAACTCCACGTTTAGTTATTTTAAAATGATTTTTTCGAATGAACTCTGTGCAACTTACTTCTGCGGCTGCATGATGCTGTGTGAGTGCGCGTGCTGAGTGTTCCTGTCGCTGCCGACGACGCTGTCGGAGCTAGACTTGTGCAGATCCTGCGCGTGCGCAGGCTGCGGCCGCGTCGCAGACGACGAGGAGCCGCTTCGGGAGCGCGGCGAGCTGTCTGAACCCTGCGAGCATGTATCATTTTAATACAGGTTGTAAGGATCATATGTGCACAAACTGCTATCATGAATTCACCACATTTTAGACCCAGCAGCATTGAAGTTTTGCGTCGATTATGAAAGAAAAAACTGCTGTTCCATACAAGTACAATACCTGCACGCTCAAAATGTATGGAACAACTGTTTTTAGCTTGCATAAGACAATAGTGTTGTTGTACCCAGAGACAGTGCTTTTGGTGAGGATCAAATTCTGTAAAGGAATGATACCGGGTACTTGTCAAATAAAAGGTTTTTTTTCTGAAATGATCCACTCCTTGATACAACACAGTGATTCGAGGCCCACTGTCGCAGAACCAAATATCAAACTCAAAGCATTAATAAATTAAACATTTTACAGACACTTTTGAATTGTCAAGGACTCGGTCAGTTAGAAACATGACGCTAGTTGCCCATTGCAAAGCGTAGTAGGTTTCTATGGAGAAGTCCAGATACAATGGTCATGTTCTGGGGCGGGGTGGGCTCGCTCACCACGTCGAGGCGCTCGTCGCCCGCGGCGGGGCCCGGCGCGGGGCCCGGCGGGGCGGGGCCCGGCGGGGCGGGGCCCGGCGGGGCGGGGCCCGGCGTTGCGGGGCCGGGCGCGGCCGGCACCAGCAGCGCCGCCACGTCCTGCAGCGGCGACTCCAGCAGGTAATCCCAGTTCATCTGCAACCAGCACATGATCGCCGTTACGAACTACGCTTTATGGTCTGTTCAAAAACGATACAGTAAACAATGTTATCAAATCAATTTTAGTTTTGTGTTTTCATGTTTAGATATTATCCATACCATCACGTCTGCGGAGTTTTGCTAGCTAATTTAATTTGCTGAGTTCATAGTTTGTACCTAGCTTAAGTATCCGTCACAAGAAGCTATACATTTTGGAAATAAAGAACTTCTATTAACCGTATAGTTCGGTAGCGCCCCCTTTAGGACCCGAACACAAGAACCTCCGCCGGCTCGGTAATGACCCCTTTAGGACCCAAGAATTACGACATACGACACCCTACATTGATTATGTAAATATTTATTAAGCTACCCATCAAATCTTATGAATGTGCGTTAATTAAGAGAGTTGGATAAAAAACTCATATGTTAACGCCATTAAATATTTCATATTTAGCGCGCAAGCTTATTACTTTACCTTTATAAAATTCAAGTCTGTAAATGCGATAATCGCCATTTTGTTGACAGTGGTGGTCGAGGCTAAAAAACATAAAAATTGGGGATTTCGAACATCCAAACTCCACCACAGGGGCAGTGAATAATACATAATTTAATTATTTGACGAATTCATGCATTGTTCAAGTTAAAATAAGTAGTGGTAATTAAGTTTTTTGATATCTAATGTCGAAGTTTCGCGTCAATCGGTGCGTGTTTACATTTTTACTTTTCACAAATATCACACACACACAAGTAGATAAGATTTAAAATGTGACAAATATTATTGTAAATGTTATTAACAACACGAAAATGCCCAAATCTTAACGTTATATTGAAACACAGGTCGAATAACACGTATTATTCATTACCACTACTCAATTTGTGTTCAAAATCGCCGTCCATGATTGTTTTTTTTATCGAAATGATGTGCGAAAGCGATTATGCAAAACGATTTTTTTTTTTAATTTCGATTGACTCGGGTATTTAATATGTCGAATATCGGAAATCGATACTCAGAAATTGAAATAAAATTATTTTAAGCATTAAATACAATAAGCATTGTTTATAATAATGATTTATGCTTTTCTAATGCAATTTTAATAGTTTTTTGGACATTCAATTGAAACTGAGTCAATAACACTGAGGACCTTAGACCATAGTCATTTATTGAATTTCGCGCCGAATTGTTTCTATATTTGAATTTATCTTCGAATGCGCTCGCTGTATAAAATTATTTTTATTTATTTTACAATTAAGTATTTATTTTTGATACTTTTCTAATAGTTTGCTACAGAATGCCCAGTATAAATTTTTTAGGTAGGCTGAGCAGAAGTTTGGGAATGATGATAAATTAATTGTATAAACTGCGTATTCCGCAATCACTTTACATTTCAATATGTGTTGTTAGTTTTATGAGCTTGGTAGTTTTTGTTTCTATCAGTTTACTTGAGTAATAGTAATTGTTTGTTTTTGTGGTAGTTTCCCAACGAAATTAAAAAAAAAACTTTCCATGTTTATGTCGGACCACGCACAGTGAAAGGTTCCGTTAGGGTTGAATATTCACGCATGCACAATGTACATCATCATTAATTTGATCGACTGCAAAAATAAGTTTGTATTTCATAAACCCATCATTCATAAGGTACCTACTCAAAAATTAAAGTGCCGGCCAGAAAAGAAAAGTCCTACTGTTTTCTTATGGGGAATAACATCTTGAGCATTTCTTACTATTACAGCGAAAGTCTGCAATTACCCCTTGGCTGCTATTTGAGATTGAAAATGGCAAAAATCTTATTTTTACTCGACTTCTTATAACAATTGTTTTAAGCATAACATTTAAAAATACCAACTTTAAATTGAATATAACGTCCCGAACATATTTTGACTGTGACCAAATGTAAGTACCTATGTACGCAGTATAGAATGAGAGATTTGCTATATTATTTGAAGACCAGACGTCTGATAGGATCTCTTGGAATCTAGAATAATCACAGAACTATATCTTGTAGTTTTTTTTTATATTTTAAGCTGTGGTTTCAGCGGCGCTTTACTTTGTGTAAATTATTTCATCACCACTGCTCTCAAAACGGTGAAGGAAAACATCGTGAGGAAACCGGAATGTCCTAGAACCAAAAATTCAAAGACATATGACATCTACCAACCCGCACTGGGCCTGCGTGGTAGATTACAGCCCACTCCCTCTCACAGAGAGGAGGCCTGTGTCCCAGCAGTGGGAACATTATAGGCTGATGATGATGATGATGTGGTTTCAGAGATATTGTTTCTATTTTCTTAATAGAATAATAAATAACTTTTTTTTAGTTATTAAAAAATATGTTTGTGACACTCACGACAAACCCTTTCATTTGATATATCACACGGTACTTACAGTAAGCAAAGCTTTTTCATTTCTCATACTCGGAAAGTAGTGTTTGTTTGATCCGAATAGCGGGTGGAAGACGTTGCTTCCCACCTTAAGGCGGGAAAGACTCATAGTAATTGCTTCCCTCTCTAGGTCGGGAATGGATTTAAAAAATAGAACTAAATTGGTTAAGTAGTCAGCTACGAAATTTTTACATAATTAAGAAAAATGTTGCGGTCTTGTGAGTGTATAAACAGCCAGTGTGAAAAAAATACCTATCAAGCGGGACGGCCCGCGGCGGTGACGCGGTGTGTTCCATATTTAAAATAGCACAAAAAATTGTTCTAATATTTCAATTAATTTTAAATAGGTACCTATTATTCATGTTATTATTATCAATAAATATTTTAGATAAACCACTATTTTTTACTTTCCTTATATTCGAAATGAAAAGTAGAGTGTTTAACACGGGTGAAAGTCATCAATTCCTACTCGGACTATAGTCTAAATACCTCGTATGGGAATAGATACCTTTCGACTCTTGTATAACGATCTACTATTTACCCGACTGCGCCAGAAGGAGGGTTATGTTTTTCGAGAGTATGTATAATTGTTTGGCACGCTCTGCGGCCTGAACGGCTCGATGGATTTTAGCTTGAGAGGTGTCATTAGATTCGTATTTACTGTGAGAGTGACACTGGGCATATCAAAATAAAAAAAAAACAAAATGGCGGATTTTTGGCGCCATTGCCTTCAATATTTTTTTTTTCTCAATACCTATCGAGTGGGGTATCAAAATAAAGGGTTTTAAAAGGTGATTACAAAAATATATGCAACTTATATGGTTAATAGTAATTCAAAGTGACAAATCGTAAAAAACACGTATCAAGAACTAAATCGTCTGCGAAATCTTTCACATTTGTAAACTAAAAAGCTGGAAATAAAAAAAAGTAATTAGAAAAATTAAAAAACCCGACTGCATCCTTATACTAAAACTAACTGAAAAGCTAAAAACAAGCCCATTTTAAATTAAATAAAAGTTGGAAGCAGGCGGGACCCATTTGAGTTTGAAACTATAATAATGGTATTTTTTTTATCTAATGTGATCCCAAAAAGTGACCCCATATTCAAAATTAATTTATTCATGTTACACGTCCGTACTTGAGTCACAGAAATTTATATGTGTACAAAATTTCAACTTAATCGGTCCAGTAGATTCGAAACAAATCGATTGCAACAGACCTACAGACAGACACACGAGTGATCCTATAAGGGTTCCGTTTTTTCATTCGGACGTAGGGAACCATAAAAAGTTACACCCCTATCCACACTGTACGTGTTTGTACTTATTAAAATGATTATATTTCAAAAAACTATTAATTCATGATAAAATATACCAAAAAGTATTTAATCAGTCTCTACAATTTTTTTATTTTTTTTTAAATACCGATTATCGATTAGGCTTTATGACATTTTTTAATCGGAATAAGAAAATTGGGTGGATGGTCAGCACTAAGAGGTGTCACGTCGCAACACAATTTTTGGTAATTTTTATCAAGATTGGATCATGTTTTTTATGTAGTTTATGTATGAAAAATGGTAAAAGTAAGAATGCAGAGAGAATGACAATATCTTTATTTTTCCCTTTTGCATATTTACATCAAGAGATTAGGTGGTTTATGTACATATTTTCAGCGATTTTAAGATGTCTACCTTTTGGATAGGTGTAGTAATATCTATTTTATACAACTTTCGCAGTAGAATGACGCGGTTTTACCGACCTCAGCATATAGTTAAAGATATTTGCCACAAACTTATTTTACAAAATAGGCGCGGTAACACATTTTTCTTAATAAATTCGAATGCTGAAAGTTAAAGTAAATTTCTGATTATCATGACGTAATTCGCAACACCCCGTCGAGTCAGCTGGTGTGTCAAATGTCAAAATTTTGTCGAGCAGAGAGGTTAAGTTACGTAGCGACAATTCAATCAACAACAAATGATCCCAAGTTCAATCAACTCAAAGTAACACGTGTACTAACGAGCAATTTCAAAGCGCTGTCGTCTAATGTTTTGTGGTACTGGAACGCGTCTGACGGGCCGCCATTTTGAAGCAAGTTCGCGCTGACGCTGTCAATAATTGACAGTAATTAGATGTGTGTGTTAACATAATTAGGTACAGTCCGCGAGGCCTAAGCTGAGCTTTGCATTTGTGTGAGTGCACATAGATAGTGTAGATGTGACGTCGGCCTAGAGCGCGACGCGTCCTTTGTTTGGTTTAACCCGGTTTATAATGCTTTTTGGCAATCGGCCTGAGGCGCGGTGCGTCCCTCGCGTGACTCAACTGCGCCGCGCACCTTCCACACTTCATCTCTTGTACTGGTAGCAGCGTGACGTGTTTCATTCTTAATATTTTGTTTTTGTATTCGATTTATTAGTGAAATGGCTGCCAACAAGTACACTAGTGACAGCATATCACGATCTAGTTGCTTCACTATTGAGATTCGGTGTCATATTTTGGGGTAACTGCAGTGAGAGAGAAAACATATTTTAGGCCCAAAAACGCTGCCTTAGATCAATGACAGGTCTTAAAAGCACAAAAAGCTGTCAACCTTTATTCAAATCCCTAAAAATTCTTACATTTCCATCTTTGTACATACCTACTAGAAGTGGCCTTATTCGTAAGAGCGAACAAACACCTGTTTACGTCTGCTTTATCACAAACTACCCAAAAAGCTCAAGGAATTACCCACCAAAATGTTTAAAAAGCAGTTAACAAAACTGTTACTGGATAAGTGCTACTACACAATCAAAGATTTTTTAGAGGAAAAACTTTCAGTAAAAATGCTTCGTATATTAATTAATTTTGTTGACATAATAATTTGTAATTCCGAAGGTTTCTGTTCTATTATTGACTTTATTACTGTCGACATTCTTATTATTTACATCTCTGTATTATTGTCATCTCTATATTTTTGACATCTTTGTATTATAGACAGTAATGAATTTTAATAGTGATTTGTATTAAATAATTATTTTGCTTTTTGTTAAATTTGACTATTCGTTACTTTAAACAAATTTTGCATGCCGTAAGGTAAAATGTATTGGGACTCTCCACAAAATAACCATAATTATTATACATATACCTACCTAAAACATAATAAAATTTATTTTTAAAAGTTTTTTGTCTGACTCTACTTTTGGTGATCACTTACACAAATTAAATGCAAAGCTCAGCTTAGACCTCGCGGACTGTATATTCCTAAAATATAAAAATCATTACAAAACTGTTTTTTTACTTTGATCCACAGGTTGTGAACCCCTGGATATCAACGCCTTAGAGTGAAAACCTCTTAAGTGTAAAAGAAGTCATTTTTCAGGAGGAAGATACAACTGCGTGCTGTACAATTTTTGTACGGCGTCTTTTATGTTTTTTTTTGTTAATTTATAGGTAAATTTAACCCGCTTTCATATCCAGAACAGTCATATTCTCGAAGATTGACCGAAATGCATAAAATGCTACTTACAAGGTATTCATACAAAAAACTATGCAAATGCATTCCCGAGGTTTTCACTCTAAGGCGACGATATGTGTTTAAAAAAATTTACAGTTTCTCGTGACGGATACTTTATAAGCCTTTTTGTAACATTTTTCATACATTATGGAACGCAATAAATTAATAATATTATGAAACTCGAAGACCTACCGAAAATCGCGGGCAAGACCTGGACTAGACTCGCACAGACCAGGGAGGCATGGCATACAAGGGAGGAGGCCTATACCCAGCATTGAGTCGAACAAGACAGCCGATGATGATGAAACAGCTTGTAGACACTCAAAGAGCTTTTCTAGTGGGCGAGTAGACTTGCGTACCTGGTTCTGCATGCGCATGACCCAGCACACGTCGCCCGTGGGCGCGCGCACGTGGACCTCGGCCCAGTGCGCGCACCAGCACGGGCACTGTCCCGTCGCCGCCAGCTCGCCCACGCGCGACCACGCCGTCTCCTCCGTGTCCTGCGGGACGAGGCAACATCAACTTAGTTGCCCATTGCAAAGCGTAGTAGGTTCCTATGGAGAACGGGCAACAAACTCCATGGACACTTTTAAATCTCGGTTACATCATCCATGTTGATATTACATATGCGAGAACGATGTAGGAACACGTGCACGTTCAAAGCGCTCAGACCGAAAATTTAACAAAAAAAAGTAATTAAAATAAGCAGAGCTTTTTAAATGATAGCTTTTAAAGTTAAGAGAACACGTCTTTCGAGAACTTTCCATGCAGTTACACCACAAACTGAACTCATTCATTAAACGTCTACTCCCCTACCGTGGGTTGAGTTGTGGACCGGGAGCAACGAAAAATTGAACTAAATGAAATTGAAAAGACATTTATATTTATTTGCTAAGGTGCATGTTCGGACAAGTAACAAAGAGTACGTGCAACTCACCACTTCTTTGGAGATCTTCTCGAAGTGCTGTGAGAACTGGTTGAGCACCGCGACCAGCGGGTCGTTCGTCTTGTTGTTTTCCGATGAGTTTTGTCTGAAACCGTTGTATACACACGTTACTATGTGCCGTGCGGGCTCAGGACTACGTGCTATGTACATGTCGAGCCTTTTCAGGAAGAACATCGTAAGCGCCAAAAATCCCAAAAAACTGTTTTTATATAAACCGCTAGAGCAACTGATTATATATATATATATTAAGCGCCAGATCTTAACATTTGAATTAATAGGGAGGTGCCCTTGAAACTAAGTAAAAATTTCAAATTGATGCTTTAGATATTTTGAGAAATATTTAAAAAAAAACCTTCTCCTGTAAAAATGCAAAATGGCGGTTACGATCTTCTTCCTGAAAAGGCTCGATGTGTGGACGTGCTGTGTGGTGGAGATAATTACTGAAATATTAGCATTCAACAATATGGAGCATAATAAAAAATGATGTTACTGCAATAATGTCATATTTTAAATTCATTCTCTAAAACTTACACAAATATTTATTTTACAAGGAAAACAAAACATGCTACTAAGTAGTTAATATCTGATATAAATGATATTAGCGCATACAGTTGGCGCTACCTATTTTCATGGCATACAATGATCGAAAAAAATCCTAAAAACGCAACAGAAAATGAGGTTCAGAACATTCAGATGACAAAACAGCACCCCTACTGGCAGTCTAGACAAACTCAAAGAGAAGAATGCTCGTGAGCTGCGCGGGAACGCTCGGCACCTGGAGGCGCGGCCGCTGGGCAGCGAGTCGGGCTGGCTGCGCGACGAGCTGCTCGTGTCCGCGTCGCCCGAGTGCTGCAGCGAGTGCTTGCTGTAGCTGCACACACGCGGCGGGTCAGGCAGGGCTACTCGAACGACTCGTGCCGTGCGCTACCGTATGTGATCCTTATCACACTATCTATACTTCAATTCAGAATCACACATGCCATTGCCACCTACATATCTGCTTTATTCTTATGTAGGGTAAGTTTATATGTGAGTGATCATTTGTATTAAAAAGGTCCTAAATACATTGCAATACAATTTAAACTTTGTCGTATATGACATTGCGCGTGGTTCCGAAACCTGATAAAGATCGGAGATTCTGAATTCAAGGTTACATGATCGAGGGCCGGGAAGGTGACATCTAAGCGACTTTGTTCCGCGAACAACACGCATGAGTATTAAGTATTGTACTACAATTTGGGAATCAATTTTGAAAGCCTTGTAAAGTACAAGCACTGCTACGAAAAGTTTTGATGCATAAAGATTTTGTTACGCAAAGAGACTATTGTACAACCGAAAGAGTAATCATTCTAGTAATCATTCGAGTAACCCCAGGTTAGTAAGGAGAGCGAAGCGTTAGTCACAGTACTGGTCGTAGGCAGTAAGCCAGTCCAGCGGCCACTTGTACGAGTTGCCACACGCTGGTCAAGCAGACCGCTTGAATGTATTGTTGTAACCTTCCAACGATGAACGATGGCTTATTCGGACAAGGGGGACTGATACAGACTGTAGTATCGATGATGGTGAGTCCTCTTCACAGATGTTGAGGGACTGCTATTACATCATTAATTTATTAGCGGGGAGCGACGTCTTGACGCATGTCAATTTTAACAGTCGCCAATCCAAAAACTCGTTGAGTCACCAGTCCCTCAAATATCGCCTGTTTAAAATGTTATGTGGAAATAGATATTGAGAAGCGAATTATAATTTGAAAACTAAGGAAGGTAGCGCCCTGTACTTAGATAATATTGTCAGAGTTTATAAGTATCGCGAATTATCCAAAACTTTGTCAGGCTCAACAATACATTCAACAGTCATCACCGTCGCTTCATCAGTCACTCCCTCACGTGGCAGCACGCAGTTGCGGTGACACATCGAGTTTCAGAAACAGTTTGGTTTTGTAGAGCGTCGTCTCTGTCGCACACACATGTGACTCTCTCTAAAGCTCGATGTGCCATATTTCCGGCCGGAAAATGTAGTCCCACAGTGTACTTACCGCTTGACTTCGGGCGGGTTGGCCTGCGCGGGCGCCGGCGTCACTTGCAAATGATTGCTCGGCGCGTGCGCTTGGCTCTCGCTCACTCCGTCGTTCACTTGTACCTAAGAACGAATAAGTAGTTTGTTGATTTATTAAAGTTTTGTATTAAAACATCGCAAACAACCGTTGACATAAGACACAATATTCTTTTTAAAACAGTGGTAGATGGCGCGCGATCTATAATGAGCATCGTTCCTGCAGACAAGGACCCGCGTGTCCAATGTCTTCATGTTCACATCACACAAATCGTCTAATCTAAATACCCATTAGGAACGAATACGAACGTCTGTTTGTTGAACACGTGTCCTCATCATTCTCCTGCCCTTATCCCAATTCATTTGGGGTCGGCGCAACATGTCTTTTTCTTCTATACTTCTCTAGTAGTTTTCCTCGTTCCTCCGCAACACATGCCCACACCATGCCAACCGACTCCCACACAACTTTCCAGTCACCGGTGTCACATTCAGACTTCCTCTAATATACTCATTTCTTATTGTATCCGTTCGCGTAACACCACATATCCCTTCATCTTCCATCGCATTTCATTCATGCCTTTAGTGGCCCAACATTCTGATCCATACAAAACAGCAGGTCTCACCGTTGTTTTATAAATCTTCCTCTTACGTTTAAGGGGAATGCGGGAATCGCAGATTGTTCCTGTGATTGCGCCATTTCATCCATCTAGTCTTCATTCTGTGCTCAACAGTCCGATCTACTTAGCTATCGCTTTGCACGAGTGCACCGAGATACTGAAAGTCGGAGCAGACCGGGAGAAACGCGCCATCAACCGCTATGGCACCAGAACTGGAGACCGCCGAAATCACAGAACATTTATTCGGTTTTGGTTCTGCTGATATTCTCCAGCTTCTATTGCCATTTCTACATCTGCTCTGGATCTCAGATCCATCTTCACCGACAAGAAAAATGTCGTCGGCAAACAGCAAGCACTGGGGTGCCTCTATCTTTATGTCCGACGTCAGAACGTCCACAAGCAACAGGAAGAGCTAAGGACTTACAAGCCGACCCTTGGTGCGAGCCTACAGCCACCCCGGACTCGCCGGCGATGCCAGCAGCCGGCCGGACGTAGAAACATGGCATACTTCCCGGGCAAACATTTCTCTATAAAGGCCCACCATAACACATTCAATACGTGTCAAATGTGTATTTAAAATTAATACGTAAATGAAAAACCTTACACTGGTAGTATTGCACAATTTACACACAACCTTTATTTTCAGAAACTGTCATTATTTTTGCTTGGTACAACGAATTGTAATCGCATACGTACGGTGACGGGCGCGGAGTTAACGATGGCGCTGTCGTTGGTGTCGCTGGAGACCGACACGCCGTTGTTGGAGGCGCCGCTGCTGTTGCTGTTGTTGTTGTTGCTGGGCACGGTCAGCGGCGGCAGCGGCGACGACACGCTGTCCGCGTGCTGCTTGCACAGGACTGCACATCTGTGAGAAATAACACGTTGTTGTATAAATAAACATTTTTAAACAAAATTCCAGAAAACTTACGTATTTAATCCACTTGGTGTATGTTGATGATGTTAAAAAACTTCCTGTCACTGATGTTCACATAGCAAGTAGTGGTATACGAATCGGTGTGGGGTGGGTACTACAACTAAAAAGTGAACAATAAAAATCGTTTACTTATACAAAAAAAAAAAACACTACAAAATAACTTTAAATTTGGAAGTCAGTGTCCAAAAACGAAAACAGAACCAAAGTCACCGACTTTATAACGGAATAGCTTCTGCTCGCGACTTCATCCGGGTGAACATTTTTGTTCCCCCGACTCACCCCGTCGCGTCGTATCGCATCGCCCTTTTACTTCGTGTTGTTTTTGCTCGCTCCTAAGGCTCCTAGCGTGATGTTAGGCTATAGGCTAACTATAACCTTCCTCAAAAGGGGTTTGAAGGTTTTGGCCCTAAAATCAGCCGCCATTTTGATTTTTTTTCAGAATCGCGGTGCACAACAAAAGTTATATATTTAGATAGAGGACACTTGTACAAACAAAAAATGTAATTAACATAATATCCTAAAGCGTCAGGTTTCGGAGTTACTCACCGAAATATAAGTCGAAAACTACTAAGATTTTTGTTTTTTTTCCTTCCAGGTAAGCATATTGAACTATTGAGGTAATAGAAACGTTATGAAACCTTTATGGAGAAGAAACAAACGAAGAATAGACATTTTTTAAATAAATAATTAAACACGGCAATTTATAGTTCGTTTTTTAATCCCAGAGACTAATCTGACAAGTGTTATGTCAAACTTCTATACTAAAAAAAACGAAAACACAAAAGACTTAAATGTCAGATTAGTCTCTGGGATTAAAAATAGGATCAATAAATTGCCGTGTTTAATTATTTATTAAAAAAATATCTATTCTTCATTTGTTTCTTCTCCATAAAGGTTTTATAACGTTTCTATTACCTCAATATGTAGTTCAATATGGTTACCTGTAGGGCAAAAAAAAACAAAAAAATCCTTGTTGTTTTCGACTTATATTTCGGTGAATAACTCCGAAACCTGACGCTTTAGGATATTATGTTATATAACATTTTTTGTTTGTATAAATGTCCTCTATCTAAATATATAACTTTTGTTGTGCACCGCGATTCTGAAAAAAAATCAAAATGGCGGCCGACCTTAGGGCCACCCTCCATAGAAAAATCTTCAAACCCCTTTGGGCTATCGAATGCAAAACATTTTTAAAAAATCCGACTTGTAGTTCCCGAGATTAGCGCTTTCAAACTCTTCAGCTTTATTACTAGTATAGATACTGTTTGGTCTTCATTGACTTTTCGATTGTACGAGGCGAGATGGAACCCTACGCTAGTACAAACGCAACGAGTTCACGTCCACATTTACAGTATGACTACTATGCCCACTGACCGGTCGCAGAGTCCTTGTTTGATAGAGTTCTGCAGACAGCCCGACGTGGTGATGGTGATGAGCTTGTGGCCCACCAGCCACGTCATGGACTGTCCGCCGCTGAACAGGAACTCCGCCGTGTCGCTCCTGAAACGAGCATAGGTTTGCATTTTTTTGTCTGAGTATTCGTTAGGGGCAAAAAACAGTAACTTGCTAAAGAATCGTTAAACATAAAAAACAAAACCCACATCATCGTCCACAGATGTGAGAGCATTCGTACATCTATTGGTTGGGGGTGTTTAGTTTCAAGCCGTTATAGTAAAACAATCAATATAAATAAATCTACCTTAGCTGTAAGTACTGCGCACACGGGCTGCTGGGCACCGTGCCATTGGTTGCCATGATCACTTGCAGAGTAGTTGATATGAGCGCTAGTTCAGGTGAAAAGTAATAGTTATATCACGCATGGTACACATGGTGCGATATCTCCGTGCTTTGGAAAGCACGTTAAGCCGCTGGGTCTGCGCCTGATCTCTCTCCGCGAGTGTTGGGTTACGTGCCGACCCATCGGACTAGGAGAGTGAGTGCACCTGAGTCTGCGCACACACTTGTGCACTATAACATCAAACCAGGACCAGAAGAACAAGAAGTTTAAGAGGAAAAAGAGAGCTCCACGTGGAAGTACTCACCTGTGCGGCTTGACGCTGCAGGGCGTGGAGGTATAGCGCGCCAGCAGGTCGAGGCAGGTCTCGGTGAGCTCCACGTGGAAGTACTCACCTGTGCGGCTTGACGCTGCAGGGCGTGGAGGTATAGCGCGCCAGCAGGTCGAGGCAGGTCTCGGTGAGCTCCACGTGGAAGTACTCACCTGTGCGGCTTGACGCTGCAGGGCGTGGAGGTATAGCGCGCCAGCAGGTCGAGGCAGGTCTCGGTGAGCTCCACGTGGAAGTACTCACCTGTGCGGCTTGACGCTGCAGGGCGTGGAGGTATAGCGCGCCAGCAGGTCGAGGCAGGTCTCGGTGAGCTCCAAGTGGAAGTACTCACCTGTGCGGCTTGACGCTGCAGGGCGTGGAGGTATAGCGCGCCAGCAGGTCGAGGCAGGTCTCGGTGAGCTCCACGTGGAAGTACTCACCTGTGCGGCTTGACGCTGCAGGGCGTGGAGGTATAGCGCGCCAGCAGGTCGAGGCAGGTCTCGGTGAGCTCCACGTGGAAGTACTCACCTGTGCGGCTTGACGCTGCAGGGCGTGGAGGTATAGCGCGCCAGCAGGTCGAGGCAGGTCTCGGTGAGCTCCACGTGGAAGTACTCACCTGTGCGGCTTGACGCTGCAGGGCGTGGAGGTATAGCGCGCCAGCAGGTCGAGGCAGGTCTCGGTGAGCTCCACGTGGAAGTACTCACCTGTGCGGCTTGACGCTGCAGGGCGTGGAGGTATAGCGCGCCAGCAGGTCGAGGCAGGTCTCGGTGAGCTCCACGTGGAAGTACTCACCTGTGCGGCTTGACGCTGCAGGGCGTGGAGGTATAGCGCGCCAGCAGGTCGAGGCAGGTCTCGGTGAGCTCCACGTGGAAGTACTCACCTGTGCGGCTTGACGCTGCAGGGCGTGGAGGTATAGCGCGCCAGCAGGTCGAGGCAGGTCTCGGTGAGCTCCACGTGGAAGTACTCACCTGTGCGGCTTGACGCTGCAGGGCGTGGAGGTATAGCGCGCCAGCAGGTCGAGGCAGGTCTCGGTGAGCTCCACGTGGAAGTACTCACCTGTGCGGCTTGACGCTGCAGGGCGTGGAGGTATAGCGCGCCAGCAGGTCGAGGCAGGTCTCGGTGAGCTCCACGTGGAAGTACTCACCTGTGCGGCTTGACGCTGCAGGGCGTGGAGGTATAGCGCGCCAGCAGGTCGAGGCAGGTCTCGGTGAGCTCCACGTGGAAGTACTCACCTGTGCGGCTTGACGCTGCAGGGCGTGGAGGTATAGCGCGCCAGCAGGTCGAGGCAGGTCTCGGTGAGCTCCACGTGGAAGTACTCACCTGTGCGGCTTGACGCTGCAGGGCGTGGAGGTATAGCGCGCCAGCAGGTCGAGGCAGGTCTCGGTGAGCTCCACGTGGAAGTACTCACCTGTGCGGCTTGACGCTGCAGGGCGTGGAGGTATAGCGCGCCAGCAGGTCGAGGCAGGTCTCGGTGAGCTCCACGTGGAAGGCGGCGGAGGCCGAGGCGGAGGCCGAGGTGCCGCCCGAGCGCCCGCCCAGTGGCGCGCGGGACACTGCTTTTGAACCCTAGAGACAACATCTCTGTTTAAGAGGAAATGCGGGTGGTCTTTACTCCATAGAAACGTTCTCGCCTGTTTTTTTTCTGGTTAATGAATGACCATAAAGCAATGATCTTTTACAGAATACTAAATATTAACTAGTTCTATGTCCCTATGTTTTCCTTTTGCGATCCCTTCTTTGGCATAACTACTTCGGTATAATTTGTTTTAGCATAATAATACTTTGACATTTTTTTTGGCATAATTATCTTGACAGTACAGGCTAAACAAAAAAAAAAAAAAATTATCTTGAAGGCTAAGGGCGCTTTCAATTTAGACGTTTCGTAATTCACATAATACTAAACGACGTCAGGGGCACCCCGAGGTTCGGTTTGGTTAGGTTCCTTTAAACCCTGCAGACAGAAATTTCGCGAAAAGAAATCGGCTGTTCCCTACATTTTATGTTCGCATAACTCGTCAAAATATAGGGAATAGCTGATGTTTTTTTGCGATTTCAGGTTTGTTCCCATAGTAAAGGTTGTTCATAATGATGAGTACAATGACCCCTTAAGAGGTTTTGCGTTAATACAATAACACCCTGTATATCCGTCTTATTCAGTTTATGAAATATCTTTTAAATTGGTCCAATATTGGACGAGGAAATAGGCGAGAGCCAAACCTCGAATTATGACTTTTTACTTAGGTTTTTTCAAAAGTCTCTCCGACCGCATTTCCTCTTAAGAACACAAGTAGATTCGACTGCAGAAAATAATAGATGATGAATATCACCCGATGTAAAATGTGTATTTTTTCACGCCGTGCATTAATAGGCTACTGAAGTCACACGTATCGTATACTATTTTATAGCTCGTGCGACTTAAGCCCGCACTTATAAAGAATTATCAAAATTGGTTCATTAGTATTTTGAAAAATCGCGGACTTACAAACATACATACATATGGGTCGAATACAGAACCTCCTTTTTTGAAGTCGGCTAAAAACGTTCAAAATCTAGTCGCAATCACGTCTCAGCGACAATCAATGTCAAAAATTTAGGTAAATTAGAGGTATTTTTTATTAACACAGAAACAGAAATACTATTAGTACTATAATATTTCCCCCTCAGGCGTCTGACGACGTGTGCTGCAAGTGTACTACGAATGACTCACCAGACTCGAGCTGCGCTGCCTGTTGGACGAGTCCTCGTTGGCGCTCTGGAAGTGGTTGCTCTTGTACTGCAGCTGCTCCTCGAACGGCATGATGATGTAGTTGTGCAGGCCCTGCGAGCCGGCGAGCGGTCAGTTGGCGGTTCGTGCTCGGCGGGAATGGGACCGAATACTTTCGTAACCAGAAACTTTTGTGATGGCAATCACACTAATATTATAAACTAGCTATCATGTTCAAATATCGAGATTTTTGTAGCCCAACCTATTAACACTACGTCTGAAATAAAAGTTTTCTATTCTATTCTGAATTAATTATTTTAATGATGGTGAAAACCGCATTAAAATCCATAATGCCGTTAAAAGAATTAAGCCGGCACACAGACATACGAAAAGCAACTTTGTTTTATGTTATGTGATGTGCATCGATGCGGAAGTGTGTGTTGGTTTGTTATTCCATAATGTAGCAACGGATCGACGTGGTGTTTTGCATAGGCATTTTTTCCGAGATCAAATTAGCTTTAGGTGTCAACCTAAGGCTACCTTCGATCTCAGAAAAAATGCACGATTCCTGTGAGATGGACCACGGGAACAAAACACGGGTAAAAACTAGTATTATTTTATAAGTATTACTCTTTGTCGGGACAAATTTAATATATTATGAGGGTACAGAAATGGCGAATGAAACTCACGTGTATAATAAACCGCACGAAGTTCCTCCTGTAGGACAGCCGGCACTTGAGGAACCAGGCGGCGATGACGTGGTGTGCCAGCGACACCACGTAGTGGTTGTAGCGCGACGGGTTGGTGTAGGGCAGCAGGATCGCGAACACGGACATGTACTGGTCCTCCACGAACGACGCGAACACCTTCGGCAGCCGCGTCAGCGCTACACACTCATGGATATCAGAGGAAACATCACGACGTCACGAACAGTCTTCAACCAAACAATGACTCCCACGCGAGCCGTCGACGTCAAGCATGGATGCAGTAGAATAATTACAAATCAGAAATACAGTACACAATGCAGTATCGTTAAGAAAGCACATGGATGCGTGTCGTACAGAAATAAGCGACCAAGAAAATGTAGTAAAACCCCGCGTGCACGTGCTCGTGAACGAGGGATTTTTACAACATTTTTTTTTCAATATACAGCTTGGCAAAAAAGAGTCTGACGCGGTGACAGTTGGAACTAAAAATTGTTAATTGTGGCAACATTGCTTTAGTTGTCAACTGCTAGTACATTCTATGTCAACAGTTCGTATATCCTAGTCGTTTTTCATAGATTTCTAAAAATTATCAACTTTCGTTGCATAATTAACTATTTAAAATGAATAAAACTATTCGTAGTAGTGGCAGAGCAGGGATTTACCACGTCTTTTCGTGGTGTTTGGCCGAATCTCAAGCGGGACAAGTGTTGTCTGATATCGAGAATGTTTATCAAAGAACTGCCGATACGACAGGTATTTATGTACCATAAATAAGTCATTGTTCCTTAAATAAGTTTTTATAAATGTTTTGAATGCGAAGTTTTGTTAGTATCCAGATTTAAGTAACTTTTAGTCTTGTTTACAGAAATTGAAAGTTGAGGTTATGTTTTGAAGTTTGACAAATCTCGTATACGCTAACCTCCATGATTGGATACTTGGAAGATAATGAACATGGAATTAATAAAATACAGTTCCCTATTGAATTAATATGTGGAATTGCAAAGCATAAAATTGCTTCAGTAAATGTTGGGTCCATTGATATAAAGGTATGTAGCCTACTTTATTTATGCATATTTAATGTTGCTATGTAAAAACCATAGTTAATGTTTAATTATTTTTTATAGGTGGCTGCTGAACGAGCATTTTCAAACATTACTGCCGAAGACTGGAAAAATTCATGCAAGCATGTAATGAAAATAGAAAAAGAATATTATGACAGAGGTGTGACTATGTATGAACAGATAGAATGTTTGGTAATAAATCTCAGAGATGACAGTAGCAGCAACAGTGATTTATCAGAATTAGAATTTGCTAGTGATTCTGAAGTTGCAGGAAGCTCTAGACAAAATGTGAGCTTTTCTGGCATTGAATATTTAGATGAAAGTATTTTCGTTTCGTCTGATTGAATGTTTTGTATTAAAATAAAACTTCAAACAAAACGTGTTCTTTCATTATCCCTGTAAACAAAGTACTGTCGTCAATTCCTAAAAATCCCACTGTTAGACTGCTCTTAGGGGCATGATTATCTGTCTGTGGGTACCTACTGCACCGCTTTCGTGACATTGAAGCCTTCCATGGTGTTTGCGAAGTGTCCAAGGGACTGAACCGTACCTGCCCCCTTATTCACAAACACTCGATATGCTTTCGTATCGTATCGAACATTAATCATTGTTATCGTAGGAGTCTTCTCAATGCTGTTCACAAGTCCAAAACCCGAAAATTTTGTCAGTTTAAATCAAATAGACGCCCGCTATTCTTCCAACAGCTATTTGCTGTTGAGGGGAACTCAAATCAGGTTATCGAAATGTTAGGTTTTCGATGCGATAGCCTGTCGTGTGGTTGTGAATCAGGGCTCAGGGATTGCGATCATATCCCCAAAAATAACAAGTATCAAAAACTGTTGAGTCGTAGTATTTCGGGTTGCCACAGGTGCGATACTGGCGACCTCATTTATTCCACACTCTTTTTTGCCAAGCTGTATGAATTTCAACAGACATACACATTTCTTTTTTCAACAGTCGTCTGTTGCTACGTCAATTAGTCTTATCAACATTCATATACTGGCGACCACACCGAGAAGATCAGTGGTACTCACTGGACAAGAACTCGAGCATGGGGCTGGCGATAGCCTTGGTGTCGGAGATCTTGGACAAGTCCAGCAGCACCTCTGGCAGCATCTTCACCATGGTCTCGCGTGTCTCCAGCGTGAAGATGGTCAGCGCGTTGATGTACGGTTGCGGCGTACGGAGCACTGTGGGGGAGACATGATACATTTATAGGTAGCAAGTGATGAATGAGTATGGAAATCGGTAAAAGATGTTTATCCTTAGGTTCAGCGGGGCTGGCAAGAGGCTGACGACGCCTATCTTAACTCAGGCCTTAATACCCATGTTTTATTCGGGGGAGATCAAATATTGCAATAAGAGAGAAAGGGAACTGCGTTGTACTCACCCATGCCGTACTTGAGCAGACAGCGCACTATCCTCTGCTGCGTCTGCGGCTCGAGGTAGCTGTGGTAGGGCGCCAGCGCGGCCAGCCCGGGCAGCGCCGTGCTGTGGAACTCGGACACTAATAGCTTCTGACCGTTTCCCACTCGGAGGCACTCGGGGAAGTTGAGGCTGCGGTCTGATATCTGTAACACATGAAGTGAATGCTATCAGTTTTGCCTTAAAACTATTCATTCAATTCCCTTTCAGGATCGAACTCTGACTGGAAGCGAGAGGAACAAGAAAGCGACAGGGCTCGGCCTCGACACGAGCCCAAACGTAACTTGTGTGTACAGGGCGGCGCCAGTTACCATGGAGCAGAGCGTGGAGGCGAGCATGTCGAGGTCCTGCGCGCGGCGGCCCAGCGCCAGCGCGCGCGCCTGCAGCAGCAGCGGCAGCGCGCGCAGCACGCGGGCCAGCACGGCCGGGCCCTAACGTAACATGTGTGTACAGGGCGGCGCCAGTTACCATGGAGCAGAGCGTGGAGGCGAGCATGTCGAGGTCCTGCGCGCGGCGGCCCAGCGCCAGCGCGCGCGCCTGCAGCAGCAGCGGCAGCGCGCGCAGCACGCGGGCCAGCACGGCCGGGCCCTAACGTAACATGTGTGTACAGGGCGGCGCCAGTTACCATGGAGCAGAGCGTGGAGGCGAGCATGTCGAGGTCCTGCGCGCGGCGGCCCAGCGCCAGCGCGCGCGCCTGCAGCAGCAGCGGCAGCGCGCGCAGCACGCGGGCCAGCACGGCCGGGCCCTAACGTAACATGTGTGTACAGGGCGGCGCCAGTTACCATGGAGCAGAGCGTGGAGGCGAGCATGTCGAGGTCCTGCGCGCGGCGGCCCAGCGCCAGCGCGCGCGCCTGCAGCAGCAGCGGCAGCGCGCGCAGCACGCGGGCCAGCACGGCCGGGCCCTAACGTAACATGTGTGTACAGGGCGGCGCCAGTTACCATGGAGCAGAGCGTGGAGGCGAGCATGTCGAGGTCCTGCGCGCGGCGGCCCAGCGCCAGCGCGCGCGCCTGCAGCAGCAGCGGCAGCGCGCGCAGCACGCGGGCCAGCACGGCCGGGCCCTAACGTAACATGTGTGTACAGGGCGGCGCCAGTTACCATGGAGCAGAGCGTGGAGGCGAGCATGTCGAGGTCCTGCGCGCGGCGGCCCAGCGCCAGCGCGCGCGCCTGCAGCAGCAGCGGCAGCGCGCGCAGCACGCGGGCCAGCACGGCCGGGCCCTAACGTAACATGTGTGTACAGGGCGGCGCCAGTTACCATGGAGCAGAGCGTGGAGGCGAGCATGTCGAGGTCCTGCGCGCGGCGGCCCAGCGCCAGCGCGCGCGCCTGCAGCAGCAGCGGCAGCGCGCGCAGCACGCGGGCCAGCACGGCCGGGCCCTAACGTAACATGTGTGTACAGGGCGGCGCCAGTTACCATGGAGCAGAGCGTGGAGGCGAGCATGTCGAGGTCCTGCGCGCGGCGGCCCAGCGCCAGCGCGCGCGCCTGCAGCAGCAGCGGCAGCGCGCGCAGCACGCGGGCCAGCACGGCCGGGCCCTAACGTAACATGTGTGTACAGGGCGGCGCCAGTTACCATGGAGCAGAGCGTGGAGGCGAGCATGTCGAGGTCCTGCGCGCGGCGGCCCAGCGCCAGCGCGCGCGCCTGCAGCAGCAGCGGCAGCGCGCGCAGCACGCGGGCCAGCACGGCCGGGCCCTAACGTAACATGTGTGTACAGGGCGGCGCCAGTTACCATGGAGCAGAGCGTGGAGGCGAGCATGTCGAGGTCCTGCGCGCGGCGGCCCAGCGCCAGCGCGCGCGCCTGCAGCAGCAGCGGCAGCGCGCGCAGCACGCGGGCCAGCACGGCCGGGCCCTAACGTAACATGTGTGTACAGGGCGGCGCCAGTTACCATGGAGCAGAGCGTGGAGGCGAGCATGTCGAGGTCCTGCGCGCGGCGGCCCAGCGCCAGCGCGCGCGCCTGCAGCAGCAGCGGCAGCGCGCGCAGCACGCGGGCCAGCACGGCCGGGCCCTAACGTAACATGTGTGTACAGGGCGGCGCCAGTTACCATGGAGCAGAGCGTGGAGGCGAGCATGTCGAGGTCCTGCGCGCGGCGGCCCAGCGCCAGCGCGCGCGCCTGCAGCAGCAGCGGCAGCGCGCGCAGCACGCGGGCCAGCACGGCCGGGCCCTAACGTAACATGTGTGTACAGGGCGGCGCCAGTTACCATGGAGCAGAGCGTGGAGGCGAGCATGTCGAGGTCCTGCGCGCGGCGGCCCAGCGCCAGCGCGCGCGCCTGCAGCAGCAGCGGCAGCGCGCGCAGCACGCGGGCCAGCACGGCCGGGCCCTAACGTAACATGTGTGTACAGGGCGGCGCCAGTTACCATGGAGCAGAGCGTGGAGGCGAGCATGTCGAGGTCCTGCGCGCGGCGGCCCAGCGCCAGCGCGCGCGCCTGCAGCAGCAGCGGCAGCGCGCGCAGCACGCGGGCCAGCACGGCCCAGTCCTTCTCGCGCGTCAGCGCCGTCGCCAGCAGGCGCGCCGCGCGGCCCACGGGCAGCAGGCACGCGCCCTGCGGGAATGGATAGGGCATTAAGATCTGGATATGGATCGGGACTTTCACCACATGTCGATGACTCGTTCCTGTAAGTTAAATACGATGCGAAGCTAATTAAATAAAGATGTCTTCCCCGTAATTTAAACGCTTAATGCTACAGTAAAATTTTGCGGCTCGACCATGAGGAAGAGCGAGCACACGGTGCGCCTGCGCTGTCGTAGCAGGAGTATAGAATAGTACCTGCGGCAGGTCCTTGGGCTGCGGCGCGTGCGGATGGCCTCGCTGGGCGGGCGGCTCGGCCATGAGGAAGGGCGAGCACACGGTGCGCCTGCGCTGTCGTAGCAGGAGTATAGAATAGTACCTGCGGCAGGTCCTTGGGCTGCGGCGCGTGCGGATGGCCTCGCTGGGCGGGCGGCTCGGCCATGAGGAAGGGCGAGCACACGGGCCGCACCCGCATGCTGGCCGCGCCGTGCAGCGGTGCGCCTGTGCTGTCGTAGCAGAAGCCCACGCAGTTGAACTGGTTCGCGCGGAGACCGAACAGCATCTCGAATATCTGAGGTGCACACGAACTTACTGAATAAACAAAGTGAAGTGGGAGTACGGGAACGTAAGGTCGCACTCGCAGGTCGAGTCGAGCGACCATCGTCGCAGGGTACCGGCAGAGCGGGGTGCGAGCAACCGAGAATGCACATGACTTGTGATCAGAGTGGTCTATTATATAATTAATTATGAGATTAGCGAGGAGCCATTTCGTCATGCTTTACGAATCGAATAATTCTATATTATAATAATAATATAATAAAATTGTTTATTTATCCAAAAATAAATAAATACACACAGACACAGTTCAGAACAAGTTGATACAATAGAATAAGCAGAAAAACATAGCTTGTACACAGGAGAATAAGGTTTACAAACAAAAAAAAGGTCTATGCATACAAAAATAATGAACCCTGTCTCTTAAACTAGGAAGAAACCTGTATCTTAAGAGACAGTGATCGGCCAGAATTTAAATTTAGTAAAACCAAAACATACAAGAGTGAAAGTGTGTCGATCTACCATACTAATGCATATTAATATTAGTATTATTCAAAGATGAGTAAGTGTTGAGGTGTATGTACATGTGTGTGTTGTGAGAAGGGAAAAGTAGAGTGTACCTATCTATGTGTATGAGTGTGTATGTGTGTGTGAGTATGAGTATGAGATCTTGTAGGTGTTATTGAAGTGGTTAATTATGTCAAGCGATGTGTGATTGTAGTATAGACTCTGTTTTAGTATAGTCCTGCTGCATGAGCCAGTCAGAGGTTTTTGATTTGACATTGAATTTATTTAGGTCTATTATGTCTAGTTCTTTCTGTATTGTCTTAAAAACATGATGACTTAAGACATAGAATTGTCGTCTTGCAAATGTGGTTTTGTACTGTACACCTGGGGGAACATATGTACGCTTACTTGGATCAGATGGGGGTAAGCGGGCATATATGTATCCTCAGGACAGATTGGAGAATGAAGAGCTGCCGAACCGTCAGCACTTTGCAATCAGCGTAAAGTTGCGCTGTAGGGTATCTCCAGGGTTTCTTTAGCATAACTTTAAGTACAGCCCTTTGAGCCCTCTCTGCTCTTAGAAGATAAGTCTTCGCTGCCCCACCCCATACAGTCACACAGTATCCAATAATAGATTGGCACAATGTGAAGTAGACCATTTTTAGAGTGTCAATACCGGCGGATTCTCGGAGAGATTTGAATATGTGAATAAGACGTAGTGTTCGAGAAGTTAGTGTATCGAGTTGTTTATCCCATTTTAGTCCATCGTCTATATGCACACCCAAATATTTGACACTTTCTGCTCTGGCAATGGAAGGGCATGAACACGACACTAGCTGATTCTGGCATGAGTGAGCCGTTATCGTGAAACTACTTGTAGGTTTCGTATTGGACCGGATTGCAAAGAGCAGGTAATATGTTTTTTTTTAATTTAATGTCAGCAAGTTTAGATCAAGCCAGTTCATAATTGAGGACATTGCAAATTCCGCCTTTTGTTTCACGTCTTCCCAGGAGGGCCCATCAACCAGAATCGCTGTGTCATCTGCATATGCAAATACCTTACAAACCGGTATTGACACTACAAAGGTCATCTATGTATATCTGAAAAAGGGTGGGGCCTAGAATACTTCCCTGGGGGACACCATACAATACAACCTCTTCATCACTGCAGCTAGAGCTAATCTTTACCAGCTGGGTGCGATTCCTCAGGTAATCTTTGAAGATTTCCAAAGCTATGCCACGTACACCCAAACACTCTAGCTTGGAAATTAGTTTGGGAACAGAGACTGTGTCGAAGGCTTTTGACAAGTCCAAAAAAATACCTAGGCACTTAGTTCTATTGTCCAGAGTCTTAGAAATAGATTGCGTTAGATCTAATACCGCGTCTTCAGTGGAGACTCCAGACCGGAAGCCGTACTGATTGTCCGCTATAATTTTGTATCGGTATACATTAGTCAATCAATGTAAAAAACGAGTGAATATCAAACAGCTCACCTTTATCCGTATGTCCGGATGGTGCATGAAGAGCGCGTGCCGCCGGTAGTGGCTGTCGAGGTGGTCCAGCAGCACGAGCCAGGCGCGCGCGGCGTGCTGGGCCGGCGCGCCCAGCAGCTTGGCGTGCAGCAGGCTCAGCAGCCCCGCCGCCGCGCGCGACAGGTCCGACACGTCGGCCTCGGCCGGGATGGGCACGTCCGTCACGTACATCTCGAAGGGCCGGTTCAGGATCTGCGCCCGGCGGGAAACGATTACATTTAGTTGGCAGCAGTTCGTGAAACAACAACGTCAAGTGTTTTACCAACCGCAGTCTCAGCTTTACGGTTGCGCCAAAAAAGTACCATCATTAATGTCAGATATACTGACTGACGCCGGTTCCTAATGAACCATTAGGGACGAGTGCCAGATAAGTATCAAACAGTTTTAACGTAATACATATTTAAACGTAAATAAAAGAGAGATCAAATATAATTAACTTATTGTACAGATTCTGATGAAAATAATAGTAATTTATTGTACTATTACTTGCAGGTCATGCAATGTTTCCCTTCATGGTGATCAAGTGAAACTCCTCATTGTGGTCTTGTTGGCTCGTCGGCATGACCGAGCCAACGGTCTCATGCGGTATTGTGAGCCGACAAGGATGCTTGGTTGAAGTTGTTTTTACGTCTTGCATCTGGACGGGCACTCACCTTCTCCAGCAGGTCGATGAGGTCGGTGCAGGCGTCGGAGCTGGAAGTGTGCGCCAGCTCCGTGAGCGCGCGCGCGGCCGCAGCACGCAGCGCGCACTCCGCGTCCAGCGCGCACGCGCTCAGCACCGGGATGCCCACCAGCTCGATCAGCTCCTCGCCGTATAGGTACCTGGCAGAGCAGAGTACATTTCTCACAATTAACAAGTTATGGTTGAAAGGTGGAACATTTCTAAAAAAACTTATCTGCAATTCAACCCATTTTGGCAAGTCGACGGGGGTCAAGAATTATTTATTTATTTTATTTTAAAGAAGGCCAACAGACAACAAACCAATGACATAAAGAATGTAATATTAAAAAATTGCTAATAACAAGGCTCCACATATAGCTAAGGAAATAGTCGACAAAAAGAAAGTACATACACGATTAATATAATTAGTAAGAGAATAGTAGAAACAAAAAAAAAATTAACTATCCTTGAAAAATGAGTGTGCCAAAAGCCGTGTTAAGGTCGCCACACTGGTGCAGAACAAATCGACATTAAGGTTTCTAGGAAGCCTATTGAAACTGAGTGCACTTCTTATTGAGAAGATATTCCGCCTATAATTAGTCATTGCAAAAGGTACATTTTATACCGGCCGTTGACGTAATCCCATCAAATTCATCCTCAGAAAATGATGCAAATTAGAAGTATAAAGTTAACAAGCAAATGTTCGTTACATATCCACTGTATCAGTGGGCGCCGATACCAAGAAGCGGCCGCGTAAGGAATCCTGACCTGTTCCGCTTGATGAAGGCGCAGATGGCCTGCAGCGTGTGCAGCCGCACGGCGCGGCGCGGCTCGTGCCGCACGTACCGCTCGGCCAGCGCCAGCGCCGCACCAGCATCGCCCGCGCCCAGCGCCGCCGCGCGCGCCGACACCAGCCGCGTCGCCGACGCCTCCTGCGGCGGGACACAGCGCTAGGGGATTTCGCGGTACGCTAACCTAACCTAACACCACTGTCTGTTCCGAAACTATCTGACGGAACGTAAGCGAGCCTGTTCTGGTAAAATTCTTACACAATCTCTCAATAACGGCGAGGTAAGTAACACACAGATCGGTATTTACAACTTTATAACTCAATTTTCTAAATTTTTTTTTCCATTTTTTTCTTTTGAAAATAACATTAATATTTTTTAATTGATTTTTTTTTTCAATTAAAACATCTTTAAGGTGACATATATATATTTTTTTTATGTACTTAAATAATGAAATCAAAGCATAGCACACAGGTACGTTTTTTATAATCTATTTGTTTAAATTTTCATGAGATACTTTTGGCACAGAATATAAATCGTTCCTCACCGGGCGGTCGTGCCCGCAGCAGTCGACGAGGTCCAGCAGCGCGTCCACGTCGCCGTAGTACTGGCCCGCGTCGTGCAGTTGCTCGATGCACGTGATGAGCGCGTGCACGCGGCTGTGGATCAACTCGTTCGGCGGGTCGTAGTTCTCTGACAAACATACATGACCTTGTAGAATACACTTAAACGTCCGCAGATATAATAAAAGTATAAACAAACCGCAATTTTACGTCTCCAGATAATGTGATATCAAATTCAAAATATTTTATTTCACATTAACACTTATTAAACGTCAGAAGCCAGGTGCATGATTCCAAGTGTGTTCCACGGTTCCAAGTTCCAACAGATGGCTATTACAATGTTTTCAAATGACACTATTAATAGGTATGGGAGGATAGGACTGCACAGATTAAAAGCGACAAGTTTGAAATGGTCGCGTGATGTGTGAGTTTGCTTACTGTCCTGCAGCAGCACAGCGCGCAGGATGGCCAGCAGCACGTCCCAGGCGGGCTCGCACAGCTCCAGCGGCATGCGCGACACCACGCTCTGCACGCTCACCACTACCTCGAACGTCACCACCGGCTGGTTGCCTTCCAGGGCCTGGCCACATCGGGAACAAGACATTACTAAACTTGTGTATAAATGAACAAAGACATCGTTATTGTCTAGACCTCGTAATTGCTATGCCATCCTAGGTACAAGGGCTATTTGTCAAATTATTACAAACTAGCTTCTGCCCGCGACTTCGTCCGCGTGAAATTCGTACTTACCTCTAAAAATTTCGAAAATGTATGTAGGTATGACCTTTATCATTTATTTAGATAAATAAGTATTCGGGCCAATTATTATAGATCAAAGGAATCAGATTTTTCAAATAAACTGTAGCCCCACTTTCCACCCCCACAGGGGTGGAATTTTGAAAAATCGTTCGTGATCATAACTTGACTCAAAGGCCCATACCCATTTTCGAGTTAATTGAAGCAAGCAGTAATATCCATCCCTTAAACTTTACTTGCCCTTTTCCACCTTGGTAGGAGTCGATTTTTGAAAAACCCTAAAACAGTTAAGTACTTGTTTTATTTTTTGTTTTGGTAGTACCTAGTTTCGAGTTAATCCGATAGCGAGTTACATATTTTTCTAACCTATCAACTTTGTCACCCCCAAAATCCTCTGTAAGGGGTTTTTTTTAACTAAAACTGACATCGTTATTATTTACTGACCCAAATGTTGCCAAGTTTCATGTTTATTAACCAAATAAAAAAGATTTTTCATATAAAATGTATCCCCGCTTTTCACCCCCACAGGGGTGGAATTCATTACTTGACTCAAAGATTTTATTATTATTATCAGCCATTTCTGTCCCACTGCAGGGCAAAGGCCTCTCTTCCCTTCTTCCACTTATCCCTATCCAGTGCTGTTACACGCCAATCTTTGTCGAAAGAGTCGAGTTCGTCCCGCCATCTCATTCTGGGCCTGCCGCGTTGCCGTTTGCTTCTGTTTGGGACCCATTGTGTGGTTATTTTAGCCCATAGCTCCTCCGGCATGCGACAGGTGTGACCAGCCCAGTTGCATTTTAGTTTGGCAGCCGTGTGACCTACATCGGCAATTTTCGAGTTAATCAAACCACACAGTAAAATCCTACCCTGTAAAATTAACTACCCCTTTTCACCCCATTAAGGGTAGATTTTCGAAAAACCCTGATACACGTTATTCTTTATTTATGGTCTTAAGTATAAATACCGAGTTTCGAGGTAATCGGACTGTGCGTTAAAATTCTTCCATACAAATTTTGACGCCCCCAATCCCCCTCTAGGGGGTAGTTTAGAAAAACAAAAAATGCCAAACTTCATAATTTACTTAAGTATTCGTGGCAAGTTTCATGTTTATTAACCAAATGAGTTAGATTTTTCATATACTATACACTGTACTCCCGCTTTTCACCCCCATAGGGGTGGAATTTCAAAAAATTGTTTGAGATGTGTTCATTACTTGACTCAAAGATTATTTATACGAATTGTTGAATTAATCAAGCCACGCATTAAAATCCTCACCTGTATAATTAACTACCCCTTTTCACCCCGGGAAAACCCTGATAGACGTTATTCTTTAGTTTTGGTCTTAAGTATAAATACCGAGTTTCGAGGTAATCGGACCATGCGTTAAAATTCTTCCATACAAATTTTGACACACCCCGCCTCAATCCTCCTTTAGGGGGTAGTTTGTGAAAACAAAAAGTGCCAACCTTCATAATTTACTTAGATAAATATTCGCGCCAAGTTTCAAGTTTATTAACCAAATGATTAAGATTTTTCATATAAACTGTTATCCCGCTTTTCACCCCTACATGGGTAGAATTATGAAAAATCGTTTAAGATGTGTTCATAACTTGACTCAAAGATTACATATGCCAATTTTCGAACTAATCAAGCCACGCAGTGAAATCCTCCCCTGTAAAATTAATTACCCCTTTTTACACAGTTAGGGGTAGATTTTCGAAAAACCCTGATACACGTTATTCTTTATTTTTAGTCCTTAGTATAAATACTGAGCTTTGAGTTAATACGACAGCGCGTTAAAATTCTTCCATACAAATTTTGACACCCCCCAATACCTCTTTAGGGGGTAGATTAGAAAAACGAAAAATGCCAAACTTCATAATTTACTTAGGTCAGTATTCGTGCCAAGTTTCAAGGTTATTAACTCAAGGAATAAGATTTTTCATACAAACAAAATCCCCCCTTTTCACCCTCTTAAAGGCTGAATTTCCAAAAACCCCTTCTTACTGGATACTTTCTCTTTACAAAGAACACACCCTCCAAAATTCATGTCTCTAGGACCAGCGGTTTAGGCTGTGCGTCGATATCTCAGTTAGGTCGTTCATCCCCCTTTAGGGGTAAAATTATCAAAAACGCTGAGACACGTATAAATTAATTTTCAATCGTTAGCCTAAATACAAAATTTGAAGATCCTAACTTTTAAACTGGCGGACTTTCATACAAAACTTCATCCCCCTTTTTAACCCTTTGGGGGTGGAATCATCAAAAACGCTGAGACACGTATAAATTAATTTTCAATCGTCAGCCTAAACACAAAATTTGAAGATCCTAACTTTAAAACTGACGGACTTTCATACAAACTTTCATCCCCTATTTAACTCCCTTAGGGGTTGAATTTCAAAAAATCCTTCCTTATTCCTTGTCTACATTATAAAGGGAACCATTGTGTAAAATTTCAGCTTTCTAGGTCCATGGGTTTGGGCTGGGCGTTGATGAGTCAGTCAGTCAGTCAGTCAGTCAGGCCTTTTGTTTTTATTTATATAGATAAGCTGACCCGACAGACGTTGTCCTGTAATTTCAAGTTCGTACAAAATCCAACAGAAAAAAGGACATTCAGTTTTCCCGAATTTGAACAATTTTTGGGAAAATTTTCCAATTTTTCTTTCCACAAAATCCTAATTCGGACTATTACGACGGCCAGGAAGGACACGTGCAGCAA
Organism: Amphipoea lucens; assembly: GCA_947508005.1. Taxonomy (NCBI): domain Eukaryota; kingdom Metazoa; phylum Arthropoda; class Insecta; order Lepidoptera; family Noctuidae; genus Amphipoea; species Amphipoea lucens. Next base: position 397,307 of record OX382358.1, on the reverse strand, counting down.
CGTGTGCGTGCACGTGTGCGGTACAGCAGCGACCATACCTTGAGGAAGGCGGGCAGCACGGCCAGGAAGGACACGCGCAGCGTGGGCACGCGGCGCGGGCCCCACAGCGCCATGTTGATGTAGAACACGGCGCCGCGCATGAGGCCGGCGCGCTCGTCGCCCGCGCCCGCACCCGCGCCCGCGCCCGCGCCCGCGCCCGCGCCCGCGCCCGTGCCCGCGCATGCGCCCGCGCCGCGCAGCAGCTCCACCATCTCCTGCAGCGCCGCGTGGCCCATGTCCGCGCCCATCACGTTGCGCATCAGCTGCGGATATTTCGAACATAGCACTATAGAGAACTTAAACGACAAACACAGATATTGTTACTAAGCAAATCAACGCTATGTCTTGCCATCAACAGCGTACAAATATGCTAATTATAATTTCTAATTAATTAGTATTATAAACAATTAAAACATTCATACCATCATAACTAAGACGTTATAATGGAAAGCTGTCGATAACTCCTACAACTCTTCCTTCCAGATGAGGGAAAAAAATAAGTAGAGACCCAGGACTGGCCTTCACCACGGCAGGACCTGCGCCGGGCGGACCGACGACCTGGTCAAAGTAGCCGCAAAGACTTGAACGCAGGCCGCCCAAGACCGGGAATAATTGCAGGCAATCGAGAAGACCCGTATAAGGGCTGTAGATCAGAGAGCATACCTTCCAACTGTTCTGGCAGTAGTGCTCCAGGTTGACGGTCCGGCACAGCGCGCCCACGAAGGTGCGCAGCGCGGCGCGCGGCAGTAGCGAGTACGACACCACGGCCTCCAGCAGCGACAGGCAGCACTGCACCACGGACACGTCGGCGCAGTACACGCACAGGTGGCACGCGTTACTGGAACACAGCGCACGATCCATAAGCGCTTTAACCCCTCGTCGAACGCAGATCCACGCGAGATACAGTAGAAAAGGGTATAGTCGACACTTCGCGCCCTCTATCCATATAAAATAGTTACAATGTGCTCCACAACTTTTAAGAAAACTCAAAAAGGGTGATGGGGTGACCAGGTGCTATGGAAAAAAGTTTTACCTCTTTCATTCAAGACGCCCAAATTAGTAGTCTTCCAATCACAAATAGTATTTAAAAAAACGTTGTAATTGTAATATCTGCTGATTGTTTTTTTGAAGTTGGTTGTTTTTTTTATTTTTCACTTTTTAGTTGTACCTACCCCACACAAATTCAATTAATACTAGTGCATAGAAGAATTGAAGACACGACTCGACTAGAAGAATCATCAAAATTTGCATTGAAATGATGCATGATGAAATGACAATGATGATGAGATGCAGTACATTTATGCATATAACTAACTTCGTATATAAGAATAATTACCTAATGTATTGTATACTAAAACCTTCCTGAAAGTATGTAGATCACATTCATGAAATAATTATCAAAATCGGTTCATTCGTTTTTGAGAAAATCGTGGACATACATACATACAGGTCGAATACAGAACCTCCTTTTTTTGAAGTCGGTTAGAAACTAGTTAAATTAGAAAGTAATTTCTGGAAGTTTTCGTCAAAGTATGAGATGTGTCCTTGGAGGATGTCTACTGTTCATTTGTTTCGATCGCTATAAAGATCATCGCGACAGAGTCGCCGAGTTGTTAGTGCGATAGTTTTGTACCGTCTGACACGCTATGGACTAAATCACAAAGACACTGACAACAGCACATAGCCACGCCCACAACTCCGACAAACAACATGTTATATTTGAAGGAACTGAATAACCAAATAAGTACGTATATATTATTATGTATGAATGTTTGGCTACGGAGAAATTAACGATACCTTGATGACATGACAAGCTACCTTAAATTAGCTGCCATGTGAAAATGTATATACAAGTATCCTGTTTATTTAAAACAAGGATTGTTATGGAAGGATATAATTGAATAACTAAATATCGAAGATGGAGGTATTGTAAATAAACAGCTGAATGTGTTGTGTACTGTGTTGGTGTGCATTGTGTTCACAATACTGATACTAAGCAGGTGTTTACTATCTCTCTCCATTATATGCTTGGAAGACAGTATTCCTTGAGATTGGAATCATGGGCCAATAATAATTAAAAGAAATTGTACGGAAGTCAACAGGCTTTTGTCATAATCATGGACACAGCCAGAACAAGTTTATAGCTGTAAATTATTTTCTTAGAGGTTCACAGAACAGCTGACTCAAGGTCACTTGAATAAGGTTGTAATACATCTTACTACAAATAATTTTGGATAAATACAACATTGTATGGTACTGCTAGCTGCGCCCCGCGGTTTCACCCGCGTAAGTGTCGATCCCGTGGGAATATCGGGATAAAAAGAGTAGCCTATATGTTAATCCAGGGTTTCAACTACCTCCATACAAAATTTTATTAAAATTGGGCCAGCCGTTTGAGCGTGAATAAGTAAGAAACATATAAACACACACACAGTGAGATATAGTGTGATAGCATGATTGAAACTTATTAATACTTACTTAACAATTCCATGAACAATCTGCTCATCTAAGTATGTGGCGTTGTACTTGACCACGTTGATGATGAGTTGCAGGAACTCCACCAGCTGCGCTGGCGGCTGAATCTGCGGCAGCCACTCCAGCAGGAACGGACCGATCTGGAACCAACACATGGCATTGTTGCAATTACTATGTAAGGGACATGAAATAATGTTGCAAAGTGCTAGTAGTATTGATATGATTCACTTAAGGATACATGAACCTGTCAAAATATAATGTGTTAACAGAATCTGCATTCATTTATGAAACATGAGTAAATTAGAACATCTAAAATATCACAAAACATCTGTTCAGCTATTTTTATGATTATGAATGATAACAAACATGCTTGCAAGACGATTTGCACATTGTTCCAAGCAAGTGAAAGCAATACTTTTTGAGGCCTACTGCCGGGCGTTCTACACCAGCCAACTTTGGTACCAGTACACGAGTAGAGCTTACAACTCACTTCGTGTACAGTACAACAACGCCTTCCGGGGCATGTTTAAAGGTATGATTCCGATCTCGGCAGCACGCAGCGGTGCTGCCGCAGCACTGCTGGTCCCCATATATTCTCTATAGGAATGTCGCGCAGCATTGCCGCCGCGCTCGGAATGTAATCTCATATGAACCCATAGAAAATGTATGATGACCAGTAGTGCTGCGACCGCACTGCCGCGGCAGCACTGCTGCGTGCTGCCGAGATCGGAATCATACCTTAACCTGCGTTGGCGGTGTAGCGCGTCTGGTATGTTCTTTCAAAACGAGTGGGCGACTTCTTTTCCGTTCTGAGAAGGACGATAGCTTCATTTTAAACACGGTTATTCAATTGTAAAAATAATATTGTAACCACCGTATTCCGCACAATTTTCGTGACTAGAACCGAATTGTTCAATCTCAGCATTGACTATGATGTAATCAAGTGATGATAACAATGACGAATTAATATAATTTTGTAATATTATGTGTAAGCATGTTTCCATACTTAATGCTTATTTATGATATGACATGTAGTCATTATGGGTGAAATGTATATGTACAATGCCTGAAATAAAATGATTTATCATTATTATTTATATGAATTTATATATCTCGGGACCATGGGGTCCCGGTCCTTTGGAGGGCGTACGAGGGGCCGAAGCCAACTCGCAGAGGCTCCTTAGGAAATTTTAATGAAATACTGCACCAACTGACGATTATCCCTGTATGCACTATATGCAAGTGCACCCAAGGATAACCCCTGGTTGGTGTAGGATTATTGTAGGATATGGAAAAATAAAAAGTTGGTCTATGGGTTTGAGTGGCTGAAGTGGACTGGTTACCAAGAACTATGGAAAAACTATGACCCCTGCCTGATCAATGTTTTATATATACACGGATAAAATGGCAGGGGGTGACTTGCACACTCAATAATGGGACCCTGGAAATGGTCGCTAGCACATAGTGACGTAGCGACAAGGGGGCAACATGTCCTGAAGTGCTTATGAGGAGTGGAGAGGTATTCCACGGCTATCACCTCAGGACGTGTTGCCACCTTGTCGCTACGTCACTACGTGCTACGTAGCGACAAGGTGGCAACACGTCCTGAGGTGCTTATGAGGAGTGGAGAGGACAATCCCGGAAGTACGGTCAAGATCCCTACCAGCATTTTACTGGAATACTTCCTTCCTCGGAGCATGTCTTTGCTCTTGTGAATCTTCACTCAAGCCGGCCAATAAAGGCAAGAATGAGGTGGGAACTCTGTTCCTCGTCATTTTTCACTCCAGCCAGCCAATAAAGGCAAGCCAAAAGTGAGGAACAAGACTTCTCCCGGGAGATAGGGTCCGTGGGGTCGCTACTGCCCAACAGCTCGCCACATGCTGCCTTGCGGGTTCCTATATCTCTCTTGGCCTGGCTCCTCACCTTAGACCTGTTCCGGCAAAGTAAACTCTTCTGGCACAGGCTTAGAGTTCGGAGCGCGCAAGCCCCACCACGACGTCAATGTAGAGATACAGCGATGGGTTATTATTATTTCCTTTATTTCATTATGTACATATAAATTATATTTTTAAATATTAGTATAAAAAATATACAGGCTGTTAGTGTAAACACCGTTATCCTTGAAACCAGTGGTTTGGTTTCACTTATAGAACGTAAATTCAATGAAAAAAAAAATTTTTTTTTTTTAAGTAAAGTCTCAATTTTTCCTTAAAATTATTTCACCCTATACAAGTGCACGCAAGGGCAAAGTAGACGGAGCGCGGGAAACAGCGCGTCGTCAGTACCCATCTATGCAGCGCGTGCCGCAGGCCGGCGGCGCGCGCGCCCCTTCCCACACCGTCCACACTCCACACACACCCCTCAGTCTGGCTATAGCCTCGCTATCGAGCGCACGTAACGCTTTAGCAACGCCCGCGCAGCCGTGCCGCGCCGCCCGCGCACCATCGCGAATTGTCGCGCTCGCACAAGTGTGTAGTTACATTCATAGACTGTTAGATTAGTAATTATGTCGTACACAAACGTACAGTGGACCGAAATGGTACGGCTTTACGCCGCAGCTGGTGATAACCTGAACGAGGCTCGAAGAAAGTACGCGGAGCTATTCCCTGGACAACCTGTGCCAAACCGGGAAACGATGTTGGCGGCTACTCAAAGGTTACTTTTTAATGAAACTGTAGATAAAAATGTGATTAACTTTTAAATACGCCAAAAATACCTACCCAGTTGTTGTTTTTCTTTCATTTTCTTTGTTGTTAAATTCATCTTACATTTGGACTCGTCACGCAACACAAGGTAGGTATTTTTGCCTGTCCTAAGCCAGGAAAAGTATGAAAGTAAGCCAGGAAAAATGGGAAAGTTACATCACAGGTTATGTGTATTGCGCTTTTATTGGAATATTGTGTAGGTACTTAAAACGGACGGCCAGTGCAGCAGGTCAGCGCCCTTTGCGCATAGTATCCATGAATTTACGGACGGTGTCGGACAGAAACTTTCTTACATTTTTGAAAGAAAATAACGTTTATTTATTTTTAAATTCAGATAAACATTTTTATAATTAAGTCAACTACCTATGGTTTTAGTGACAACGGTGTTTACACTAACAGCCTGTATACATAAAAACATTTAAAAATATAAAAAATAGTAGCCCACCGGTATCGGGAACAGGGTCCAAGCTACCGGCGGTCAGGGCTCCAGAGAGAGGAACCTCCTGACAATGCGAGCCGTGTCCAGAAGTACCGCTTTCTGAATCAAGCCCTTGATTCAGCTGCCCAACGTGAGCCTCCTCAGGTGTTGGTCGAGGCTCTTGGCAATCAATCCATTGGCTGTGACGACTATCGGCACAATGATTGCTGAGTCAACATCTCACATGTCGACAACCTTGCGAGCCAAGTCAAGATACTTGATTTGTTTATCTTTCTCAGCTTTCACGAGGTTCTCATCATGCGGGACGGTTATGTCAACAATCATTGCGCGCCGCTCTAATCGATCCATCACCACTATATCAGGCTTATTGGCAACAATAGTCCTGTCAGTGATGATGGATCGATCCCAGTACAATGTGATATTTCTATTTTCGAGAACTGGGTCGGGCACATACCTGTAGTATGGCACCTCCGATTCCACAAGGCTGTATTCCACAAGGCTGTATTTCAGAGCAAGTTGCTGATGGATTATCCTGGCTACAAGGTTGTGTCTATGCAAGTATTCTCCGTTAGCAAGACGAGAACACCCGGAGATATTATGCCTAATTGATTCTCCCGGTCGTTGGCATGCCCGACAGATGTCAACAGTGCCGTCTTTCACAATAAATCTCCGGTAATTGTTCGTCATCACAACTTCGTCCATAATTGCACAAACAAAACCTTCGGTTTCTCCAAAGAGATCACCGCAACATAGCCAGGCTACGGACGCTAGTAGGTCTACATCGGGTCCATGAAGGGCCCGGAAAAAACGTCCGTGAAGCTCCTTACTCTGCCATACCTCCATGCGATCATTAGTGTCAAGCACTACTGGTTTGCGCCAGTTCTCTTTAGCCAAGGAGAGCGGGGTGAGGCCCTTGTCCACTATGACTACATCTCGATGCATCCCCACGTCCGTTCCTTGGAAGTATTCCCTGAGATTGCATATCTCGCGATTGTGGAGGGTCTTAGCGTTTAAAAACCCTCGACCCCCACACTTTCGCGGGATATACTATTATTATTATTATAATAGATCCATAAATGGCTGCAACATCAAGTGTTCACTCTTGTAGTGCACAAGCTTGCATACATGTTCACTTGTCAGGAATGAATTAATGCCACTGATGCTGTGAATAATATGGTTGACTACTGGACCCAAGGAATTTGGGAAAGTACCATCTTCATGAATGGAAAATACAGTGTGGTAATTTGGTTATCACATTCATTGGAACCACGTATTCTACATTAATTCATATTTAACAACATTAAACTTTTATTTGGTAACAGTACCATAAAGTTTGTGTTGAATTGTTGATACTATCGCCCCGCGCGCGTCTTGTACCTCAGTATCAAGGGTGGTTTATTTCATGCTATTTATTTTGTTTGAAAAATTCAGCTTTCTATTTTTAGTAAAATTGTTTATTTTAATTTGTAATAACTACTGTACTATTTAATTTGATAACCTAATGGCCACTCTGTATAATAGGGCAAGTAAAACAATAGGGTTAACACAAGAATATGCACCGTTGATGTGATGATTGTCTGCTATCACCAAGTAGTCTATTGAGTATGATCATTACAATTGTATCGTTACTAATCCACACTAGCCCTATATTTATTTGCTTCACTTCACTGTGTTTGATTTTCTATTAGACTGATGTGCACCATAGAGATGTTGGGGAGATAATCTTCTTCTAGTTTGTGTTGTTGGCACAACAGTAACAATTATTCAAATTTTATTTTAGAGAAGATCAAACTACTGACTGACCTCTTCTTCAAAGCAGTTGATATTCTTCCCAGTGTTGGTCAGTGTGTGCAGTAACTTGAAGCGTAGCTGTGTGTCCTCGGGCGGGTGGCGGGCGTGTGTTTCTCGCAGGTAGTGGAACAGGATGGTGCGCATGATCTGTAGGTAGTCCGCCTGCCCCTCGGCCAGGCACCGCAGGAACCACAGCGCGGCGTGCCGAGCCTCCACATTACTCTCTTCTAGCAGATCTCTTGTTAATGACCAAAGCTTTTCAACTCCACCCTAGTGACAGTCAATGTTTTAATAGGTTTTTTAACATGATAAATTATGGTTTTGTTAATGTAGTGTAGTAAACTTGTACAGAGGCAGATGTGTTAGAAAACAAACAAAGACTTGTTTTACAACAAATAAATCAAAATCAAAAGTCATTTATTCAAACTAGGCTGAGAATCAGCACTTTTGGAATGTCAAAATTACAAAACACAGTCCCCCAAAACGCCCGTCCTTCACCACTTCTTAGTGCTTTCGCTGGGGAGAAGAAGTGGCGGAACAAACTCCCCAGCAGCACAGCTGTCTGTTCAGTTAGAAAATAATTGATTTTATACAATACTAAGCATTTGTGTAAATAAATACAAATGGCTGTGTTCATAGATGTGGACGATGTACTACTTTATGCTTATGATATTTAATTGTAATGTCTTTTTCACTATCTTTTTCTAATACTAGAGGTGTAGGTTATGTCAGAATGGTTCTGGTTTAAGGTGAAAAATTTTAGAAAAAGTGTCTAATTTTGTGGGTTACCATTACAAAAGACCAGATACAAATTAATAGAGAACTCAATTCATCACAACAGCATACTGTATCAATGTTTCCTCATAAACTACATCCTGTCATCATCTAATATCATGGTCGAAGTAATATCCAACATAAACAGCTGTTCTTACAAAAGTGAAAGAAAGTTGTAAATAAATTGTATCATATCAAAACAAACAATTCACCAAGATATTTATAATCAGATACTTAATGAAAATGATAAAACATTTTTATGATAGCTCTGCTTGACAATAAAACAATGTGAAAGAAATGCACCCAACAAAGGAGTTTAAATCATAGAGAAGAAGAAAGGAAAGAAATTGCATTGTAATGTTGCATCAGAACGTATTTATGAGGGTACTAAAATAATAAGAATGGGGTGTGGGCTCACCTCCTGCACGCGGACATGAATCGCCTTCTCGCCGAGCTCCTTGAGCGCGCGCAGGCGGCGGTGCAGCGGCGTGTCGGCGCTCAGCTCGCGCTCCACCTCGCCGCTCACCACCAGCTCGTTGCGCGCCGGCAGCGGCGCTGCACACAACCAGAACATGCACTTGTGACCGCCCCGTAGAGCACACAGCCCACACGTCATCTCACCCAACAGAAACAGTCCCAATACTCACCCGATGCACCCTTTTTGAAGAGCACTTTCAACTTGTCTTGCAGCGATCTGTCTCTCGAACTCATTTTACAGCGATGCCGGTATTGGTTTTCGTTTGTATTTACGCTAAGGCTTACGGCTAGGCGCGGCGATTACCTATTACTTTGATATTGCGAATAAAAAGACATATTTATTAGAAAATATTCTCACTACCGCTCCTGCTTTGCTATTCACCATTTGACAGCTTCCCAACCAAAGTACTTGTACAGCTGACAGGCGGCCATTCAGTTCAAGATTCTGAACGAAAGGTATTATTGACATCCGAGCACACGTTAAACACTACATGACTTTAAGTCCCTCCAAACACTATTAATAAAATATAAAATAAAGGACATTTTCCTAGTCATTGGCAATTTCGTTTTATAATACATTATATCACGATTGTAGTGACATGACCTTGATCGATTAAATTTAATTTCTGTTTCTGCACGACTCACGACTAACGTAGTTTAATTTGAGCTTGGAATATGAGCCTTTTAGCACATACAATAACGTATTACATTTTTCCACAGTGATGTTTTTGGGATATTGATGTTATCTAGGTTTTAATTGTGTTTTTACCTTAATACTTTTCACAAAATTATTTTGTGGTATTAAATTAGTACGACAAAATATTGTCTGAGTTGTGCAATAGATGGCGTTATCAGTCCCTGCCCACAAAGCAACTGGGTAAAATTATATTATTTATTTTGAACCTATCTACTATTAAACATGACTTCGATTTAAGTGGTCACCTGTTTTTTCGCTTAACTGTGTTTTACAGTTACATAAATAAATTGGGATAAGGGCAGGAGAATGACATTAATACTTCGATTAATAAACGCATAAATAATTAGAGATTAAGTAATGTTTTCTGTAACAACAGAAAAAAAGTTGACTCAGTAAGTGGCTACAGCCTAATAAACTAATCATTTGATATCGGAAAAGCTTAGTTTTGCTTTGGTTTCTCATCACATTGTGCAGGTTCGTAAGGTAGAGAAACACTACAAAGTTTCAACTTTAAAAAGTACAAGTTTGCTATTTACTCTGCTCTGAGCGCTTGTTTGGATTGCTCACCACAAAGCCTGCTCACATTTTGCTAAGTCTAGCTGGTTTATTTTTTAGGGTTCCATACCTCAAAAGGAAAAAACGGAACCCTTATAGGATCACTTTGTTGTCCGTCCGTCCGTCTGTCTGTCTGTCAAGACCCTTTTTCTCAGGAACGCGTAGAGGTATCAAGCTGGAATTTATGTATATTATAAAATACTCAAGTCTACTGTCGCTTGGAGCTGTGAAAAAAACAAACTTCTAAGCCAACGCAATCAAAAGATACAGCCGTTTATGCCGCTTTCTACACTCGCAAGGGAATCAAGACCTACAGGGTACTTCCCGTGAACTCAGAATCTTGAAATTTGGTACGAAGCAACGTCTTATAGCACAGATAAAGGAAAAATTGCGAAAACCGTAAATTTTTAGTTACATCATATAATAAAAATATTTGAAACAGGTTTGTACGGAATCCTCGGTGCGCGAGTCCGACTCGCACTTGGCCGGTTTTTTCTGTTGGAAATTTGAAGCGGCCGTAGACTTGTCCCTGCTGATAACAAGAGCTTTGATAAACACGTAGTGCGATAGTGCCTAGTAGCTTGTAGTAGGTACGGTCAGAGCGAAAGTCGATCAACTATCATTATTTTCAGATGAGGAGGTACCTACTTACCTACTCACATAATTATTCGATACAGTGCTTTTTAGTAGGGCAATTGTGCTTAAGATGACATACTTTTTGTTTAGAGTCAAATATTTGATTATTCAAAGGTGATAAAAATAAATCTAGGGGTATAAATTAAAAACGTTTATTTACCAAGCATACAAAATTATTTTAACGCGAAAATAACAGAACTGAAATAAAATAAGTAACAAAACCACCAATCATGTTGAAGTGGGTAAGATGACACACGTCAGTATAAGTTGACATAGATTAGTTATCAGTACATAATTCACATTTGAACACCTTCGTTCTTGCTGCAACGCCATCACATAGAGTGTGGCACCATCGCTTACATAATTGGCAACACACCCAATGCTCTCCTCGCTTCGATTTACTATACAGGGTCCCATTCAAATAGATGGACAAATTAAAATAGATGGACAAAAATATTTTTGAGTGACGAAATCAAAACATTGCACACCATATCCAAACAACGCAAGCGGCGATCACTATAAGTTTTGAGCGGTGACGCCATCTGTGAGCCGACATGCAAACGTCCTCGAGGCACTTGTGGCGCGTAGGTATAGTTCAACAGATGCACAGTATATTTTTTGACCTCATTTTGGGACAGCTCATTTTTATTAGCTCATTGTATGAAGAAACATGTTACAAATGCTAGATAAAAACTCCTACCAGCCTAGCTATTATAGTTTTTGCAAAAATGCAATTTTATTCCGGAATCCCGGAATGTCAAGTTTAGCGATTTCATTTTTTTTTCTTATAAACTACGTATATAATGCTTTCCTTGCGTTCCTTTGCAGCCTGAAAGCTTCACCGTAAGACTAGATTAAGAACCAATCAGGAGTAGGCTAGGGCTTTTAAATTTTAAGATAATGGCGAATATTTCAAAATCTTATTTATTTTTTTCTGACTTATGTATTCCATGTTTGCAAGTTTTTTTGGTCTCAAACAAACAAACACACATATGGACTACAAACGTAAAAAAAAAACAACTGAAAATCTGGCGGACTTTCGGAGAAATATAATCCCGGGAATTCCGTGATTCGACTAAATTAGAATAAAATAACAATTGATTTAATTTTCATCTTCTGCTAAAAATACGTTATATTCGTTTGTCAGAATAGATGTGAACTCATTTTCATTGGTTACATTGCATTCCACGCTATCTTCACCGTCAGTTTGAACGTCATCGTCGTCGTTGAATTGAAATGGTCTCAACATTTCTAGGACTAAAGTTGGTAAAGGCATACGTTTTATACAACGTTGTCGCCTACTCAGGCGAGTATTAGATACGACCGGATCGGATGATTCCAACGCCCTGTGAAACAAGTCTTCTATTTTATGTTTCCTGCTATCCTTTCGGCTGTGGTGCTTGCAGTCGTACCTCCAAAATTTATTCCTAGACCCCAGCCTGTTCTGAGAGAAGTCCTACGGGAAGTGTAGAATTTTCTATCTCGCCTGAGTTGACAACGAGACAACGTTGAATAAAACGTATGCCTTTACCAACTTCAGTCATAGAAATGTTGAGACCATTTCAATTCAACGACGACGATGACGTTCAAACTGACGGTGAAGATAGCGTGGAATGCAATGTAACCGATGAAAATGAGTTCACATCTATTCTGACAAACGAATATAACGTATTTTTAGCAGAAGATGAAAATTAAATCAATTGTTATTTTATTCTAATTTAGTCGAATCCCGGAATTCCCGGGATTATATTTCTCCGAAAGTCCGCCAGATTTTCAGTTGTTTTTTTTTGCGTTTGTAGTCCATATATGTGGCTACAGTTTGAGACCAAAAAAACTTGCAAACATTGAATACATAAGTCAGAAAAAAATAAATAAGATTTTGAAATATTCGCCATTATCTTAAAATTTAAAAGCCCTAGCCTACTCCTGATTGGTTCTTAATCTAGTCTTAGGGTGAAGCTTTCAGGCTGCAAAGGAACGTAAAGCATTATATACGTAGTTTATAAGAAAAAAAATGAAATCGCTAAACTTGACATTCCGGGATTCCGGAATAAAATTGCATTTTTGCAAAAACTATAATAGCTAGGCTGGTAGGAGTTTTTGTCTAGCATTTGTAACATGTTTTTTCATACAATGAGCTAATAAAAATAAGCTGTCCCAAAATGAGGTCAAAAAATATACTGTGAGATGTAAGCACTGTGTCATCTTACCTGTGTCATTACCTATTTCATCAAACCCTTATTCATAGAATTTATTTAATATAAACCAGTTACAGGAACTTTTGAATTGTCAAGGGGTCGCGGTCAGTAAGATGAAGCTAGTCCCCCATTTCAATGCGTAATTTAAGTAGGTACCTATGGAGAAGAACACTCCACTTATGGACACTCTTTTAAATCCCGAACACACCGGTGTACCTACGTCTCCCGCCTACACTAGTACACCACTAAGGCGGAGCACATCGTGATCGTGGAGTACGTGCGCCAGAAGAGAAGGTACACGCCGACGGTGCAATTATGGGAGTCGTACTGCAGTGTCAACTTCAAGGCATTCGTGGTGCGCGTGCCGAATTGCTATCTGCCCGTCGGCATGGAAGAAGACTTCTCGCCGCAGCACGTGGTATTCCGTCGCTTCCGCGGACAAGTACCTAACATAGAAATGCACAAGAGTTAGCTAGTGAAGTACTATTGTATAATAATATAAATATGTATGTTTAGGTTAAGGTACTTATGTTTGAGCCTTCGTCGCCTGAAATAAATAAATAAAATTTTAAATTAAATCAAAATATTGTCACAAAACATTGATTACATCATTCTTGTTCAAATTATACATGGGAGAACAGTGTTCAAAAGCGCCCATAGTAAACCATTAAACAAAGATATAGTACAATAAACCATATAATCGAAGTATGCATACACACGAGCGACACACGTCAACAACGATAGAGCCAACTGCAGCCGTCGACACCCATCGACGCGCGTCGTCGCTTGTCGTGTGTGTACACTTAAGGTGACCAGTCCCAAGTGACGGTGCCCGCTCACGAACACTATGCACGGATCAGCACCGTTAATTACCTTAACCATTTTGAAGGGAACCGATCAACCGAATAACCGAACACATGCTCTACCATCAGCGAGACATTTTGGTTGGGCATGACTTAATTACCTACTCTCAACTGCCAGGGCACATTCAAGTAAATGAAAGACGTTCCCAGTAAATGGTAGCTTTGAAGTATGTACATAGTACTCACACCAGCGCTATATCTACACAATGCAAAGAAGTCTTACAATCTTCGGCAGCGTCAACATGTCTTACTTGACATACATAGTTCTAATATTACCTACATGATTTTTGAATAATGTAGATATTGTCGTTACGTACTCAATGATGATTTCAATATCTGACTTTCGTTACTGACATAGCTAGGTGTCAAACCCATTCCCAATGCAAACCAACGGTGGCTATTAGGGCTTTATAAGTAGTACCTACTCACACTTGACCCGGGACTGTGGGAGGAGGCGTCGCTTCAGCTCCTGTGAAGCCTTTATTCAGTTAACGTACCCCACATTTTTCTTAAACCTATTGCGTGACGCCACATTTCTCTATCCGAGCAAATTAATGTCGAGTATAAAAAATGCGTGTACAGCGTGTCGAAGGTAGACTATCAAGACCGTACATAATAGTGCGGGTAACCCTCAGGCTCAGGTGATGTAGGAGGGTTTAATCTGCCCTGCCGTGACGAGGGTCGACAATTTGCTGGCACCTGTGACACCGGCGCACGGCAGCCGACGCGCCTCGTCAACCGACCTGAATACTTGCGTCACGTCAATTTATACTGAAGAATTACAACACACTTGTATTCAAATATGGCGGCTCTTCGGCCACCTTGTTGTTACGAGTCGGGGATGAATGTTACGCTCACAGTGACCGCTAAATAACGTTATTGTCAGAGAGCATAACCTTTTAGTTATTGTTCTACAATAGTAGTGCGATCGCGTTGTGTTTGGTATTCAGAATAGCTATAGTTAGGCTTCATATTATATTACGCGAGTATGTAAGTACCTAAATATTTATATTTTCAGAATAATATTTTTTGGAACAATACTTGTCCCGTAAGGCCTTACCCTTATACCCTACCTAGTTTAGTACCTTACTACCTACCTACAGCAACTCGTCGCCGCGCTGCCGCGCTGCCGCGCTGCCGCGCTGGAGCATTTCTGATCGCAATCTAAGTAGGTAGTAAAACATCATAGTTTATCGAAAGTAGGGAATTATATTTTCGGATAGCTCCTATGATTTTCTCCATCATATTACCTTGGCAACACGTACCCACTGCCCAACTGGCTCGGGTCGCTACAAGCGTGAAATTCAACAGCTACAGGGTGTTGATACTTCGCATCATCAATCATCGCTAAAACAAACGACCGATAGACTTAAGCCTAGTGTATAGGTAAGAACGTAGGGTTTATAGAAAAAATAATAATATTATCGACTTAAAAAAAGAGGTTATCAATTCGAAACGTATAGGTATGTAATATTATTGAATTGGAACTGCATTATATTCACATAATATGACAATCTATTAGGGCTTCCAAACAAATTTACAAAATTTTATAGATGTATGTAAGGTGGGTGTACCATGGAAGGCCACTCTGACGAATAAACAGTTATTATTCGTTTATTTGCTGGATAAATGAAACTAACAAATATTTAAGTAATACTTTGTTTTATTATGTAACATATAAACCACTTTTTTGAATTGCAGATTTAATCAATATTGATTAAACTTAAGTTTCTTTGAACTATTCCAAATGGCCTTGCTAGGAACAGGGCTCTTTAGAAGGCCATTATGAAAATTCAGTCATTTAACACTAAAAGTTAATAAATAGCGCTTAAATCTACAATAAAAAAAGTGGTTTATATGTTACATAATAAAACAAAGTATTACTTAAATATTTGTTAGTTTCATTTATCCAGGAAATAAACGAATAATAACTGTTTATTCGTTAGAGTGGCCTTCCATGGTACACCCACCTTATTTTAACGTCGTCGATTTCCGATATCGAAGAAGCGAGGGACCGTACTGCCAAAATAGTAGCGCGAGCGATTCGCCGCCGCGTCTGTGGTTTCCAGTTCGATGGGTGTTTGTGTTAGTAAAAGGAATTTGTCATCACATGGCAATAACTACGAAATTTTAATGATTGGCCTTCGAAGGAGCATGGCCTTCCATGGTCCACCCACCTTATGTTTGTCCACGCATTTCTCCGCAACTATTAATCGGATCGTGACCGTTTTTTATTGGCTTAGATTTACTTCAACTTAGGGAACAGTGCAAGTTTCATTAAAATCGATTCAGTAATTTTCAAGATATGGACTAATACGTGTAAATGTGACGGCCTGGCTTAAATTCCCAACTGGCAAAAACATGTGCTACAATAGTCGAGACCGCGTTTCTGTTTCAGCGCATAGTTCAATAAGGTAGATGTAATATGTCGAATAAATAAAAAACAACCGACTTCAAAAAAACACTACAAAGTGATAGGTAAATAACTTTAAATTTCGGAAGTCGGTGTCGTTGGTTCCCCATTTTAGTTTTTTGACACCGACTTCCGAAGTTAAAGTTATTTATCACTTTGTAGTGTTTTTTTTGAAGTCGGTTGTTTTTTTGTAAAAAGTTTTTATTATTCACATTTTAGTTGTACCTACCCCACACAAATTCATATAACACTTTTAGTGCATTGAAGAATTGAAGACACCGACTAGAAGAATCATCAAAATTCGCATAGAAATGCCGAAGATGCAGTACATTAATGCAAATAACTTCGTACATGAGAATAATTACCTAATGTATTATATACTAAAACCCTCCTGAAAGTATGTAGATCACATTAATGAATGAATAATAATGATTCTAGTATCTGGCAGTATGATCTAACAATGATTGTAATTCTACTTCAGCAGATGATTCCGTGATAAACTCTTGCGATGGATAACACCACTTCTTAGGTTCCAACACTTTTATATATGATGGTAATGCATTCGGTGATTTTGCATTAATGGAGTCTTGCACCATAAGATATTGATGTTTAGTCGGTTTAGTCTCATTTATGAGAGACAAGACTTCGTCAGTGTTGAAATTTAAACACCGGCGTTAGATCGACTTGAATCATCCAACAAATAATTTATCGCGGAACTGTCTACTTAACTCTGTAAGTCTGCGGCGTTTTGATCTCTTGCTACACTCCTCGAAGTCCTTCCTGTACTGATGCTGTTGCTCGTCGAAGCCTCTGCTGCTGGCCGTTGAGTGTCGTGGCTCTCTGCTGCTGCACAAGTTGGCAGAATGCAAACTTCAATTTCGTTCAGCCAGTCTCCGTACTTAGAGACCATGCGAGAATGCTTGCAAGAGACTAGCTTCCAGACAGCTACAAATCTTGTACAAAGATTAGTAACTCTTTTTTCCAAGTCCTCAGCAATCAAATTCTCAATATCAGGCAGCAACTGTATCAGGGCTTGAAAAACTCGACGCTACCTTTCCAGTTCGGATGTGCTGTCCTTAATAGACAGCCAAGTATCTAATACAAGCATGCTTTTGAAAGAACACTCAAAACTAGTACCTAAAACAAAACAAAAAACCGACTTCCAAAAAAACACTACAAAGTGAAAAATAACTTTAATTTCGGAAGTCGGTGTCTTTGGATCTGTATTTTAGTTTTTTGCCACCGACTTCCGAAATTAAAGTGATTTTTCACTTTGTAGTGTTTTTTGGAAGTCGGTTTTTTTTTCTTAAAACGTTTTTATTTCACGCTTTTTAGTGGGTCTGCTTATAATTTATCAAAGTTACAATAGCTTAGTGCTCATCGCCTTTTACAAATAAATTATTGCTTTTCCCGATGCAGGGAAGTTAATTGTTGAGGAGTTCTCCAGGTCCACCATCAGCTCCATATCACCATTCACATTGTGACGAGCATAAATTGCTTAGCAACCATATTAAAGTAATCGAATAGCAACCCGTGAAATACTTATATATTATTGAGTAGTTCCGGAGGCCATCTGTGGTCTTCATCATCAGTTCCACTTCACCAAATGGTGCTTTCCGAGAGCAAGTGCACGAGTTACTATAAAAAATACCCAAATCGCTATAACTAGGTGTGCCTATAATATTTGAAGAGTTCCTTCGATTTCTCCAGGATCCCATCATCAAATCCTGACCTGATGTTTTTAGACTAGATGCTGATAATCCTGGCTGCAGCATCAGGCCAGACTTATGTCAACATTACATTGAACTTAAAATTTAGTCCTGTTTAAAATGAGCCCAAACACGACTACTGTGCTGTAATTTCAAGGTTTGTACTTTTTCTGATGCTCCTGGCTTCAGCATCAGGTCTCTATGTACTTCGGTGTTCCTCATTAACAGTACGTTTATCCACACATCGAGCCCTTTTCAATGAGCCTAAACACGATATATCTGCTGTTAGTTGTCGAGGAGTTAGGTACTCTGCAGACTATCCTGACTGCAGCATCAGGTCATGACTTGATGATCATGAGACCAAATGTGACAAATGCCCTATCAAACATCAAAACAATTTACTAAAAACAGCCCTTGCCTGTTCGAGTAACTTCTTACTGTTAAGGAGTTGTACCTTCCATCATCAGCCCAGCTACCTGAGATGGTGACAACCATACGCAAATACACAAGATACTTCATAAAATATGCGAAAAACAATAAGTGAGCCTATAAAATTTGAGGGTTGCCCTCGATTTCTCTAAGATCCCATCATCAGATATTGAAATGGTGACAATGGGACCACACGGGAAGCACCAGCTTTCAAATAAAAAAAGAATCATGAAAATCGGTTCACCCAGTCGCAAGATATGAGGTAACAAACATAAAAAAAAATACAGTCGAATTGATAACCTCCTCCTTTTTTTGAAGTCGGTTAAATAGTTAAATGCGGATTAAAAACAAAACATATTTCCTAGCAAGTGCTACGCGTCCAGGCGCTCGGCGTAGACCCTGGCTGCACCTTACAGCTGCAGCATGCCGCAAATACATTTTTTAAAGTCTAGTAGTAGAGACTTTAAGCAACATTTTTATACCTAATTCAATGGTACAAGTAGGTACAAACATAAGTAAAAGCTTCAACATAAAAAAAAATTACAGAAATAAATACGTAAGTAACGCTGCGGCGTAGCACTCTATTTAAAAAAAAAATGGTGCATTGAAAATGCAAAATAGTAAAGTAAATTAATAATACATACCTGTAACTTGAATTTCCATTGCAAAATAACAGGTCACACACAAGTAGGAACTTGAAAACACGCATCGCATCTTAGGCTAATTAGCGCTTGGTGATAACACGGTTGATGACTAATTAGATGTGTTCACTTCCGATGCCGAAAAAGGAATGTTGCGAACAATAGATTGCAAAACCTTTTATAGCCCCAGATAGTATGATAACTAGTGGGTAACTGAACCAGATATCATAGCTTAGCTCAATCATTGCCATCGGAGGCATGTTTTCAGTAAAAGAGGTGAGAGACATAATTATAGTACTAGAAATAGGGACCTATTAGTTCAAGCAGGTTTCAGACTAGCTAAAGTAGACTCATCTTTTATGGGGTACTGTGTTTAAAATGTTATAACAAAACACCTCCCCACATTCTTCGACTGAATGAGACAAAATTCAAGTCTTGTATTAAACGCACACTATGCAGGCAGGCATAAAACTCAAAAAACTCAAAAAAACTCAAAGCATTTATTTCAATTAAACCATTTACAGGCACTTTTGAATTGTCAAGAAGTCAGTCAGTCAGAAAAAATGAAGCTAGTTGCCCATTCCAAAGCGTAGGTACCTATGGAGAAGAACGGGCAAGAAACTCCATGGACACTCTTTTAAATCGAAATAATGTGGTTACAAAGTCTTGGTTACATCATTCATGTTAAAAATTATACATGTGAGAACGATGCAGAACGTTAAAAGCGTCCATAATGAAAAGATGAGAAAAAACAACAATTCAAATAATAAATTAAAATAAGCCATGGCAGCAAAGAGATGACCAGTCCCTACTGACGGCGCCCGTTCACGAACATGACGCATATTATAATTTCGGGGATTACATCGCTGATAAAAATGCCTGGCTCAATGCTGGTCCTGCTCCACAACCACAACTAATTGATTAACAATTGAAAATACTGTTGGAGCTGCTGAAAATTGTAAGTCTATCTTTGCATTGTATAAATTCAATCTCCTAGTATTGTATAATTGCATAGCACATGTGTGAGTACTATGTACATACTATAAAGTTACCATTTACTGGGTACGTCTTTCATTGACTTGAATGTGCCCTGGCGGCTGAGAGTATGTCATGCTCACTCAAATGTCTCGCTGATGATGGCGCATGTGTTGGATCATTAAGCTCCCTTCAAAATGGTTGAGCTGAATGATGCTAATACATGCGTCATGTTCGTGAACGGGCGCCGTCAGTAGGGACTGGTCATCTCTTTGCTGCCATGGCTTATTTTATTTAATTTAATATTTGAATTGTTGTTTTTTCTTATCTTTTCATTATGGACGCTTTTAACGTTCTGCATCGTTCTCACATGTATAATTTTTAACATAAATGATGTAACCAAAACCTTGTTACAACCATATTATTTTGATTTAAAAGAGTGTCCATGGAGTTTCTTACCCGTTCTACTCCATAGGTACCTACGCTTTGGAATGGACAACTAGCTTCATCTTTCTGACTGACCGACCCTTTGACAATTCAAAAGTGCCTGTAATTGGTTTAATTGAAATAAATGCTTCGAGTTTGTGACCTTCTAAGTGACCACCGTGCGGTGGGTTCTAAAACAGCTGGCACCCCGGCGGTGACAAGAGCACGACGGATGATGTCATTCATGTTGGCGTGCCGTGCTATCCGGACTGCGCTCCTACTGCAGGATAGGCCATGGTGTCCAAGGCAGTCGACAGCTTCACCAAACTGACAGCGATGCGGAGCCCCGCAAGGAGTGCCCAAACGCAGACAAGTAGCGTGGAGTATTTGAGTATTAAACCTATGTAGGTATATAATAATATAATAACGAGGAATCAAAAAAACCTTTTTCTTTATTATCTCCTTTATTTCAATAATTACATATAAATTATATTTTTAAATATTAGAATATAAAAAATAGTAGCCCACCGGTATCGGGAACAGGGTCTAAGCTACCGGTGGTCAGGGCTCCAGAGGAGAAACCTCCTGACATGCGAACCGTGTCCAGAAATACCGCTTTCTGAATCAAGCCCTTGATCCAGCTGCCCAACGAGAGCCTCCTCAGGTGTTGGTCGAGGTTCTTGGCTATTAACCCATTGGCTGTCACGACTATCGGCACAATAATTGTTGAGTCCACATCCCACATGTCGACCACCTTGCGAGCCAAGTCAAGATACTTAAACCTATTATTATCTTAATTTATTAAGGCACCTAATAAAAATAGCAGTTTTATTTTGTAACGGCAGGATCTAGAAAGGGCTCAGGATAATCCTTTATAGGTACTTAATAATATAGTATATATTACTAGTATAGATAAAAATATTATATTATACCCACGTAAATAAAAAGTGGAAATGCCTTTCTAACGCTTGATCAAAATTTCAATAGCATTATAATTGTACACTCCGTCGCTTTCGGACTGTTCAAGCAAAAGCGCTTAAAATACTTCCGAACTAGAATTTTATTAGAAAAGTTTGTCGAGACTTGAGAGAAAAATCAAAGAGGAGCGACGTCGTCGGCGCAGATAATGGCGCCGGTTGTTGGCTCTTTATAATTTACGAGTGTTGTGCTGTTCACTCACGGGGGGCCGCGGGGGCCGGCTGGTGTCGGCATATTATTCATCCGCAGGATGAGCTCCGAATCCGAAACGCCTTCAAACTTTATTGAAGGTCGTAAAGAACAAGAGGAATTTGTAAGCCTATAATGCAAATGTACTTAAGCGATATACTTAGTCAAATTGAATTTTCCCGGACAAAAAATGAAGATCTGGAAGTTGTGTCGGCGGCGGTGGAGGCGCGCGCTCGGCGGGCGGCCGGCCACGCAAACTTTTAAGCTCCCAGGAACGACTCAGTCTGTTTGTTCTGTATATTTTATACCACTTACATTATTCTTCCATTAAGTGCGGATTTCTCATAACGTACCTATTGATTACAGTGTAGGACAAGCCGATTAATGTTTAGTACTTAATAGATCTGCTAGTCGGTGGAAGCTTTCCAAGGACGTTGGGCTGGCGTGCGTGTTGTGTCTTAGTAAAGCCTGATTTATATTTAAAAGGAGTATTTATGAGTTTCTAAGTGCCCCGTGCGTCGTCGTGTCGTACCGTATGTGACAGATAGTCGCACACAAAACCGACTTTCGTTGCAGATCGTACCGACTAAGACTCTAAACATTACAACGATTGTTTTCGATGCTTAGTCTGAGAGGCACAGTTAACGTTATGATACAGTGGTACTCAATAAAACAACCGATTTCCAAACAAAAAACACTACAAACTGAAGAATAACTTTAATTTCGGAAGTCGGTGTCGTTGGTTCCGCATTTTCGTTTTTTTTTGACACCGGCTTCCAAAACTAAAGTTATTTTTTCACTTTGTAGTGTTTTTTTATTGTAAGTCGGTTGTTTTTTTTTGTAAAAAGTTTTTATTTTTCACTTTTTAGTTGTACCTACCCCACACAAATTCATATAACACTACTTGCTTGCTTATGTGAATATCAGTGACAGGTAGCTATTAAAACATCACCAATATAAACTAAGTGGAAAAAAATCGTATTATTGAAGCTAACTATACTAATTAGACAAATATGGCATTTAATTTTTATAAGCTTAATTATTAAGCTTATAAAAATTAAATGCCATATTTGTCTAATTTCTAATCATTATAAAAAGTAATCAAGAAATACCATAGTTAGCTTCAATAATACGATTTTTTTCCACTTATTCCAATTCGAAATAAGTTGACTGCAGGAGAATTGTGTATAACTAACATAAATAACTAATGAAGTACCTACTTGCTTCATAATTACATTGTAATTATAGTTATTCAATCTTTATATTGACATTGTTTATCTTTGTTATATACCTACTTTTAGCATCCCCAGTGTATTTTGTACTTTTGCATGCCTTCTGGTAAAATATGGCGGTTGCTAATTACATTCCTTTTATGTCACCGTGTTTTGTACCCATATTTGCAAAATAAATATGTTATCTTTCCTTACTTCAAAAACTACCCAAGCATAGTTCATGGACCACCTATGAAGCATACCTTATCCATTAAAAAATGAGAGAATTTTGCAAATCCGTCTACTTATACGATGACGGAGTTATGCCCGAACATACATAAAAAATATATATACTTAAGCCAAATTGAGAACCTCCTCTTTTTTTTTGAAGGCGGTTAATTAAATCAATTCATAAACAAAAAAGTTATGCCCGAATTTACTTGCAAGATTAGAGGTACCCCAATAACAAGTTAACAACTTTGACAGAAATGAGAGTGTGCCCGGTACCGTGGTGTAACGTAGCCCTCTACAGAAATGAGAGTGTGCCCGGTACCGTGGTGTAGCGTAGCCCTCTACAGAAATGAGAGTGTGCCCGGTACCGTGGTGTAGCGTAGCCCTCTACAGAAATGAGAGTGTGCCCGGTACCGTGGTGTAACGTAGCCCTCTACAGAAATGAGAGTGTGCCCGGTACCGTGGTGTAGCGTAGCCCTCTACAGAAATGAGAGTGTGCCCGGTACCGTGGTGTAGCGTAGCCCTCTACAGAAATGAGAGTGTGCCCGGTACCGTGGTGTAGCGTAGCCCTCTACAGAAATGAGAGTGTGCCCGGTACCGTGGTGTAACGTAGCCCTCTACAGAAATGAGAGTGTGCCCGGTACCGTGGTGTAGCGTAGCCCTCTACAGAAATGAGAGTGTGCCCGGTACCGTGGTGTAGCGTAGCCCTCTACAGAAATGAGAGTGTGCCCGGTACCGTGGTGTAGCGTAGCCCTCTACAGAAATGAGAGTGTGCCCGGTACCGTGGTGTAGCGTAGCCCTCTACAGAAATGAGAGTGTGCCCGGTACCGTGGTGTAGCGTAGCCCTCTACAGAAATGAGAGTGTGCCCGGTACCGTGGTGTAGCGTAGCCCTCTACAGAAATGAGAGTGTGCCCGGTACCGTGGTGTAGCGTAGCCCTCTACAGAAATGAGAGTGTGCCCGGTACCGTGGTGTAGCGTAGCCCTCTACAGAAATGAGAGTGTGCCCGGTACCGTGGTGTAGCGTAGCCCTCTACAGAAATGAGAGTGTGCCCGGTACCGTGGTGTAGCGTAGCCCTCTACAGAAATGAGAGTGTGCCCGGTACCGTGGTGTAGCGTAGCCCTCTACAGGGTACAGGCGTGATGTATGTTGTTGATTGCGGAAACAATGCATACCTATGCGATCGCAGCAATCGCAGTTGATTTGCTGGCATTTATTGAAGAGTTCCGTTGTCTGTCTCCAAAACTTATCATCAGATCTTTAAGAAATTTAAATGGGACCACTTCGGCATAAACTTTTTTCGAACAAAAAAATAATTTTGCAAATCCGTCTATATTAGACGGAGTTATGCCCGAACATATATAAAAAAATATATACAGGATGTCCCGTAATTAATGGGGGTAGGTACTTATCATTATGAACAACTATTATTATAAAAAAAATCACGAAAAAACATCAGCTGTTCCCTACATTTATGTTCGCATAACTCGTCAAAATGTAGAAAACAGCTGATTCTCTTTTCGCGATTTCAGTTTTGGTCCCATAGTAATAGTTGTTCATAATGATAAGTACAATGACCCCTTAAGAAATTATCCATTACTTACGGGACAACCTGTATATATATAAACATCCGAATTGAGAACCTCCTCCTTTTTTGAAATCGGTTAAAAA
Organism: Amphipoea lucens; assembly: GCA_947508005.1. Taxonomy (NCBI): domain Eukaryota; kingdom Metazoa; phylum Arthropoda; class Insecta; order Lepidoptera; family Noctuidae; genus Amphipoea; species Amphipoea lucens. Next base: position 372,786 of record OX382358.1, on the reverse strand, counting down.
ACACTACAAAGCGAAAAATAACTTTAATTTCGGAAGTCGGTGTCTTTGGATCTGCATTTTAATTTTTTGCCACCGACTTCCGAAATTAAAGTTATTTTTCGCTTTGTAGTGTTTTTTTGGAAGTCGGTTTTTTTTTTCTTAAAAAGTTTTTATTTCACGCTTTTTAGTGGGTCTGCTTATAATTTATCTAAGTTACAATAGCTTAGTGCTCATCGCCTTTTACAAACAAATTATTGCTTTTCTCGACGCATTGAAGTTAATTGTTGAGGATCGAGTTCTCCAGGTGCACCATCAGCTCCATATCACCATTCACATTGTGACGAGCATAAATTGCTTAGCAACATCAAATCCTGACCTGATGTTTTTAGACTAGATGCTGATAATCCTGGCTGCAGCATCAGGCCAGACTTATGTCAACATTGCATTGAACTTAAAATTTAGTCCTGTTTAAAATGAGCCCAAACACGACTACGGTGCTGTAATTTCAAGGTTTGTACTTTTTCTGATGCTCCTGGCTTCAACATCAGGTCTCTATGTACTTCGGTGTTCCTCATTAACAGTACGTTTATCCACACATCGAGCCCTTTTCAATGAGCCTAAACACGATATATCTGCTGTTAGTTGTCGAGGAGTTAGGTACTCTGCAGACTATCCTGACTGCAGCATCAGGTCATGACTTGATGATCATGAGACCAAATGTGGCAAATGCCCTATCAAACACCAAAACAATTTACTAAAACAGTCCTTGCCTGTTCGAGTAACTTCTTACTGTTAAGGAGTTGTACCTTCCATCATCAGCCCAGCTACCTGAGATGGTGACAACCATACGCAAATACACAAGATAATTCATAAAATATGCGAAAAACAATAAGTGAGCCTATAAAATTTGAGGGTTGCCCTCGATTTCTCTAAGATCCCATCATCAGATCCTAACTTGGTGACAGTGGGACCACCTCAGAACTATCTACTTTCGAACAAAAAAAGAATTTTGAAAATCCGTCGACAATTTCGGCGGAGTATTCGATGAAAAAACATACAAAAAAAAAACAATCATCCGAACATAGCACCTCCTCCTTTTTGTGAAGTCGGTAAAAAAGGGAATAAACTTTCGTTCACAGATAAAATGTAAATCTGCTACCGCCTAGCCTTATTTTACAGTGCTACAAGCAAGAATCATTTGGCTTCTGAAAGACATTGACAGGAGGGCGTTGTTAGTTGTCAAGGTACCTATTTGTGTGACAAAACAAGATAGTTCAGATTTTGGGCACGCGCCAAAAGAATCCTGTAGCGTCGTATGTTCCTAGTCTAATATCTGCGCGCTTTCCATTGGCACTTTCAATGACTTTATATCAAGTTATCACAGGTACTTATTAATTCCATGCTTTATATCTTTTCTACCAACCCGCACCAAAATTTCACGCGGACGAAATCGCGGGTTTCGGAATATTATGTAGAGTTATACAGATTACAATCTTCTTAGATTATATGGAATTAGTATGTACTTTCCTAAATTGCATGGAATTAGTATGTACTTTATTTTTGCTAGACTGTCGAGAGTGTTTCTAGATTAAATAATCAACAAATTCCGAACGAAACCGGAGATCTGTGAGTCGGTCTAAATAAGTAGAATAACTTATTTTCCTTTTCACCTAAAATGTAAAATATTTTCTTAATTTTATGTGCAATTCTTGATGTATAAGTGGTTATAAATAATAAATATAGTAAACTCAGTGAATGCTATATTTAAGAGACTTTATCTAATTATAGTCGGATAATTTGTTATAAAAATACATTCAATATCTTATAACGTTTTAAAACAGTTCTGTTAAAATAGATTTACATAAGACTGTCAATATTAAAAGTTATTTGGTCAAATGGGATGATTGTTACAAATGGCGGGAATGTTAGATGTACTTGAGTAATATTGGGGAGCTATATAAGGTGTGGGCCCGCCAATTCTCGCTCTCTTGGATTCAACTGTGGGGAAAGATGGACTACCGTTCATGTTAGTGAATTGATATTGCTCTATACCTACGTGTTGCTATAGTTTTGAGAAATGGTCAAAGAGACATGGTAACAATATTATAATTGTTTATGCAAATGTACAAGGTGTTGATACAATACTTAAGCTGCCATGAAGTTTGCTTGTTCTTCCTTCTTCATGATGACCTAGTTTTGGGAACGGACAACTAGTTTTCTCATTAACGTATTCAACTGACAAGCTTGATTGAAATAAATTCCTAGTCTTGTCTTTCTGTGCTTTTCTTCATAAAACCCTTTCCTTAGACACTATATTCATAGGTACTTCGTACAGTAAATAACTAGTAACCTCCACACACAGTAAATAATACCAACCAACCACACTTAGAGCTTGCTAATTAAGCTGATATTATACATAATCATATAGTATTCATTCACTTTTCTGACACGGGCATAAGCATAGTTATAATACTAAAGTTAGTATGATAGACACATAAACTTTCCGGAATAAATTCTCTTTAAAATGGTCAAAATCGTATCAAAGTTACGCAGTTTACAAAAACACGGTCGCACGGTCGCACAGTCAGAACTTTTATATAAAATAGTTTAATACTTTTATCTCCGCTGACATATCATCCGTCATCATAATTAAGTCACTCTCACAGCGTACAACCCTATATTATATTGTAATCTGTGAATAACATTTAAACACCACAGAGGAAAATTTTTATTAAACACTCTCATGCACAGACCATGGTACAATTATATACTTCGCCTGGTATTCTCTTCCCACGATGGCCTTCGTCTACGTCACGATAAGTGTTGCCATTGATTGTCCTTTTCAGTAAATTTAGGGACTTTCTCATTTATTTAATAAAAATAAAATAAATTACTAACTAGCTTAACTATTTAGTAACTCGTGTGATTCATCTATTTAGTTTTAAATTGATTAAACTATTGAATTATTAGTTCATAATTGCTTTGTTAAGTTAAAAAATGCATTTTGCTAAGGTAATTCAATTACACACAGTGGCCACACATCGAATTGACAAGTGTCATACTGTCAGCTCACCATTTCACCGCTATCGTCGTGTCGCTCATACCTATAGCGTTGTTTCGCTCGGTAAGCAAAATACTGTGGTTCCCAAACATTGTTTACTGTGAAAAGGAAACCAGTGTAACCTTTGAAAGATACGCAAGAAAAAAAATGGTTAATTGTTCCATACTAAACTGTAAAAACAGAAGTAAAAAAGGCGGTGTAATAAGGTTTTGTTCTTTTCTTTAAAAAGAAATCAAACAAGCTCCCCTTTCAAAGAGGAATTTTAATTTCGAATAAATCGCTTACGAATTTATTAGCTGATCTTCACGAAAGGCTAGGTTCAAATTTCGAGTATATTTTAACCTCCCGATTGAATCAGGACATTTTGGAGAACTTTTTCTCATACATAAGAGGCATGGGTGCTACTAACGATCACCAAACTGGACTTTCGTTTAAACACCGACTAAAACGATATATTCTCGGAAAACATTCTGCAGATGCATTCAAATATACAAGCAACACTCGCGATGATCCTGCCATATCCTGTTTAGTAACTCCACTGGAAGGTCGTGAAGATGATTCCATTATAACGAATGTGTTAGATCGATACTTAAAATCTAACAATGACGACACTGAGTCCGAGGATAATAATTTGATCTCATCAATCGAAAATGATCTCTGCACGTATAAACCGACTGCAGATGAAGAGCAGTTACTAAAAGATATCGAAATGCTAACGGATATCGATGAAGTGAGCGAAGATGCTGCAGTCGTTAATCACGATCTTAGTTCATATATTCCGACTAATGAAGAAAACCTATTACTTGACATTATTTTATTTTATTTTTAATTTTATTTATTTGGGACAAAAAACAGTTATGCGTTACAACATAAATAGTTAGCTTAGGTATATCTAATATTAAAAAAACGCACAACCCACACTATTGTCCACGGAATCATATCGATTTTAAAAGAAATAAGGAAACGGACGTATACAGAAAGGGACAGTAAAAAAATAAACAAAAATCTGAAAAGTCACACAAACCAACTCAAGACAGCGCTCCCCGTCCAGATTTAGTTCGTAGTCACCAATCAGATCACACCATAACGTCAGCAAGAAGCAGTCATCGTTAAGGATGACCAGAAAGTAAATCAATAGCCATTTTTCTAAATTTGTTCTGGTTATTCCTTGCAGTGTGATCACCCGACGTTCAGGAAGGCCTTACTTAGCCGAATCCCGGTGATGAGGGAAGTTCGCCACTCCAGGTAACGAAAGCGATCATCTAGTCCGTAGGCCGCGTTCGCGTGTGCTCTCCTGTGAGCGAAGCCAAGGACCGAAGATCCGTCAACTGACTGAGTTCAGTACCTAGTAATAGTATAGTTCAAATAGAAATCATCATCAGCTTGTTTCCAATTAATTTCTGTAAACTACTCAAGGGCCGGGTATTATTTTTATCTTTTCCCCACTAAAAAAGTTTGAGAACCGCTTCGCAACTGATGACGTATTACCGGGCCAATCACGTGACCCAGCTGTCACGGGAAGAGAATACCATGTATTGTTATACCATGGCACAGACTAAGAAGAGAAGTTACCTTTTCTCATGTCACTTTACTCGCGGTCATTTTAGTTTAATAACCAAAATGAATTTAAAATTACTCATATTTAGGGCACGATCTAACGGTGTTCCAGTTTATTGTTGCTTTCTGTTTCTAGTATACTCAGTGTATAATAATTTTTACTCGAAGCCGCCACAGTCTGTGCGCGTCCCGGAGGGCATGCAAAAATATGTTAAATACAATAAACCCCTCAGATTCCCGACACGTGCGCTGAACAGCGCGGAGCTCGGCAGGCTCACCATCACCATCGACATGATGAACTACGAGCGCGAGGTGCTGATGGCGTGGCGCTACGGCCCCGTGCGCCCCGACACCAACATGCTCGTGGTGCAGGTGCACCGCGACTTGGAGCGCCTGCAGTTCCTCATCATGTCACTGGGGCAGGTGCGCTACATCCAGTCCGTGCTGCTCGTGTTCTCGCACAGCTACTACGACGACGTCATCAACAAGCTCGTATCCAGCATTACGTTCTGCAGGGTCATGCAAATATTTTACCCCTACTCGGTTCAGCTGTATCCTAACAAGTTTCCCGGCATCGACCCCGAGGACTGCCTGAGTGGCATCGATAAGGTGGATTGCAATGATCGCAACGGGCGTCTCACTGAGCACAAACACCACTGGTGGTGGAAGGCTTTCTTCATTTTCAATGACTTAGACTGGTCTGAGAATTACAAGGGGACAGTCATATTCCTAGAAGAGGACAATTATGTTTTACCGGACTTACTGTATATGCTACGATATACTACTCGCTCTAAGATATACCTTCAAGGAATTCACGTCATGTCCCTTGGAAAGCCGTACGCAAAAGATTTAGACTATGACCTGCTGTCTGTGACCGCGTGGCGGCCACCGTACGACAAAGGAATGGCCTTCAACAAGGCTGTGTGGCAGAAGATCGCCCTGGCGTCGTGGTACTACTGCACGTACGACGACCTCAGCTGGAGCTACTCGCTGCTCAACGTGTTCAGCCAGCTCCGCGGCGGGCACGCCGAGATGGTGGCGGTCATGGCGCCGCGCGTGCTGTCAACCAGCATGTTCCCGAGCGGCCGCGCAGCGTTCGAGCAAATCAGTTTGTGGCTGGGTGACGCTAAGATGTTTCCTTTGAATGTGAAGGCGGTGGTGCTGTATGGCGATAACGGCCGCGTAGACAAGGGAATGCGGCCTCCCCCGAGAGGCAACGGGGGCTGGAGCGACCTTCGGGATCACTTGCTCTGCCAAGACCCTCTCATGACTACCACCACGGGCTATCCACGCAACTTCACCATGAGGCTCCCGGACACTAGTTCCGATGCTTCAGACACGGATTATATTACCATCAGCCACAAAGCTAACATCTCCGATACCGACGTCCGCAATATCTTGTAACCTTGACCTAAAAAACACCAGGGATTGTAGTTTGTGCGTTAAGTAAGTTCATGGCAACCGCGGTGTGAATTGAATACGAGTTGTTTTGCATCTCTCTGCGTATCCGTCGTGGTTCGTTTCGGTAGTCGGACTGAGCTGCATACTATTGTATGCAAGCAAGGCCGCCGTGTAACCGTTTGTGAAGGCTCCAGTACAGTTACATTAAATATTGAGCAGTCTGAGCAAAGCTATACGAAGCTGGGAGCGTGACTATTTAACGAGGGTGTATTCTTACACTCACGAGGAGTAAAGCTCGTGAGCTGAGTACATTTCGTAAGCGTTCAGGAGGGCGGGACTGCAGACTCGTTTATAATTTGCTTGGGAGAGGCGCCCGGGGCTGGCGCGCTGCCAGCCGCCCCGCGCCGCCGGGCTGCTCACTGCACACCTTTGCTGCGAGCACCCTGTTAGACACGTGTGTTCCTACTCGCCGCCCGCCGCACGCACATACGCAACGCGTAATAAGATTTTTTTGAACTTCTTTTACTTGCGTGTCGGCCTTTTGCGGGTTTCCAGTGGTGTAGGTGGTGGCGCACTGCAGATGTGTGGGTACAATGATTCTGCTCTTGCATATTGTTTATTAACAAACAATGTTAATAATGTATTATTTATTTATTTATCCATTTATTTGTTTTTTTTTTTTTTTAATAACGTATTGTGGAGAGTCGGCAACGCGCCGCTAGGCTCGCCCGGCGGCGCTGCGCGTTAGATCTGCCTCACTACTGGCACAGTATATTACACTGTGCTCAGGCCCGCCGCTAGCTATTTAGTAGCCCGCGTGCAATACCGATTATGCCGCCCTACGACTACTTACGCTGAGTTTTGTCAAAAAAGGCTATTTAATGTTTTCTAATTATGGTGAGAAAAAAGAAATGAATCATAACGAAGATAAAATATTTATTTTGATTAGGTGCATAGTTATTTTCGTATCTACAAAAATTTACCTCTTCTTGCCTTTATATTTGCGAAATCTTGAATCAACTTTCTTGTATCCAAGCTGTCTAAGATTTCATGTTCAATTGAAACTATAGCTAAATAACTTAGTCTTCAAAATTTTGAAAAGGATCTTTCACCAGATGCAACTGAAACCGGCAGTGTAAGTAATATTCTTAGCGCTACTGCTGTGTTCGGAAATGTTGACATCTGGTTTTTTGCAAAATGCAACTTTAATGCAATAATTTCATTAAACAAATCAATACCGTCAATATCTCATTCACTACTTGAATCATCTTTAAGCTTCAGATTTAAATCTTTACAATGTTTAATTAACTCATCATTGGAGTAATTAAATAAGTTATTGCTAAAAAAAGTCAAATACATCGGTAAGTGTTTTTAACTCCTTGAATCTATCCTTTAAAGATGTTATTGTCTGATCTAAGACTAAAATAAAACTAATCTATATTTGATTTTGGGGTCTACTAAAACTTCATCACTGTATTCATACTGAAATTGTGTTGGTCTTCTTAGACGAATTGTATTTATTGGTGGGAAATCTGTTTCTACATTGAGCTCGTGAGCCACTTTGGCAGCTTCTGCTAACACCATTTCAGTGTTCATCTGTGCGATATTCTGTGAACTTACCAATCAACTTATTTAACAAATTTATGCAGATTTGATTATTCATTGTGGGGCTCTGCATCATTTTGCTCAGAGCATTAATTTCGTTTAAAATATCGAACCAAATTACTACCGAGCAAATAAATCTATAATTTTGAATGTTCAGAGCAAGTGAATGAGCTTTGTGAGATGTAGTACTATCCCATTCCAACGAATCACCAGATACTTCCAGCAAAGCATCAAATATTTTTTCGAGGTGATACCGTAATGGTTTAACTGCATCAATTCTGCTAGACCATCGCGTGGCGCTTAAAGCTTTTAATTTTAAATTTGGTAAATGTTTGCAAATTATCGACTACCTTTTTGTAGAAGATGAAAAGAAAACGTAAATACACTCCTTTGCAAAAAAAACGGGCACCTAAGGAAATTTACATTCTCAGGTCGATTTGAGTCAATTAAATGAAATTTATTTTTTTGACGTAGTCTGTAATCTGTAGGTATACTAATAATCGTGTAAATTAATACACGTGAAGTGAATTCTGGCAATTTTTTTTTTTTATTTTCGATGAATTCTTTAAAGCCGATGTACACGGCCAAACAATAAGAAGTGGTCGGCAATAAAGACAAGAAGATTTTTTTACTTTTTTAAATTAAATAAAGTTACAAATGTAAAAATCTAATAGAGTGTGACCTCCTCTTGCCAAAATCACAGCTTGAATCCTTCTGGGCATGATTTCCACGATGTTTTTAATAACGTTTTGAGGAATACGTTCCCACTCTTCTGCAATGACTCTTTTTAGCTTCCTGATGTTTTGTGGAGCAGGTTGCACTGATCTAACCCGTCTTTTTAGAACATCCCAGACATGCTCAATTGGATTGAGGTCAGGATTTCGAGCTGGCCAATCTAAACGACGGATCCCAACTTCTTGCATGTATGCTTCCACGTCGCCAGAACGGTGCGGGCGAGCATTGTCGTCCATAAAAATGGAATCTTCCCCAAGTGCAGTCAATGCGGGTTGTGCATATGGAATTAGGACTTCCATTATGTACCGGTTTGCATTTAATGTTCCATTTTTTCTGAAAATTGACTCCGTACGCTCCGTCAAATAAATTGCTGCCCAAAACATAACGGAGCCTCCGCCATAAGGAGTGATTTCTTCGAAACACACTACCGCATAGCGTTCCCGTGGTCTTCGCAGCACTCGCCGGCGTCGGTTCTCTCCACACAAAGAGATTCTAGCTTCATCAGAAAACAATACTTTATTCCAGTCCTCCAGTGTCCATAAAGCACAGTTTCGAGCAAAGTGAAGTCGAGCAACACGGTGCTCACGGAGTAATCTAGGGCCCCGAGCCGGGCGGTAACTCCTGATATTGGCAGCCAAAAGCGTCCTCTTGACCGTCCACAAGCTAACTTCTACTCCTCTTACTTCTTCAAGGCTCTTCTTCAGGTCCACACTTGACGCCTGACGATTCTGCAACGCCTGACTCACCAAAAAACGGTCATTTCTTGGTTCTGTCCATCGTTTTCTTCCCGAACCGGGTCTTCTTTTGACCGAACCGGTCTCTTGATACCGTTGCCAAGTCCTCTGGACAGTTGAACGACTCACATTTAGCCGCTGAGACACGTAAGTTTGCGAACAACCTTCTTCAAGTAGGGCTATAATTTTACCGGCCCTTATCGCTTTATCACTCATATCAAAAAGTGGTATTTAATGTAAAAAGAAAGATTAAATTGTTTAATTTGCAGAAAATATACAAAAAGTTTAAAAATTTTAGTAATCAGTAAAAAAATCGTTTCAACAATTCGCGCCAGTAGTAAAGCAATTTTACAATAATCCACAATAATCATTACTTTTCTTTTGTTAATTTCAAAATTTAAATTTAGAACGTGAAGAATCATGCTAGGATGCTTCAAATAACATACCAATTCATCGTCAAATTAATAAAACTTCTTTCTTATTCTTCTTCATTGAAGTAGAGAAAAAAATCTAAAGTGCCCGTTTTTTTTGCAAAGGAGTGTATCTTGAATTATAAAATAATTAAAGAAATTATGAGTTTCGTGCGTAATATTTGCTGCATCATTCACTACTAAATTAAGACTATGAGCCGAGCATGGGACGTAAAATGCGCGATTAATGATTTCTAATTTTTTTTTTGCAATCCATTGCGTTTTCCCCCGCCAGTTTTTTTTCCATGTGATGACATTTCTTATTCTGTAGGTGGGGTGGGTATTATGACAATGATTTTTGCCGCCCCCCTGGACGTGCCGCCCGCGTGCGGTGCACGCCTTGCACGCCCGCTTACGGCGGGCCTGACTGTGCTAGTAGGAAAGGCTTTAACTGTAATGAACTTTTCTTAATAGACCAAGGCTTCTATCAGGAACTCGTTACAATCATATCAAACATTTTATTTAGTTATACAAACATTGTTTTAGAAGCTGTTTATGTACTTGAATTTGTTTAGAAAAGGTGATTTTTCTGTACTTTATTGCATTGATTTAATTTATCTTTCTATTACAAAATACCTTTAAAGTAAATTAATTTGAAAACATTCAGTAGTGATTTATTGGTAATGTGTCTGGCTAGTAAAGAAACCTTTGAATGAGGTGTATACACTTTTTCTAAATTCTAATCAGTTTTCGAGCATCACGCTCTGAAAAGCTCCGCTGGTGTCTGTCTGTCTGTTACCTCTTCACGCTTAAACCGCTGAACCGATTTAGATGAGGTATAGAGATAGTTTGAGTCCCAGGAAAGGACATAACATAGTTTTTATCCCGATATTCCTACGGGAAACTTATGCGGGTGAAACCGCGGGGTGCTGTTAGTACATAGATAAAAGTTTCAATAACTCAACGGCTGAACGGATTTGGATGAAATTTGGTAAGTAGATTAGGACCTGGATTAACATATAGGCTACTTTTTATCCCGAAATAACGCGAACGAAGTAGCAGGCAACAGCTTGCTAGTGTTTGATAAAAGTAATTTTTTTGGAAAATTTTTCGAAATTTTTACTTTTCCGGAACGTGTAGTTCGAAAACGAATTCGAAAAAGTGTGTACCTAAGATAAAAGTTGGACAGTATTTTATAAGTTTTTATTACATTGTAGATATTTTTTCTCTACGACGCACCGTTTTAAAGATATTAGCGAAAAACTCAAAAGTGGGCACTTTTAGCCCCCCCCCCCCCTACTCCGGCTCACCTCCTGGCCGTGGGGACTTTTAGTATGTTTACTCCCTAAGCACCCTGAACAACTTTCTGAAGAAATCGCTTACGCGGTGTCCTGCGTGAGCGACGAATACGACGCGACGCGACGCTGCGAACGCGACGAACGCGATCAACTCAACGGCATACCCTGCTTGCGGCCTCTATGACACTCTGCAGCGAGACGCGACGTAACGCGTACTTGTTTTAAGGGCGACCAGACCGGCAGCGGCGCCGACCTTTCGCGTCCGGCCCTGGTTCAAGCTATGGTCCGGGGCGACAGGGAGTGGGAGGCAGTCACCTCCTTCTGCGAAGCAGTCATGCTAGCGAAGGAGGTGGCGGTATTGCTGAGGGAGAGAGCCTCACGTCCCAGCCGCAAAAAGGAAGGGGCCTGCCAGGGCCGAAGCCTGCCGGGGGTGCGCGGGATTGTCCGAAAGAATTACCGCTACCCCGGAACATAAAGGGCTAAGGAAGGAACACGGATGGGTTTTAGTCAGTAAGAGTCTGACACTCCCTTCCGCTCCACCCAAAGCGGGAGGGGTCATTTGATGATTTCACATCCATAAAAAAAAGGGCGACCAGACGCGACACCACGAACTAAATATGAACTTTCGAGCAAAATTGTACTGTACTTCTCCATGGGATCTATTCCCGTTGTTCCCATTAACGGTGTCCCCATTATGGGGACAACGGGAAGTCATAAAATATCCTTCCCGTTGTCCCCATTGATGCTTTCACGTTATGGGGACAACGGGAAGTCATAAAATATCTTTCCTTTTATCCCCATTGACGTAAGCATAGATTATATACATACAAATGAAACAAATTATTTAAGCATAATATGGTTTTTAATAAAATGTGAAAAAATCTAATTAAAGAAACACAAATGGGGACCACGGGAACAGACGAAATTCCCGAGGTTCTATTAATAGATACTATTATCATGAAATCTTTCCTCTCTCTCGTAGCAAATGTTACATCATCATCATCAGCCTACAGCAGTCCACTGCTGGACACAGCCTCCCTCACCCTCCTATTGCACGTCATTCAACTCGATTTTCGGCAACTCCCGTCCAGCTGCTGCCAGCCATCCTGCGAAGATCGTCACTCCACCTAGCCTGAGGGCGTCCTGGTCCGGCGGGGTCTGTCGCGACTTACGAGTTGTAGGTCGTAGGTTCGAACCCAGACAGGTGCTTTCCTTTGTGTAAATTATTTCATCACCACTGCTCTCAAAACGGTGCAGGAAAACATCGTGAGGAAACCGGCGTATCCTAGAACCAAAAATTCGAAGACATGTGACATCTATCAACCCGCACTGGGCCCGCGTGGTAGATTACGGCCCACTCCCCCTCTCACTGAGAGGAGGCCTGTGTACCAGCAGTGGGTACATTATAGGCTGATTATGTATAACAACAAATACTAAAAACAGAATAAAATAAATATTTAAGGGGGGCTCCCATACAACAAACGTGATTTTTCTGCCTTTATTTGCTCGATATTAATAACGGCAACAGGTAGACGCTTAAAATATTCACGGAATATTCATTTTTATATTCACTTTAAAAATAAACAATTAAATTAAAATAAAATAAATATTTGAGGGGGGCTCCCATACAACAGACGTAATTTTTTTGCCGTTATTTGCTCGATATTAATAACGGCAACAGGTAGTCGCTTGAAATATTCACAGAATAGGTACTTAGTTGTAGGTATATTCACTTTAAAAATAAAATAAAAGAAAACTTAACTAAATGAATAGAAATGTATGGGGAAATGCCCTATCTTTGTAATAAAAAAAACGACAAATACTTTCTTTTAATTTATTATTATTTTTCAACGACAATAATTATTATTTTCTTCTGTTATTTTGATAAATACGGCGCCATCGATAGAAAATTCGAAACGTGCAACCCAGTACGATCCTTCTTCATGAACGCGTCGTCTGTCCGATTTAGAATCCAATTTAGTGTAGTGTGATCACTAGCTTCCGACTTCCTAGTTAGAGTGTTCCTAACTAGATTTCCTAGAAATTGGATAATTTATTTATTTATTTATTTATAATAAGCGCTTTAAGTTTGCCGATTCTTGCCATCGGTTCTACGGCTAATATGGCCGGCCCATTGCCACTTCAGCTTGTTTGTTCTGAGAGCTATGTCGACAACTTTGGTTCTCTGCCAGGTCACCTCGTTGCGGATTCGATCCCTCAGAGGACTCCAAGCATAGCCTGTTCCATAGCTCGCTGAGCGATCTTGAGTTTATGGAGCAGCCGTACCGTGAGTGTCCACGTTTCGGCTCCGGAACGGAGCAGGACGCACTGATTGAGACTGATTGAAGTCTTTAGGCTCTGTGAAATACGCGACGAAGCTTCCAAACGCTGCCCAGCCTAGCTGAATTCTTGTTAGCCTCCCTCTCAAAGTTGTTCTTGCCACTCCTAAAATAAAAGAATTGCTCTAATAGCTTCCGCTTAGTCTTAAATTCATAATACTGCCGTGCCAAGCTCAAAAGCGGTATCTCAAAAAAATCGCAAAGTAGATTTTTGTGGCATCGGATAGCTTAAACAAATATGCACCCAATGAGCTAAGCCAAATAGCGGTATCTTAATAAGAAAGCCCTTAGAACAGTGTTCCCTATCTCAGCTTTACCTCAAATCACTAAGAGAATAAAAGCAAAACTTTAATTTTCTCGAAACTGGCTTTACCTAAGACACTGCTTTTGCGCTTAGCACGGCAGAATATATGATTTAAAATAAATACGGCCTTCCGCATATTTTTTCCGCTCTAGAATAAGCACTTTCACACGTTTGGTGAGCACCTCGTCAGCTCCGGGGTTACAGGCAGTTTGATATACTTAAATTAAATAAATGTAACGTTTGTTATCGACAGCGGTATCAGCACCGGATCGCGTGACCCCGCCGGCGAGCCGATAGCTGCATACCTTCACGCCACACGCTGCACTGGAGGTGCTACATTACATGGTCGCGGTATTTTTGATCCATTAACGTCATTGTATGCATGTCACGCCTCATGGGGCACAGTTAGCACTCGGTTGGAACGATTCGCGGCTGGAACTCAAGGGCTTATGAAAGGCGGAGCTCTTTGTGAAGGAGTTTGTGCGAAGAAACCGCACCATATCTATTTCTGCCGCAAAACATCATTGTTGTATTCTAGTTTTAGTGTTAATGCAGGCACATGCCACGTTTTCAATTTTGAGATGTTTTTATAGTTATGCCCCGGCCCCGTGGTTAAATAATAACAGCCGCAGTCGATCGATCAGGTTAAGCTACGCTTGCCGCGGTTGTTCTATGGATGGGTGATCATCTTTACATACCAAGACCCCTCCGTGCCTCGAAAAGCACGTTAAGACGTTGGTCCCGGGTGTCATTCGTGGATCTTTGACAGTCGTTACGGGCAGTCAGAAACCCGAAAGTTTGATAACAGTCTTACCAAGGAGTATCGTATTACCCAGTAACTGGGTTGTGGAGGTCAGATAGGCAGTCGCTCCATGTAAAAGACTGGTATTCAGCTGCTCAAACTCAACTCAAACTCAAATCATTTATTTCAATTAAACCAATTACAGCCTAGGCACTTTTGAATTGTCAAGGGGTTGGTCAGTCAAAAAAATGAAGCTAGTTGCCAATGGGCAACTAGCTTCATTTTTTGGAGTTTTTTTTTTTTTTTTTTTTTTTGGAATGCCAAAGCATAGCCTATAGAGAAGAGCGGGCAAGAAACCCCGTGGACATTCTTTTAAATAAAAAAAAATATGATTACAAAGTCTTGATTATAATCAAGACTTTGTAATCATATTATTTTGATTTAATTTATATGTATAACTAGCTGCGCCCCGCGGTTTCACCCGCGTAAATGTCGATCCCGTGGGAATATCGGGATAAAAACTATCCTATGTCCTTTCCCGGGACTCAAACTATCTCTATACCAAATTTCATCGAAATCGGTCCAGCCGTTTTCATGTTATGTCGTGACAACGGAAAACGGGTTTCATTTTTATATATATAGATTTACGTGTATAATTTTTAACATGAATGATGTATACATTATTCATGTTAAAAATTATACATGTGAGAACGATGCCGAACTTTAAAAGTGTCCATAATGAAAAGATAAGAAAAAACAACAATTCAAATATTAAATTAAATTAAATAAGCCATGGCAGCAAAGAGATGACCAGTCCCTACTGACGGCGCCCATTCACGAACATGACGCATCCAGTTAGACTAGAAGCCGACCCCAACATAGAAAAGGTTACAGATAATGATGATGAGTTATGTTTCTAATGTTATTGTTAAACTCAACGTGTCCTTCTTTCTCATCATGTCGTCGGCGAGTTTGCCAGCCCATAACAAACAAACGTCCAGTGTTACGACTCACAACTCGCTGGAGATATCATGCATGTAATACCATGCTATTTTTTATTCCCAGATCAGAATATAAATGATCATATATGTTTGCGTCATAAAACCTCTCGTAATATTATAGGTTTTGTCATAAAAAGTGAAAAGATTCCGCTTGTATTTTACGTGTATGCCTTATTAGAACTGTTACTGAGTTTTATTTGCTTTCGGACAGGCGGCCCTCTGTGTGGGGGCTGTAAAACGAGCCAGCATTTCATGGTTATATGCTATTGGTTATGTGACGTTATGCACTTTGCGTATGTATCCCGTCGTGCTATAAATAAAGACACGTGCCGTATGTATCCCGTCGTGCTATAAATAAAGACACGTGCCGTATGTATCCCGTCGTGCTATAAATAAAGACACGTGCCGTATGTATCCCGTCGTGCTATAAATAAAGACACGTGCCGTATGTATCCCGTCGTGCTATAAATAAAGACACGTGCCGTATGTATCCCGTCGTGCTATAAATAAAGACACGTGCCGTATGTATCCCGTCGTGCTATAAATAAAGACACGTGCCGTATGTATCCCGTCGTGCTATAAATAAAGACACGTGCCGTATGTATCCCGTCGTGCTATAACGGTTTGGCCACGGGGACCGGCGGCGCCGGCGTGCCGGGAGCTCATGTGCCGGGAGTGCGCGCTGTGCGCGGGGAGGCGGACGCGCCGCAGCGACACGTAGCCACGCCGTAGCCCTGGCCCGCTAGACCATGGGCGAGGGTACATCTAGATTTCCTAGGTCCTATTTTTGGTAAAATATATTTAGTAATGGTTGTCGCAAGGACGAAATGGTTAGAAGTAGTGGCCGGGCCAGAACGGAACACACCCCCGTTTCCCCGTACCTAGTACAGCGGCTTGTTTTACTATTGAAAAACTCACAGAAGTTTTTACCCGACTGCGCCAGAAGGAGAGTTATGTTTTTCGAGATTATGTATGTATGTTTGTATAATTGTTTGGCACGCTCTGTGGCCTGAACGGCTCGATGGATTTTAGCTTGAGGGGTGTCGTTAGATTCGTATTGACTGTGAAAGTGACACTGGGTATATCAAAAAAAAAAAAAAACAAAATTTCGGATTTTTGGCGCCATATTATGCCTTCAAAAAAATTTTTTTTCTCAAAACCTATCGAATGGGGTATCAAAATAAAGGGTTTTAAAAGGTGATTACAAAAATATATACAACTTATATGGTTAAAAGTAATTCAAAGTGACAAATTGTAAAAAACTAGTATCATGAACTAAATCGTCTGCGAAATCTTTCACATTTGTAAACTAAAAAGCCAATAAAAAAAAGTAATTAAAAAATTAAAAAACCCGACTGCAACCTTATACTAAAACTAACTGAAAAGCTAAAAACAAGCCCATTTTAAATTAAATAAAAGTTGGAAGCAGACGGGACCCATTTGAGTTTGAAACTATAATAATGGTATGGGCCCCGTCTGCTTCCAACTTTTATTTAATTTAAAATGGGCTTGTTTTTAGCTTTTCAGTTAGTTTTAGTATAAGGTTGCAATCGGGTTTTTTAATTTTTTAATTACTTTTTTTTTTCTAGATATGGGGTTTACCTAGGCAAATAGTTTCTGATAATGGTCCCCCGTTTACGAGTAAAGAAGTATCAGACTTTTTAACAAATCGTGGCGTAGAACATATTTATTCTGCTCCATACCACCCAGGGCAATGGGGCAGCGGAAAATGCAGTACGTACGGTGAATAGAACAATTAAAAAAGCGGTTAAGCAAAAACAAAATATTAATTTATGTTTGAGTACCTTCTTATTACATTACCGGAATACAGAACACTGTTCTACCGGGGAAAGTCCAGCGACACTAATGTTAGGTAGGAATTTACGTACAAAATTGGATGCTTTAAGGCAAAACAGGGAAGAGAAAGTGAAAAAGGTTCAGGAACGGCAACAGAGGGTAGGTACGGAACGTTCCTTACAGTTAGGGGAAGAAATATGTATGAGGCAGTATAGGGGTAATGAAAAATGGCAGCCAGGGTAAATAGTAAAAAGAATGGGTACTACTAATTATAGGGTTGTGGATGGATCAGGGAAAGAAACACATAGACATATTAATCAGTTTTATTAAGACAGCGATTGCGTAGTTCTTTGAATTTATTGTCCAACTAGTAGGTACGACGGATCGGAGTTCTCTCGAGGCGGACGGCTCCAAGGTGCCGGAGGTGACGCCAGCCCCTGTCAGCACAGAGGTACCACATGTTGAGTCGCGGGCCCTTCGGAGCGTGGGAGAGTGTAGTCCGGACCGGACCGCGACGATCGATGTGTTGCCGTCCACATCCGCGGACAGCTCGGTTTCTGTCTCTCTCTCTAATGTTCCTAATCCTGATCCCTGTATAAGTGTTCCTAATTCCGAGAATCTTGTTCCGGAAGTACCTCGAACCCGTCTTATACGGGAGTGTCGGTTAAAACGACCACCAAAATATTGTAATCGTTAAGTAGTTCTAGTTGGTTAGTTTATAATTTAGTGTCAATAAGATTGTAACTTTGTATTCATGTTATAATTCTTAAGTAAGGTTATTGATGTATTATTTTATAAGTAACTAGCTTCTGCCCGCGACTTCGTCCGCGTGAAATTCGTACTTTCCTCTAAAAGTTTCGAAAATGTATGTTGGTATGATCTTTATAATTCATTTAGATAAATAGGTATTCGGGCCAATTTTTAAGTTTATAGAACAAAGGAATCAGATTTTTCAAATAAACTGTATCCCCACTTTTCACCCCCACAGGGGTGGAATTTTGAAAAATCGTTTAAGATGTGTTCATAACTTGACTCAAAGTTTATTTATACCAATTTTCGAGCTAATCAAGCTACGCAGTAAAATCCTCCCCTTTAAAATTAACTATCACTTTTCACACAGTTAGGGGTAGATTTTCGAAAAACCCTGATACACGTTATTAATTATTTTTAGTTCTTAGTATAAATACTGAGTTTCAAGTTAATCGGACAGGGCGTTAAAATTCTTCCATACAAATTTTGACACCCCCCGCCCGATACCTCTTTAGGGGGTATTTTAGAAAAACAAAAAATTCCAAACTTCATAATTTACTTAGATAAGTATTCGTGCCAAGTTTCAAGGTTATTAACTCAAGAAATAAGATTTTTCATACAAACAAAATCCCCTCTTTTTACCCCCTTAAAGGTTGAATTTCCAAAAACCCCTTCAGATTGTGCGTTAATATTTCAGTCAGGTCGTTCATCCCCCTTTGGGGGAGAAATTATCAAAAACGCTGAGACACGTATAAATTAATTTTCAATCGTAAGCCTAAATACAAAAGAAGATCCTAACTTTTAAACTGACGAACTTTAATACACAACTTCATCCCCCTTTTTGACCCTTCGGGGGTGGAATTACAAAAACGCTGAGACACGTATGAATTATTTTTTAGTCGTCAGCCTAAACACAAAATTTGAAGATCCTAACTTTAAAACTGACGGACTTTCATACAAACTTTCATCCCCTATTTAACCCCCTTAGGGGCCTTAGGGGTTGAATTTAAAAAAATCCTTCCTTATTCCTTGTCTATATTATAAAGGGAACCATTGTGTAAAATTTCAGCTTTCTAGGTTCAAGGGTTTGGGCTGGGCGTTGATGAGTCAGTCAGTCAGGCCTTTTGTTTTTATTTATATAGATAGATATTAAAAAAAAATTATACCAAGTTTCATCGTAATCGAACCGGTAGTTTTTGCGTGATGCCTGAACAAACAGACAGACAAAAATTTTTTTAATCACATTTTTGGGTGCGGTGTCGGTCTAGTAACACCCCCCCCCTGCCATTTATTTTTTTGATATTTTCAATGTACAGAATTTTCACTTCTACCGATTTATTATAAGTATAGATAGATTAAAGTAATAATATTGTTGAATTGTGTTGTAGTCTTAATAATTGTACGGTAGGCTGGTTTGGTATTGTTTTAGTTGTGTGTAATGATTCTCCTTTTAAGGATATATATTAGGAGAGTTGTATTATATTCGGTTACCCACATTTGTGCTTTATCATCAAGTAGTATATAAGAGGACATACTTGTATGAACGTCAGTTTTTATTATACGCTTGCTATCGACTCACGCCTTTCATTTGCCTAAGTATCAACTTCTCACCTATTTAATATCACAGGGTAAAATGGACGATTTTCCTATCTATACCATTTCACTTGCTAGTTGTTAATAATGTCTCTCAGCCGTGTAAGGAAAGTTGTTTCAAAAATAGGTATTTACTTCAGCTGAAGACACATACGTTGAACCGCCGCAGCTTGCGACAGACACCGCACTGTCGATGGAGTCTATTGGTGACAGATACGTTGAACCGCCGCAGCTTGCGACAGACACCGCACTGTCGATGGAGTCTATTGGTGACAGATACGTTGAACCGCCGCAGCTTGCGACAGACACCGCACTGTCGATGGAGTCTATTGGTGACAGATACGTTGAACCGCCGCAGCTTGCGACAGACACCGCACTGTCGATGGAGTCTATTGGTGACAGATACGTTGAACCGCCGCAGCTTGCGACAGACACCGCACTGTCGATGGAGTCTATTGGTGACAGATACGTTGAACCGCCGCAGCTTGCGACAGACACCGCACTGTCGATGGAGTCTATTGGTGACAGATACGTTGAACCGCCGCAGCTTGCGACAGACACCGCACTGTCGATGGAGTCTATTGGTGACAGATACGTTGAACCGCCGCAGCTTGCGACAGACACCGCACTGTCGATGGAGTCTATTGGTGACAGATACGTTGAACCGCCGCAGCTTGCGACAGACACCGCACTGTCGATGGAGTCTATTGGTGACAGATACGTTGAACCGCCGCAGCTTGCGACAGACACCGCACTGTCGATGGAGTCTATTGGTGACAGATACGTTGAACCGCCGCAGCTTGCGACAGACACCGCACTGTCGATGGAGTCTATTGGTGACAGATACGTTGAACCGCCGCAGCTTGCGACAGACACCGCACTGTCGATGGAGTCTATTGGTGACAGATACGTTGAACCGCCGCAGCTTGCGACAGACACCGCACTGTCGATGGAGTCTATTGGTGACAGATACGTTGAACCGCCGCAGCTTGTGACAGACACCGCACTGTCGACTGTCGATGGAGTCAATTGATGAAATATTGAAATCTACTTAGAAATCATTCTTTAAGTTGGTCTTATGTATGAATAGTTACAGGATGTTACTGCAGTGTTTCCACACTGAGTTTCATGTAGTTACTTGGCGCTAATGTGCCAAAAACGAACTCGAACACACATTGCCACTATATTTCAGTGGTACCATACTATAAAAGTTTTCAAAGCCAAACTAATCTCTAAAACACTACCAGGCAACAGTTAAACGAGGCACGTTATTTAGTAGTCTAGCGAAACAAAACAGATGTCCCGAAAAATCACTTTCACTCTTACTGTTCAAACTTTACAAACACTAATTACGGAGAGGTCCCGTAATGTGTGTAAATAGATAACCGAACGAAATGGCCGCTCACACGCTCGCTCGCACGCTCGTACGCTCACACGCTTTCCACTCGCCTGCGCTTGACGTCAGCGTGGAGCGAAGGACCAGTTCCTACCAGAACAAATGTTTCTACCTTCCTAACAGTAACATGACGACAAACGAATAGATATTTTACTTAGATGAAGTTAAGGTCCGTTTCTGTGTGCCTTGTGTTGTACAGTCAGGTACGCGGATCTCGAGCACTGGCTCGGAAGGAGGCACGGCTCCCTGTCGTTTCGGGTGACGCAGGTGCTCTCGGGGCATGGTTGCTTCGGGAAGTACCTGTGTCGCATAAACAGGGAGCCGGACGCCCGGTGTCACCACTGCGTCGACTGCCGGGAGGACACGGCATGGCATACGCTGGCAGAGTGTGCCGCTTGGGAGGAGCCGCGCCGTGCCCTCATCTCAGAAGTAGGCGGTGACCTGTCGCTGCCGGCCGTGGTCGAGCCGATGGTCAGCAGCGAAGAGTCCTGGGACGCGGTGGTTTCCTTCTGCGAAGTCGTCGTCTCGCAGAAGGAGGCTGCAGAAAGGGAGAGGGAGATCTCGTCCACTCACCCGGCCCGCAGCAGGCGCACCGGGCGTCGGCGGAGGGCGGACAACGCGCTCTTCCAGCCCCCCTAAATGGGTCCAGGGGCGACGGACTCGGGGACGTCCGTAGCCCCCCATACACTAGGACCCGAGGTGGCGGCGCGTAGTGTTCCACGCGCGCCCCTCGCCGACGTCGCGGGGGGAGTCAAACACCTCACTCCCCCCCCTGACCTGAGGAGGCCTGCAGCGGCCGGCCGGCACCAGCCGGGGGTTGCGGAAGGATCGTACGTTCCCGCGACCCCTGGCGTAGGTGTGAGATGGAACAACGGGGTGGTTTTTAGTCAGTAAGAGTCTGACAGACCCCGCCGCCCGCCCCAGAGCGGCGGACATGCACGAGGATTATCCACCCCGGAAAAAAAAAAAAAAAAGATACGCGGATCCATCGGTTGGAATTTCGTTTCGTGTGAGTAGGTACAGTCAGCAGTGGCGTTGTTGAGCGCTTCACTGGGTGTGTTCGTTTGCAGATTAAATTATAAAGCCTTTCGTTTTGTTAGTTTCTGATATTTTTCTGCGGGGCCTGTGGTTGTTTATGTTTTGTTAGTAAGCACATTTATAGCATTCTCTCCTGTAGGATATGGAACTAACCTCTTGGCCTCAATAAGCTAGGGCGAGCTAAAAATGTATCTAAAAATAAATGTAGTATAGAATACTAAATCACGTGAAATTGTAAACCGATTTTTTTTACAAAAAACGCATAAAATTCGATAGTTTTTACTCTATCCGTGTCTTTCCATCAGATATTAGAACTCATAGCATTATTTATTTCTAAAGACAAGTCTTTATTAACACAAGTCTATATTAAAATATAATAGGTATGAAAAGCTTTCGGCTTCCCGACGACTCCTCATACTGATGTTTGTTTACTACTAAACAAAGTTACAGTCCCGAGCAACGCCAGTTCTTTTTATTTAGTCCATTATCCAGCCGCGTCCATCTTACATTCCGAAAGCCCATTTCTCATTCCGAGTGTAATGTAAGCAGTTATTTGGCCAGCTTCCATCTCCTAAAGCACGATCAGACAAGTTAGCTACAGGCTGCGACAAAATCTCGGAACGTCGGTAAACTCGTTGCGCCCACCTGCAAGCATTACCGATCCAATCCGATTCCACATCGCCCCCAATGCAAGCGAAAAAAGCGGCCACAGACCGGCCATGAATATTCATAGCATTCGTCCCGAGCCGTTTGGTCACGTGGACACACAGGCCCAAGTGTCCTTCGTCTGACTTTTATTTGTTTGTTGAACGAGCTCTGATGTCGACATTTACGTTCGTGACAACTAAATGTTGTGACCGCACGATGTATTTGGCTTTAAAATATTTATGCATCGGTTTCATTTGTGGCGATATATATTTAAGTATACCTACCAATTACTTTATATTACCTAATTATGATGTGAGCATAAAATTAATTATGGTTACCAACTAGAACTTCGTTTCTCGTACCTAATACTTCGGTATCAGAGTGAGCGAGTAGCAAGCATCATAAAACGCTACTCTTGGGGAAAACTTGGAGGTGTCGTTATATACTTACTAAGAGAATGTGCAAACTGTGTATCTTTATTCATAGAGTATTGCATTTTAAATCGTTTATTACAGAAGTATGGAGCAACAGTGTTTCAAAGAGCACCACATAGTATGTTATTGTACCTAGATGCTACGGTACGGTTACGGATTACCTGAAAGTGCGTTATATTTTTAAGTGTAGAAGTGTGTGTGGACTTGGCTGTGATTAATCTGTCAAGCTCCGCTAATGAGACACAATTGATTTTCTATTGTTTCGTCGCCGACTGGCGAACCGCGCCGCTTGACCGGTTATAGAAAATTACTTTTTCGTGCATCAGTAAATAAAATGATGTTGAATTAGACGGTAGTCCAGAGGCGCTGCGGGGCGGCGCGCGGCGCGCGGCGGGTCCACTCAGCGCGCGCTGGCGCACTGCTATAATGATGCGCTGCTCAAATAGATCATTATCGGACTTGCACATATTCCGAGCTGTTGGCAAACTTGCAGCGAACCATCCATCACTGATACAACACTCGTGTGACACGCAACAAGGAAGGGCAGAAGGCCTGCTATGCGAGTATAGAAAATATATTAAAGGCGTAATTACCGTAATTGTACTCGCCTACCTTAATGTACGTCTAGAACATTTGTCATTTCCGCCGTCCTTCATAGCCAATACATCGATGAGCGAACACAATGGTCCACATAGCCTGCAGAAGTTGAGTTAAAAAAAAGCAGAGGTACAAAGTTAATGACAAAATCTTTTCGATTATGCTGGGCTTTTTAAAACGGATCAGTCCCGAACTAGTGCAGACTAGAAGCGCTATTAGTAGATTATTCACTAAAGTAGTGTCTTAATGTCGCGAGCGCTATTTTGAATCCTGAACGCAATGAAGGATTCTAGGGCTCTCGAGCGCAGCGAGGGAGTTCTGAGTTAACTCTTGAGCGAAGCGAGGGAGATAGGAGTAGAATCCTGAGTGCTGTGAGGGATCCAAGCTCGCCCAAGACGAAGACACCTTTATCCCCGAGGAGAATACTCTACTTTTCTCACCTACTGCGAGGTAATAAAAACCGATACGATTATAGAATTAGTAGTTCATGAAACTGTTAAATAACCGGGGAATACCTAGTTATGTGCTGATTATTGGTTAGGTTTTGTCTCTAGAAAATCACAATGGCGGATTTTAGACGATAACGTGTTGAAAAAAAACCATTTTTACAAAAAAAAAACAACCGACTGAAAAAAAAAAAACACTACAAAGTGATAAATAACTTTAATTTCGTAGGTGTCGTTGATTCCGCATTTTCGTTTTTTGACACCGACTTCCGAAATGAAAGTTATTTATTACTTTGTAGTGTTTTTTTTTTTTAAGTCGGTTGTTTTTTTTTTTGTAAAAAAGTTTATATTTTTCACTTTTTAGTTGTAACCACCCCACAAAAAAATAAACACAAAGATCGTTAATGTAGACAATGTAGACAAATTTTTAGATTTTTGTTGATTTTTCGAAAACCGCTTGTCCGATTTCGATAAAATTTTCATGGGACCATTTGGGAAGTATACCCTTTCCAAAAAAAAGAAAAATTTTCCAAATCGGTCCAGGCGTCTTCGAGAAATCAGGGAACATACATAAATAAAAAAAAAAGATTCCGACGAATTGAGAACCTCCTCCTTTTTTTGAAGTCGGTTAAAAAATAGTACCATTACTATGTGGGGTATCAAAATAACGGGCTTGAGGAGACTATTTCAACAATATAACAAATTAGAAGGATCAAAATTAAAATGAAATTACAAAATCGAAACCCGACTGCAACTAATAATTCAAAACAAGCTTCCCTACAGCAGACTTTTCCAGCAGTCTGATGCAGTTGGTGGCATCACATCTCAGATTAAACTAAAACAACATAACTACCTACGTTTTTTTTTATTACTTTTTCAATATAATCTCACGCATTTTCATCAAAATCACAATGAATAATAATTCGTCAATGGAGCGTCAGCCCAAACCCAACATTCTAACGCGGGGGGTTATACGCGCCACAGCAACCGATCATTTTGATCATCGACGACTAGAACCTATGAAGTGAGAACTTTTTGGTCGACCTGTACATTAATAGTTTTTATTTGTTAAAGTTTCCATACGATTTTCTCAGTTGACGTCATTGATATATATCAATGGTTGACGTTCCAAATTCAAATAACATTAATGACCAGCGGGTCATAATGAAATTCAGTACAATATTAATGCCCGGCTGGAGCCCAGGGCTTAAATGACTTGCTTTAGGTTAGGCTCGCATGATATTGTAATTTGGCGTTAGCGAACAGGTGGTGTGAGAACTTATACACATATTTTGTATATTAATATATAAGTTCATTAATATATGTCGCATCCGGTCATTCCTTTGACTATTCGGAACGCCAGCGCCATCTGGTGGCGCTCGACAGAGTCTAGCCTGAGTTTGTGGGGAGTACAAGAGAGCGTGCAACGCGGTGGAGCAGCTCTCTTGGACATCGGACATCGGACGAACAACATGCGCTCAGAAACTGTCCCGCGTTCCGTATCTGGTTGTATCGTGTACCTACAGTGTGTGATTCGCTAGTGTAATTAAATTGTTTGTGAAATTATAATCTGATTTGAACTGCAAACCGTTTTTCTATTGCGCAATAACCAACACATACCCATAGTTCGCCCACAGTAGTTAAAATATGGCTGATAATAATGCGACACACATGCCTTCTCCGTTATATATATATAATGAGCTTATGATCGCTTGGTTAATGATTTGGTACTTCTGCAAGTACCTGTGTCGGGCAACCTCGGCGCATTAGTAGGGGCAGGTAGAGCGGAACATTCGGACATTATACGTGTGACGAGCGAGTTTAGTTGTTGCTGCAACAAATCAACGTGTTGCGAGTTACATCTGACGCCGCCGCCGCGAGCCACTCGTGTAGTCAAACAACGTAGTTTGGCGTATCTGCTTGTTTTGTTTCGAAAACTGTTGATTTATGTGTGATGTACGGTAGGCTGCAAAAGTGCATGGGTAGTACAGAAACAAAATCGTATGAAGCGAGAAATGACGCCATCTAGCGTAACACCAGTTATCATCATCATCATCATCAGCCTATAATGTTCCCACTGCTGGGACACAGGCCTCCTCTCTGTGAGAGGGAGTGGGCCGTAATCCACCACGCGGGCCCAGTGCGGGTTGGTAGATGTCACATGTCTTTGAATTTTTGGTTCTAGGACATGCCGGTTTCCTCACGATGTTTTCCTTCACCGTTTTTGAGAGCAGTGGTGATGAAATAATTTACACAAAGTAAAGCGCCTGTCTGGGTTCGAACCTACGACCTACAACTCGTAAGTCGCGGTGGCGGCACCAGTTAACGACTAACAAAATTGAATTATGCTGTTATTAGATGGCGTTGCTTTGCTTTATATGATAAAATATTTTTGCAGTTTCTTTTTGTCTCTTCAAACATTCAAACAATTTATAATTAATAGTTTCTTTTAAAGAAAATTGTTCCTAATTATTAACCTACTATGTTAAAATTGAATATCAATTTATAAGTAGGTAGGTATCTGATTTTCTAAGTTTTAGTTTTCAAACTTGAGAGGGTAGGTTGAATATGGATTTATAAATAATTGGTAGGTGGTATGAATAATACTTAGATCGAAGATTTATGACAGCTCAATTGATCGTTCGCTAAGTTCATTTCGATTACCTCGTTCGAGTGCCTTTTGTTCAGTTTTTATTTATGATCAGGCGGATTACTTATTTTACCAAAACGAGCACGAGTTATAATATTGATTTCGTTACAAGAGCTCAAATAATTGCTTTGAATAATCAAGCCAAAAACTTGTCAGAAATAGCTAGAGACCGGTGTAAACGTAAGTAGTTTTATTTTTACACTTTTATATTAAAAACTGCATTATTTTTTTGTTACTATACTACATTATAATCATTATTGGGTATTATATATTTCTGTTTTATTGTTGCAGAGAAAAACAGTTGTTCTTCGAGTACGACGATTTGAAGAGGAGGGTTCTTTGAAACACCATCAAAGAACTGGTAGACCACGACTTATAAAACACATTGCAGCATCAAACCATGATAAGGCAGTATGAAGAAAATGGATTTCTGCCGTTGAACCACTATGCTGGTTTATTTGACACAAGTTTTGACACGGAGCCGCGTCAAAACTGTGCCGCGGAGGCATGCTGTGAAACCCTTGCTCACGGAAAACCATAAAATGGCAAGATTACAGTTCGCTTTGGATCACATAAACTTCGATTGGAGTAATGTCATCTTTACAGATGAAAAAACTTTTAAGTCTAGTGAACACGGACGCTTATGTTTGTGGCGTCGAAATAATACGCGATACACAAGTGGTTACGTAACTACGAGCTAAATAATTATACGTAGATAATATTATTTATATTGACTGGAGACCTGGTTATGTGTGTATAAACTATAACTTACGTATTTTTAATAATTTAACAAGTTATGAACACTTTAAGTTTAAACAACATAGTTTTTAGTTTTTTATGTTGCCTCCTAATTTGATGTTTTTGTGCAATTTTATAGTTTTTAGCCTACTTATTTAGTATCCATTTAATCCGTTTGACCTTTGTAATAAAATAACCTGGTCTCCTGTTTGTTTTTATTGAGGTTACATAAGCTTCAATCCTCTTTCCGATTTTGGAAACGAATACTTAAGCTATCGCCTCAACAACTTCATAATATTATAATGTTATACCTATAATATTTAATAAACTGACTATTAAATTTGAATAATAAACTGTAAGAAATAAACGTCTATAATTTTTTATAGTGCCTTTTTTTGCGAGCCCACAAGGCGAGCCTGTTTACCTGCAATGAATCTGCTTTTTTTTCCTGTTGCTAAGTAACTACCTACCAATTCGAATATTAAATTAATTATTAAAATACCCACTCGTTAACTTAATAAATATATTCCTATCGGTTTCTATTATTATTTTTATCATTTAAGCTACGTATGCTGGTAATTGTAATGTAACAATTAGATAAATGTATTAGCCTTGTAATTCCTTGGTTTCTTCCTAACTCCTTACTTACGTTTCGTAAATTAGTCACAGTTGTGAAGAAACCAACGCCATCTAGTTTATTTTCGAAAACTTGAATTCAAACGTTCACGGGAAAATAGACACTAAGGTACCCATGCAATTTTGCTGGCGACTGTACGTAATTAATTAGTAGTTAATACATTATCAGTGTTCTATAAACCCAAAGGTATTTATTCAGTATTGAAAATTCAAATGCAAATCCTTGTTGAAATGTTTGACAAAATTTCTGTGAATCATATTTACAAATTCACATTCCCAGGAACCTTCCGTAACATGTTCAGTAGTGCAGCTGCGCTTGGAGCCGCACCACGTACATACATACTTACGTCCGCGTCGTCGCCTTGGAGCTTGCTACGTGCAGCACTCGGAACACTTGCAGCTCTATGCGAACTGAATTACAACACTCAACACAATATTGCATTTTTAGATTACGATCTACCTAAGCAATACACTAATTTGTTGCTTGCGCAAGCTGCCCGTGCGCCACAGCCTAACGCTCAAACTACTAATATGTTGATGGACGACTTCCACAACTAACTGAGAACGCACTAACTTTTGGTTATATCTAGCGACTGTGACCGATAGCTGTTCCCACGTCACGATGCACAGGAGCACACTGTACTGCTGTACGAGTTGTGTGAGAATCATCCAGTTGTCGCAACTACTACCTTGGTGAGACCATCCAGATAGGTTGCTTCAATAACTGTATCGAAGTAGACGCAGACGTTCAGCGGCGGTCTATAGTGCTCTTAGTAAATTAATAATTGATTAAATTTCGCCGCTCGGTTGATAGATAGCTTAGGGCAGTACATCAACAAGCGGAGCAGAGGAAGTTCCCTATGTTAGCGCCGGTTTTAGTAATAATGAGCGCCCGCCGCCGCCACCCGCCATCACTGATCGTTAGGTGCTGTGTTCTCGATCAATAGGTAAGTAGCTGACAGCAACTCGCCAGTCTCGATAGTAGCAGGTTGTGTTGAACGTTGCCAACTCGCAAGTATCGGCTGAAACTTGCTCTGTTATCACAATGTTCATTACGATCATGTCGAGTGCTGCTGACAGTACATATCTACCTACGTGTCAGGAGCAGACTGCGTTCAACAGCTAATGTTTCGCTGATCAACACCAATATTAGATAATTACGGTGTTTATGTATGACGTCTCGCGTCGTGTTGTATTATCTGCAAATATTTGTTCTCTCATCATTGCAGACGTCAAAACTATTGTTCCAGTGATTCAATCGATCTCAGAACGTCGCCTGATCCAGCCGTAACCGCGTGTGTGTCAGAGGTAAACACAACATCACTCAATGTTCGATTGTAAAGAGTGCGCCGAGCGGGTAGATAAGCCGCCCGCAATCCGATTGTAATGTGTTCGCGTTGCCTCTAATGCCAATCATTTACATGTAGATTTTATTGAAATGCTCTAATCCTTTGAAACGCGTCCGATCGCATCGCGGCCACTCATCGAACAATGTTGCGCGATCTGATTTAAAAGTCGAAACATATTTTTTAATCGGAATTGAAACGTTTTTACTGAAAAATATGTTTTTGAATAATTCAAGAATTGCTGTTGAGAGTTTTTTTTAAACACGATTTACAGCGTGATCCTCCCGGGAATCAATCCGCAAGTGTGCCACCGAGCTAATCCGATAGAGTTATGGATGTCTTAGAAACAATGTCTACATAATATAGATAGTTCCTAGATACACGACACGACACGTGTAACTACTAAGCGTGTCTTCTACTTTGACGTTTTGTTCGTCAACACGTCGCGCGTCGCCACAATAAAACGGCACAGGTTCACTTTGAAAGCGTTACAAGTGTCTAGTATCGATAACAAACTACCGACTGCGACAACTTGGAGGTTCGCGCCAAGAGTTAGTCGCTAATCCGTAAAAGCTGGGAACTGTACACTATGGATATGTACAGAAGGACCACTAAACTAAGTAAATGATAAAAGACTTGGAAGTCGAATTAAACATTAGTAACGCAACAAACCTCGTGGACCTCGACAATATGACATAGTAGCGACTTTACATGTATACCTTGCTGTTAGAAAATGGCATTTAGTATCTATTTATTTTCAACTTCAAATGAAAAATATTTTATTTCACAAATAAACCTACAAAGGCACTTATGAAACTTCAGAAGCTAGGTGCACGGTTCCAGTCGGTCGTTTCCTGTCGAGAAGGGTCGGCAAGAGACTTCATGGTTGCTCTTTTAAAAATAATTAGCTTTTACCTATTAAATATATGAGAGGACGAGTAATTCATCAACTCGCCCTACATGCCTAGCTACGGCCCATGTAGGACGACTTGCAGGAGATCAAAGTAAATTTTATTTTCATTCTGCAAGTCGTCCCATGTTTTTAGAGTTCCGTACCTCAAAAGGAAAAAACGGAATCCTTATAGGATCACTTTGTTGTCCATCTGTCTGTCTGTCTGTCAAGACCCTTTATCTCGGGAACGCGTGGAGGTATCGAGTTAAAATTAAAACCATTTAATCAGGCCTACAGTCCCTTGAAGCTGTGACAAAATCAAACTCCTAAGGTTTTTTTATGGTTCCGTACCCAAAGGGTAAAAACGGGACCCTATTACTAAGACATCGCTGTCTGTCCGTCCGTCTGTCTGTCACCAGGCTGTATCTCAAGAACCGCGATAGCTAGACAGTTGAAATTTTCACAGATGATTTCTGTTGCCGCTATAACAACAAATACTAAAAACAGAATAAAATAAATATTTAAGGGGACTCCCGTACAACAAACGTGATTTTTTTGTCGTTAGTTGTATGTTGCCTTCGTGTGCGAGTCCGACTCGCACTTGGCCGGTTTTTTTTTGCATGAAACAATATTTTTTTAAGAATTTGTACTTTTTACTTTCGTTTGGTGTATAAATATGAAACTGGGATTCAAAAGCGGGATCCAACGAAAATAAATCCTTTTGAAGTAGGACAGACCTATGAAAAGAATGAAGATACAATAAAATCCTTTGTTTTGACCAGTGATGTTTCTCCTGTTATTATCTGTAAGTAAACAATGGTTATGGCGGTTACTAGAATTTTTAAATCTTTTAAAATTGTTGATTATTTTATTTATAATTATTGATTTATCTTTGTAAATTGCTTATTTTTTTATCTACACCCATGCTATAAATCCTCTATAAAAGTTTCTGGAACAGTTAGCTTATTGCCAACATTAAAACAACCAGTGTCATAGTAATCATAATATCATCCAAACGAGTGTTATAATGATGTACTAAATTTCATTATAATAATAATAATAAACATTTATTTCAGACGTAGTCCATATACTGTTAGTAACACAAAAATACCTTATAAAACTATTGTTAGTACATACAAAAACAAAAACATACAAGAACAAAGCCACAGAAAGAAATAAAAATCACAAAGTGGCATCGCACAGGAATGCCAATTTATGCCAGGCCCTGGACGCGACCACCCGCAGTGTGTAGACGCATCCAGTGTCGCCACATCGCGTCCCAGCGGCCCATGAACACGCTCAGAAGGCTGTTCGAGCTGGCCCGCATGCGCTTCGTAAGCGACACACAACGCTTCCGCATGATGGCATGAAAACCATCCGCGCTTTTCACCGCAAACAACTCGCTCAACAACTCATGCAACTCGTTTAAAAAAAAGAACATTGTCATGCACGCGCGTTTCACTACCACAGCGCAGTAATTTAAAAAAAGAACTTATAGGTTAATCGAATTTACGTCGTATCCCGCCAGCCGCCATTTTTGTTCCATATTAGTATTGTAATAAACTGTTTCAGAACCTTTTATTGAGAATTCATATCATGGGTGTAGATATAGTCTTGTATGCAACTGTACATAATTTGGTATTAAAACACTCATGTGATACTATTATCACACTCGGCTTTGCCTCGTGTGATAAACCTACATTCGTGTTTTAATACCCCTTATTATAAAACAGTTGCATAAAAATAACTATTATAAGTTTAGGTTTACCTATTATTATTAAACCTACATTTATGAACGTTCATTATTTCCTCGTGTTTTAATTGGTGTCAATGTTGTGATGATTAAATATGTTATAACAAATTCTTTTTTAAATAATTTCCACACTAACACTTTTGCTACTGATTGTACCTTTCTCATTTTGATAGTAACGTGAGACGATTTCCAGAATGGAAACATAGTTTATTTTGATTTTCTGCAAGTCGTCCTAAATGGGCCGTAGGCATCTATGGCGAGTTGTGAATTCCTCGAGAGGACACAGTTTAGGCCTGTCAACAAGTTCCAGATACCTAGCAAAAATTTTAACAAAATAGAAAATGCAATTTTTGTAATCAATTTATGGCCCCGCACCGAGCGCAGGCAACAGTTACGTACAATGTTGTCTCAACACCCCATGTACTTACTTGTGTACTTGTGCCCCTGTGTTCCTCTGCGCACCCCAGGGAATAGCGACATATTCGGAATCGTCCGTGTTTTTTTTTTATTGCTGAATGGGCCCGCTTTTGACCTCGATCACGCCTGATGGAAAGCGATGGATGAGGTCTATGATGGAATGAGCGTGCCCAGAAGATGCCTAAGGCACTGGAACTCCGACGCATCGACGAAAGACAGCAGGCTGCTTGACGCTGGAATCCGGTGGGAGGGTGGTCGCAAACCAGGCGGGCGTTAGCCCTACCACCGCAAGGGAAGAATTGGCCAGTCAAATAAGGTGTTGGGTGTGACTGTCCAGGATGCGCCGAGCGCTCGGTTCAGTTGAGTAACTGGCGGAACAAACTGCGCTACACGAGGAGGCTTCTTCATGCATCCCAAAAGTGTTCCTCGTAAGTTAGACGCTGTCTGTGCCAGTCGTTTGTTTACTACAAGTAGTTGTGTTTGAGTCCGCTGTAACGTGTAGATATAATGTAAAATGGATTGCACCACCTGCAGGGATTCTGCCAATTACAACTTAAAAAAAAAAAACTTATTGTATTACACAATAAGTTTTTTTCTTACAAGCCACCAAAATACCTCAAAACACTTATTCAAACTACGTCGACAATCGCCGGCATCCACTATCGCCGCTCAGGACCTTCTACAGTGCATGCTGGTCCTTACATAAGCTCTTTTCGATAACAGAGCGTTGCACAGATGATCCATCACCATCAGTCTATAACAAATTACGTAATCTCAATACAGAGCTCCCGGAGCTCAATTCCGGCGCGGCTGAGCTGTTGCGCCACTTCCGGCGACGGTCGCCATTAACAAGCAGCTTGTAGCTTTCATTGTAAATGTTCAGAATATGCTGTTACTCTGAACATGTACAGAGTCAAATATTTTGGTACCGAATACAAAATGTTAAAGCATACAATATGATTGCTGCGGCGGAAATGTTTTTATTATCTTGCTTTTACACGTACCTGCCGATAGATTCATGACGATAATTGCGATAGACGTCCATTACAAAAATCGTCATGAATGGTAGATGAAGACTGTGTCTCAATATTACTAGCCAGGTTTGATATATGACGTTGAACACGAATAAAACCTAGTCATTAGTAACGAGCAAAAAAGTTTCGCATGCTACGGCGTAGCACTAACGCTACGCTTGCTACGAAAGTGCTACGAGTCATTATTCACTATCACTTTCTTATGCAAAGGATCGCGGACGCCTGTTAATTAGTTGTTGTATGTTCTGAAGTTGTTTTAATACCTTACACGAGTTACTTGCACAGTAAAGAACACTGTTTAACTGATTCATCTCTATCAAATCTGCAAACAAAATTACTCGGTCATATATCGTACATGTACCTCAATACGTATTGTATGTGGGTAGTAAATGTAAATCACGCGTTCGGTATTATTCTTCAACTGCGCAGCGAGCGGGACGGCCGTGCGGATATATTCGGATATCCTGATACCTACTCGTCTACCCGGCACTGCCCGCACCTTGCCGCACCCCACCGTACCGAAATCAAGTCGTACGAACATAAAATGCCGAGTACACATCCCTCACAAGTAAAATACTCATAAAATTGAGGCATGCCTTACTGATCTGGGAGCGAACCGAGCGCCCAACCAATAAAGTGATATGGTAGTTGTGGTACTACCGAGTCCGGGCCGGGCCGGGCCGGGTCACAGCACTGTCGGGCGGTGAGCCGGCGACCGCACGGAGGTACAACATGGAAATTCCATGCATTTGGAAATAGCTGGGTCCCAGGCGCACCTTCTGCACCCTTGGACCCGCAGGGACCCCCAACATACATTATGTACACCTCTACCCTTTCTGTCGGTCAGCTCTTACTGTTCGATCATACACATAGTGTCCTAGTGTCGTCTCCCCAATCGATTACCCATCGACATTAGCAGCGCTGCTAGTGTCACTCACAGCAGGCGAGTCGCTCACCTGCTGCGTAGTCATTATCGGTGACACTTGAACGGAATTGAGTTCAATAATTTTGACTCAGGTAACGGAGTTAGTAGAGGGCTTTGTATTCGATATCTATGTTATGGTGAGTGCTTTATCTACATACTTATTGTTACTTCTATTTCGGAACATATCCAACTAACTCTGTGTTCGTCGCTGTCTCTGTGTACTCGCATGTTGAAGATGTTAGTGCAAGTTGAGAGCCGAATTCTGTCTTCTATCTAAAATATATAGGTCTCGCACAAATCCAGGGCGACATGCTAGTGTAAATATAAAGGCAGGTAGAAAAATGGTAATCCCCGTATTCTAGAAAAGCCTTATAAGAGAAAACCAATCTCAAAGCACGGCGCGGCGCGGAGTGGGACGAAGCGGTGCAGTGCGGCGCGGTGCGGTGCGGGGGGGAGGACGCAGACACATTATAACGTTGCGGTGAAATCCCACCGCGGAAATACTGCACGTGATTTAAAAATAAATTATGCAAGTTTTTCTTCGTTTTAACGTCTAACATGAATCGCAGTTTCGTCCTAAAAATTGCAGTCGTTATTGGCCCATAGAATGATCTGCTGTTTGTGCTGACATTGTTTTAGCGTACAGTTGAGTATGATTTATTATTGTTGTGTTCAAAACATTTAGCGCAGCGGAGCGACGCTTGCACAATGAACAGTGCTCAACAACAGTCGCGCGATCTAAACGAATGTAAACATCGGCGCATTTACCTTCAGTCATTCTGTGCTCCAGGTAATATCGTAGCGTGTTGCCAGCCAGTGTTGCGGACGTGGCCAGCAGGGGCAGCAGCGTTGCGGACGTGGCCAGCAGGGGCAGCAGCGTTGCGGACGTGGCCAGCAGGGGCAGCAGTGTTGCGGACGTGGCCAGCAGGGGCAGCAGCGTTGCGGACGTGGCCAGCAGGGGCAGCAGAGTTGCGGACGTGGCCAGCAGGGGCAGCAGTGTTGCGGACGTGGCCAGCAGGGGCAGCAGTGTTGCGGACGTGGCCAGCAGGGGCAGCAGTGTTGCGGACGTGGCCAGCAGGGGCAGCAGTGTTGCGGACGTGGCCAGCAGGGGCAGCAGCGTTGCGGACGTGGCCAGCAGGGGCAGCAGAGTTGCGGACGTGGCCAGCAGGGGCAGCAGTGTTGCGGACGTGGCCAGCAGGGGCAGCAGCGTTGCGGACGTGGCCAGCAGGGGCAGCAGTGTTGCGGACGTGGCCAGCAGGGGCAGCAGTGTTGCGGACGTGGCCAGCAGGGGCAGCAGAGTTGCGGACGTGGCCAGCAGGGGCAGCAGTGTTGCGGACGTGGCCAGCAGGGGCAGCAGTGTTGCGGACGTGGCCAGCAGGGGCAGCAGTGTTGCGGACGTGGCCAGCAGGGGCAGCAGTGTTGCGGACGTGGCCAGCAGGGGCAGCAGCGTTGCGGACGTGGCCAGCAGGGGCAGCAGAGTTGCGGACGTGGCCAGCAGGGGCAGCAGTGTTGAGGACGTGGCCAGCAGGGGCAGCAGTGTTGCGGACGTGGCCAGCAGGGGCAGCAGTGTTGCGGACGTGGCCAGCAGGGGCAGCAGTGTTGCGGACGTGGCCAGCAGGGGCAGCAGTGTTGCGGACGTGGCCAGCAGGGGCAGCAGGAGATAGGAACATTATCAGCTATTCAAAATACAAAGTCATTATAAAGTGTCCCATTGTCCCTTGCTCGTGCCTTGGGTTATCGATAATGATGCTTACATTATTTCGCCTGTTTGTTGATGGCGACTATAAATTTACGAAATAACCAACATTTAGTCTGCGTGAAAAATCTAGGTTTAGCCGGAATGCATTGTCCCTTTTGCTAAGTAATAAAAACTCTGATTTGTTCTTTTAGAAATTATCTTCAGAGAAGTCTGCGGGGAACAAGAGTGGGGAGCGAGCGAGATAGAACTGTAGGAGTTACTGTTCTTACAAATAACATTCCGACGTAGATGAGAGAGAATGTTTTCGAGAGCAGCGAGTGCAAGCATCTGCCAGTAGCCGCTTGAAACAAATGCAGGTGCAGAGCTGTTTACTGCATACGACTTACTTATATGCTCCGTGCCACAGAATTATAGCAAAAACTATTGAGCTCAGCAGTCTTACAACGAAGACGCCTCGGCATTCCACTGAAGTCTCCCAATTGAATTTTGGAACACCTGACAAAATTATCCTCTTAAAAGTGGGATGTATCCATTGATGATGTATCCATCGATGATGTATCATGGATACCGCTGTTCATATTTAACCACTAACACATAAACTCAAGCATTAGCGTGTAACTCGTTTTCGATAAACTGATACAGGTATCAAAGAGGGTACACTAAGTATCTTCATTTCTTCTTCTCAAGCGAGATACTTTCTTTCGAGTTTTTCAAGCTCGCGCCGTGTCAAGGACACCGTCCTGCGCTCGGCACGGCGCGCGGCGCGTGGTGCCACTCTCGGCGAGCCGCTTAAACCCCTTTATGAACGTTAACAGGCAATCGAAGTTGAGTCCGTCTCCTTAAGAGGCCACCGCCGCGTGCTAAATTGAAAAGTTAAGATTCATTTAGAACAATAGTTGCCGTCCTCCCGCCGGAGCCGGCTTAACGGCACAACTTTCAATTCTCCGTCGGACGTTCCGTTTTGTAAACTGTAGTTAAGGAGTTGAGCGCTGAGCTACGGTTATTAACGCGCACCTTCGCGCTCGCCGGGAAATTATTCACGTGGCACGACGCCGGCTGCATCGGGCCGGCACCCGGCACCGGGCCGGTCCGCGCCGGACGCGCCGCCGCCGCCGGACAATAGCTGCTCGATACGTTACGTATTATTATATTAGTGCACAAGTTGCACCGCGTTTGCGCTTCGCTGCTGCTCCACGATCCGCAGTTTACTTAAACTGTGCATTTTGTGCAGATGTAGAACAATTTTGGTGTATTGTGTTCGGCGGGAGATTGCTTGCTCGCTTGCTCGACGAAGCGTTCTCAGATAACCAGATATTTTATTTTCGTAACCGGAATACAATCAGTTGTGCGACAGACTGAACTAAAGTTATTTATTAAGCAGTCGACGGTTAGCGTGCCTCGTTCTGTACGATTGAATTTAAATCTTTCTGGGAATGGATTTGTAGTTAAGGTTAGATGTTGTTTATAGCACGGGCTGAAGGGGGGTGGGGGCACGCTGTACAGGTAAGGGAGGAGGAGGGAGGCTTAGTAATGCCACAGAATAACGGGTGTATCCCACTATTTCCATGGAAATACAAAATAGAAAAAGCGGGACCAGCGTTTTTTACAAATTATATCCCATTATTTCTATTGCGACAAAAAAACGCAGTTATGTTATTTGAAAAGTTTACCACTTTTAATGAATAGATTAAAATTAAAACACAACTTCTCGGTATTCAAAAAAAAACAAATGGAGAACAAATTAATAATCAACAAGAGTATAACACCCTTCCCCCTTTTTATAAACTCAATTATTAACAAAATTTATTTAATTCAGAACCAACACCTATCTCGTAAAGCAATAATAGCAATTACAATGGCAGCTGTCTATCAATAACAGTCAATAAATTACAACTATGATTAAGAGGTTTTATCTAAAGAGGAAATAAATAAACAGTTTCTATGTGCACGCCGTCATAAGAGGTGATGCAGCGTTTTTTTTGTCGCAGCCGACAGCAATAGAAATAATGGGACAATCAGTCTGAATCAGGCCCAGTATTTCTATCAATAGAAATGCCTAATAGAAATAGTGGGATACACCAGAATAACTAATATTACTTAGTAGAAATGCGCGCCGACGTTGATACACGTCCCGCGGCGGCGGTGCGGTGCGGTGCGGTGCGGTGCGGTGCGGTGCGGTGCGGTGCTGCTGCGATGCATACTATAACGAACAAATTATTAAGCTCTGCTCCGAGATGCTGGCACTTTATGATGTAAACTATGTTGTGTTTGTCAGTTAGTAAACGTCGCCTTCCGGACCGACGCAGAGTCCTTACTCATTACTTACAAACAGCTACTTCGTGAGTCATACAGTTCAAATGCATCCTGTTCTATCTGAACTTCAACAAAGCTCAGTACACACTAGCACTAGAACTGCGATGCACTCTTGAAGTAACCTCACTCTGCGACATTGTACCAGCGCGAGTGCTAACTGTTCACACCCGCCGCCGCGCGCCGGAGAGCACTCCAGGCGAGTGGCTGACTCGACTCGCCTGAGAACTCGCTAGAGCACTCGCGCGGGAACCGAGAACCACCGACGTGCTGCACTGCAGCGCTCTCGTGTTAGATGCCACTTCAGTCTTGTGTTGTCATTATAATAATGTGTCACGTTTAGCAAAAGTTACAAAATCCTTAAGTATAAAGAATTGTTCTTTAGGGCGAGTAAGTAGGTATGTTAGCCGTTTGGTAAATCTATGGTTGACAATACAAACGAACTTGTGTGTTACCTCCACACTAAGATTTTATTGATATAAACTTACGGAGTCAACAGGTAACAATCACGACATAGTTTTGTTGTGACGCAGTGGAACGCCGCGGGCGCCATGATGACATAAACCGAAGCATCTCACAGCGTGTTCCCCATCTTATAACAACGGCTGCAGGCTGCAGCGAGCTGTGCAGTCGAGAGTCAGTCAATAACCTTATGCATCGCTTGCAGGGCTGTCATCAAATACAACTAGCAGATGGACGGATGTGACTTTCTGATTATTTAGCCGAGTCCCTGATTGGTTTTATTGTTTAAAAAATAAAATAAGATATGAAAAGAAAAACGGCATTTACCTACCTATGTATTCATACAGAGGCATGAGTAAGGTTTTTCGATGAATGATGATGATGAATAATATAATACAAGTTTTGGAAGGACTATATTTCTTTGATAGAATTCTATCACAGAGGAACTGTCTGGATTTGCAGACAGTACCGGTGTGTCTACTTTTATGTAGAAGCAAATTAGTATTTTAAAATCAAACATGTCTGCTGCCGCTGTCCATAGGCATGGCAGCCCTGATTGCATGCGGGACCCCACCGGGAGCAGTTCATACATTGGCCGTGACGTCAACGCTGGCTAATCCGCACACCAACCAATTTGAGCCGAAACCCAATATAATCCACAAATGGACTCTCGGCTGTCATGTGCTAATTTACAACACTGCCCGCCAAATATTGATAGAAAGGCGACGAGCGACGTACCGTGTGATGTGCTGGCGGATAGCAAGTGCCGAGGGGGTCCAGTGGACGAGCGAGTGGGGTACTGTGTGATGTGCTGGCGGATAGCAAGTGCAGAGGGGGTCCAGTGGACGAGCGAGTGGGGTACTGTGTGATGTGCTGGCGGATAGCAAGTGCCGAGGGGGTCCAGTGGACGAGCGAGTGGGGTACTGTGTGATGTGCTGGCGGATAGCAAGTGCAGAGGGGGTCCAGTGGACGAGCGAGTGGGGTACTGTGTGATGTGCTGGCGGATAGCAAGTGCCGAGGGGGTCCAGTGGACGAGCGAGTGGGGTACTGTGTGATGTGCTGGCGGATAGCAAGTGCCGAGGGGGTCCAGTGGACGAGCGAGTGGGGTACTGTGTGATGTGCTGGCGGATAGCAAGTGCAGAGGGGGTCCAGTGGACGAGCGAGTGGGGTACTGTGTGATGTGCTGGCGGATAGCAAGTGCCGAGGGGGTCCAGTGGACGAGCGAGTGGGGTACTGTGTGATGTGCTGGCGGATAGCAAGTGCCGAGGGGGTCCAGTGGACGAGCGAGTGGGGTACTGTGTGATGTGCTGGCGGATAGCAAGTGCCGAGGGGGTCCAGTGGACGAGCGAGTGGGGTACTGTGTGATGTGCTGGCGGATAGCAAGTGCCGAGGGGGTCCAGTGGACGAGCGAGTGGGGTACTGTGTGATGTGCTGGCGGATAGCAAGTGCCGAGGGGGTCCAGTGGACGTGCGAGTGGGGTACTGTGTGATGTGCCGGCGGATAGCAAGTGCCGAGGGGGTCCAGTGGACGAGCGAGTGGGGTACTGTGTGATGTGCTGGCGGATAGCAAGTGCCGAGGGGGTCCAGTGGACGAGCGAGTGGGGTACTGTGTGATGTGCTGGCGGATAGCAAGTGCCGAGGGGGTCCAGTGGACGAGCGAGTGGGGTACTGTGTGATGTGCTGGCGGATAGCAAGTGCCGAGGGGGTCCAGTGGACGAGCGAGTGGGGTACTGTGTGATGTGCTGGCGGATAGCAAGTGCCGAGGGGGTCCAGTGGACGAGCGAGTGGGGTACTGTGTGATGTGCTGGCGGATAGCAAGTGCAGAGGGGGTCCAGTGGACGAGCGAGTGGGGTACTGTGTGATGTGCTGGCGGATAGCAAGTGCCGAGGGGGTCCAGTGGACGAGCGAGTGGGGTACTGTGTGATGTGCTGGCGGATAGCAAGTGCAGAGGGGGTCCAGTGGACGAGCGAGTGGGGTACTGTGTGATGTGCTGGCGGATAGCAAGTGCCGAGGGGGTCCAGTGGACGAGCGAGTGGGGTACTGTGTGATGTGCTGGCGGATAGCAAGTGCCGAGGGGGTCCAGTGGACGAGCGAGTGGGGTACTGTGTGATGTGCTGGCGGATAGCAAGTGCCGAGGGGGTCCAGTGGACGAGCGAGTGGGGTACTGTGTGATGTGCTGGCGGATAGCAAGTGCCGAGGGGGTCCAGTGGACGTGCGAGTGGGGTACTGTGTGATGTGCCGGCGGATAGCAAGTGCCGAGGGGGTCCAGTGGACGAGCGAGTGGGGTACTGTGTGATGTGCTGGCGGATAGCAAGTGCCGAGGGGGTCCAGTGGACGAGCGAGTGGGGTACTGTGTGATGTGCTGGCGGATAGCAAGTGCCGAGGGGGTCCAGTGGACGAGCGAGTGGGGTACTGTGTGATGTGCTGGCGGATAGCAAGTGCCGAGGGGGTCCAGTGGACGTGCGAGTGGGGTACTGTGTGATGTGCCGGCGGATAGCAAGTGCCGAGGGGGTCCAGTGGACGTGCGAGTGGGGTACTGTGTGATGTGCTGGCGGATAGCAAGTGCCGAGGGGGTCCAGTGGACGTGCAAGAGACGTGGCCCTGTGACGTGTGTGTGTGTGTGTGTGGCTCGTGTAACTAATATGCCTTTACGACACAAGTATTACTTACTATATCTTTTATACGAAGGAAACTATCTCGAGTTTACTTACTTGACATATTATCGGACTTTAGCGCCAATAATGCGCACATTACAAGTCCTAAGAGTTTCTCAGTTTTTCAGTGATCCTGAAAGAGTGAATATTTACAGAAGTATAAAACGGCCTATAAATGTTTTACTAAACCGGAATCAAAAATTGATTACTCCAAAACGTCAAACGCAAAACCCGCGTACGACGCCAATAAAAGCCTTTTTTAAACCTTTTACAAAATATGCATAGTCAGTTTAATAAAGTTTCCAGCAGCAGTAAACGTCGATAGATTACGTGGCGCGACGCGGTGCACATAACGAGATATCGATGGGCCCAGTGTCGATACGTTCGAGAGATCGGTCACTCGGACATCACTACCGCTAGATTACTTGTCCCGGCCGATTGGCAGCTACTCTTTTATTATTCACGGAATGTCCGAATGATAGCTAGGTGTCAGTGTGTCAGTTAATATAGGTTCTGCGTAGGGAACAAG
The DNA here is from genome assembly GCA_947508005.1 of Amphipoea lucens. NCBI lineage: Eukaryota > Metazoa > Arthropoda > Insecta > Lepidoptera > Noctuidae > Amphipoea > Amphipoea lucens. The sequence goes on along the minus strand of OX382358.1, from coordinate 330,877 downwards.
GTATCTGTATTACATTCAATCAGCTGCAAACTACGCCTTCAATACAACGTCACTTTTTGAATACTGTTATAAAAAAGCTTCATATTTATTTGTTCGTCAGAATATCACCAGGGGTGCTTCATCGACACAGCGAACATCGGCTACGGTTGGACGTTGACTGCTGTGATCGATCACGCCCTCCACCGAATTACTACTGTCCTGCCTGTGCTCGCAATATGATGTTGTGTGCCGTTATGATGACAGCACAAATAAAACTGAACGCAGCCTGTGTAAGTTATAAATATACATAGAATGGCGAACAACTCCATAAAACTACACTCAAAGTAACATTGTCGTAAAATGACAATGAAGAAATCATCATACAGAAACACTTACAAGTGGCACTCGGCGTCGGACATAAAGATAAGCGCTGGAACGCGACCCGCTTTTATTTCCAACTTGCTATCCGATCTGTGTATAAGTTTACACCAACTTTCGGAAGTAACTTACAGTTTTTATCTTCATCCATCGCGGGTTTACGAGGGTTGCCACCTACTGTCTCGCGCGCACGCAGGACGCGCTTCAAATTAAAAACCTTCTTGACACAGCACCTCGAGGGAAATCAGGGCGCCTTTGATTGGCTACTTAAAAATAAAACGCGTGTTGTTGCTCAGGTGTGCTCGTGTCGGTTAAAGTTTCATTCGCCCGGGAGACGCGGGAGACGCGGGGTACGCGGGGAGAGATCGCGGTAAGCTGCAAGGTTTCCACAAGTTGGCACGACTGCTGCGCTTACTTGACGTACGTTTCTGAGTGTGGCCTGCGAGGTGGTTTAGATTTTTTGTGTGAAATAGAAAGTGACTTTGATGAAGGTATAGTATGTGTACCGGCAGGGCCTCCTTCGACTTTACTTGTCACACGTGCTGTGAGTTTCACTTCGCTAGCTTTATGTTTCTGTCTGGTTAAACTTTTTGCGAACATTTATTTGCTTGTAACATCTCGTTGTAGTTTGTTTCAAATCGAATGAATTCTATTCTGCCTCGAGGGACTTACTACATCCAGAGGTCTTCTTGACACCTCAGTGTCACGTACAGCCTAGTACACCACATATCGTACAGTAGGTACCTCCTCATACCCGTGATCAGATTATACAGTGGATAAGTGTCAGTACATCAGAGGATATCGTAAAGTGCCCTATATCGGCAACAATGGGGCGCCAATGTTCGGCCACCCACTCTCTACAGCTGCTTCGTTTCGATAACTAAAGGATAATGTCCCATCCGCACGGGCGGCTTTACGGCGCCATCTCTTTATATCATCCAGCTCAACGCGTAGTTATGAGCGAAATATTTATATTCGTCATATATTAGCGAAATATATAATGTATTATCCTCTCTTCCGTTGTTATCAATCGGCTGCGTTACTTCCCGGATCATGTGACCAGGCAGATATAAATACGCAGGCCTTAGCTGAACGAATCTAAAAAAAATTGCCCAATATTTTGAACAGATAGAACAGGTGACTCGTGCAGGAGCATGAAGGAATACTACAATATTTGTGTCCTACAGCTCGTGTACATAACACTACACTGTCAAAGTGTGTTACAGTCGCAGTCAGATAAAAAGTTCAGCATCGGCTGGTGAAGCAGAAGGAAGTGATAGAGCTGTACCGAGCTCCGACCGGAGGACGTTGAACGAGAGGCTTGATGTGCCGCTGAGCAGGCTGCGCGGCCTGACCGGACACTGCGGGGAAGTACTTCCGTGACAACAGCTACTAATTCGACACACACTTGATTCCATTTTCATGACTGCTACAATTATAGTGCAAATGAAAAAGTATCAATCTTAAATGGCAGCTGATGATGATTTCATGAGATGATTTGTCTGTTAGCACACAACCTAGCATGAATTTAAACCTAAGCTGAATTATTCATTGTATTACTGCTATTTGTATTTATACATCTCAACTCAAACAGTATTTCGTGTGCAAACTATGTGCGGCGCGCGGCGTCTCGCGGTTTTGTCGCGATCTCATGCTAATGTAATCCGACGATGTAGGGGGATGTAGAACAGCCCCGTATCGTTTGCAAACACTAATAAACACGGGATTCGCATTAGTTTCAATTTAAATGCGACGCCTCGCAATCTGTCCGCTGTGATGAGGGTTCCCCGGACCAATAATCAACCAATTAGGCTCGCCCCGACGTGACCGACCACACGTACACACTCTTTTGTAATTACACGAGTAGTTGGTCGTTATACTGATGGAAAGAACTGTCACTTATCGCACAAACTGGTTGATTTAGTTTATTAACCGACGAAAAAACGGAGGAGGTTTTTTCAAAAAGGTTGTCAATTTGTACTGTTTCGTCATATTATTATTAGAACGAAAAAGAATAAAAAAAAGTAATTAAAAAACTTTAAAAACCCGACTGCAACCTTATAAGTACTAAAACTAACTGAAAAGCTAAAAACAAGCCCATTTTAAATTAAATAAAAGTTGGAAGCAGGCGGGACCCATTTGAGTTTGAAACTATAATAATGGATGGGCCCCGCCTGCTTCCAACTTTTATTTAATTTAAAATGGGCTTGTTTTTAGCTTTTCAGTTTTTTCTTAGAATCGATGTATCGGGCCGCATGTAGCGCGCGGCCGGGCGCGGGCGGCGCTTGTGCGACGCAATCTCACGGCTCATTTGTGGCGCGCTGATCTACGACGACGACTAATGTGCCGCGCACTCGCTCAATGTACAACACTGACTGTACGCTCTCGTCTTATTTAAAATGGAAACCCAGTTCACATGTTCTATAGCAGAACTGAAACTGATCCCGTGGTTTTTGCGACCATTTCATAATGTAGTCTTACAATTTATTCGTCACACTAGTTTTTGTTTGGGGTTACATATTATATACTTCTTCATTAGTTTAATTCCTAGTATTTCAAGTTAGTAGCGTTTTACTTCATACATAAAAAAATCCAGTGCTTTGAGATCACATAGGCCAACAGTGACCGGTAGCAGGCAGCAGCTCAGAGTGTGTTACGAAAGCTCACTTAATTGTAACACACAACAATATCCCTCTGTAACGTGTTGATATAAACTTGTATTATAGGAACGCGTGTGTGCCGACTACTGAGCACACATCGGGCTCCACACAGTCCATCAATCGACATCAATCGGAATTCAATTCGCCGCCGAAATAATATTTATATCGGAAATCCATTAGCGGCGCGAGGTAGCGACGTGCTCGATATTGTGTCGTGTACCTAGTGCGCGTACCTACGCGGAGTACGTAACTAGTACCTACATTCGTTTCTTGTAATGTAACTCATAGTTGTGCTGATAGGCTTTGTGTGCACGCACACTCTCACGCATCCTTTTAAGCTTTGGACGAAAATTGTGGTTTAATTAATGGAACCGCTTCGAAGCGTCATGTTCACAGATTTTTGTTAAAAAGCCAACTACCTACTTACTTATAACGACTAACAAAGTATAGGGGACTCGTTGGAATTCTGTATCATTCTTTTCATTTCTCATAGGTATTCGAAAATTAGCGTTTGTTTGATCCGAATAGCGGGTGAAAGACGCTGCTTTCCACGTTTGGGTGGGAAAGACTCATAGAAATTATTTTTATACTGTGGTAATTGCTTCCCTCTCTATGGCGGGAATGCATAAAAATAATTCGAAAGACACGTAGCGCCATCTATTATCATGATAACGTGATGTTGTTGTTTTCCTCGGGACAGCACTTTTTTTCGGGATGAAAGGTACCCTATGTCCGTTTCTGTAAACCTGACTACGTATATGCAAAATTTCAGGATAATCGGTTCAGTGATTGAGGCGTGAAAAGGTAACAAACAAACTTACTTTCGCATTTATAATAATTACTAGCTGCGCCCCGCGGTTTCACCCGCATAAGTTTCGATCCCGTGGGAATATCGGGATAAAAACTATCCTATGTCCTTTCTGGGGCCTCAAACTATATTTATACTAAATTTCATCTAAATCGGTTCAGCGGTTTAAGCGTGAAGAGGTAACAAACATATAAACACACACACTCACAAACTTTCGCCTTTATAATATTAGTGTGAATGAATATTAGTGTGATTATTTTTACTAGCTGCGCCCCGCGGTTTCACCCGCATAAGTTTCGATCCCGTGGAAATATCGGGATAAAAACTATTCTATGTCCTTTCCCGGGACTCAAACTATCTCTGTACCAGATTTCATCTAAATCGGTTCTGTGGTTTAGGCGTGAAAAGGTAACATACAGACAGACAGAGTTACTTTCGAATTTATAATATTATAGTATGGATGGATCATTAGTTAGGATATATGATTTAAAAAAAAATGAGTTCAAGCGATTCTGAAATTTTGACCCCAGATTCGGCAATAGGTACTATTCATGTCTCTTACATAACTCGGGACCCTGGGCCTGGGCGGACCTTTGTAAGGCGAACTCGAGGCCGAAGCCAAGTCGCAGAGGCCTCTTAGACAATTTTAAATGATAAGGAGGCACCAACCGACGATTATCCCTGTATGCACTATGCAAGTGCTCCTAAGGACAACCCCCGGTTGGTGCAGGACTATTGCAGAACATGAGAACAAAATATATTGGGCAATGGGTTTTGGTTGGTTATAGTGGATCCGTAACCTTGAACTATGGAAGGACTATGTCTCCTGCCTGACCAATGATAATATAATCAATATTCACAGATAAGTGTCGTAGCGACAAGGGGGCAACATGTCCTGAGGTGCTTATGAGGAGTGGAGAGGTATTCCAAGGCTATCAGGACAATCCCGGAAGTACGGTCAAGATCCCTACCAGCATCTTACTGGCTATTCATGTTATTATTATCAATAAATATTTTTAGAAAAACTACTATATTTTACTTCCCTTATACTTATTCGAAATGAAAGTAGAGTGACACGGGTGAAAGTCATCAATTCCTACCCGGACTATAGCCGCCCTCGCTGCGCTTGGGCGTCTGAATACCTCCTATGGGACTTGACTCCTTTCGACCCTTGCGTTATCTACTATTCTGTATTCCTTTGTAAACATAATAACGTTATAGTATTCATTTCCCGCTCCGCAGACATGGTTTACGTTTCCGTGCCGGAGTGCAGTAACCGCTCGCACGAGATAGCGATCTAAACGAAAGTTTAACTGTTCGAGCCCAATACAGTTAGTTATAGCGGCATGTCTTTGTTGCCAAGTAATTACGTCGCTTCGCGTTATACGCTGGCTCTAGATTCTTTGTTTTGTAACATCGCCGGCACGAATGTAATCTGCATGCAATTGCTTCTAGATAACTATCTATTGCGCTGTGTTTTCTTATTATCTCACGATTGGAACACGATGGCATTTTGTCGTGCACCTGAATATGTACAGAAGATTGCTAAATATACATTACTTTTTACGACCTCGGTTACTTTACTAAACAATTTTGGTAAGTAAAAATGTATTTGTTAAAATACACACATCAAAAGTGTCTAGGGATCAACATATATTTTTGCAATAACTTTTCTCCTGATTGATATTAATTAAAATTTTCTTTAAGGATTCATCAAATAAAGTGTTTTCGTTTGTCACAGTAACGATAAACCAAGTCACCTTTGCATTAATAAAGAAATTTGCCATTTTCCTAATAAAGGGATTTTTGACATTTGAACCACTAACACAAAAGTTCGAAAAAAAGACTGAAATAACAGTTTTCTTTAAAATTTTATTGGGTAACTTAAACAATTAATAATCCGTGTTTCTACCGCGAACACTAACAACACAAGAACATCGGTTTGGCATACTCAAAATGAGTTCATCCAAATCACGCTGTGGAATGGCCGCCCATGTTCGTTGCAACAACAAAAAAAGGTCTTCTTGCGACTGGATACCCTCCATATTCGGCAGAGCTCTTCTCTGTAGCATATCCCATGCATGCTCAATCGGGTTCAAGTCTGGCGACTGAGCAGGCCAGGGCAGGACATTGATGTTAGCTGAGGCGAGAGTGTCTTACAACTCTTGCGGTGTGCGGTCGTGCATTATCATGCATTAACTGAAATAAGGGACCGATTTGCACTTGTAGAGGAACGATGACGTCTGATACAATCGTCTCAGCATAAATTTGAGCGTTGAGGTTGCCTCTGATCCAAATCAACTCAGTTCTTCCGCCGATCCAAATACCCGCCCATACCATGATGGTTCCACCACTATAAGGATGGACTTCCTGGCAGGATTTTAATCGCTGTTGGCGTCCAGGGGTTCTCCAGTGTCGTATACGTCTTGTATCCGGTCTCATACCAAAACGAGACTCATCAGAAAAGCACACGAAACGCCATTGTTCTTCTGCCCAATTTCTGTGTTCAAGAGCCCATTGATATAGAATCCTACGATTGTGCATTGTTATAGGTGGTACCCGTAGCGGTCTTCGGGAATGAAGGTTCACTTCATGCAAGCGGTTTCTGACTGTTTGGTCGCTAATTAAGTTCCCTGAAGAGTGATGAAGCCTCACGGCTAACATCATGGCGGTTATTGTTGGAGCTCTTCGAGTTAAGATTTGAATGTATCGGTCTTGTCTCCGTGTGGTGCAGCGATACCGTCCTCCATGGCGCTCAGCCACGGTACCAGTGCTTCGGTAACGTGTCCAAAGTCGACTGATAACACTCTGACTTGTATTCAGAGCTAAAGCCACAGTACGTTGCCGGGAACCAGCTTCTATCATTCCCACGGCTCTGAGCATTTCTTCCCTGCTTAAATGACGTCGCCGCTCCATAATAACGTTGGTTTTAATCAGTAGTAGGGAAACAGTAGCACTAATAATGTCTTCAATGCGTTGTATGTTTTTATAGGGAAAATATTGACAGCTGATTTTCATCTTTTACTCGAATTTGATTCGCAGTTCCTGATTCAAATTATGAAATGCACCAAAAAGGATCCATATAAATTTATAAAATCATAAATTTATTACAAAGCCACATCTCAATCTCAAGAAATCCGCATAAAAATGCTTGATCCCTAGACACTTTTGATGTGTGTAGTTTAAGCATCGAAACAAGTCTGTATACGTAGAGGATCGTATTTCTGATAGGAAAGCCTTCGAAGCCCTTGTAGCACTCTGGCATGCACAGCGCGCAGCGGACTCCGGGTGCTCCGGGTGCTCCGGGCGCTCCGGGCGCTCCGGGTTGGTAGCTATTAATGTGTGGGAGCCGTGAAATGAGCGCTGACTCTCTCGGTAGAATGTGTCGACTCACCATATTGTCGCTGAGCGGAGCAGGCGCGCTGGAAATAGTCAACTTTACAGTTTTACGAGTCATCAATAAATTGATGAAAAGAACTGTATTCGTCAGTAGTTTTCCTGACGGAATATAATAGGTCATCACCTAGGATAGCGCACCAGTCGCAATCAAATACCTAGCCTTTAGTTCGTTAGAAGATAGCTCCGCTAGAAGCGGCAACTTGCAGCGGTGATTGTTGTTAAACATTAAATGAATTTTAGAAAAAAAAACAAAGAAAGAAATAAACTATTATATAGCTAAGTACAGTTTTCGCAGGGCGGTGTGAGTAGTTTTATAAGTGCCTTTATAAAAGGCACATTGAATGTTTCGATAGGCTAGATGAGAGCTTGGCCTTAAATATTAAGTGGCGGCTATCGACCCGCGGGATGGTGGCGAACACGATCCATCTAGTTTGTGCTCCGTTCGCAACTTTACAAGAGACTGCGAGCTCAACCAATAAGCCGTGAAGGATGTTGCGAATATACGGCAATACTTTAGGATTTATACTACAGCAGAGTGTAGGACGAAGTAAGGAGTTCAGTGGGTGGAGCGAAATAGAGGGCGTTGTGACGTGCATGTGATCGCATATCGTTAACATTGTGACGTGCATGTGATCGCATGTCGTTAAGGTTGTGACGTGCATGTGATCGCATATCGTTAACATTGTGACGTGCATGTGATCGCATGTCGTTAAGGTTGTGACGTGCATGTGATCGCATATCGTTAACATTGTGACGTGCATGTGATCGCATGTCGTTAACGTTGTGACGTGCATGTGATCGCATATCGGTAACATTGTGACGTGCATGTGATCGCATGTCGTTAACGTTGTGACGTGCATGTGATTGCATGACGTTAACACTGTGACGTGCATGTAATCGCATGTCGTTAACGTTGTGACGTGCATGTGATCGCATATCGTTAACGTTGTGACGTGCATGTGATCGCATATCGTTAACATTGTGACGTGCATGTGATCGCATGTCGTTAACGTTGTGACGTGCATGTGATCGCATATCGGTAACATTGTGACGTGCATGTGATCGCATGTCGTTAACGTTGTGACGTGCATGTGATTGCATGACGTTAACACTGTGACGTGCATGTAATCGCATGTCGTTAACGTTGTGACGTGCATGTGATCGCATATCGTTAACGTTGTGACGTGCATGTGATCGCATATCGTTAACATTGTGACGTGCATGTGATCGCATGTCGTTAACGTTGTGACGTGCATGTGATCGCATATCGTTAACATTGTGACGTGCATGTGATCGCATGTCGTTAACGTTGTGACGTGCATGTGATTGCATGACGTTAACACTGTGACGTGCATGTAATCGCATGTCGTTAACGTTGTGACGTGCATGTGATCGCATATCGTTAACGTTGTGACGTGCATGTGATCGCATATCGTTAACATTGTGACGTGCATGTGATTGCATGACGTTAACGTTGTGACGTACATGTGATCGCATGTCGTTAACGTTGTGACGTGCATGTGATCGCATATCGTTAACCTTGGAAGTCTATGGTTTTCTTGTTAGTTCATATTTTCGCCACAGGACTCGTCGCGGGCACTTTTAATATTGACGCTTGGGGAATACCTGATTTCTGTTTTGTCAGTTTATGGGCTAAAACACCTACACACGACACGATACGACGTCGCATGTTGCGACCTTGCGACCGACGAGACGATGACAAATAACTATTTTTATTGTTGACTATCTACTATTTTCGTTTACCGTTTAGGTACGCCTCAACAAGTTGTATAGATTATCAATATTAAATAGGTTATTTTTATATTGTTCATCTTTTTATATGGCTCATCCAACAAACTATAAACAGTAACATCACACAAACCTCAATAGGTTTGTCGGTTTTGCAGATGTTGAAACACTTTCAAGCAATGAAATACCTATCATTATTTATTTATGGGTAAAACATTGTCTGTAACAATTTCGGTTGCAATGTATGTACCGCGATGCGACGTCGTGTCGTATCGTATGAGTACGTGTTTTGACCCTAAGCGTGGTCGGAAAATGCGTCGGGTCGGGCGTGACTTCGTTAAGTCTACTACGCACTGTATTGATTGTAACAGTTTTTTTTTTTTGCTTCTTTACTTTATAGGGCCCTCATCTGATGAATTGCCACGGGCCCCGAATGGTATAGTTACGTCACTGGCAGACACAATAGAAATTTTATTGTTATCGATACACTCATGGCGTACACTCGATGTGCGAGCAGTTAACTAAAAAAATGCAGACATATTTTTGCACTTCTAAACGTAGTTTAAAATCTACGTTACACAAAATGAAAGAATAACATTCAAACTTTGCTCTTATTTTTATCTGCGTGAACCCAGTCTGGTATATTTGTAGATATCATCTGTACTGAGGGTCTCGGCTAGCTCGGCTGGCTCGGTTGCTCGGTTCATGGGCCGTTACATGGCAGACGGCGCGGCTCGTATTTTGATTGTGTTATGGCTACTCGCCGCCACTCGCCGCCACTCGCCCCGAATACCCGACTGCTGCTTATTGTGTCACACGTCGCAGAATTAAATATAAACATTATATTACTGGAATATTTTTATATTTTCAAACTCAAATGGGTCCCGCTTGCTTCAAAGTCAAAGTCAAAGCATTTATTTCAAATAGGCACATAAAAGGCACTTTTGAACGTCAAAAATTATCTTATAAAATAGAATTGATTCTAGTCGCCTATTCCAAAAGGTAGTTTTCGTATGGAGAAGAATGGGCAAGAAACTCCACCGTTAGGTACTCTTTTAAAATGTTTTAGGTACAATATTTTGCATGGGTACATTAATTATATAATAACAACCCTTCAAAATTATTGTATAAAGACAACGTTCTGGAATCTGCAGTCGGTTGCTCGGGCCAGTCATTTTTAGTTTGGCTATCCATCCCATAATACAACAACTAAATTCAAAATTCAAAGTGTGGTATTTAGATGATGGAACACTAGGAGGTGACGTAGACACCGTTCTACAAGATCTTCAATTCCTAAAGCAGCAATTCCAATCTATCGGCCTTGACCTCAACTACTCAAAATGTGAAATTTTCATTTGTGACAATACTGACAGACAATCGACTATACAGAAATTTAACACAATAGCCCAAGACATCAAAGTTTTGGATAAAAGTTCATTGCACCTCCTAGGTTCCCCAATTTTAGAAGACAGTTTTTCTCCATTCGTCGACGAAAAAATTAATCATTTTAACGATATTTCGGATAGACTATCTAAAATTAATATACATTCGGCTTTCACCCTTGAGCAGTGGTGGCCCAGTGGTATCAGCCGCGACTTACAAGTTGTAGGTCGTAGGTTCGAACCCCGACAGACGCTTTACTTTGTGTAAATTATTTCATCACCACTGCTCTCAAAACGGTGAAGGAAAACATCGTGAGGAAACCGGCATGTCCTAGAACCAAAAATTCGAAGACATGTGACATCCACCAACCCGCACTGGGCCCGCGTGGTGGATTACGGCCCACTCCCTCTCACAGAGAGGCCTGTGTCCCAGCAGTGGGAACGTTATAGGCTGATTATGTATGTTCACCCTTATCAGATATTGTTGTTTCGGTCCAAATTTCATGCATTTTCTCCGCTCTTCCTCTTTATGGAAGCAGCCACACCTTTTGGACAAAATCGCTCATATTATTCGCAGCACTCTTACATCCATTTTAAATGTGGCTTTGGACGACCGCGCGTGGCTGCAAGCCACACTACCCATTCGTTTTGGTGGGCTCGGCGTCCGGAAAATTTCTAGTGTAAGCCTACCGGCGTTCCTATCCTCGGTCCACAGCACAGAAAAGTTAACCACACAAATCTTGATTCCTGCTCAGGTTGACTCTGAAGTGCCGTGTTTGACCGATGCGGTGAACGCCTAGAAAGTGGCTTGCCCGGAAACGGTTCAGCCCGAGAACCCGTCTTCCCAGAGACAGTGGGACGAGCCGCTCTGCAGGTTGGTACGGAATAAACTTATTAATACGTCCACCAATACTGCTGAGCGTGCCCGCCTGCTGGCTGTGGATGAATGGGAGTCGGGCCTCTGGCTTCAGGCGCTACCGTCACCCAACATAGGCACTATGCTGGGTGACACCACATTCCGGCTCGTTACATGTTTGCGTCTGGGCGCTGCTTGCGGAGCTCCACATCGCTGTCAATGCGGTGAAGCAGTCGACTGCCTCGGACACCATGGCCTATCCTGCAGCAAGAGCGCTGGTCGGATGGCACGGCACGCCAGCATTAACGACATCATCCGTCGGGCTCTTGTCACCGCCGGAGTGCCAGCTGTTTTAGAACCCAATGGCTTGGCACGTGACGATGGGAAGAGGCCAGATGGAATGACCATAATGTCTTGGAAGTTGGGTAGGCCTTTGGTGTGCGTGGAGGCACTGAGCCGGGGGGAAACTCCGCTTCCGCGGCAAATCGCGGCGGAGCGGACAGACCTCCGGCGCGATCTCATGGTGGCATGGAAGGAGCGACTTTCGCAACCCAGCGCGGGGCACGCCACGATAGTGGCGATAAGACCCCTCTTTGAGGAGTGGCTAGAGAGGCGTCACGGCGTCCTCACCTATCGCCTGACGCAGGTCCTCACCGGACACGGATGTTTTGGGAGGTTCCTGCACATCATCAGGCGGGAGGAGACGCCCGGGTGTCACCACTGCGAGGATCGCCCAGAGGACACGGTGGAGCATACGGTGGAGATCTGCCCCGCATGGGCGGAGCACCGCCGTGCCCTCGTAGAGGCGATCGACAGCGGCGGCGACCTCTCGCGTCCGGCCCTGGTTCAAGCCATGGTCCGGGGCGAGAGGGAGTGGGAGGCGGTCACCTCCTTCTGCGAAGCAGTCATGCTAGCGAAGGAGGTGGCGGAACGGCTGAGGGAGAGAGCCTCACACCCCAGCCGCCGCGGTAGACGCTCTGGGCGTCGGGAGCCGCGTGACGACTCCCGGCCACCGTAGGCGCGCGCCTGCGGACGGAGAGTAATGGGTAGCTCACCGTCCGATCAGGACCAGGCCCGTGCCGGACGGCGCGTACGTGTTCCACGCGCGCCTCAAAGAGATGTCAGCATAAAGGAAGGGGCCTGCTAGGGCCGAAGCCTGCCGGGGGTGCGGGATTGTCCGAAAGGGTTACCGCTACCCCGGAACATAAAGGGCTAAGGAAGGAACACGGATGGGTTTTAGTCAGTAAGAGTCTGACACTCCCTTCGCTCCACCCAGAGCGGGAGGGGTCATTTGATGATTTCCCATCCATAAAAAAAAAAAAAAAGGCCTTTGGTGTGGGATGCAACCTGTGTCGACACCCTCGCGCCATCCCATCTTCCTAGCACGGCGGGCGGTGCTGGGGCGGCTGCTGCAGGAGCAGAAAACCTCAAACGGCGCAAATATAACAACCTTATTGGGAGCTATATGTTTGAGCCGTTTGGGGTTGAAACGCTAGGGCCTTGGGGTCCGAGTGCTCATCGCATATTTCGCGATATCGCCAAGCGTTTGGTTGACTCTTCGCGTGACCAGAGGGCTGGCCTATTTTTAGCTCAAAGAATAAGCATTGCCATCCAACGTGGCAATGCTGCCAGCCTTTTGGGCACTTATCCCATTGACAGCGATGCGGACGAATTTTTCGATGCCCAATGAACTCCTGTCTTTTTAGGGTTCCGTAGCCAAATGGCAAAAAACGGAACCCTTATGGATTCGTCATGTCTGTCTGTCTGTCTGTCTGTCCGTCCGTCCGTATGTCACAGCCACTTTTTTCCGAAACTATAAGAACTATACTTTTGAAACTTAGTAAGTAGATGTATTCTGTGAACCGCAGTAAGATTTTCACACACAAATAGAAAAAAAAACAATAAATTTTGGGGTTCCCCATACTTACACCTGAAACTCCAAAAAAATTTTTCATCAAACCTGTACGTGTGGGGTATCTATGGATAGGGCTTCAAAAATGATATTGAGGTTTCTAATATCATTTTTTTCTGAACTGAATAGTTTGCGCGAGAGACACTTCCAAAGTGGTAAAATGTGTGTCCCCCCCCCCCTAACTTCTAAAATAAGAGAATGATAAAATTAAAAAAATATATATAATGTACATTACCATGTAAACTTCCACCGAAAATTGATTTGAACGAGATCTAGTAAGTATTTTTATTTTAATACATCATAAATCGAAAACCGCAATTTACCTTTCACAAAGTTACAACGAACTACAAGAACTTTTAAATTATGTTACTTGCTGCTACTCGCCCATGAAGGGTTCCCCTTCATGGGCGAGTCCGACTCGCACTTGGCCGCTTTTTTTTATTATTATTATTTGTATATAGTATATATATATATTTTAGTTTGTGTGTAAAATAAAATTTACTTTTATTTATTAAAAAAAAAAAAAAAATAATTCATATTCTGAGGCGGTACGAAGTTCGCGAGGTCAGCTAGTTACACATAAAATAATCATGTCATACTCTCATAAGAATAGGCGATCATATCTCAATCATGATTTTAGAACAATAATGAGTCTTCTAATTAACGACCTTTTCCTGTATCAGACTGGCGTTAAGAATATATATACTGTACTATCCACATCCTGTTAAGTAGAAAACCTCAAAGTCAAAGTCAAAGTCAAAGTTTTGTATTTGTTAAACATAGGTGTATAAATAGTTGTTTAAAATAAAATAGGTTCAGAGATCTCTATGTTTTGCCGTTAACGGCGTACAAATATCAAGTAAGTATACGAAATTATAATCTAGTATTAAATCTTTTGTTAAAATTAAATGACAAGCTAACAGAGTTAAACTATCCTCTATCAAGTTAACAATATTGCATATAGATAATAACATTTAACATTTATAACATTAATTCTTATGTATTAGTAGTATTAAATTTAATAATGATATATTTACAACTGACAAACATAACAGTAAAGTAATTCTTACCGCACATATTTATCCACATATCTTGCATTATCTTCTAGGTATTCATTAATGGAATAATATGCCTTTTGAATTAGGAAATTATTTAAATATTTTTTTAAATCATTTAGCTCGGGTTTTGCTCTTATAGGCTCTGGTATTTTATTGTACAATCTGGGTGCCATACCTAGAAAGCTTTTTGTGTAAAAAGCTGTGTTGTGTGTATTAGCGCAAATCTCATTGTTGCGACGTTTCGATTTAAGTGTTTTAAATAGATGTAAGTTTGATTTCACGAATACTGCTGTCTCATAAATATATAAACATGGTAGGGTTAGTAACTTATACTTTTTAAAAAATGGCAAGCAGCTGTCAGTTGATTTTAGCTTGAAGACAGATCGTAAACATTTTTTCTGTGCCTTGAATGCGATGAGTTTATCTGTAGAATTTCCCCAGTATATAATTCCATAGCGTAAAGTAGATGTTACGTAGGCACTGTACGCTACTAGGACGACGGACTCATTTACAATTTTTCTTAAGTTATAAAGTGCCTATGAGTATTGATTTAATTTTTTGCAGATAATTTCAATGTGAGTTTTCCAAGATAGATGACTATCTAAATGCAGTCCCAAGAACCTGGCTATACTGGTGTCTGCTATTATTATATTTTCATAAATGACATTTAATTGTGATTGGTTTGTCCGTTGATAAAATGACATTATTTTTGTTTTATCTAAGTTTATTTTTAATTTATTTATTTTTAACCAATTAATTATATTTTGTAGGGAACTGTTTATATCATCTTCATATGTTTTTATATTTTTGCATGGCACGATTACTGTGCTGTCATCGGCGAATAGAATGGTTTGATGTTCAGTGCATTTTGGTAAATCGTTTATATAGATAATGAATAGCAGGGGCCCAAGAACATTTCCTTGCGGAACTCCACATGTTGTTATTCTAGTTGAAGACATATAAGCAATGTCTATTTTTGTCTTTGGGCAAATCCTATTTATGACAGTCACTTGTTTTCTGCCAGTTAAATAAGTTTCAATCAATTTTAACATATTGCCTCTAATGCCATAGCGTTCTAACTTGCTTAATAATATATCATGGTCTACATGATCAAATGCTTTTGACATATCCATTAGTAGTGCTGCAATAGGTATTTTTTTGTCAACATTCAGAACAATTTTAGAGAATAACTCATATACTGCTTTGTTTATACTTCTATTTTTTCGAAATCCATATTGTTCTTCTGCAAGTATATTATTTGATTCAAGAAAAGAATAAAGAGAATTATAAATAACCTTTTCAAACACTTTCGATAGTACTGGAATTAAAGCAATTGGGCGGTAATTTGAGATGGTTGTTTTTTCGCCTTTCTTATGTAGTGGTTTAATTAATGACATTTTTAGTTTACTTGGGAAGTGTCCATTTTCTATACATAAATTGATTACATAGCTTAGTACTGGAGCAATAATGTTTGCTACGAGTTTTAAAATATTAGTTGTAATGCCGTCATAACCGGCGCTGTTTGTGTTTTTCAATGAATTAATAACTTTAAATATTTCAAACGGATCAGTAGGTGCCATAAACATGGATTTCGGATAATGATTGATGTTTGAAAAACTCTTACTATTATTATTTTTTGTGGTACTCGTTTGTTCAACTACATCTACATAATAATCATTAAATGCTGTAGCAATTTCTATAGGTTCATGTATTACTTTATCATTAGTATGTATTTTGTGCAAGGATTCGGAAGGAAAGTTTGATTTGCATTTTTTTATAACTTTCCACGTAGCTTTAGTTTTGTTTTCAGCATTATTTATAAGATAATTATTTTGTGCTTTTTGGGTCAAGTAAATAACTTTTTTGAGTCGTTTCGAATATTGTTTTAGTAATTGTTTGTTTTCATTAGAAGGCGATTTTCTATATTGCCAAAGTATTATATATCTCTTTTCCGTTTACTGCAAGTTCTAATGCCTTTAGAAATCCATTTAGGAGATTGCCGACTAGAGATTTTTTCTTTACAGTAGGGAAACACAGGTCATAGAAAAGTTTAAATAAATCGTGAAATGAATTGAAAGCTGTTTCAGGATCGACACTATTAAATACCTCATCAAAGCTAAGTTTGTGAATGCAATCTACAAACTTTTCTTTGTTTTCAGAGCTGTAGTCTCGACTAATTATATTCCAGTGATCAATCGTACAAGTCTTTTTGACTGGACATTTAAAAAGTTGGGCTGTGTGATCAGACAAAGCTAAGTCTAAAATTTCTCCTCGACCACCTTTGACATTATGCATGATATTGTCAATACATTTACCGCTGGATATACGTGTAGGTTTATTTATACTTGGCTTTATATTATAGTTTAAGAGTAGATGCTGGAATTCTATAGATAATCTTGTATTTTGGAGTATATCAATATTGAAATCACCGCATAGTAAAACTTTTTTACCGATATTTCGGCTACATAAGTTAAGTATACAATCTAGTTTTTCAAAGAACACGGCTGTAGTATTTTTTGTGTATTTTGGAGGCCTATAAATACAAATAACCTGACTTTGAAAAGTCTACAATAATGTATGCACCTTATGGATGATTCAAACTGACAAAGGAAATAAGTGCTGAAGTCATTCTGAACTATTTTAATCGAATTGAACATGTTATCAAACATATTAATTTCCGGGTCTTGACAAGCTCGAGTAGTACCTACTTTGTTATAACATTTAGATCGATGAGAAAAAGTGACATGAATATAAAAAATTTGAGCAAATGTCAAGGTCATCCAATTGTCAATGTTAAAGAAAACATGTTTAGGTTGATGGGGAACTGTCTAAATTTAGTAGGACATGACAGATTAAAAAAAGGCACTCCGGGTGTGCTGACAGAAGTGAAAAAGACATGGACAAAAAATTTACATTTCCATATACACATACTTAGTAAATAATGTTGTATATTAAAAATAGAAAAATGAATTAATACGTAGTTTTTAACCTCTATAATAACATGTGAGGACGATGCTCCTAAAATAAAATTACTATACCACAATAGGTAATAGAATTAAAAACGAAACCATGACATATAAATTAATTATCTGATAGATACATGGTGCTCACATATTTACAAACATGGCACAAGCAAAACGATTTTAATTAAAAAAAAAATAAATACAAGTAATAAGTTTAGTCAGGGTGTGAGTAATTAATGTAAAAACGAATAAAAAAAAATTACAATTAAATTAACAACCAGTTTGATTTTGTCTAGACTAGATTGTCCTATGGAGCAGGACCAGCATGTTTCCAAGCGTTCTTATCTTGGATATAATCTTCTAATTTATAGTATGCTTGTTTACAAAGTGTACGTTTAATGTGAGTTTTAAATTTTCTTTCATTTATTTGCAATATATCACAAGGTATTTTATTGTAACTTTTGACACAGTACCCCATAAAAGATGTATGTACTTTGGTTAATCTGAAAAATGGTTGATGTATTTTATCTTTATTTCTTGTATTAAAGTTATGTCTATCGCTTGTTTTATTAAAAAGATGTAGATTTTTTCTTACATACATAATGTTTTCATAAATAAATTGGCAAGGTACCGTCATAATATTAATCCTTTTAAATAGTTCCCTGAGAGATTCGCGGCGACGTAGATTATAAATGGCTCTGACAGCTCTCTTTTGCAAAATAAAGATGGATTCAATGTCAGCAGCTCGACCCCATAGTAAAATGCCGTACGACATAATGCTGTGAAAGTAGCTAAAATAGACTAAACGCGCGGTTTCTATCTTCCTAACAGCATAAGCGGCCGAGCTAAGCCGCCCCGCAAGAGATGTTATGTGAGGTCCCCATTGTAATTTCTCGTCTAGCGTGATTCCCAGAAAAACCGTTTGATCAACAAATTCTAGTTTTTCTCCATTTAGTACTTAAACTTTTATTTAATTTAAAATGGGCTTGTTTTTAACTTTTCAGCCTTAAGTTTTTTACCGCAGTCGGGTTTTTTAGTTTTTTTAATTATCTTTTTTTTTATTGAATATCGTATCTTTACAACTCTCCGAGATATAAGGGGATCGCACGTTCTCGTGAAATCGAAGCCTACACTGGAGCGAACGAAACGACATTTGCAATGTCTAAATATAGCAAATAAATTATGGATTTAACACGTTAAGTGCGAAACGAGGCCTAAATCACCCCACATGCAACTTCCTCGTGGTGCAGCAAGGAAAAACGTGAATATCTCTGTCGTGCGAAGGGCATAGCTTTGGTTTGGTCCAGTATAGAAAAGAGATAAATGTATATTTGAGACGCGCTAATGGTCCCGGACTCGGTGGTATACCTACCTTGGTACCGGGTGTCTTAGGCCTCGTACCGCACTGAATTAATATAATTTTAATGCAGTGCGGAACGAGGCTAAAACGTCCCATATCGCCCCGGACCTCGTACCGCACCCAACGCGAGCTTGCCGCGACTAGTGTTGTGCATTTTTACTATCTCGTGAAGCTGACAAAAAATCCAAAAAGATTTTGACTCAGTGCTCTCAGTGCAAAAAATCTTATTGTCTACCCTGTTTCAATGAAAAACACTCATAAATAAGTACAAAATATATATTGAGATTTTTTATAAAAAAGTATATTATTACTGATTTTTTTATGTTAATTCAAGTTCTAATAAGTGTATTTTTAAAGCCCGAGGCAGAATAAATAGAATAGTTTCTTTTCTACTTCTGGTTTTCTTTTTTTTCTATTCTGTGAACCGCATTAAGATTTTCACACAAAAATAGATAAACGTCGTTGCGTCGATATTATTTTTCCCATCACTAATCTTAGCGAAAATTTACCCTATTTCAGTGCGTTACGAGGTGTATAAGATCCCATATTTTGTTTTGCCAATAAATTCTAAACTAGCTATCAGATCCCGGGGCGACGGTAGATTAGGGTTCATCAATTCACTGTCTATATCGATAAGGACCAAAATTTTCATTTGTCTTTGATTTCGCGCCAGAAAATGGATTTTAGTCTGTTAAAGGAGGTGGGGTCTAATAGACCGCGTGTCGCCCTAACGTCTGGTCAGGGTGCGGGCCGATAAGGCCTCGTGCCGCAGGAACGGAAAGTTTGCAAAAATTGGTGCCGCAGCTAACGTGTTAAATTATTATGACACTTGATTGATTATGACCAATGAAATTAGTGAAAATGATTTTATGTAATTATGGCAACTGAAGCGTAATGAAATATTATTACTAAGTATTTGTAATGAAATTATGGCAAATACAAATACCTATGGTATATAAAATTATTGCATTAAAAAAAATGGCAAACATTAGTAAACCAACCAAACCTAACCTCGGGGTGCCCATCCTCCATCGCCTATCGACCGACCGCAACCATGCAACCGACGATGTCACCCGAAGTACGCACGAAGATAGTTATTTTCATTAAAATTGAGAGTTAAAAAAGTTATTCTATAACCAAATTAAGCTGGTTTCTATAGTGCTTAAGAAAACGATTATTTTAGCAGAATTTATGTTTTCGGAAAGTTAGTACAGTCAGCAACAAAAGTCGATTAACACTGTCATTTATACAACTGCTTTTTAGCTTTTCACATAAGAGTTTATATTCTAATAATTGTAGGTACTTCTGCTGCAATTTTGAACAAATATTTTGGTCAATAACCAAGACTAAAAAAACTGAAATGTTAATCGACTTTTGTTGCTGACTGTACATATTTTTTTCGGAAGTTTTATATATTTTTTTAAATTTAGTTTATTATTTGAAAGTACAGATTGTTTTTCGTAGAATTGTAATTTTAATAAGCTCATGTTTGTTAAATACAACATTTTTTTTCGTTTAATTTTGTGTTAATTTTTCGGTAGGTAATTCATTTTAACACAGCTTAGATAGTTCTACATTCAACCACAGATCGGTGTTTTTCGGAAGCTTTATTATTTCCCAAATAAAATGTAGCATTCACAGCACGTTACCAGTTCGTAGCGAGCTCGTGTCGTGACCCCGTCGCACGTCGCTCCATCCTTCAGCTCCAAATAAACGTGAATCTTTAGCTAAATAAATCCGGTATTCAGCTATTCCTAGCGGTGCGCCGTGCCGAGGTTGGGCACTATCTCATAGGTCGAGGCGCGGGATATTGCCTGCTGCGCTCCAAATGGAATATTCGCCGCTGCCACACGCCCACTAGCCAGGGATGACAGGTTATCATGAAAATAATGCAGAATTTACTCTCAACCTGAAAGTGTTCCTAAAATTTGTGTTTTAGATGAAGTTATTGAAACTTGGTTCCCCTCACATGATAATATGTATATAATAATATGAATAGCTCAATTTATAACGATAGTCGTTTCATGTAACAATGACCTATTTCTTAGGAACCATTTGTCGCGCTGTAGGTAGGTAGGTACTCGACGAATGTGAGAAAAAATCTTCGGAACTTATAGTTCGCCGACAAAAACTTGGGAATCCTATCTAAGTTTTGTGTTGAGTTATATAACATAACATAATCAGCCTATAACGTTCCCACTGCTGGGACACAGGCCTCCTCTCTGTGAGAGGGAGTGGGCCGTAATCCACCACGCGGGCCCAGTGCGGGTTGGTGGATGTCACATGTCTTCGAATTTTTGATTCTAGGACATGCCGGTTTCCTCACGATGTTTTCCTTCACCGTTTTGAGAGCAGTGGTGATGAAATAATTTACACAAAGTAAAGCGCCTGTCGGGGCGCCTTCCAGGTACAAATCATTTCCATGTAGACGTGTACGGAGTAACCAATTCGACGCATATTTACTTACATTTTTAGATAGTTTATAATATTGCCTGTAAGTACCCGCCAAGGGGCCAAAACCTAGTTAAACAAAAGGGTTCATTTATTTACAGTAGATTTTCAGTCTATCTTTAATTGTATTTTTTAGTTCTTTTTTGGTTGTAGAAATAAAGGCTATATTTATATTATTATAATTATATTGCCCCGAAAGCGATGTTAGTTTCAACTACCAAGCGTGGATATGAGTATTTGAAACGTGGGAGGTATATGTTTATCTAATAGAACAGAGCCCTGATTCACAAACATACGACAGGCTATCGTATCGAAAACCTGACATTTCGATAACCTGATTTGACTTCCCCTCAACAGCCAATAGCTGTTGAAAGAATAGCGGGCGTCTATTTGATTTAAACTGACAAAATTTTCGGGTTTTGGACTTGTGAACAGCATTGAGAAGACTCCTACGATAACAATGATTAATGTTCGATACGATACGGAAGCTTATCAAGTGTTTGTGAATAAGGGGGCTGTAATCAAATTGATACATATCATAGGTATCTTAACCTAGTCGTAAGAGAACCGGCCGGATGCAGGGTTGGGATGGCTAGCACACAGTCGACGTGAGGGAGGGCGATGGGGAGCCCTGGCCGGTCCTTGCAGACTGAGCGAATGTTGTAAGAGAAATACATGTTCAACGGCAGGTAGTTGTATGAATACATGTTCAAATAGCGGCATTAGTTCCAAGTTTATAATGATTCCGAGAAGTTGTTAGTTAGTTGTGTTGCAGCCCTGCGCGGCGGCCGCTGTGAGCTCTCAGGTGGAGCGGTGCGCCCATAGATATATCTATGGGCGCGCCGCAAATTGTGTTCCGTCACCTCGGCGCCGTGTGCCAGGGAGTGAACGAAGGGACTTAAAAAACATTGATTTAAATCAGACTCAGAATTAGCACTTTTAAACGTCAAAAGTTACAAGAGGCAGCCACCCTTCCCACTTCCTAATGTTTTAGTTAGGAGGAAGACGTCGCGCAATCTATCCCGTCTCCGGCAATACAGAAGCTATACGTGAGTCAAAAGCCAGGCGGCTTTGAGGTCACGGTGATCAAATAAATTGAATCGATAATAGGTCATCGAATGAGTGATTTGTTTTTTTGCTTAAGGTGAATGCGCAGTTGTAGCCCGCGAAATTCAATTTCGTTTATGTTTTTTGCAATTTGCAGGTCAGTGTCAGGTTGTGTCTTGAACAAAATTTTAGTCGCGACTACCTATAACAGGTACGTATTTACAGAATTATTATCATTAGAATCATTAATACATCTTTGTAAGTAATTTATTGCTTCATAATAATTAACTAACTATATACACTAGATACTAAAATAAATGACTAAATAACTTACAATACAAATATATAAAAATAAAAACCAAAGGACACTTAGGCGTCGAAGTATTCGTCCGCATCGCTATCATCCGGAAACGTGCCCAGAAGACTGGCAGCATTGCCACGTTGAATGGCAATGCTAATTCTTTGGCCAAAGAACGATTTATTACCGTTGGATCCCGTTTTTGAATCCCATTTTAATATTTTTGGCGTTGGATCCCGCAAAACATTATTATGTATTTCCGTTGGATCCCGAATTAAAAAAATGCAAGATAATTACGTTTTATTGTCGTTGAATCCCGAAAAGTATTTCCGTTGGATCCCGAATGCTTAAAAAAATATGAATGCGGGTACTTTCAACAACAAAATTGTTTATAATAAAATGAGGGGTTCACTAATGTTTCACCTAAACTCCATTGACAAATTTTTAGTTTACAACCAACGTTTCGTATACTATTTATTTCACAAACAACTCATTTTCTATATAATCTAGTCGTTTCTGGCACTCGCCGGCCGCTGCCGCGGCACCGCTCGCTTCGCTCGCTCGGCTCGTGCGTAGGGGTCACAGTTTTAACCTAACCTAACCTAACATTGTTTTTTTTTTTAAATAATTAACCTAATCTAACTAGTTCGGTTCCGGGTAACCCACTAAAAATAATCTCTTTTTAGTGTTTGATAAAGGTAAATCACTTTTCTTCTGAAATGTACACATGTTGTTATAATATGGGATTCAACGGAAATAGCAAACGGGATCCATCGGTAATACCTAAAAAACGGGATCAAAAAAGATTTATTACCGTTGGATCCCGTTTTTGAATCCCATTTTAATATTTTTGGCGTTGGATCCCGCAAAACATTATTATGTATTTCCGTTGGATCCCGAATTAAAAAAATGCAAGATAATTACGTTTTATTGTCGTTGAATCCCGAAAAGTATTTCCGTTGGATCCCGAATGCTTAAAAAAATATGAATGCGGGTACTTTCAACAACAAAATTGTTTATAATAAAATGAGGGGTTCACTAATGTTTCACCAAAACTCCATTGACAAATTTTTAGTTTACAACCAACGTTTCGTATACTATTTATTTCACAAACAACTCATTTTCTATATAATCTAGTCGTTTCTGGCACTCGCCGGCCGCTGCCGCGGCACCGCTCGCTTCGCTCGCTCGGCTCGTGCGTAGGGGTCACAGTTTTAACCTAACCTAACCTAACATTGTTTTTTTTTTAATAATTAACCTAATCTAACTAGTTCGGTTCCGGGTAACCCACTAAAAATAATCTCTTTTTAGTGTTTGATAAAGGTAAATCACTTTTCTTCTGAAATGTACACATGTTGTTATAATATGGGATTCAACGGAAATAGCAAACGGGATCCATCGGTAATACCTAAAAAACGGGATCAAAAAACGGGATCCAACGGTAATAAACGTCAAAAAACGGGATCAAAAAACGGGATCCAACGGTAATAAACGCAAAGAACGACCCAGCCCTCTGGTCACGTGAAGTATCGACCAGCCGGCGAGACATTTCCTTAAAAAGGAGACGCGCGCTCGGGCCCCATGACCCGAGCGTTTCGAACCCAAACGGCTCAAAGCTGTAGTTGCCCATAAGGTTACAGTATTTGCGCCGCTTGAGGGTCTCAGCAGCTGCAGCAGCGGCGCCAGCACAGCCCGCAGTGCTAGGGACATGAGATGGCGCAAGGGTATCGACACACGTTGCGTCCCACACCAGAGGCCTACCCACCTTCCAAGGCAACATCGGCATGCCGTCTGGTCTCTGCCCATCGTCACGTACCAAGCCGTTTGGTTCTAACACCGCTGGTACGCCGGCGGTGACAAGGGCTCGACGAATAATATCGTTGATGCTGGCGTGAAAAAAAATCTCTTATGGAAAAGTGCTTATGGTATAAATCTAACTTGGAAAGATGTATTAATGATTCTAATTATGTAAATACGTACCTGTTATAGTCGCGAATCAAATTTTGATCAAGTTGCAACTTGACACTGATCTGCAAAAAACGTAAGAAAATTTGAGTTTCTCGGTCTACCACTGCGCATTCACCTTAATTAGAAATATTTTACAGTGCGCGTTTACTGGGCACACATCCATACTCCATACTCCTAAGTAATGAATTCTGGGTTTGTTTTCATTTCATAATTAGTTCCGCGCCCAGCCGCGAGGCGACCGGAGCGAATTTTGTTTAACGAGGAATGCGATTTATAGTTCACAAGCAGCTTGTATTTCGCAGGTTGTTCGTGAAGTTTTTACGATTTGAGCCAGGGCTATTGAGATTGTAATGGGTGTGTATGTCGGATGAATAAAATCATTCAATCGGCCAATCGTGCCTGCCGTTCCCCCACATCAAGATACTTACTAGAAACAAACTTTCAAAGTACCTAACTTCCTCACATATTGTAACCGTCACATATAATATGACGCGAACGTTCCTCGCGTGTTGGCTCCCAGTCACTGTAACAAACGATATGACGCGAACGTTCCTCGCGTGTTGGCTCCCAGTCACTGTAACAAACGATAGCTTCGCTAAGTATTGGTTTATGTGCTCCAATTGTCGCCACAGCACGGCGCAAATCAATCCGAGCATTACTGCCGTAAACTATCAAACTGCAATATCCATCGCCGGCAATAAACCGCGTCGGCTTTACGACTATTATACTGCCGCGCCGATGAACGATGCCCAAATATGAATCGCTGCTTGTCACGTACCGAACTCGTGAACTGCAACGTTTGTATAAGTTGATGTTGATTGTAACTACATTTTAAAATAAAACGTTTATTTTACCTAATAACAATAACTTTTTATCATTTAAAGGATCTAAATCCGTTACCTGAATCTAGAATCCGCAATCTATAACCAATAGAAAACGCGCTGAGTAAGTAATCGAGTATTTGTGCACACGGCGCCGCCGCAAGCGCCGCCAACGATGACTAATTGACTGAAGGCAGCTTTATCTTCCTTACTTAAATTGATTATTACAAACCATAGAAATGTAAAAAACAGTTACAAACAGAAGGGTCGTT
This sequence comes from Amphipoea lucens, assembly GCA_947508005.1. Taxonomy (NCBI): domain Eukaryota; kingdom Metazoa; phylum Arthropoda; class Insecta; order Lepidoptera; family Noctuidae; genus Amphipoea; species Amphipoea lucens. The sequence continues at coordinate 305,516 of OX382358.1, read as the reverse complement.
GTCCGACAGCTTCCATGACCATCTCGCAGTCGTCATCATATCACCGAGAGACGTTCACTGTTGTACTACTCTGTTATTCTGTTAACAACAGTACCTTATTTAAAAAAAATTAAATCGACTAATTCATTTCGGAAGTCGGTGTCTTGAGATCTGTATTTTAGTTTTAGTTTTTTGCCACCGACTTCCGAAATTAAAGTTATTTCATAATTTTTAGTTAATTTCTTTTTGAAGTCGATTGAATTTTTTTAAATTAAGTACTTTTTATTTCGTAATTTAAAACTGGAATATTTATTTGTAATAAGTAGGTAATAGTTTTGTTGTAAATATTGCACTAGAATTTGACCAACGTTTTGAGATGTTCTCCCTTTGACACTACACCCGCAGCTTGCATCAATAAGCGAGGCCGTCACACCTACACGTATTAGTCCATATCTTGAAAATTACTGAATCCATTTTGATGAAACTTGCACTGTTCCATAAGTTGAAGTTAATGTAAGCCAATCCAAAAAAATGGTCACGATCCGATTAATATTTGCGGAGTTGAAATGCGTGGACTAACATACATACATCTATAAAATTTTGTAAATTTGTTTGGAAGCCCTAATAGATTGTCATATTATGTGAATATAATGAAGTTCCAATAATATTACATACATACGTGTCGAATTGATAACCTCCTTTTTTTGAAGTCGGTAAAAAACACCGGGAAAAGATCAATAATACACAAAATGTTAGTTAGGTACTCATCCAAATTTATTTTATCGCCTTCAAAGTTACCCTAATACTGTCACTGATACTAATATTGTCAGTGAAAACTTTTAATTGGCCTTCTTTCACTAACTGCCAACTATCTGTATCCTAGCTTTAAGTTTTCGTAAGAAAAAAAAATATGCTCCTTCAGAAACGATCCCTACACTTACGCCAACGAATAATCCAATCATCAAAACATTTTTTAAACGCTTTTTCTGCAATTGAGTTTATTTCTCGCCGCGAATTCTCCTTGATGTCTTCTACCGAATGCAAACAGGGGCCATGAAGTAGTAATTTGAGTTTAGGAAAAGGAAAGAAGTCGGCTGGAGCCTTATCAGTAGAATAAGGTGGTTGCTCGATGGTATTTGTTAAGTTTTTGATCAAAAATTCGTTCACAATCATGGCCTTGTGCGAAGGTGCATTGTCGTGGTGCAAAATCCAACAATTTTCTTTCCACAAATCTGGCCTTTTTCTTCGAATATGTTCTCTTAAACGCCGCATAACGCTCAAATAATATACTTTTTCTCAAACATGCTTGGAAAGAGCATTATTTTGACAACCTTCTTCGAGATAAATCGAAATTGCTGTACTGGCCAAATACATGCGAGCAGCGGCCGGCAAAAGTTGTATGAAAATCCATATCTGTCGTGTTTTGCGGCCATAAAAATTACATAGTAAACTCATATTTCAATAAAACAATTTCAAAAACAATTTCATATGATCTGTCATGTAATTTAAAAAAGGAACGATTTTTAATTTCGAACCGGCTTACAAATAGAAAGCTGTTTATTAAAAAAAAAACGGGATCCCTTCTTTTCGCATAATGTTCTTTGTCCTAATATACTTCGGCATAACGATTTTGGCACAATTTGTTTTGGCATAATAATACTTCGGCATAATTTTTTTAGGCATACATTTTATGTTAGCATAATCATCTTAAAGACTAATTTGTTTTGGCATAAATTTAGTAGGCCTAATGACTATTAGCATAACGTTAGTAGGCCTAATGACTATTAGCATAATAATATTTAGGCATACAATTAATATAATTTATACATAACATTATGTAACTTAAACGATTTTTCAATCGCGAGATAACTTTTATCTGAAGAATATATTAGATGTTTTGACAGTTTTTGTATAAAAAAATATGTCAATCAGTTAACTTCTATTATGAGAAATAAATATGGCGGTTATTCCTCAGATAGAAGTTAACTGATTGAAACTGGAACACCCAAATACTCCGAAATATTTTATTCCGAATTTCGATGTTCCGATTTTCAAAAGTCCGAATTTCATAATACCTAAGAATCATAATGTCTATTATTAAAAATCACGAAATTTATTTTACCGAAAGTCATAAATGCGACTTGTTTGTTTTCCGATTTTCATATATTCGAAGAATCAAATGCTCGATGGGTTCGCGGTCCGAAAAACGACATTCCGATTTTCAATACTCCGAATTATTTCCGTTACCGTTACCGCACCCGAACTCAACGAACGCGAATAGACGACGTAGGATGCAAGAGCGAGCGAAGGGCACCCCGAGGTTCGGTTTGGTTAGGTTACTTTAAACCCTTTACACAGAAATAGGGGCCCCGCGAAGCGGGGCTCCGTCGACATAGGATGCAAGAACGAGCGAAGGGCACCCCGAGGTTCGGTTTGGTTAGGTTACTTTAAACCCTTTACTCAGAAATAGGGGCCCCGCGAAGCGGGGCTCCGTCGACATAAGATGCAAGAGCGAGCGCTTGAATGCTGCATGCTGCATGCTTGCTTGCATGCTGTATGCTTGCTTGCTTCATGCTTCCTACAGCGAAAAAATAAAAGTATGTTTTAATATCATTATGCGTAAATAAATTTATGCTTTAGGATATTATGCTTAAAAAAGTTATGCTTTAGAACTTTATGCTTAATAAATTTATGCTTTACAATATTATGCTTAATCATTATTATGGTTAGAGAAATTATGCTTTAAAAAAATATGCGTAAGCTGTTATGCGTAATTATATTATGCGAAAATATAATTATGCCAAACAAAGTTATGCTAAGTTATATTAGGTCTTAAAATTTTATGCAAATGGATAGGGAACCAAAAAAAACAAATCCGCATACGTCCGGTTTCCTGAATTCACGTCATATCCCGCCGGCCGCCATTTTTGTTCGATATCAGTATTGCAAAAATCTGTTTCAGAACCATATAGAGGATTCATATCATGGGTGTAGATAAAGACTTGTATGCAAATGTACATAATTAGGTATTAAAACACTCATGTGATACTATTATCACACTCGGCTTCGCCTCGTGTGTTAAACCCACATTCGTCTTTTATTACCCCTTATTATAACAACAGTTGCATAAATAACTATTTTTTACCGTTTGACCTTTCGGTAAGAATTCCGAGTGCACAACACCGCGATAGTCAAAGAAAACAGTCAACACGACTTTGACTTTTGATCGACTATGGCGTGGTTTATTTTCGGTTTCGGTTCAGTTGGAAGGCGCCACTTCGAAGCTTGTTGACTAGTTTGCATGTCAAACTCGTAAACCCACGTCTCGTCACCAGTAACAATGCGTTTCATGAATGTTGGGTCGGAATTGACTCGTTCTAGCATGTCTTCAGCGACTCTTATGCGATTGTGTTTTTGGAGAAAATTCAGGTCTTTTGGGACTAGCCGAGCGGCAACATGTTTCATACCCAAGTGATTATTTAAAATGATACGGATCGACTCGTGAGACACAGAAAGTTCAGCGGCTATCTCTCTCAAACTTGAATGAGGATTTTCAGTCATATTTCCTTCACTTTTGCGATAACTATCAGGGCGAGGCAAATCCTCCAGCATATCTCAAACGCTTTTGATCGCTTTGTTTATAGTAAGTATTTATTTTTCAAAAAGACTTAGCCTAGGTAACATCAGTGTTCATTCAAAAAGGGATCGGTATGGCTATTACGTTTGAGAAGACCCCTGCCCTTCAAACTAGGAAAATCCTGTATCTTGAAGGACAGTGTACTTTTAAGGGTTGACACATTTTACAAAATAACAGTGTAATACAGTCGCGCGCGAGAGGTCGTACAGTTGACACGCACACGTACATTTACTCAGTTCCGCAGCGATTAACTGTATCGTGTTTTTTCCATTTGAAGTCTCGACTTCGAGATGGAGGAGAGTAAGAGTGAGGAGGACATGAGTGATTCGGAGTTTTTAGTGAACGATGAACGAGAGCTAGGATTATCAGTTGGTAAAAGTACAATAACAAGGGGAGGTGAAAGTTTGGAAAAGAAGGTGGCAAAAAGAAAAGAAAGAGACGAAAGTAGTGAAGGAGATGTTTTAAAGAGTGATGAAGAAGGTTTTATTACTGTTACTCGAAGGAAACCGAAACGGTTGATCAGGAGTGATTCTTTAAATACACAAATAAATGTGAGGGTAGATGGAGGAAAAAAGAACGAGGAGGTAGAAATTGTGGAGAATCACCAAGTTTGTATCACTGCTTTAGAAGGTTTGCCTAAACAAATTGCGATGGCCAAGTTGTTAAGATCCCAAAACATTACAGGTATTGATCATATTAAATATAAAAACATAAACAAAGCAATCATTACATTCTTCAAGAAACAAGATGCCCTAGTGTTAGTGGAATGCAAAAAGTTTGAAGAGATGGGGTTTCGCTGTCAATTTACAAGTGAATTAAACGTGATTCATGGAGTAGTAAAAGGTATCGATCTAGATTTGAGTGATGAAGAACTCATGAAAATTATAGAGTGTGATGTTAAAATTATGAATTTGAAAAGAATGAATAGAATATCAACTAATGGCTCATGGACACCGAGCGAATCTATCAAAATATGTTTTAAGGGCGGTGTATTGCCACAATATATATACGCATACGAGTGCCGTTTTAAAGTAGACGCATATCATTTCCCCGTGTCACAATGCACAGGGTGTTGGCAATTTGGACATGTTAAAAAGTTCTGCTCAGTCAAAAAGTCGTTATGTCCAAAATGCGGTAGCTCACAACATGATAACTGCGATATCAACATGCATAAATGTTTGAACTGTAAAGGGGACCACTTTGTTCTGGACAAAACTTGCCCTTTTTTTATTAGAGAAAAAGAAATAAGAAACATAATGAGTAAAGAACTAGTTACTTATAGAAAGGCCCTGCAGCTATACACAGAAATGAGAATAAATAAGGAGATATCAACTCGAGAGAGTATAGTGACAGCAGATAACAGCGCCTCATTGAATACTATGAACGTAGGAGGTACCTTCAGCAGTGTAGTCGAGAAGAATTCAGTGCATCTACAAGGACCTTCAGGAGGGACTTCAGAGACCACTATTCAGGGAGAGGAAAAAGAGTTGGATAAAACTTCTAAACAAAATATAATAAAATGTAATACAAAAGCAGTTCCAAATGTGATTAATAAAGCGAAAAATGGGGCTAAGAGACTGGAAAATGCAGAGACTTTTAAAGAAGTAAATATGGAGGTTCAAAATCAGGATTTGCAGAATACAGAGGAAAATAGAAAGCGAGACGAGCACATAAAGGATAAGTTTGAATTTAAGCAGTTTTGGATTAAAATTAAACCCATAATTACGTCAGAAAGCAAATTGGAAGAAAAGGTAGCGGCAGTATTTAAAATCATATGGGAAGAACTAAAGTACTATGTTGTTAATAAGTTATTAAGTTTTTCGAACTTTGTTAATGGATAATACAACTAGTCATATTAGACTTAACATAGTACAGTGGAATGCTCAAAGCCTATGCCCTAAATTAGTAGCATTTACAGACCTTTTAGCACGTGAAACTATACATATTGCGATTATTAGCGAAACTTGGCTAGATATTGAGTCCAACATAAATATTAATAGTTATAACATTTATAGAAAAGACAGAGCGGATGCATACGGCGGCGTCGCTATTATTGTTCATAAGTCGATACAGTCCTACTTGGAGCCATTTGTAGCAAGTAATACAGCAGCCTAATTGCGGAACGCCAAATCGTCAAATGATTCTGATTAGTTGGCTTCATTTCTATCACAATTGGCTTCATTTTACGATTTTCGAATTGCGAAACTCTAGTTTCTGCGCAGGGCCTTAACGTTCATAATTGGTTTCATAATAAACTAGAGTTTCGCAATTCGAAAATCGTAAAATGAAGCCAATTGTGATAGAAATGAAGCCAACTGATCAGAATCATTTGACGATTTGGCGTTCCGCAATTAGGCTGCAGGTATTAAGGTAGTTTGTGTTAAGTTAATTAACTGCAAGGACTTAGAATATGTGGCGTCTATATACTGTCCGTCTAGTATACAAACTCAAGCCTACGATTGGGATAATATTTTCTCACAATTTTCATCGAAACCTTTAATAGCTGGAGATTTTAACGGGCACCACACTAATTGGTCTGTGAAAACAGATGTACGGGGTTCCCAAATCATGGATTCCTCTTTAGAATATGGTTTCATATCCATTAATAATGGTGACTTCACCCGGGTTAAGCTGGTAAACGGGCACTTGCAACAAACTTCGCCCGATATTTCGTTTGTCTCTTCTGATGTAGCCATCAAATTTTGTTGGAAAATCTTAAACGAAAATCTAGGGAGCGATCACTTAATAATTAAGCTGACAATTGATATCGTCAATGATTTCAGATACATAAAAAAACGCAATTATAAGCTTGCAAATTGGGATAAGTGTTCACAAACTATTTCAGAAAATCCTACCTTTTATAATGACTATGACGAAAATGTAGCCGTATTGATTACGCATCGGTTTTATACGATAGTAGTGCTAAAAGTCATATTAGCAAACTTGATAAAATTCAGAATCAAGCCTTGAGAGTAGTAGGTGGATTTATCAAAAGTACTCCGATTCACGTCATGGAGAGCGAGTTAAACATTGCCCCTTTATTTATTAGAAGACAATATCTAGCCTATAAGTATTTATTAAAAATCAGTGCTTGGTCAAATAATAGTAACACTAATTTAATTTCTGAAATGAGAGCTCTTACGCACATTAGTTATTGGTCTAGGAAAAGAAAGCCTATACTCACACAAATAATCGAGGATGTAAAACAAACTGAAGGTGTTTCCGTGGATATTCTGACAATGTTTACTTTCGAAATTTGGTTATCAGCTGTTGATTTTCATAAATGTTTGGTTATGAATTTGAAATGTATATCACTAGCTAAATCAAGATATGAGGCTAATACCTTAGTTAATGAAGTTGTGAGAGAATTGGATATCAATTATTGTGGGTGGCAGAAATTGTATTCTGATGGCTCTAAGGGTGCTCATGGATTAGGTGCAGCCTTTTACGATCCAAGTTGTAATTATAGAGCAGGTTTTAAAATAATGTCAGACGTATCAGTCATGACGTTGGAACTCATTGCAATTTTGCAAGCCTTGTCCTATGCAATAGAGAAAAAATTTGAGACGGTTGTTATATTTACGGACAGCAAAAGTGCACTGCAGCACGTAGCTCGATGCGCCTCTGGTTTCAGAGGTACATCGACAGCTTACGACATTTTAAAACATATTTACAAGTTAATTGGAAATAGCATAGAGTTGAAATTGCAATGGGTTCCAGCGCATGTTGGTTTACGGGGTAATGAGGAGGCTGATTGTTCATCTAAATTGGCAGCGAAGGAAGGAGTCGAGCTGAATTTCGTACCAGATTACGTAGAATATGTTTCAAAATTCAAAATAAAAAGTTTTAATAACTGGAAACAACATTTTAACAGTAAGTCAGTAGACAAAGGAATATGGTATAAAACAATTCAAAATGAGCTCCCTCAAGTGCCCTGGTTTGACAGTAATAGGTTAAGTAGAAGTTATGTGAAGTTAGCTCTAAGATTACGGTCTGGACACTATCCATCAGCAAAGTTTGCATTTCTCATAAAGAAAGTAAGCTCTCCCAACTGCAACACATGCAATGTACTCGAGGATGTATATCATTTGCTGATGGATTGCGTCAAGAACCAAGAGGAAAGGAGAATTTTACTCAATGAGTTTAATTTGAATATATCACAGGTAGGTTTAATTCAATCAATTTTAGCACAACCGAAGTCAGATGTGGCGAAAAGATTTAGCGAGTTGGTGTACCATATTGATTAAGATTCTCCTCTTAATTTTAGTTTAAAGCATTGTATCGTGGTAGTCTGTATAAGGCATGATGGGGTTGGCGTATCCAGTGGGATAAAAACCCCAATTAATAAATTAAGATTAAAAAAAAAAAAAAAAAAAAAAAAACAGTGTAATAACTCTGATGCTAACACAAGGGGCTTAAAAGCTAATTGTGGGGAGTGTTTGTGTGTGTGTGGGTGTGTGAGGGAGGGTGTGTGTGTGTGAGGGTGTGTGTGAGTGAGGGTGTGTGGGGGTGAGGGTGTGTGTGTGTTGCTATTGAGTTAGACTGGCCCGTAAGGGTGTGTGGGTGTGGTGGATGTAGTAAATATCTGGCAAGGAAATGAAAAGTTAGGTAATTTAGTGTTAATTTGTAGAAGAAATAAGTTCCTCTGTTTCGCAATAATTTAAACCCAGGAGGAAAGTTAACAGTTTTCTTTTTAATTCGAAAGGGTTGTTTATATAAAAAGTAATATATAAGTCAATGTTTGTACTACTCATGAGCACGTGTTTTTGATAAAGTTGATTCACCTTAAGCCTTCTGTGTCGAGACCTGGGCTGTACTGCAGTCTCTTCAACGGTGCCAGATCGACTATCGGTACATCGAGGTGCTGAAGTGTCTGTACGAAAACGCCACTATGTCAGTTCGACTCCAGGACCAGACCTCGAAACCTATCCTTCTGCAGCGAGGTGTGAGACAGGGAGACGTTATCTCTCCGAAACTGTTCACCGCTGCTCTGGAGGATATCTTCAAGGTTCTGGACTGGAAAGGAGCTGGCATTAACATCAACGGCGAGTACATAACTCACCTTCGGTTTGCCGACGATATAGTAGTCATGGCTGAGACTATGGAGGACCTCAGTACAATGCTCGATGACCTCAGTAGAGCCTCTGAAAGAGTGGGTCTGAAAATGAATATGGACAAAACGAAGGTCATGTCAAATGCCCATGTAACACCCTCTCTCATGAAGATCGGAGGCGCTACACTCGAATTCGTGGACGAGTATGTTTACCTAGGACAAACTGTCCAGTTAGGTACGTCCAACTTCGAGAAAGAGGTCAATCGTCGAATCCGACTCGGCTGGGCAGCGTTCGGGAAGCTACGCAATATCTTCTCGTCCCACATACCGCAGTGTCTCAAGACGAAAGTCTTTGACTAGTGCGTGTTGCCAGTGATGACATATGCCACTGAAACGTGGTCCCTTACAATGGGCCTTATTAGAAGGCTTAAAGTCACCCAAAGGGCAATGGAGAGGGCTATGCTTGGAGTTTCCCTGTGGGATCGAATCAGAAATGAAGAGATCCGCAGGAGGACCAAGGTAACCGACATAGCCCGAAGAATTGCCAAACTTAAGTGGCAGTGGGTAGGGCACATTGCTCGCAGAACAGATGGCCGATGGGGCCGAAAGGTTCTGCCCCCTTATTCACAAACACTCGATATGCTTCCGTATCGTATCGAACATTAATCATTGTTATCGTAGGAGTCTTCTCAACGCTGTTCACAAGTCCAAAACCCGAAAATTTTGTCAGTTTAAATCAAATAGACGCCCGTTATTCTTCCAACAGCTATTTGCTGTTGAAGGGAAGTCAAATCAGGTTATCAAAATGTCAGGTTTTCGATACGATAGCCTGTCGTATGTTTGTGAATCAGGGCTCTGGAGTGGCGACCGCGTACCGGAAGGCGTAGTGTTGGAAGGCCTCCCACAAGGTGGACCAACGACCTTGTGAAGGCTGCAGGAACTCGTTGAATGCGAGAAGCACAAAACCGGTCGAAGTGGAGGTGCTTGGGGGAGGCCTATGTCCAACAGTGGACATCTTTCGGCTGAAATGATGATGATGAAGCCTTCTGTAACATTTTCAGTAACTGCGAACACGAAATTCCATTGGCGATGTAAAATTTAAGACAAACTCTTTGTTCGAAGTTTTTGTCCGTTATGAAATTCGCAATACAGTAGATAATAATATGATCTAACTACAGTATTTAGTATAAATGACACTATGCAACTCAAACTCCGTGCCAAAATGGAAAACAGTTGTGCCAATATAACAACAAAAAAAAAAAAATTGAATTTGGAACCAGAAACAAATCATCCATTCCCATTCCCTATACTTTTTTGACTGAATGTATACAGGCCTCACTCAAAAATCGTCATTACGTCTAATCCTCACAATTGATCTTTCCACATTCAGATGATTCCGGCGACTGTCCCCAGTTCGTCGGTCCCCTGCTGCCACTGGCTTGTTTACACATTCAGTTCGTCGGTCCCCTGCTGCCACTGGCTTGTTTACACATTCAGTTCGTCGGTCCCCTGCTGCCACTGGCTTGTTTACACATTCAGTTCGTCGGTCTCCTGCTGCCACTGGCTTGTTTACACATTCAGTTCGTCGGTCCCCTGCTGCCACTGGCTTGTTTACACATTCAGTTCGTCGGTCCCCTGCTGCCACTGGCTTGTTTACACATTCAGTTCGTCGGTCCCCAGCTGCCACTGGCTTGTTTACACATTCAGTTCGTCGGTCCCCTGCTGCCACTGGCTTGTTTACACATTCAGTTCATCGGTCCCCTGCTGCCACTGGCTTGTTTACACATTCAGTTCGTCGGTCCCCTGTTGCCACTGGCTTGTTTACACATTCAGTTCGTCGGTCTCCTGCTGCCACTGGCTTGTTTACACATTCAGTTCGTCGGTCTCCTGCTGCCACTGGCTTGTTTACACATTCAGTTCGTCGGTCTCCTGCTGCCACTGGCTTGTTTACACATTCAGTTCGTCGGTCTCCTGCTGCCACTGGCTTGTTTACACATTCAGTTCGTCGGTCTCCTGTTGCCACTGGCTTGTTTACACATTCAGTTCGTCGGTCCCCTGCTGCCACTGGCTTGTTTACACATTCAGTTCGTCGGTTTCCTGCTGCCACTGGCTTGTTTACACATTCAGTTCGTCGGTCTCCTGTTGCCACTGGCTTGTTTACACATTCAGTTCGTCGGTCTCCTGTTGCCACTGGCTTGTTCACACTGCGCCTTTCTGTATGCAATATTACAGTAAGATAAGTTGTTAGTCCTGGTCGTTAGCTACGGGTGTGCCTTCTGCGCCTGTCTACATGGTGTTGTTGCTCGTACACAAACGGATATTGATGTACGTCTCGTGCAACTTCAGGCCGCGCTATATTTTGAATAAGCTCTCTGCTATAACAGCCGTTAATGCGGTTTCATAATTTATTGTAAAATATGAGTGGATTCAGACTATTTTTGGATTTGAAAACCATCCCTCCTTATTTTAAATCATAATCATATCAGGCGCTCATAAAGAATGAACTAAAAAAATAATTTTGCCAACCAGCATCTTTAGAATTGACAAAAATATCATATAAAGGTGTTTGCTACGATGCGTAGAAGCGTAGGCGTCGTAGCGTAGATAAAGTCACCACATCCGCTACGGCGTAGTATCAATGCAAAGTCACATGATCTATATCTGTGCACTTGATACATTACTTTTCAATTTTAAAAAACTCCAAGGAGATCAATTGAACTACTTATTACAAAATCAATGTCCATACTTAATGAACACAGTACTTGTTGGTCCAGCAATCGCTACGTTTAGTGAGAAAATGCACCTCATATATTGCGTAGAGGCACGGCGGACACATACAAACGACTACATTACAGGGTGTGTGCGCACACCTGTGCTCTCGAGTCGCGAGTGTCTCGGCGATATTAAAATGCCGTGAGATTCGACTCACGCACTTCATGCACTTAACGTAATGTTCTCGGTGTTTAGATTGTCGTCGTCGGTGCGCGCGAGGTGGCCGTGCGAGAGAATTACGAAAACTCTGGAGAAAATTAAATTGTTGTGTGTATAATTACACAAATTGTTTTTGTAGTCTTCGTGACTCCTAAAGAAGTTACTTGTAACAGTCCCTCTGAAAGACGATTTACAAAAAATTATCTTTGCCGCTAGTAAAACTCAACACCTCTCTCAACAAAACTGGCAAAAGTGCAAGCCGGCAGTTAGTTCAATCTATTACTCAACAGAGCAAAACAAAGCAGTTTTATCTGCCAGCGTTTAATGGAGCGTGCGGCGCGCGCGCCTATTTATGTGACGGGCGCGACGGTGCGGCTGCGGCGCGGCCCGGCACGGCACCGGCGCGGCGAGGTACGGCCTGGACGTGCGCCAGACGTCTGCGTCCGAGTGGCGCAGCACGATCTACTTACCCGCCCGCAGTGCCTTGTGTTGCCATCCCGGAATGCCATACTTAAGTATATCCATTTTTTACAATAAATGATTCTGATGTTCACGGCCAAAAGCCAAAGATTCAGACAGTTTTCTGATGACACTGTGACCTGGTGGGCGGCCGGAGGTGACAGTGTAGCGGCTTTAAAGCTCAGCTCGGCTCCTTTTAAAATATAAGCTAAGTATATCTATGTATTATCTATAAAAGGATAGGTATGTATATCAGTCAGTTCCTCAACGCACGGCCGAAACTACTGGGACTAGAAATGGAAAATTTTGCACACGGCTTCTTTTTTATAATGTAGGGGATCACTCTAAGAAGGGGTTTTTGGAAATTTGACTTTTAAGGCGGTGAAAGGGCGGATTTTATTTGTATGAAACATCTTATTCCTTAAGTTAATAAACTTGAAACTTTGGCATATACTACATATCTAAGTAAATTATAAAGAGTGTCATTTTTTTTTCTAATCTACCCCGTAAGGTAAGGGATTGGAGGGTGTCAAAGTTTGTATGAAAGAATTATAATGTGCGGTCCGATTAACACGAAACTGAGTTTTAAACCGACTTCAAAAAAGGAGGTTCTGTATTCGACCCTTATGTATGTATGTATGTCCGCGATTTTCTCAAAAACTCATGAACCAGGTTTGATAATTCTTTCACTAATGTGATCCACATACTTTCAGGAAGGTTTTTAGTATATAATACATTAGGTAATTATTGTTATGTACGTAGATTTTGATAATTCTTCTAGTCGTTGTCTTCAATTCTTCAATGCACTAGTGTTAATTGAATTTGTGTGGGGTAGAAACAACTAAAAAGTGAAAAATAAAAACTTTTTCACAAAAAAAACAACCGACTTTAAAAAAAGAATTACAAAGTGATAAATGACTTTAATTTCGGAAGTCGGTGTCAAAAAACGAAAATGCGGAACCAACGACACCGACTTCCGAAATTAAAGTTACTTATCACTTTGTAGTTTTTTTTTGAAGTCGGTTGTTTTTTTTTGTAAAAAAGTTTTATTATACTAAAAACAACTAACAATGTTTATGGAATTTTGTTCTGAAATAAAGTATTATTCTTTAGGGTAAGAAATATGGTGATATTTGCCTCAGTAAATACATAATAAAGATTTCCACTTTTAGTTTTAAGAAACAACCCCTCACGAAGGGGGGTGTCAAAGTTAGCAGGGTAAAATTTAAAAGCTCTGTCGGATTAACTACTACTTTGAATAAAAAAGTAAGTGTTTTTCAAAAATCGACTCCTAACGGGATAGAGAAGGGTAGGTAAGGCAATAAGTAATACGGGCTAGTGTCCGCAACTCCACGTCAATGCGCGTATTTTGCGTACGGATAGAGAAGGGTAATAAAGATAAGGGGTGGAATTTACATCTTAATTCTTTTAACTCGAAAATGGGTAAAATAATGATTAAGTTATACCTACAATAGAAAAGTACTAAACGATTTTTAAAAAACAAGCCTGTCGTGGTGAAAAGGAAAAACACAGTTTATTAAAAAAATCTCGTTCCTTAAAACTAAAAAACCCGACTACCTACTGAAAAGGATGAAACAAGAAAGTATCTTCCCGTGGTCGCATGCTACCATAGCTTATAATACGTTAGTACAGCGGCATGCGACCACGGGAAGGTACTTTCTTGTTTCATCCTTTTCAATAGTCGGGTTTTAAACTTTTTTTTAGATCATTACTTTATGTCCGCTAGAGCGCGCCATATTCAATTTAATGTGACGTCACACAGCCTATAACAAGCAGACGATCAAGACGCTTCCAACGATACCGTATTTGGCCAATTATGACAAGTATATAGGTAGTTTTGAAGTTATGACGGAACAAATGAACATACATACATACATACCGGTCAATATCATAACCCTCCTTTTTGATTCGCCGTAGTCTGGTAAAAATGGCCCAAATACGAATTTATCGAAATAAATGATAAAGATCGAAAACATTAATTTATGAAAAAAAAAAAAATCAACTCCCCCTCCACTTTTGAAAGCTACCTTTCAAAGATGGAGGTGGAGGTGGTAGTCCTTTTTTGTGTTAAAATTTTTAGAAGAAAGTACAAAATTGAACATGGTAGGTACCTATTTGGGGACGGCTTGCACCGCGGAGCGCGGACGGCTCGCACCGCGGAGCGCGGACGGCTCGCACCGCGGAGCGCGGACGGCTCGCACCGCGGAGCGCGGACGGCTCGCACCGCGGAGCGCGGACGGCTCGCACCGCGGAGCGCGGACGGCTCGCACCGCGGAGCGCGGACGGCTCGCACCGCGGAGCGCGGACGGCTCGCACCGCAGAGCGTGGACGGCTCGCACCGCGGAGCGCGGACGGCTCGCACCGCGGAGCGCGGACGGCTCGCACCGCGGAGCGCGGACGGCTTGCACCGAAAAGTTAAATAAGCCGGCTACGGCGACTACATTATGTATCGGTGCTTCAGCGCTGCTGCGCTGCAGCGGTATCAAACAATATTCAGTAACTGCACTACGACATAATTTATTATTCAAACGAGATAAATTGTTTCGTCTTACTTGTGTTAAGAGATAGCACCTAAAACGATTGAATATGAGGATAATAAAGTAGGTATGCGATGACAACGTTCCTATTTTGGAATACGAAAAAACTGTCTATGTGAAGTGTATGCAAAGTTTCAGTAACATCGATCCGTTCAAGCCAAACATGGTACCTACATCTATGCGCCATTGTCCGGCGCTTAAACACAAATAAAATATCAATTTCCTGGCTGCAGGCGGCTGACACCGGTGCGCGGCTCTACGTTAAAAAACTATCATCTGTGTGACAAAGGGCGGCGGCGCGGCGCCACAAAGCGGCGGGTTGTGACAGCGGCGCTCCTTTGTTATACCTGGACACCGCGCACCGGCCCGCAGCGTGTGCTCGGAGCTACTGACGAATATTATGTTAATACATTGATGCCCCACAACACGACGCGATTCTATAAATCTATCTATACTTATAATAAATCTGTAGAAGTGAAAATTCTGTACATTGAAAATATCAAAAAAATAAATGGCAGGGGGTGTTACTAGACCGACACCGAACCCAAAAATGTGATGAAAAAAAATTTTGTCTGTCTGTCGGTCTGTCTGTCTGTTTGTTCAGGCATCACGTAAAAACTACAGGTTCGATTACGATGAAACTTGGTATAATTATTCTTTAATATCCTGGGCACCACACTGGGTACTTTTTATCCCGGAAAAGTATCTATTTATATATAACTAGCTGCGCCCCGCGGTTTCACCCGCATAAGTCTCGATCCCGTGGTGGGAATATCGGGATAAAAACTATCCTATGTCTGTACCAAATTTCACACAAATCGGTTCAGTAGTTTAGGCGTGAAGAAAAGACAGACAGAGTTACTTTCGCATTTATAATATTAGTTTGGATAAATAAAAACAAAAGGCCTGGCTGACTGACTGACTGACTCATCAACGCTCTTGGACCTAGAAAGCTGAAATTTTACAAAATGGTTCCCTTTATAATTTAGACAAGGAATAAGGAAGGATTTTTAGTAATTCAACTCCTAAGGGAGTTAAATATGGGATGAAAGTTTGTATGAAAGTCTGTCAGTTTTAAAGTTAGGATCTTCAAATTTTTTGTTTAGGCTGACGATTGAAAATTAATTTACACGTGTCTCAGCGTTTTCCTTTGGGGGAACGACCTGACTGAGATATCAACGCACAGCCTAAACCGCTGGTCCTAGAGACATGCATTTTGGAGGGTGTGTTCTTTGTGAAGAGTAGGTATCCAATAAGGCAGGGTTTTTGGAGATTCAACGTTTAAGGGGGTGAAAAGGTGGGATTTTGTTTGTATGAAAAATCTTATTCCTTGAGTTAATAACCTTGAAACGTGGCACGAATACTTATTTATCTAAATAAATGATAAAGATCATACCTACATACATTTTCGAAATTTTTAGAGGAAAGTACGATATTCACGCGGACGAAGTCGCAGGCAGAAGCTAGTTTCAAAATAAAAATCTTTTTTATTATATCCTAATGTTAGACTTGTTATAATTACAACTCCGCAACTTGTCGCAATCTTGTACTAATGGTAATTGGTTCCACGCTGCTGATCCTAAGGCGCGTCGCCCACACGAGCTAGAGTCGAGGCGGCGACGAGGCGCGGGCGCACGTTTTCTATAGGAATAAGTATGGGTATGTCGCCTATACATAAATACCTATATTTATTCCTATAGAAAACGTGCGCCCGCGCCTCGTCGCCGCCTCGACTCTAGCTCGTGTGGGCGACGCGCCTAAACATTCTCGTACAGCGGATAGCTAGTAGGGGTCCTGCTAGGAGCCAGCAGGTAGCACCGCCACGTGTCGGAGAGGTACAGAAGCCAACCTCGTGTACGTACTGGTGATGCTGTGAAGCTCTCTACGATCTTTACGGTACCGGGAGGAATAAAACCAATCTACGGTTTGTCTCGTATGTTCAGTATTATTCCCATCAAATGAAATGATTTATTGGTTTGCAAACATGGGTATTTGTACAGACGTTCCTACATGCTTTACCGTCACATGGGCATGCAAAACATATCATTATTTAATTTACACAGATATTATAATTTTAAATAACAATTGGAAGAATACAAAATACAAATTAATGTGAAATCGTTTGAATTACTGTAAAAATATATCCTATAAAAACTTTTTTATTAAAACACTACAATGTGATAAATAACTTTAATTTCGGAAGTCGGTGTCGTTGGTTCCGCATTTTCGTTTTTGACACCGATTTCCGAAATTAAAGTTATTTATCACTTAGTAGTGTTGTTTTTAAGCCGTTTTTTTTCGTAAAAAGTTTTTATTTTTTAGCTGTAGGTACCTACCCCACACAAATTCAATTAACCCTAGTGCATTGAAGAATTGAAGATACCGACTAGAAGAATCATCAAAATTCGCATAGAAATGCCGGAGATGCAGTACATTTATGCATATAAGTTTGTTTATTTTTAATTGTTTTTATATTCCAATTTCATTGTTTTTTTTTTCTGAATTATAATGTATTTTAATTTAACTACTTGACATTTTAGATTCAATGTAAACTTTGTAAATTTTAATTTTGTTAGTATCATATATTTCCATTTCAATTTTTATTATTGATTATACAAGTGCTGTGCACACCTATAAGTGACGAATTCACCGCAAAGCTGTTTAGATTATATTTAATGTAATATTTTAGTGAATAAGTCGTTGGTGTGTCAATAAATAAATAAATAAGTTCGTACATAAGAATAATTACCTAATGTATTATATATTAAAACCTTCTTAAAAGTATATAGATCACATTAATGAAAGAATTATTAAAATTGCTTCATTACAAGACAAACATACATACATACATACATACGGGTAGGGTTACCATCCATCCGGATTTGTCCGGACATGTCTGGACAAATCCGGATGGATGGTAGAAGTCCGGACTTCTAGACCTTTGTCCGGACTTTGTCTGGCTCTTTAATTTGTCCGGATTTAAATCCGGAGAAAATAAAACATTACCCACTTACTTAGTAACTAAGTGGGTAATGTTTGGTTTTTGTGACCAAAACGGCCGGACTTTTATTGAAATGTCAGGCTTTTTGTCAGGACTTTTCAAATTTCGAAAAAGGAGGTTCTGTATTCGACCCGTACGTAGGGTTACCTACCTACGGGTCGAATACAGAACCTCCTTTTTCTAAGTCGGTTAAAAATATACTACGTATTTTTTACCTCTTAATTGTATTGCTTGTCAGCCTAATCTCTTCTAACCTCAAGTTATAATGTTTGTCTCGTGTTCATGCCAATCACTTGTAACAAACTCGTGGAGGTTGCACGTGAGCCCCAAATAGTCTTTGCAGTACCTACCTATTAATAACTAATACGGGTTGGTGGCCGCACGTCAAAGCACGTATGTTGCGTACGGTATAATGTATACGGAATTGTAGTCCAAACTCCAATCTAATGAAACCGAACGGGTGTAGCTTGAGCGCTAATTGAGATTGTGTCGCAGTGATTGTTGAAACGGTTCATGCAAATAATATTACTTTCTCTCGATTTTATAATGTTCTGATAAACTTAGGCACAAAAAATCCATACTCTTATACTAGGTTGTTATACATTTTATGAGCTGTCATCCTGAATCCAAAGGGCGCGTCGATAGTTGAGGTGTTCTGTACTGTCTCGCTCGGTGGGCTGCTCCAGTATGCGGCGAGTGTGCGGCGCACGTGCGCGGTGTTTGTATTCCATGAGGTGAGCCGCGCCAGGAGAGTGCCATCAATCTTTCGCGACAAACGCTGATAGATCCCCCCCGCACGCCCCGCTCACCCCGCACGCCCCGCACCCCCTGCAGCCCCGGTCGTACCGCACACTCAAACTTGCGCTAAACAAATTGACTTTGTTCAACTTTTCAAAACGAAGTATCTCCCTCCTCACGATGACTTGGTAAAAATTGAATTTGGAAAGCGAAAGAATCGGAGGTAATGGAATCTGAGAGATTTATCTGAGAGTTAATGTAGAAGTTGTTAATGGACGAGGAATGAGTCTCAATGGCCGCAGTCAGCACGCGGCCACGCTCGGGCAGCGGCAGCGGTGTGTGGACTGAGGATGATACGACCAATGACGTATTATATCATTGGACACGACATTGTTTACTTACAACTAAATGTCGCGTTTATTGTCATCCCTTCAGAAGTTAAGAGCCGAGTTGTGTTTATGCTCCAGTTCATCAGAGTAGGAATCATGTTAATTCTGTAGAATTGTTACGTTAATTACGTCAATTTTAATTGAGTGTCGGTCAACGAACCCGCAAACTAAATAGCTAAACGTCAAGCTAACTTAACGTTTAATTAATGAGTTTATTTCAAAAGACCTTTCATTACGACCATCATAATTAGAGAAGCCAACTAGTTTCTTTGTGGAACGGCTGCTTTAATGTTAGTCCTTTATTCGGACGACGACAATTTTTTTTGTTTGAATACGTTGTGTCCTACTGCTGGGCAAAGGCCTCCTCTTTGTTCTTCCAAACCTCCCTGTGTTGTGTGACCTCTGGCCACGTTGGCCCTGCAAACGTTACCAGTTCGTTACGCCACCTTCGCCGTGTTGACTATATTATGGGCTCATTTTGGATAACCTCCAACTTACTACTTTACCCAAAACAATCACGAAAGTCTCAGTGAAAACACGAGAATATTATCTGTAGATAGATTGAGTGAATGCTGACATGAAACAATAGTGAGTGGATGATAAAACGACGGCTAAAAAGTTAGGCCGGAAGGAGCCCAAGTAACACGGGACGTGGGCAGGCAGAGGAACTAGAACATTGTCCGCAGTGAGAGCGGAAGTGTTTGCCACGTAAGTCGGGCGGCACGCGCCGGGTCTATCAGAGAGATCGTGTCATTAATGAAGCTGCGTGCTATCTAACTTAATATTCCTTTCAAAGTTCGCCGTCTTTATATCTGCGCGCGCCTCCATTAACTTCAGATAACTTGGTAACTATGTGCCGCACTCGTTACTGTAACGAGAGATTGGAGACAGTCTGCCTTGCAGTATGAATCCGCGGAGGAGTGCACATCTGACAGGCGCGAATCAGAAGTAGCCAAGTGGCACGTTCAAATATTGGGGCGGCGCCTTTAAGGGTGTTTCTAGGAAACTTAAAACAATAATGTGAACAAACTGTCAATTTGGCAATTGGAACTTTTACTAACAATATCCACATTCCAAATTCAAATCACTTTTAGTCCCTAGGGATTAAAGGGCTATTTTAGTCCCTGTTTACGAAGAATACACTAGCTCTTTTTGAATAGATGTGATAAAATATTACTGTTTATTCGTTTAACTCAATGCTTTATATCGTGGTCCCTTCAGATCCAAATCATTCTTGCATTTACACCCACAAGCGGAATAATATTGCAAGTCAAACAAATACTTGCTCAAACGAACGAACCACTGAACAAAATTCTCTGACACGACCCACAATACAAAAAAATACAAAATACAAAATGTTTATTTCTGTACCAACTAGTATACATTAGCTTATGATTGGAGCCTCCTTTTAAGCATGATGACGCCTGTGTTAGCAGACTCAGCACTTCCATAGCTTTGGCTTGTACAACTTACAGAATTATCACAACAATACAATGTATCACACAAATCCACATCTGGGTGAGATATTCCGCACGCTGTATATTACTTGTCGTTTACCCACTGGGTGAGATATTCCGCGCGCTCTATACTACTTGTCGTATACCCACTGGGTGAGATATTCCGCGCGCTCTATACTACTTGTCGTATACCCACTGGGTGAGATATTCCGCGCGCTCTATACTACTTGTCGTATACCTACTGGGTGAGATATTCCGCGCGCTCTATACTACTTGTCGTATACCCACTGGGTGAGATATTCCGCGCGCTCTATACTACTTGTCGTATACCCACTGGGTGAGATATTCCGCGCGCTCTATACTACTTGTCGTATACCTACTGGGTAAGATATTCCGCGCGCTCTATACTACTTGTCGTATACCTACTGGGTGAGATATTCCGCGCGCTCTATACTACTTGTCGTATACCTACTGGGTGAGATATTCCGCGCGCTCTATACTACTTGTCGTATACCTACTGGGTGAGATATTCCGCGCGCTCTATACTACTTGTCGTATACCTACTGGGTGAGATATTCCGCGCGCTCTATACTACTTGTCGTATACCTACTGGATGAGATATTCCGCGCGCTCTATACTACTTGTCGTATACCTACTGGGTGAGATATTCCGCGCGCTCTATACTACTTGTCGTATACCTACTGGGTGAGATATTCCGCGCGCTCTATACTACTTGCCGTATACCTACTGGGTGAGATATTGCACGTGCTCTATACTACTTGTCGTATACCTACTGGGTGAGATATTCTGCGCGCTGTATACTACTTGTATACTTACTGGGTGAGATATTCCGCGCGCTCTATACTACTTGTCGTATACCTACTGGGTGAGATATTCCGCGCGCTCTATACTACTTGTCGTATACCTACTGGGTGAGATATTCCGCGCGCTCTATACTACTTGTCGTATACCTACTGGGTGAGATATTCCGTGCGCTCTAAACTACTTGTCGTATTCCTACTCACAGCACAGCGCTTGTAATGAATAACGCCCACTTTTACATATCGGCACGTACGGAAGTCGAAGTTCGGTTCATTTGGGAGGCGATCTAAGTTCGGTAATTAACTCGCTCGTAATAACCGTGAGCAATGTAATGGGAATAGTTGAAGTCGCGATTTTATTAGCGAAGTCGGGCTGTGAAGGAGATGCCAGCATTGCGGAAGGATTTTATCTCCGTGGCGGGTAGTGGCACGGAAAATTGAAATAATTAAAACGTTGTTTTACAGTGTTATATCTATGATGACGGTGGCATGGTGCACTCCACTCGCCACAGTCCGCCACGTTGTGTCGAACTATGATGCACTCCACTCGCCACAGTCCGCCACGTTGTGTCGAACTATGATGACGGTGCACTCCACTCGCCACAGTCCGCCACGTTGTGTCGAACTATGATGACGGTGCACTCCACTCGCCACAGTCCGCCACGTTGTGTCGAACTATGATGACGGTGCACTCCACTCGCCACAGTCCGCCACGTTGTGTCGAACTATGATGACGGTGCACTCCACTCGCCACAGTCCGCCACGTTGTGTCGAACTATGATGCACTCCACTCGCCACAGTCCGCCACGTTGTGTCGAACTATGATGACGGTGCACTCCACTCGCCACAGTCCGCCACGTTGTGTCGAACTATGATGACGGTGCACTCCACTCGCCACAGTCCGCCACGTTGTGTCGAACTATGATGCACTCCACTCGCCACAGTCCGCCACGTTGTGTCGAACTATGATGACGGTGGCATGGTGCACTTCACTCGCCACAGTCCGCCACGTTGTGTCGAACTATGATGACGGTGCACTCCACTCGCCACAGTCCGCCACGTTGTCTCGAACTATGATGACGGTGCACTCCACTCGCCACAGTCCACCACGTTGTGTCGAACTATGATGACGGTGCACTCCACTCGCCACAGTCCGCCACGTTGTGTCGAACTATGATGACGGTGCACTCCACTCGCCACAGTCCGCCACGTTGTGTCGAACTATGATGACGGTGCACTCCACTCGCCACAGTCCACCACGTTGTGTCGAACTATGATGACGGTGCACTCCACTCGCCACAGTCCGCCACGTTGTGTCGAACTATGATGACGGTGCACTCCACTCGCCACAGTCCGCCACGTTGTGTCGAACTATGATGACGGTGGCATGGTGCACTTCACTCGCCACAGTCCGCCACGTTGTGTCGAACTATGATGACGGTGCACTCCACTCGCCACAGTCCGCCACGTTGTGTCGAACTATGATGACGGTGCACTCCACTCGCCACAGTCCGCCACGTTGTGTCGAACTATGATGACGGTGCACTCCACTCGCCACAGTCCACCACGTTGTGTCGAACTATGATGACGGTGCACTCCACTCGCCACAGTCCGCCACGTTGTGTCGAACTATGATGACGGTGCACTCCACTCGCCACAGTCCGCCACGTTGTGTCGAACTATGATGACGGTGCACTCCACTCGCCACAGTCCGCCACGTTGTGTCGAACTATGATGACGGTGCACTCCATTCGCCACAGTCCGCCACGTTGTGTCGAACTATGATGACGGTGCACTCTACTCGCCACAGTCCGCCACGTTGCGTCGAACTATGATGACGGTGCACTCCACTCGCCACAGTCCGCCACGTTGTGTCGAACTATGATGACGGTGCACTCCACTCGCCACAGTCCGCCACGTTGTGTCGAACTATGATGACGGTGCACTCCACTCGCCACAGTCCGCCACGTTGTGTCGAACTATGATGACGGTGCACTCCACTCGCCACAGTCCGCCACGTTGTGTCGAACTATGATGACGGTGCACTCCACTCGCCACAGTCCGCCACGTTGTGTCGAACTATGATGACGGTGCACTCCACTCGCCACAGTCCGCCACGTTGTGTCGAACTATGATGACGGTGCACTCCACTCGCCACAGTCCGCCACGTTGTGTCGAACTATGATGACGGTGCACTCCACTCGCCACAGTCCGCCACGTTGTGTCGAACTATGATGACGGTGCACTCCACTCGCCACAGTCCGCCACGTTGTGTCGAACTATGATGACGGTGCACTCCACTCGCCACAGTCCGCCACGTTGTGTCGAACTATGATGACGGTGCACTCCACTCGCCACAGTCCACCACGTTGTGTCGAACTATGATGACGGTGCACTCCACTCGCCACAGTCCGCCACGTTGTGTCGAACTATGATGACGGTGCACTCCACTCGCCACAGTCCGCCACGTTGTGTCGAACTATGATGACGGTGGCATGGTGCACTTTACTCGCCACAGTCCGCCACGTTGTGTCGAACTATGATGACGGTGCACTCCACTCGCCACAGTCCGCCACGTTGTGTCGAACTATGATAACGGTGCACTCCACTCGCCACAGTCCGCCACGTTGTGTCGAACTATGATGACGGTGCACTCCACTCGCCACAGTCCACCACGTTGTGTCGAACTATGATGACGGTGCACTCCACTCGCCACAGTCCGCGACGTTGTGTCGAACTATGATGACGGTGCACTCCACTCGCCACAGTCCGCCACGTTGTGTCGAACTATGATGACGGTGCACTCCACTCGCCACAGTCCGCCACGTTGTGTCGAACTATGATGACGGTGCACTCCACTCGCCACAGTCCGCCACGTTGTGTCGAACTATGATGACGGTGCACTCCATTCGCCACAGTCCGCCACGTTGTGTCGAACTATGATGACGGTGCACTCCACTCGCCACAGTCCGCCACGTTGTGTCGAACTATGATGACGGTGCACTCCACTCGCCACAGTCCGCCACGTTGTGTCGAACTATGATGACGGTGCACTCCACTCGCCACAGTCCGCCACGTTGTGTCGAACTATGATGACGGTGCACTCCACTCGCCACAGTCCGCCACGTTGTGTCGAACTATGATGACGGTGCACTCCACTCGCCACAGTCCGCCACGTTGTGTCGAACTATGATGACGGTGCACTCCACTCGCCACAGTCCGCCACGTTGTGTCGAACTATGATGACGGTGCACTCCACTCGCCACAGTCCGCCACGTTGTGTCGAACTATGATGACGGTGGCATGGTGCACTTCACTCGCCACAGTCCGCCACGTTGTGTCGAACTATGATGACGGTGCACTCCACTCGCCACAGTCCGCCACGTTGTCTCGAACTATGATGACGGTGCACTCCACTCGCCACAGTCCGCCACGTTGTGTCGAACTATGATGACGGTGCACTCCACTCGCCACAGTCCGCCACGTTGTGTCGAACTATGATGACGGTGCACTCCACTCGCCACAGTCCGCCACGTTGTGTCGAACTATGATGACGGTGCACTCCACTTGCCACAGTCCGCCACGTTGTGTCGAACTATGATGACGGTGCACTCCACTCGCCACAGTCCGCCACGTTGTGTCGAACTATGATGACGGTGCACTCCACTCGCCACAGTCCGCCACGTTGTGTCGAACTATGATGACGGTGCACTCCACTCGCCACAGTCCGCCACGTTGTGTCGAACTATGATGACGGTGCACTCCACTCGCCACAGTCCGCCACGTTGTGTCGAACTATGATGCACTCCACTCGCCACAGTCCGCCACGTTGTGTCGAACTATGATGACGGTGCACTCCACTCGCCACAGTCCGCCACGTTGTGTCGAACTATGATGACGGTGCACTCCACTCGCCACAGTCCGCCACGTTGTGTCGAACTATGATGACGGTGCACTCCACTCGCCACAGTCCGCCACGTTGTGTCGAACTATGATGACGGTGCACTCCACTCGCCACAGTCCGCCACGTTGTGTCGAACTATGATGACGGTGCACTCCACTCGCCACAGTCCGCCACGTTGTGTCGAACTATGATGACGGTGCACTCCACTCGCCACAGTCCGCCACGTTGTGTCGAACTATGATGACGGTGCACTCCACTCGCCACAGTCCGCCACGTTGTGTCGAACTATGATGCACTCCACTCGCCACAGTCCGCCACGTTGTGTCGAACTATGATGACGGTGCACTCCACTCGCCACAGTCCGCCACGTTGTGTCGAACTATGATGACGGTGCACTCCACTCGCCACAGTCCGCCACGTTGTGTCGAACTATGATGACGGTGCACTCCACTCGCCACAGTCCGCCACGTTGTCTCGAACTATGATGACGGTGCACTCCACTCGCCACAGTCCGCCACGTTGTGTCGAACTATGATGACGGTGCACTCCACTCGCCACAGTCCGCCACGTTGTCTCGAACTATGATGACGGTGCACTCCACTCGCCACAGTCCGCCACGTTGTGTCGAACTATGATGACGGTGCACTCCACTCGCCACAGTCCGCCACGTTGTCTCGAACTATGATGACGGTGCACTCCACTCGCCACAGTCCGCCACGTTGTGTCGAACTATGATGACGGTGCACTCCACTCGCCACAGTCCGCCACGTTGTGTCGAACTATGATGACGGTGCACTCCACTCGCCACAGTCCGCCACGTTGTCTCGAACTATGATGACGGTGCACTCCACTCGCCACAGTCCGCCACGTTGTGTCGAACTATGATGACGGTGCACTCCACTCGCCACAGTCCGCCACGTTGTCTCGAACTATGATGACGGTGCACTCCACTCGCCACAGTCCGCCACGTTGTGTCGAACTATGATGACGGTGCACTCCACTCGCCACAGTCCGCCACGTTGTCTCGAACTATGATGACGGTGCACTCCACTCGCCACAGTCCGCCACGTTGTGTCGAACTATGATGACGGTGCACTCCACTCGCCACAGTCCGCCACGTTGTCTCGAACTATGATGACGGTGCACTCCACTCGCCACAGTCCGCCACGTTGTGTCGAACTATGATGACGGTGCACTCCACTCGCCACAGTCCGCCACGTTGTGTCGAACTATGATGACGGTGCACTCCACTCGCCACAGTCCGCCACGTTGTCTCGAACTATGATGACGGTGCACTCCACTCGCCACAGTCCGCCACGTTGTGTCGAACTATGATGACGGTGCACTCCACTCGCCACAGTCCGCCACGTTGTGTCGAACTATGATGACGGTGCACTCCACTCGCCACAGTCCGCCACGTTGTGTCGAACTATGATGACGGTGCACTCCACTCGCCACAGTCCGCCACGTTGTGTCGAACTATGATGACGGTGCACTCCACTCGCCACAGTCCGCCACGTTGTGTCGAACTATGATGCACTCCACTCGCCACAGTCCGCCACGTTGTCTCGAACTATGATGACGGTGCACTCCACTCGCCACAGTCCGCCACGTTGTGTCGAACTATGATGACGGTGCACTCCACTCGCCACAGTCCGCCACGTTGTGTCGAACTATGATGACGGTGCACTCCACTCGCCACAGTCCGCCACGTTGTGTCGAACTATGATGACGGTGCACTCCACTCGCCACAGTCCGCCACGTTGTGTCGAACTATGATGCACTCCACTCGCCACAGTCCGCCACGTTGTGTCGAACTATGATGACGGTGCACTCCACTCGCCACAGTCCGCCACGTTGTGTCGAACTATGATGACGGTGCACTCCACTCGCCACAGTCCGCCACGTTGTGTCGAACTATGATGACGGTGCACTCCACTCGCCACAGTCCGCCACGTTGTCTCGAACTATGATGACGGTGCACTCCACTCGCCACAGTCCGCCACGTTGTGTCGAACTATGATGACGGTGCACTCCACTCGCCACAGTCCGCCACGTTGTGTCGAACTATGATGACGGTGCACTCCACTCGCCACAGTCCGCCACGTTGTCTCGAACTATGATGACGGTGCACTCCACTCGCCACAGTCCGCCACGTTGTGTCGAACTATGATGACGGTGCACTCCACTCGCCACAGTCCGCCACGTTGTGTCGAACTATGATGACGGTGCACTCCACTCGCCACAGTCCGCCACGTTGTCTCGAACTATGATGACGGTGCACTCCACTCGCCACAGTCCGCCACGTTGTGTCGAACTATGATGACGGTGCACTCCACTCGCCACAGTCCGCCACGTTGTGTCGAACTATGATGACGGTGCACTCCACTCGCCACAGTCCGCCACGTTGTGTCGAACTATGATGACGGTGCACTCCACTCGCCACAGTCCGCCACGTTGTGTCGAACTATGATGCACTCCACTCGCCACAGTCCGCCACGTTGTCTCGAACTATGATGACGGTGCACTCCACTCGCCACAGTCCGCCACGTTGTGTCGAACTATGATGACGGTGCACTCCACTCGCCACAATCCGCCACGTTGTGTCGAACTATGATGACGGTGCACTCCACTCGCCACAGTCCGCCACGTTGTGTCGAACTATGATGACGGTGCACTCCACTCGCCACAGTCCGCCACGTTGTGTCGAACTATGATGCACTCCACTCGCCACAGTCCGCCACGTTGTGTCGAACTATGATGACGGTGCACTCCACTCGCCACAGTCCGCCACGTTGTGTCGAACTATGATGACGGTGCACTCCACTCGCCACAGTCCGCCACGTTGTGTCGAACTATGATGACGGTGCACTCCACTCGCCACAGTCCGCCACGTTGTGTCGAACTATGATGACGGTGGCATGGTGCACTTCACTCGCCACAGTCCGCCACGTTGTCTCGAACTATGATGCACTCCACTCGCCACAGTCCGCCACGTTGTGTCGAACTATGATGACGGTGCACTCCACTCGCCACAGTCCGCCACGTTGTGTCGAACTATGATGACGGTGCACTCCACTCGCCACAGTCCGCCACGTTGTGTCGAACTATGATGCACTCCACTCGCCACAGTCCGCCACGTTGTGTCGAACTATGATGACGGTGCACTCCACTCGCCACAGTCCGCCACGTTGTGTCGAACTATGATGACGGTGCACTCCACTCGCCACAGTCCGCCACGTTGTGTCGAACTATGATGACGGTGCACTCCACTCGCCACAGTCCGCCACGTTGTGTCGAACTATGATGACGGTGCACTCCACTCGCCACAGTCCGCCACGTTGTGTCGAACTATGATGCACTCCACTCGCCACAGTCCGCCACGTTGTGTCGAACTATGATGACGGTGCACTCCACTCGCCACAGTCCGCCACGTTGTGTCGAACTATGATGACGGTGCACTCCACTCGCCACAGTCCGCCACGTTGTGTCGAACTATGATGACGGTGCACTCCACTCGCCACAGTCCGCCACGTTGTCTCGAACTATGATGACGGTGCACTCCACTCGCCACAGTCCGCCACGTTGTGTCGAACTATGATGACGGTGCACTCCACTCGCCACAGTCCGCCACGTTGTGTCGAACTATGATGACGGTGGCATGGTGCACTTCACTCGCCACAGTCCGCCACGTTGTGTCGAACTATGATGACGGTGCACTCCACTCGCCACAGTCCGCCACGTTGTGTCGAACTATGATGCACTCCACTCGCCACAGTCCGCCACGTTGTGTCGAACTATGATGACGGTGCACTCCACTCGCCACAGTCCGCCACGTTGTGTCGAACTATGATGACGGTGCACTCCACTCGCCACAGTCCGCCACGTTGTGTCGAACTATGATGACGGTGCACTCCACTCGCCACAGTCCGCCACGTTGTGTCGAACTATGATGACGGTGCACTCCACTCGCCACAGTCCGCCACGTTGTGTCGAACTATGATGCACTCCACTCGCCACAGTCCGCCACGTTGTGTCGAACTATGATGACGGTGCACTCCACTCGCCACAGTCCGCCACGTTGTGTCGAACTATGATGACGGTGCACTCCACTCGCCACAGTCCGCCACGTTGTCTCGAACTATGATGACGGTGCACTCCACTCGCCACAGTCCGCCACGTTGTGTCGAACTATGATGACGGTGGCATGGTGCACTTCACTCGCCACAGTCCGCCACGTTGTGTCGAACTATGATGACGGTGCACTCCACTCGCCACAGTCCGCCACGTTGTGTCGAACTATGATGACGGTGCACTCCACTCGCCACAGTCCGCCACGTTGTGTCGAACTATGATGACGGTGCACTCCACTCGCCACAGTCCACCACGTTGTGTCGAACTATGATGACGGTGCACTCCACTCGCCACAGTCCGCCACGTTGTGTCGAACTATGATGACGGTGCACTCCACTCGCCACAGTCCGCCACGTTGTGTCGAACTATGATGACGGTGCACTCCACTCGCCACAGTCCGCCACGTTGTGTCGAACTATGATGACGGTGCACTCCATTCGCCACAGTCCGCCACGTTGTGTCGAACTATGATGACGGTGCACTCTACTCGCCACAGTCCGCCACGTTGCGTCGAACTATGATGACGGTGCACTCCACTCGCCACAGTCCGCCACGTTGTGTCGAACTATGATGACGGTGCACTCCACTCGCCACAGTCCGCCACGTTGTGTCGAACTATGATGACGGTGCACTCCACTCGCCACAGTCCGCCACGTTGTGTCGAACTATGATGACGGTGCACTCCACTCGCCACAGTCCGCCACGTTGTGTCGAACTATGATGCACTCCACTCGCCACAGTCCGCCACGTTGTCTCGAACTATGATGACGGTGCACTCCACTCGCCACAGTCCGCCACGTTGTCTCGAACTATGATGACGGTGCACTCCACTCGCCACAGTCCGCCACGTTGTGTCGAACGATGATGACGGTGCACTCCACTCGCCACAGTCCGCCACGTTGTGTCGAACTATGATGCACTCCACTCGCCACAGTCCGCCACGTTGTGTCGAACTATGATGACGGTGCACTCCACTCGCCACAGTCCGCCACGTTGTGTCGAACTATGATGCACTCCACTCGCCACAGTCCGCCACGTTGTGTCGAACTATGATGACGGTGCACTCCACTCGCCACAGTCCGCCACCTTTAGGAACGTAATTGAAACCGTATTGTATTTTATTTCAGTCTTTTGGCAGCGGTACAGCTCGTAAGTTTTTTATAATAATTTCTTGTTCTTTTCATCGTAGCAACTTTCCCTGGCTCGAATCCAACCCCTGTTAATGAGTCATATTATATTTAGCTGTCCGTGTCCTGCTATGTATAGGTCAGTGTCTGAAAATTCTCGCAGGTATTGTTAGCACCTGCACCCCACGCCTCCACAACAATCTTAGCACCAGGGTGCTAACGGTACCGGAATCTTATTTGGGGGCAGGCGTTACATAAAAAAACAACAAAATTAATATATATATGTGTCGCAGCCAACTAACTTAATTAGCCATTCAGTTAAGAGGACTACATGACCTAAAGCGCACTCACTGTCGGACTGCATAGAGAAGAAAGAGAAGCGCGATGAAACAACGCTGGTAATTTATTGCAAAATATGAAGCAATTATCTATTTACAAAAAATCTATTATTTGGACTAAAAAATTAAAGCACTAGTGCTTTGCTTGTAGAATAATCTGACAAAATATCAGAGTGATTGTATGCATATTAGTATGGTTTTTATTGTGAAAAGTAAGTTTTTAGAGGTATCTTAATGATTTTTTTCTATCGTATCAAAGTTGTATTATGTTTTCAACACACTATCTAACTAGCATATTATATCCTTAAGAATATCATATATTTTGCTGATTTTGTTTACTTTAGTCGATCGTATACTTTTAGGCGTTATAAAACTTGCGTTTTTTGCGTTTAGATCCTGTAGTCCCCTTCACTGCCTAGCCTTTTAACTAAACGGCGCCGTTCAACCAGCGGCCTGAATGATATTCAGCCATTCAATCAAACAGCTAGGCAAATGACTTGGATCGCTAACGAGTAACTACAATAAAAGTTCCAATCAACAAAGAGATCAATCACGAACATTGTATGAACAAGTAACAGGCTGTATGATAAAGAAAAACGCGCGCGAGCCAAATTAAAAAAAAAAGTTTGTGATAAAATAAAAAACGCGCGAAACGCATTCTGCTTTCGTTCGTAATTATTTAGTAAAATTAGGGTTTTTTCTTAGTTTTACAAAAAAACTAGCTGGCCCGGCGAACATTTTTTTTTTGCGCGGAACACTTTCTGCTTCTCAATATAAGGGTGCGTCCACATCTGGTGAATGCGCCGCGAATGTGCAGCTCGCGAGCCGTTTGCGAGCTGCCCGCGAGCTGCGCGCGTGCAGTCACGGCAATGGTTTGGTGCGCCTCTTTAGCGCAACTCATGCAAGGCTCGTATAAAGCGTGCGCGCGGCGCGCGATCTGCGCGCACTCAATTCTCGCACGGCTTGAGGCGCGGGCGGAAGGAAGACGCGAGCCGCTAGCGCGCCGCCCGCGCGCTGATCGCGTACGGCGCTTAGGTCGCGCGAGCTGCGTGCGGGCGGCGCAGGAGCGGCGCACGAACAAAAATGCACGCGCGCAGCTCGCGGGCAGCTCGCAAACGCCTCGCGAGCTGCACTGCACATTCGCCGCGCATCCGCCAGATGTGGACGCACCCTTAAGAAGCCTGAGATACTGACAGACTATTTTATAATAAACTAGCTGCCCGGCGCGACTTCGTTCGCATGGTGTCCTACTCCTACCCTTCTCCTACCTTACTCGTACGCTACCCCTTCCCGACTCCTACCCTACTCCTACAGTACCCCTACCCTACTCTTACCCTACTCCTACCCTACCCCTACCCTACACGATCGATAGTAGTAGTTAAAATAAAATAAAAAATAGTTTACGTCCTATACTTAGACCTATTGAATATACACACAAAATTTCATAACAATCGGTCAAGCCGTTTCAGAGGAGTTTTGTTACAAACACTGTGGACACGAGAATTTTATCGCTGCTGTGGCTGCGTGGAGCCCCACGCACCGGCGCGGCGCGCGGCGCCTCGTCGGCGTGTATTTTTTTTTCTACTGACATTTTTAATTTCGTAATATCTTTTGAATGGAATGTCCGATTTAAATAATTCAAAAAGTAATCAACAGGTATTGATACAGTCTTGAATACAAAATAATTTATTTGGATAAGAATTAAAACAAAGGTATGGATAACATGGTCTGATTTTGATCGGTATTTCTATCAACTTTTAAAATGTAAAAAAGTAGTTATAGTGACATAACTACAATAGTTGGACATATGGTCTCGGGAAGTTTTTTGTAGATATTGATATGTTCTATAATATTGTAGAACATTTTTTTGTTCTATCATCAATACTTTCCGCAGCGCATGCGATGAAAGACATTTTATGGCTATTTTTTTTGCACCTTGGGTTGGTTTTAGTAGAATTTCTAAGGATCCTTAATTTTTTCTAGTAATAAATATAGCCTATGTTACTCAGTGATAATGTAGCTTTCTAACGGCAAAAGAATTTTTGAAATCGGTCTAGTAGTTTTTACGTTTATTCGTAACATACAAAAATACAAATCTTTCCTCTTTATAATATTATTATATATTATATATATGTTAGAGATAAAGACTTTTTAATGGTTATTTAATTGTTCGAGCGGCAACAC
The DNA here is from genome assembly GCA_947508005.1 of Amphipoea lucens. NCBI lineage: Eukaryota > Metazoa > Arthropoda > Insecta > Lepidoptera > Noctuidae > Amphipoea > Amphipoea lucens. Next base: position 272,806 of record OX382358.1, on the reverse strand, counting down.
TTCGGACTTGTCAGTGTTGGGCTGTCAGTGTCAACGTGTTATCTATCAGTAGTGCGTTCGTTTTATATTGGAGTAATCTGTTTGCTCTGGAGACAGCGCCTGTGCCGGATGTGCGCACTGATTTATAAGAAATGTGACATGGCGGACCCCAACAGCGAACGTAAAGACGCCAATCCGTCCGAAGCTCCGACATATATTATATTATATATAATATATTATACTATAGTGTAGATGTAGATACGTGTATACATATATGTCGCAGCCAACTGGTTAAATTAGCCGTTCAGTTAACTGCCTAGCCTTTTAACTAAACGGCGCCGTTCAACTAGCGGCCTAAATGATATTCCGCCAATTCGTCTAATACAACAGCTGATGCTTAGGCCGTTTATACACAATTGTTTCTAACCTCAAATCAGATAAAAAAAACGAAAACGAAACGTTAATATGGGCGATTGACAACCAAATCTGTACCTACCAGTATGTCCAGTATATCGTCTGTGGTGTAAAATGTCGTGCAAAATCGATGAAACGGAACGTAAAAAAAAACTACGCCATTTGCATCTTGTGTCAATGTCATTATGAAAGTTTTGTTGTTTTATTTGTTTTTATAACAACTATAGTTACAATAGGTCGAATCTGTCCCAAAACCGAATCGGGGCACCCCGACTCCACGAAGTCTTTTAGCTGCTACCCCTAGAGTTTATATAAAAATCGGGAGGCGCGGAGGGAGAGCAGCCCCCGCCCGCTGTAACAAAGCATAGGCACCCGTGCGAGAGCCGTAGCGGCTGAGGGCAAAGGGGCTGCACTTCCCGCAGCGCCGGAGACGTTGCAGAACATAGATATAGAATTCCGTAGATTGGTAATGTCAACAATCAAACGAGACCAAAAACCATTGATCTAAGTGTGCGTAAAATGTAAGTGTGTGCGTAATACATATATCTATATTTTATTTTGTTTGTTACAATAAGTACTTAAATATAATCTATTTTTCTAAGATTATGCATTTGTATGAAGCTACCTATCTTAGCTGTCGATATCAACAAAAATTAGGCTACGCAACACTAAAAAGTGAGGTTATAACTCCTTCGTATTTCTCTATTTGTTATTTCTTAAATACGGTGGTTTTAGGCATGCTAATTCATCTAAATCGTAAGTATAATAATGTTCTCATCATATTTTGCTTATAGCCGGCTTATTAGTGCATTGTTAATGCAGAAATAACGATTAAAACACATTGTAAACATACTGGTGAAACGAGTAATCCTGGGGGTTTTTCTTTTTGGAAGATTCACATCCTGGTACTGCACAAGAAACCATCGTATTATGGTTATTTAATCACAGGTTATCACTCTAGTTCGCTTAAATAATTGCCGAAACGCTCACGTAAACAGTCACCGGGGCCGGTATGGGCCGGTAGCAAATACGTGTTTGGCCCTGTTAACAGTGTCACTTTCTCTCTCTTTCTAACACAGCAAAGTTCCGTTAAAGCGGGAGCTCTCATTCACTCTCATGCCCAATCTACGGAATTCTATATCTATGTTGCAGAAGCAACTTTGTTTTGACAACAAGTGTTTTGAGGTTAGGTTGTCGACGTCGTATTAACAGATTGGGTTTTAGCATCAGGCGGCAGAAAATGGGCAAAATTTAAAGTCTGGGCTAGACAGGTAGTTAAACGTCATTGATCCAAATAATTTGCCTAGTTGTTTGATCGAATCAAATCAAAAAAAATCAAATCAAATCATTTATTTGCATAGAATGTAGGTGTTGTACAATGAAGTTGTTATAAAAAATAAAGTGAGCCTGGTACATTCTGCCTGAGTTTTGGCATGCAAAAGTTAACAAACAATGTCAATAGCAATATTATTATTAAGCAGCTTATTAGTAAAATTATGAAAATTAAATAGTGATGATTAAGATATAAATAAATTATTTTAACAAGTCCAGAAATAATAATAATAATATTTAAATAATAATATTTTGTATCAAATTAATAATGTCTATAAGTAATATATGAGTTATATTATTCGGGCAGCTAGTTGAACGGCGCCGTTTAGTTAAAAGGCTAGGCAGTTAACTGAATGGCTAATTTAACCAGTTGGCTGCGACATAGGTTTATATTTTAAAATATATATTACTTACGTCATTGCATAGTCTACGGAGCGCTTGACCTACATCGATAGAATGTGCGTCATTTAGGGGTAATTATATCAGCACCCTAAACTCAAAAATGACAATCCCTACCATTTAGTTTACTTTAGTTATTTTCATAGTGTGATGTTGTACGGTATTCGGTTGTGGGGAAATGCCGCCGATATTCAGACATGTCATATTGGCCGTAGAAGCCAGGAACTAGAAGCCAGGACGTAGAACCCTGGAAGGCGCGACAGGGTGCGCATGTCACTAGGGTGCGAAAGCAGCAAGCCGCGTGCGATGTGTGCAGCCTCATTCTCCCTTCCACGACCAAGGAACGGTGTAGGGAGCACGATATGGGGAAGCTCAACACATCGCAGCGGTTTACAGGCAGAGAGTTTGCAAAGACATGCGTGTCACAATGACAGATACAATATGAGGTCACGTATGTGACACGCGAGCATAAAACACAAAATAAACAATGATCTTAGCAGTTGGGTCGCTATATAGCTTTAATATACAGCGAGGCCTGGCACAGCCCGGATGCAGCTGCAATACATACATATATACAGCGAGGCCTGGCACAGCCCGGATGCAGCTGCAATACATACATATTTCCGTCTCCTATGTACTGGGGCTGGACAACCTACAGTCGCGCGGTCTGGCATTAACAACCGCGCAATCAGATACTACATAAGTAGATAGATAATAACATAACGACGGTTATCCAGGTATAGTTACCAAAGGAAAGAGGAACTCACCCTACATTTGGGGTACACAGTATCTTGAGCGTCAGGGAATCACTCCTGCTAGCCAAGCAAGCGCAAGCGGAAGTTGAAATGGCCGAGTGTTCTAAGAAAATTAGTGTTGTGCAATGATTCTAGTGATGTGACTTGCAACTTACTAATTGTAAAATATTTAGCATCAGTCGGCTATTTCCCGTTGGGAACTCTGACAACTACGTTACAATGATTGCCTATTTAAATTTAGTTCTATTTATTCCCTTACATTTTCACCCTATTATACGAGTATAAATGGCCTAAGCATCAGCCAGCCAGTTCATTAAATTTTTTATTAGACGCATTGGCTGAATGTCATTCTGGCCGCTAGTTGAACGGCGCCGTTTAGTTAAAAGGCTAGTTAACTGAACGGCTGATTAAACTACCTAGTTGGCGGCGACATATAATATATACATATAGTTTCGCTATTTATTTCAAGAGGACGTGTTCACTGCTAGGCGCTTATCACATAACTGTCGTTTCTTGAAAACAAACTCCGAATACTCTATTTTCAAAACTAATTCAAAACTCGCTTGAGTCATCGAATGTAACCAGAGTTACGTTCCTACCAGCCTGCGTGATGTAAGGTTGCCTTTTGGAGACAATATTTACAGTACATTGTGAACGATCTCCGTGAAGCAAATAAACATAGGTATAACTTACCTTGGATTACCTTTTTAAATGCGTATCTTTTCTCAGAATAACGGTTGTCATTGAACGCGGAGATCGGCGCGGTGGTTCCGAACTGTATGTCTTAGCGAGGGGGCAGGTGCTGCGCCCCCCGGCCTGCGCCCCCGCACCCCCGTGCTCTCCCTGCAAGTGCCCGATTGGAAATATTTAATTGCAACTTGTATTGAATTGGAAGTTTAATTCGCGCCGCCGCGCTTCAGCGAACGCCTTGTGTCGTTACCATTGACTTCTTTCAAGTTTTGAGAGTCAGTAAGCGACGTGGCGTGTTTCTTAGTTAACTTAAGTATCTCCTTCTCTGTGTAGTAAAGTACAGTGTATCATGGGCTCACGTCGTCGTGTCGTCGTCGTCATCGTCGCCGTCGTGATGTCGTCGTCACCTAGTTTGTCAGTAGCGGCAGACTACAGATAAACTACTCTAGGTTCCAGAGCAGTTTCCTCGTTCTTCTCCACATGTTCGCGCGGACTGTAGAGGTCGACAGCGCTTCTATGTGTAGAGGACGAGGTGCGTCCATCGAGCGCAACGAATGGCGTTTATCGAGTGATGTACTGCGGCTTCGTCTCCAGAGATAGATACACCCTCGCTCTGCCCCCTTGGCCCGCGCGCTGCCCGCGCTCTGCCCATGCGAATGTTTTATGCCGCTTCCCGCCAAACTGACTCAGGCCTGTTGAAAGCAATTGAACATTATAGAAACTTTGTCGGCACATATGACACCTAGTGAGCTGGGGTCAGTGATGCGGTAGGAGCACGACGCGCTCCTGTCGGCACATACTTCACGGTTAGTATAAAGTCTCGTGGTAGTGGTTACCGCGGCTATTCTGCTAGATTTTCCTACTCGACTCGAATTTCAATCGGACGGCAATTTCGCTTCCCCGCTTCCCGAACGATTTTCTTTATAACCACCGGCGGGTCCGGCTAACTATTAATAATATACTTTCCTCCATTTATATTTGGCTTCCTTTCAAACGACGTTGCGCGACTGCGGTCGTTAAGCCGTGAAATAAGAAGGGACAGAAGTTTCCTTCCTCACGGTCACGAACTCAAACATTAATGTCGCTTTTGTGGTGAAACGACGTCGCATGATTGCTATTACTTAGGTAATGTTGATACTATATTTTGTTTCAATAGATGCACATGATGCGTGGCGCGTCAACATTCATCATGAAGACTGGATCTTCGGCAGCTGCCTACTGCGTGATGCGCAGCACGGCGGCGCGCGGCGCTCACGTTGGCAGACGCTCAAAAAATCACGTCCTGTGGAATTATTGAGTTGGTGCACGCTTTATTGTTTTCTACCGCAATATTGCCATCGATAAATGTAGCTGAACTCACCACAATATAACTGAAAATGTAAACAGGTATTCCTGCTGAGGTTTCAGGGATGGAATGGCATTGTTCTACGGTCAAGATAAAACGAAAATATAGCATGGCGACCTATATCACGCCTCTGTTGAAATGAGCTACAAAATTACCAGAGCCCTGATTCACAAACATACGACAGGCTATCGTATCGAAAACCTGACATTTCGATAACCTGATTTGACTTCCCTTGAACAGCAAATAGCTGTTGAAGAATAGCGGGCGTCTATTTGATTTAAACGGACAAAATTTCGGGTTTTGGAATTGTGAACTGCGTTGAGAAGACTCTTACGATAACAATGATTAATGTTCGATACGATACGGAAGCATATCGAGTGTTTGTGAATAAGGAGGCAGGAACACCATACCTATGCATTCCACAGGAGGTGGTATCTATACGAACTGGTCGAGTAAACGTGCCTTCAAGCAGTTCTTTGTAGCTGGTGCGTCCCCTGGGCCGTGGAGCGATGGGTAGTTGTTACGGCGAGAGTGTGTGTGTGTAGCAGGGGGCTTCTCAGTCGGCTAATAAAGGACACGTCCGCGGGGAACGCGGGGAGCACGGGGAGCCGCTAATTGTCGCCGCAGAAACTTCCGTCAGCCGCCGACACATGCCACAGATGCTTATTTATTTTATTAACTAGCTTCTGCCCGCGACTTCGTCTGCGTGAAATTTCTTATCCCCGACCTACTCCGTCGCATCGCATCGTCTGCCCGCGCTATTAAGGCGAGCTGAACCCTGGCGCAGTAGGTTTTGCTTGTTTTAGAACTCATTTTTGATAGGCTCTTACCGTACTTTCTGACTTTTTTCTTTTTGCTCGGCTCCTTAAGTGTTCTAGCGTGATATTAAAGACTCAAAGTCAAAGTCAAAGTCAAAGCATTTATTTCAAATAGGCACATAAAAGGCACTTTTGAACGTCAAAAATTATCTTAAAATAGAATTGATTCTAGTCGCCCATTCCAAAAGGTAGTTTTCGTATGGAGAAGAACGGGCAAGAAACTCCACCGTTACTCTTTTAAAATGTTTAGGTACAATATTTTGCATGGGTACATTAATTATATAATAACATGTGAGGACGATGCACCTACAATAAAATTACTATACCACAATAGGTAAAAGAATTAAAAACGAAACCATGACATATAAATTAATTATCTGATAGATACATGGTGCTCACATATTTACAAACATGGTACAAGCAAAACGATTTTAATTATAAAACAAAATACAAGTAATAAGTCAGGGTGTGAGTAATAAATGTAAAAAAAAAAAAAGAATAAAAAAATTTACAATTAAATTAGCAACCAGTTTGATTTTGTCTAGACTCTAGATTGTCCTATGGAGCAGGACCAGCATGTTTCCAAGCGTTCTTATCTTGGATATAATCTTCTAATTTATAGTATGCTTGTTTACAAAGTGTACAGTCTGTTATAGCAATTAGCTGACCCCCCTAAAAATTACTCGATTTTGCACCCTCCTCTCATAACATTAAAGGTTATTCAATATGTATGAGTTAATCGGACTTACACTACTCGATGAACAGAAACAATAAATAATTTTGATACGCAAATTTGAGCCTTAAGATGTTGGTGTTAGGTCATTTACTATGTATGGGTATTTGTTACGCAATTTTCATTTTTAATCAGCAAGACTTAAAGGTTAGGTTAATGTTGTGATATTTGTGTCATTGCTACTAATACCTTATTTCATCTATCTTACTCAAGTTAATCTGGTGTCGTGGTTCATGCGTAAGGCTGAGACGTGCAAGATGCGAGTTCAAATCTAGTCTCATGTTTAATTTTGTTTTCAATATATAAATTGTTCGTAAGTATTTCTTGCATTATTGTAAAGAACAAGCATTCAATTAAGTTGATAAACGATAAACGTTTCACCTTTTTCAATAAGTGGGTAGTTCGACGTCAATATGAGTATTCAACAAAAACTGCTATTGAAATGATTTTAGGAATATGGGGTAGAAGAATAAATTGAACAAGACATTCTATGCACAAATAGCAGTGAATACGCACGAACATTTTTATATTGCCTTACTAAGTTGCGAAAATCCACGCCTTTTTCTTAATTATTATTATCGGTTTTGATAGTTTAATCGTCATGTCTCAGTTGAGTGATTATTTAAAATACAAAATATTGTATTTGCATAAGGAGAATGTTGGTATTAAAGCGATTGCTAGGAAACTTAATATAGCGGTAAGTGTATTCTTTTTTATACTTCCTTAATTCGTTAGTTGGCTTAAAAACGTGAGTATAGAATAATAGAAAATTAACTGTTTCATTATGAGATCATTTATAGGTCTAATGTGGTTTATCTAAAGGTATTTTTGCAAACTTATTCGAAAAATTATGATTACCGGGTTATTAAAATTATGCTTATTGTGTTGTTTCAGAGAAATACAGTCAGACTGTGGCTAAGACGTTTTGAAGAGACAGGGAATATTCAAAAGGATCGTCCTGATCCAAAACCTGCAATGTTACTCCTGTGTCAAAACATCATCAAGCAATTGTTAGAAGGCATACTGAACACCCATTTTTGCCTACTCAATGCAGTATAATGTTTCTGTGCAGATGGTCAGAAAACATTTGCATGTTGCTGGACTGAAACAATACAAGCCAGCACGTAAAATTTAACTGACTGCTGCACATCGCCAAGCAAGGGTCCGCTTTGCCCAAGAATATCTCAATTTTAATTGGGAAGATTATGTTGTCATATTTACCGACGAGAAGTCTTTGTCAAAACCTTATTTATAACTAAACATAACATATTAACATATTAACATACTTACAAAACAAATTGATATATAGTATACCTAGTAGGTAAAACATCAACGTATAATGCTATTTTATTTAGTTCAACGATATTTAATGTGGTGATGTTATTGTTATGAAATAGAAATACATACCTATATATTTCTAAATATTATAACATGTTGATTCACTACATTAAACTCTGTGAAGTATGTAACAACGTTATTAGTAACTGTTATATCATTTACGTTATTCTTATTATATTTTTTTTATAAAATAAAATCGTTTTTACCATCATTATCGTTTTTTTATTTTCGTTCAGCTTTTTTTTTTGTTGCTAAAGTTATAATTTATTATTTATAACTTAAAAAAAAATATTATAAAACAAAATGCGCAGCAGAAAACATGTTGGTTTCGAACTCGCAACCACGCTCTTGTCAGCTCACTGCAGCTACCACTAGACCACACGAACATGGTGATTGTCGTTGAAATTAGCAATAATATATTACAAGTTAGAACAATATTCAAGATCATACCTACCTTAACACTGCGTGTTAAATATCAAATTCGAATAACTGTTTTATTAATTGTAGACGTTGAACTGTTCTAGTTCGATAAGCTTACTGCTAACAAGCAGAAGGTTCAAATTCGTTTAATTTTTAAGGGGTCAGCTAATTGCTATAACAGACTGTACGTTTAATGTGAGTTTTAAATTTTCTTTCATTTAATTGCAATATATCACAAGGTATTTTATTGTAACATTTAACACAGTACCCCATAAAAGATGTATGTACTTTGGCTAATCTGAAAAATGGTTGATGTATTTTATCTTTATTTCTTGTATTAAAGTTATGTCTATCGCTTATTTTATTAAAAAGATGTAGATTTTTTCTTACATACATAATATTTTCATAAATGAATTGGCAAGGTACCGTCATAATATTAATCCTTTTAAATAGTTCCCTGAGAGATTCGCGGCGACGTAGATTATAAATGGCTCTGACTCTATAGCCTTCCTCAACCTGACGCGATGTAGCTATTTTTTTTTAAATATTCGTGTTTTTTGGGAGGAAAAAATCGTAATTTTTTATTCTATTCTGTTTTTATTATGGCAAGCAAAGCTAATGTCGACCATTCAGCCAAGCCAATGTCTAAAGTGAATTGATAAAGAATCGAAAATTTTAAAATTAATAGTTCAGTCAGGGAAATAAAAATTTGAGCAGTTTGTCACACGTCGTATTTGACGTGTTATTTGCCAATTTATACGATTGCCACATGTCAAAGAATGACAGTTTTTATGATTGGAATTTATGAATAACTTTAGCTACCTTACACTTAAAATCTAAGTGACTATTTAAACTAAAATATTCTTATAGAATTATAACCACTTACAACAAATAAAAAGAAATGAAAATAAAGCTGAAACGCCTGTGCAATACTATCTACCTATACCTACTTCACTTAAAATAAATACTTTTAACTACCTACTTTAATTAATAAAAGTACCTACGCTTAATAATTTTTAATTTGAACGAATATTTAAACACTACCAAAACAACTCATACCTATTTTACAAAATAACAACAAAAGAAATTCAAATAAACTATTTAAAGACTAAAAGTCGCGCTGATAAGCACGGTTTCTCAATATCAATTATTGTCTGTCAATAAGGTCGAACGTTCTGAACGCATCAACAGCCAAATATTGAATGAAGCTGAGAAGCTCGCTCTCGGACCTCCCGCCTTTTTATACCCTACCGCCGCGGCCGTTACACAAAAATAATCCTTATTCCTTCAGTGCGACGGCGCGATGGCTTATTTCATGTATATGTTTGGTGTTTCTATACCGATTTCTATGATTCTTTTTTTATTGAATAGGTAATAATGTTAACTTTTTTAAATTAGGGATGAGTGAGAGTATTATAAACGTAAGAGTAAACAAATATAATCAGAATGCTCCGAACTGCTAAGCTATCAGGAGTTACACGTGTTACTGTGAGTCAACCATAAAAGATAGACATATACTGTTACGGGATATTTTTTAGACAATTTTATGTAGAATATTTCCGTCGTACATGATTTCTATGTAACTTTAACCATTAAGGCTGCACACGCGACGGAAGCTTAAAAAATGGAGTAACTTCTCCCGTTTTCCCAACATTTCCCTTCACTACTCTGCTCCTATTGATTGTAGCGTGATGAAAAGTATACTATAACCTGCCCAGGAGTATGAAGATTAATTGTACCAAGTTTCGTTAAAATCCGTCGAGTAGTTTTTGTTTCTATAAGGAACATACAGACAGACAGACAGACAGACAAAAATTTTACTGATTGTATTTTTGGCATCAGTATTGATCACTAATCACCCCCTGATAGTTATTTTGAAAATATATTTCATGTACAGAATTGACCTCTCTACAGATTTATTATAAGTATAGATTAGTAATGTGGCGATGATGAGTCCACGAGGAATGTCTAACTGCCTGCTAATAAATATTTTTCCAAGTCTCATGTTCTGGGGATCAGTTCCCCAGAACATGAGACTATGAGCAATTAAAGAACTTTCTAATTCAAAGAGCCTTGTACAGTCTTAAACTGTCAACAACAACAAGTCTACAAGTGTACGAACCGTACAAGCCTATTATAATATTTCCGAGTTATTAACAGACAAAGTATTGATATAGTTTTATTTAGGTACCTTCTGTTTTAACATTTGTTGTTTTAATTTCATTATTGAGATTATGTATAATATTCAAGTAAATTGATCTGACTTGTGTGAAATAATATGTAGATTTTTTATTCCGAATTACTTTGACTTTTTGACTAGCTATTATACATTATTATTATACATTTCGATGACGAGTTGATGACACTATCCTGTAGTATATTTATTATAATTTGATTGTTTATTTCTTTTTCTCTCATTTTACATGTTAATTTCTTTGAATAATGGACAAACCTACTAATAAAAATGACCTACCTGCTTATATTTGTACGCCGATAAGGCAAAACATGACTGTGCTATAATTTTATGTAACATCTTGCATGCCATGTGTGTGTATACTTATGTTTTGGACAAGTAAATGATCTATCTATCACTTGGAAAAATATTTAAAATAATGAACATTACAGCTATTCGTATATTATTTCTTCCTAATATTAGCGACTGTTACGTCAGACAAATATTATGGAACGCCGAGCTGTGCTCTTGTAGTGACACGAAGATAAATGAATGTTGTGAAGCGAGTGCGAGCTGCGAGCCCGGCTGCGGGCCCGGCTGCCGGTGCGGAACTATGGGATTATGAATAATCATGACGTCGACTTAATACCAGCACCATTCCATCCACAAGTGCCGCCTTCTAAACTGAATATCCAAGTTGTCGCTAAACTAAACTACGGACTATAAGACACATATTCTATCTGCCAGCATTAAGTATGTAGTCAGTCTCCTTTTACAAACAGATTTTCTTTTAGAATATTGTTGTAATCCAAATTGCTATAAAACTGCGAGCTCCATATAAACTTATATGCTATTATATTCAAAGCAGGAGAACGAGTCGCGACTTATTTGAGAGCGTGCACACAAGCGCCGCCGCGCCGCAGTCGGGAGACGAATGGCGGGATATATCTCATGACGGCGCGTATCGAACGCGACGGCTTATCCGCGGATAGCGACGTGCCGCGTCTGCGGAAATATCGCGCGGTGTGCATCAAGGTGCTTGCTATGACAATTGGTTTCATATTGTGTGCGGAATAAGATTTTACTTTGAATTCACAAGTTTTCAAAGAGATGTTTTTAAAATCGAAATAGGATTGAATAATGTTATCCATGAGAACTTTACCGGTTTACTGAGCGACTTTTCTCTCTGTGAGATCGGATGTTGTCACAAGTGTTGTGAGCCTATTATCCAATCGTCTCTCACATACTTGCTTGAACTTTTAGTTAACTAGTAAACTACAATGCGGGATAAGATCAACTTTTAGCACGTTTGAAGTGACGTATTTTAGTTAGTGGATAAAATGTAATGCTTATTTATGGTACTGCTTAATTATGTTTAAAATCTCTTTTAACATATTTATTAGACTGTCCCCAAAATGCTAGTTTTAAGGTCAAGTCAAGTTGTTTTTCGATGGTAGCTGAAGTTTTAGTAGTCATGTAGATGCCGGCAGTCATCGCTTGGTTTATATCAGTTTAGTGTTATTAATATAGTGCATATAAACATCACCCAAGACGACAGAGCTTGATCCGAGTGGCTAACTGGCGCTCAGTTGGATGTTGTGAATGTACCGGAGTGGTGCATCCGGTGATAACCGAAGTAACACGCAGCTCTGACTCACTGTGTGTGTACTACAAGTAACACGCAGCTCTGACTCACTGTGTGTGTACTACAAGTAACACGCAGCTCTGACTCACTGTGTGTGTACTACAAGCAACACGCAGCTCTGACTCACTGTGTGTGTGTACTAGAAGTAATTCTACGTTTAACAAAAAAAAAAAAAATATCAACATTTAAAAAAGTATCTCTTCAACATACCTCCAGGTACAGTAATAAGAGACTAAACAAAAAGCATATTCTAACATGGATAGTATTTACAGAAAATTAAACTATACAAAAACTATTTTATGTAATACCCCAGTGTAGTAAAAAAGAATAGAATTTAGTTGTTAATGTACGCATGCATGTTGCTTGGTTGAGTAGATGTCGGATTATTTTATGAAGTCGAGAGTGTGTTGCGTTTCACAGGTCACGTTACACAGTACACTACGAATACAGAATTCTGTTTGAACGCTCTTGCATTCAGTTGCGGGTTATAGTTGGTAAGTCAAATCGCGTCATGTTTGGAACGGGCGCTGTCGTTTGAGACTGGTTATCTCTTAACTGCCAATTTAAGGCTTATTTTTAACTTCAAAAAAGGAGGTTCTGTATTCGACCCGTATGTATGTGTTTGTATGTCCGCGATTTTCTCAAGAACTAATTAATCAATTTTGATTATTCTTCACTATTGTGATCTACATACTTTCAGAAAGGTTTTAGTATATAATATATTAGGTAATTAATCCAATGGACGAAGTTATATGCATAAATGTACTGCATCTCCGGCATTTCTATGCGAATTTTGATGATTCTTCTAGTCTTCAGTTCATCAATGCCCTAGCGTAAACTGAATTTGTGTTGGGTAGGTACAACTAAACAGTGAAAAAAAAACCGACTTCAAAAAAAACACAACAAAGAGATAAATAATTTTAATTTTGGAAGTCGGTGTCAAAAAACTAAAATGCGGAAGTAACGACACCGACTTCCGAAATTAAAGCTATATTTATCTCGTTGTTGTGTTTTTTTTTTAAGTCGGTTTTTTTTTTGTAAAAAAGTTTTTTTAATCTTATTTTTTTAATTGTTTCTGCATTTGTGTGTTTTTTTACATTGTTCTCACATATAGAAGCAACAAGAATAATGTAAGTGCACAAATTGTAAAAATTATATAAATGCCATACCTCGTATTTTAATACCCTGTTCTGATCAAAAATGCCTCACTTGCTATGGGCTCAAGCTTTTTAAAAAATGGCTAACAACGTATTGACAATATCAAGTGATCTTGACGAAATTGTTGTGGCCAATTCCTATAAATGTACGCCAGGTCAATGTACTAACATTATAAAAAATCCTAGTGATAACTTAAAGGTGATACATATCAACATTAGAAGCATAAACAAAAATCTCGATCAGTTCGTATCAGTTCTATCTATGATATCTTTCCAATTTGATGTAATTATTCTTACAGAATGTTGGCTTAAGTCTTCTGACCACGTTCCTATGTTGGGTGGTTATTTGTCCTATGCTTCTACCAATAACCCAATCCAAAATGATGGCATTGTTATTTACACGAAAGCAGGTATTCAGTGCGCAAGCTCTGAACCGCAAATATTAGATGCAAACTGTTTGGTCTGTAACATAGGAAATACGTCAATTATTGCCATTTATCGATCACCATCGTATCACGATCTTAGCAGATTTTATAATAGTTTGGACAGTATAGTGAGCGCTCTTAGGTCGCACTCTAACATGGTTATCATAGGTGACCTTAATGTGGATATTAAAACTCATAGCAAAGATAATGACAACCGACTTCAAAAAAAAAACACTACAAAGTGAAAATAACTTTAATTTCGGAAGTCAGTGTCGTTGGTTCAGCATTTTCGTTTTTTGACACCGACTTCCGAAATTAAAGTTATTTTTCACTTTGTAGTATTTTTTTTTGAAGTCGGTTGTTTTTTTTTTTTGTAAAAAAGTTTTTATTTTTCACTTTTTAGTTGTACCTACCCCTCACAAATTCAATTAATACTAGTGCATTGAAGAATTGAAGACACGAATTCACATAGAAATGTCGGAGATGCAGTACATTTATGCATATAACTTGAAAGAAAGAAAGAAAGAAAGAAAGAAAATACATTTATTTAGCACAGACTCAAAGACACACAATACACCAGACACATACATCAAATAAAAACAAAAAGTAAACTTTAAAAAAGAAAAAAAAGTATAAAGTCCGATATAATAAAAAAATAAAAAATACGCAGGAAAGTGTGCCTCACGGCTGCGCTAAAAAGGGCCAGTTCAGCAAAAATGCCAGACAACTAGTGCCTGACGCTGGTTTTCAACTGGACCTGTGTGTGAGGTGACGGATGTAAATCAGTTTCATACAGCAACGTGACGTGTAAATAAAAACAAATAATAAAAATTTCAGATAAAACAATAATGAATATGTATACTTAACTAGTGTGATATTGAAAACATTGCAAAAAAAGAAATAAATAAACAAGTAAAAAAAAAAACAAATACCTACTGATAAATAAATAAGTGAGATGGCCGCATGCTAGACCTACGCAAATAAATAAATTCTTCGAAACGAGTCAGAACAAAAAAAAAAAAACCTGTTTTATACGATGCCTGACTTCCACGTTTCAACGCATTGCCATAATAATAATTTATTTATCCGTGCACTGTGATGTCATCGCACAATACGCTGCAAGCAGCCGAGCACGGCGGACTATTTTCGGTCAGATTTCAACTTGTGTGTGTTTTGAACTTGTCGTAGCTCTTGTTTTCACTGGGATTATTAACCAAATAACGTCTATACATAAGTTAGCTAAAACAATTTTGGCGAAAGTGGAAAAGGAAATAAAAATAGATGCACAAAATAAACGAAAAATATAAGGATGAAAGGTAAGCGCTAGTTGATAATAGAAATCTTTGTGTAATGAATAAAATAATGAATTCTTGTTTAATGTGAAAATGTGAAAACTACCCACTTATAATTTCCCGCCTCCTTTCTACAGTCTCATGGATGTCAAATCACAAAAGCTGCACAGACGTTCGCCCACTGCCAGATCTTGGTGAAGGATGAGTGAAATGGCGCCATCCCGACATCGTACGTCTCATTCGTGTGCAAGTAGGCCAGGCAACATTGGGTACGTTGACAAGCAAATGTGGTTGAGCGATGCCATAGCTGAATACAAATGTTTATTTTTATTTGTTTGTCTTGTATTCTGCAGGTTTCACATCTGCGAATGGGATGCAGCAGTGCCGCGGGTATCACAACTACAGCCACCGGGCCGAGGATACAGAGAAACATCAGCTAGCTAACCGAGCCGAGAGTGAGCATGAGCAAGAGCCATTCCCAGCAATGAGTCTGTATAGTATTATAATAGTTACATACTTACATTTTCATTCAACATTCACCGACATAAACACTGACACATACTCAAACTGGTAGGTACTCATACATCATATAATTGAGACATTTAGTGTGACCATATCTAGCTCCCTTTGCGCTTCTATGAGGTACTGCCGTAAGCGTCGTCTAAAAACGTCTATCGTGTTAATTACTCTAATCGGTGGTGGCAAGTTATTCCATACTTTGGAAGCCGCATAACGAAAACTGCCTCTAAAAGCAGCCGTACCCTGAGACTGAGTCGAGAGTTGTTGTGAGCATTGCCTTCTCCCGCATTCCCGTCTACTCGTAACCCAACTTAGCTTGTTATAAAGGTAGTCTGGTTTTTGATATTTAACCACACCGAATAGAAGGCAAGCCAAGTGTAGTTTGCGTCTGGACTTCATCTTCAGTGTAAAGTGCTTGTTTAAAAAAGGTGTTACATGGCTTCTGCGAGGAATATTGTAACAAAACCGAGCACAAGCGTTTTGTACCCTTTGGATGAGGCGGTCAGTACGAGCTAATAAGCGCGGGCCGTAAACCGTGTCAGCGTAATTCAACCTGGACAGAACCAGGGTTTCCACTAGTTGTTCCCGCAGTTTTTCCGATAAATAAGGCCTAATATTGTATAAAACCTTTAGACGATAAAAACAGTTTCTAACCGAGTCTGCGACGTGTTTTTCAAAACGTAGGTCTTTATCCATAATGACACCCAGATTCCGCGCCTCATACACTCGCTCGATTGGTTCGCCCATAAGTCTTAAGTCAAATGTCACAGGTAGTCGAGCCAACTGCTGTCTTGTGCCAAATACCATATATTTCGTTTTTATTGGATTTAACGACAGGCAGTTCTCCTCTGACCAGGCGGCGATCCTTTGAAGATCATCGTTAAGATCCTTAATGGCACTATTGTACTCGTCTGGTCTAAAAGATATATAAAGCTGGACATCATCGGCGTATATATGGTACTTGCATCTCTGGAGGCACTTTACAATATCCGCACAGTACAAAATAAAGAGAATCGGGCCCAGTATGGAGCCCTGCGGGACTCCCCTGTCTACAGAAATACGTGTTGATCTAAGGGTAGTGCCATCACCCAAACGCAAGTCAACAAATTGCTCCCTATTAGTTAGATAGCTACGGAACCATTGCACAGCGCTGGCGTCGAAACCATAATAATTTAACTTGGATAGTAATAGCGGGATATTTATTGCGTCAAATGCACGGGAAAAATCGAGTAAAACCAGCAATGTGCACATTCCCCTATCTTGGGCAGATAATATATTATCAGTAACATCCAGCAAAGCAGTAGATGTACTGCGCTGCTTTCTGAAACCAGATTGTAAATCAGGTAGGACGTTATTTTGTTCCAAAAAAAGTGTTAATTGTTGGCTAACGACTTTTTCTAATACTTTGGATAGACATGGTAATATACTTATAGGGCGTAGGTCTTTTAAAGTGGATGGATTAGAATTTTTTGGCAAGGGCCTGACGGAGGCAATTTTCCATAGGTCGGGGAACGTAGACGTCACTATGGAGCAGTTTATTATGTCCGTTACTACAGTTAACGTATGCGGCAAGGTCATGTTAATCATATCCAGGGTAATGTTGTCGTAACCTTCAGCGTTACTTTTTAGGTTGGAGACAACGCGAGAGATGTCGTTCTCCTTCACTGGAATGATTGCGAAACTTTCTTCACCATGTCTATGATTTTCATAGTAGTTTATAAGTGATGTGCTTGCCACTGGGTTACCGGGGACAATTAAAAAGTTTTTATTAATTACGTCGGGATCTGTAAAGTGCGACGGTAGGTCTTGTCTGGGCTTATAGGGCGATAAGGTAGATTTTAAATTTTTCCATAATAATTTTGGGTATTTTATTTTATTATTTATGTTGTGTTTAAAGTACGCAACTTTTTCGTTGTACAATGAACTAATCACTAAGTGTTTTAGCTCTTTGTAATATATTTGTTTGGAATCGGCTTTTGTTTTCCTATAACTGCTAAGTGCGTCGTCACGTAAACGCATCATAACTTTGATAGTATCTGTAATCCACGGATACGACTTTTCCTTTACAGTACACGTCTTGATCGGTGCGTGAACATCAAACAGGGAAGTTATATGGGTGTTAAAGACATGCACCATATCATTAACGTTGTCAAGCGACGAAATTATTCCAAAGTCCAAAAATGATAAATCTAAATTAAAGTTTTCCGCGCACACATTTTTAAGAGGCCGAAATTTAATTTAACTTGAACTTCGTACATAAGAATAATTACCTAATGTATTATATACTAAAACCTTCCTGAAAGTATGCAGATCACACTAATGAAAGAATTATCAAAATCGGTTTAGTAGTTTTTGAGATAATCGCGGACATACAAACATACATACATACATACATAGATACATACATACATACGGGTCGAATACAGAACCTCCTTTTTTAAAGTTGGTTAAAAAGTCGGTTAAAAATACTGATGATTTCCTTACCTTTATTGCATCACTAGGTTTCTTGATGATTTCCTTACCTTTATTGCATCACTAGGTTTCTTACCGGGACATTCACATCCTACAAGAGATGGAAATTGTCTGGATCATATACTATTAATAACAATATTACCAGCTACAACAATTGTTTTAGAGACTTATATAACGGATCATCAACCAGTAGTTCTGTGCCTTGGACAAAAATCCACTCTAAATTGCATAATAATAAAACAATGTCACCTTGACAAAAAATTAAAAGCGATATCGATAAATGTGAATTTAGCGCTGTCATGTATGAAACTGACGCAAATTTGGCTACTGACCTTTTAGTTTTTAAATTACAAAACATTATCACCCAAAATACGGAAACTGTAAAAAAAACTAGTAAAACTACAATGGATGGATGGATTACTCCTGGTCTTTTGCGCTGCATCTTAAATCGTGACAAAATGCATCTTAATGTAAAGAAAAATCCAGATAATAACACTCTTTCCATTACGTACAAAAGATATCGTAATTTTTGCAACACACTGCTTCAAAATATTAAATGTCCCTCCAATGGAACTAATGAATTCTCCAAAGCTAAAAATGATCCAAAAGCTACCTGGAAATTAATTAATTCAATGGCTGATAAAAAGCGCCACGCCCAGGTTCCTGTAGAACTTCTTGAGCTGTCGAGTGACGAAATCACTTCTGCTAATAGCGTAAATAAGTATTTTGTAAACATTGGAAGAGACTTGGCCTCTGTAGTCGGTAAAAGCAACCACAATGATAAATTAAGTGCCCCTCTCCAATTGACTCAGTCACCCAGTGACTCTATGGGCATCATTCCAGTTAGTAATGAGCAAATTGAAACCATCATCATGTCCCTGAAAAATGATTGCGCCACTGGTTGGGACAATATACCATCAAAAGTTATTAAGCGCTCGAGTAAAGTCCTTGTTCCACTAATCGCTCATATATGTAATCTCTCTATAATTACAGGTATATTTCCGAGGGCTTTAAAGAAAGCACTTGTTACACCAGTATATGAGAGTGGGAATAGAGACCTAGTAAATAACTACAGGCCCATCTCGGTCTTAACGTCAATGTCTAAAATCTTAGAACGCGTCCTAAATACTAGCTTAATAAGTTATTTAGATAAAACAAAATTCATCTCGGCGAACCAATTCGGCTTTAGAAATGGCCTTTCTACGGAGGACGCTGTGGCAAAATGTAACAATGTGGTTAGCAAGCTGGATAAGAAGCAGAAATGCTTTGGCATGTTTTTAGATTTGTCAAAAGCTTTCGACACGGTCTCTATTCCCACACTTATTACAAAAATGGAACGTATCGGTATACGTGGTCAAGTCTTGAACATTTTCAAAGACTACCTGACAAATCGTAAGCAGCCTGTTAGGATCGGCACTGTAGTGAGCGATGAAGAACAAATTGATTACGGTGTTCCCCAGGGGAGTATATTGGGTCCAACGTTGTTTTTAATATACATTAATGACTTGTGTAGTCTCAAAATATCTAATTGTGATATAACTACTTACGCAGATGATACCGTTTTACGAACACATGGTGCAGACTGGAATTCTGCCAAAGAGCATGCTGAAAATGGACTGCGTACAATTAATGAATGGCTATCCGATAACCTACTTACATTAAATATAGAAAAATCTAAATTCATCCGTTTTCATTTACAAAGTTCTTCAGTTCCACCCGAGTCTACTAACTTATTGAAACTTCATACATGTGCCGAGCCTACGGGCTGCGACTGTTTGTCCTTAATGCGAGTGACTAGCATCAAATACCTTGGAATAGTGTTGGATGAGCGACTTGATTGGCGTTCTCAGGTGGTTGCTCTCACTAGCCGAATACGAAGGCTTATGTATATTTTTAAGAAGCTCAGATCTACTGCAGATAAATCTACAATCTACATGGTATATACTGCCCTTTGCCAATCTGTACTAACATACTGTATTCCCATATGGGGTGGTACCTATAAAACCCTATTTCTTATCTTGGAAAGATCGCAGAGAGCTGTATTGAAGGCGATTCATCATAAGCCTCGATTGTATCCAACCACTAAACTATATGCTGAATGCCGTGTACTGACCGTGAGGCAGCTATACGTACAAAAAACCATTATCCGAAGACACCTCCGGCTACCTCTAAATGAAATAACCAAAAAAAAAGCGCTCTGGTGCAGTTATATGTCCCGGCGTTAGCCGCAGAACAGCTTTTGCAAGCCGCCAATATGAGGTCGCTAGCTCAAGATTGTACAATGAGGTAAATAAAACACTTGCAATATACAATTTAACCAAACGTGAGGTAAAGCATAAGTTGAACAATTGGTTATTAACTTTGACTTATGATCAGACAGAATTACTTTTAATAATCAAAAAGTAAGTAGGTATAATGGGTATATTAGTTGTCTAGATTTTGTTTGTATATTTAAGTTCCAAATATTTCTTGATATCATTTTGTACAACTTTACAGTATGTTTATGTTTTTTGTTTTTAAGCAATAACTCTGTTTATGTTCTACCGTTGCATATAGTTCAAGGTTGTGTCAACAGCTCACTAACTCCTATAATACAAGCTTGACTTAGTTTAGGAGTTAGAGAATTTCATAATTTTATGTGACAGCGTACAACCTCTAAACTAAGATCTAAATCGTTATTAGATTAAGAAATTGTTGTACCTTCCTTGATGGAAATAAATATATTATTATGCGTTACCCATGTTGGAGTTTTGTCGCGGAATTATTGCGAAGGTTTTGCCTCCCGGATGAAAATGTTAATAGATAGGGAAAACTGTAGGATGTCAGAGCACGCAATTATACCCACAAATTAATTTGAAAGCACTTTTACAATGAAATCAATTAGGTATAATATTTTGTCACAATAAAAATAACAAAATAAAACTTTAACAAAACGCGAATCGTCCCCGGAAGTCGTGGAGTGCCGGAAGGCAATACTTGTTAATTAATATAATTTCCGTCGCGGAGGCCTTTTTCATAGCCTTTTCAATAAAAGTGGAAAACAACGGCCCGATTGTTTCGTTCCGGACGGACGCAAGTGCGGGGCGCAGGGCGTGGGCTCTTGTGGGGGAGGGGGGGAGTGTTGCACGGGACAACTCCTTCAAAGAACAATAAAAGTTAGTAATGAGGCTGAGCTAATGGCCGGCAAATTAGGAGAACGTTTGGAAACAAAAATAACGAGCAGTGAGCGCCGACTACCGCGCCGCCCGCCGCCCGCCGCCCGCCGCGCGCCGCGCGCCGGGCGAGTCGAGCCTTTGTCTCGGAGCGGAGACACCAAATATTTAGGCATCCTAATTAACACCTACAAGAATAGAGTCTGAAGTTTCAAGCGCTTTACAGGCTGTGTATAAATGAAATACGACAAAAACTAAAAATGTGTTGTTTTACTTTGTTACAATTAAGGTTCTACTTAAGCATTTATTAACTTTAATAAGCTTTATTGATCGAAGTTAATAAGTGATTCAAGTTGAGGATTCATAACCGTTACAACTAACAATTTGAATAGTTTCATGTTCATCGTGTCATAGATCCTTGAAGCGCCCGCCGGGAAAGTTACGAGTCTCCAGAGATGCACAAATTGAGATAGGTGCAGATTTTACCGGTGTATATTTCAATTTGCGCCAGTTCAAACCAGCTGCAACCGGTTCACGTTGGAATCAGATCGCGAACGTGTTAACACAACAAAACACTTAACAGATTAAGTTCACGTTAACTTGTTTATAGTGAAATCAATTGCTCTTCACTATGTTGTGCACTTGTTGACCCGCTCGGGTGGAGTCGGGTGCAGCTCGGGATACTCTGGGGACTTATTAGAGAGATTTAATTAGCACGTACATCGTGCTTTTGTTTGGGTATCTTGGAGACTTGAGCATTCGGATAATTATGATTCCAGACTAGCCGCATATTCTTCGTTTTATTTCTGCAGTTTTTTAAGAGTTCTCCAAATAAAGAGAGACAATAATGACATCCTGTCCCTCGCCGACCGAGGCAACATAACTATTATTTCTCCTTAAAGATGCAAGCAGGAAAATAACCACGATAATGATGACAGGATGCTATCGCGATGTAAATGAATTCCCGAGCAGCAAGCAAGCGCCATCATTGAACGTGTGTATGTCAGTGTGTCTTACAATGATGTCAGCGTGAATGTGTCGCATGCATGCCGCATGCCGCTAGCGTGCCGCTGTGTGCCGCGTGTGTGCTGATGCAATGTTGATAGCGCGCTGTTTGCCCAGAGCTCGTCTCGCGGAGATAGTATTCAATGGCGCGCTGCCCTCGTTTTTCCTCAATATCGCATTATACATGCATGTGCGATGGTTCCTCTATCTTATACGTCGTTCATGATGACGACATTATTTAAAAACCGGCCAAATGCGAGTCGGACTCACACACGAAGGGTTCCGTACCACCGTACAATATTTAACACTACATATTCTAATAAAAAATCACGTTTGTTGTATGGGAGCCCCTTAATTTATTTTATTTTAATTTAAATATTTATTTTTAAAGTGAATATACAACTAAGTACCTATTCTGTGAATATTTCAAACGACTACCTGTTGCCGTTATTAATATCGAGCAAAAAGCGGCAAAAAATCCGTCTGTTGTATGCGAGCCCCCCTTAAATATTTATTTTATCTGTTTTTAGTATTTGTTATTATAGCGGCAACTGAAATACATCATCTGTGAAAATTTCAACGGTCTAGCTATCACTGTTCATGAGATAGAGCTTGGTGACAGACAGACAGACAGACGGACGGACAGACAGACAGACAATCAATCAATCAATTCTTAGTAATAGGGTCCCGTTTTTAGAATTTGGGTGCGGAACCCTAAAAAACTGGCTTTAACAAAACCGGGGCTTGTAACGAAGGGATCGTTTTTCAACAAGATTTGTAGAACAAGCCGCCCAATTCGCATTGTTCCTCTTACAAAAGCATGCAAGTAAGCGAAATCAGTCACTGTAATCAACATTGACCTTAAAACAGTTTAAACCCTTTTTGCACAAGTATCGTAAAGTATTTCCTCGCCCGCGCGCGACAGGCGAGGCGCCGCATGCAGCACCATTAGCCGCCGCACACAGCCGACCGCTAAAAGCCTCGCCCGCGCCCTGTTTGTGCCCAGTCTTATTTTGTTTTGCTGTCGTTACCGTACACCGCTCGCCGACACGTTAGCTTCGGTGTAATCTTTCGCCGCAGCCTGCAGGCGCCGCGCCGCCCCGCTGCTGTTGTGACGCTAGAGCATGTAGCTGTTAGGTATACTGTAGAGCGCTAATACGAAACCTTACGAAAAACAGAAGGTCCTAGAATCACCCAAGAGAGACATTCACCCAAGAGGTGCTCTGTGTCAATTACTTTGACGATTTGTGCAGGTGAAGTTATTTGTACTTTTGTGCTTGAACATTGCTTTACTGTCACAACCTGCCTAAAATGTGTTAAATTTTAAAAATATTAGTTCATTTATCTACACCCATGCTATAAATACTCACAAAAGTTTCTGAAACAGTTAGCTTAGGTATTGCCAACATTAAAATAACCAGTGTCATAGTAACCATAATATCATCCAAACGAGCGTTATTATGTTGTAAGTACTAAATTTCACTATGCAACTCCTTTTCAAAAAAAGAATATTGTCATACACGCGCGTTTCACTACCACAGCGCCGTAATAAAAAAAGAAACTCATAGGTTATTCGAATTCACGTCGTATCCCGCCGGCCGCCATTTTTGTTCCATATTAGTATTGCAAAAAACTGTTTCAGAACCTTTATAGAGGATTCATATCATGGGTGTACATAAAGTCTTATATGCAACTGTACATAATTAGGTATTATACAACAGTTGCACAAATAACTATTAATTTCCAGGAGCAGTGCACCGTGCAGCTTGCCTGATGAGTACTCATGTTGCCTGCGTACGCATCGCTCACTACTATGTCCACGCGGCGCGACGCGGCGACGCCGACGTGGTCATCGCCTTTGGTCTCAGTTTGCTTTGCTATCGCTATCCGCCTTTTATGCATGCATGCTTTTTGCCGCCAGCAGAACCTCGTTACCTTGTTTTGTTGTCGCTACCTCGCTACTTGCTTTATATGCATGCGTGGTGGCTTGTAGCTAGCTGGTTTTGGTGTCGTTGGGGTAGTGTGCGCGGTCACTTTGTATGCACGTCAGCACGTGTGGTCTGCGGCTGCACGCATCCTGTTATTTTGCCGACGGTACGCCGCCGTCTAAGTACTGACGTGACCCAAAAATGTTTTCGTGAAAAATGATTTAGTGCGACATCGGAGCGGGATAACATTCTCACTGGGAACGTACATGTTCCTGCATAGTTATGTTTTTTGAAAACAGAGGGCTCGCTCGGGAATTTCTGGCATTTCGAGATATTATTGTGTAGAAATAATTACTGCGGGAACTCAAGCACGAGCACGACAGTTCCATGTAGGTAAGGCTTGGGTTCACTGGTTGAGTATTGCCATTGGGTACACGTTTAGGGCTGTACGGTACGGCGACACAATAAAACCAGCGGCAGGACTTGTCTTTAATGTGCCTAGATGTACAATAAATGATTTGACTTTGACTTTGACAGCGGCGCGTGACAGACACGAAGAGCGTCCGCGCGTGCGCACTCCGACCAAAGCGATGTATTGCGACAATTAGCTCGGTGTAGGTACTCCATCTTTATTGTACAGGGACAGGTGATCCCGCTAATAGAGCTGTCACGAGGTCTCCTATTATACAGTATGTTAACTAACAGAGGGCGTTCCCGTTAACCCGCAATAGTATAGCATCCATACATGCTAAAAAAAATATTACCATTCGAAAACAAAATGTTTTTATTTTTTTTAATATTAAAATATTCACTAAAAATGTAAAATTGATACGTAAAAGAAACACACTGTACACAATACTGTACACGCGTACTTGAAGGACGGCAACGTCGCAATTTCTTTATGAATGACGGGCGTGTGCGGAAAAACCCCGAATGTACAGGACATTCGGGGTTTTTCCTCCTAATTTTAGTCGAAATTTTTCTCACGCGCTGACCGGACGCGCATTATTTTCGCATTGCAACAACTTGCGTCATTCTTGTGTGGAAAATGCCACGTTATCAGTTCAGTGCTCAGGAGTATGTGAACATGGTGCTAATTTATGCTGAGTGTAATTATGATGGTGCACGTGCTCTGAGGATGTATGTTGAGAGGTACCCCAATGCACATCAACCGCGGAATTCTCGTGTTATTGTGAGTGCCCTGGTGCATATTCGTAACAATGAACCGGTAGTGCCGCGTCGTTCTGGTGGCCCCCGACCCGTGATCTCTGTGCGGCAGGAAGAGTACATGCTAAGGTATTTTGAGGAAAAGCCCGGTTTAAACATTAGAAGAGCCGGCCGCCTGTTAAACATGAGTCACGTCGCAGTCTTTAAAATTTTAAACAATGCAACAATGTGTAGACAGAGGAGGTCAGCATATTGAGCAGTTCAAAATCTAGGTAAGTTTTTAACGTTATTTACGAGTAAATGTATCATAATACCTAAAACATTGAAATAAAAAATAACACTCAACGACTGTGCCACAAAATTAATAAGTTTAGAAGGCCCACTCTTTCCTAAAACTGCTTTTATACTCAGGGATGGAACGGGGTACCCGTTCAACAAACGTGTTACTACTGTGACGTTACACGATTGCTATGAATAAACGCAAGTACTTAGGTATTACGAAGGCAACTGCAAAAAGTAAAAGTTTTTAAATTTCTGTTATTGAAGAAAACATTCACTTGCTAACGTGTAATACCGTCATTTATCATTTAAACCCCAGCCTAAACTGTGGTTTAAATAAATGAAACTTTCTCCAAACTTAACCGCACACTTAGCGGTACATTATTTTTTAGGTAAAATTAATTTTTCATAATTAACACTGTAAGCCTGTCGTACCACCGGTCTGAGTGGCTAGGTAAAACAAATTCGCGTACTTGTTCCGTTAGTGGACCTTCTGTACTCTTGTTATTCGTGAGTATCTGTGAGACGCTCGGCATCGTGTGCGCGCATTGCGACGTTGCCGGTTTGGGCAATGCACTATCCGCTAGGTACTATTCCGCGCTACTGTTTTGATTTTAAACAGGAGGTTTCGAATTTATTGTCAACTAGCTGCGCCCCGCGGTTTTACCCGCATAAGTCTCGATACCGTGGGAATATCGGGATAAAAAGTATCCTATGTCCTTTTCCGGGACTCAAGCGATCTCTATACCAAATTTCATCAAAATTGGTCCAGCCGTTTGAGCGTGAAGAAGTAACAAACATATAAACACACACACACACTCACAAACTTTCGCCTTTATAATATTAGTGTGATTAATATTTTTTTTGAATTTGGATTATTTTATGCTTATTTTTCTATGCTGATATTTTTATTTTAATCTATTAATGATATAGATTAACGAGTTTAAGGGAACGCCCTCTGTTATTTAACATACTGTATTATCCATTCATATCGACTTTGTTTTTGATAGAGCGTTAAGTGGCCATTTGGAGGTCCAAGTGGGATATAACGTTAGAAGGGAGGTGGCTTTCAACATCCAAGCAGCCTGGCCCAGGCTTTTCTGAGCCGACGGAGACTAAAGAAACGGTTGGAGAGTTGAGAGTGATGGCTGTAGAAGAGTCTGTCATGTCGGATGATCGGATCGGCTGTTGCTACCGAGCCGAGTTGTCTTCTTCTTCAATAAACAACGTTGTTCGCAGATGGTTCCCTATCCATTTGCATAAAATTTTAAGACCTAATATAACTTGGCATACTTTTGTTTCTTCTAATTGTATTTTCGCATAACATTATTTACGCATAACAGCTTACGCATAATTTCTTTAATCATAATAATGATTAAGCATAACATTCTAAAGCATAAATTTAGCATGCTCGTTATATTTCTAACGACGTCAGGTCGACGGAGCTCCTATTTCTGTCTGCAGGGTTTAAAGGAACCTAACCAAACCGAACTTCGGGGTGCCCTTGACGTCGTTTAGTATTATGCGAATTAAATTTATGCGAAAACAAATTAGCCTTAAAGGTAATTATGCCAACATAAACCGTATGCCAAAAAAAAATATGGCAAAGTATTATTATGCCAAAACAAATTATGCCAAAATAGTTATTCCAAAGTATATTAGGAAAAAGAACATTATGCGAAAAGAAGGGATCCCTTCGCAGATATATGAGAATTTACGAGCAGTAGTAAATGACTTTACCTTTCAAAACCAATTACTTAATCATTGTTTAACGTTTCCAACAGACCACTTCGTCGAGCGACATAATCCCCGGGTGTAAGTGCTGTCCCTCGGCAGATCGGCGCCATGCGCTACGTAACGACTTGATGCGAGACTATGATGAAATAATTCGTTCACGTCAACATACAATAACATAACAACACACAATAACAACATACAATAACATAACAACACACAATAACAACAAACAATAACGTCGTTATACAATAACATACAGGAACACAGGTAAGCGAATGTTTTAATGTAGATAATTATGGTATCTAAGTAAAAACGGTATGGTACAGTAAGCCGCACGTCAGTATAAGCTGGCCTCTTATTATATTGAGACCCCGCACTGCGCTAGACCACCTCAAGGGCAAAGTGTTACCACCAACACGCAACGCGCTGTCGACTGTCCGTAGGTTTAAACTTCCATCCCCGCGGGTGTACACCCACACTATTTGCTCAATTATTTGCTTTCATAACTGATAACAACGTTCACTCAACCGACTGTACTCTCCGCCTGTGGGCTGTAGGGAACAGCACGTCATTGACAAAGTAAATACATTGGCTGATTGTGGGCTCGGGAGCCGGGCGGCGCGGCGCGGTGCGGGATTCATTAAACATTTAGTGGGTATCGGCTCGTCAGAACTACTGAGAAACACTCCATTGTCATACGGACGCATTTGTCCCGCGCTCACGGAATTATTAAATACACTCAGTGTATACAGTACAGCAGTACCAGCAGTAGCTACAACTCAATTATTCCGTCGAGTAAAAACTCGTCGCCGAAGTTATAGCGCGAGTATATTTGCCTAAAGCCTTAATATTACTAGTACCAACGGAATTCGTACGAAATAATTCCATTTGGAGAGTATGAGGATTACGCGAAAGGCGCATTCGGTAAAATTGAAACGAGATTGCATGTAAATGTGCGCGAGGGGGCGCTGGCGGGGCCGCCACGCCAGGCCGCCATGCCGGGCCGCCACGCCGGGCCGCCATGCCGGGCCGCCGTCGTGAGCTAGTGACGGTACCGAGCCACCAGCAGAAGCAAATTGCTATCGAGCAACAGATTCGTTTCGTGATCCATTCTCGTCATAATCTTTGATACAACACACGATAGAGACACTAACCCGTGGCTGTTCGCTCGTTCACAAGAAGCTGCCAGCCTGGTTTTAACCTTAAAACGGTCGATATGCGAATGTGTTTGTTTGAATTTTTTCATGTATACCGTAAACGGTCGAATGATTTAGACAAATAGGTTTATATTCAACTTTGTGTGCAAATCTATTGAAAATCCCATGTCGTATGCATATTGGATTTTCCAACCCATTCTATTTAGTTTTTAGCGCGCGTCTAGCCCGGAGGCGTATTTGAAAAACATTTGTTTCAGCTCGGCGCATACAATTGTATTTTCCAAGTAAAGATGAAACGTTCGGGACTTAAAGCGACTGCTGTTATAAAAATTCAAATGAGAGTGGAGTCGACCTCATGGAGCTGGCGTTACACTTGGCGCTCAGATTAGCGGAATAACAAGTTTATTTTATTTCTCGTTCCTTATTCTCGGGCATTTGTACGTGTGTGAAAGGTTTTAGGAAACTGTTTCACGTACCTGGCCTTCGACAGTAATTAGATACTATATTATCTTAGAAGTAGTAATGATGAGCGGATTCTTTTGTTAGTTAGGTACGTAGAAAATATTTAAACTGAACGTACTTATAAGGGCGAATATTATTATCAGTCTTTTGCATTATTCCCGTAATTTAAATAACAATCAAGTAGGTAACTATAAATGAACTGAAGAAGCATCGTTTGATAACGTAATTTGCAAGCAGGATCCATCCTATTACCAGCCGGCGGCAGTAGCGGGGCTCAGAGAACCCCCCGCTCGCACAGTCTGCATTGTAAGCACACGGCGCTAGTTGAAACTAACTGGCCACCCTATTTCCATCAGATAAGTGAGATTAGCGTCGGTCGGTGTCGTCCGGAGTCGTGCCGAGCCGCCCGGGGCCGTGCGGCGACGTGCGGCCCGTGCGGTCTCGGCTGTTAGTGATAGTTTGTCTTTGATGCAGACGCCCCCGGCAGCTCGGCTCGTACCTACAGCGGCTACAGCCGAGCACACTCAGTACAAACTTGTTGAGCAGAGTATGTTTTTGTTTTATTACGAGACTGTCACAAGTGTGATTGGCAGAGACTAGCGACGAAGCACTACAGAGTAGAACTTATCTAAAACTCGGTGTGTCGAGTTGATTCCCGGCCGCTACGGCACGGCGACACTCAGATACATTACATACCGCTCTGGCAGTCATGTCGTGGCTTCCTGTAATGACTGCCGGGAACATGCGAGCGAGCAAATATCTTCGAGATATCATCTTTAAATGTTCGCTGCGAAACGCTGCAACATCAAACGTAATTAAAATCGATGCTTTATTGAGTTATGAATATTTTCAATTGCGATGGCGTGTATAAAGTGGTTAGGATAATGTGTTATTGGCCATTTTGCTTGTAAGTAGTATGTATGTTACACATAAAGATACATGTTGGACAAGAGACGTCTGATGAGAGCTCATACAAATTAAAGTCTCATGCCTGAATTTCATAGCTCCAATTTATTGGTGACAGTGATTTAATAAGGTTTTAATCAAAAGACTCGCCCCTGTTGTACCTACGGCTTGCATGTACCGATGTACGTATCCAGTAACCAAATAATAATATCAGCTTGTTTTACATTACGTGTCATATAAAATATTCAAATATAAAGCAATTTCAAATTGTAATAAATTGCATTGTGATTGTATGTGACAGCACTTTGCAGAACACGAAGTTATTTAACAAACGACGCTGTTCGTGTGAATACAATCAGTAACCGACGCAACTCTGCGTGCCTCCGGTAACAATTACCAACTGAACGTGCAGCTGGCACATGCGGTGTTGAGCCTTATTGCTCGTGGTATAGTGGCGATGATTTGTGCACGTGCTTGTGGTTGTAATAGGCACCGGAGGTACTAATTAGACGAAGTTGTGAGCGCCTGCAAATCGAGTGCAGTCGCAACACCGCGCCACACCGCGCCACACCGCGCGACACCGCACAGACACGCACAGAAGGCTCACACACTACCGAGCACCATCATTCTGTCATTGTATTTTTCTTATCTATTGCAGTTTCGCAGAATCGTTCACTAATGTTTCACCAAAACTCCATTGACAAATTTTTAGCTTACAAGCAACGTTTCGTATACTATTTATTTCACAAACACCTCATTCCGCAAATGTTTTATTTTATAAACACTCGCTTTACAAACATTTATTTGGCAAATGCTTCTCTTTAAAAATGTTTCGGGTGATATTTAATCATTTTTACCGTTTATACAAAATATAATTTTCACTAGCGACGCATTAAAATTCGTTGCGTAGTATAAAAGATCTGAGCTTACAGACAGCGGGAGCGACTTTGTTTTGTACTACGTAAAGATTTTCTAAACCAGTCACAAAGTGATCATGTCGGTTTTGGTTCATGGCGGTTTTTTCCATTTGGGTCAAATAATTTTCAGGCAAGTATTTTTTTGTATATAATCTAGTCGTTTTTGGTACTCACCGGCCACTGCCGTGGCACCGCTCGCTTCGCTCACTCGGCTCGTGTATAGGGGGTCACGGTTTTAATCTAACCTAACCAAACCATTTTTTTTATAATTAACCTATTCTAACTAGTTCGGTTCCGGGCAGCCCACTAAAAATAATCTCTTTTTTTCTATTAGCGCAAGTCGATGAAATAACGAGTTTCATTTTTAGGAAATTACGTAATAATAAGTCAATATGTAAAACGTTTTTATTATGAGATAAAATGAATTGTTTGTCAAATAACATGTTATTAAACAAAAGTTATTAAAAGTTAAAGTAAATTATTTGGCAAACTTGTTGTTGTATAATGATGAAATGACTAATCATGTTTTTGCCAATCGTCGCTTGTCAAGTAAGTAAATAATTTTTTGGTGAACTGAGTGGGCACCCCGCAGAATATTATCTAGTGATTGAGAACTGAGTGGGCACCCCGCGGAATATTATCTAGTGATTGAGACAGTGAGATCTTGTTTTGATTACTGTGCTGCCCTTTACCATCACCTCGTATTTATTTACAGTTCCGTGATTAGTAAATGGTCATCAGGGTACAAGGCGCTCTCATAATCTGCAACATTATGTAGGTTGTAGTATTTGAAGTGCACCTTCGGTACATACCTACTCTATGGCTGAGTTTTCCGCTCAGTCGCTGTCGCCAGTCGTGTCGACGTGAGATGTCGCCTGCTCGACATGAGTGACACAAGTTTTACTTACATACATCATAATAACACATTTTGTGCTCCTTTGAAGGAGGAAACAAATTAATGAAGGCCCCATTGAGGAAAACTAACTAAAATACTGAAAACAGCTTATTCAACATTCTTACTAACGAAGTGGCTCTTATTGCACCGCTTTAAGGTTCAACAATGCAGTGTTTTTATCACGTGTGAGTTTTACTTGGCATTCCCGCTCTAGTGCGGTCAGAGATGTACCTACCTACGCTTGTTTGTTTAATGTCATCCAAAGTTTTCTCTTTCATGCCTTTTTATGTCTAAAAAATTTGAAGATAAGTAGGTTTATTAAGGACTTTCTTGAATTTAAAACATTTTAATTCCCAGGAGGCCGGAACGAGGGACCCGAAGTTGATCATGTCGTTATCGCATTTTCGCCTCAATTGCAATGACAAACTTTGTCCAATACATAGTATAATGCGTGCCACGAAAGATGAGACTTGGCTCGCCACGTGGTTTGACTTGCGCTGTACACGATTTTAGGTCTCTTTAGCGGTAAGAGGTCTGAGCGCGGGACGGGCCCGGACGTCATAGGAGCGGCGGAAAAAGTGCGGGAGGCGGGGTTAAGTCTCATCTTTCGTGGCGCTAACTATGTACTTATATCAAAATGGAAAATCAAATATGTTCTTCGTAAAAGAAAAAATGTTCAGACTACATAAAGTGTGGCTACAATAGTTGTCTATTATTTATTTCCTAGAACCTAAACATAATACATACAAGTACAGAGGCGCGCACTGCAAGCTGCACGACAACTCTGTGCATGCGAGTGTACCTATACAAATATGATAATGTTGCAAGAGCGCCCCATTACAGTTGGTTCCATATTGGCGCACCACTGTGTACAGGCGTAGGCCATTACCTGCCATGCGAGATACTCGTGTGCACATAAATATCTATTACATGAAGTCATTCCACCGCCCGCACGGCATTAGTAGGCAAGGGTCGTGCGCAGTGCACACACAAGCACCGCGAGTACCACGAGTACGTCGGGCTACCTACCGGTCTTCGGGTACCTAATTTGGTTGCAGCCATTATATCGCATGTGTTGTCCCTTTTTACGTACCGTATGCGGGGTTGGGGGGGAGGGGGACGGTATTAATTCCAACTGTTTTAGTGCCAAAGTTGGAGATACCTAGCATGTAATTGTATTAATTTGTAAATTCACTTTTGTAGCACTGTGTGTGTGTAGCGTGTTTATATGAGAGTTGTACGACTTGTGCCCGGAGGAGCACACTGTCGCAACTACGATCTGCTAGAAATGCTGTTCAACTGTAACGCAGCTCGCT
This sequence comes from Amphipoea lucens, assembly GCA_947508005.1. NCBI lineage: Eukaryota > Metazoa > Arthropoda > Insecta > Lepidoptera > Noctuidae > Amphipoea > Amphipoea lucens. Next base: position 239,979 of record OX382358.1, on the reverse strand, counting down.
ACTCCTCCAACTGTTCTCATCTCACGTGTCAGTGTGTGCCCCCTGTTCTATTGCTAACGGAAAGGATTTATAACTTGAAAACTCAACTAACCGTGAGCTCGGTTGAATGCCTTCAATTACTTATTAGAGAGAATGACCGAGCTACATGATTACTCCCGAGGGTGTTGAAGAGGCGACCTGAACATTACAGGGTTGTAGTGGCAACTTTACTTTACTGTTATATCATCTTTAAAATTCTGAAATTCTCAGATGTACAGTCAGCCTCCAAAACTTAGTTGTCATTTTTCCACTTCAGCTGTAATGCCAAATTATGATTTAAAATTATAGTTTTAAATATTTGATATTCTAGCCTTTTTAGGGTTCCGTACCAAAATGGTAAAAAGGAACCCTTATGGTTCGATTAAGCCTGTCTGTCCGTCTGTCGCAGCTAGATATTTCAAGAACAATGCTATCGACTTGAAATTTGGAATAGTTTTAGATGACGTTTGCCCAACTATTTTGCAAAAAAGAAAGAAATATTTTTTTTTTGCAACAGGGACTGGAAAGGGTTCTGAAAAATTCGAAGTGGGGCTACTAGGGCATGAGGGGTATCATATGAAAGAGCGCAGTTTGCATATTCTCAAACATATTTTCTTTTTTGAGGCCTTTTGATGAAAAATGTAAAAAAAAAAATACCGTTCTCCCCCCTTATATCCGAAGTTTGCATAGAGAAAAATCTGAAAGTATTCTATGTGATAGAAGTTTATGTAAAGATTACAGGTAAAATAAAACGCCCTCCACAACCCAGTTACTGGGTAATACCCCTTGGTAAGACTGGTTGGACTTTTGGGACTAGCGCACTATTGGTCGAAAATTAAGAAAAGTTGTAACTAAGAACGCCCAGACTGAAGTTTTCATCTGCGTGAAATAATAATAAAGAGGGAGTGAAAGTGTTCTAAACCTTTTTAACCGACTTCAAAAAAGAAGGTTCTGTATTCTACCCGTATGTATGTATGTTTGCATGTCCGCGATTTTCTCAAAAACTAATGAAGCAATTCTGATAATTCTTTCATTAATGTGATTTACATACTTTCAGAAAGGTTTTATTATATAATACATTACGTAATTATTCGTATGTACGAAGTTATATTCATAAATGTACTGCATCTCCGGCATTTCTAAGCTAATTTTGATGATTCTTCTAGTCGGTGTTTTCAATCTTCAAAGCACTAGTGTTAATTGACCGCCACCGACTTCCGAAATTAAAGTTATTTTTCACTTTGTATTGTTTTTTTTTTTTGGGAAGTTGGTTGTTTTTTCGTCAAAAAGTTTTTATGTCAATACAGTTTTTATATGTCAATATATTGAATTTTGAGTTATTTATTATTTTTCAAGTAGCTTTGGATTTCTTATCTGAAGTATTTATTGTCTAGTTTTTAGTCTGAGTGTCGTTTACTTATGTGTATATGCCTCTCTGTGTATTACAACCATCTACTTAGCTCCCTTATCGGTCCCTTACCTGCGGCTAGTGGGAGTAGAAAAGAATAGAATAGAATACTCTTTATTATGTACACCATATAAATTACAGACATAAATATAGAAAACTTTACAATGGGTGACACAATGGGCGGTCTTATCGCTAAGAGCGATCTTTTAAAGACAACCTTTGGATGGATTAAAAACGGGAAGGACAGACAAATACTGTAGGTAGTCTGTGGTGTACCATTTACACAATACAATATATACATACATAAAGTACTATTAATCTACTACTCTATTAATTTATTACTCGGGTGCGGATCGGTCAAATGCTGTTGATGCAGTGCTCTAATTGGACATGAAACGGTCTGGTTTAGTAGACATCATACAACCTTATGATGTTCCACGTTTATTCCAAGCGAACGACTTTACGTCACTCTCGCTATGTTATCCCGTTTTCTTCCAAACAAAAACCTAACACAAATATTTGAAAGCTCAGTCTAAACTCGCTTGACTCACTGACCTCTATCATACAAGTACATAATAGAGGTCAGTGACCTGACTGTTCGAATGCAACCAGAGTTGTTTTATTGGCAGCCTGCACTACATAAGGTCGACTTTAGCGGACAACCTTTACAGTACATAATCATACATTATGCATCGCTAAACCACTCATTCACTTCTTGTTTACTGTCTTTTAATATTTTTATTTATTGAAAACAAGTGCATAGTACTGATAATAAGTCGCTTAGGTACATACAAATATGTTTCAAAAGAGGTGCAATTAAAGCACATTTACCTATTACCAAATTGTAGTATGTTCTTCGTTTAGGTGTCAGTGTGTGTTCAACACCACCCGTGCCGACGGCGGCGGACGTGCGAGTCACAGACAGCTTGTTTGTTGTGAGTGTCAAAGCGGCTGCTTATCCTGTGAGCAGCTTGCTGGTGTGCCTTTGTGCAGGTGTACCGTTGTGCAGGTGTGCCTTTGTGCAGGTGTGCTTTTGTGCAGGTGTGCTGTTGTGCAGGTGTGCCTTTGTGCAGGTGTACCGTTGTGCAGGTGTGCCTTTGTGCAGGTGTGCCGTTGTGCAGGTGTGCCTTTGTGCAGGTGTGCTGTTGTGCAGGTGTGCCTTTGTGCAGGTGTGCTGTTGTGCAGGTGTGCCTTTGTGCAGGTGTACCGTTGTGCAGGTGTGCCTTTGTGCAGGTGTGCTGTTGTGCAGGTGTGCTGTTGTGCAGGTGTGCCTTTGTGCAGGTGTACCGTTGTGCAGGTGTGCCTTTGTGCAGGTGTGTTGTTGTGCAGGTGTGCCTTTGTGCAGGTGTGCTGTTGTGCAGGTGTGTTGTTATGCAGGTGTGCCGTTGTGCAGGTGTGCTGTTGTGCAGGTGTGCCTTTGTGCAGGTGTGCTGTTGTGCAGGTGTGCTGTTGTGCAGGTGTGCCTTTGTGCAGGTGTACCGTTGTGCAGGTGTGCCTTTGTGCAGGTGTGCTGTTGTGCAGGTGTGCTGTTGTGCAGGTGTGCCTTTGTGCAGATGTGCTGTTGTGCAGGTGTGCCTTTGTGCAGGTGTGCTGTTGTGCAGGTGTGCCTTTGTGCAGGTGTACCGTTGTGCAGGTGTGCCTTTGTGCAGGTGTGCTGTTGTGCAGGTGTGCTGTTGTGCAGGTGTGCCTTTGTGCAGGTGTACCGTTGTGCAGGTGTGCCTTTGTGCAGGTGTGTTGTTGTGCAGGTGTGCCTTTGTGCAGGTGTGCTGTTGTGCAGGTGTGCCTTTGTGCAGGTGTGCTGTTGTGCAGGTTTGCTGTTGTGCAGGTGTGCCTTTGTGCAGGTGTACCGTTGTGCAGGTATGCCTTTGTGCAGGTGTGTTGTTGTGCAGGTGTGCCTTTGTGCAGGTGTGCTGTTGTGCAGGTGTGCTGTTGTGCAGGTGTGCTGTTGTGCAGGTGTGCCTTTGTGCAGGTGTACCGTTGTGCAGGTGTGCCTTTGTGCAGGTGTGTTGTTGTGCAGGTGTGCCTTTGTGCAGGTGTGCTGTTGTGCAGGTGTGCCTTTGTGCAGGTGTGCTGTTGTGCAGGTGTGCCTTTGTGCAGGTGTACCGTTGTGCAGGTGTGCCTTTGTGCAGGTGTGCTGTTGTGCAGGTGTGCCTTTGTGCAGGTGTGCTGTTGTGCAGGTGTGCCGCTGTACCGGTCCGACTGTGTCCTGATGACGTGTGCTAATAATATGTGCTCGGTGCCGTGCAGCTCCTAAATTCACCCTTATTGCGGACCGTTCTTGTTTCTTGGTATACAATTGAATTTCAAACATTTGATTTGTTCTGTGTGTGAGAATATGATGCTATGCAAATAAATGAATATTTTATTCTATCCGGAACCCAATTGTCAAAGCGTTGTGACGTCGGCAATATTGCCTCACGACCAGGTTTCTGCTGCTCGGCTCTCGGCTGCTCTCTTCTCCCTTCTTTTTAACTGAATAAAGTGGTTACAAGCCGACCGTTATGTTGGTAATGTATACTAGTAGTAGTGGCTGTAATTAATATCTCGCGGCTGACTGCGCGCGCGCGGGGGCGTGGCAAATTCAAATATTTTAGTTTGTAGAACTGTAAACAAAAGGTACAGAATATGTCAATATTAATAAAATGAACGCTATGTCTTGCCGTCAACGGCGTACAAATATTCTTAGGTACTTAGTTAATAATAACAGTCAATATTTGACAGATTACCGTGTGCCGCGACGCGCCGCGCTAATTGTGATGACGACCTCGCGCGGCTAATTACTCATTAATATTGTATCATATACAATATACTAAACACTGACTGTTTGTGCAATGCGGTGACAATACCAGCGTGCTACGAGTACTATTCGACGCAGTGTAGGTTGTAGGGTTAGTCTCTTCTTATATACATACATACACAGTTACCATAAAATGTTTGTGATTACAGAAATTAGATTTCCATAATGTGAGTTAGAGTAATTACATAATTATGTAGGAGCAGATTTCATTGCACTTCTAACTATAATCCGTTTTTGTGCATATCGTGATATTTCCAACGTAGTATGTGCACAGACGTGGAATTCCTACACATTGGCGTGGCTCAAGCGAAGCGGACGAGTGCGTCCGATTCAACGCGGACACGTGCGGCGCGGAGCGGCGCGGCGCCGGGCGGTATAAAACGATATAAAACGTTTAAAAATGGGCCGTCTCCCCCTCCCTTGCACCGCGCACCTCCCCGGCCGCGCCGGACGCCATTTAAATATAAAATAAGATACATGGAGCGGCTCGCTACAAACGTAACATAATTTCATACATATGTATGAGTGGATTCTTTCGTGAACACGATAATCATGTTCGTTTATGCCAAACCTCCCCCCCCGCTCCTCCCGCCCCCCCGTGCCCGCTCCGCATATCCCGCATAATATCGTAGCGAGGTATCACGGTTGCCAGCCGTCTCCCGCGCGCTACATCACACGCGCATCACACGCGCATCACACGACGCTCGTAGCCGCGCAAACTAACGAATACATTTCTCACTCAAGATAAATTAAAATAATTAAAAAGAAAACGCAATTCTTTGATATTTATATAATTTGTAACGTGAATAGAACCACTGTAGCGTTTGTTTCGCCCTCGCTCACCTTGTAACTGTAAAATAATGAAAATCTGTCGCTCATTAGCATTCTTATCTCGAAACTGTACGATATAATAACAGACGGTCTGAGTTTATTCCCATTTTGTAACAAATATAGCGAGTGCAGTGTTAACGTGCAGCTGTACAAAATAATTAGAGTTTACATTTGGACGTGAATGTTCAGAGTATATAGGTCATGCTGATGTAGTAACGATGCAGAATACTTAGGTTAAATAAAATTGCGTTTCGAATAAATTCGTAGGCCGATAGTGAAATTTCCCGGGGGGCCTGCACGCGGCACGCGGCGCCCTTACAGCACATAATGTACGTACATACACAGAGCGCGGTGCGGCTCCGTGCGCGAGTAATGTCCCGCGCGCACTCGAGCCGACACAGTCATATCCGCGAATGATAAGCGTGATCAGCGAAACTGTACCACAAGTCCCATTCCCGTAATTAAAAACGTTAAACAAAAATCATGCATTTTTATCAACGCCGTGAAAACCTAAATTGTTAGCATTTCCTATGGGGGCTGCTGTGATATTGAAGAAACTACCGCGGCTAAGTTCTTAGGCATTATAGTTGATAGCCAACTTACATGGAAACCTCACGTTGAACAACTATGTAAGAAACTTAGCAAATCCGCATATTATGCTCTTTTTCAACTCTCAAAGAAAGTTAACAGTCAGGCTCTCTTACAGCGTACCATAGAGATGGACTGGTCGCCTCTGTTTAGCGGTATAGCATTATTTTCTGGGGGCAGTCCACTGATAGGGGGCTGGTATTTAGGCTGCAGAAGTGATGCATCAGGTCAATGTGCGGTCTTAAGACAACCTGAACCACAACCTGAGTTCCCTATTTTAAATCGTTAAAAACTTTAACTATGCCTTGTTTATATATAATGGAAACGGCTTTGTTTGTGAAATGTAACCCACATCTGTTTAAAAAAGCTATCAGAGGTCAGGAAACATCCAATACGGACTCAATATATCAATCAATTATGTCAAGTAAAATGTAAAACCGCACTAATGAAAAAAAAAAATGTTTTTGGTATTGCCCCACTCATATATGTATAATAGAGTACCTAATATTATAAAAAACATGACTACATGAAAATTTAAAAGGGCGATATACGATTTATTAATTATGAAAACTTATTACACGACTGACGATTTACTCACAAACTGATTGACGTACTGTTACTCTGATTGACATAATTATTGTGATCCTCTCATTGTCTTATTTTTATTTTATTCTAATTTTTTAACCACGCCGACTTTTTTTTAATATATAATTATATATTTGTAATTCATTGGAATTACAAATACAAAAAAAAAAAACAAAAATAAGTGGCAGATCATTGGATCTGCCACTTATTTTTGTTTTTTTTTTATTTGGAATTGTAAACCTTTGCATGCCTATGTGACGGTAAAATATGGAGAACTTTATTATAAAAACAACGAATATATACAGGGTGAATTTTTCAAGTGGGCGTGGATGGCCAAATCCGAAACTATGAGGAATAGCGAAAAGTAAGTTTGCCGTATGTCATTACTTCCTAGAATTTGATCCTTATTAGGGACACTATCGAATGGTGTAATAATACAGTGTGTTTTTTTTTTTTTCAAAATCAACAGGTTCGATTCCTGGCTAGAAATATTGATTTTTCAAAAATCCAATGACGCAATTTTAGTTTTTATCAAAATCGAGCCCGCGACTCCTTAGAGTACTTTTCGCTATTCCTCATAGTTTAGAATTTGGCCATCCACGCCCACTTGGAAAATTCACCCTGTATACGTATACTATACCCATGTTTGCAAAGTACCTAAATGATTTGATTTATTAAAAATGTAGTCGGAATCTTATCCCAGCGACAATCAATATCAAAAACTTGTCAAAAATGTAGGGAAATAAGAGGTATTCTTAACAGATTGAGACAGATCAGACTATGAACGTTCTTAAAATGACAAGAATTGCCCGTATGTTTCAGTGATCACCGAGTGTCGTACATATGTTGAACAATGTGCCCCGCGTCAAACAAGGTGCGTAACAATAAAAAACATAACGCGTAGTTTACCATGTAGCAGTGTAACCGCCGCGTAGTACCAGAAAGCCAATTCTCGTAATTTAAAACGTTCAAAATCTAGTCACAGTCTCATCTCGGCGACAAACAAATGTCAAAATCTTGTCAAAATGTAGGGAAATTATAGGTACTTTTGACAGATTGAGACTGAGATCAGACTGACTGGCTGTGAATGTTCTTAAAACTACGAGAATTGCCCCTCTGAGCTAGCAGCGTAGCATCGTAGCTTACAGCGCGGCAGCGTAGGTAACCGCGTAGCACCGTAGCGTTCCGCGTAGCGCCGCCATCCGCGATGCGCCGCACAAGTAACGAAGAGGCAATGCCGTACGTTCTGCGACAGTCTGTAGGTACATCAATAATGCTATATCAATGTGTAGCTACAATTACGTACCCGATGTGTAATGTTATGTTTTGTGGCTCAACATTGATACAATGTTATGGAACAAAGATTGTACACAAACAAATGATTGTCGATGTACGTGTGTCTTGTCGAGGCTGACGTACACACTGAGGAGCCACTGTGCGAGTCGGTAACTACATTGTAATACATTCCTAAGGGTATTCCAAGTACCGGGAGTTTGTAACATTTTGATCTTTAAACTAAAACATGTGCCGGAACAGTAACTGTCCACTGAACAGTGCATATTATCGTATTGCGTTGCATATTTCTCACCGACGACGCCGACAAGGCTCATTGTGTGAATGAAATGCAACTTGCTTCGCCGGTTGTATAGTGAGCGTGTTGTTAGGAAATAACTGAATTGAAATAAACAAAAGGAAAGCTCTAAGTTATAGCACTGAACTAAACTCGCTTTGGACTGAAGTTAAAACACAAGAGGAAATGAAGCAGGTACCGCCGCGCCGGTATTGTAGACATTTTTATTACGCGTTAGCTTTGCAGCGAGTGATTTTGTTAAGGCCGAGATCTACAAACGAATGAAATATAAAGTTGTTAAGAGCGTTTACGACGTACGGCATTTCATACAAACTTTCAAGTCCTTGTTTTTCGAAATGAATGAACCGACTTTTATAAAACTTCGTTCGCATATAAGCAGGATACAAAGGTCTAACATTATGTTATGAACATTTTAGAAAAATAGTGTTACAGCTAAATTAGACCGATTTTGAATTTTCCGTAGAAACAGATTTCCAGTTATTTTTTTTTAAATAAGACGTTTCGAAAAGGTTCTTTACTAACTTTTTAGATCTTTGTATCCTGTTTATGCGTACGAAGTTTCATTAAAATCGGTTCTATCATTTCGAAAAACAAGGGCTTGAAATTATGAAATGCCGTACGTCGTAAACGACGAACGTTTACGACGTACGGCATTTCAAATTCCCAAATCAAAAATTCCAATTCGCAAATTTCCGCCGTTATTGTACTGTAACGTGTAGACGATTCTACACATTACAGTACAATAACGGCGGAAATTTGATTAAACATTCAGCAGTCGCGCATTGCACGCCCACCACCGACCGCCGTATATTACGTCGCGCGAATAACATGCACGCTTCTTCACCTGCGCACGCTTGTTCACCTGCGCACGCTTGTTCACCTGCGTACAGTCCCCCTTTAATTGAATGACAGTGTAACACCGCAACGCTCACTCCACTCCATACATCACGTAATGTATTGACGACCATACAGAGCCCAAATGTGGGACACGCCAAATAAAACAGATGTCAACTTCAATAGAGCCGAGAGGGCCGCGGGGCGAGAGGGCCGAGGGGCGAGAGGGCCGAGCTGTGCCGACACCACTCATTATATAACTCTGTCAATGGGAGAAGTGGCGTTCCAAAAAACGTATTTCAGAAAAAAATCCATTTTAAATGTAGCTTTGGACGACCGCGCGTGGCAACAAGCCACACTACCCATTCGCTTTGGTGGGCTCGGCGTCCGGAAAATTTCTAGTGTAAGCCTACCGGCGTTCCTATCCTCGGTCCACAGCACAGAAAAGTTAACCACACGAATCTTGATTCCTGCTCAGGTTGACTCTGAAGTGCCGTGTTTGACCGATGCGGTGAACGCCTGGAAAGTGGCTTGCCCGGACACGGTTCAGCCCGAGAACCCGTCTTCCCAGAGACAGTGGGACGAGCCGCTCTGCAGGTTGGTACGGAATAAACTTATTAATACGTCCATCAATACTGCTGAGCGTGCCCGCCTGCTGGCTGTGGGTGAATGGGGGCCTCTGGCTTCAGGCGCTACCGTCACCCAACATAGGCACTATGCTGGGTGACACCACATTCCGGCTCGTTACATGTTTGCGTCTGGGCGCTCCTTGCGGAGCTCCACATCGCTGTCAATGCGGTGAAGCAGTCGACTGCCTCGGACACCATGGCCTATCCTGCAGCAAGAGCGCTGGTCGGATGGCACGGCACGCCAGCATTAACGACATCATCCGTCGGGCTCTTGTCACCGCCGGAGTGCCAGCTGTTTTAGAACCCAATGGCTTGGCACGTGATGATGGGAAGAGGCCAGATGGAATGACCATAATGCCTTGGAAGTTGGGTAGGCCTTTGGTGTGGGATGCAACCTGTGTCGACACCCTCGCGCCATCCCATCTTCCTAGCACGGCGGGCGGTGCTGGGGCGGCTGCTGCAGGAGCAGAAAACTACAAACGGCGCAAATATAACAACCTTATTGGGAGCTATATGTTTGAGCCGTTTGGGGTTGAAACTCTAGGGCCTTGGGGTCCGAGTGCTCATCGCATATTTCGCGATATCGCCAAGCGTTTGGTTGACTCTTCGCGTGACCAGAGGGCTGGCCTATTTTTAGCTCAAAGAATAAGCATTGCCATCCAACGTGGCAATGCTGCCAGCCTTTTGGGCACTTATCCCATTGACAGCGATGCGGACGAATTTTTCGATGCCCAATGAACTCCTGTCTTTTTTTTATTATTATTATCATTTGTATATAGTATATATATATTTTAGTTTGTGTGTACATATGTAAGTAATTATAAATAAAAGAAAAAATGTTGTGCCTTTTAGATTTAAATTAAGTAGTAAATAAATTCCGTCATCTACTTGCCCCCATTTGAGAGAAAAAATATCCTGTCTGCAAAAGAAATACCATCCGTGCAGTGTTCAAACAACCGAAATCTCTCAATACTTTATTCCAGTCGCAGTCTAATAAGAAGCCCCGACGATTGAAACTATAAATAAATATGATAGCGGCGGACGACTCCGCGGGTCTGCGGGTCCGGGGGTCCGGGGGTCAGGGGGTCTGGGGTCCAGAGTCGGGCCTGTGGTACGTGTTATCAAAAAGTCCCTCACACATAAACATAAGTTATGACGTACCGCGAGTCACTCTATAATCGTATATCACGGGCTACCAATATTCGCGCGGAATTTATTTCTAACTAAACTATCGGTGGCCGTCCGACTGAGAATGATAAACACACCGTACACTCGCACTAGTGAAGACACCGCCGCAGTGTCGCGAGTGTCGGTGTCCGTAGTGTCGGAGTGTTGGCGCGGTACGGCGACGACGGAGGCGAGCGCTCATCGCGAAGCGCCCCTAAAGTGTTTCTTATTCATAGAATTTCGGGAATCCAGATTGTTACCTACTTACTGACGCCTCGTCTCACGTTGCGAACTACATCAAGCTGAATTCAGTTTTATTGTGACACAATAAAGTTTAAAATACATTATACAGCGGGAAAGGAGTCAAGATGTTTTCGGTATGAAAGAGACTTCAAAAGCAATTCAACTTTTCTACTTAGAAATATGTTTTTGATCAGCCTGTTTCTGTATATGATCGGTAAACGTTAGCGCGCAGTGGCGCCGCCTGTCGGCGCCAGCGCGCACTGCACCAGATTGTTTCATGGAAACACAAGTACACTGTTGCTGTGCAAATATCTAAATCTGGCTCGTCGTGCTTCACTTACCTAGAATCGACGTCGCACTAAGGAACCGTTCCGTTCTACGAGATACACACACAGTGGCCTCCAAAAGTTACTGAACATTTTTCCACTTCAACTGTGACACACCACATTATGATTTAAAATTCTAGTGATCCTAAAGTTTGAACTGCTGTAACGTTTTTATTGAATGATTCAACTACCTTTCACTTATCATAAAACTAATCAAGTAATCCCTTAGGAGTACCTGATTATTTATTTTATTTGAAATCATAATGTGGCATCACAGCTGAAGTGGAAACATGTCAACTAACTTGTGGAGGGGGAGGCCCCTGCAGGCCTGTATGGAAACATGTCAACTAACTTGTGGAGGGGGAGGCCCCTGCAGGCCTGTATGGAAACATGTCAACTAACTTGTGGAGGGGGAGGCCCCTGCAGGCCTGTATGGAAACATGTCAACTAACTTGTGGAGGGGGAGGCCCCTGCAGGCCTGTATGGAAACATGTCAACTAACTTGTGGAGGGGGAGGCCCCTGCAGGCCTGTATGGAAACATGTCAACTAACTTGTGGAGGGGGAGGCCCCTGCAGGCCTGTATGGAAACATGTCAACTAACTTGTGGAGGGGGAGGCCCCTGCAGGCCTGTATGGATATGGATGAGCCAGTCACATCCCTTTATTAGTTTCGTGAATTTACTAAACAATGAGAAAATTCTCAACACGACTTACAAAATTGTCAGTAAATAACTTATGACCAAGCTTGTGTGTGCTTTACAGAACTAAACAAAACCAGTGTTTGCTTACAGACTCAAACGAGTCGCCCGGCGGTTCCCAGTTGGCTCAAACGCCACACTTCATAATAATACAAATTAATGGATATTATAATATTTCTACTTCCCTCAGGATCGGTAACGTCACAATTTCACGTAAATCCATCGGAAAGTTTCATTAATCAGATGCCATTAACGAATATTAAAAAGTAGCAGCTCCCCCGCACCAGCCCGCACCGCCCCCGCGCACTCCCGCCCGCCGCCTGCGAGACTACGAATACGTGATCATGTATGACAACATTATTATCATCGTCAAATGGAATACTCTCCCAATTACGTAGGTAATATGACAAACAGAATAACATTGGGTAGTAATCGCAGCATATTGTTATTAGCGGGTAACTAATATATGATATAATTACAAAATGTCTTATATTTACAAGATATAACAACTGAATCTATAATTTTATTTGATATAATAATCAGTAAATATAATAAACGATTGATATAATTAAAATAACTAATTTCTATAAGCATAACAAACAATGAATATAAAACCGCCACTCAAAAGACATAAAACCTATTTAGTCTAATATGATAAACACAGGTCTACCCTTACGCAGCAAGCATGCAGCATGCAAACAAGCATACACCATGCATGCAACAAGCATGCAAGCGAGCATGCAACATGCAGCAGGCATGGTTTCTGTCACGGCTCCGGCGGCGCTGCGGATCTCCGGCGGTCCCACGCGTGCTTATTGTCGCAGGTGGTTTTAACGGGTACACTACATTAATACGAAAAACTTTATTCCGAAAGTCACAAATACGAATTTCAAAATACCGGTTTTCATAATTCCGAATGTTTCAAAATTCCTTTTATAACAACTCCGATTTATCATTCATCCTTTTTTAATAATTCCGAAATTTCAATATCCCTAACGTTTATAATTACTATTCTCTAAATACCGAGCTTCAATAGATCGAATAACAAAAAGTCCGACTTAATGATAATTCAAAACATCAAAAATACGAATTCCGATTATTAAAATACCGATCAATTAGAATTCCGAAATAATAACGCTTTGTGAAACTGATTAGCAAGACAAATAAACACATATTTCCAATTGTAAGAATATAGACGGCACAAAACCAACAATAGAGCCCCTATTTCTGTGTAAAGGGTTTAAAGTGACCTAACCAAACCGAATCTCGGGGTGCCCTTCGCTCGCTCTTGCATCCTACGTCGCCTATTGCGTTCGTTCGAAATAATTCGGAGTATTGAAAATCGGAATGTCGTTTTTCGGACCGAGAACCCATCGAGCATTTGATTCTTCGAATATATGAAAATCGGAAAACAAACAAGTCGCATTTATGACTTTCGGTAAAATAAATTTCGTGATTTTTAATAATAGACATTATGATTCTTAGGTATTATGAAATTCGGACTTTTGAAAATCGAAACATTGAAATTCGGAATAAAATATTTCGGAGTATTTGGGTGTTCCCGGTTTTAACGCTCACCACCGCAGCTTCGGCTTGCTCCGCGCCTACGCGGGTTTAAATTACACTCTAGGGGTAGGGCAGACAAGATTACGTGGACTCAGTTTTGCAGTGTTTCGTTTCTGTCACTAACCTTTGTAGCACAACATATTGACTTTTTAAAACAATATTTTAATCCATGAAGCCATGAAGGCTAAAGGTGGTGACGATCCCTTTCCGAGTTGATGTGTGTGCTATGACCTTAAGGCTCCAGCTCCGCTCCGCGCTCGCCTTAGCCTTCTGACTTAACCTATCCGAGTCGGATTCCTCTGAATCGGGGTGTTAACCATAATGATGGTATCAATATATATTTTAAGCGAAAGACCTAATGAATTTCGATTAAATAAACGTTATATAAAATAACGTTATACGACATAAGTTTTAAAATGTTCTACGGTTGACATAATTTCTTTACATATAACTATATAGTCAACAGTTCGTATATCTCACGTTTATTACATCTTCTGACCGTTATTGAAATGAAAATATAGCAAATAACTTTAATGTTATGAGACGCACGCGTTATTAGCAGCACTCTACGAGTACGTAGATTGAAGCGTGCGAGTTATTATAAACTGAATTTTAATGTGATAAAAACAAACTCACTAAACACTTGCAATAAGAATTTATTTTAGGTCGAAGGTACAAAAGGCCCGTCATAAATTTTTCCGTCCTAAGGAGGTAGGCGCGTCAAGTACTGTCCTGGCTTTACGCGTAGCTGAAGATGACGCAGGAGCCGAGGAGTTGATCCTGGGTGGTAGAGGACCCGCAGGGTTGATGGAAGTGGTGCCAGATGTCAGCCTGGTGTGTTGACCGCCCGATGTCACAGCAGTACGGCAGCGGTTTTCTTGGGCAAATGAACCCGGAACTTGAAACCCTGGAATTTATGTCCAAGAAATAAATAACTGAGCCCTCTGCTACTCCCCTCCTGCCGGTGACGTCACATGAAGTACTATTGCGCTTAAGGCGAATGTGTTTCAAGGTCACCTTCAGAATCGGAGTTTACAAAGTTTAAAGAAAAGAGTGTGAAGCACGTTTATATTAATGCGAACACAAATAATGACATAAGCTAAGGTTTATGGTTAAAGGAAATGATTAAAATTAATAGAAATGGATGTCAAGGAAAGAAAGATGATGAAACACAATTTTGAAAATCATTGACCACCATGACACATGAGAAAGCAATGCGTAACTTTTGCGAACACTTCCCCAATACGGGGATAACAGTTATATTTTTGTATTAAACTTTAATAATAAGTATTAAGTACTTAAATACAGTTAAGACAAAAATCTGAGCTTTAGAAAGTTAAGTGTGAGACTGCACGTGTGAGGTCACGCACAAGTGTAGAATTCGTGAACGCGCGTCTCAACTGAACTGACCGTCCTCAAGCCTGCTCGCCGATCGCGGCTCGCGGCGCGCATAGCTCGTGTGGAGTGGGAAGTAAACCGGTTCCTGAGATCGTGAGCGAGTGAGACAACACAAAGGCGCACTAAGTGATGTGTACGGGTTGGAACTATATCACAATGACTAGAAGATTTGGTTTGCTTGCCGATTTACTAAAATAATAGTTGACAACGTTAGATGATCTTATCTAGTTGGGTTTGCGTTTTAATATTTTTAGCACAATTGGAATAGAAGACAAAATGGAGATCATAATGTCAGATGTCTTTATAATTTAATCAGTGAAAATTGTTACGATCACCTATTTGTGTCAGGCGCAGCTTATAAAATGATCTCTTATTAGGTATATAACAAACGGGATAAATACCTACGTGTTAGTTGAGCAGTTAGATAAAATGAGATATAGCTTCCTCTCTACACTCACACGCAAACGAAATCCTCGTCCGTCATGACTATTTCATGGCGGAATATTCTCCACGTGTTTACAGACCGCAAACCAATTATAAAACCGGTAGAAAAATTCAGATGAAAACGAAACAAACGCGAACCGTGCGCGTCACGCCGCTCACGCGCGTGTTTGTGTGTGTGTGTGTGTGTTCGTATGTGTGAGTGACGGGTGTATGGGTTTGGTATATAAACACTCTGTTTTATTTTCAATTAAATTTTTAACACCCGACGCAAAAACGACGGGGTATTATAAGTTTGACGTGTCTATGTGTTTGCGTGTGTGTGTGTCTGTGGCGTCGTACCTCCTGAACGGTTGAACCGATTATGATTTTTTTTTTTTGTTTGAAAGATGGTTTGATCGAGAGTGTTCTTAGCTAGGATTCCAGAAAATCGGTTCAGCCGTTTGAAGATTATCAACTCTTTTCTAGTTGATGAATAAATTGATGTCAGCACCTTTCACAGGTTTGATTGAGTCGAAATTTGACATTTCGTTAGTTACTTCAATGATAGTAGAAGAACACAGTAACCTTGAACTGCTGCTGCAGCATCACCTGGAATTTGCAGGATACCCAACTCCCTTAACTTACAGCAGAGGTATCGTGTTTGGGCTCCTTGGAATGGTCTCAATGAATAGGTTATAGATAGATGGTGACCAGGGGCTGATGATGGATTAGAAAATAGAAATAAAGGAGGTCCGGACAAAATGGTCCCCACGGCCAATAACAACTAAACATATTTCATTAAATAGGCATTTTAATAAAGAGCAATAACTACTATTGGCGGTTCTTATCAAATCGTTGTGTAAAAAAAGTTATGGCGATGTTCCGTAGGACGGACCTGGACGGTAGATAACGGAGTACTTGAATAGTAACTAAGTTATGGCGATGTTCCGTAGGACGGACCTGGACGGTAGATGACGGAGTACTTGAATAGTAACTAAGTTATGGCGATGTTCCGTAGGACGGACCTGGACGGTAGATAACGGAGTACTTGAACAGTAACTAAGTTATGGCGATGTTCCGTAGGACGGACCTGGACGGTAGATAACGGAGTACTTGAATAGTAACTAAGTTATGGCGATGTTCCGTAGGACGGACCTGGACGGTAGATAACGGAGTACTTGAATAGTAACTAAGTTATGGCGATGTTCCGTAGGACGGACCTGGACGGTAGATAACGGAGTACTTGAACAGTAACTAAGTTATGGCGATGTTCCGTAGGACGGACCTGGACGGTAGATAACGGAGTACTTGAATAGTAACTAAGTTATGGCGATGTTCCGTAGGACGGACCTGGACGGTAGATAACGGAGTACTTGAACAGTAACTAAGTTATGGCGATGTTCCGTAGGACGGACCTGGACGGTAGATAACGGAGTACTTGAATAGTAACTAAGTTATGGCGATGTTCCGTAGGACGGACCTGGACGGTAGATAACGGAGTACTTGAACAGTAACTAAGTTATGGCGATGTTCCGTAGGACGGACCTGGACGGTAGATAACGGAGTACTTGAATAGTAACTAAGTTATGGCGATGTTCCGTAGGACGGACCTGGACGGTAGATAACGGAGTACTTGAATAGTAACTAAGTTATGGCGATGTTCCGTAGGACGGACCTGGACGGTAGATAACGGAGTACTTGAATAGTAACTAAGTTATGGCGATGTTCCGTAGGACGGACCTGGACGGTAGATAACGGAGTACTTGAATAGTAACTAAGTTATGGCGATGTTCCGTAGGACGGACCTGGACGGTAGATAACGGAGTACTTGAACAGTAACTAAGTTATGGCGATGTTCCGTAGGACGGACCTGGACGGTAGATAACGGAGTACTTGAACAGTAACTAAGTTATGGCGATGTTCCGTAGGACGGACCTGGACGGTAGATAACGGAGTACTTGAATAGTAACTAAGTTATGGCGATGTTCCGTAGGACGGACCTGGACGGTAGATAACGGAGTACTTGAACAGTAACTAAGTTATGGCGATGTTCCGTAGGACGGACCTGGACGGTAGATAACGGAGTACTTGAACAGTAACTAAGTTATGGCGATGTTCCGTAGGACGGACCTGGACGGTAGATAACGGAGTACTTGAATAGTAACTAAGTTATGGCGATGTTCCGTAGGACGGACCTGGACGGTAGATAACGGAGTACTTGAATAGTAACTAAGTTATGGCGATGTTCCGTAGGACGGACCTGGACGGTAGATAACGGAGTACTTGAATAGTAACTAAGTTATGGCGATGTTCCGTAGGACGGACCTGGACGGTAGATAACGGAGTACTTGAATAGTAACTAAGTTATGGCGATGTTCCGTAGGACGGACCTGGACGGTAGATAACGGAGTACTTGAATAGTAACTAAGTTATGGCGATGTTCCGTAGGACGGACCTGGACGGTAGATAACGGAGTACTTGAATAGTAACTAAGTTATGGCGATGTTCCGTAGGACGGACCTGGACGGTAGATAACGGAGTACTTGAACAGTAACTAAGACCACTAGGAGTGGTCTTAGATAAACAAAACAAAATCTTCTCTTCAGCGCACACTTTCTTACATTTTCCGTCAAGGTTTCCGAATGGAAAATATAAGAACGTGTGCGCTAAATGTATGAAATGCGTGCATTCAGGGTCTCCGAATCTGAATTCCGAATCAGGAAACCGGACGTATGTGGCCAGCCTAACGCGGGAAAAATTATTGTTGTTCGTCATTGATTTGAAAAGTAATTGTATTTGACAAAAATGTTCTGCCTAGGTACTAACTACTTAGTTTTAATTTCCACGCATTATTTCAGAAAAGTACTATACAAGCCTTGGCCACAACTGGGCATTGATGGACTTACGTATGTGTGCCTTGGCTTCGCCTCGGCCCACATTTACACGTTCGTCCATCAATGCCTCTTTTGCTGGCCACTGCAGTAATCCATACTAATCACTAAAGACCGGATTATATGCAACATAAAAAGCTTGAAATATGCATGCAAATATGCATGAAAAATGCTTGAAATATGCACGAAAACTGACAGAATATGCAACATTAAATTACAATTTTTTTTTTTTTTGTTTTGTAAATATTATTCCTTTAGATTTAAGTTTATTGTTATTTGAAACTTTTTAGTGCACGAAATATTTTTCTCGCAAACTCGACAATACAAAACAGTTCCGTCGTAAGTAAATGTTTCAGGAAAGTCACTTATCCACGAAGACACTTTTTTTTTCGGGAGGCATTGTACAATTTGACACAAAAACTTTAACTGCAGATCAATGAGCACGCGCGTCAACAATGAAAGCAATAACATGCATAATAGGCGGTAGGCGAGCGCGACGATCATTTGTCTCTTTCATTTTATTATCGTACCAAAACAAAAGACGCGCGGCTGCTGAGTGCGCTGCGCTCGAAAAATACTGTAAATTATAGCGATAATATGCATCATCACTAGATCTTAGGAAAAATATGCTATTAGCGCTGAAAATGGCTTAAATATGCAAATGCATATGCAAATATGCAAATGCATATTATCCGGTCTCTACTAATCACACTAATATTATAAAAGCGAAAGTTTGTGAGTGTGTGTGTGTGTGTGTGTTTATATGTTTGTTACTTCTTCACACCTAAACCACTGAACCGATTTAAATGAAATTTGGGAGATAGTTTGAGTCCCGGAAAAGGACACAAGATAGTTTTTATTCCGATATTCCCACGGGATCGACATTTACGCGGGTAAAACCGCGGGGCGCAGCTAGTATTATATATGCGAAAGTGTGTTTGTTTGTCTGTCGGTCTGTTACCTCTTCACGCTTAAACCACTGAACCGATTTAGATGAAATTTGGTGTAGAGATAGTTTGAGTCCCGGGAAAGGACATAGATAGTTTTTATCCCGATGTTCCCACAGGAAACTTATGCAGGTGAAACAGCAGGGCGCTGCTAGTAATATAAATTCGAAAGTAATTCTGTCTGTCTGTCTGTCTGTCTGTATGTTACCTGTTCACGCCTAAACCGCTTAACCGACTTAGATGAAATTTGGTATAGAGATAGTTTGAGTCCCGGGAAAGGACATAGGATACTTTTTATCCCGATATTCCCACGGGATCGAGATTTATGCGGCTGAAACCGTGGGGCGCAGCTAGTGTTCTATATTTTAGTTTTTAGAGGGTTTTTATTTGAGTTGGGGGTTTTTTAAATTTTTAATTTAACTTTTTTGTTCATTATTAACAGTTCAGGAAATATATTTATTCGGTTTTCATCAGTTTTTTACTTCCTTTATGAGCACCACTGTCGGTTTCATTGATAGTGATATAGCTTCGAACCGAACCGTTTGTGTTCACTAATACAAACCTCCGCATTTATTTCCAGCCTCTTGTTTGTACGAGGGCATGAGGCACACGATCGTGATCGCGTCAAAAATATAACTACTATGAGAACATGCTGCGCTTATAACTGTAGTAGTAGAACCTTCAGAACTGGTTGTACGAGTAGGGCACTGGTTACTCGAACGTAACTCACTAACCCGTAGATAAGGGCTGTTGAACCGTTTAGCATAAGGTCGACCCCACGGCGGGCCACAGCGGGGGTGAGGTGAGGGTGGAGAGCGGGTAGGGGGGGTGTTATTAGCGAGTCTAAACTAGAGCGCGGCAACTTGTTGAACGAGCACTGGCGGACAGCGAGTTGTACAGTGGCGCGCGGTGGTGGCGGAGTGTGGCGCGCGGTGGTGGCGGAGTGTGGCGCGCGGTGGTGGCGGAGTGTGGCGCGGTGGTGGCGGAGTGTGGCGCGCGGTGGTGGCGGAGTGCGGCGCGCGGTGGTGGCGGAGTGCGGCGCGCGGTGGTGGCGGAGTGTGGCGCGCGGTGGTGGCGGAGTGTGGCGCGGTGGTGGCGGAGTGCGACGCGTGGTGGTGGCGGAGTGTGGCGCGCGGTGGTGGCGGAGTGTGGCGCGCGGTGGTGGCGGAGTGTGGCGCGCGGTGGTGGCGGAGTGTGGCGCGCGGTGGTGGCGGAGTGTGGCGCGCGGTGGTGGCGGAGTGTGGCGCGGTGGTGGCGGAGTGCGACGCGTGGTGGTGGCGGAGTGTGGCGCGCGGTGGTGGCGGAGTGTGGCGCGCGGTGGTGGCGGAGTGTGGCGCGCGGTGGTGGCGGAGTGTGGCGCGCGGTGGTGGCGGAGTGTGGCGTGCGGTGGTGGCGGAGTGTGGCGCGCGGTGGTGGCGGAGTGGACCTTTTGCTTATCGATAACTATCTGGACGATAATGACTACGACTCGATTACTCGTGTGTTCTCACGCTTGCTACAGGTTGGCGAAATGTAACATGACATGTAACACACGTTGAAACAAATTCGCCTAATTGTTGTTTTACAATTGGAGATGACGAAATAGGGAAAACGAGGCATATTTTTGATAAATAATACTAACAATTGTAGACTTACCAACAAAATTGCCATAACGTAACAATTTGTATACATATCTGTGACACTTGTGAAGGACGACACGTGTCATTTGCGTGTGAGTGAGTTTTAGCTGATAGACTAGAGTCTTATATTTGAGACATGTTATTTTATTTTTAATTACATAGATACTTTTAGATTTATTAGAATGTACAATTGATTTGTAGGTGATGATGTAGATTCGACATGTAAATCATTAAAATGCTTGCAGACGTCTGGGTGCCACGAGTCAATAAAGAATCCTACCTACTTAGCGCATAACTATGAACCATGCAAATACATGCGCCAAAAACATAACCCTTCTTGTCAGTCGGGTAATCAGCTCGGACGATTTCTATTTGATTTATATCTCAGTGGTGCTGCATCATACATGTTTTGTTGTAATTTGCTCAAAAATATCACTGGCCGTGTTTCCGGTTATCTTTGTTGAATTTTGAGTGACATCACCTTTCTTGGACGATGGATTTTTGCATTGGAGTTTACCTCGGCTACAATAACAATACCTATAACTTACACCTCGGACAAATCTGATTTTGCCTGGTTTCCAACGGAGATCCAACGTTCCATGAACTGGAACATAGCAAATGAATCATTTGTGATACAGTCGTTACATTTGAATGAAATTCAATCTGTCGGAAGAGAGTGGATTACTCCGTGATCGACAGGCTTGAATTTAATTTATTGAAGTCATCATATTTGGGAAGGCTCTTTACTAAATTTTATGACGAACAAAAATAATTAGGGCTATGAAACACTACAATAGCTTCATGATACATTTTGTTTTATTTATGTTCATTTCTGGGCCATATTGTATGGGGCCGTTATCCATTACACCAAAACCCGTGAGATTAGACTAGTTAGTTACAAGTACACATGTTTGCATGCCAGATGGTAGAACGTACCTCGAACGAAACATTATGTTATAACAACTCGCCTGTGTGCCTACATTCTATGCAAATAAACATTTTGTAATCTTTTCATACTTGTTATACTAACGCGTCTCACTGCAAAAAATATTATAAAGTGAATCATGCAACACCCGTTTCATAATGAAATCCATTCAGCGTAGCCCGCTACGGAACTACGTGCTACGGTGCTACGCGCTACGGTGCTACGCGCTACGCTGCCCCGCGCTACGCCACTTGCTACGACATTACGTACCTAACGCGCCGGTGCGACCGTCGGGCGAAACGTTTAATTAGTATTATTATAAAATTAAACCTCTCTACTTACATAGTTATACTTCCTAATATTGAAACTGTGACTGTAAGTTTGTTCATTTCCGTTCCATGAGAGGTTCAATCTGAGTAATTGTCAAGCAAGTAAGAGTCACTTAACATTCTGTGCTCTCTATCGGCACAGACCCCTGGAGCTAGCAGTGGCCTTCGTCAAGTGCTCCATTTGTAAACATGAAATTACTTTATTTTAATGAATCCAGTTATTCGTCTGGACAGTGAACACGAAATACATGAAATCACAACCACGAGAGAGTATAGTTTTAAGATAAAATTAAAGTCCTTAGTTTCTCAGTACATAAGTACGCGATAAAGCTCGCAACCCTGCGGCGCTCGTAGCATAAACTCTTTGTCGTAGCGCGGCTACGAGGATACGCTGCGTTGTACGTAGCCGCGTACGCACTACGACGGCTACGAAATCCCAAAGCAAAAGTGTAATATGGGATAAGTTTTGAGTCAGTTGAAATCTGTGTTCTTTTACACAAAGTGTGTACATGTAAGTGTGTGTTCGGGAACGTGTGCGCGCCTCTTGTGTCCCCTCTCCCGAGCGCTTCGCATATTATTATGAGTTCGTCTATAAAGTAAGTCTATCCTTGTATTGTATAAACTCAATTTACTTTGTATTGTATAATTGCATAGCACTGATGTGAGTTCTATGTACTATAGTGCTACCATTTACGGTAATATGTCTTTCATTGACTTGAATGTGCTCTGGCGGCTGATATGACGTATGTCATGCTCACACAAATGTCTCGCTGACGGTGGCGTGTGTGTTGGATCATTTAGCTCCCTTCAAAATGGTTGAGCTGAATGGTGCTGATCTATGCGTCATGTTCGTGAACGGGCGCCGTCAGCTGGGGCTGGTCATCACTTAGCTGCCTCGGCTTATTTTTAATTATTTTGTTTTTGGATTGTTGTTTTTTTACTAATTTGATGTAGGTACCTACTCTGGACGCTTTTGACACCGTCTTTTCTCACATATAATTATAAATTCAACATTAATTATGTAGCTAATATTTTTGTAAAAATATAATTTAAAAACCCGACTACTGAAAAGGATGAAACAAGTACCTTCCCGTGGTCGCATGCTACCATAGCTTTGCATGTTAGTCCAGCGGCATGTGACCGCGGGAAGGTACTTGTTTCATCCTTTTCAGTAGTCGGGTTTTAGTTTTTAAACTTATTTTTTATTTAATTATTTTGGAGTTTATTTCAGGAATATTTATATTTTTGAAATGTGCTATTAATTAGCCTTTTCATTTGATATCCAACACGGCATGATTAAAAAAAAATATTTGAGGTCAT
The DNA here is from genome assembly GCA_947508005.1 of Amphipoea lucens. Lineage (NCBI taxonomy): Eukaryota > Metazoa > Arthropoda > Insecta > Lepidoptera > Noctuidae > Amphipoea > Amphipoea lucens. Next base: position 216,846 of record OX382358.1, on the reverse strand, counting down.
GACTTTATGTCCGCTAGAGGGCGCCATATTCAATTTATTGTGACGCCACATGCCTTTAACCAGCGGACGATCAAGACGCTTCCAACGATTCTTCATTTGTCCTATTATGAGAAGCGGTTTAGAAGTTATGAGGGAACAGATGAACATACATACATACCGGTTAAAAATCATAACCCTCCTTTTTGCTTCGCCGTAGTCGGGTAAAAAGAGTGTCCATGAAGTTTCTTGCCCGTTCTTCTCCATAGGTACCTACGCTTTGGAATGGGCAGCTAGCTTCATATTTTCTGACTGACTGACTTCTTGACAATTCAAAAGTGCCTGTAAATGATTTAATTGAAATAAATACTTTGAGTTTGAGTTCTATAAACTGAATCCTATGGATAAATTTGCAAAAATGTCAATGGTTTTCTTATTTTACCCCCGAGGGTAAAATAAAAAAAAACATGAACAATCTACTACATTCTATTTTGAAAAAATCCCCTACAAAGACCACAGAGCATAGATATCCGAGAGATATTGCCTTCACTGCATATTTGTTCAAGTTCAAGTGTCGCCACATTTTCCCCACTCTGGAATTGGCATTTTGTAAAAATACGAAATGACACTGCACGTTTCGATACAAACATATGACTACGGCGCTTACCGCCGTCGCGCGCACCAACATAGGGTCAGATTACAACACAGGCTCTTTTATAGAGGCGACACGCGCCCGGCGTCACGCCTCCGTGCCATATCCCTCGATATCCGTGCCACAGAGTCTTTGTAGGAGATTTATTTCAAAATTGTATTCTAGTAGCTGTATAAAATGCAAAGCAATTAAATAGAAGTATAGCGTAACATCAATCACTGAATAAATACATCGGCCGTGCAGGGGGTGGGCGCGGTGCAGCGCGGTGGGGGCCGGGGGGGGGGGACAGCACTAATCACGCCATCGCTTTTTATAAGAGCCAGTCGAAGTCGAACAATCTGCGATTTAAATTGGTTCTACCATCGACTAGCTACGGCACATAGTTGTACGTACTTACATACCTACTATTACTAAGAGCTTAGTTTAGTTTCGTCTATCTGTTACCTTCCAGTATTTTATTTTCACTTTCTTCTCTTTTAATAATTATGATCTTGCCCAATAATTTACGACTTTGAGCTTATGTGCCCCCACAAATCTAAGCTTTCTAAATCTTTCATTACACAAAGTGAATCAAGTCGCTGTAGCCGCACACACACACACACACACACACACACACACACATACCCACGAGCCCGCGCGCGCCCGCGCGCGGCTAATCTCTCTACAAAGAGCATCAGCACGAAACAAGCAGTAACTAGTCGGTACAGTGGCACACAGCGCCGCCTGCCAACTCGACGCGCAAACACTCGCGCCTCGCTTTGTGCGACGCGACTGTACCAAAGCTTCGCAACACTTTAGTTTCTTTGAGGCGAGATATCCGCTTCGGATGGGTAAATGTGGATATGAAGAGTTAATTTAAAATTGTGAAAATTATATGGATGTAATTTCATTCGGGTACCTTTAACATGTTAATGAATGACTTAACTTGGAAATATTTTGTACCATATATTTAACTTACTCGTTATGCTTAGTTTTCCAAGTTAACCTGAATCTCAATTGTATTGATTGATAACTATTGTAATCAAACTAATTAGGAAAACATAACATGTCCTCAAATACTTTATTACCGAAGGGGTAGGCAGCATCCATAAAACATTCGCCCATCGACCTAAGATTGAAGCGTCCACTTTGTGGTTGTCTTATTAAAAAGATTGCAGATCAGTCATCTCAGAGTAAACAATCGATTTCGCTTATAATGTGTAACTATAATCAAACCAAACTAACTAGAAAAAAATAAAATAAAAAATAGTTTAACATGTCCTAACTGTATACCGTTTGTACGAGTACATAACATAATATGATAAATATAAATGGGAGGAGTCCTGGTGACCTGAAATACAGGCCTTGAGCCTAGTTTAGGCACCAGTCTCCCACAATATAAAGCCCCTCCTATATGTCACCGTAGAAATAGGATAACATTTAAGAGTAATATTGTGGAGAAAATAAACTATATTATTATTATTTCGTTTATTTATTTATGTACGGTAGGCTGCAAAAGTGCATGGGTAGTACAGAAACAAAATCGTATGAAGCGAGAAGTGACGCCATCTAGCGTAAAACCAGTTAACGACTAACAAAATTGAATTATGCTGTTATTAGATGGCGTTGCTTTGCTTTATATGATAAAATATTTTTGCAGTTTCTTTTTGTCTCTTCAAACATTCAAACAATTTATAATTAATAGTTTCTTTTAAAGAAAATTGATCCTAATTATTAACCTACTATGTTAAAATTGAATATCAATTTATAAGTAGGTAGGTATCTGATTTTCTAAGTTTTAGTTTTCAAACTTGAGAGGGTAGGTTAAATATGGATTTATAAATAATTGGTAGGTGGTATGAATAATACTTAGATCGAAGATTTATGACAGCTCAATTGATCGTTCGCTAAGTTCATTTCGATTACCTCGTTCGAGTGCCTTTTGTTCAGTTTTTATTTATGATCAGGCGGATTACTTATTTTACCAAAATGAGCACGAGTTATAATATTGATTTCGTTACAAGAGCTCAAATAATTGCTTTGAATAATCAAGCAAAAAACTTGTCAGAAATAGCCAGAGACCGGTGTAAACGTAAGTAGTTTTATTTTTACACTTTTATATTAAAAACTGCATTATTTTTTTGTTACTATACTACATAATAATCATTATTGGGTATTATATATTTCTGTTTTATTGTTGCAGAGAAAAACAGTTGTTCTTTGAGTACGACGATTTGAAGAGGAGGGTTCTTTGAAACACCATCAAGGAACTGGTAGACCACGACTTATAAAACACATTGCAGCATCAAACCATGATAAGGCAGTATGAAGAAAATGGATTTCTGCCGCCGAACCACTATGCTGGTTTATTTGACACAAGTTTTGACACGGAGCCGCGTCAAAACTTGTGCCGCGGAGGCATGCTGTGAAACCCTTGCTCACGGAAAACCATAAAAGGGCAAGATTACAGTTCGCTTTGGATCACATAAACTTCGATTGGAGTAATGTCATCTTTACAGATGAAAAAACTTTTAAGTGCAGTGAACACGGACGCTTATGTTTGTGGCATCGAAATAATACGCGATACACAAGTGGTTACGTAGCTACGAGCTAAATAATTATACTTAGATAATATTATTTATATTGACTGGAGACCTGGTTATGTGTGTATAAACTATAAGTTACGTATTTTTAATAATTTAAAAAGTTATGAACACTTTAAGTTTAAACAACATAGTTTTTAGTTTTTTATGTTGCCTACTAACCATTTGATATGTTTTTGTGCAATTTTGTAGTTTTTAGCCTACTTATTTAGTATCCATTTAATCCGTTTGACCTTTGTTATAAAATAACCTGGTCTCCTGTTTGTTTTTATTGAGGTTACATAAGCTTCAATCCTCTTTCCGATTTTGGAAACGAATACTTAAGCTATCGCCTCAATAACTTCATAATATTATAATGTTATACCTATAATATTCAATAAACTGACTATTAAATTTGAATAATAAAATGTAAGAAATAAACCTCTATAATTTTTTATAGTGCCTTTTTTTGCGAGCCCACAAGGCGAGCCTGTTTACCTGCGATGAATCTGCTCTTTTTTCCTATTGCTAAGTAACTACCTACCAATTCGAATATTAAATTAATTATTAAAATACCCACTCGTTAGCTTAATAAATGGGTAGTTCTTCAGGGACAAAATTTTCGATGTCTGTGGGTATATTTCTGTAACCAACTAACAAAACGGCATGTAATTTTTTTTTTGTACAGTTTAGCTTTATGCCTTACTAGGACAAATGATATTTTTTAAATAATTGCTGTCTTGGTACAAAATAAAAATATTTGAAGTTTGTTCTTCTGATTCATATAACGCGTCCGTTTGCCATTTTCCGGAACAAAATGGTCGATGTCGCATTTTCCCTTTGATACATCAATATAAATTATAATTATATCGAAAGGAAATGAGTTGTCCTCTTACAAAAAAAATGTGTATTGGTTATAACTACGTTAGTTTGTTTATAAATAAGTAAATAAGGACTGTCCGGCATATAATACTGATTAATGTGGTGTAAGCTTCCCTTGACCGTACTTGGTCGGGTAATAATAATGAGAGTCTGGCTTCCCGCGCGGGGGGAAGCCAGTCGTGCAACGGACGAGCTAGAAGGTGGACTTTCGGCTGGTTGGCTTAGATCCCGGTGTTACGAAGGAAAATATCTGATTCACCTGTGTTTGGTTCAGGTGGCATTATGATTACAATGCCTACTGTATAAAATTTATTTTATTGTTTTACAACTTCAATCTGTGTTTCGTGTGATGCTTTTGGGTTATGGAATCGTGTAGAAAAATGACAATAATGAAATCTGTATTTATGATGAGTTATGCATGATTGTAGGCAAAATTCTGATTCAACTGTGCCTGATTCGTATGGTCAAAACCCCCATATGACTGATGAAATAAATTAGATTTCCCCTCTCCAGCACGAAAGGAGTGCTTTTGTTGCATTATAATGTCCAATGTGTGACCGTGTACAAGTCAGTAGTTCTAGTCTTATTTATTTTTATTTACTTAGCTATAACGTTTTGAATAATTAAAAAGTGACAGGAGTATAAAACTGTTCTAAATATGACACTTTTGATATGTCTTAGTCTTAGTTAAGAATGAATAATTATTGTTTAGCATTATCAATCATAACTAACGGTGTATTTATTACTTTTTATTTCTGTTTCTGATTCATCTGAGCACAAAATATTCGAACGTCGATATCTTGAAAACTACTTTATAAAAACGAGTCCCTCATACAAACATATGTTATTTGGTATGTCTATTTTCATATGAACATGTGTTACAGAGCTGAAAGTGAAATTAAAATTTGGCCATATGGATCAGTCGAAGAATCAAAGGGGTTTGAAGGTTTTGGCCCTAAAATCAGCCGCCATTTTGATTTTTTTTCAGAATCGCGGTGCACAACAAAAGTTATATATTTAGATAGAGGACACTTATACGAACAAAAAATGTTACATAACATATTATCCTAAAGCGTCAGGTTTCGGAGTTATTCACCGAAATATAAGTCGAAAACAACAAGGATTTTTTTGTTTTTTTCCCTCCAGGTAAGCATATTGAACTATTGGGGGTAATAGAAACGTTATGAAACCTTTATGGAGAAGAAACAAATGAAGAATAGACATTTTTTAAAGAAATAATTAAACACAGCAATTTATAGTTCGTTTTTTAATCCCAGAGACTAATCTGACAAGTGTAAAGTCAAACTTCTATACTAAAAAAAACGAAAACACAATAGACTTAAATGTCAGATTAGTCTCTGGGATTAAAAAACGAACTATAAATAGCCGTTTTTAATTATTTGTTTAAAAAATGTCTATTCTTCATTTGTTTCTTCTCCATAAAGGTTTCATAACGTTTCTATTACCCCAATAGTTCAATATGTTTTCCTGGAGGGAAAAAAAACAAAAAAATCCTTGTTGTTTTCGACTTATATTTCGGTGAATAACTCCGAAACCTGACGCTTTAGGATATTATGTTATATAACATTTTTTGTTTGTATAAGCGTCCTCTATCTAAATATATTACTTTTGTTGTACACCGCGATTCTGAAAAAAAATCAAAATGGCGGCCGACCTTAGGGCCACCCTCCATACAAAAATCTTCTAACCCCTTTCGAAGAACTACCCAAATATATTCCTATCGGTTTCTATTATTATTTTTATCATTTAAGCTACGTATGCTGGTAATTGTAATGTAATAATTAGATAAATGTATTAGCCTTGTAATTCCTTCGTTTCTTCCTAACTCCTTACTTACGTTTCGTAAATTAGTCATAGTTGTGAAGAAACCAACGCCATCTAGTTTATTTTCGAAAACTTGAATTCAAACGTTCACGGGAAAATAGACACTAAGGTACCCATGCAATTTTGCTGGCGACTGTACATATTAATTTACATTTTTAAATATTTCTTAAAATAAAAAAAATAAGTATAAAAAACATTTAAAAATATAAAAAATAGTATTCCGCCGGTGTCGGGACCAGGGTCCAAGCTACCGGTGGTTAGGGCTCCAGAGACAGGAACCTCCTCACAATACGAGCCGTATCAAGGAGTACTGCCTTCTGAATCAGGCCCTTGATCCAACCGCTTAACGAGAGCCTCGACAGATGTTGATCGAGGCTTTGGGCCATAAGCCCATTGGCCGATACGACAATCGGCACAATGATAGCCGAGCTCACATTCCACATGTCAACAACCTCGTGTGCTAAGTCAAGATATTTAATTTGTTTCTCTTTCTCAGCTTTCACGAGGTTCCCGTCATGTGGAATGGTAATATCGACAATCATTGTGCGGCGCGCTAATCGATCTATCACAACTATATCAGGCTTATTGGCGACAATAGTCCTGTCAGTAATGATAGACCGATCCCAATACAGCGTGGCATGGTCATTTTCAAGAACTGGGTCGGGCACATACTTGTAATACGGTACCTCAGAATCCACAAGTTTATATTTCAAAGCAAGTTGCTGGTGAATAATCCTGGCTACTTGGTTATGCCTGTGCAAGTACTCGCCGTTAGCCAGACGTGAACAACCAGAGATAATATGTCTGATAGACTCACCCGGACGGTGGCATGCCCGACACACGTCAACCGTCCCGTCCTTCATAATATGTCTCCGGTAGTTATTCGTCTAGGTAACTTCGTCCATAATTGCACAGACGAAACCTTCGGTTTCTCCGAAAAGATCACCAAAACGTAACCAGGATACGGACGCTAAGAAATCTACACCGGGCTTATGAAGAGCCCGATAGAAGCGCCCGTGAAGCTCCTTGCTTTGCCATACCTTCTTGCGGTCATCGGTAGTAAGTACTACAGGTTTGCGCCAGTTCTCTTTAGCCATGGACAGCGGGGTGAGCCCTTTGTCCACTGCGACCACATCACGGTGCATACCCACTTCAGCTTTTAAAAAATATTCTCTGAGACTGCACACCTCGCGGTTGTGGAGGGTCTTTGCATTTAAAAAGCCTCGACCCCCACACTTCCGCGGGATATACAGTCTCATCACCGATGATCGTGGGTGATGCATCCGATTTGCAGTCAGCAGTGTGCGGACCCTTCTATCCAGGGCGTCGAGTTCGGTTTGAGTCCATTTGAGTATGCCGAAAGAGTACATCAAAACCGGCATGACCCAACCGTTGAAGGCTCGCACCTGATTTCCGCCCGAAAGAAGACTAATTAATACCTTCCTCAGGCGACAAAAGAAGCGTTCCTTCAACGATTGCTTCATGTCAGCATCGTTGATGCCTAACGCTTCCGACATACCCAAATACTTATAGCTTTCGGATGAGGAGAGGGATCTAAGGTTTATGGAATCCAAGAGTTGAATTCCCTCAGAATCCATAATCTCCCCTCGCTTTACATGCATGACTGCACATTTGTCCACACCAAATTCCATCCTGATGGCGCTACTGAAAGTTTCAGTTACCTTCAGTAGCTCCATCAGATGCAATTTGTTGGGGGCAAAGAGTTTCAAATCGTCCATGTAGAGGAGGTGAGATATGACCTGACCACCTCTCCTCAACCGATAGCCTAGACCTGAATCCTCCAGTAGTGTACTTAGAGGATTTAGGGCTAAGCAGAACCAAAGTGGACTCAAACTGTCGCCCTGAAATATTCCCCGTTTAATCCATACAGGCTCATCATTCCCCTGGATCTGCCGACATCCTGGATAGCGAAGGACCGTCTTCCATTGCCCCATACACGACTCAAGGAAGGTGCGTAGAGTTGCATCTATCTTGTACAACTCCAGCACCCTCATGAGCCATGTATGTGGCACCGAGTCGTAGGCCTTCTTATAATCTATCCAACATGTCGACATATCCTTGCGGGATCGACGAACCTGTTGGCTAATGGCCATGTCTATGAGGAGTAGCTCCTTAGTACCGCGGGACCCATTCCTACATCCATTTTGAGAGGCAGACATAATCGAGTTACTCTCAATGTGCGTATTAATTTTCGCTCTCAAAATGGATGTAAGAAGTTTATAAACCGTCGACAAACACGTGATCGGTCTATAATTCTTGGGTTCCGCGGGACTACCTGATTTATGGAGCAGGTGGGTAACGCCTGTTGTTAGAAACTGCGGTAGCGACCCAGACTCTAAAGATGACTGGAATTGAGATGCCAGGCAAGTAATAATAATAATAATAATATACCCGAATTTATTGCAACAGGTATAACATACATGTTACCTAAAACTAAAAACTCACCACAACCCTCCCAATATAGACCAATCACATGCCTACCCACGATATATAAACTATTAACATCAGCTATAACAATGAAAATTAACTCACACATTGAACACCACAACATAATGGCAGAGGAACAGAAGGGATGCAGGCGGGGCCATATGGGATGCAAAGAGCAGTTAATCATTGATTCTACTATCCATAAACATGCCACTACAAAGAATAGAAATCTCCATTGTACCTACATCGATTATAAAAAAGCTTTCGACAGTGTTCCACATTCTTGGTTAATACAAATACTACAAATTTATAGGATAAACTCAAAAATAATAGATTTCCTACGAAACATAATGCCACTATGGAAAACCACACTTCAAATAAATTGCAATCACAATAATATAACAACGCGACAAATATCCATTAAGAAGGGTATCTACCAAGGTGATTCACTGAGTCCCCTATGGTTTTGTCTTGCACTAAACCCTCTGTCTCATCTGCTGCAGCGCTGTCGGGCCGGATATTGTCTCAAACACACTACAGAACAAACAACAGTCTCACATCTCATTTATATGGACGATATTAAACTATATGCACAAACTGAAAAAGATATGAAGAAACTAGTAGAAGCTACAGCAGAGTTTAGCTTAGATATAAACATGCAATTTGGTCTGGATAAATGCAAAACACTTCATATCATACGCGGCAAGATACGACCCGGTGACTATGTAGTAAATAACACAGACACCATAACAGCAATGGAACCGACCGACTTGTATAAATATTTAGGGTACACGCAACTAAAGGGATTAGATCATGTTAGGATTAAAGAAACACTTACTACAGAGTACAAAAGGAGACTTAACATCATATGTAAAACACAACTTTCTAGTAAAAACCTTATCAAGGCCTTAAATACATTTGCCATCCCCATATTAACATACTCATTCGGAGTTATTAAATGGACAAAAACAGACACAGAACAGTTAGAACGAACCACACGCACCACTCTTACAAAACATAACAACTTACACCCTAAATCTGCAACAGAAAGGCTTACCATCAAAAGACAACACGGAGGGAGAGGCCTAATAGACATCCAGCACCTTTGGCGGAAACAAGTCTGTCGACTTAAAACATTCTTTCACTCAAAATCTCGCACTAGTAACATTCATAAAGCCATAGCCCAAAATGATTTCAACTACACCCCACTTAACTTAAATGAACAGCTAGATACTCCACAAATTACTATCGAAGACCCGCAGATACAAAAAATTGAGGACTGGAAGAAAAAGGTACTGCATGGCCGACATCCTCATGACCTAGAACAATCCCATATAAACAAAGTAGCCTCAAATAAGTTTCTAAAAATAGGCAATTTATTCCCAGAAACTGAAGGATTTATAATTGCGATACAGGACCAGATTATTAACACTAAAAACTATAGAAAATTTATTATCAAAGATCCTTCAGTAACAAATGATAAATGTCGCAAGTGTCACAGCCAACCAGAAACAATTCAGCACATTACAGGAGCATGCACAACTCTCACGCAGACAGACTACACACACAGGCACAATCAGGTAGCGAATGTAATTCACCAAAAACTAGCACTCAAATACACACTCATACAAAACACAAACACTCCTTACTACAATTATACGCCACAAACAATCTTAGAAAACGACACACATAAACTTTACTACGACCGCGCCATTCTCACCGACAGGACAATCCACTACAATAGACCGGATATAACCCTACAGGATAAAATAAATAAAGTAACTTACCTAATAGATATTGCCGTTCCCAACACACATAACATTCAGAAGACAATAACTGAAAAAATGAGTAAATACGCAGAACTCAAAGATGAAGTAACTAGAATATGGCGCCAACAAAAAGTTTACGTGGTTCCTATAGTACTCTCCACAACAGGCGTCATCCCAAATCACCTTCTCCATAGCCTTAAATTACTAAACCTAAAAGAAACCCTGTATATCACCCTACAAAAAGCTGCAATTTTAAATACATGTCGCATTGTCAGAAAGTTCATGCAAATAGATGAAAACGAAATAGGTCCTCATCACCACACATTTTTAACATAACACACCACAAGCTGCATTTACCTGGCTTCGGTCCGTAAATGTCGCAAAAACCAGCCAAAGAGCTGAGAAGAGAAAACACTCTAAAAAAATAATAATAATTTTATTTTGACACATTTTGATGACATGCTAAGCACAACAAACAAAATATAGTACAATAAAAAACAAAAATAAGAATATTAAAGATATAGTGCAAAAAAGGAACGCTAGACCCCACACTAGGATACCCTGTGTCGTGGGATCTAGTTATTTCGGCGTTAATGACACATTGTAAGTGCACTAGTGGGTAGTTCAGTGATCGTTTGGTTACTGAGTCTAAACAATATTTAAACTTACTTAACTAAAGGAAAAACATGCAAAATTACAATAAGGTTTGTGTACGTTTGGGTAGTGTGAGGTTTGTGTGTGTGTGTGTGTGTGTGTGTGTGTGTGTGTGTGTGTGTGTGTGGGATGTTTTAGGGGGATGTGTTACACTTGGGTGAGTATTTGCGAGGGACTTAAAGTATGGGAGTCATCAGAGCTTCAGTCCGTGCATAGTCCTGAGCTGATAGCCACTTAATAACTTTTATTTTACAAGTGCGCTTTGAGCAACCCACTATGTCCAGGGTTTTGTTTATGTGTTGATAAATGAATGGGCCCATGTATCTTGGAGCTCTTTGGGCGAATTTAGTGCGAGTAGTGGGTGTTTTCCATTTTTTCTGTCTGCATGACCTGATAGATTTGGATTGGGTTTGGGGTGCTTGTCGGTGGAACCGTAATAAGACAGACATAAAGTGTGTGAACTAATTAGCCATTTCAACCAAAAGTGCAGTCCGTCCGGTCCCGGTGATTTCCAATTCGGTAACGGACGGACCGCTCTGGCAACGTCTAATGGCGTAATTAGTATTGTTTCCATCTCTGGTACAGTCTCACACACTCGCTCGACATCCCGTATCCAGCCAGCCTCAGTGTGACAGACGGGCACCGACCAGATGTTGCGCCAAAATGCACTTGTGGCGGCATCATCCGGGCGGCATACATCTGTCACATTTTGTTCAGGTTGCTCCCAAGCTCTATACACCCACCTTTCATCGCTCTGGAACATGCGATTCTGCGTGTATCGATCAGTCCGCCGCTTATACCGCCGAATTCGGCTCGCCCATGCACAAACTTTCTGCTTCAGGAAGTCGATGCGCTCTGTGACACGGGATATGTATTCTCCAGGGCTGATTCCAGTCCCCGAGAATGCTCGTCTCACAAAGCGCATTACTCGTGGTCGTGTATTGCCCTCCCTGAAGCAGTATAGTTTGCCGATGAGTACCCTGGTCCCATCGATACGACGCTCGATCCTGTGCTGCCAGGCTGGTACGGCTGGTTTTGGTCGAGTAGCTCCGTCACAACTTGGAAACTTAACGTTAGCTAAACGACATGCCGCCACAGCCGCACAATACAGGATCGAGTGTGTATCAACGAGATCCTCGCTGCTCTCGAAGAAATTCTTGAGCTGCGAATCCAAGGCACACACCAGCGCCCTATTTTTTTTGTGCATGGGTAAGCGTGGTAATCGGGGTCTAAGCTCGGCCGGAGTGAATCTATACTCGAGAAACGCATCCTCCAGTGCGCTCCTCAGTCGATCGTTGCACTGGCTACTTACTGTGTCAACCCTATCATCTTGTTCTTCAGCATGATTGAACCGCGGCGGGATGGCATCAACAGTTGACGCTTGTGCCGCGGTTTGTGCCGGGGTCGAGACGATATGGTTGCTCAGTACCTCTGAGCGCAGCCTATCAAGTGCGATATCGTCCAACCTGTGATTGCGTTGGATGACCCGCACCTGATCCGACAGTCGTTGGGCCGAGACGTTGACGGTTGGTTCCAGTTCCTGGAACAGAGACAGCATCCTATCGCGGTACGCAGTGAGGTTAGTTCCCCCCTCTGTAGACCCGTAATATGCGCGCATGACGTTCTCGTTCATAGACTGAGTCCATCTCATGCGCTGCACACAACCACCGGTAGCGGGGACCCGGCTCGGGGCCGGTTGGCCCCTAAGTCCCAAGCTTCTCGGTGGCCGGCCTCTCCCCTGCCGACGTACAGGTGTTGGCGACGTCGGCGGGGAGAAATACTCGTCGCTCGAGCTCGACGCAACTGCCGCGGCCGGTGTCGTCACAGCGCTCACAGTGGGGCTGGGTACCGGCGGTGCGGGCGGCGAGGCGGAGCTGAGCGAAGAGTCCGGAGGTGGTATGCGTGCGCGTCTTGCGGCTGATCTTGTCAACATTCTTGTATTATTTCTTTGGTTTTGGTTTCACCGGAGGTGACATGACAGATGTCACCTCCGGTTCGGCAGTTTTTGGTAAAAGTTTGGACTATTATGATTCATTGTACTTTTTCTATTGAAAATAAATAAAATCGAGTAGGTATTTGGACTTTGGTTGTAGAGTAACACAATAAAACTGCTTCTAAAATTTAATTAATCTGAAAATTATAAGCTTGAATGAAATTGACTTGTTGACGTTGGTGTTGCCAGCCTTATTATTATTATTATTATTATAATCATATTACTTTTCTGGCTCCATGAGTGTAATTTGAATCTTATGTAATTCTTGTGATCTTGTCCAAATTGTTATAATCCTGTGAGGCTGTAGTGCTGAGGATTCGCAGCGAGTCGGCGATGTTCCGTTTAATTAAGTTTAATTCGAGTGTTGTAGAACATTGCGCGCGCGACCTGCCGCGCTCGGCAGGCGGCTCGGCAGGCGGCTCGGCAGGCGGCTCGGCAGGCGGCACGGCACCGGCACGGCACCGACACGGCACCGACCCGGCACCGACACAGCGCGGCGCCTGCTGAGAGCGACGACTCTATAGTACAGCAATTAAGAAATTATTAATACAGCTTGATGTTCATCTTATTCAGGATTAATCATGTTTATATAGCTATTTGAGTTGATGAAATAATACATCATGATTCAGTATGTCGGCGTAATGTACCTACTGAATATAACGTTCAAGATTTATATCAGCGAGAAAGTATAATTTACTCGAATTGTTAATTATAACCGTAATGAACATGAGGTGGGATACCACCGTAATAAGTGCGAACAAACACGTGTAATGAGGCGAACGGACGCGCGGATGATTGGCACCGGCCGGCACCGACTGGTACCGACCGGGCGCCGCGACTGACCGACTGCCCCGCGCGACACTTACTAATGAGGCGAGCGGACGCGCGTGTGATTGGCACCGACCCGTACCTACCAGTGCCGACCGGCGCGACTGACCGACTGCCCCGCGCAGCACTTACTAATGAAGCGAGCAGACGCGCGTGTAATTGGCACCAACCGGTGCCGACCGGCGCGACTGACCGACAGTTACTAATTACCACTCGTCGCAGAAGTATTTCCTTATTATTCACAATATGCGGCGTCATTATTATGTTCCAACAAAGAGATAGGCTTCATATTGGATCACCCTATAAATATGAGTAACTAGCACTTTGTCCACGACTTCGTCCGCGTGTATTTCGTACTTTCCTCTAAAAATTTCGAAAATGTATGTTCATGATCTTTATCATTTATTTAGATAAATAGGGCCATTTTTCAGTTTATAGATCAAAGGAATCAGATTTTTCAAATAAACTGTATCCCCGTTTTTCACCCCCACAGGGGCCGAATTTTGAAAAATCGTTTAGTTTGTGTTCATAACTTGACAAACATTATTTATACCAATTTTTGAGTTAATCAAGCCACGCAGTAAAATCCTTCCCTGTAAAATTAACTACCCCCTTTCACCCCGTTAGGGGTAGATTTTCGAAAAAACCTGATATACGTTATTCTTTATTTTTGGTCTTAAGTATAAATACTGAGTTTCGAGTTAATCCGACCACGCGTTAAAATTCTTCCATACATTAAATTTTTACACCACCCAATTCCCCTTTAGGGGGTAGTTTAAAGAAAAAAAAATGCCAAACTTCATAATTTACTTAGGTAAGTATTCGTGCCAAGTTTCAAGTTTATTAACTCAAGGAATAAGATTTTTCATACAAATAAAATCCCCCCTTTTCACCCCCTTAAAAGTTGAATTTCCAAAAACCCCTTCTTAGTGCTCCCCTAGATTATAAAAGAAGCCGTGTGCAAAATTTCACATTCCTAGTCCCAGTAGTTTGGGCTCTGCCTTGATATGTCAGTCAGTCAGTTGCTCCTTTTATATTATAGATAAAAGATGTGTAGTGGGATGTTTGGTTAAAGACGAAAAGGTATTTTGGATTTTTGAACGTGAATATTTGAAGGGTTTCTACTAGCTATATGTATAGAGCTATCGAGAAGTCACTTCTACAAGAACGTATAAATCAGATGTAATGGTCGTATGTGTCGCCAGTCCGTGACTACATTGATTTATTTTTAGAAAGTCCATTTTCAGTAACCTATGTGGGACGGCTTTTCCAAAAATAAATCAATTTTACAATGGATGTACGAGTATTATGGAATTTAGGTCACCAGGAAACATTTTTTTAAGAAACTTCTATTCTGAGTATTTCTGAGAATGGTCAACAAAATCAAAGATCCAACATGCTAGAACTTGGAACCCCCTCCCCCCCCCCCCCACCCCCGCACGCTTCGCCGCCGGTCTCCGCTAACTTTCTTTAAAACTCCTTTTAAAGTATTTTATTTAGCACATAGTTAGTTGTTCTGGTTGCCGCAGCTTTACAGTTATTAAGACCGGACCCGGCGCGCGGCGCGCCACTTGCAGCCGGAGATAGCGCGCGGGCTTCAAGCGCGTCTCAATGTTCCGCCTAACTAGATCGAAGCGGACGACAATACCATCTAACTTAGCGCTTAATTTTCCGTTCTGTAATTGAGAGTGTTAAAGTTGCGTACTTACTTTACATTACATTCCTTTGTGTTAGGCAGATGTGTTACATCTTTGAACAGAAATTATAATTTTATATTTATTTATTGTAATTATGGAACCTTGCAGCCTGCGAACACAAATGGCCGAGATGACACCTTTATATCACCCACAAAACATAAAATTCTACGTGACTAGTTTGGAACTGTAGCAGGTACAAGCGTGTGAACTCACCCGTGGTTACTTGATGAGGTGTCCACCAGTCGCAGGCAGCTAGTGTGAGTCCAGCGCACAGTGTAATGACAGGCGGTAGATCGCTGTCGCCTATCGGTAACACCCGGTATTGGCGCTCGCGAGTAAACACGACTGGCCCCCGCACGTTCATAGTACAACACAATACAAACGTTCCATCGGAGTTGTCGAACATTATTTCTTCCAAACTAGTGCGAGTTAAGTTTAAACAAACTCAGGCTTGCCAGAGTTCGTTTAAACGTTGACTGAGTCAAGAACATAACTCGTGAGTGGAGCAAGAATAAGCAATTGCTAATAGTATTTTTATTCGGCCGACAGGTACAGGGATACAACATTTAAGTTGTGTGAACTATACGAGCCGCTGTGCTCGCCTGTACGCGCGCGCTCTCACTCACAATGAAGCGATCTCTATTGTCTGTACCTACGTACTCTGTGGATCGCGTGTCGATCGCTTTCTGCACCCTTTCGTTTTGTAAACACACTCAATTGTAATATAGTTTCTGTGTTTTTCTTGAACCTGTACCTACTCATCCACCGTTAATTTCAGTGTTTTCGTGAACACGAATCTTATAATAAGTATAAAACAAAACGTCTGGTGGGCTAGCTTTAAAGATTTCGCTCTCAAACCAAAGGTTTTCACGACTGCGGCCATTTCTCTCAGCTACCTCGTACTCTGTTTGCTCGACAGTCTTCTATCGGATGTGGGTTTCCGTTACGAGACATGGAAGTATTTGCAGAGTGTGTTATGTTCAGGCATTCATGTGTGCCATCTGAATTTACTTAATCTTTTAAGAAGCAATAACTTAAAAGTTAAACTAAATAAACTTTGCCGCATCCAGAAGGCCAATTCTTGTAATTTAAAACGTTCAAAATCTAGTCGCAGTCTCATCTCGGCGACAAACAAACGTCAAAAACTTGTCAAAATGTAGGGAAATTGGAGGAATTTTTGACAGATTGAGACTGAGATCAGACTGTGAACGTTCTTAAAATTACGAGAATTGTCCCTCAGTTTATGTTTTCCAAGTCCACGTCAATCTCACGGCTTGCGGGTATGTGGTGAGGTGCGTCACGAGGCGCCGCTGACCTTGTGCGGATCCTTGTGTTAGCACAGCACGCGGCGCGCGCAGGGGGCACGGCGCGCGTGGAGCACATCGAGGTGTTCCATCTAACAGCTAGTTCATCACGGTTTGTGTGATAATGTTATTGTTTATATAGTACTTAAGCAGTTGGTACAACTTGGTGCTAGGTAACGTGAACAATCTACGTGATATTATAAACGATACCCAAGCTAGGGAAGTAATATTACTTTATAACCAAAAAGTTAGCGACGAGATATATCTATTTTAGCGGCAGCTGGTGGGGCTCGAGGACAGGCACCGTTTAATAGCTTGCACTGAAGTCGTGCCGGCACGAGCACGAGCGCGAGTTTAAACAAATGTGAATGATTTTTGTATAATTTCATTAGCGCGGCGGCTGGCGACTCGCCAGACACTCGGATTAAGGTGGGGAGCAGAGGGCGCGCAGAAGGCTTACTTCTTAGTCGACAGTGTTGTGGAGCAGTGGGAACACTAGTTCGTGTTCCATATCTTGTAATGACGTCTGTGTTGTGTAAGGTCACACGTGGTTGTCACGGCGTCACTTGGGTTGTGACCCGTGTAGCTCGATGTAGTGTAGGCTTGTCAATAGTGTGGGTACCAGTCATCTCTCAGCCCATCAGCTTTCTTAGAGCAACAGTAACGCTCTGCCGCGTCACCTCTACGTATATAACTATAGCTAATTCAACAATTCAGAGCTCGACTGAATGCCCAGTGGTAGACGTTTGACGATGAACCTTTTGTGTGCGCCTGTGGAGTGAGGGCGGTGGTGCGCGCAGGCTGGACCCTTGCCAGCACTGCGCCTTAAACAAATTTACTCTTGGCTTTGGGCGACGTAAGTGTGCCTAACGACGCGCTTCCCCTGCGCCCACGCCTGCCCGCCCACGCCTGCCCGCCCCCGCCGGCGCCGGACAACGCGCGCTTCATATGACTCCACTCCGCACGTACGACTTGCCCCTGCTTGCGCTAAACGTTGACGAAGATTTGCTAAAGATATTATGTTTTTAATTAACTCTTTCGATTCAGGACGATTTTGAACTGGTAGAGAAACAGTCTGGGTCCTGTTATATAATTATGTTACACGCGCTGTTTACGTTGGTGACGTGTGACACCTGCCTCGAGCACGTCGGGCGGGGTCAACTCGTGACGTGTGTACTTTATTACCTTAATTAATTGTCCTAGAAGTAAGTGCGTGCCCACAGTAAAGTAATAAGTTGTAGACTTTGTTTGTCACGTGGGTTATGTTTGCACAGAAATAGCTGCAGAACAACTTTTGTACTTCAATCACAAAAGAATGCTGTACATAATATAATGTTCAACGTAGTTTGTTATGACGAGTGCGAACTACTGTCGTGTGACTTGAGTAATGTGTCGCGCGACATATTTACGAGCCTTTCGATAGCATTTTACATGATTTTAAATTGTTATTGTAAAACAAACTAGCTGCGATGCAAACTGCTGCACTCGAGTTGCGCCGATATTTCAGGGTGACTTGCTCTAACAAAGTACAGCTATCGAGTGCTAGTTGAAGCGCGGATGGAGTTATTTACCGCCGCGCCGCGCTCACATACGTTAAGAAGTTGGAGCGGCGTACGTTGCGCCCCGCGCCCTGCCGCCGGGCACGACTAGTGCAAACTTGGGCGACACTGAGCTTAGGTGCTGCAAAAATGTTCTACATCGCGGATCAAGATAAATGTGACATTTCAGGATTTTGCCAAACTGCATGGATGTTGATGGCAATTCTTTTTGGTAACACGGTTTTTTACTAGTAGCAAGACTGCTATTAATAATAATTAAATGTCTAGACTAACACTAGGTCACTACATAATATTGCCGCAAATATCGGTTAGAAATGCTCGCATATGTTTCCCACTGTCCCGAAGTAAACTCTGTCTCGCATCGTGCTGTCGTTCTGGTTCAAATGTCGGAAGAGGTTGAATCTTTTTGACATGTTCAGGATTTGTATATTTGGTTGACTTGATAACCAGCAGGCCAGCGAGGGGGTGAGGCGCAGATAGAGCCGCGCGGGGAGAGGGGCGCAGGCTCGCGTGTCTCGGGTGCAGGACTGCACTGTTTGATGGTGAATACAAATAGGCCTCCGCCAGCGCTCGCAAGTACACAGATGCCGGCAGAAGGTTCACCCGCACGTGCGCTGAAACAATATCACAAACATTGACGTCGGGAGAAGCTGCAGTGTCACTGCAGCGTGTACAATCTCAAACACTTGTCAAGTTCATGTAGTTATAATATCCTAGTGCTCACTATAATGTCGCGTCGCTGTCACATTGCTCCTCGCCTTCTGTGTGAATGTTGTAGTCGTTGGTGTGGATATAATCTAAATCGTATTAGGCGTGAGAGCGCCCAGCTGCGCGGCCGCCGCCGGGCACGCCACCCGCGCATTACCCGCGCCGGCGCCGCTACCACACCATTGTACCGACACAATGCGGCTGAGCCGCGGCGGCCTTTGTCACGACACTGAGGAGTAACTAGCCGACACATCGTCTGAGTTATCTAGTAAGCGTGAGATTAGACTTGTGTCGTATTGTGTCGCATTGTATTGTATCGTGTTGTGGAGTGTAGGAATATTGATAACTTAAGTCGGAATAAAACATTCAAATTGCAAGTTTTATTGAAATATAACATTGCCATCAAAGCATCACGTATGCGACAATCCGTAGCTTGTAGACAGTTTCGTAGCACTACGTAGCACGTCGTAGCACTACGTAGCACGTCGTAGCACTACGTAGCACGTCGTAGCGCGTCATTACACCTTCTCGCCGTATCACC
Organism: Amphipoea lucens; assembly: GCA_947508005.1. Classification (NCBI taxonomy): domain Eukaryota; kingdom Metazoa; phylum Arthropoda; class Insecta; order Lepidoptera; family Noctuidae; genus Amphipoea; species Amphipoea lucens. Next base: position 197,429 of record OX382358.1, on the reverse strand, counting down.
AGCAGCATTAAGCTACAATCTCAACGATATGAATAGAAACAGGAATAGCTTGCATGACGAATTCACTTCGGTTCATATTGTGTGATGCAACCGATTTGCTTAGCCAAACAACCTAAATATAGATTTCTGATGGCTTTAAAATCAAAAATATGTTATGAGAAGAAAGTAGAAGAATATCCAAAGTGACGGTTAATATCGGGTGACGGCGAAGTGCTGCACATCAATCACTGCCAACTCGCGACTAAGTTCTATCCGCCGCGCGCCGCCGCGCTCCGTGACGTCACCTCACCTACCTGCTGCGAACATAAACGAGCAGCGCAGGCGCGCGGCGCGGGTTGTTCCGACTGTATTAAGTACGAGATTTTATTTAACCAGTTTCTAAAAACTGAAAATCTTTGTGCTTTAATTAAAAACTCACACAAAAGTTATCGAAACTGTTGGTGCGAACAATTTCATATTATGTGCGGTGCGGTGCGGTGCGGTGCGAACTAATGCCGAGCGCGATGTAACACTCAGTTGATATTAATTAGTATCTGTTTCATTAATGAAAGTTAATTTTGAACTCGATAGCACTGCAGCAGGTACCGACCACACGAACACATTACTGCGTGGTTGTCCCGCGACGACGTCATGAAGTGAAACCGCTTGACACAAGTGCGGCGTGTGCTGCACACACATTAGCTACGGCTACTTCAGACAATGACGTCATTATAATATACTTGCCATCACAATGTTTACAATGCGCACGCAGACGCGTGACTCATCGCTTTCTTTTAGGCCACGGACACGAAATCAGCAATTGCGGCGCGGCCGCGGCGGCGGCGCGGGGAGTGGCGCGGGGAGCGGCGCGGGGAGCGGCGCGGGGAGCGGCGCGGCAACGCAGACCTACCCGGTCTCGAAGCCAGCGGGCAGATCGCGCGGCGCTAGAGCGGCGTGTGTTGTGTTATGAGAACTTAGTGTCTTTATTCACGAACGGAATGGCTAAACAGCGACGACGTCATCTTTTTGATACAACATTTTGAAAAGTCGGTCGTTAAAAAGCAAAAAATAAAATACACTACATCAATGCAGACGCGCGGGCACCGCTAGACTGGTGCGCACCGCTCGTACGCCGCTCCCCGCGCCGCGCCGCGCCGCTGCCTTCGAGGCCGGTTCCATATAAATCTATGCATTGAAACACGCCGCGCCCGCTGACTTCGTGTCCGTAGCCTTATTGTCGTGTCCTTGTTGTCTTGTCGTTTTATTTTAGGTATCTATGTATTAACAATAGTAGTATTTGTATTTCATACTACACACACATACCCTTAAAGTTAATGTTTTTTTTTAACAGCGGTACAACATCTAGAGATGTAGTGGCGTCAAATTCCCACGCCTGATTTGTATCTTCTGATGATAAATATTAGTAACACAATCGGTAGGAAAACCCCCGCGGGACAGTGTGCACAGCCGCAGTGCTGTCTTGTGAACCGTAAATCACCGGTAATGTAAACATTAAGATTTGATGCTTGTCCACAATAACCGGCTGATGTGTAGAGCGCGTGCGTCGCTTCAATGACTCGCCTGATGGAGTTACGAGGCGATTTCATTTTATTATTCAACGCGACGCTGTGTCACATGTTTTACGTTAATCATCATGTCATTTTAATCTGTCAAGCTCCGCTAATGAGACACAATTGATTTTCTATTGTTTCGTCGCCGATCGGCGAACCGCGCCGCTTGACCGGTTAATATTAAACACATTATGCACCGTGATAGCTTAAAACTACTTAAAATTTAAATCAACAGTTGAAGAGCTCATATTCATTGTTTTATTGCAGTCGCAGCCCGCAAACACTAGTTAGCTTGTACAAGAATAGTCAATCATGTGAACAATCTGCTCAAACAGCCGGCGCTTCGTGTCGGTCGGGCGGTCGGTCGGTTGGTTGGTCCGAAACTCGCCTGTCCTGTGATAATGACAGTAGTTATGAACTGTCTTCAGCCGTGCGCGCGTCAACAAAGCGGCGATTAGTGCGCATTCACGCGGCGTGGCTGTGGCGTGGCCGTGGCGTGGCGGCACAATGGCTCGTTAGCAGGTGCGCGCCGCCGCCGCTGCGGTCGCGCCACGTCGCCTTCTCGCCGTAACTGTGTGATGAACATTGTCACTTCGGCCTAGCTCCTGTACGGACAATATATTATTAAATAATAAATAAACTAGTAATAAATAAATGATTTATTTCTGTAAGTAGGTTTTTACAAACACTTTTACACGTCAATCATATTTTTTTTAAGCTAGATGAGGTCGGCGTTTCCTATCTGACTACTCTGAGAAGAAAGGCCGAAACAAACTCAGAGGTCACAGTCTCTTTTAAAGTCCAGACAAAATCCTATAGACTATGTAGATTGGTATCTGAAATGGTCTTTTGAGGAAAGAACCACACAGATTGAGCGGACCTGTCCAGTCAGTGCACGCATTTGTCAACAATCGTGCAGCTCAACTAACTTAAGGAGATCAACGTTTGACGGACAATACCAAAGACAGGACATTTGGGTAGGCCGCATAAACTACTCAAACTGCCAAACCATAATTAAAACGGAAACAATGACCCACATAGTCCTCACCTTCACAATAATTAAAATAATATAATACTTTATACAGTAAATGTACATGTCATTGCTTAGGTAAATAGATATTAAGAAAAAATAAAGTGTAAAAAATAGCAAAATAAAAAATAAACAGCATTGCTAGGCATTACATTATTGTTCTGTTACGGACTCATGCTTTAGAGTTTCATGCTTTTCATGTAGTTAACGACTCCTGTTCTGTATAATTAAGTAGTAAACATTGTACCGTTAATATATAAAAATAACCTCGTTTTCGTTAAAATGACTAAAACAAATGTTACAAGTAAGATTACATCGTAATGGCTACCGTAGCTGTTCGTAGCACTGCGTAGCACCGCGTAGCACCGCGTAGCACCGCGTAGCTCGCATGTCTACGGCTCGTAGCACATGCGTAGGACTTGGTCGGCGATAACGTTATCGTATTATTGTGGGTTGCGCGTTCACGCATGTAGGCACCACAAGGACACTTCACAACAAGGTTCACGCAACACATTCTTCAATCTTATTTTTGTCTGAAACTTATTTAATTTGGTTACAAACAAACAACTTTCTCCGTGTATCTCTCTGTAACCAGCAATAATTATCTAAAATGTCTCAAACGTTAGCTTGTAACTAGCTACCATGAGTACGCGTGCGCAGTGCAGCGAGGTGATGATTACTAAAGTTGTGCTGTTCTTTCAGCAGTAGTTAACTAAATCGGTGCGGTGAGTGTACTTGTGGTTCTAAATCGTCGTTGAATGCAGCAATCGCCGCAGAGTGCGGCTTAGTGCCGGCCAGTTGCGCCGGTGTCCGCCCTTGTGTCGACACTCGCCACAGACACTACGCAGGCAGTCGATACACTTCCATGTGGCATGTTCTGTCCTTTACCGTTATAATCTCTATACAATTGTGGATGAGTGTCAGAAGCTGTCTGGCAGCATGCAGGCGCTGACAATCTAAATCGTACTGGTTTCTCTCAGAGTATATATTTTCGTCGTGACTAGCAAAGTATTGATGTCTAACTAATAAATAAATGACGCTAATGTAGTCGTACTAAACTAAGTGGTAAACAGAAAGTAAGAAGAATGTTTTGTTTTGTTTATTTGTTGTCGGGCGACGTGACGCAGCTGCTTGATGTGGCACCTCACACGCGCGAGACGTACATCGTATATGTTATAGTCACTAGTGTATGAATACACGAAACTTGACAAAAAATTCAGTTAAGATATCAAATAAAACCTTAATTCCTAACAATGTTATCAGCGACACGACAGCTCGTCATAAATTATCAGTTTAAACCAAAGAAGAAATTCACGCATTAAAGTACGAAAATCACTTGTCGACGGCCATCAATAAGGCTTTTGTGTGACGCGGAGTGATCGCGGGTTAGCGCGCGGCGATGAGGCGATGACGATGAGGCGATGAGGCGGTGAGGCGCCGCAGCCAGGGGGCGCTATCTCGCGCCATTTGTAACGCACCTTGGCAGTTGACTGTCAAGGTCTCCCCCCGCCCCTCCGCCTCGGCTGACACTCCCCTCAGCAAGCTTATGAGCATCGAAAGGTTGTGCAATGTATGGACTTTGACATTTTACGACGAGGTGACCTTTGATCAGTTATTAGTAAGTTAAAAATGTCTGTCATTGGGAAATACGAAATAGCTGTTCGTTAGCCAGATGTGCATCATCACTTACTACTACCGAGTCAGTCGTACGCTAATGTATGCTTATTCCAAAATGTGAAATGAAATTTATGGAGACTAGTATACAGGGTGTAAAGAGACACATCTCATAGCTGTCACCTACACATCTGACTAAGTAACATTGCACAATAATAATTTCTGGGCGATTTTTATTTTTGGTTTGCGGTAGTGCGCCGTTTAACACACGCAAAACATTGTACTTATGCGTACGTGCAACGGCACGGGGGTCGTGGGGGTATTTAATGTTGTGTTATATAAAAAAAAAATACTTATCGTAAAAAAACTTCAATAAAAGTTGGAATTTTGACCTTCAATATCTCCGTAACCAGAAATGGACGGTTCGCAGAAGGCCAATTCTCGTAATTTAAAACGTCAAAAGCTTGTCAAAATGTAGGGAAATTAGAGGTATTTTTGACAAATAGAGACTGAGATCAGACTGTGGTCATTCATAAAATTACGAGAAGTGCCCCTCAGGTATGGTCCAGTAAAAAAACAATATTTCAATGACGGGGAGTACAGTCACGAGCAATTAATATGTCAACACTTGGCAACTTTCAATTGCGATATTTTCGTGAAATAAGGAATGCAACGTTGAAATACGACACTTTACATAAACCTATGGGTTCGAAAATACTATGTTGGTAATAACATAAAATTTCATTCAAAAATAAAGGAGAAAATCGCCTTTGAATAAAGCCAAGTGTATACATACTTATAGACGTGACTGTACATGTTGCTCTCGGCACCGTTACGTGTTTGTTTACACCCGTTATACATTCATGAATACCTACATTGTGTAACGGTCAATTTTATCAAATTATTTTTGGCTTGGAATCAATCAGCTGAACTTTTGCAGCGGCTTTAAAACCCTTTAATCTAATTACGTGGAACGGTGTCAATGCCCTCTTCTGCAACGTGATTACGGGGCTTACTATAGGTACACGTAATATTCGCGGAGCCCAGGGCTCGCTCGTAAAAACACACGTTTCCCACTACTTTCACGATTTGATCGTATATCAGAGGGGCAATTCTCGTAATTTTAAGAACGTTCACAGCCTAGTCTGATCTCAGTCTCAATCTGTCAAAAATACCTCTAATTTCCCTACATTTTGACAAGTTTTTGACATTTGTTTGTCGCTGAGATCAGACTGCGACTAGATTTTGAACGTTTTAAATTACGAGAATTGGCCTTCTGATCACGGTCGTACGTAATCCGCGCTCCACGGAGCGGTATGTGACGAACATTTAAGTGATATTTTATGTAAAGTGTCGCCAATGGACCGCTCACTCGGATGCTGTGTGACAGTGATGCATCAAATGACGTCACGCGCACAGTTAACTGTCCTCGTACATCTCTTTGAGATGAAGTGTTACTGTTTAATGATGAATGGATGGACGGTGTGTAAAGATCGACACTTCGATTTTATACTCGATTTTTGAATATTAATAATAATAGCTTATGTATTCGAAAATAATTATTAAATGTTTTATTACATTTGCAGTAGATTGTTCAATCGTATTAGAGAGAACTAACAATGAAACTCAATATAGTGGTGGTGGTGACATACGCAGCTACCCCAGCGGCGACAGTTAGCCGCCGCACCGCGCTCTACGCAGCTACCCCAGCGGCGACAGTTAGCCGCCGCACCGCGCTCTACGCAGCTACCCCAGCGGCGACAGTTAGCCGCCGCACCGCGCTCTACGCAGCTACCCCAGCGGCGACAGTTAGCCGCCGCACCGCGCTCTACGCAGCTACCCCAGCGGCGACAGTTAGCCGCCGCACCGCGCTCTACGCAGCTACCCCAGCGGCGACAGTTAGCCGCCGCACCGCGCTCTACGCAGCTACCCCAGCGGCGACAGTTAGCCGCCGCACCGCGCTCTACGCAGCTACCCCAGCGGCGACAGTTAGCCGCCGCACCGCGCTCTACGCAGCTACCCCAGCGGCGACAGTTAGCCGCCGCACCGCGCTCTACGCAGCTACCCCAGCGGCGACAGTTAGCCGCCGCACCGCGCTCTACGCAGCTACCCCAGCGGCGACAGTTAGCCGCCGCACCGCGCTCTACGCAGCTACCCCAGCGGCGACAGTTAGCCGCCGCACCGCGCTCTACGCAGCTACCCCAGTGGCGCCAGTTAGCCGCCGCACCGCGCTCTACGCAGCTACCCCAGCGGGACAGTTAGCCGCCGCACAATAATGGATGCATGACGCATAAAGTAACTGCTGCAATACTTGTCAGTGAACCCTTGCACTCTCGGGACCAATTTCCTCTGCAATCGGCGCTCGAAGGTACGGAATGCTCAGCGGACTCCGCCATGTATGTTACATGCGAAACATTTCAGAAATGTCGATATGTTCCAGGACGTGAACTACAGTACGATAGTCGCATGTCTGGGAGAGTTCTATCTATTTCTGCTACCTAAGTAATTCACAGGTTATCCTTGTACTTATGGCTATAAGCGGCAGTAAACACCTTAAGCTGACACCTCACCTTACTGTAAGTACTCGTGTTTCTGCACAGTGCGCGGCGCGTGCCCTTGAATGTACGTTGTTCATAAGGTGCGCACTTATTGCTGAAGTGCCGACGCCGCCATAGCGATAACACGAAGATGAGGAATTCTCATGGCATCCCATGAGTCTGTGGAGTGTACAGTTAGTGCTGTCAGACTGTTGGGTTACACATCGGTAGGAACAGGTGAACTAGTGTTAGAATGATGTTATGATTTGAATCTACAATAAACCACCATCAAAGTAAGACTCGTCTTTGCTTTGAAATACCTTCTCAACAAGTACGTAGCGTCTCGTCGGTCGGTCTGATGTAGTGCCTCTTGTAGGCTCGAAGTATTATGAGTGTCGGCAACAGCCATGTTTATTTCATTCAACAAAGACACAGACAGCAATTATAAGTCAGTGTTGTTCGTGTAAACACTCGGTGCGCGCGCGGCGCGGCGGCAGCGCGGCGGCGGCGCGTCGTCGGCGCGGCGGCGGCGCGGCACAATGTGTCTACTGAATGAAATAACAACATTGAGCTTGTCTAATGGAGCAATAACGAAAATGACGGATATATTGTGTTACCTGTCAGTACGTTGATAAAAATAAAGACAATATATTGTGTTGATATAAAAATAAGCAGGAAGTATCGACCTAAAGTCGTTTTCCTTTCCTGGAGCGCGGCTCCTGGGCGTCATGCTCCTACGCTAGGTGGATTAGACATTTTTCGTAAACTAAACTAAATTATATGAGGGCTAACTTTTCTATCACAAGATAAGTTATATCTGAGGAATAAACATGATGGTTTGATCATTTCAAAGAGCTATTCTCAAGGTGGCTACTTGCCGCCCTTTTCATTTCCGCACTAACATCCTTTATAAATCTTGTAAAGTACTTACAGTTCGTCAGTTATTCATAATGAGCGCTGTACTAAAACAGCACGCAGCACGGAAGTGCTACCTGACAGTACGCTAACGTCCTTTTTCTCCTTTTTGTAAATTCAGTGCTGTATTTCCATACAGCACTGAATTTCCAAAGACGGAAAGATATAGTTCGTCCTCAAAAAAGCACAAAACATGCTTTCACAGCCAAATTTTATATGTACCTCGGACCGCTACTCTATAACAGGCTAAATGATAAAGCAAACATCTACTCCTTAAATCATAGTAACTGCAAGAAAATCCTTATGGAGGCTCTTCAAACTGTGTCCTATGAAGGTACAGAGAAGTTATTACTTGTGCCAAAGTAAATATTGTTCGCATTATAATTTTATACACCTTTTTACATATGTAAGTACCAATAAGATAAATATGATAAGTATGTGATTATTTAATTAGTTTTTAATAATTATTTAGTGATTATTTAATCAATTAATGTTACCTCCAATCGCTTGAAATACAGGATTACGTAGTTCAGGCACAAACCATGCTGAACTTGACATAGATTTAAGAAAATCTGTATTTAACGTTAGTCCTTATATTTTTGAATATTATTATTTTATTATTATTCGTTTTTGTAAGCAAATATGTCAAAGCACCTTATTTATTCTTCAGATAAAAGTTATCTGACGATTGAACATTGGCCCTGAGTAACGTCAGTTGTAGACATATTATTTTTTTGTTGACTGTACTTTTAAAGTACTTGTAATTTTGGACGAAGCACAACTTCAATAGTGATGTGGGACAAACTAAAAATTTTTTTAAATGTAGGACAGAACTTCAGGACGAACGAAGAATAAATCACCAAGACGCACTTGTTGACATTAGCCACGCTGCGCAGGCGCAGTGGCGCGGCGCGCGGCGACCTCCCGGCCCCAGGGCAGCCCGCGCGTGCGACAACATTGACTGTCACGTCAGTCAGCACCTGCAATCACAATGTGCACTAGACCGACACCTTGTTGTGACACAACGCACACGGCTCCGTGGACGCGATCGTTTCACAAGCACTGCTGACCTCCCACGTCTAATAAGATGTTTCGTAGTGTTTCCACTTTGCACGTACGTTATTGTACAACAAGCTATCGGTACTCCCTAATGAATCTGAAAGTTTGCTTTAGAATCTGGACGTTGGAGAAAAATCCTCTAACCAGGTATTTTAACAAGACTTTATTTAAAATCAAAGAGAATACCAGTAAACAGTAACACTAAACGTGAACATCTCGTTTAACTCCGTGCGGGCGCGTGTGCCCCCCGCTTACACCAATATCGCATTAGTGTCGCAGGTACAGCGGTGCAGCGGTGCAGCGGTGCAGCGGTGCAGCGGTGCAGCGGTGCAGCGGTGTGATTAGTATGTCACATTACCCTTATGCGCTCGTTGCGCGGTCAATCACGACCTATTGTTACTAGCGGGCGCGGCCGGGTGGGCTCGGGAACGAGCCGGACTTGTTACGAGTGCACATTCGTATGGTAAGAATGCGGTTATCGTACCTTGAAAGTACCGTTTCTAATAAGAATTAGAAACGGTACTTTCAAGGTACGATAACCGCATTCTTTGAACCAAATAGCGAGTTGCTATACAAGCACAAAACTCTCGATCCGATGCTGCACGTGTTCACATTCATCAAATCTTTACTCTGTATTAATGTCAAGTACTTGTTCAGCCACGAAGCTACTTACAGCACACTTCAGTATCTCAATGCATATTGTATTACAGCCGCAGCACTCGCGCCTGCTTCACTGGCCCGGCCACTCGCGCGAGCCGCTCTCCCGCGACCAGCGCACTCGCGCCTGCTTCACTGGCCCGGCCACTCGCGCGAGCCGCTCTCCCGCGACCAGCGCACCGCGAGCGAACTATTTAAATGTTCCCGTATATAGCGCTCCGCGCCACATTTTCGGCGTGCCTCGCTAATCGCCCTGACTAGCTGCGGTTTTTCCATCGCACTGAATTGTTGATCTAAACACTGTTATTTTGAATATTTATCGGTTCATTCGTTATGTTTATCGTATCGATCGTGAGGTTTTGTAACACTGGCCCGTGCGTAGTTTACAGAAATTAATTGGAAACAAGCTGATGATGGTTTCTATTTGAACTATACTACTCACCACCGTGCTAAAGTAAATTTATAGGGTATATTCTGCTAGGGAAAGATTCAATTAAACAAGTACCTTCTTACACAATACAAGTTTATTGGAATTAATACATAATTAAGGCACACATACAAACAAAGTGGCGAGCCACTAAAATAATGCCTCTTTCCCTGCTACTATGGCATTCACCCACACAACTAGTCTCCGTACCTAGTGGTATGGGTGAAAACCTGCATGAGACAAATAGCAGTTTCTCAGAGTCGCTATGCGAGTCCGCGAGGGAATAGATCAATAACCTTACTAGCTCACGTACATGTGTAGACCTAATTGGACTGTGCTCATATGGGGAAAATAACTAATATGCTAAGCAAACCCGAGACACAATATCTTACCACAACTGGTCTTAACACCTAGCCATTTTACAAAAGGCCTAACTCTCTCATAGGTTAAATTATTATCTTACACGGATAACCTCTCAGTTTTGAATTCAGTTCATACCAATCAGTTAGTTCTGACCTCAGTCAGTTGAAGTCTCTCAGTCAGTTGAAGTCTCTCAGTCAGTTGACGGATCGTCGGTCCTTGGCTTCGCTCACAGGAGGTTCCTGTGAGCACACGCGAACGCGGCCTACGGACGAGATGGTGACGCTTTCGTTACCTGGAGTGGCGGAACTTCCCTCATAACCGGGAATCGGCTAAGTAAGGCCTTCCTGAACGTCGGATGACCACACCGCAAGGGATAACCTTAAAGCCGCCTGCGCTCTGATGAATTCCAAATCATCACACAACGGCGCAACATCCAGGCATCAATTTAGCTGCGCATAGCACCAATCAAAGAGAAGGCTAGCATAACAAGCCAGACCTGTAACAACGTCCTCGTGTCAGAACACACATGCAAGAGACCTGGGCTATAGGCTGTCCAGCAAGAATAAAGCAAATGGTTGAATACTCACAGGATTCTGCTCTTTCTGGATTTATATTAAAACCCTATCGGGTTATTTGGGCACATCCCGTTCCTCTCAGGATATAAAGTCCCTCTCAACCAGCCCCCAGGCTCGTGTTCTTGGTCGTAATCTACCGGACACGGAACACCGTTTTTTCCAAACCAATCTGACAGTTTCTCGAATAATCTTCCACAGACTATACAAGATCATTATCGATTTTTATCCTTAATACAATCGACTTTGTTTTTAATTAAAAAATATGGTGAATTATGTATGTTTGTTTATTTGTTTTAATTAACTGATAAACTGTAATTAATTTACTAAACACAAAACACCAACGCCATCTTGCGTCACGTAAACCACCATGACATTCGCTATTCCACGACAGGTGTCGCTAGTATTAGTTTTGCAACGTCACAATGCCCCTCTTCCCACAATAAGGTTTTTGTGTACGCAAAAACCAACACCGCCCTCGGTGTTATAACACTGGAGTGGGTAAACAAATTCTCAAAGAAAGCTCAGTGGAAGAGTACAAATCTTTATAATCAGATGATTCTGAAACGACAGATATAATAATTTTTAAGATGAAATATAAATAATTTCCTTAATTTCTCCTACTGTAAGTAAATGACCAACCTTATAAAATCCAAACTGCCAGGAAACTTATTCTGCTTACAAATCTTCCTACATTCCGGGCATAACCCCCCCCATTCTTTCATACATCCCTAAATTTTCCTCTCTTTCAATCCTGTAGCAACCTGCATTCATCTCGCAGGAAGCCACCTCTTGCATACTCCCGAATTCCGTCTGTATACCAGTGGAACTCTGCATTGTTCAATATAAATCTAAACGATCCTCCTGGTGAATATGTTCAGCGAGCTGATACATATATAGGGCAACCAATGTGCATAACTCACCAGGCAAGACGTATACAGCGTTCCCAGAAATAAAACTTCTGAAAACATAATGGTGGTTTGGCTTATTTTAAGAGTCACCGGCCGCTCGTAACTAGATAAGCACTAGTGCTATCTAAAGTCTCACCGAAGCAAGAATGCTATCTCGGCATAACGAAACATTTTGTGGAGGCCTATTTTAGAAGTCACAATCCGCTTCATAAAAAAAAATACAACCAAGCAAACTTTGGCTATAAACACGTGTTGGCTTATTTTAGAAGTCACTATCCGCTTCAGTCAAGGCCTATTTTAGGAGTTACTACCCGCTCCATAAGAGAAACCAACCAATCAGATTGATTATAAATATCGTGAAGGCTTATTTTAGAAGTCACTATCCGCTTCAGTCAAGGCCTATTTTAGGAGTTACTACCCGCTCCATATGAGAAACCAACCATGCAGATTGATTATAAATATCGTGAAGGCTTATTTTAGAAGTCACTATCCGCTTCAGTCAAGGCCTATTTTAGGAGTTACTACCCGCTCCATAAGAAAACCAACCAAACTTGATTACAAAAGTTATGAACCGAGCCATAAAATAAGTTTGTTACTAAACGCATGGCATGCAAAACGGCATAATTCCCGTATAAATTTTTTAACAAATCCCTAAACTCGCGTTCATAATTTAATATGCATAAACAAAACAATGTAAATACCATGTGCAGCATTATAGTTACGTTACGCCTCGTCGTCGTTGTTCGAATAGACCTCAAAACAACACGTGAAAACACGGACTACGGCTAATATATTGTAAACTGCTACATCATATAAATTAACATGGCAAAAAGTAAACTAAGCCATTTAATTATATATAAAAAAAATATATATATATATATTTATATCAATTACGGCTGAATATATCCCTGTCTGGCTTGAATAGTGTTGAGTCTGTCGTGTTGAGTTTGTTATAATCAGAAATACTTTAAAAAAAAAAAACTATTTATCCATTTCGACCGGTTCTGGTGGTTGGTGACTGACTGTTGAAACTAGTTTTTTAGAATATTTGGTACAATTTTGTTCTGGAATAAATTTAAAAAAAAATAATAGGCAAAAAAAAAAATCTAAATAAATAATCTATTTTTTTCATTTATAAGACGAAACAACTGACTTTGCCGTTTAAATGTCCCTTTCCACCATGTTAGTGTGTGGTGCGCCCATAGTGAACTTGAGGTACGTTAAACTTCTATAGTAGCCTATGAAACTCTGATCCCGTAAATTGAACCTCATTAATGGTAATTACGGTTTCAGGAATCCCGTGAGCAAGAAGAACATACATAATTCTCAAAGTTCCGGCTACCAAAGCACTAGTTGTGTAATGGTGTCAGTAACATTTTTTTTTTTATAACAGCAAAAAACTACTAGTAAATGTACGAGTCGCACGCAAGTAATGCATAAACCGCAACCTCATACGTCAATTCGCCTTCATGATGGAATGTTAATATACTGTCTCTAAATCCATTATTATTATAATTATTATCTTTAATTTGTAACGTTATTATTTCAATATAATAAATGCAAAATTAAACGCAAAACAAATAACAAGAAACTAAACGCAAAACGTGTACAACTCCAATCTCGTTTCCGAACGCACCGTAATATTTCGAAACGTCAAACGTCATTGTCAATTATGTCAATGTGTTTTATAGGTTAAGTTCCAATGTATGAAAACGAACGTCGATAATAAACAATGCTGTTTTATGGAATGCCGGTGTTGTATTATAAATCTGGGTTTAATGATGAGTGTTTTAACGTTAAACGTCTAAGTGACCGACCAGTTGTCATAAAAATTCTAAGTGTTTCGTTTCAAAGAAAGTTGACTGTTATTGTTCAATAATTTCGACAAATTTCAGCTCCTTGTATTGCACAATCCAATTAGTAATAGTAAAACTCGCCCGTAGTGTTACTGTCCTACCATTGAAATCCTCTATAACAAAGAAGAGACCGCTAGAACACTACTGAGAACTGCGTCATAGTAACTTTATAATTTTTAAGTTTACCCCCAAATTATTTTAGTACTGTTACAGAAATTTATATTGGGTTTGTTGAGTTATAATACAATGTTTCACTATACAAATGCAATACTAACAGTTTATCTGAATATATGAACTGAAACAAACACATGAACATAAACAAGAACTGTTATGTTTTTTATTGTAAACTTATTATCTTCCAGTTATAATAATTATTACTTGTACCTGTGAGTTGCAAGAAATAACCAAACTTTACCACAAATGCAAACCAGTATGTTACATAAACTTCCAAAATATAGGTAATATTAAGTCATCAACCACTAAACAAACATTTGGTACATAGATTGTCCCTAAATAAATAACAGAATGCAACTTGTTCAACTTGTGAGTTGAGCATACATACAAATAAGGAAATGACCTTTATTAACACTCTGCACCTTACCGGTCCAACAAAGAAATGGTTAGAATGTGGTGCGTTGACCACTTTATATTTAAAACTTATAAACTAGCCTTAAACTAAAACGAGAATCCGCCAACTGAAAGGACTGAGGGTACTGAGAGAGAGAGAGAGATACCGTTATCAATCTGTTCACCTTATACAATTAAATAATTATATACCGTTGGGCGCCAACTGTAACACTGGCCCGTGCGTAGTTTACAGAAATTAATTGGAAACAAGCTGATGATGGTTTCTATTTGAACTATACTACTCACCACCGTGCTAAAGTAAATTTATAGGGTATATTCTGCTAGGGAAAGATTCAATTAAACAAGTACCTTCTTACACAATACAAGTTTATTGGAATTAATACATAATTAAGGCACACATACAAACAAAGTGGCGAGCCACTAAAATAATGCCTCTTTCCCTGCTACTATGGCATTCACCCACACAACTAGTCTCCGTACCTAGTGGTATGGGTGAAAACCTGCATGAGACAAATAGCAGTTTCTCAGAGTCGCTATGCGAGTCCGCGAGGGAATAGATCAATAACCTTACTAGCTCACGTACATGTGTAGACCTAATTGGACTGTGCTCATATGGGGAAAATAACTAATATGCTAAGCAAACCCGAGACACAATATCTTACCACAACTGGTCTTAACACCTAGCCATTTTACAAAAGGCCTAACTCTCTCATAGGTTAAATTATTATCTTACACGGATAACCTCTCAGTTTTGAATTCAGTTCATACCAATCAGTTAGTTCTGACCTCAGTCAGTTGAAGTCTCTCAGTCAGTTGAAGTCTCTCAGTCAGTTGACGGATCGTCGGTCCTTGGCTTCGCTCACAGGAGGTTCCTGTGAGCACACGCGAACGCGGCCTACGGACGAGATGGTGACGCTTTCGTTACCTGGAGTGGCGGAACTTCCCTCATAACCGGGAATCGGCTAAGTAAGGCCTTCCTGAACGTCGGATGACCACACCGCAAGGGATAACCTTAAAGCCGCCTGCGCTCTGATGAATTCCAAATCATCACACAACGGCGCAACATCCAGGCATCAATTTAGCTGCGCATAGCACCAATCAAAGAGAAGGCTAGCATAACAAGCCAGACCTGTAACAACGTCCTCGTGTCAGAACACACATGCAAGAGACCTGGGCTATAGGCTGTCCAGCAAGAATAAAGCAAATGGTTGAATACTCACAGGATTCTGCTCTTTCTGGATTTATATTAAAACCCTATCGGGTTATTTGGGCACATCCCGTTCCTCTCAGGATATAAAGTCCCTCTCAACCAGCCCCCAGGCTCGTGTTCTTGGTCGTAATCTACCGGACACGGAACACCGTTTTTTCCAAACCAATCTGACAGTTTCTCGAATAATCTTCCACAGACTATACAAGATCATTATCGATTTTTATCCTTAATACAATCGACTTTGTTTTTAATTAAAAAATATGGTGAATTATGTATGTTTGTTTATTTGTTTTAATTAACTGATAAACTGTAATTAATTTACTAAACACAAAACACCAACGCCATCTTGCGTCACGTAAACCACCATGACATTCGCTATTCCACGACAGGTGTCGCTAGTATTAGTTTTGCAACGTCACAGTTTGTGTAAACACGTTTGCTTCTGAAATGATCCCGCCGTGTTCGTCTTTAACTACATGTCAGTTACACGAAGTTATGTACCTCTCAAGAAGTTGAAAAGCCACTATACCTACAGTCTACGAACTCGACTTCTTGCGCTGCCTTTCTATTTGTTATGATGCACTTCTATTAAAGAAGAGTAACGCCGAGCCGTGTGTCCCGGACGCGCGTTTAATTTACTTCCATCTCAGCGGATAGCTCGGGGCCGCGGGAAGCGGGACCGGTTGGGACCCGCGGGACGGAGCGGGGCGATACATCTCCCTTTGTTGCTCAATCACGACGCGGAGCAGTGATATGGGTTCAATGTTCAATCTTATTCGCGTAAAGGATTACTGCGAATCTGAGGATGAAGTGAATGTACTTCTTTACTCAGTTTACTTTGTGTTTTGGCGGACACTAAGTGCAGCCACACGCGATAGTTGCGCTGTTGCGCTACCCGCACCGCGGCACCGCGGCACCGGGGCGAGTGTCCTGCACCAGTGCAGCCACACGCGATAGTTGCGCTGTTGCGCTACCCGCACCGCGGCACCGCGGCACCGGGGCGAGTGTCCTGCACCAGTGCAGCCACACGCGATAGTTGCGCTGTTGCGCTACCCGCACCGCGGCACCGCGGCACCGGGGCGAGTGTCCTGCACCAGTGCAGCCACACGCGATAGTTGCGCTGTTGCGCTACCCGCACCGCGGCACCGCGGCACCGGGGCGAGTGTCCTGCACCAGTGCAGCCACACGCGATAGTAGCGCTGTTGCGCTACCCGCACCGCGGCACCGCGGCACCGGGGCGAGTGTCCTGCACCAGTGCAGCCACACGCGATAGTTGCGCTGTTGCGCTACCCGCACCGCGGCACCGCGGCACCGGGGCGAGTGTCCTGCACCAGTGCAGCCACACGCGATAGTTGCGCTGTTGCGCTACCCGCACCGCGGCACCGCGGCACCGGGGCGAGTGTCCTGCACCAGTGCAGCCACACGCGATAGTTGCGCTGTTGCGCTACCCGCACCGCGGCACCGCGGCACCGGGGCGAGTGTCCTGCACCAGTGCAGCCACACGCGATAGTTGCGCTGTTGCGCTACCCGCACCGCGGCACCGCGGCACCGGGGCGAGTGTCCTGCACCAGTGGGTAGTTGACAGCGTCGCAGGTCGCCGCTCAAGTACACCCGTGACAGTCATGTTCCCGAGTGAAGTTGATATATAATATTATCGTTTCAAGAATTCAAAATGTTTGTCATCAGAGATAGTACGAGTATGTATAATTACTAGCTGCCCGGCGCGACTTCGTTCACGTGGTGTCCTGCTCCTACCTTTCTCCTACCTTACTCGTACGCTACCCCTTCCCGACTCCTACCCTACTCCTACAGTACCCCTACCCTACTCTTACCCTACTCCTACCCTACACGATCAATAGTAGTAGTTAAAATAAAATAAAAAATTGTTTACGTCCTATACTTAGACCTATTGAATATACACACAAAATTTCATAAGAATCGGTCAAGCCGTTTCAGAGGAGTTTTGTTACAAACACTGTGGACACGAGAATTTTATCGCTGCTGTGGCTGCGTGGAGCCCCACGCACCGGCGCGGCGCGCGGCGCCTCGTCGGCGTGTATTTTTTTTTCTACTGACATTTTTAATTTCGTAATATCTTTTGAATGGAATGTCCGATTTCAATAATTCAAAAAGTAATCAACAGGTATTGATACAGTCTTGAATACAAAATAATTTATTTGGATAAGAATTAAGACAAAGGTATGGATAACATGGTCTGATTTTGATCGGTATTTCTATCAACTTTTAAAATGTAAAAAAGTAGTTATAGTGACATAACTACAATAGTTGGACAATCAATACTTTCCGCAGCGCATGCGATGAAAGACATTTTATGGCTATTTTTTTTGCACCTTGGGTTGGTTTAGTAGAATTTCTAAGGATCCCTAATTTTTTCTAGTAATAAATATAGCCTATGTTACTCAGTGATAATGTAGCTTTCTAACGGCAAAAGAATTTTTGAAATCGGTCCAGTAGTTTTTACGTTTATTCGTAACATACAAAAATACAAATCTTTCCTCTTTATAATATTATTACTAGCTTCAGCCCGCGACTTCGTTCGCGTGAAACTTCTTGTTTCCCCCGAGCCACCCCGTCGTATCGCATCACCCGCCCGCGCTATCATTTAACGTTCTTTTTGACTTTTTTTCTTTTTGCTCGGCTCCTAAGGGTCATAGCGTGATGTTAAATAGCCTATAGCCTTCCTCAATAATTGGGCTATCAAATGCAAGAAGAATTTTTCAAATCCGACTGGTAGTTCCAGAGATTACCCCCTACATACAAACTTACAAACATACAAACTTACTTTTACCTCTTTATAATATTAGTATAGATATAGATTGAACCGCTTGTGTCTACAAGCCATATTCGCAGCAACACCTACCTACTGCGAGACTGTGGTTTGTGTCCAGTGCAAACACAGTGCGGCCACTAAACCAGAACGTGTGTCCATTTCATAAGCATACACTTTTGAAGATGAGCTTTAATACTACAAGACATAAATTAAGTATTTGTGCAAGTTATTGTACATATTTTTATAGGTAATCAAATGATATCAATAGTGACGGACAAGTTTAGAATAATCGTTGTTAGACGTGAAAGAATGTGACAAGGTGCGTCAATACGTGTGAAGTACATGCAGCGGTGCTGCGTCTTTACATACGGTGCCCGGCATATATGTGCCCCGTTACACATGTGCCCCGTTACACATGTGCCCCGTTACACATGTACCCCGTTACACATGTGCCCCGTTACACATGTGCCCCGTTACACATGTGCCCCGTTACACGTGCGCCGATTAACAGTTAATGATATTGTTATGAGCAGCCAGCACGAGCCGCGCGCCGGGCTGCGGTGTCAACACTGCTTACGATTATGTCATGAATACTTACTGTTGTAATCTCGGCAATACTTTAATAAGCGTGTTATTATAAACTTATTGAACAAAGTACCTTGGGAGCTGATTATGACGTCTTCTTCAATGGAGCTACATTATAACGTCTTCTTCAATGGGGCTACATTATAACGTCGTCTTCAGTGGGGCTACATTAGTTTTGGCTGCGGAGTGCATGTGTCTCCCTGTCGCCGTCGTCACAGCGAGTCTTTGCTTTGATGCGCTTTACTTGACAATTGTAGAGTTCGGGAATTTCTTGGAAATCATAGTGATGTAGCGAGCTGCATTCGTATGAGTGGAGCAGGGACACAGCCCGCGTGAGACCGCATCTCGGGCGCGGTACGTACTCTGCGCAGTGTACAGTATTAAGTTTGTTCGGAGAGGTTAACAAGAAAACTAGTTTGTTCCATGTGTACACATTGTGTAGACTGAGCGCGCTTGTTCTCAGCTCGTGTTATCAGAGATCACATTAGAACCTCTGCAGACATATTGTGACGGTGTGCGCATTCGAGACTGTTGTTAGAAGCGCACGACGAGGTTGTCACTCGATGACAGATGACGTCAGCTCGTCAGCTGGCACATTGTAGTGTGTCAGGACATGTCCGGCCGAATACTGCACGCGGTCACTGCACGCCGGACATATGATAACAACTGTCAGACGGCCGCGCGCCGCCCCGCTGCAGGTGTGTAGCTACAGGTATGTACGTTTCACTCGGGTTTACGATTTGATAAAACGTGACACGACACCACCGCGGACCTTCAGGGCAGGCCGGTTGTTTGGAATTATTCAAAACACGAGGAAAGGATGAAAGTAAGTGGTGGTCGACTAACAAAATCACACAATGTCACACCAAGCGGATTCCTGGCCGCTGCACGGTCGTCCCGGTCGCCCCGGTCGCCCCGGTCGGCCCGGTCGCCCCGGCCGGGCACGCCAACCGCTCCCGAACAAGTTGGAATATCTTATGTGTCAAGAACTTCGCTGGCATCTATACAGGATGTTACAGAAAGGGTATATCAATACAAACGGGTTGAAGAGTGTATTTGGTATAGAATCTCTGTACAAAATTTCAGCTCAAAAGCAGTAACTTAGAAAATGCTTAATATTTTTTTTATTTCGATAGTTTATTAAATTGAAATCATAACAAACGTGTCACCGCACTACGAGGGTCATTATCCATTATCTGTAGTGTGTTTGTGCGCCTAGTACACGCACATCACGCCGCCGCGCGCCAGTGCAGCGCCATGAAGTCGAAATAAAAAAATATTAAGCATTTTCAAAGTTAATGCTTTTGAGCTGAAATTTTGTACAGAGATTCTAGACCAGATACACTCTTCAACCCGTTTGTATTGATATACCCTTTCGGTAAGACCCTTTATACAGACAACTGAAGCCGAAGTATAGTGGTAACGGCACGTACTGCGGCTGTCTAGTAGGCGCCAGGTGAGTACTACTGCAGTCTGTCCTGATTACATTTATACAATAACACATGCCGGCTGACAGCGCAAGTAACACTAAGATAAACAGAAGGTGTATACAAGATAGGAAGGAAGCAGAAACGTTTGCGTACAGTCGCACCGGAAGCGCACGTGGCCCGCGTGGTGCCGAGCGCGCCGCGCGTGCGCACTGTGGGGAGCCTTCACTCGTTACGTCGGGGAGCACGTACTTTTTGTATGCATTATTTAAAATAACTTTCAAGAAAATGTAGCTGCGTCAGACTAGCCGTCGCGTCGCACACGGCGAGCAAGAGTATATGGAAGTAATTGTCCACGTCGCACCACGGCATCGATAGCCGCCATGTAAGATTGATAGTGTAAGAAGGTATACATGTGCCGTACATTCGGTACATTCTGTCAAAGTTGGTGTAAGTGCAGTCCCTGTCAGCAGTGCGGTGTGGATCTGTTAGCGGCGGGAAGGGAAGGCCCGCAGGCCGCAGCGCCAACAAATCTTGTCCCGGAAGTAACGCGGGCGCCATCTCGCGGCGACGCGGGCGCCGGAAGCGTGCGTATTACCGGCCGGAAGTGGCCTGACGCCTCAATATCCGGCGAGCTCTTAATTCCAGCGCCGCTCACGATTCCACTCGAACACATTTTTATTTGACGTAATTTGTATGAAGTGGAATGGAACTCAACAGACGCGGACGGCGGCGCAGCGCGGCGCGTCCGCTTGCAAATGACAAAGTAATAAGGAAAGATAAAAGCCGTGCGCGAGATGAAGGGCGTCCGCCGTCCGGAGCTGATGAGATGAAGGGCGTCCGCCATCCGGAGCTGGTGAGACGCTGCTTGTCGTTAGTAATGAACATTGCACCGAGTACATTGTTTTTGTTCATTCTGGCCTTCGTCAAACCTACATTGTTCTTTCGTCTCAGTTTTTATACTTTCCCTAAAGTCGACCAAAAGTAACTACTTGACTGACTGACAGCTCACCCTGATTGCAAATTGCCCTGTTATGTTGAAATAGGTAGCAATTACATGCAAATTACATTTATAAAGTGTACCTAAAATGATATTCTAAATGTATTAGGGCCAAACTTTCTGTGCTAATGTTTGAACCTCCTCCCACGCGAGCACGCGAGCAGCGCGTCGTGCGCGGCGGGCCCGACGCGCTCGCGTGCGTGCCGCGCGCCCGACGCGCTCGCGTGTGTGTCGCGCGCCCGACGCGCTCGCGTGCGTGCCGCGCGCCCGACGCGCTCGCGTGCGTGCCGCGCGCCCGACGCGCTCGCGTGCGTGCCGCGCGCCCGACGCGCTCGCGTGCGTGTCGCGCGCCCGACGCGCTCGCGTGCGTGTCGCGCGCCCGACGCGCTCGCGTGCGTGCCGCGCGCCCATTAGCCACTCGCGACTATCCGAATGAACCTAATAGCTTACAGCCAGTTACAATATACTAAACTGACGGACTACCCTCAATGATTAGCTTATTCGTTTTGTTCGCGGCGCGCTAAGGCGCTCCACACACTGCACCGCGCTCCGTCGCGGTGAGCAGATTTCTACATACAAGTTCAACTCCCGCGCTCCCGCGCTCACGCGCGCGGAGTTGAATTTGTATGTAAAAATCTGCTCACCGCGACGGAGCGCGGTGCAGTGTGTGGAGCGCCTAAGACTGGATGTGACAAGGCGATGTACGGAGTTTAACTAAAGTTAGTAACATTTTACGGTTTCCTTCCTCGGCTTATAATTTTATTGTAAGTTAAGACATGGTCACATGTCAATAAAACGTCTCAACAGTTAGAATATTTTGTTCCCTGGTGTTATTAAATACGGCAGTTGTTCCCATAATTATTTGACAAGCAATTACCGTAGATAAACCGGTCTACCTACAGTAATTGCTTGTCAAATTAATTGTTTACATTTCGCATTATAAATGAACACAAAATGATCGTTAAAATAACTTTATTTGGCACATTTTTTATTATATAGAATTAAAACTTTTTTTTAAATCAAGCGTTCACATGGGAAAAGCTTAATTTATATTTCAACTCTGAATACGGAGGAGAATTTTATTTTTTAGTAAAAAGCTACGGATTAGTTGGATACAGCTTAATGTAAATAATATATGAAGCGAGTGTCGAGCGCCGCTCGCCGCCGCCGCGCCGCCGCGCCGCAGGGGAGCGATGTGCAGAAGTACCGCGAGAACAACGCGCACTTTGTGAATAACTGGCAGTCGGCATGTGCTCCGCGACTGCAGTGGCTCCACGTCGTTCTACTTCACTTGTACTTCTACTTCACTTCATTTTTGTTTTATCAGCTGTTCACGCCCACTGCTAAACATGATAGTTTTCAGAGAAGTGTACGATGAAAATGTATCGTAGTTAGATATCGTTTTTTTTTATTGTTTTTAAAACTGGTTCCTCTCTGCATGTATTTGTTTTGGTTTAAAAGCGTAAGACCTGAGCGAGCGAGGATTAATCAGACGCCGTCCGCTGGCGCCGGCCCAACACCCCCGACACACCCGCCGCGCTTACCTATGTTACTGCAGGTATACACATTACACCCATACACGCGCCATACATACGGTCCTACACGTACCATACACACGCTCATTATAAAGGCGTGTCAGGTGCATTTCCGTCATCACTTCGACATTTATGAGCGTCATAAAATACGAGGAATAAATTATTACACTCGTTTTATAATCGAAATACATGTGTTCTACTTGTGTGCCATTCCTCGTTCCAAGTAAAGATTAATATAGTGTGTGATTATCGTGCTACACAAATAACTGGGACGTTTCAATTAAGTGCCGAGCAATTGGACGCCATAGCGGCAATAGTTCACGACACCGCACGCGACGCTGGACGCGATGGTTATTACGACTGTATGCTAATCACACGTCCATACGACGTCCCCGCTCCCCGCGACCCCGGCGACCACTAACTGCACTAATAGTAGACGCACAATATAAACTGGTCCGCCACTGAGTCGGTGCAAGTGACAGTCAATCATACAGAGGATCGCGCAGACGATCGACATTTCAACGTCTCAGCCATCATCTGAAATGCACTATTAGAATTGGAAGATATTAATAGACTAGAACGGTTCCTTAACTAAGTTCTAAATAGGTATTAGTTGGCGAGCGGTACATGTTCAATATAGCCTGCGTAGTGCACACATTACCGTTACTGCACGTACCGGCGAGTGTCGGCTAATGCCGCGTATTGGCGATCAGCTAAAAGCGGCGGAAACGATCTGCGCGCACGTTACCCAGCACAAGCGCACTCACCTGCTATGTATTGTAATTACCATCACACAATCACCTACCTACCTCGCGACACATTATAATAACACAAGTCCGCTACAATGGTCTAAGTGAATAAAAATATAAGTTAAAGTGACGTACGCCGGTACACGGCGACGACATGATTTGTAAGCGCCGCCACTGATTTATGTAACTTGTAAGTTTGGCCTCGCATGCAACTGTTACCGACTTATTATTGTTTGCTCAAGTTTTAATTAAAATTGTGCCTTGCAGACTTGTGCATTGCAGACTGTGTGTTTGTTATACTACACATTCATACACACACATGAACTCACGCCTTCTTCTCATGGGGGTAGGCAGAAGCTGTGGCGCGCCACCTGCTGCTGTAGGTACTCGCATACTGCTTTTGATTCTTCTATGTTCATACATTTGGTCATACTCGCACGTTGGATGCGAGCAGAACCTACGCACCTGCTCTTTCTAAAGAACGTCACCAGTAAGGTCCTTCTAGGGCGCACCCTCCCGGCGCGCGGCGTCTCCGCTTTACTTAGTCGCCTTTCACACATCCTCTCAACGTGATCATGTCAAGTGGACGAGTGATGCAGTGACAAACATTTTAAAGAGTCTAAAGACACACACAGTTCTAAAGACTCTTTGTTTACGTCCTTTTAAACCGCAGCGTTGCCTGATTACATAACTGCCAGCCTGTCACTCATAGTGTCACCACGCATGCGCTGCAAGGAACGCATGACCACAGCATTTGTTCTTGTTTCATGCCTCTTTATTATAGTAAGTACTTATCAAGGAACACGCATACAATCAGGATCAGAGGCCTCTGAAATTAATTCCAAACCATCCATCCGTTCCATTTTTTTAAATTAATTAATAGCCTGATTGAAATCAACAAAAATATTTCGCAAAAATATAACTTCCGAAGCTTTTAAAAAAATAATATAAAAGAAATTAAATAAAAGGCTTAAAAATTACTTGAATAAATATAACCTTCTTTCCGACTCACAATATGGTTTTAGACAAGGGCGGTCAACTCAGGACGCGGTCATAGCGTTAACGTCTGAAATTACAGATAAGGTAGACAAGGGATATAAGTGTGTTATGGTGTTTCTAGACCTGAAAAAGCTTTTGACACCGTATCTATTCCCATCCTTATGCGGAAACTGAGGTTGTAGAAATTAGAGGCAAGGATCTTTCTCTTTTTGACAGTTATCTCCGGGGTAAGAAACAGCAGGTTACGGTGGGTAAATCGTATAGCAATGAGGAGAATGTTGTTTTCGGTGTTTCACAGGGCTCCGCGCTCGGCCCGCCACTGTTTCTAGTGTATATTAACGAGCTCTGTAACCTACGTAACAGTGGCAGGAAAATCTTCTCATATGCGGACGATGCGGCTATTGTTTACTTTGGCGACACTTGGGAAGTGGTACGTGATAGAGCTGAACAAGCGTTAGTTGTCATAGATAGGTGGCTTAAAGCAAACTTGTTAACGCTTAACATTGCTAAAACAAATTACATTCATTTCTCTCCAAGTGCAAGGTCTAAAGCATGTACTAATTTCAATATCGTGTCCATATGTGTGCAAACAGCTTGGGACAGAATTGTGACTGCACTGTAAATCCATCAGACAATTATCGTCTGCAAGTTACTGGGAGTTGGGAGTTAAATATAGTCGACGAGCGTCTAGCGCGGCTCTCGCGTGTCGGTTATTATGTCGCGTGTTCGAAAATTATATGGAGTTTTATAAATCTACGACATGTGATGCCTCCAAAGACACTCAAAAACATTTACATACACAGCACTCGCACAGTCAGTAATCACATACTGCTTACCCGTTTGGGGAGCGGCCACTAAAACTAAATTTCAAGAGTTAGAAAGAGCCCAATGGTCACTTTTAAAAGTAATCTATTTTAAGACATATGGATATCCCACAGACGAACTATATGGAATTAGTGGTCTAGTATCAGTCCGGAAACTAAGCCTTTTAAACATCACTCTATTATTTACACAAACACCTTCCAGTTAACTCAGACAACCAGGCTAGGGAACGAAAAGATATTGTGGCTTACTCTCCGCGGGTGCGTACGGTTTTTGCAAGGCGTCAGTATGCATGCCAATCAGCCTTCATATATAATAAGATTAACGCAAAACTAAAGTTCCACCATGAGGTCTCGCATCGATGCAAAAAATTAAAACCGGCCAAGTGCGAGTCGGACTCGCACACGAAGGATTCCGTACCACCGTACAGTATGTAACACTACATAATTACATATATGTCGGAGACGGTTGTCGACTACATTTGTGGGTAGTCAACAGAATTTGTTATGATTTGTTTTCTTTTATTAATTTAAGAGATTTTACTATCCATTATAGTGTAATAAATTGGAACATAATTTATTGAGTACTCAGTGTACGCGCTAATTGATTTTAGCAACTTATTTTGATAATTGTAACCGATGGTTTTGTTCAAACCAATTGATGACATGTTACTTTGATTTTAAAACGATTTACTTTGTGAAAACACTATTGTTTATTTAAGACAATTATTCTTGTTGTATTATTCGATTTATAATGAGAGTTATAATGTGAATCTATTTGATTTAGCACATTTTAATATTTTGTATCAAGAAAACACGATGACGTATTTCCGTACGCCATTTGGACAGAGTTGTTGTGGGGCGAGTGCGTGGTGGGGACAAACCTTTATAACTGAGCGCACTCGTTTGTGCTAGACAGTCTATAACAGTCAGACGTAACAGTCAGTGACAGTCGGTCACAGTCAGTGACAGTCAGTGAGAGTCAGTCGGTGTTCGGACTTGATTCCTGACAGAGCACTAGCTCCCGACAAACCTGTCGGTTTACTTGGGTGGCTCTGTCACTATACGAACAGTAATCGATCCTACGATTTGTTCGCAATTACTTTGTTACTGTACATAATTATTTTACTGTGTATCTAGTTGTGTCGTGTACCTACAGTGTGTGATTTGCTAGTGTGATTAATTTGTTCGTGATATTATAATTTGATTTGAACTGCAAACGGTTTTTCTATTGCGCAATAACCATCACTACCCACAGTATGCCCACAGTAATTAATCAAATATGCCTGATGATAACTAGATGCCAATAACCTACTCCTGATCCGACATATATAAAAAAATCACGTTTGTTGTATGGGAGCCCCCTTCATTTATTTTATATTATTTAAATTAATTATTTTTATACCTATTCTGTAATATTTCAAGCGTCTACCTGTTGCCGTTATTAATATCGAGCAAATAACGGCAAAAAATCACGTTTGTCGTTTGGGAGCCCCCCTTAAATATTTATTTTATTATTTTTTATTATTTGTATTTGTTGTTTTAGCGGCAACAGAAATACACCATCTGTGCAAAATTTCAACTGTCTAGCTATCACGGTTCATAAGATACAGCCTGGTGACAGACAGACAAACAGTGGAGTCTTATATACGTCTTATCTTTGGGTACGGAACCATAAAAAGACATAACCGAGCGGTTAAAAACTCTAACATATGTATGAAGAAACAGAGCATATTCTAGTCAGACTTACATGAATACTTATCATCTATATCGTAATGGTATACTCTGTGCTGATTACATAGTGGTGTTTTTAACTTTGATTATAAAAGCACTATCAGCAAACACATAAACACACACTAACACAAACGCGATCACACAAAACATACACACACCCACACACCCCGACAAACCCACCCCCACACACTACTATTGTCACATATACCAAAATTACACACTACACAGAGCTGCTAATTACTTTATAGGTCATCGTTTTCTCCTTGTTTTAAAAAAAAATTGTTCTTAATTTTAATTTGTATAAAGTCTCAATATGCCTAACAATCAATTAAGGGAAGGAGCGAAACAACCCCAACACAAGTATTATTAATTACTTACTGGGGCTGTTTCATTCACATTTGTAAATGTAACCGTTTCAGACACAATAAACAATTTTATGTTTTTTTATTTATTCATTTCTTAAATACCGACGTTTAGAATGTCTCTTCATGCGACTTTGTTGACAGCAAGCTGTTACCTCGAGTGCTAAACAAACAAATTCCAGATGAAAGGTATCTCTCAATCCTATTGCTGACCCAGTGAGAACTCACTCACACTCTGCTATTTTGGACCTGCCCGTCCGGGTCCAGTTCGGCTCACCCACATCAGTATAAGATCGTATGTAGTGACGTCACTGACTTACCTCAAAGCCAATCTCCGGCGTGTGTGATACATTGTCTGCATAGTCTCGGTGGGCGGCGTGTCTGGCGTGGTGCGCGGTGCGCCTGCGCGCGAGCAGCGTCCAGCAGTGCGCGCCACTGCCACATGCTCGGGCTGCGACTCCCTCGTACAGTGCATGCTGCAGTCCGCGGACGAATAGCTCGGCGATATATATTATTATGTTTTCACATTTCAATTGATTCTGTTGTACTGCCCGCTTGCGTGACTTGCATTAGCGGTTCACAAATAAAATAAATACAGCAAATTAGTATCGTTGTTTTAACAAACTTCCTTCATCCTTGTACATGTACATACTATCCAAAACACATACATATAGGTGCACGTTGAAGTTTCAATCAAGCGCCTCTCAAGTTCGTTGAACGTTCCAACGGGCACCGGTATTTTAAAATTGCCTAGTCGTCGTACAATGGACCCGCACTCAATGGATAGTGCACGCGACGCGGGCCATTCGTCAAGCAGCAGGCGTGAGTGGGGGCGGGACGACCGGGGGGCGGGGGAGGGGGACGAGCACTGCTGCGATACTAAATGCAGTTTTTGCGGCGCGCTGCGATTGATTCACACACGTCGCGTCGTTAGCCGCCGGTCAGCAGCGCTGCCGGCGCCGCCCGACCGCCCGACCCCACCGGTCACCACCGGGCACCGGCACCCCTCAACCAGCACTCATTCACAAAATCCTCCTCGTTTCGAATCCCTCGTGCGGCCTATTTCCCCTCCAATAAATGACATTCTGCATCGCTGAGCCTACAATGGACGCCTGCTGCAGGCCGGTGCGCCGCGCACGTGATCGTGGCACTAGTCACAGAAACCAAATGAAACCAACACCGATACTGGAGCTATGGTCGCCTCACCCACGACTGATATCACATGTATTTAATATGTGTTTGCGGGATACAACATACTCGTAACAGTCACGTGCCGTTGGGCGCGATGCTCGGTCAAATAACTTGGTTCGGTCAAATAATATTAATATTGTATGACTTTGGAAACGTAAGTTGTTGTTGTATGCTACGGGAATGAGCACACGACGGTGTGGCGCAACATTCTTCCAAATACTCGACGTGTTAATGAAACAGTGCACTGGTGCACTCCCCAAGCAGCACGCAAGCGTTTTCAACATCAATATACCAGCCTATTTAGAACTTAGAGTTCTTTTAGAGACGTACAAGAGTGTCAAAAAATGATTTTGCCTTTGTAAGAGTGATTTATAAGTTATTATACAGCTCAAACTGTATAAAATATATGATCAAACGAACTTCTCTGAAGCGAAGTTCGATCAATATTATATGAATCGCTTCATTCGAAGATATAAGATTTAATTATATAGGTATTTACAACGTAGTCCCTCTATTTACTTGGTAACTTCGCACAAATTTTAGAGTTTTTAAACGAGTAACTGACTAGAAAAAATTTCCGGTCGCTCCGATTCGCCCCACCGCCGCGTGCGGCGCGCCACCTTGTTGCTGCTCATTTTTTTAAAGATCTACAAAACTTTCTCCCTTTGGGCAATGTTAGGGAGGGAGGGTTATCATATCTTCGAATGAAGCGATTCATATAATATTGATCGAACTTCGCTTCAGAGAAGTTCGTTTGATCATATATTATATTTTCATCGCTTCATTCTTCAGATATAAGATTTAATTATATAGGTATTTACAACGTAGATGTTAAGAGCAGAAAGTTTTGAAATAAAAGTCATATGAATAATCAAAATATTGTTTTATTCTTTATCATACCAAAACAAAAATAACAATTTTCTAAGCTCACAGCCATACGTTTAATTTAATCACAAAATAATCACATAACATTATTCTTATATTAATTTATATTTAATGTAAATGGATCATTTTACTGGGTCCTTGACGATAAGCAAACGGATCGAGCGAATTCACCTTCGTCCATAATCGTCCTGTTATAGAAACGAGCAAAAGAGTTAGACGAGTTAGTCCAACCGGCGGTCTTACGAATAGTTTCTATGTTGACGCCGGCGGAGCGCGCGGCCGACGTGGTGCTGTGCGCCGTGAACACGCCGGTGTCCACGCCGCTCTCTGACAGCACCTGCTTCACCCATCTACTGATGGACTGTGTTGTGGCGGGCTTGTGTGGCCGTTTGTATGTTAATAGCAGGTGTCCCGTCTCTGCAGACCTAATATTTCTAGTTAAAGAGATATATTCTGAGAGTGCTGTAGCTGGGCAAATAGCAAGATTTTCCCGAAAAAACGGTAGAAATAAGACAGGCTGGTCTCTACCAGCCGCAGAAGTTTTTATTGTATCTGCAATATTAATCCTTATACCAGTTTCTGAAAAGGTAATGTTTTCTAATTTAATTAAAGAAAGAGTTTGAACTCGATGGGCAGTACAAATTGCCAATAAGATAACCAGCTTTTTGGTTATCTTTTCCAGTGATAGTTCTTTATTGGGAAACCACGTCGAGACTAGATCTAAAACTAACTGTGGGTTCCATGTACTGGAGTATTTAGGTCTCGTGGGCCGCAATTTGTATGCGCCTTTGAGAAGGCGCTTTACGCAGTCATCTGAACCAATGTGGTTTCCTACTAAAGATGATATAGCAGAACGGTGTGAATTTAGGCTACCGTATGCACAACCATTATTAAACTGGTTTGTTAAGAAAGTTAGTATAGATCCTAACGGCGGTTTATAGACGTCAATGCTATTAACAGTACAAAATGCCCACCACAGTTTCAGTGAAGTATTATATTGTCTAATAGTACTGTCAGAGAACGAGGCTAACATCAGCGTTGATGTCTGGTCACCGGCGCCGCGTTGGATGAAGGACTGCCGCAGAGCCTCGCGGCAGCCAGGGTAAGGTCTTTGTGTAGGGGATGATGATCTCTGAAATGAGATTGAAGAAGGTGTTTATTCGGATTAAAGTAAATAACATCCGAGACTGTGAGATTCTGCAAGAGTGGGAACCACGGCTGTGATGGCCAATATGGGTAGACTAAGATGCCGCTTGCTTCATCGTCGATAATTTTCCTTAGACATTTTAAAATAAGGGAAAATGGTGGAAATGCGTAAAAGAAATATGAATGCCAGTTAAGTGTAAACGCGTCTACAGACACCGCATCAGGGTCTTGTTTCCATGAAACGTATATGCTACATTTTGCATTATCCCTAGAGGCAAACAAGTCTATTGTAGGTTGGCCGAAATGACGTACAATATCCCGGAAGGCATAATCAGAAAGTGTCCATTCGGTATCCGGGTTAATAATTCGAGAGGCGGCGTCCGCACGGTTATCTTTGGTATTAATATACGATGCAAATATCCAAAGACCGCGTTCCTCGCACCATTGCCAGATGGTTCGTGCTAAATCGTTCAAGTGGGGAAACTGAATGCCGCCCATTCGATTTATATAGCTAATCGCAGTCGTATTATCGATACAAAGTAAAATTGCGCAGTTGGTGACATCATTCGCGAATGATTTGAGACCTAGAAAAGCGGCGATTAGCTCTAAATAATTTATGTGGTGCGCTTTTTCTGAATCCTTCCACTTTCCGTGAACTTTCTTGTTTTTATAAACGGCACCCCAACCAGATCGAGAGGCGTCAGTATAAATCTCGAAGTCAAATTGTGGTTGCCGCATAGAATTGTATGTAGTCGCAATATTTTGTGACCACCAATTCAGGTCCTTTAATATTATGTTAGGAAGGTTCATGCTCTCCTCATAGTTATTATTTTTAAGCAGAGCTAGGTACTTCTGACGTTCTAAAATCTTAGTGTACATCCAGCCGTATTTAACTGCTGGGCAAGCGGCAACCAAGACACCGATAAGTTGAGCAAATTCGCGAATAGAACAGGAAGATAATTTCGTAAACCTTGTAACCAACTCGCTAATTTTATTTCGCTTATCAGAGGGAAGACATAACCTCAAAGTTCTTGTATCATAGTAAAAACCTAGAAACTTGCAAGTTTGTTGCGGTGACAAGTTACTTTTTTCATAGTTGACGACGAATCCTAGACAATTTAGTAATTTTAATGTTTCATTAACATTATTTGCGCATTGTTCATACGTATCACCAATGCATAGAACGTCATCTAAATAAAAGACTGACTTGTGACCGCGGCTTCTTAAAAAGGCTATTACCTCCCTCATAACCTTAGTGAACACTCGAGGGGCCACGGATAAACCGAATGGAAGCGCGGAAAACTGATAATTTATGACTTTGGTCGAGTTTCCAGGTTGAAGCTGGAAACCTAAATATTTACGGTCGGACGGTCTAATAGGTATAAGAAAATAAGCGTCCTTTAAATCGATGGTAGCTAAGTAACCATCACGTGGTATTAATTTGCATGCGGTGCGATAATCCTCCATCTTAAAATGGTCAGTAAGGATAAACTTATTTAAAGGTTTCAAGTTTAATATAAAACGTTTTCCGCCGTTACTTTTCGGAGTGAGAAAAATAGAAGAAATAAATTTGTTTTCTGAGGCCTTACACTCTGAAACAGCTCCTAATGCCTTTAAATTATTTATGGCATCTAGCATATCAAGGTTTTCACGATGTGAAAATTTGTTTTTAGGTATAATCCGCTGTTCAACAAGATTATTAAAAGGGATGGTGTAGCCATTCCTAATCCAATCAAGTATGACATTATTATTTGTAATATTTAACCAACAATAAAAAAAGTGGGTAAATCTACCCGCGTGTACCTGTGCTATTGTTGACCTTGAGCCGGGGCACGGGACTTGTCCTGTGCCGCTGCTCGTGGTGGGTGCGATGTGGTCGAGTACGGGCGGCGAGTCGTCGGCGGTCTCCTGTAACCTGCCCGCCCCCCCCTGTTCGCCGACTGGTACCGGGGAGGCGCTGACCAGTTTCCCTGGTAGGCCGTAGGTCGAGCTGTTTGGGGACCCGCAGACTTTTGAGGCTTCGGGGCTGGTTTTTTAATTTGTAGGCCTTGTTTTTCAATGGCTTTGGCTGCCTTGATTTTCTCCGATAAGGATGAGCTGAAGAGTGTTTCATCCCTTTCTGATTCGCTTATAATGTGGAGAAAAGACTTATCTAAACTGGGTGTTATAAGTTTAATGCGATTTTTTGATTGTAAATTATGTAAATCGCATAATAATCTGCAACCATTACTAAAGTGTTTAAGTGCCTGGGCTTTGTCATCCGTCCTTAAGAGGATATCAATGCCTCTATTTACGGCGGTAATTCCTAAACCAAGTTGTTGTTGGTTTGCCACCAGGGTCTTATCGCGATTTCGAACCATATCCGGCACAGCGGCTGATATTTCCGCGTTTAACTTCGGGGCTTGTAGAAGCCTGCAATTATCAGGAACTAGGTAATCGTTACAGATTTTATCTTTACTGTCCTTAAGCATGCCCTTCTTTAATAAAGGGAGCCACAATTTTGATAAATTGTCATTAATATTAGCCCCATATTCGGGGGCGTCGGAAGTAGATTCACCGAGAGCCGACAGAAGGTCCGGATCTAATTCGTCCTCTGCGTCCGCAGGCTGGTTGGAGCACTCCGGTGCCGGGTCATTATCTTGGTCCGTAGGTTCCGAGGGAGGAGCCGGCGCTGGGTCTTGCGGTAATTCCGGCGCCACCGATGTGGTGGGCTCCAGAACTACGTCATGGTTAGCCTCCACGGCCTGCCCGAGGTCTCCGTTACCTAAAATAACGTTTCGTCCTTTAGGTTGTGAAGAAAATATTTTGAGGGTAGTTTGAAAAATAAAACGAAAAATCTTTTTTCGTTTTTTGTCGTGCAGAGAGACGATACATCTAATTTAGATTGTTCGTTTGTTCTGCTAAATAAATATCGTTGAAGACTCGCAGTCAACCCCGATGCAAAGCATTTTGAGTTTTGGGTATGTCAGAGTTATTGACTCGCAGTCAATCCCAAAGCAATCCAAAGCTGTTATTCACTTTTAAATATAAATAGGTATCACTTAACAAACACTTTAGGAAGAAATAACACGGTTATTTACCTTCGTCTTCTGATGAAGAATCCAGCAGAATTCTGTATCTGCGTCGTTTTTCCCGATCTTCAATCTTCCTTATTTTATTTTCATAATGTGCAATACGAGACTGCGCACTCCTTTTTGGCATCTTGTATCGAGCTGAGTGCGCGTGCGAGCGTTACCGAGCACAAAAGAGGAATGGGCAGCAACAAGGTGGCGCGCCGCACGCGGCGGTGGGGCGAATCGGAGCGACCGGAAATTTTTTCTAGTCAGTTACTCGTTTAAAAACTCTAAAATTTGTGCGAAGTTACCAAGTAAATAGAGGGACTACGTTGTAAATACCTATATAATTAAATCTTATATCTGAAGAATGAAGCGATGAAAATATAATCTTTATTGAAGGATCTGCGTAAGCTTGGGGTTCTTAAACAGAATATTAAAACTCTACTATACAACTTTAAGTATTTTGTGACACTTCAATCTGGTTTCATCGTTAAAGCTGTATACAGGCTGTATTTTGCATGTGATCGCTTGCTTATTACAGCTCTAAGTGTTATTATAGTAACACTTGATACTTGTTTCTGTACAATGGTGTATGCAAACTATGTTCTCAAACTTATTTTTATGGCGTAATTGTACACTGTTGTAAATACAGTGGTTTTATGACTTCTGACTATGAGGGTGTTTTAAAACTAAAAAAAATAAATGACAGCTATAGTACAGCTTTAGTCTGTATTGCTGACACAGTCGCTCGATTGTATGACGAATAAAATTAATGTTTTCGTTGTGAGAAATTCAATGTGGAAAAAAAGAAAAAGATCTGGTGCAGTCAAGAGGTGGATTGAAAGGGAATATTTGAATATTACAAATTACCAACCAAATAACAGTTATGATAGTGAACCATCATTATTGAGGAAGCAAGAGAATCATGAATAAATCGGACAATCTACAGTCAAGCGTCAATTCCATCGACGTCCAACGAAGAAGGTTCCGTAGCAAAAACATTAAACATATAAAATGATAGCCTTTTCACGCAGCATTTTGAGGTCGACCAATTATCTAATGGCTGAGATGTTCCATCCTTTACTAATTTCTTGACATCTAATCGCTTTCTTGGCCATCTTAATTCGCCTTTTGATTCCCATAAACTTGGTACAATGCAAAGCCTGTTTTGGCCTTTCTCTAAGGTTTCTATAATTTTAAACAGCATATTTTACTGAAAATAAAGTAAAACAGGTATAATATACACAACACACTAATAATACTTTACAACAAGTTTACTTAGGTATAAAATAAAACAACTAAGTAACTCTTTTGGTTTGACCATACGTACGTACCGACGTACGAGTACGACAACAACGGCGTCGTGAGCGAATGATAAGAAAAACGAAATGCGTGCGCGCTTACCAGGAGTTACCAATCAACTACATAATTTATACTAAACTAAAGTCAGTTCGCTGAGAGTTGATAAATATTATGATACGACTCGGAATAGCGACTGTCGCTTAAGTATTGCAAACTGTATGGCGGCTGTCGCTTATCTCCCGCTTTCGCCGTTTTCGTGGAACGAGGCACGCATATGTTGTTGTGAACTGCGGTCCAAACAGCGAACGGATGCGGCGTGTATACGTTTTTAAATAATTAGAGGGCCGCAATTTGTAATGAGTTAAGAATCACTGACTTTATCAACTCTCGGCGAACAGATTTTACTCTGTGCTATCAACTAAACAAAACAATGTGTTTAATATGAACGAGTTATAACCTCTGCTTTTCACTTCGATTGCGAGTAAATCAAACAGTGATATAGCAAGTTAACATATAGTTTAAATTTAATTGGAACAATTTTTCAACTTTTTTACCTGAGTACATAAAGATTAGGCTTGTGTGTAGGAGACCTATACTGCCGAATCAAAAGTGCGTTTTTAATAAAATATTATTGATAAAGTGAGGAACGGATCAAAGTAATTTTGAGCTCAGGGTTTTTCATTCCTTTAAGTAACTCTAAAGAGCATTATAAGTTATACATAGAGAACTGATATACAGCCTAAGTAATAAAAATATTCTATTATAAAGCTGATTAAAATCCAATAACTTACTTAGTACAGCTATCGGACTATAATACTCTCCAAATATTGTTTAGGCTGCTTAGCTATTTGTCGCCATTTTCGAATGTTTAAAAACAAAATTTAAAGTATAATTAAAGGAATTTTTTACAACACCTAAAGCCGCATCATGATAATCAGCTTGAATATCATTATTCAAGCTGATTATCATGATGCGGCTTTAGGTGTTGTAAAAAATTCCTTTAATTATACTTTAAATTTTGTTTTTAAAAATAACTTTAAAGTAAGAGATATGAGGGCACAGTGATCATTCACTGTGCCCTCATATCTCTTACTTTAAAGTTATTTTTTTATTCTAACCTCAAAAACAAACATTTACTTACCGTATTTACTATTTTTCTTTATGTCAGCTCGATTATTTTGCTGGCGCGTGAATATTTTGAAGGAAAACATACACAGGTTCACGATAAATTTAATTTGCCCTTTCAATTCACCGAATAACACCATCAGATATACAAGTCTACACGGTTATCTTTTACTTCTAGTAATATATACAACGTGTAACGTTAAATGCGCAAAACCTGAAAATAGTTTGATCAGAATAACGAGCAGAATCAATTAAACCACTTTTTAATATAGGTCACATTTAAAAAAAATCTTCATTAAAAACGTTGCCGTGTCTATTTATTAATAAGTCAAGCCATCACATGCGCAAACCCGCCAAAATAGGTAAACAAACACAAGTTGTTGTCGACCAACTAAAATTTTCCCATACGCGGGATAATAATAGCTCTTATTTCAATGCAAATTGCAAATACGAATCTTCCGTACAGTAAGTACCATGAATAAGACAATTTGAAATAAACAATAATGCTATCTATCTTATTTTAACATAAACTTAACCTGAGGGTTAGAAAGAGAAATGACGATCTGCACGGGGGCAGGGCGTGCGAAATACGTGACAGCGGCCGTGTTTACTTCAGTCTGAGCGGCACCGGCACATGCGTCACAGGTGTAATTGTTCTATCCCGTTACCCCGGCGAGGCGGCGCGTGCGTGTGAATTTCGCAACGTTTTTGTACACAAACATTCAATATTGTGAAATGGTGAGAATGTTGGCGCATTGTAATGACAACGTTAATTTGGCCAAAGCCTGGAAAAGTGTGATGGAAACATTTAAGTCACTGTTCAAAGATAACCTAAGTTTTTTAGGAGCGTAGATGGTAAATAATGCGCGGCGCAGCGGCCCGGTGACGACTCCTCCCTCAATAGAGCGTCGTCGCAGACGCAGTAAACGATTAGAATTGCCAGTAAAATTAAAACAGCACATAAAACCTTTACAATTTTTTTAATGATTTTTTTTCTCTCTGAAATAGGTCAATTGAATTAAAAATCAGTTGGGGTGTCTGAGGTTTTGCGCATTTACAAATACAACGTTACACGTTGTATTAAATAATAGTGTCGCCATTATTAGAACGGCACAATGTCATCGAAAATAGTTTTGTTTTATTTTTATTCTTTTGTTAATTCTCTTCAAAAACCTATTTGGAACTCTTTTCTTTACAACATAATTATAAGATAATATTTGTAGTATAATGGTTTCTCTGTTCACCGAATAACAGCTTTAATACAGCTATTGTACAGCTTCTCTATTGCTTCTACAGCTACTATACAGCTCTACTAACGCAAAAAGGTGTATAATATGGGCCCTTTTTTTACTTACAAGGACAGTATAAGCGCTTAAACAGCCTATATACAACCTGAATATACAGCTTCTAGTATAAAAACCAACTTAAATACAGCTTATATACAGCTTGCAATGCTACTTGGGTCGCGCACGCGTGTTGCGAGAGGAGCCGCGCGTGGCTCCGGCGTTCGTTTGTCCTTCTGAAAAGAAAGCATCTCATTGTTCATTGAACGCGTACCGACTTCAGCGGAGTCTGATTACCTGAGACTGACGCTGGCGCATACACATACAGTTGAATAACAATGTTAGCTTTAATTTTTCGAATAGTAGAAATAGGTCATTTCATTTCAGAGCAACATAATCTATTTCACGCTATTTAAAGATTTATCAATAACTAGCTGCGCCCCGCGGTTTCACCCGCATAAGTGTCGATCCTGCGGGAATATTGAGATGAAAAGTGGCCTATATGTTAATCCAGGGTGTCAGCTACCTTCATACAAAATTTTATCAAAATTGGTTCAGTCGTTTGAGCGTGAAGAAGTAACAAACATATAAACACACACACACACACACACACTCACAAACTTTGGCCTTTATAATATTAGTGTGATTCGTCACACGAGACGGCTTAACTACTTGGAAACGTTCTTCATCCACAATATCTTTGAGTTCTTCACCTACAATATCTTTGAGTTCTTCACCTACAATATCTTTGAGTTCTACACCCACAATATCTTTGAGTTCTACACCCACAATATCTTTGAGTTCTACACCCACAATATCTTTGAATTCTTCACCCACAAGATCTTTAAGTTCTAGGGGATGTGACAGTATACATAAAAACCGGCCAAGTGCGTGTCGGACCACGCACAATGAAGGGTTGCGTAGTTGGAATGAATTTATGCCAAGAACAAACTTAATATTATAGTTGAAAATCATGTTCTCACATACATTGCAACTGCAAAATTAAGTTGGTCGACTATTACTCGTAAACTTGTAAAGCACACTTAAGTGTGACAGTCTTCATTTAAATTTTGTTATATATAGGTACAGTCACGTCTATAAGTATGTATACACTTGGCTTTATTCAAAGGCGATTTTCTCCTTTATTTTTGAATGAAATTTTATGTTATTACCAACATAGTATTTTCGAACCCATAGGTTTATGTAACGTGTCGTATTTCAACGTTGCATTCGTTATTTCACGAAAAAAT
Source organism: Amphipoea lucens (assembly GCA_947508005.1). Lineage (NCBI taxonomy): Eukaryota > Metazoa > Arthropoda > Insecta > Lepidoptera > Noctuidae > Amphipoea > Amphipoea lucens. The sequence goes on along the minus strand of OX382358.1, from coordinate 158,899 downwards.
CGCAATTGAAAGTTGCAAAGTGTTGACATATTATTGCTCGTGACTGTACTACTGCCGTGACATTTGAATTTCTAACTACAACCGTTTAGTTGGTAGACGGGGGGACACTTGACTCTAACGAAAATTGGTACTTTAAAGCTTGATAAGTCACGAACGGTTTACTTAATCAAAAAATGGTCTTCCCAAACCCCTAATATTTTTAAAATACCTATCCATCGATATCCCACACTATGCGAAGGACGAAAAAAAAAATTATCATCCCCACTTTACATGTAGGGGAGGTACCCTAAATAAATGTTTTTTTCAAAATTTTATGTTACCACTTTTTTGGTGTCATTAACGTGTATACTCATGCCAAATTAAAACTTTCTAGTACCAATAGTTTTTGAGCTAAACCGCGGACAGACAGACAGACGGAAATGGCGAAACTATATGGGTTCCTTGTTGACTACGGAACCCTAAAAATCGATTATTAATCGATTTTTTTAATAAAAATAATCGAGTGTATTCAAATAATCGATATTTCCTTATTTTTAATAGATAAAGTTATTCGCCTGAAATATCGATAATCACTCTAACACAGCATTCACAGCTCAGTTTTATTAATCTAATAATCAACAAGATAAACATTTAAATTTCACACAAGAATGTTTTTTTCATTTTTCCTTTCGCAGGAAGTTTCTTAATGTGAATGTAGTGTAGTGGTAGCCCACGAAATTCAAATTTTCTTGGATCAAAAGACAACAAATCTAACTTGGAGAGATGTATTGATGGTTCTTATGGTTATAATAGTTAGCGGTTCGCTTCGCGGCACTGCGACTTCGCGCTCCTCACTAAAAAGCTGTGTGCTGCGGCTGTTCTAGGTGAAAAAAATCGGCAGTTATTATAACATCGACTTTTTATTAATCGATTTTTGTAATATGTAAATCGATTATAAAAATCGGTTATTATTGAAAAAATAACAATTTTTATTCGACTTTTTTTTTTTTCACATCCCTTCTACGTCCCCACAATAAGTAAAAACTCTTGTTCAAATCAAACAGATTTCACAACACGAGCATCCTCCCTCTGCGTACAATATAGATACGAATCCTTAGCGTCTCAGACTTATTCAAGATTGTGTCTAGATATTTTTAAATAGCGCGAGCGGCGCGGCGGCGGTCGCCTGGGAACACATTTCAATAAAGTTTTTCAACAAGGACAGTGCGGGATACACCGAGAAAAACATTATGTAACACCTGGGAATAACATTAGCATTGTACAATATTGATACACAGTGTACAATGTTCTGTATTGTGCGTACGCTCATGTTTCATTACATCTTGGTGCTTAGGATGATAAATGTCAAATAAAGGCCAAATACACTTCATAGGTTTGCTACTCGTAGTTCCAGCTGAACACGCTTGGAGTACCAACACCAAGGTAGTATCACCGCTGCACAACTAACAACTACAAAAACTTTAAAAGAAATCTAAAAGTTGTACCCGGGTTGAAGTCACAGGGCTGTCGGCAAACATCGAACAACTTCGGGTGACATCGAGTAACATCGGTAAACTCGGTGGGCGTGAGTCGTGAGCGCACGACACGACACTATACGGCCACCCGTTACTCCATCGCCGTTACTTACTGCTTTTGTTTACTGCCGGAATCTATTGGCGACCCGCGACCGTTCGACAAATTGAAACAGTGCCAATCTGCAGTGACCGTCGCCAGGAACCTCTCTCTCGCCTGCCACTACTGCGACAAGTGTGGGAACATCCCAAGCCTCTAGTTGCAGACAACACTCTGCTTCATCGTTTCAAAGCTACTCGTACGTTATAATCGTTAAAAAAATGGCGCAAGGACCTACATTGCATTTTCCTAAAATGGTTCATTTTAGTCATTTTAAACTACTCTTGTTCAGCATCGTTTGTGCATAATGAACGCGTGTGAACACAACAAGCCTCGCCCCTAACCCTCCTGCGCTGTTTGCCGTCATTTGTATTCAGTGCCGCACAAACTAATTAAGTACTAGTTCTTCGCAATAAATATAAAACGCGCTTCGTCTCTAAAACATTCCGATTGGGGTCCCCCCCCCCCCCGCGCCCGTCCCCCCACTCGCCGGCTCCGCTCGTTTTTACTCGTGTTTTTAAAACTGCAAAGTAAATTCGTTTCGTTTTCGCCTCTCAAATATTAATGTCATATTTTCAATGTTCACTCACTTCCTGCGCCCACTCCGCTTTACAACTTGCACGTGAATTATTTATGTCTCATTTATTTTGGTTTCGAATATGATAATTGCACAGGACTTACGTTACATCACACTTTGTGTTCGGCGACTCGCCTGTGCCTGCGCCTGGAACTCCTGGAAGCACGCTGACGAGTACTCACAGTGGGTTGATGTCTACGTGTACATGTACAAACGTGTCTGTACGAGTAGTCCGGCGGGAACGCGGGATGTACCCCAGCGAGCTCCTGGGTGTTGGTTTCAGCTACAAGCAGCCATGGCAGATTCGGCTATTACACTGAATAAAATATAATAATAACTACGATGAATTGAGTAGGATTCGACGTTATAAATTATTGTAAATAATTGAGTAGGATTCGACGTTATAAATTATTGTAAATAATTGAGTAGGTTATTGTACGTAATTTGCTTTTTTTAGCAAGTCTGTGTCATGAAGGTCATTTGCACTTGCTATCGACGTTTAACATCCATAATTCATATTTTATTCAATTACTTCCAAGTAAGTTTACGTCCATTGACTGTCAGATCTCTGCAAGTTGAAACGAATCGTTTCTCAGAATTAACAGATAAAACTCGTCTTCGTTATACTTCTAAATGTCCCAGTCTCCGGTCGCAGCTCGCAGCTAAACCTCCGTAAGAAGTTCAGAGAAGAGTCGTCTAACTGTAACTCAATTAGCGCTAAGAATCGTGTTTCAAAGCTTGGAGCTGCCGGCCGCGTGGGCGAGGGGCGGGGGGGGGGGGTCGGGGAGGAGCAGGGGGGGCGTCCGGCGGGCAATTATTGCCTGTCACTAATTACAGCCGGCGACCGGTGACCGGCAGCGAGCTCTCCGTAAATAATGCCTTAAGTAAGATGATACTTGTTCCGCGTTAGGTGACCTCATCATGGCAGTCATCTCTCGGATTTTTCCGGTGTCAACAATATTTACTTTTACGGCCCAAATTAATTACGTATTTCATGTGTAGCAAGCTCGTAGCCAGGCGTAGCTGATCGGTGAACCGCTACGTGTAGCAAGCTCGTAGCCAGGCGTAGCTGATCGGTGAACCGCTACGTGTAGCAAGCTCGTAGCCAGGCGTAGCTGATCGGTGAACCGCTACGTGTAGCAAGCTCGTAGCCAGGCGTAGCTGATCGGTGAACCGCTACGTGTAGCAAGCTCGTAGCCAGGCGTAGCTGATCGGTGAACCGCTACGTGTAGCAAGCTCGTAGCCAGGCGTAGCTGATCGGTGAACCGCTACGAGAGCGCAGCTGCTCCATGTTACTGACATAGTAACACGTACTCTTTTACGTTAATTTTCACTTCATCGAAGTTCGATGCCTCGATTGGCGCAGTCACTAAATATTTATTATCTCCTTGGGGCACCAGGTTCGATTGTCGCACGCAACTGATCTTAGTTTGGCCTACAGATGAAGGCTCTACGTGAAGTGATAAATCTTCCAAAACGTGTGTGTTGGATGATAATCTGCTATCAAGTGCGAGCGACACTTCGCCCGAGTGGACGTCCGGACACGTGGGACGGTGACGTCACCGGGCCGTCTCCAGAGTGTTATCGGTCAGATTAAACGTTTGCTTCTGTCCGTTGAGGACACTCTTGTTTGTTTATATGTTTGTGACGGACTCATCATCAGCACTCGCCGATACATTCCGTGTGAGCTGATGCCGATCCGTTGCCGAGCTCACGCGCGTGCGACGACCGTTACAGTTGCCGCGCCCAACGCTTGCAGTCACACAGATGCGACTAATTACGAGAAACAAGACAGATTTCAGATTAAAGATGCAAAATACATGAACATTGTATAATAATATATACAGCCCTAATGAAAAACAAAGTTACAAGAGTAGTCATGGATATAAACATATTGGAATGCAACCGTACAGCAGCACACGACCGTGACTGAACCGGTTCCGGCGCCGCGCGCTCGGTGCCGAGGCACTTCACTGGTCTCATCCGACGCCCGCCAGTACATCGCTCGCGTCGCGTCTATCCGAAGCATAGAGAACGAATCGTGTGAACAGAGAATATTTTGTTACGAGACGCGGCGTCTGCAATCTGAACATGGCGAACGAAAAACTAATAATATTGGATAGTTACACCACCCTAAGGTAGACTGGTAGACAATGCCCGAGGAATTAAGCCCGCCTTTGTACACTTTTTACTTGGGCATAGACAGATTCGACAAATATGAGCAATATACGTTTAGAAGAAAAGTATTTTTTGTAAAGATCAGGTGCGCAGCGTTGTTCGTTCTCATGCAGCGACGAGTGACGAGCGACGAGCGACGAGCGACGAGTGACGAGCGACGAGCGACCAGCGGACACATTACGTCCTTACCCTTTATTGATCGAAGTCCTTACCTATCAAATTGCCGATTTCCGATACTGGCTATTGTGAAGATTGATATCTTTCATTCTGTTTGAATTCCAAATTCGAATTACTTTTATAATACATCATGACATTTTGTAATTCAAAATCCTTGTTCATTTGTGTTCCCGCCGGGCGTTTTTTTTTAAATTGCTATTTCTGTAATCATGAACAATCGAAATAGCGCGCTGTTTTCGAATACGAGTTCCGTCGTGGCACCAACGCAGCACAGACACCACGCAATGTTCACGACGTGTATGGACACGGTACCGCATGTAAACGTGCAGTCCGTTTTTTGTTTTGATCGCTTCCGGTCTGGAAATGTTGATCTCAACCGGAAATGAAAGTCGCTAACGGTGAATTGAAAGCCATAGTGGAAGGAGATTCATCTCAAACCACGTTGGAACGTACAGCAGCCTTCAAAATAAGTGATAAATCGATACTGATTCATTTATACTTCAAATTGGAAAGATAAAAACGCTCGGAGAGTGGGTACCGTATGAACTCATTGAACAACAACAACAAAATCGCGTCGAAGCATCGCACAACGGAACGTCTCTAAATTATACGAGTTACCCCTGGAAACTCTCCTTCAGCCACCATACTTGCTAATTACGCTGATATCATTACCTATACAATATACATATATTTTTCATTCCCCTTTCTGACAAATGCATGGCTACGAGCGCGTAGACGCTGGCTACGCCGTAGCAGCTACGAGCCGTAGCGATATTCGAATTATGTTATTGTGTCAGATAGTTTAATATTAGTGCAGTGTGTCCTTGAGTAAACATTTTCGATTTATCGAGCTAATTTAAATAAAAGTTTATCTCGTTATCGAAATATCAGTTACGCGGGTAGGTCAGCTTAGCCTTGATCAGTAGCCGTCCGTTCGTTTGTTCGCAACACTAGCTAAACTCACCCTCGACAGGTCGCGGCGCGGCGGCGCCACAACTACACTTTGCGTCAAACGTCGACTTCCACTGTAAGTCCTCTTTCATTATTATTAGCAATACGGCGTTGAAGTGGCGGTGATTAGCTTTACATACGTGTTGTTTGTGATCCTCTCCATCTCATATTAACGTACACCCGGCGCCGCTTGGAGGTGTGCGCGTCGTTCAGTGCTCGACGCGGAACATTGTGTTATGTTAGACGATTACTTTATTTACTTTATTGCTAACTGATTGATAATGTCATCGTGAGTAATGTGACAAATAGAAGGGCACTCTATCCTTGTGGCATATATGAAAACTTAAACCTCATATTTAAAGGACACGTTGTATACAAGGATATTACAAATTAGAAGATTATATCCAAGATAAGAACGCTTGGAAACATGCTGGTCCTGCTCCATAGGACAATCTAGAGTCTAGACAAAATGAAACTGGTTGCTAATTTAATTTATATTTTTCAAATTTTTATGACATTCATTTTTACATTCTGTGACTACAGTAACTCACACACGTTAAAATTCTTGGAAAATTATCTACTTTTACTATATTTGTAAATATGTGAGCACCATGTATCTATCACATAATTGATTTACCTATCACTTTGCTTTATTTTTAATTCTTTTTACCTTTTGTGATCGAGTAATTTTTTTCTACGTGCATCGTCTTCACATATAATTATATAATGAATGTAAACAAAACCTTGTAAAGTATTTTAAAAGAGTAACAGTGAAGTTTCTTGTCCATTCCTCTCCATATGAAAAGTACTTTTTGGAAGGGGCGACTATAGGATCAGTTCTATTATATTGTAATTTTTGACGTTCAAAAGTGCCTTTTATGTGCCTATTTGAAATAAATGATTTGACTTTGACTTTATGCGTCCGTATATGTCGAACAGGTATAATATATATCAATAAGCCGCGGCTGCCTCGTGTCGTGGCTCGTTCAGTCAACAGATTGTACAACACGTAATATCGCGCACGATCTGCTGATGCGTGTTTGATTAAAATTGTAATGGCCCCGCCGCCCCGGCTCTGACGTAATTAGGCTCCAATTTAATTTATACTCGAACGCCGCACGCCAACTGAAGCTAATTACGAATTAATATAATAAAAAGTGAACTCAATTAGCTGGCCGAATGTCCGGCCGACCGGACCCCCGGCGGCCGACCGGGCGACAGGCGGCCAACCGGGCGACCGCGGCGGTCGTTCGCGCGCGTCTACTCGTCACAGTTGTAATATTCCGAGACATTCAAATGTTCAGCAAGTTTTTGGAGTAGTTTCAATTTGTTGTAAAAACTGGGGTGGTGTTCGAGACGAGTCGGAACGATTCGGCGCGACTCGGCGCGAGTCAACACGACGGAAATAGATCAGTGCCGGCACGCGATGGGCTCTACACTTGCAACGCACCGCAATGATAACTTCAGGCACGTTGAAGCGTCACCAAGTAGGTACCTCGTAAGTACTTCTTGAAACAAACTGAAGGGACAGGGCGCACTGACGGCATTGACGGAGTATTGCTGATAACAGCTGATAAGGTGCGTTGACAGCTAGAACGTGACACATGTAAAGTGGCGTGCTGCGGACGCACGACACATGTCGTGTCTCACCTCGCTGTAGTAGCACTAGAGTGGCTTGTTTGTGCTTCTACACACTATGTACAGTCGCGGTCAGGCCGCCAACTTGTTACAACATTGCGTGTGTGTGAGTGTACGTGCGTGTAGTGCAGCTATTATACAATCACTTGTTCGGTTTGATAAACGTTGGCGCGAGTTGTTATTGTTTGTCGCTCGCCGGTCGTTTGTGCGGCTTGCGGTGATTGGCGGGTTAGCGAACTGCTTTGTCGCCTGCTACACTTCGAGACAGTAATTTGTTAGGATTCGACTTTTGTTTAAACTCGTAACTCGAGCAACCGTCGGGACTGTGGCGCAACGCGGAGCTTCCGAGTTCGTACATAAGCAGCTACACAGAGAAGGCCTGAGAACTAAAGCAATCGTTATCTTTGTCGGTAAGCAACGATCACCATTTTATTCGCGTAAGAAATACCTTGTTCCCTAAACTTGTTAAAGAAGTTTTCACTTCAAAAATCGATCGCTGGTCGAAGTTCTGCTATATTATTATTTTAACAAGAGAAATTCCAATTTTATTAAAATTACTTTATTATTGTTATGGAACATAGGATAATTTTTATCCCGATAGTACGATCCCGTGGGGTAATTTCCGACCTCCACGCGGGCGAAGCCGCGGGCAAAGCTAGTAAAGTATAAAACAATTATATTCGTGTATTATTTTTATTTACAGCATTTGATAATGTCTCTTTACAAAATATAACAGATAGGCACATAATGAAATGCAAAATCGTAACATCATTCAGTGTGATATAGTTCAAATTTGTATCGCAAGCGGTTTTACAATAAAATATTACGATGATGCCGGTACTCAGATAGACAGCTTTAGCCCAAAATTGTGCACTTTTAGCATTTCTAACGTGACGATATGATCGTGGGCGTCAACGTCCACAAAACGTTTAGACATAAGTACGTACGTGCACAATACTCGTATATCGTTCTCGTGGACCGAACGAGCGTACCTTTCAATACATTTAAGTTCCATGTACGTATTATGGCAATGCCGTGGACGTCCACAATAATATCATCACGTTAGAAATCATAAAGCGCACTAAGGCTTTGTTGCACGGCCCCAAATCATAAAGCGCACTAAGGCTTTGTTGCACGGCCCTAAATCATAAAGCGCACTAAGGCTTTGTTGCACGGCCCCAAATCATAAAGCGCACTAAGGCTTTGTTGCACGGCCCTAAATCATAAAGCGCACTAAGGCTTTGTTGCACGGCCCCAAATCATAAAGCGCACTAAGGCTTTGTTGCACGGCCCTAAATCATAAAGCGCACTAAGGCTTTGTTGCACGGCCCCAAATCATAAAGCGCACTAAGGCTTTGTTGCACGGCCCTAAATCATAAAGCGCACTAAGGCTTTGTTGCACGGCCCTAAATCATAAAGCGCACTAAGGCTTTGTTGCACGGCCCTAAATCATAAAGCGCACTAAGGCTTTGTTGCACCGCCCCAAATCAAGCAAAATGCCTAAATCTGTCCCACTGGACGGCCGGGTTTTTTCATTGAGAAAACAGTGGCAAAAGGCTCTGTCTCTCCGAGATTTTTATGGTGTAGGTGGCTCAAAGAATATTTACCTATACTCAAAACAGACAGGCAGCATGGAGGCGGATACCGTCAATCGACAGTTGATGACGGTATCCGTGTCGTGGACCTGACCTACCCCGAGGAGTGTGGCCTATACCTTTCTCTTGGCTACCTTTGGCTTTATTTAAAGGCCTGCAGTAGTCGTGTAACTCGAGGGGGGGAGGGGGTTGATGTTGCGACCTATTTTACTTGCTTTATGTATTATATTATATTGACATTTTTGACGCTGTTCTTTTCTTATTTGACAATAATAATAAATGAAGTTGTGTCAGCGACTACCAGCTAACAATACAGTCCACTAGGTTTTCCATTACAATAATCACATACACTATACAGTATTAATATCAACTTCCTCCAATTATTAAAAATATTGTTCAAATATTGTTATTACCGACTTCAAAAAAAATGAGGTTATCAATTCGACACGTATTATGTAATATTATTGGAACTACAATATATTCACATAGAATATAACAATCTATAGGGCTTCCAAACAAATATACAAAACTTCATAGATGTATGTATGTTTGTCCACGCATTTCTCCGCAACTATTAATCGGATCGTGACCATTTTTTTTATTGGCTTACATTTACTTCAACTTAGGGAAAAGTGCAAGTTTCATTAAAATCGATTCAGTAATTTTCAAGATATGGACTAATACGTGTAAGTGTGACGGCCTGGCTTATTGATACGAGCTACTAACCTAACATCTGGTTAAATTCTAATGCAATATTTACACAAAACTATTTAGTACCTACTTATACAAATATTTCAGTTTTAAATGACGAAATAAAAAATTAATTTAAAAAAAATTAAATTGACTTCAAAAAGAAATTAACTCAATGAAATAACTTTAATTTCGGAAGTCGGTGGCAAAAACCTAAAACCAAAATACAGATCCTAAGTTATTTCATAATTTTGAGTTAATTTCTTTTTGAAGTCGATTTAATTTTTTAAATTACTTTTTTTCTGTCAAATCAAATAATATGTACTTACTGAATAATTTAATAAACTAATTTATTTGCAGCATTTTATTACTGGTAATCTTTTGACACCATAGATATTATGACACCTTACATCAACGAATATTACTGTGAGCATACACTATCGCTTAGATTTCACCCGAATCATATCGTATTATAGTTATACAGGGTGGCGGGGACATCGGCGCGCTAATTACTGTAGCCATGAATTCAGCACATGATTCTAGACCGCTAGGGGCCTAGGGGCCTGGGGGCCTAGGGGCGTGGGGGCTTAGGGGCCTGGGGGCCTAGGGACCTGGGAGCCTAGGGGCCTGTGGGCTTAAGGGCCTGGGGGCCTAGGGACCTGGGGGCCTAGGGGTTTAGAATCATATTAGATTAAAACCATGGTAACAGGTTGCGCGTGGATGTCCGCGAGTAATGCTGTATACAGACTATACTTTTGACCTATAATTTCAGTAAAATAGTTTTCGTCAATAACTTTATTTTACAAAAAAAAAAACATTAATAAAAAACATAGCTTTGTTTTGACATATCAATGGCGATCTACCCGTGCTGAGAAATACGCAAACAGTTTTTTTTTTCCTGTAATATTTCGAACTGTCGATTACCGTATTATTCGGCGGCGGGTGATACACTTCCCGTAACATTCAGTTACCAACAGTCCGTACAAGTACACAAGGGTTGTGTCAAATTCACTACAGTTTACCATTTTCTGTACGTGACATATTTCTCGAAATTCTGTTCACCTTGCAAAAAACGACGTGAAAATGTAGCGAAAGTCAGAGAGACGCGTGACAGATGAAATGTATTTATATACAGAGAGCATCTGAGCGCAGTGTTGTCGAGTGTGGCGCGAGGTACCGGCAAAAGCGCCGGGTCGTTGAATGGTCCGCCACCGGCGGCGGCGGCGGCGGCGGCGCAGCACGACGCGGTGTGACGTCACGACCCGGTGACACACTGGAGCGAGCGTAACGCCGGAGCCGTATTCTGTTAAACTTAGTTCACGTGATACCTACCTACCTGTCTCTGTACAGTCACGAGCAATAATATGTCAACACTTTGCAACTTTCAATTGCGATTTTTTCGTGAAATAACGAATGCAACGTTGAAATACGACACTTTACATAAACCTATGGGTTCGAAAATATTATGTTGGTAATAACATAAAATTTCATTCAAAAATAAAGGAGAAAATCGCCTTTGAATAAAGCCAAGTGTATATATACTTATAGACGTGACTGTACACCAACATCATACAGCTGGCCATCGAACTACGCACAGGTTCTCAGCTCAGGCGCGAGTGACATACAGCTGGCCATCGAACTACGCACAGGTTCTCAGCTCAGGCGCGAGTGACATACAGCTGGCCATCGAACTACGCACAGGTTCTCAGCTCAGGCGCGAGTGACATACAGCTGGCCATCGAACTACGCACAGGTTCTCAGCTCAGGCGCGAGTGACATACAGCTGGCCATCGAACTACGCACAGGTTCTCAGCTCAGGCGCGAGTGACATACAGCTGGCCATCGAACTACGCACAGGTTCTCAGCTCAGGCGCGAGTGACATACAGCTGGCCATCGAACTACGCACAGGTTCTCAGCTCAGGCGCGAGTGACATACAGCTGGCCATCGAACTACGCACAGGTTCTCAGCTCAGGCGCGAGTGACATACAGCTGGCCATCGAACTACGCACAGGTTCTCAGCTCAGGCGCGAGTGACATACAGCTGGCCATCGAACTACGCACAGGTTCTCAGCTCAGGCGCGAGTGACATACAGCTGGCCATCGAACTACGCACAGGTTCTCAGCTCAGGCGCGAGTGACATACAGCTGGCCATCGAACTACGCACAGGTTCTCAGCTCAGGCGCGAGTGACATACAGCTGGCCATCGAACTACGCACAGGTTCTCAGCTCAGGCGCGAGTGACATACAGCTGGCCATCGAACTACGCACAGGTTCTCAGCTCAGGCGCGAGTGACATACAGCTGGCCATCGAACTACGCACAGGTTCTCAGCTCAGGCGCGAGTGACCTTTTGAAGAGTTTTAAGGAACATTATAATATTTATCAAATGTTTTATGCTAACAATCTTAAAATAATAATATGTACAAGTATATAAAAAGGGAGGGAAAATAATCAAAGGGCATCGAAAAATTCGTCCGCATCACTGTCAACGGGAAACGTGCCCAAAAGGCTGGCAGCATTGCCACGTTGTATGGCAATGCTGATTCTTTGGCCAAAAAATAGGCCAGCCCTCTGGTCACGTGATGAGTCGACCAACCGCTTGGCCATCGCCAAGCGGTTGGTCGACTCGAATTGGTTGGAATACTAAGTGGGCACTCGGGCCCCATGGCCCTAGTGTTTCAACCCCAAACGGCTCAAATATGTAAGTTCCAAAGAGATTGGAGTATTTGCGCCGTTTGAGGTTTTCCGCACCTGCAGCAGCCGCCCCAGCACAGCTTACCGTGCTTGGAAGATGGGATGGCGCAAGGGTGTCGACACACGTTGCATCCCACACCAAAGGCCTACCTACCTTCCAAGGCATTATGGTATTATTTTAAGATTGTTAGCATAATATTAGCTGAATATTTTAATAAAATGTTTTATTAAACTATCCAAGAAGTAGTAAGTTAAGTAAATGAACTGCTCGTGGAACAATGACTTGTAGCTATGAACTTGATAGGCGTGTTACCGCAGTCCGCACTACTTGTGAGTTGATAGGTGTGTTACCGCAGTCCGCACTACTTGTGAGTTGATAGGTGTGTTACCGCAGTCCACACTACTTGTGAGTTGATAGGCGTGTTACCGCAGTCCGCACTACTTGTGAGTTGATAGGTGTGTTACCGCAGTCCGCACTACTTGTGAGTTGATAGGTGTGTTACCGCAGTCCGCACTACTTGTGAGTTGATAGGTGTGTTACCGCAGTCCACACTACTTGTGAGTTGATAGGTGTGTTACCGCAGTCCGCACTACTTGTGAGTTGATAGGCGTGTTACCGCAGTCCACACTACTTGTGAGTTGATAGGTGTGTTACCGCAGTCCGCACTACTTGTGAGTTGATAGGCGTGTTACCGCAGTCCACACTACTTGTGAGTTGATAGGTGTGTTACCGCAGTCCGCACTACTTGTGAGTTGATAGGTGTGTTACCGCAGTCCGCACTACTTGTGAGTTGATAGGTGTGTTACCGCAGTCCGCACTACTTGTGAGTTGATAGGCGTGTTACCGCAGTCCGCACTACTTGTGAGTTGATAGGTGTGTTACCGCAGTCCGCACTACTTGTGAGTTGATAGGTGTGTTACCGCAGTCCACACTACTTGTGAGTTGATAGGTGTGTTACCGCAGTCCGCACTACTTGTGAGTTGATAGGCGTGTTACCGCAGTCCACACTACTTGTGAGTTGATAGGTGTGTTACCGCAGTCCGCACTACTTGTGAGTTGATAGGCGTGTTACCGCAGTCCACACTACTTGTGAGTTGATAGGTGTGTTACCGCAGTCCGCACTACTTGTGAGTTGATAGGTGTGTTACCGCAGTCCGCACTACTTGTGAGTTGATAGGTGTGTTACCGCAGTCCGCACTACTTGTGAGTTGATAGGCGTGTTACCGCAGACCGGGTTATTTAGATGGCTATAGTCCGAGTAGGAATTGATGACTTTCACCCGTGTCTTTTCATTCCGAATATAAGGAAAGGAAAAAATAGTAGTATTTTTAAAATATTTATTGTTAACTAGCTGCGCCCCGCGGTTTCACCCGCGTAAATGTCGATACCGTGGGAATATCGGGATAAAAACTATCCTATGTCCTTTCCCGGGACTCAAACTATCTCTATACCAAATTTCATCGAAATCGGTCCAGCCGTTTTCATGTTATGTCGTGACAACGGAAAACGGGTTTCATTTTTATATATATAGATAATAACATGAATAGTACCTATTTAATAGTCTTTTTTAAATTTTAAATATGGAACACACCGCGTCACCGCCGGGCGCCGCGGGCCATCCCGCTTAATAGATATTTTTTTTAATTTACACTGGCTGTTTATACACTCACAAGACCGCAGGACTACCTAACCAAATTTAGTTCTATATTTAAAATTCATTTCCGCCCTAGAGAGGGAAACAATTACTATGAGTCTTTCCCGCCAAAAGGTGGGAAGCAGCGTCTTCCACACGCTATTCAGATCATACAAACACTTCTCTCCGAGTATGAGTAATGAAAACTTTTTCCCCGACCTAATATACAGCCACTGATATGAATACGGGATAAACGACACTGGAGAACGAGAGAACAGTCACAAGTATACTTGACTCACCACATTAGAACACAGTCCGTTCTATTATGCACGATTAAACACAACCCTCGCCAAGCGTAACGTCTTTTCATTTGTATTGGTTACACAAAGTGTACCTTCTGCAGTAGTTTCGCTGTCATGGTACAAAGGCATCGCTCGTGCAGGCGCCGCGCAGAGCGCGCGGGCCGCACCGATGCAGCGATGTGCAGCATCCACACCGCACCGCACCGGGTCTGTACCGCACCGGCGCCGTGTCACGCCCGCCTGTACAATGTTATTCATTTTGAATTAGGATGTGCGCCACCGCCCGAACTGTTTGGATGCTGTTTGAATATAACTCGATTTGATTACCTTCGGCATACATACTATTTATGTGTTCCCTACATACAACATAGATACACAAGGGCCAACACGCAGTCTTCTACAAATGATTGAAAACTTGTCGCAGAATGTCACTCTGGGTAATTGTGGCTTATATTGCGTTTACCATACAAAGTTATCAGTGCAGCGGTGAGACAAGCAACACAAGCATCGCACTTCACTTCGCTTGCTACTAAACATAAGTAGGTAGGCACAGGCAGTGTAAGAGCGACAGCGTGCTGCATCCGATCCGAGTCACTCTTGTTCCACGTCTAAGTACTACCACGTCCCTGAACCGTCTCCGAACCCAAGAGAGAAGGTGTAAGTCGAACCTCGTAAAGTGGGGCTACCTCATCAGAACGGCAGCAGGGTGTGAGATCTGAGTCACAAACTATTGCTCCACCTCCTATCCTATTCATTGTGCCCAAAACATGCTGCCAAAGTGACTTCTGCGCTGCCACTGATAACGCTGTGGAAGTGGTGAAGTTTTGGGCCAACAGAATAACAGTCGTGCCAGCGACACGAAGAAGAACAAGACTACTACCAACAGAATAACAGTCGTGCCAGCGACACGAAGAAGAACAAGACTACTACCAACAGAATAACAGTCGTGCCAGCGACACGAAGAAGAACAAGACTACTACCAACAGAATAACAGTCGTGCCAGCGACACGAAGAAGAACAAGACTACTACCAACAGAATAACAGTCGTGCCAGCGACACGAAGAAGAACAAGACTACTACCAACAGAATAAGTCGTGCCAGCGACACGAAGAAGAACAAGACTACTACCAACAGAATAACAGTCGTGCCAGCGACACGAAGAAGAACAAGACTACTACCAACAGAATAACAGTCGTGCCAGCGACACGAAGAAGAACAAGACTACTACCAACAGAATAACAGTCGTGCCAGCGACACGAAGAAGAACAAGACTACTACCAACAGAATAACAGTCGTGCCAGCGACACGAAGAAGAACAAGACTACTACCAACAGAATAACAGTCGTGCCAGCGACACGAAGAAGAACAAGACTACTACCAACAGAATAACAGTCGTGCCAGCGACACGAAGAAGAACAAGACTACTACCAACAGAATAACAGTCGTGCCAGCGACACGAAGAAGAACAAGACTACTACCAACAGAATAACAGTCGTGCCAGCGACACGAAGAAGAACAAGACTACTACCAACAGAATAACATTCGTGCCAGCGACACGAAGAAGAACAAGACTACTACCAACAGAATAACAGTCGTGCCAGCGACACGAAGAAGAACAAGACTACTACCAACAGAATAACAGTCGTGCCAGCGACACGAAGAAGAACAAGACTACTACCAACAGAATAACAGTCGTGCCAGCGACACGAAGAAGAACAAGACTACTACCAACAGAATAACAGTCGTGCCAGCGACACGAAGAAGAACAAGACTACTACTAACAGAATAACAGTCGTGCCAGCGACACGAAGAAGAACAAGACTACTACCAACAGAATAAGTCGTGCCAGCTACACGAAGAAGAACAAGACTACTACCAACAGAATAACAGTCGTGCCAGCGACACGAAGAAGAACAAGACTACTACCAACAGAATAACAGTCGTGCCAGCGACACGAAGAAGAACAAGACTACTACCAACAGAATAACAGTCGTGCCAGCGACACGAAGAAGAACAAGACTACTACCAACAAAATAACAGTCGTGCCAGCGACACGAAGAAGAACAAGACTACTACCAACAGAATAACAGTCGTGCCAGCGACACGAAGAAGAACAAGACTACTACCAACAGAATAAGTCGTGCCAGCTACACGAAGAAGAACAAGACTACTACCAACAGAATAACAGTCGTGCCAGCGACACGAAGAAGAACAAGACTACTACCAACAGAATAACAGTCGTGCCAGCGACACGAAGAAGAACAAGACTACTACCAACAGAATAACAGTCGTGCCAGCGACACGAAGAAGAACAAGACTACTACCAACAGAATAACAGTCGTGCCAGCGACACGAAGAAGAACAAGACTACTACCAACAGAATAACAGTCGTGCCAGCGACACGAAGAAGAACAAGACTACTACCAACAGAATAACAGTCGTGCCAGCGACACGAAGAAGAACAAGACTACTACCAACAGAATAACAGTCGTGCCAGCGACACAAAGAAGAACAAGACTACTACCAACAGAATAAGTCGTGCCAGCTACACGAAGAAGAACAAGACTACTACCAACAGAATAACAGTCGTGCCAGCGACACGAAGAAGAACAAGACTACTACCAACAGAATAACAGTCGTGCCAGCGACACGAAGAAGAACAAGACTACTACCAACAGAATAACAGTCGTGCCAGCGACACGAAGAAGAACAAGACTACTACCAACAGAATAACAGTCGTGCCAGCGACACGAAGAAGAACAAGACTACTACCAACAGAATAACAGTCGTGCCAGCGACACGAAGAAGAACAAGGCTACTACCAACAGAATAACAGTCGTGCCAGCGACACGAAGAAGAACAAGACTACTACCAACAGAATAACAGTCGTGCCAGCGACACGAAGAAGAACAAGACTACTACCAACAGAATAACAGTCGTGCCAGCGACACGAAGAAGAACAAGACTACTACCAACAGAATAACAGTCGTGCCAGCGACACGAAGAAGAACAAGACTACTACCAACAGAATAACAGTCGTGCCAGCGACACGAAGAAGAACAAGACTACTACCAACAGAATAACAGTCGTGCCAGCGACACGAAGAAGAACAAGACTACTACCAACAGAATAACAGTCGTGCCAGCGACACGAAGAAGAACAAGACTACTACCAACAGAATAACAGTCGTGCCAGCGACACGAAGAAGAACAAGACTACTACCAACAGAATAACAGTCGTGCCAGCGACACGAAGAAGAACAAGACTACTACCAACAGAATAAGTCGTGCCAGCGACACGAAGAAGAACAAGACTACTACCAACAGAATAACAGTCGTGCCAGCGACACGAAGAAGAACAAGACTACTACCAACAGAATAACAGTCGTGCCAGCGACATGAAGAAGAACAAGACTACTACCAACAGAATAACAGTCGTGCCAGCGACACGAAGAAGAACAAGACTACTACCAACAGAATAACAGTCGTGCCAGCGACACGAAGAAGAACAAGACTACTACCAACAGAATAAGTCGTGCCAGCGACACGAAGAAGAACAAGACTACTACCAACAGAATAACAGTCGTGCCAGCGACACGAAGAAGAACAAGACTACTACCAACAGAATAACAGTCGTGCCAGCGACACGAAGAAGAACAAGACTACTACCAACAGAATAACAGTCGTGCCAGCGACACGAAGAAGAACAAGACTACTACCAACAGAATAACATTCGTGCCAGCGACACGAAGAAGAACAAGACTACTACCAACAGAATAACAGTCGTGCCAGCGACACGAAGAAGAACAAGACTACTACCAACAGAATAACAGTCGTGCCAGCGACACGAAGAAGAACAAGACTACTACCAACAGAATAACAGTCGTGCCAGCGACACGAAGAAGAACAAGACTACTACCAACAGAATAACAGTCGTGCCAGCGACACGAAGAAGAACAAGACTACTACCAACAGAATAACAGTCGTGCCAGCGACACGAAGAAGAACAAGACTACTACCAACAGAATAAGTCGTGCCAGCTACACGAAGAAGAACAAGACTACTACCAACAGAATAACAGTCGTGCCAGCGACACGAAGAAGAACAAGACTACTACCAACAGAATAACAGTCGTGCCAGCGACACGAAGAAGAACAAGACTACTACCAACAGAATAACAGTCGTGCCAGCGACACGAAGAAGAACAAGACTACTACCAACAGAATAACAGTCGTGCCAGCGACACGAAGAAGAACAAGACTACTACCAACAGAATAAGTCGTGCCAGCTACACGAAGAAGAACAAGACTACTACCAACAGAATAACAGTCGTGCCAGCGACACGAAGAAGAACAAGACTACTACCAACAGAATAACAGTCGTGCCAGCGACACGAAGAAGAACAAGACTACTACCAACAGAATAACAGTCGTGCCAGCGACACGAAGAAGAACAAGACTACTACCAACAGAATAACAGTCGTGCCAGCGACACGAAGAAGAACAAGACTACTACCAACAGAATAACAGTCGTGCCAGCGACACGAAGAAGAACAAGGCTACTACCAACAGAATAACAGTCGTGCCAGCGACACGAAGAAGAACGAGACTACTACCAACAGAATAACAGTCGTGCCAGCGACACGAAGAAGAACAAGACTACTACCAACAGAATAACAGTCGTGCCAGCGACACGAAGAAGAACAAGACTACTACCAACAGAATAACAGTCGTGCCAGCGACACGAAGAAGAACAAGACTACTACCAACAGAATAACAGTCGTGCCAGCGACACGAAGAAGAACAAGACTACTACCAACAGAATAACAGTCGTGCCAGCGACACGAAGAAGAACAAGACTACTACCAACAGAATAAGTCGTGCCAGCGACACGAAGAAGAACAAGACTACTACCAACAGAATAACAGTCGTGCCAGCGACACGAAGAAGAACAAGACTACTACCAACAGAATAAGTCGTGCCAGCGACACGAAGAAGAACAAGACTACTACCAACAGAATAACAGTCGTGCCAGCGACACGAAGAAGAACAAGACTACTACCAACAGAATAACAGTCGTGCCAGCGACACGAAGAAGAACAAGACTACTACCAACAGAATAACAGTCGTGCCAGCGACACGAAGAAGAACAAGACTACTACCAACATGGAGCACTTGTTGTGCTCCATGACTACCAAGCTAACTTAAACGAAGCCCTAAAGTTAATACCTTCATTAACAGTAACTTCCATAAAATCGAATAAATCTATTGTTCTTCGCTCTAGGAGCCGACCTCGATAGGATGTTGGCTGACTGCGAGAGAGCTGACACTCAAACACGGCTCGTCATCAAGCCAACGTTTTTAAACAATCGTACTCGCGCGCGCTCTTACGTAATAATTGCTGAATAATGAAATAATAGAATGTCGCCAACAACACGTAAACTTTTAATTAATATCGCTCGCTCTCGTAAATCCTTCCTTCTGTCACTTTATTTTATTAATGTTCTCGCTGGAAGCTGTGCCGAGTTGCTGGGGGGGGGGGGAGGGGGCTAACTGGTGGTTGTCATCGACACGATTGTACCGCACCAAATAAAACGAAACTTTAATTAACGTCCAATGAGCCGATACAGTGGCGGCTTATCCGGCCGCTCGTAAAGTACGCATGGCCAGCGAGCCTGACCCCCGGCGTGCTCTGGGCGCGGCGGCGCGGCGGCTCAGACTGCGCTGGTCATATTTCTGCTGACCGCGGCAGATTTAAGCTCGGGAGCTCCGCGTAATGGGCGCATGTCTGATCGAACCGCAGCAGATCCACTCGCCTCCTATTACTCTGTGGCGAGCTGTCGCTGTTGTCGCGCTGCTACATACTACGTGCTAGTAACTAGAGGGAGAATCAAACAATACTAATAACATACACTGACTTTGTCGTCGATGTCTCGTTTGGCGTCGCCTACATTTTCAACTTATGATGTTAAAGTTACAAAACGGGTCCTCAAAGTTCTTCAAACTTGACAGGTATTTATTGAGAAGTATTGGTAAGTTGAAGTCGTTTCGGTGAAGTGTTTCGCGACCGAATCTCTAAGATTTACAATCACGCTATTCTGCGGCCGAGCGGTGAGGGTGAGTGGGAGGTGGGGGGGGGAGTCAGACTCCCGCCGAGTTATTTATTTTGCTAAATCAACTGCCGTGGCCTGTAAAGCTTGTTTGTTTTTGGGTTATCGCTCAAGTTCGAAGATACCCGACTATTAATGTTGACCGATATTATAACAGGAGAAGTATTCAAATAATCTGAGAGGTCAAATTCTGGTGTAGGTACCAATAGTACACGAGCTAGGTAACTGTCCATAGGGCGTCGTTATAAGGTATTACCGCTAAGCGCCCGTATTGAGGAGCAGTGGCCGTGGTGCTAATGTGCGCTGTCACTGCACATCATGGCAGCTGGCCAGGAGCATAGCTCGGTGTACTACAGCAGCACATAACAACAAATGTATGACAATGTAAACATGAAGGACCCACACTGAGCGATGCCTGTCCGCCCCGGCTCACGTCACAGCGCAGCAGGAGAGTGTGACACCGGTCGCACATATTATTAGCTTTCGATTTATTCCGGTGTGATCCCCTGTACCGCCCCCCCCCCCCCTCTCCTTGACTCCGCAGTGTCATGAGTGAAGGTCGCGTGCTCTCATATCATTAGGCTAGGCAGTTAACTGAACGGCTAATTTAACCAGTTGGCTGCGACATATATGTACCGTGTATATGTCGCAGCCGACTGGTTAAATTAGCCGTTCAGTTAACTCGGTGCCGTTCAACTAGCGGCCTAAATGATATTCCGCCAATTCTTCTAATACAACATTTAATGAATAGGCTGGCTGATGCTTAGGCCGTTTATACAAAATTGTTTCTGACCTCAAATAAGATAAAATGGGAAAACGAAACATTAATATGGGCGATTGACAACCAAATCTGTACCAATATCTCCAGTAGGTATATTGTCTGTGGTGTAAAATGTCGTGCAAAATCAATGAAACGGAACTTAAAAAAACTACGCCATTTGCGTCTTGTGTCAGTGTCATTATAAATGTTTTGTTGTTTTATTTGTTTTTATAACAACTATGGTTACAATAGGTCGAATCTGTCTCAAAACCGAATCGGGGCACCCTGACTCCTCGTAGTCTTTTAGCTGCTACCCCTAGAGTGTATATAAAAATCCGGAGGCACGGAGGGAGAGCCGCTCGTACTGTCCACAACAGTTGTTCGTCAGGCACATCGCCGCTCGTACTGTTCACAACAGTTGTTTGTCAGGCACATCGGCGCTCGTACTGTCCACAACAGTTGTTCGTCAGGCACATCGGTGCTCGTACTGTCCACAACAGTTGTTCGTCAGGCACATCGCCGCTCGTACTGTTCACAACAGTTGTTCGTCAGGCACATCGGCGCTCGTACTGTCCACAACAGTTGTTCGTCAGGCACATCGGCGCTCGTACTGTTCACAACAGTTGTTCGTCAGGCACATCGGCGCTCGTACTGCCCACAACAGTTGTTCGTCAGGCACATCGGTGCTCGTACTGTCCACAACAGTTGTTCGTCAGGCACATCGCCGCTCGTACTGTTCACAACAGTTGTTCGTCAGGCACATCGGCGCTCGTACTGTCCACAACAGTTGTTCGTCAGGCACATCGGTGCTCGTACTGTCCACAACAGTTGTTCGTCAGGCACATCGGTGCTCGTACTGTCCACAACAGTTGTTTGTCAGGCACATCGGTGCTCGTACTGTCCACAACAGTTGTTCGTCAGGCACATCGGTGCTCGTACTGTCCACAGCAGTTGTCACTAAGTCACCGTGACCTGCCCAGCATGCTCTGCCCCGGCTAGTTTAATGTTGCTCACTTCGCTTTTTCTGCTCAAGTACAAGAAAGATCTTGTATAAATTAGCTGCGCGACACGATACCTTTGCTAATGTGTCGTTAGTCTCGCGCTTCCTTTGACTTCCAACTAAGCACAGCGTCATTGTCTGCTCCGTACTGTTCTTATTTTTCGTAAACAGATATTTGGGAATTGATCTCGGGGGCTCACGTTTAGGTTTCGCATTGTGAATCATTGTGAGATAGTACAACACAAGAAGTGATAACTGTAAGTGCACAGCATGACAGCACAGCGCACTGCAGCGCTGTGCAGCGCTGTGCTGTGCTGAAGGAGTAGCAGCAGCCGCCGGTCCCGCGATTAATTGCGCACCAACCTCTCCTGAACTGTTTAGGAATGAGCTTACCCCCCTCCCTTCCCCCAGACCCCCGCGCCGCCTGTTGGGAAGTTGCAGCTGAATTCAATGCAAACCAATGCAAGAGATTTCATAGTTTTTGGAAACAATACCGGCTCGAGTTCGAGCGACAGCCTTTAAGTGCAGTTCGTGTATTAAACGTCTTTGAGTTGCATGTTCGCCTTGCTCACTTTTGTACAAATACAAAGTTGCAACAAACAAAATATTTATTTAGAGTTCGTAAAGGCTGGTCGTAATAATTTAATTTCAGTACCTGTCAGTGTTTGGTTAAAATGCATTGATTTATCACAAAATAGTTTCGTGTCGGGAGTGAAACCCGCGCGCTTGTTCAACGCGAGGAGTGCGATCTGTGAATGTGCACTGTCTTTGTAAGCAATGGGAGCATTGCTTGTCGTCGCACATTAGTTAACTGACTAGCGAGTTAACTTCCTTGGACAACTGGCACTTTTGGACTGACGTTTTGACTCAACTGTTCTTACTTGAACTTAACTCGCAGCTAGGCGGTGCTACGGAACGCTACGTCAGAGAGATATCGAATCGTTTTCGCATATTTCCATTACAAAGTGACGCTATCGTTTTGTCCACCAACACCACGTGCAATTTTCATGCAAATGAAAAACTTTATGAAACACTCCGCAGTACGTACAATTTATTACAATGAACGCTCCGCTGGCACAAGTTCATCAGCTTAAAGTTTCAGCGGCACTGATTAAGTTGTTGTAGGGTTTCTTATTTATGTCTCATAACTATGTCTATATATATATATATATTGTTGTACATATGTATGTATATATGTATTTATTATTATATCTATTCTTATATCTTAGTTATAAATATTTTCTTATCTTTTCTTTCTGTTATTGCACCTACTGTGTATTGTCTCTGCATCACCCTAAGGTAGACTGGTAGAAAATGCCTAAGGCATTAAGTCCGCCTTTGTACAGTTTTTACTTGTGCATAAAGTTTTAATAAATAAATAAATAAATAAATGTTCCATTGAGCTGCGGGGGGAGAGCGGGGCAGAGGGGAGCACCACGCCCGTCAAAATTACCCTTTTACACAAAGTCTTTGAACACGTAGATAAGCTATCTACAAAGCGACTAATTTTTGTGAAAGGTTCAAGACAAAAGGTTCACAGATAAGAGTTTTCTAATTAAAAAATATTGTTTTTTGAACAATTAGTCTCTTTATTGGGTAAAGTTTTACGGAGTTTACAAGTTTAAACGGTTTTTGTTAATAAATTAACATAACTTGAAACCCAGTCAGGCGGTCCACTGTACTCCCCCACCAACGTGCACTAGACAAGCGCGGTGCGTTCATTAGTCTAAACCCCTACTCTCTCATGACACACAACAATAAAAATGCGCCCCAGGTTCACGCTGGGCTTCTCGTTGAAGTACCTCGGCTTAATCACAGTCGAGTGCGATGCGCGCTCGGAAACGGTCGCGCATCACACTTTGATACGAATAATTTAATTCGCGCTTAGCACGGCATTAGCCGTCGCCGTCATGGGTTCCGAAAAACTCATAGTCAACGAGCTCCTGGCGTTCCTGCAACATCAACTGGACGTCATGGACGAAGTTAGCCTCATGCAGATCTGCACCTCGAGCTACACCGAAGACGAGATACGCAGTGCAAAGACGACACTGTACACGTCGCTCGACTTAGCCGACCGAATGCCGACCCGCAGGAGGGACGAAAAGGGAGAGAGGAGTCTCCAAGACATGTTTCGGGTGTTTAAGGAGACTGACCCTGACGACGTGCCGACCTTTGTGGCAAAGGAGCTGCGGAAGCTGCCCCCCGTCACTTTTGACCACGTCGATGTCACCAGGCTGCTGAAGGATATTGTTACTCTGAAGGCAAGCCTGGCCGAGATGAAGTTCAAGCTTGATGCGTCTCAAAACACCATCAGTGAGTTGCGTGCCGATATAGTTGACTTACGCAATACTGTAGCGGTATGTAGGTCACCTGAGTTTTGATGCGAACTCAGGTGACCTACATACCGCTACATACCTACACACCACGGCGAGTGTTCACCTTTGGGTGAACACTCGCCGTGGTGCAAACAACGCATCGCTGTCCAGTTTCGAGTCAGCGAAATTGGACTTGTCACCGGCCGCTGTCACTGCAAACGATGCATTACCGCGCCCCGCCGATACCGCCTCTACCCCCGTAGAGGCGTCGTCACAAGTTAGCACGTCAACACCTCGCCGTGCTTACTCAGCAGTCGCTGCACATCCTCCCATCCAACAAATGGAGCAGCAACAGAAGAAAGGTTTTGCCAAAAGTGCAAAGTCAATGGAAGGGGCATCTAGGAACCGCAATGGACCGGCTCCCAGCATCTTGGCCCCAGCCCCGAAGAAAGGGCAGGCAGACAAGGAGGGCTTCGTGACGGTGGAGTCGAAGCGTAGGAAGCCCACTTGCCGTAATCGATGTGGTACTGCACTGGCGGGACCAAATATTTTGCTGCGTCCTGCAACACCGTCGACGCAGCTGTACGTATCCCGTCTGCATCACTCCACGGTGGCTGAAGACATCGTGGAATACATCAGAAGCAAGACCAAGTGGACCTTGAGAGTGGTGAAGTTGGAATCACGCCACAACATAAACTTCAAATCGTTTGTGGTGAGGGTTCCGACTCAGTACCTGGAAACCTTCATGAAGGAAGAGTTTTGGCCGAAAGGTGTAGCGTACCGACGTTTTCGTGGAAGGTTACGCGACACCACGCAGCGCAACACGACGCCGACACTTCGTGCACAATAGTTAGTTTTTATTATTAAAATATGTATGTTTAGGTTAAGGTATTTATCTATGGGCCTGCGTCGCCTGAAATAAATGGATTATTATTATTATATTATTATTATATTATTATTATTATTAATAAGCGCACCCGCCACGGTGCACGAGTGCGCTTCTCGTTGAAGTACCTCGGCTCAATAAGCG
Source organism: Amphipoea lucens (assembly GCA_947508005.1). NCBI lineage: Eukaryota > Metazoa > Arthropoda > Insecta > Lepidoptera > Noctuidae > Amphipoea > Amphipoea lucens. The sequence continues at coordinate 133,637 of OX382358.1, read as the reverse complement.
CACCCGCCACGGTGCACGGGTGCGCTTCTCGTTGAAGTATCTCGGCTCAATAAGCGCACCCGCCACAGTGCACGGGTGCGCTTCTCGTTGAAGTATCTCGGCTCAATAAGCGCACCCGCCACGGTGCACGGGTGCGCTTCTCGTTGAAGAACCTCGGCTCAATAAGCGCACCCGCCACGGTGCACGGGTGCGCTTCTCGTTGAAGTATCTCGGCTCAATAAGCGCACCCGCCACGGTGCACGGGTGCGCTTCTCGTTGAAGTATCTCGGCTCAATAAGCGCACCCGCCACGGTGCACGGGTGCGCTTCTCGTTGAAGTATCTCGGCTCAATAAGCGCAGCCACCACGGTGCACGAATGCGCTTCGCACGCACCGCGGTGCACGGGTGTGCTTCTCTTCTCCGAACACAACGAAGTATTTAGGCTCAATAAGCGTACCCATCACGGTGCCCGGGTGCGCTTCGTACCCACCGCGGTGCAAGGGTGCGTTTCTAGTCCCGGAACACAACGCGCTCACTTATAATAATATTCACTTGATTGGCTATCAGCTATGATTTGAGATGATTTTTTGTCCCGCTCTCTCGCAGTGAGGAGCGAGAGCCTTAGCTGTGGGAACGGTATAGGCTGATTGCATAAAGTGCCTGTCTGGGTTAGAACCTACGACCTACAACTCGTGAGTCGCAGTCGTTACCACTGGGCCACCACTGCTCATGGCTCATTATGATTATTTATTATAACTAACGAACTCGTAGGCGGTCTATCTCGACGACATCATCGCTGAATGATTTAGTATTTGTAGCTGTCGTGACCAGTTAATAGCCTGCGAGCCTTCGTAAAGAGAGCTGTTTAGTAACATTAGTATCCTGTGTGACGTGCGCCCCTGAGTACTTGGCGTATTGCTCGGCTCAGTCGCGACACGCGCGTCGTGCGACTACAAACGTTTATTTATGGTTTGTGCACAATGAGCGACGCGGCACTCGACTTGACAAGTGAATAATACATGCTGTACATGTTACGCGTGTGTGCGAGTCTCGCGTGCGGCGTGTGGCGAGACCTGAAAGTTTCCTAATCAGCGCTAGCTTGTCGCGGCTCTGCATCGAATGCTCTCAAAGGAGCGTCTGTTGTAAAATTTTCAACAAACATTAGACACGACACATTTCACATTGTATTAACTTATGCAACGCAATGGTACTTACACACGTTTTCATTTCACATCAGTTGCGTCGAAATCCCCTCACGAAGACAGAGCCGAGCTCGGACACAGTGATCCGAGACATTGAGTGTGTAAGACCAGCAAGACAGGCGGTGCGAGAGTGGCTCGCATTGCTAGGCGGGCCGCATCCGCCATCGGCAGCTAATCGGCGCGCGCGCGGAATACTGATCAGCGCGGCGCTGTTGTGCGAGCATTAGCATCGCTGATTGCGCCGCAACGACACCGCGCCGGCGCCGGCAGAAGGCGCACTCGCGAGCACGGAACGAACCAAGCCAAACGGTAGCGAATACTTCTGCAACCTGCGACTAGCCTATCGCGTGTCTCAGCCTCGCGCCTCGCGCCTCGCGGCTGTCCCCGGGGCGCGGGTGTCGCGAGTGCGCGCGACTGGAGCTTCTGGCGCTCGTGTCACGCTCGTCCGCTCGCGATTCTCGTCACGCCGCTAATTATCGCGCCACACGCTCGCGCCGCGTCTAATTTACTTTGGAAGAATTGCGAACGCACCACCGCTGTGTTCTACCTCATTTTAAGATAATTACTCTGTTACGAATAGATCTACGATGCTCTGACTTGGAAAACAATCAGGTGAACTGATTCTATAAGATGAAACTTTTCGTAATATTCATTTAACATTACAAACAAGGCGGATTAAAATGAGTGAAGTTATCGTGTTCGTTTTTTAATATGTGATCGCGATATCACTATGCTATCTTTTGTGCATCAGAGTGGAGCACAATGGGGGTAGATGCACTAGCACAAGCCCCGCGGTCACACGGCGAGGAACTTGTCGGAGCGGTACACCCGGGTGCCATGGACACGTGACAGCGTCGAGCGACGGAGCGACTGACTGATTGACGGACGTGTTCGTGTTGCCAATTAATAATATCGCGCTGTATGTAAGCCCGCGCATACGTAAATGATCACAAGCGTAATTACAACATGATACGCAATTAGCAGTCGGTCGAGTGTGCACGGAGCCGACTCGTTTGGCGCGCAATGAACTAAATCCAATATAATTTCATTAGCGAGGTGCATGATGTGTGCGAAGGAATTAATTTGAAGTGGCTGCGTGTGGTTACTGCACACAACAAGTCGTCGCCACAATAAGCGCCTACGTACCTAGGGGAGACTGGGTACAGTTGAAACAATTTTGCTTTGAACGCTCGTAGCACAGCCATTTTGAAACATAACAAACAACAAAACACATAAAATGAGAGAATAGACTTTTGTCTTCAAATATATCTCAGAATTAGAGGCTCAACTGCCATATTTACTAGATAGGAAGAGTTTAATAAAATAATGTGCCACTGTTTCAACCGTACCCATACCAGGGGCGGTTGAAACAGCGATGGGGGTCAGTTGAAACATAAACAAATAAGTAATAAAAATCAGTTTCTTTATTCATAATCAACAAGAAATAGTTAAATTCTAGTATGGCACCATTTCTATCAGTCTTAATAATAGTTTCGAACATAAAAAGAGCTCTTCTGCTCCGGTTTAAACTAACAAACTAACACTAACACTGCATTTCTTTTTTTCTTGTATCGCAGAAGAGAAGAATGGCGAACTCCGTACATCTCTGCAGCTTTTCGTAAAGAAGTCCCTTTTTTGACTTCTACATACGCATTTTCGTATTGAGTTATATCACACTCTCCTCTTGAAGTTTTTTTGATACGTTGTCTAGGCATCTAGAACGAAAAAAGCAAGGGTTATCATTGTTTCAATCGTACCCACAATAATTGCTTCATCCGTCCCCATACCCCTCAACCGCTAATAAAACAAACATAGCGTCGAAACAAAACAACATAAACAAAAACGAATCATGGTTTTAGAACCTTCAAAATCTAACAATAAAACAGAAAATCACTCAAAATGCAAATGCTAATATCAACAAAGTAATTTGAAAAAGAAAACAATAGAAAATACTTACTTTTTGTCGAAAAAATATAATAGGGTCCCCTGGAAACGTACAGAGCGCGCGAAGTGCAACGCGTCACTGTGATTCATGTCCGGACTCTCCAGCCGCGTCTCTTTCCCCTTGTACCCCTTACCACACCGCTAATAGTTTACGAGTTATTAGCGTTGGTTTAACCGTACCCTGTTGCAACCGTACCCAGTCTCCCCTACTCCGCCGCGCATACCTGGCGACTGTGGCAAGACAGGTGTAGTCCATGAGAGTGACCGCGTGTAGTGATGGCGCCCGCACGTGCACCACACGATGGCGCGCGCGCACAGTTCGTCACTTGTATATATATTAGGTCCTTACCTATGAAAATGTCGTTTTACATAGAAATAAAATATATTTTTTTATGAAAATAATACATATTGTAGGGTTGCTTGTTGTGAAATTAAAGCCCCGTTGAACTTGATGATACTTTATTGGCAACTTGACTTGTTTTATTTTACACGTTACAATAGTTATATATCATGAGGCAACCCTAAGTGGAGGGATGAAAGGGACTGCGCGGCTATCGCCCTTCAGACCTCCCCTAGCTGGCTAGTTTCCTGAAGACTGCTAGGCTATCGAAGCAGGAAACTAGTCGTACTAAGGATCAGAGCTGGCTGCGTGGCTGCCACGCTCAGAAACCTCTAGCTAGTGAATGACGATTTGTTCTTTTTCTTTTTTGATAATGGCATCTCGCAGTTCAACCTATGAGGTTGTCGTCTGCTTAACCGGACTTGCCTGTGGATGCCTCAAAATTAAGGCCTCCAGCCAGGGCTTAAAATTTACTATACTAAGCGACTACACACTAAGGGCACCCCCTGTGGGGTACGGACCTCGGCTTAGGGCGTCGCTGGGGGAGGGCAGCAAGGGACAGGCTGGATTGGAATTATTTAGGGGCGAATTTAATACTACAGGCTCAGCGGCGCGGGCTGGCTCGAGCAAGGGTCGGGGTGGACAAGTTACGGGACGTCGCGACGGGCGTCCTCGATGGCGAGGACGGAAGGACGGCTGACGGGTCTTGTTTGTGTGTCTTCTAAGAGTGCTAGTGTCTTTACTACTCTCCTGAAGGAGAGTGATGGCGTCGCCGGGGATGGTGAGAGCATGCCTTGGTCGGCGAGTCCTACTTATGCGGGAAGGAGTGTATCGGGAGGCCGCCGCAATCAGGGGATTGGGATGAAGACAGCTCTGCTTATATAGGCGGATAGTCGACATATGTGTGCGTAATCACTACACGTAGTCATCTGTTGTTGTGGTGCAGATTACTCGCGGGGTGGTGCTTGCGCAGATTGTTGCACACGAAGATTGTAGATGGCGTCACTTGTGTATAGAAATCGTTTGTAGTTGCTGTCTTCTAGTTTATGAAGCTGCTCATCATAGTGCTTGGATAGTTTACACTAGATGGCGCTGTATGTTTGTTACAATATTTAAATTAATCGAAGTATTGACCATTAGTGAAGATGCACTTTTGCCATATTAGTGGAAGTTCGTTGATGGCTCTGCTATAAAAATCTTGGCGACGGGAATCGATGAACTCTTTAGAGGCGTTTTTCACCGCCTCGTTGGATTTGAAATTATTCCCCTGTAAAAAGTTATCCAGGTTCCGAATAAAAATGGCAAAAGTGTTAAAATGGCAAAATTAGTTAGAGCAAGGTCTGATGAGTATGGTGGGTGACGAAGAGTTTCCAGGGGTAACTCCTATAGATTTGATACAGTCCGTTGTGCGGTGCTTCGACGCGATTTTGTTGTTGGTGTTCAGTGAGTTCATACGGTACCCACTTTCCGAGCGTTTTTATATTTCCAATTTGACGTAGGTAGACGAATAATTTCAAATTTTGAAGCAGATTCATCATCTGCTTTCGTCTCCGGTCGGCCACGGGGCTCATTATTGAGATCAAAATTTCCAGAAAGGAAGCGATCAAATCAAAAATGGACCGTTCACATTCGGTATCATGCATGTCCATACACGTCGTTAATGTTGCGTGCTGTCTGAACTGCGTTGGTGCCACGAAGGTACTCGTATACGAAAATATCGCGCAATTTCGAGTTTTCCCTGGTTACAGAAACCCTAGCGATATTAAAAAAAAAAATCGAACCGGAAAAATAAATGAACAACTGATTCAAAAAAAAAAATGTCTGAATTTCTAAACAGAATGAAAATACTCTTAACGACGTAACGATATTGTTTGAATACATATAGAACCTACTTCATCATTTTTCTATTTTCTATCACCTGGCTACCCTCTTTCCCAGCTATGTTGGGTTCGGTTTCCAGTGTAACCGGATGCAGCTGAATACTGGTATTTAAATGTAATCTGTTAATGCCGCTGATCCTAATCCCAGTTAATATAATGAAGCGGGCGGGTGTCGGGAACGTCGCTGGTGTATGCACCAGCGCCACCAGCACAGCACCGCTGTCAGCTGCCTACGCGGCACCTGTAGGTGTAAGCATAAGCTATAAGTAGCTCAGTTCGCTTCACTATCTCAACTTCAGTCATTTATCATTTGGTTCATCATCAACACCGGCGATGTTTTTGTCGCTCGCACTGTTCGTGTACCAAACAGACACGATGCCTCGGAGGTGCTGAGCCGACCCAGTGGCGGTGTGGTGCTGAGCCGACCCAGTGCCGGTGAGGTGCTCAGCCGACCCAGTGGCGGTAAGATGCTGAGCCGACCCAGTGGCGGTGAGGTGCTGAGCCGACCCAGTGGCGGTGAGGTGCTGAGCCGACCCAGTGGCGGTGAGGTGCTGAGCCGGCCCAGTGGCGGTGAGGTGCTGAGCCGGCCCAGTGGCGGTGAGGTGCTGAGCCGGCCCAGTGGCGGTGAGGTGCTGAGCCAGCCCAGCGGCGGTGAGGTGCTGAGCCGGCCCAGTGGCGGTGAGGTGCTGAGCCGGCCCAGTGGCGGTGAGGTGCTGAGCCGGCCCAGTGGCGGTGAGGTGCTGAGCCGGCCCAGTGGCGGTGAGGTGCTGAGCCGACCCAGTGGCGGTGAGGTGCTGAGCCGGCCCAGTGGCGGTGAGGTGCTGAGCCGACCCAGTGGCGGTGAGGTGCTGAGCCGGCCCAGTGGCGGTGAGGTGCTGAGCCGGCCCAGTGGCGGTGAGGTGCTGAGCCGGCCCAGTCACGTGCTGTTGGGTTAACGTCTGCTTGACGACGAGCCGGTGAGGTGATGCCGATCCGGTGCAGTGCTTAGATTGTGTAATGACCTTTTTTTATTGTTTCCTAACATCTCGCAATGTATTCTTTTTTTATTGTTTCCTAACATCTCGCAATATATTATTTTTTTATTGTTTCCTAACATCTCGCAATATAAAATAAAATAAAATATTCATAATATAATGTGGCGCTAAACACCTGCTATTTATCCGTCACCTGCACTCTTTGTTTTCTTTTTATAAAAGAGGCTGAGAACCCGACCACTTTACCCATTGACGAAGATAATAAAAATTACTTGAAATTCTTTAAAATGATCAGACAGACAGGACAGGTAGCGATTGCGGGTTGCAGGGGTTGCAGGTTGCTCCTGCTCGTAGTAAGCAAAGCTCTTATCTGAGGTTAGTTCGCAAGTTATTTTGTGAAACTTGCAGGAACATGTTTCGTGATGTCCCCAGACGACTGTCTCACAGCAGATTATATATTACACACGTACAAACAAACAATACGACAAATAAACTTGTATAATTGTCTAGTGACGTAACAAGCCTGCATTCGAAAATTCAAATATATTCAATAATTTAGTCACTAAAGCCAGTCGGCTGATCAGCACAACCCTTGGCTGCATTCAGCAAACACTATAGCCAGTCGGCTGATCAGCACAACCCTTGGCTGCGTTCACCAAACGCTATAGCCAGTCGGCTGATCAGCACAGCCCTTGGCTGCGTTCACCAAACACTATAGCCAGTCGGCTGATCAGCACAACCCTTGGCTGCGTTCACCAAACGCTATAGCCAGTCGGCTGATCAGCACAGCCCTTGGCTGCGTTCACCAAACACTATAGCCAGTCGGCTGATCAGCACAACCCTTGGCTGCGTTCACCAAACACTATAGCCAGTCGGCTGATCAGCACAACCCTTGGCTGCGTTCACCAAACGCTATAGCCAGTCGGCTGATCAGCACAACCCTTGGCTGCGTTCACCAAACGCTATAGCCAGTCGGCTGATCAGCACAACCCTTGGCTGCGTTCACCAAACGCTATAGCCAGTCGGCTGATCAGCACAACCCTTGGCTGCGTTCACCAAACGCTATAGCCAGTCGGCTGATCAGCACAGCCCTTGGCTGCGTTCACCAAACACTATAGCCAGTCGGCTGATCAGCACAACCCTTGGCTGCGTTCACCAAACGCTATAGCCAGTCGGCTGATCAGCACAACCCTTGGCTGCGTTCACCAAACGCTATAGCCAGTCGGCTGATCAGCACAACCCTTGGCTGCGTTCACCAAACACTATAGCCAGTCGGCCGATCAACACAACTCTTGGCTGCGTTCACCAAACACTATAGCCAGTCGGCTGATTAGCACAACCCTTGGCTGCGTTCACCAAACGCTATAGCCATTCGGTTGGTCAGCACAACCCTTGGCTGCGTTCACCAAACACTATAGCCAGTCGGCCGATCAACACAACTCTTGGCTGCGTTCACCAAACACTATAGCCAGTCGGCTGATCAGCACAACCCTTGGCTGCGTTCACCAAACACTATAGCCAGTCGGCTGATCAGCACAACCCTTGGCTGCGTTCACCAAACACTATAGCCAGTCGGCTGATCAGCACAACCCTTGGCTGCGTTCACCAAACACTCTAGCCAGTCGGCTGATCAGCACAACCCTTGGCTGCGTTCACCAAACAACGTATAGCGTCAAGTTCAAAATGTATACAGTCACCTGGTCGGTGGCTGACTGTACGTTTGTCGCGAATTACCTATTATTAAGTTTATTTAACTTTTTTATGTATTTCGATGTTAGGATAGTTTCAAAATACTCTAACAATGCACTTGTCATTTCTTGTAAAGTTGTTGTTTCAAAATATAACGAACACTACTGCACTACACTACTGATTATTGTATTCCTAGGAAGTTGCCCACTGCTGGATGTGAATGACATCGCTCCAGTTCAATTCAAAACTTCATCCCTCACTGGCAAGAGTCTGGCAGATCACGTCACATTTAAAAATAGATCAAAAACAGAAATCCGTATTATATTCTCGCAGTATACTTGTCGACCTGGCCAGATCGCCGCAGCTTCCGATACTGCCCGGATTCCTTTCCTTGTGGACAATTTAGATAAGATCGTTGTTCGTGGGAATACTCTAAAGATTTCTAAGGCTTTTTTGTGACCGTAAGCTAAAAGTACTTAAATAGTAGATTGATATACAAGGGGCTAAAATGACTCATTATACGAGGTAGTTTTACTCCTGAGCTTTAGCGAGGGTGTAAATAGAAACCGAGTTATAATGGGCTTTTAGCGCCATATGTTACACTCTACTTTTCACTACGATTGCAAGAAAATAAAATAGTCCAATACAATATTAAATAGTTTATTTTATGAAAAATTTTATTTTAAATTTATTAAATTAATTCTTTTAGAAACTAACTATATACACTAGATACTAAAATAAATGACTAACTAACTTACAATACAAATATATAAAAATAAAAAACTTAGGCCACGAAGTATTCATCCGCATCGCTGTCATCCGGAAACGTGCCCAGAAGACTGGCAGCATTGCCACGTTGAATGGCAATGCTAATTCTTTGGCCAAAGAACGACCCAGCCCTCTGGTCACGTGAAGTATCGACCAGCCGGCGAGAAATTTCCTTAAAAAGGAGACGCGCGCTCGGGCCCCATGACCCGAGCGTTTCGACCCCAAACGGCTCAAAGCTGTAGTTGCCCACAAGGTTACAGTATTTGCGCCGTTTGAGGGTCTCAGCAGCTGCAGCAGCGGCGCCAGCACAGCCCGCAGTGCTAGGAACATGAGATGGCGCAAGGGTATCGACACATGTTGCGTCCCACACCAGAGGCCTACCCACCTTCCAAGGCAACAACGTCATGCCGTCTGGTCTCTTCCCATCATCACGTACCAAGCCGTTTGGTTCTAGCACCGCTGGTACGCCGGCGGTGACAAGGGCTAACTAACCAAAAATGAAAAATTAAATGTACAATTCTGGATATATAACGAGATGTTTTTTCCTGGCAACTTAATTTCAGTCCCCTGTGAAGATGAATGTTGAGTTGTCTATGGGGTAAACGTGGGAGATACTACACGTAGTTCCAGGTCCGAATGTTCTGAATAGAGAATCAGCTGAGTTGACTCATCCCTTGATGGCGATGGTCGTGGTCGTGGGCTAGTTGGGAGAATATTGATGCGTTCCAAAATACGCTGGTTGATATCACATTTGTTTCTTTTCCTTTCTCTTCCATTTGCAAATTAGGGTCTTCATTCTCACTAGATGATGACATTTTCACAGTTGTAAAATAAATTACGGTCTCCAATTAAATTTGCAATTATGCACCATTCTACCGAAGAGATCGCCGCTTTTAGTTCCAGTTTCAAAAATAAAATGTCCTTCTTTTTCTTATAAAACAGTAATGTCGAGTCTTTATTCATGACGACAAACCCATTTTCGAGCTAATGGAAGCAAGCAGTAAAATCCTGCCCTTAAACTTTATTACCCTTTTCCACATTTGGTAGGAGTCGATTTTTGAAAAACCCTAAAACACACACCTACTTTTTATTTTTTGTTTTAATAGTACCGAGTTTCGAGTCAATACGACAGCGGGTTACATATTTTTCTAACCTGTTAACTTTGTCACCGCCTTTTTGAAGTGAAACTTCTTTAGGCGCGCTTGACTTGGGGAGTAAACTGGCGAATGCGTTACGAAAACGTGTGATCGCGAGTAGGGAAGGTACGTAAAAAATAGCTGGAAATACCTGGTGTAAAAACCCGGTCCCGGTCGCATAAATATGCGACCGGGTTTTTACACCAGGTATTTGCTTCCAAGTACGCACACCGGGTACCGACTCAAAATACTTGCAAGACTATTAAGTATCTTATACGGCTACTCGCTCAAATACGTAGGTACTCAACCGCGTTAGTTTTCGCAAATGCGATCATGCTCCTTTTGGAACAATTTCGTATGCAAGTATTTTTTACCGACTTCATAAAAAGGAGGAGGTACTATGTTCGGCTGTTTGTATGTTTTTGAAGTGAAACTTCTTTAGGCGCGCTTGACTTGGGGAGTAAACTGGCGAATGCGTTACGAAAACGTGTGATCGGGCGAGTAGGGAAGGTACGTATTTATGTGACCGGGTTTTTACACCAGGTATTTGCTTCCAAGTACGCACGCCAGGTACCGACTCAAAATACTTGCAAGACTATAAAGTATCTTATACGGCTAGTCGCTCAAATACGTAGGTACTCAACCGCGTTAGTTTTTGCAAATGCGATCATGCTCCTTATCAGTAAGAGTATACGGAACAATTTCGTATGCAAGTATTTTTTACTTTAATGGTTCGCAAGTATTTATTTGTAAACGCGATTTTGCTCCTTATATAATTATAGGAAGTCATTGATCAATTTCCTATGCAAGTAGTTTTACTTCCAACGGCGCTTTTGAATACGCGATTGTACTTCTTATCTGTATGAAGTTATGGATCAATTTTCTATGCAGATAGAAAATACTTGAAAGTATCTCGCTCCGTCGTGCCTCGACGCTCGAGTGCGTAGGTACTCAAATAGTTCAACAACCGCGTTTGTTTTCGCAAATGCGATCATGCTCCTTATCAGTGAGAGCACAGAATACTTAATAGTACTACGTACAGAAAGGACGCTCCCTTCCTCGCCCTCATATCAGATATCGCACCTCACCCCGCATTTCGAGGTATTCGTCGCCGACTCTTTAGCAAGGGCGCTCGCGAACCGCAGCGCTGTATTGCTGACACGAACACACAATTATGCGATTTAAATGTTTTATTTGAGTTTTAATCACGATGATGGTTGGATATTGTGATGCTTTTCCGAATTCGTATTTACATAAACTCTTTGTAAGATTTCGCATTTTTAATAACATGCGATTTAATAACCGATTATTTACAGATAAGTCATTTAAACTAAACTATTTTAGTGTTTTTATTTCATTACGAACCCGACTATACAGAGTGTTACGGAAAGGGTATATCAGTACAAACGGGTTGAAGAGTGTATCTGGTCTAGAATCTTTGTACAAAATTTCAGCTCAAAAGCAGTAACTTTGAAAATGCTTAATATTTTTTTATTTCGATAGTTCATTAAATTGAAATCATAACAAACGTGTCACCGCACTACGAGGGTCATTATCCATTATCTGTAGTGTGTCTGTGCGCCTAGTACACGCACATCACGCCACCGCGCGCCAGTGCAGCGCCGTGAAGACGAAATAAAAAAAAAATTAAGCATTTTCAAAGTTAATGCTTTTGAGCTGAAATTTTGTACAGAGATTCTAGACCAGATACACTCTTCAACCCGTTTGTATTGACATACCCTTTCCGTAACACCCTGTATAAATAAACAATTGAACTACATGATCACTTTATAATAATGCACACGTTCGGGCAGCGCCGCCGCCGTCGTCGTTCGGTTCCCCGACACAAATTGCTTACTGCGCCATTTTTTTTACGCTACTAGATTTCACGCACACATTTGCACGTATACAAACGTCATTTGTTTATGTAGTAGTAATAGGTAATTATTTTGCGGGCGTTGTATGGAGCGTCCGAGGTGTAAGAGTCTACGGAATAATTTCGTATGCAAGTATTTTTATTTTAATGGTTTGTAAAAGTATTTATTTGTAAACGCGATTGTGCTCCTTATTTATAGGAATTCACGTGTCAATTTCCTATGCAAGTACTTTTTACTTCCAACAGGGCTTTTGTTTGATTACGCGATTGTACTTCTTATTTGTATGACGTTATGGATCAATTTTCGATGCAGATAGAAAATACTTGAAAGTATCTCGAGCCCTGGTTTTACTCCCTGGTTTCTTAAAGTGGACGTACTTGGAAGCCCTGGTACTCGATTTTGCAAGTACGACCCATGTCTACGGGCTACGGGCGAGGTGAACGGGAGTTGAGTGGGGGATATAATCAAGAGAAAGCAGTGCGCGTGCAAATTTTCTTTCTCTCTTCCTCTCATAGCCAAATACGTTTGAAGTTTCACTTCAGTCGTGTGGTCATAAGCACACTCGTTTTTTTTTTTTGGGTGGAAAACTATCAAATAAGTTCTCCCGCTCTGGGAGGAGCGAGAGATGGCGTGTCACACTTTTGTTTCCAGTTTATAACCAAATAAGTTCTCCCGCTCTGGGCGGAGCGAGAGATGGCGTGTCACACTTTTGTTTCCAGTTTATAACCAAACTAGCTGCGCCCCGCGGTTTTACCCGCATAAGTTTCGACCCCGTGGGAATATCGGGATAAAAAGTAGCCTATGTCCTTTTCCGGGACTCAAACTATCTCTATACCAAATTTCATCTAAATCGGTTCAGCAGTTTGAGCGTGAAGAAGTAACAAACATATAAACACACACACACACACACTCACAAACTTTCGCCTTTATAATATTAGTGGGATGAATAAGATTTTCCATATAAACTGTATGCCCGCTTTTCACCCCCACATAGGTGCAATTTCGAAAAATCGTTTGGGATGTGTTCATTACTTGACTCGAAGATTTATTTATAACAATTTTCGAGTTAATCAAGCCACACAGTAAAATCCTCCTCTGTATAATTAACTACCCCTTTTCACCCCGTTAGGGGTAGATTTTCGAAAAACTCTGATAAGTACACGTTATTCTTTATTTTTGGTCTTAAGTATAAATACTGAGTTTCGAGTTAATCGGACTGCGCGTTAAAGTTCTTCCATACAAATTTTGACACCCCCCAATCCACTTTTAGGGGGTAGTTTATAAAAACAAAAAATGCCAAACTTCATAATTTACTTAGATAAGTATTCGTGCCAAGTTTCAAGTTCATTAACTCAAGGAATAAAATTTTTCATACAAACAAAATCCCCCCTTTTCACCCTCTTAAAGGTTGAATTTCCAAAAACCCCTTCTTAGTACTCTCCTACATTATAAAAGGAAGCCATGTGCAAAATTTCACATTCTTAGACCCAGTAGTTTCGGCTGTGCGTTGATATGTCAATCAGTCAGTCAGTTTCTCCCTTTATATACAAATATAGATATAGATTATTCTACTTATGAATAAAGACTTTATTTATTATTGTTTTTTTTTATTGTTTTTGTAGGCTCGTTGGTAATGGTAATAGACGAAAATAAAAAAACTTTTTCGCCTAGAGGTAAATATGCTATTTTTTCCTCGCTCTGGTACGCTACAATGACGGGTTTTTTAACACAAAACACATGATCACCAAAAAAAAAAAACTAAAGAATCGAAATCATTGGTATTCATTCACACATACACACACCCTCAAAAACACACATGCACACTCACACATACCAGCACCCACGATTTTTAATTTAATTTTGTTTAATCCTGGTTTTATTGTAATTTGTTCAAATTTTATTTTAATCTTGATTTTAATATTAATATTGTTTTCAATTTTAATCTGCTTTAATCCAGATTTTATTCTAACTTTCATTATTTAACTTGCTATAATTGTAATTTTATTTTCTAATTCTGTTTTAGTGCTTAAATTAAATGTTTACTATTAAACTTAATTTTATGTAATACTAGCTGCGCCCCGCGGTTTCACCCGCATAAGTGTCGATCCCGTGGGAATATCGGGATAAAAAGTAGCCTACCTATATGTTAATCCAGGGTGTCAGCTACCTCCATACAATGTTTATCAAAATTGGTCCAGCCGTTTGAGCGTGAAGAAGTAACAAACATAAAAACACACACACATACACACACCCTCACTCACAAACTTTCGCCTTTATAATATTAGTGTGATTATTTTATCACCTTTTGTTGCATAAAACTTGCTTAACTATAACCGAAATGGACGAAGCCACTGGCTTCTCAAATATAGGTACCCTAACGTAGCTCTGGAGCCAGGGCCTTATTGTATTTTTCTGGAACCCGTTTTTATGGCAAAAAACTTCTTTCTTCCTACAACCTTTATGCAGACGATTTGCAAATTTATAAGCAAGCTGACTACTCGAATTTGGCTGATGCGGTTCATATTGTCAACAAGGATTTGGTTTCAATCTGTGAGTGGAGTGAGGCGCATGGTTTGCAGGTTAACCCATCGAAGACTCAGGTCATTGTTGTTGGCAGCTCAAGGATGATCCCCAAGATAAACTGGGCTCAACTACCCCAGGTTCAATTTAACGGAACTGCTATTCCATTCAGCGAAAAGGTGAAGAACCTTGGGGTTTGGATCGACCAACATCTGTCATGGGATCCTCAGCTACAGGACGTAAGTCGCAAAATTTTCGCATCTGGTAAGTCACTGAGACGATTGCGGAACTTTCTTCCAACTGCCACTAAAACTGCGCTTGCACAATCCCTTTTACTTCCCATCCTTGACTATGCTGATGTCAGTTATCCAGATCTTACTGAGGCACAACTAGATAAGCTTGAGCGACTTCAAAACTTTTGCATAAGATTTATATTTGGCCTGCGCAAATATGATCACATATCTGAATTTCGTACAAAGCTCAAGTGGCTTCCCATACGTCTTCGCCGGAATTCCCATATCTTGTTTCAGCTCTACAGTATTTTGTTTAATCCTAAAACCCCCACTTATCTTAAAGAACGTTTCAAGTTCCTTCATGACATACATAATAGATATCTGAGGTCATCGGAAAACCTGAGACTAGAGATGCCGATGCATTCCACTAGTTTCTATGATAAATCTTTTACTGTGCAAGCAGTACGGTTATGGAATGACTTGCCCGTGTCGATAAGGCATGCTCAATCTTTGTCCACTTTTAAGACTATGATAAAAAAGCACTTTCTCTCTCCTTAAACATTGTCATTGTATTTTCTTTGCTCCTGTTTCATGTTTGTTATTATGTATATGTATATATTTATATAGATTAATAATACTTTATGTATGTATTTATTGTATTGTGTAAATGGTACACCACAGACTACCTACAGTATTTGTCTGTCCTTCCCGTTTTTAATCCATCCAAAGGTTGTCTTTAAAAGATCGCTCTTAGCGATAAGACCGCCCATTGTGTCACCCATTGTAAAGTTTTCTATATTTATGTCTGTAATTTATATGGTGTACATAATAAAGAGTATTCTATTCTATTCTATTCTATGGCAATAAATAAAATTATCACTCGTTATATGTATTTCCTGTCTGTCTCAGGGCGCCACGGCGGCGCGGCGGCGCACTATGGGACCAAATGGTATTTTCCATCTCAAAAAGGGTTCGGACAAAAGTAGTGTTATTAAAACCGTTTTGATTGTTTTATATTCTGAGACACATGTGCTATCCGATACAATAGTAAAAAAAAAAAAAATAGTTTCAGGTAGGTATATAAAATTACATCCAAACTTTGAACTTCGATAATTTCATACGTACTAGTTTACCCATTATAGAAGTTCAACTTAAGATATTTCCTAAGTTCTTCAAGGAATATTATAAGTATTATACCTTTTTGGATTGCTCAGGATCTCTAGTTTACATATACGTTATATGTTTAAGAGAAATATTTTTTTTTTTTTTTTTTTTTTAAGTGTCACAGGGAAATTTTTCGTCTTTTTATTTTTCAAGTAGAGGTTTCCCTGTTGCCGATAGCTGCCGATGCTATTCAGTAATACAAGGAAATAAAAAAAAAACTGCGTCATTATTGCGCCATTTTGAGCTAGAAGCAAAAATGTCGACCGGGGGAGAAATATTTTCCTATAATTTTTTTTTTGTGGTGAATAATTTAACCACATGTATGATATTAATGATGTTGCATACTTTTAATCTGTTAATAATAATAATAATGAACGTCGTATTGGTGGGGCCAGAACGCTCATCGGCAAACTAATCTGCTTCAGGGAGGGCAATACTCGCCCTAGAGTGATGCGCTTTGTGAGGCGGGCATCCTTGGGGACTGATATCAGCCCTCAAGACTATATGTCCTGTGTCACAGAGCGCATCGACTTCCTGAAGCAGAAAGTGTATGCATGGGCGAACCGTATCCGTCGGTATAAGCGGCGAGTAGAGCGATACACTCAGAATCGCACCTTCCAGAGTGATGAAAGGTGGGTTTATAGGGGTTGGGAACGACCGGACCAAGGTGTGGCTGACACGCAACTGCCAGATGATGATGCCATGTGTTCCTTCTGGCGCAGTATCTGGTCGGTGCCTGTCAGTCACACCGAAGGTGATTGGGCTCGAGAGGTCGAGCGAGCCTGCGATCCAATACCAGAAATGGGGCCTATAACCATCTGCCCCCAAGATGTAGCTCGTGCAGTCCGTCCACTGCCCAACTGGAAGTCTCCAGGGCCGGACGGGCTGCAGAACTTTTGGATAAAATGGTTTTCAAGGTCGCACGCTCGCTTGGCATCTCAGTTCCAGGTCGCTTTGGAATCTGGTTCGCTACCCCAGTACCTAACGACAGGAATTACCCACCTGCTCCATAAATCAGGTAGCACCGCGGAACCCAAGAATTATAGGCCGATCACGTGTTTACCGACGGTTTATAAAGTTCTTACATCCATTTTGAGAGCTAAAATTAACAAACATATAGACACCAACGCCATCATGTCTACCTCTCAGAATGGATGTAGGAATGGGTCCCGCGGTACTAAGGAGCTACTCCTCATTGATATGGCCATCAGCCAACAGGTTCGTCGCTTCCGAAAGGATCTGTCGACATGTTGGATAGATTATAAGAAGGCCTATGACTCGGTGCCACATACATGGCTCATGAGGGTGTTGGAATTGTATAAAGTAGATACAACTCTGCGCACCTTCCTGATGTCGTGTATGGGGCAATGGAGGACGGTCCTTCGCTATCCAGGATGTCGAAATATTCAGAGGAATAGCGAACCGATAAGGATCGAGCGAGGCATATTTCAGGGTGATAGTTTGAGTCCGCTTTGGTTCTGCTTAGCCTTGAATCCTCTTAGCACACTGCTGGAGGATTCAGGTCTAGGCTATCGGTTGAGGAGAGGTGGTCAGGTTATATCGCACCTCCTCTACATGGATGACCTAAAACTCTTTGCCCCCAACAATTTGCAACTGATGGAGCTACTGAAAGTAACTCAAACTTTCAGTAACGCTATTAGGATGGAATTTGGTGTGGACAAATGTGCGGTCGTGCATGTAAAACGAGGGGAGATTGTGGAATCCGTGGGAACTCAACTCTCGGATTCCACAAACCTTAGAGCCCTCTCCGCATCCGAAACCTATAAGTATTTGGGTATGTCGGAAGCGTTAGGCATCAATGTTACTGACATGAAGCAATCGTTAAAGGAGCGCTTCTTTGGCCGCCTGAAAAAAGTGCTTAATAGTCTTCTATCAGGCGGAAACAAGGTGCGTGCCTTCAACGGTTGGGTCATGCCGGTTTTGATGTACTCTTTTGGCATACTCAAATGGACTCAAACCGAACTCGACGCCCTGGATAGGAGGGTCCGTACGCTGCTGACTGCAAATCGAATGCATCACCCACGGTCATCGGTAATGAGGTTGTATATCCCGCGAAAGTGTGGAGGTCGAGGGTTTTTAAACGCTAAGACCCTCCACAATCGCGAGATATGCAATCTCAGGGAATACTTCCAAGAAACCGACGTGGGGATGCATCGAGATGTAGTCATAGTGGACAAGGGCCTCACCCCGCTCTCCTTGGCTAAAGAGAACTGGCGCAAACCAGTAGTGCTTGACACTAATGATCGCATGGAGGTATGGCAGAGTAAGGAGCTTCACGGACGCTTTCTTCGGGCCCTTCATGGACCCGATGTAGACCTACTAGCGTCCGTAGCCTGGCTACGTTGCGGTGATCTCTTTGGAGAAACCGAAGGTTTTGTTTGTGCAATTA
The DNA here is from genome assembly GCA_947508005.1 of Amphipoea lucens. Lineage (NCBI taxonomy): Eukaryota > Metazoa > Arthropoda > Insecta > Lepidoptera > Noctuidae > Amphipoea > Amphipoea lucens. Next base: position 115,521 of record OX382358.1, on the reverse strand, counting down.
TGGACGAAGTTATGATGACAAACAACTACCGGAGATATATTGTGAAAGACGGCACGGTTGACATCTGTCGGGCATGCCACCGGCCGGGAGAATCAATCAGGCATATTATCTCCGGGTGTTCTCGTCTAGCTAACGGAGAATACTTGCATAGACACAACCTTGTAGCCAGGATAATCCATCAGCAGCTTGCTTTGAAATACAACCTTGTAGAATCGGAGGTGCCGCACTATAGGTATGTGCCCGACCCAGTTCTCGAAAATGGTAATATCACATTGTACTGGGATCGATCCATCATCACTGACAGGACTATTGTTGCCAATAAGCCTGATATAGTGGTGGTGGATCGATCAGAGCGGCGCGCAATGATTGTTGACATAACTGTCCCGCATGATGAGAACCTCGTGAAAGCTGAGAAAGATAAACAAATTAAGTATCTTGACTTGGCTCGCGAGGTTGTCGACATGTGGGATGTGGACTCAGCGATCATTGTGCCGATAGTCGTTACAGCCAATGGTTTGATAGCCAAGAGCCTCGACCAACACCTAAGGAGGCTCTCGTTGGGCAGCTGGATCAAGGGCTTGATTCAGAAAGCGGTACTTCTGGACACGGCTCGCATTGTCAGGAGGTTCCTCTCTCTGGAGCCCTGACCGCCGGTAGCTTGGACCCTGTTCCCGATACCGGTGGGCTACTATTTTTTATATTTTTAAATGTTTTTATATATTTTTTTATACTAATATTTAAAAATATAATTTATATGTATATAGTGAAATAAAGGATAATAATAATAATAATAAATCATTTATTTGCATAAAACATGGTATAAAAATGGTGTTAAATAAAAATAAAAAGTACAAACATGTTTTGCTATGTTATAGCATGCAAAAATTTTTTGGAAAATAATCTGTAACAATAAACTTATCAACATTTACTATCCATAAACTCTTTCAAATTATAATAACTACGTTCACTTAACCACTTATACAATTTAAGCTTTAGCAACCTTATACATAGAGACTTAAAGTGGTTTGGCATGTGGTTATAAATACGCACACACATTGCTAGGCAGTTTCTATTGTACTTGGTTATTCTTGGCAAATCATGAAGAACCAATTTATAGGGATCTCGTCTGTTGCGAGGGCATACATCATTTGCTGTCTTGAAAAGATTTTTATTCCTAGCCACGAATATACATGTCTCATAAATATATAGAGAGGGCAACGGTAGCAAGTCAAGTTTTTTAAATATAGGTCGACACGAGTCATCCGGTTGTAGTCCATACATAGCTCTAATGCACTTTTTTTGGGCCACAAATGCTCTATTCAGATCAACACTGTTACCCCACATCACAAGGCCATAGCGTAGCAATGATTCCACGTATGCATGGTACGATGTTACTGCAGTTTTGATGTTAGTAACATTTTTAAGTTGTTTGAGCGCATATACAAACTTATTAATCCTAGTGCTTACATTCTCTACGTGTTCTTTCCAGTTGATATCTTTGTCTATTATAACGCCTAAAAACCTTGTATGTGTAACCTGTTTAATTTTATTAATATTCAGACTGACATTGTTATTATAATTATTCGATTGATTGAACTGAATATAGACAGATTTTTCAAGATTGACTTTTAAACAGTTTGTGTTAAGCCAATTCAGTAGTGTATCTATTGTGTTATTAATTTCAAGCTCATGATCTGCAATGGTATTTTTCTTTTTATCTGATGTCACTATGATGGATATGTCGTCGGCAAATAATAATAATTTATGTTTGGTTATGTTTGTGATGTCATTTATGTATATAAGAAATAAAATTGGGCCTAATACGCTTCCTTGCGGAACGCCGTATTTATTATGCCTATACTTTGATGTGTAGGGTGTCATATCTTTATTTTTGTTGATTTTATTGATAACGACACATTGTTGCCTGTTACTCAAATAGGATGCTATCCACTGGAGAGCAGGTCCTCTAATCCCAATTGACTCTAATTTATCTATTAATATGTCATGTGATACTACATCAAAGGCTTTTGATAAATCAAAGAAGAGCCCAGTAGTTAGATTATTATTGTTGACATTTGTAAGTATTGACTTTATAAGAGAGAAGACGGCTAATGAAGTGGATTTGTTTTTTTGGAATCCAAATTGTTCGTTACTTATTATATGAAATTTGTTGCAGAAATCAATAAGTCTTTTATACATGCATTTTTCATATATTTTAGACAGGATTGGTATTAAGGTAATAGGCCTGTAATTACTGATTTCAGACTTATCTCCCTTTTTGAATATTGGCTTTATGATCGAAAGTTTTAGGTTCTCAGGAAAAGTTCCGACTGAGAATGACAAATTTATTAAGTGAGTCAAAATACCACTCAGTTCATAGCAACCAGCTTTTATGATTTTGGTGCTTATTTCATCATAGCCCTCCGATCTGGTATTGGACAGAGACATTATTTCCTGTCGAACCTCACTTTCCAGCATTGGTTTGAGGAAAATCGAGTTGACACAAGTATTTTTCTCAAAGCTTTGTCCAGGACGTAGTTGCGTAGGTATATGCGTTGAATTTACATAATGGTTGTTGAATGCAGAAGCCATTTCTGCAGGATCCATAATTACACTATCATTTAATTTTATGGTTTCTATGTTGTCTTTGAGGCTTCTATTATTTATTTCGTTTTTAATGACAGTCCAAGTGGCTTTACATTTGTTATCATGTGCATTAATATATTTTATGTTCGCGTTCTTTTTTGAGCCATAAATACATTTGTTTAGAAGATAAGAATAATTTGTATACTTAGTTTTATTAGATGAATTTTTATTTTGGTAATATTGGTAGCGTAGTTCCCTTTTGGTTTTACAACTTCGTCTAAGTCCTTTGCTTATCCACTTTTGCCTGTTTGCATTATTAGAGTTTATCTTTACTCTTACCTTGGGGAAGCAGAGGTTGTAGAATAGGCACAAGATTTCATGAAACTTAATGAATGCAAAATTTGCATCAGTGGTACTATAAATGTCAGACCAAGAGAGGTTTTGCATGCATTCTTTGAATTTCCGGATATTGTCTAAGTCGAAATCTCTTTTACGAATATAGTATATTGTTGCTTTATGTGGTTTATATTTAGTAGGAAAGCTTAATATTTGTGCAGTGTCATGATCTGAAAGATGTAAAGGTAGAACTGTTGCAGTTGCATCGGGAATGTTGCTTAGGATGTGGTCAATACACGATAGTTTACGTGTGGGCACATTGATGTGAATTTTCAAGTTATTACTGTTGGCCAAGTCTTGTAACTCATTTGTGATATTGCCTTTCTTTAGTGTATTTATGTTGAAGTCGCCAGCTACAACAATTTTTATTTTGTATTTATATTTAATTTGCAAATAGTTTAAAAGTTGGTGTAATTTTGTTAAGAATTGATTCGGATCAGATTGAGGTGTTCTATAGACACATAAGATTACTAATTTACTACACATTAGCTCCAAACCACAGACTTCAAAGGTATTTTGTATAGCATAGTTTTTTACGTATGTTAACTCCTTATAATTGAATCCTTTTCTGACTAATATACAAGTGCCGCCCCTTTGTTTTTCTCTACAGAAGTAGGCACCCATTTCGTAGTCATATATTTTAACATAATTTTCATTGCCTTTTTTTATAAAAGTTTCAGATAGACATATTATATCTGGATCATTATTTGTTTCTTTTAATTCCTGAATTGTAATTTCTAGTAGTTCTTGTTTGGAAAGGATACTTGCAATATTTTGGTGAAAAATTGTGAAATGGCGCGTTTTATTGATTTGGGACTGAGTCACGAAAAAATGAGTCGCGTGTCTTTGATACCGAGAAGTAATAGGGTATAGTACCTTTTTGAGGCATAGCATTGGAAACCGGAGTGTAGCATTCAGAACGCTTTGTGCTATCAAGACGTCTTTCTAGTTTGAAATAGTAGGGAATTGTCCCTTTTTTAGGTTCCTGTAAGGCAATGTTTGATTTGAAACTTGATTTGCTATCCGCTAGTCTCTTTCGAATTTCGCTTGGATTTAGGTATTTATCACTGTAATCAGCACAATCTATATGGTAGTTTATAGACTTACAAATATCATATACGTTTGAGGATGATTGTTTGATAAATTGACATCTTTTATACTTACTACATACGTTTTTTACAGAGTAGTTTAGCTTGTTGACATTCAGGTACACGTTACTAAGGACGTTTAGTACAATGATAGTGTTATTTTTAAATTTATCTAATATAATTTCAAGCTGAGATAAAACTAAGTTTAGGTTACGGTCATTTTCACCAATGCAAATTACGAGTTTATCATCTGTTGACAGTTTGAGATTCATACAGTTTGCAACTATTTTGTTGCACGATGCATGTGGCCTCGTTTCGGCGACGACTCTGTACCTTTCATACTGACTGTTGGTTCTTGAATGTGAGATGGCTGCTCCCAGCCCAACGCAACGTTGTGATCCGAAGATAAGTATCCTCTTATTTTGTGTGATATTTAACCCGTGTTTGGCAGTGCAAGTCTGAGTACTGGCGATGTTCACAGGCTTCTGCTTCAATTCGTGTATGACTGTTTTATGAACATTATTGCTACGTTGCATTAATATTCCAATACGCTCTGTGAGGGTAAGAATTTCTTGTTCTGCGATCTGTAACTGCTGTTGTAGGGTTAGAATTTCCTGTTTCAAGCGTAGAACGAGGTCACTGGTTTCGGCTTTCAATGAAGTTGACAATGGAGTGGACGGTGTAGAACTCAGGTAATTTTGTTGTGGCAGAGCTTGCTTCTTTCCCTTAGCGCTTGAACTTGAACTTCCAAATATGGAGGGGGAATGGCACAAGGATTTCAAAGTGGAGTTTTCCGTAGTTAACTTGAGTATTTGTTGATGTAGACCAGTGTTTTCTAGCAGTAAATTTCCCAGTTCATCTTCCGTTTTTCCAAGTTTAAGTGTGAGTTGAGCAATTGTGTCCTTCATTTCCGAGGTCGTTATTAGGTCGGTAATAGTTCTATCATCACTCTTTGATAGTCTGTTGGGAGTAGAGAAAGACTCATCAGATGTTTCGCAGTCGGTAAGTATATGAGAGTCGACTAATTTAGTACTATTTTGAACTGGAGATGGACATCTCAGTCGCATGTACGGGGACGTAAATGGCTCATATTCTGAATTTGCCTGTGTATTTTGTGCTTGTTCCGTAGGCGACGGGGTTTTTAAACAAGTTTGCTGCTTCTTTCGCAAGGTGATGTTGGACGTATCGTCTATTTTAGCGTAGTTCTTATTTCTGATGCACATCTTACATCTCCATTTTTTCTTTGCTTCTATGTCCTTGAGTCGATATGTCGCTTCTGGGTATCCGTCGCAATCAAATTCATATCTTTTATCACAGGCAGAGCACAGAGCTGTACTTTTTATGTCTACTTTTTTTTTACATTTATGGCATGTTACTGGTGGTGCCATCTTACGGATGTTTTTCGACATTGCGTTCCGAAGAAACGTTTCTAAAAACTTGAAATAAGAATTTTGTAATTTCCGAAAAGTGAGTTTGTTAGTACTGAGATTTGAACTTGCGCTCTCTTGTGTACCGCAGGTTAATGGCAAAAGTAGGTGGATGCCTTAACCACCAAACCAACTATTCAATTAGTATCTCCACTGAATTTTTGGACTAGTAAATGCTAATTCAATTTTATTGTTGTTGTGAGTTTTAAGGTGATTGGATACTGACACTTTTTCATACATTCTTTCGGGGTACAAATCTCGAAATATAAACGATTTTTGCAGAATAAAAGCACGTATATTAAGTTGTTATGACTTATTATTGACGCATATCGACAAAAACCTATAAAAAAAACACTATTTACAGGATATCTAGGCCTGATAAAATCGATAAATTTTTCTATGTGTGCGCGGCCGGAACACGCCCTCTGCAGGATATTTCAAAGAACCATCGAGAAGCAGAACATGAGCAGAACATACATTTTTGCTATGGTTATCAACAACAGTTGATCTTGATCGTTAGATGGCGTTGTAGTCAACCGTCGCACAGGCATTATTATGCGTGATTTTGTTGACAAGTTTAGTTGCGAACATCGATCACTATTGATCGATGGTTGCGAAGCGTAGGTATGCAATTTTTAACCGACTTCAAAAAAAGGAGGAGGTTCTCAGTTTGTCGGAATCTTTTTTATTTTTTTTTATGCATGTTACCCGACCCGATTACTCGAAGACGGCTAGACCGATTTGAAAAATTCTTTTTTTGTTTGAAAGGGTATACTTTCCAGGTGGTCCCATTGTCATCAAGTCAGGATCTGATGATGGGATCCTGGAGAAATTGAAGGAACTCTTAAAATATTATAAGCACACCTATAGCGATTTGGGTACCTATTTTTTATAGTACTTAACTCGTGCATTTGCTTTCGGAAAGCGCCATTTGGTGAAGTGGAACTGATGATGAAGACCACATGACTGATGGCCACTGGAACTACTCAATAATAAGTATTTCACGGGTTGCGATTCGAGTACTTTAATGTGCTTGCTAAGCAATTAATTATTATGCTCGTCACAATGCGTATGGTGAAATGGAGCTGATGGTGAAATACCAGGAGAACTCCTCAACAGTTAACGTCCCTGCATCGGGAAAAGCAATATTTTGTAAAAGGCGATAAGCAAGTTGACATTAGGCTATTGAAACTTAGATAAATTATAAACAGACCCACTAAAAAGCGAGATTTATTTAATTAAAAAAAAATACCGACTGAAAAAAAACACTAGGTACTAGGCGAAAAAACCTTTATTTTCGGAAGTCGGAGGCAAAAACTAAAGTAGGTACTAAAGACATCGAAGTTCTTTTCGACTTAGTAGTTGTTTTTTTGGAAGGCGGTTTTTTTTTGTTAATTTTTTTTCTTACAAGGCTGGCGCGGTGGCTCTGCCCGCGCAGTTAGATTTTATCAATTTAATCATGAAGTGAGAAAAAATGCTTTACTTTGTGATAGAATTATCTGTGATCTACCCTGGGTTCGATATTACTGTAATAATGAACGTACTTATCATCTATAAAGTTTATGAGCACACTAGCCGAAATATTTCCATACTTACTTACAAATTTCAGGAATTTATTAGGTACTCCACCGTTTGACATAGCACAGACGCCAGCACATCAAGCTACCCGAAACTGTAAAATTTTCCCAATTAACCTTGAACCTAATACTTTAGCGATAAAGTTGAAAATCCATTAATGAAATTTGACAGATTGTAGTAAGTACCTAGTTTGATTTGCTGGCGTCTGTACATCCAAAGTTAAACATTATATCGTTTTTTCTTATTTAGTTTTATTCATTTTGTTTGCGCGGAAGCAAAATAGTAAAATGAAAAGCATTAAAAAGTTATGAGCTAAGAAAGATTCGTTTTTTTTAGGGTTCCGTAGTCAACATGGAACCCTTATAGTTTCGCCATGACCGTCAGACAATCCGTCCGTCCGCCCGCAGCTTAGCTCAGAGACTCTTAGTACTAGAAAGCTATAATTTGGCAAGGATATACCTACATATTAATCACGCCGACAAAGTGGTAAAATACAATCTTGAAAAACAATTATTTTTAGGGTACCTCCTGTACACGTAAAGTGGGAATGTTTTTTTTTCTCTCGTCTACCCCATGGTGTGGGGTATCACTGGATAGGTCTTTCAAAAATATTGCGGGTTTGTGATAATCATTTTTCGATTCAGGGATCCGTTTGTGAAATACTAGAAGAAATACTAAAATTCACGGCAGTAGTATATGTCACGAAATCAAAATCACAGCTGAGTAGACTTTACGAGTAATAGTCGACCAACTTTTAGTTGCAATGTATGGGAGAACATGATTTTCAACTACAATGTTAAGCTTGTTCTTGGGATAAATTCATTTCAACTACGGAACTCTTCATTGTGGTCCGACATGGACTTGGCCGGTTTTTCCTTGCTAATTTTAATGTAACTTAGGGTGTAAATAAGTAATAAAAGATGTATAGAATCTTCAAAACAAAGTCGGTACCAACAAAGCTCAATTATCGAAGAGAGAGTTCAATAAACTTTATTTGCAACTAGCTGCGCCCAGCGGTTTCACCCGCATAAGTTTCGATCCCGTGGGAATATCGGGGTAAAAACTATCCTATGTCCTTCCCCGGGACTCAAACTATCTCTATACCTACCAAATTTCTTCTAAATTGGTTCAGTGGTTTAGGCGTGAATAGGTAACATACAGACAGACAGGCAGAGTTACTTTCGAATTTATAATATTAGTATGGATATAATATAGTATAAGTATATACAGGGTTATTGGAACAACACTAACATGGTCATTGTACTCATCATTATGAACAATTTTTTTTACTATGGGACCAAACCTGAAATCGCGAAAAAAATCAGCTGTTCCCTACATTTATGTTCGTATAGGTAACTCGTCAAAATGTAGGGAACAGCTGATTTTTTTTCATTTTCTCATTTGAAATTGGAATTGTTGGTTCGAGTGGACGCTGGTGTATGTAAAGTTGTTGGTTTTTAGGCTAAACATACAAACACACGTAAATAGTAAACACATAATACATATTACACATAACACTTATATACATATACATACACACAACAGTAATAAAATTACACTAATAATTAAATACCCACAACCGTGTGTACACGGCCTAATAATTTCACGCGTCTGTACACTGCCTGTGGCGGCGGCGGGCACGCTGGGCTGGGCTGCGGTTGAATGATACATTATTATACCTACGCTACGACCGAAATTCGCGGAATTGATACGATGATCGTTGCCGCACCCCCGCCGCGCCTCGCGTCGCCCGCGCCGCGCGTTGCGCCGCTGCATCTCTCGCACACGACTCAAATAAACATTTTATATATTTTGTTTTATAGTAGCGTTTAATTATACAACAAATCTTAACTGTCTCGTTGGTTTCGTGGTCACAAGTGCATCTGCCGTGCATGGGGTCCTGGGTTCGATTCTCAGGTCGGACAGTGTTATTTAAATTGGGTTTTTCCCGTTAGGAGTTTCTTTACTCTTTTTCTTTTTTTTTTTGCCCGGAGTTTGGAAATTGGTGGCGTAATACCCCCGTGCCTCGGAAAGCACCTAAAGCCGTTGGTCCTGCGCCTGTTCTCTCTCCGGTCGTGTCGGATTGCCGTCCCATCGAACTATGAGAGTAAAGGAACAGAGAGTGCACCTGTATTTGCGCACACACTTGTGCACTATAATATCTCCTGCAAACCTGGCTAATCTTCTTTGAAATTGGCCACCGTGACCGAAATCGGTCAGGGGATTTATTATTATTTTATTACCTATTTTTAAACCTAAACCTACCCTAACACACTACAAAAGCACCCTTAGAATAATTGAATAAGCAACTGACAACCCTTGTAGCAATCAAGTATTCTTTTCTTCGGTTTTTACTATAAAAAGTACGCTTTTCTTTAGAGAATGATGGACAGTCATAAAAATATTTTCGTAAAAATATTTTATTTTAATTAACGCCACCTCTGGAAAACAAGTTCACAAACCATGTTTATGAATACAACGCCATCTAGTTCCATCGCAAGTAAAACTATACACGTAGTGTGTAACTGTACATGTGTGTGTAAAGACATAGTAAAGATATAAAGTGAAACGGCTAAATGTTTAGGGGTACAAATCTTTGTATGAGACGAGTTAACAAGCAAAGTGAATATCTAAAAAGATTATGTTAATGCGTTAGTTGACGCATATAATAAAGTTGTTTCGCAAAGCTTTCTGAGTTAGGCGTAAAAATTGAAAATGTTCGAAGTGCGAATGTGCCGCCATCTAGCGATAAAGTGGCTGGGAGATCATGTATCGAATATCCTTAAGGTTCAAAATTACTTATTTGTTGTGACTTGTGACGGTTGAAAGTTCAAATTTTGTTTGAATCACTTTTTGCTCTTTTTCTTTGCTGTTATTATTTTCATAACACTTGTTATCAATTATTTGGATCACAGAATGTTTAACGAGTCGTATTTTTTTATTGTTTATAGAGATTTGTCACTTTTTACTGTTTTGTTGTCATTATTTTATGGCACAGTTTATGAATAGAGACTTTTAGCAATAACTTCACTATTTGTGTATAAATCTCCTGAATAACACTGGCACTGAGTTATTGGTTAATGTTTTATCCATACACTTATTTTTAATCACTTTATATACACTTATACTATTTTTAAAATTTATTTTACAACAGAGCGTTTTTTCTTACGTTAGGCTAGACACAGCGCCATCTAGCTATCCCTATATTGTGATAATTGTAATCAGTATTGATTGTACCATTAAGACTAGTGGATGAAGAAAGCAAAGCAATTATATGGCAAACATCCGACATGCTCTTCAGTTAGATATTGCAGACCCATTTCTCTGGAATTTGCAAAAGAAACTCCAGAAACAACCACAGCTGTTGTAAGTGAACTCGAAACCAAAATTAATGAATTAACTACAACGCTTGCAGCAATAGAAGGTAATATTGTAGAAGTAAGACATGAGCTGTTCATGACTATGATTAACGGAAAAGCTGCTCAAGTGTTAACGCAGACACCATCGAGTGCCCTGTGCACTGTTTGTGGAGCAACTCCTATACAGATGATCGATCTAACAAAAGTAACCGCAAGATTTGAGAATGAAGATGATTTAAATACAGACTCTCCACCTTACATGCGTGGATAAGATGTATGGACATGACTCTGTATCTTTCTTTTAATGTAGGCTTTGAAAAGTGGGCTGCATCAATTCCAGAGAACAGAAAGATTAAAGAAGGAAAAAAGAAGTACATCCAAACTCGTTTCCGGGAATTGCTTGGTTTACACATTGATAAACCTCGTCAAGGTTCCGGAAATAGCAATAATTGAAATACGGCAAGGAGGTTCTTCCAAAACTATCAATGTTCTGCAGAAATCACGGGTGTAGATGAATAGTTGATCCAGAGATTATACAAAATTCTGCAAACCATGTCATCGGGATTTTCTATAAACGCAGTAAAGTTTGCTGAAATACACTGGGGACTGCACAGTTATATGTGAGTAAATATAACTGGTACTATATGCCATCTTCAGTCCACAAAATTCTTCCACCGTTTTGCCAATAGGCCAATTATCTGAAGATACTCAAGGAGCTCGTAATAAAGACTATAAGAAGTATAGGTTAAATCACGCTCGGAAGTGTTCCAGGTCAGCCACAATGGAAGACGTTCTGCACATACTGTTGTATACTTCTGATCCCTATATATCAAGTATAATTATCAAGTATTGTGATAGCAAAAAAATTACTTAACGAACCTAAAGAGCTTTTTCACTTCTCATGCTCTAAAAGTTCATCTTTATGTTGTGCTTAGGCGACATAAAATCGCTTTTTATGTTCTAGTGCATAAAGTAATTTTTTTTTCTGAGATTAGTCTCAGAAAAAAAAATTACTTTAATCAGGCCCAACAGCCACACGCACAATAAAACTTCGCAGATTAAAGTCGTGATTTATTTCATTTTCTTTAATTTATACCACTTCCGTGTTTTCTATCGTTAATTTAATAAAATCAGGTAAAATAGTTGTCAATTATTATTTAAAAACGCAAAGAAACGTTTTTATGACTTGGCAGTATGAAGTACACAAGTCGAATGACAAATGTTGAAATTAAAAAAAAAAACTTTTAAAAAGTTTCGTGGCGGTATTATCTGTGGTGGCGGGAATTAGCTATGCTTTGCAACGTTTTTGATTAATTATGTACTGTATACTTTATGCCTGTTCATTGCCTGTTTCATTTTCTCGCAATCGAAGTGAAAAGCAGAGTGTATAACTCAGGCATAAACGAGCCATTTTACCCCTCGACTTAACTATCCACCCTCGCCTGTGGCTCGCGTGGATATAAACGTCTCGGGGTAAAATAGCTTCTTTTATGCCTTAGTTGTACAATCTACTATTAATATTGACAAGTGATGTGTAGAATAATGTTTTGTTTTTTCATTACTCGAATGTTTTTTTTTAAGTTTAAAATCATGTAACTACGTGGTTATTAACTTATAAATAATTTTAATATAACCTAATGTAAGCAAATAAATTATTTTAAATCATTTACATTTAATTTTTGTATGAAAATTTTCAACATTTTACTTTGTCATTTTTTTTTACTAAATAAATATTGTTTTTAAAGTGACAACATTTTAATTATCCAATAGCATAAGTATTCAAGAATACGTATACAAAATTTCAATTCAAAATGTCAAGAAACAAGAAAGTTATAGATTTTTGAGATGGAACGCACCGGTTCGTCCCATAGTGCGGCGGCGGCCAGCAGTCGGTGCTCACGTGTTCAGCGCCAGTGTCGGTTGGTAACAGCGCAGCCGTGCGGCACTGCTGGTGAGCGCAGAGAAACTTGCCCGCATACAGATTTACATTATAAGCACCGCCGACTCCCCCCCCCCCATGCCCCGAGGCATGAATAATGAATGCACTTAGTGGGTGCCCCCCTGCAGGCACGTTAATGCCTCTAGCCCCACAGATCATCAGAGCCTACGGCGCGGGTCCTCGTGTGAGGGTGGCGCTCCAGGCAGCGCGTCTGTAGGCACGTCAGACACCCGGCGCCCGTCAACACAGGCACACTATATATTTTTTATAATCACATCACACTATCACACTAATATTATAAAGGCGAAAATTGTGAGTGTGTGTGTGTGTGTGTGTGTTTATATGTTTGTTACTTCTGCACGCTCAAACCGCTGAACCAATTTAGATGAAATTTGGTATAGATATAGTTTGAGTCCCGGGAAAGGACATAGGATAGTTTTTATCCCGATATTCCCACGGGATCGAAACTTATGCGGGTGAAACCGCGGGGTGCAGCTAGTACCTAAGATTATAATAAGCACTTGTAGCGATCCAATTTTGTAATAGGCTGATATCTAGAAATAATAGTGTTTCAGTGGGACATAATAACGTTATCTACGACACCAGGGAGCAATAACTAAGTAGTAATAACTGACCAGCTGGACTCGTGAGACCTCAGATAATATTAAGAAACCTGCGAGGTACCTGCGAGTCAGCTCGCACTGGTCGCAGACAGCCGCCGCCGCCGCCGCCGCCGGCGACGTGCCACCGGCCCGCGGAGAATACCGCTCTCTGCGCTTTTATTTTACAGACAAAAGATAAAGCAGACTATAATATGGCTTATGTTTAACTCATCACCAGATAATAGTTATTTATGCAACTGTTGTACAATAATGGGTATTAAAACACGAATGTGGGTATATGGGTAGCCGAGTGTGATAATAGTATCACATGAGTGTTTGTGTGTATATCATGGGTGTAGATATAGTAAAATATAACATCAAAAAACACTTTTTACTGCCAAAAGTAGTAAAATGATCACCAAAATTAAAACTCCATTTTATTGTAAAATACCCTTGGTGTTTGTATTCTCATTCGCTCGCTCTTGCATCCCAAGTCGACAGCCCCGCTTCACGGGGCGTATTTCTGTGTAAAGGGTTTAAAGTAACCTAACCATTTTTTTTTTTTTTTTTTTTTTTTTTTTTTTTTTTTTTTTTTTTTTTTTTTTAACGTGGAGAAATGCTCATGCATTCTGCACTACCACGGGGAGATAGTGCAGTTATGTGGGACTCCAACCCACTAAAACTCCACGGTGTCCTCCTCTGCCGCTTACGGCGGGAACACGGGCACGCGTTAGCACTCATCCGTGAACCCGCCACGGCTGTCCGTCACCGGACCCTCCTCTGGGGAGTATTCCCCATCACCGGCGCACCAGAACACATAGCACGCCGTGACCACCCCAGGGACCAAACCAGCACATGGGCGCCAGACGACCCCGTGTCTGGGCACCCTTGGTCCCCCTGCGACGGGTCAGGTCATTGGCCCCGCCGCCTGCCAATTTTCGGCCGCAGAGGATAGGGAGAGCGGCCAACGTCATACCAACACTCCTCTTCCTCTGCGGCCCCACCGCGTCCGCCATCGGACGGTGGCGACCCCGTCAAGGCCGCGGAAGGTAGGGAGAGCGGCGCACCGCAATACCGGCACTCCTCTCCCACCGCGGCCTCCAACCCTCAGCCGCGATGCCTCCGATACGACATCGCGGCCCGCCTCAGCTGCGATGTCGCTCAAGCGGCACCGCAACCTACTTGTTGGCCGCTACGTCGTCGGCTTACCGGCAAAAGCCCTGACGAGCGGCCCCTCCTCGGGTTCCACTTCGCTTCACCGTGGGTGTCCAAGCCACGGCTACTGAGCCCCCCCGCCTCGACAATGCGGGAACCCACCGGGGGGGAAAGTAACCTAACCAAACCTAACCTCGGGGTGCCCAGCTAGATTGTTGGTGGTTATTATATTTAACCCCGCATAATATTATGACCATCGTACCGATGTATGCAGTTCATAGACTTACATATCTAGTTGAGCCTAGTGCGGCAGCTGATGTATGCAGTTCATAGACTTACATATCTAGTTGAGCCTAGTGCGGCAGCTGATGTATGCAGTTCATACTTACATATCTAGTTGAGCCTAGTGCGGCAGCTGATGTATGCAGTTCATAGACTTACATATCTAGTTGAGCCTAGTGCGGCAGCTGATGTATGCAGTTCATACTTACATATCTAGTTGAGCCTAGTGCGGCAGCTGATGTATGCAGTTCATAGACTTACATATCTAGTTGAGCCTAGTGCGGCAGCTGATGTATGCAGTTCATAGACTTACATATCTAGTTGAGTCTAGTGCGGCAGCTGATGTATGCAGTTCATACTTACATATCTAGTTGAGCCTAGTGCGGCAGCTGATGTATGCAGTTCATAGACTTACATATCTAGTTGAGCCTAGTGCGGCAGCTGATGTATGCAGTTCATAGACTTACATATCTAGTTGAGCCTAGTGCGGCAGCTGATGTATGCAGTTCATAGACTTACATATCTAGTTGAGCCTAGTGCGGCAGCTGATGTATGCAGTTCATAGACTTACATATCTAGTTGAGCCTAGTGCGGCAGCTGATGTATGCAGTTCATAGACTTACATATCTAGTTGAGTCTAGTGCGGCAGCTGATGCTAATAATTAGACACAATTGTAACAGATTTACTTTGACCCGTCACACAGCGCTGTGCGACGGATCACCAGTATTATCGATCACGAGTATCCTAGTGTGGATGCTCTCACAAAATTGTTGTCAAAACACTATAATTGAAGAGAAAAAGAAATAAAGATCATAGTCTAGCCTTTCTTTTATTAAAAAGTAGTGTCATCGATTCTACTCTCAACTACAAAAACACTACATTCAGGTCATAGTTGTGCTTGAGTGTACCTCTCGCAACTGTAACTACACTGTCAACGGTCTGTGATTTCTGATTTTGTATAAATTTCAATAACAACTTGCATAACGAGAGTGAGTTTCTATAACGATTAGACAACATATGCGTGTAGGCTCCGCAGAGCTACACGTGCACGCGCGGCGGCTGCGCATCGCCTGCGTGTGCACGTGCGCACCGCGCCAGAGACCTCACGGGCAG
The DNA here is from genome assembly GCA_947508005.1 of Amphipoea lucens. NCBI lineage: Eukaryota > Metazoa > Arthropoda > Insecta > Lepidoptera > Noctuidae > Amphipoea > Amphipoea lucens. Next base: position 99,995 of record OX382358.1, on the reverse strand, counting down.
GCTTTTGACTTCCTCTTCAAACCACATACCGTAAATCCATATGCAAACCAATTAAATCAAACTAAATGTAATCTCTTATTAAGTTTAAATTGGATTTCACAAAGAAGAAGGTGAATTCAAGACGTCCCAACTTTTATCGACGTCGCTACGAGCTTCGAGTTACGACCCGGCTACACGCCGCGTAGCACCGCATAGCACCGCGTAGCTCCGCGTAGCACCGCTTAGTATCGCGTAGCAACACGTAGCACCGCGTAGCACACACACTGTACACTAAAAACACGTACCCATTACATAAAAAAAACTTGTTGCGTTGTAAACTTCTTCATGGCGTGTCATTTTGATTAGGTTCGTTGTCAATTTCTAGGCTATCAATGTTCAGTGTCAATAATAACGTGTACGACATTATTTTGTTGCTCTTCATTATAGTTAAGGTCAATGTAGACAAAGCGGCAACTGCTGGACCATACTCGAGCACAATCCTTTTGGCTCGAGCGTACTCGCTATGGCTCACTAACACATGCCGTGGAAGTTTTGGTGGTGTTTTTAGATAACACAAACGTCGCTGTCGCCCAGCCGCAGCACCGCTTTCCCTATGTTTCAAACTGATAACAATATGTGCGGCGCGGGGGGGGGGGGGGGGGCACCCGGGGGGCGCGCGCGTGTCTGTTGCTGCTGAGACTCGACACGAGCGTGTGCCAGTGGCCGCTGTACGAGACACCATATGCTACAATAAAACTCCGCGCTTTTATAAAAATATTTAATATCTGTTGGTAGTATCACGTCGCGCTATGTACACACAGAGCTCACAGAGCGCACAGAGCGCGCAGAGCGTGCAGAGCGCACAGGGCGCGCCGAGCGCACAGAGCGTGCAGAGTGCGCAGCGGTCGCCTGCTCACAATACTCATTTCCACTCTATGTACAACTCACTCGTACACAATACAATACTTTATCAGAAATTGTAAACGGGACTTAACAAAACTTTCGTTGTTCTTTCTAATTTAGATACAAAGTCATTTGTATGTACAAACGTATTTAATTCATATTGTGTATTTGTTTGTGAACGTAAGGCATAAATATTCCGAGCGAGTTTACATACTCGTAAGTGCAACCTTGTTCACTCGTTTCATTTCATGTGTCAAAACGTACACATTGTCGGAAGCGTAAAAAATGTAGGACATGTATCTACACTGGTCGGTCGCGAGAGTGCCTGAACAATAGCGAATTATGTAATATGGAGTTGAGATAATATCTTTATTACATAGTAATGTAGATATGGCAGCACTTTCCATCACGTTCACGACACATCACCACGTCGAAATGATCACATAAATCACAATCACTAGTCACACACCGCCAGGTGCACGACCGCGCACTAACTGAGCGCGTGCAGCAGCACGAGCCACAGCGCGGCGGTGGGGCGCGCAGGCGCCGACAGCAACCGCGCGCGTGACGACAGCGCGCTGGCGTGGCACGCCGCCTCGTCCGCCTCCAGTGCTAGCAGCGCCACGCTGCCGCCCTCCCCACGGCACGCGCTTCGCCGCGCCGCGCCCCGCGCCGCCGCCGACCAGCCGCCGACCTCCGCCGTCCAGCGCCGCAGCCACGAGCCCACCCAAGACACCGAGCAGCCGCAGCGCAGCGGGTTCCCCGACACCACCAGCCCGCCTGCCGGGTACACAAGCCTACGGTAACCGAATACACCACATCACAAAACAAACGCAACGCCTTCCACGAGCAGTACTTACCAGAGAGCAGCTTAGTAGCGAGACGATTCCAGCCGGTGAGGTTGGGGTACAGCGTAGTGGGAGCGAAGCTGACGAGCTGGTTGTCGGAGAGGTCGAGCGCGAGGTGCGGCACGCGCGCCAGCGGCCGCAGCAGGCCGGCGGGCAGCGCGCGCACGCCCGTGCCCGACAAGCGCAGCGCCAGCGCGCGCTGCCGGCCCAGCCCGGAGAACGCCATGGATGACACACGCCGCAGTGCACCGCCGCGCACGGACAGCTCGCGCAGCTTGGGTGCGCGCAGCCCGCTCAGCTGCGAGTCCAACACGCTCTCCCGCACGTACACCTCGAGCGTCTCCAGGCCGGGCGTGCAGGCCGCTATATCAGCCAGTGTCACTTCCACTCGACCATTAAACGCGAGTGTCTCGAGGCCGAGTGAACGTAGAGATACTAGCGGCCGAAAAGCTCGCGGCTCTATAGCCTCCAGATGGCGGAGGTGGTACATGCGCAGGTGCAGCAGATGACTCAAGCCCTCGAAGGAACCGTGTGCGACGCGGACGATAGGGTTGTGCGAGACATCGAGCGAGTGGAGGCGCGGGGTGGCGGCCCACATCGCCGGCTGCAGCGATGTGAACCTGTTGCGAGCCACGTCTAGCACGCGCAGGTTGGACAGCCGGCGCACGTCGGACTCGCGGTATGACGCGATGTGATTGCCACTTAGATCCAGTTCGGTCAGGTTGGCGAGTGGCAAGTGCGGCACCACCTTCAGCCCTGCACCAGCTAGTGCCAGGCGGCGCAGACGCGGCAGGTTGTGGAACAGTTCCTTGAAGTTGGACTTGATGAGGTTGTGCGACAGGTCGAGGCGCCGCAGCCGCGCCAGGCCGGCGAAAGTGTTGTCGGACAGCACGGTGAGTGCGTTGCGCGCCAGGCTGAGCTCGTGCAAGAAGGCGATGGCGTGGAACATGGCGGCGTCCAGGTACTCCAGGCGGTTGTGCGCCAGCTCTAGGCGCCGCAGCGTGAAGCCCACCTGCGCCAGCGCGCTGCTCGGGAACAGGGCGAGCTGGTTGGCGCCGAGGTCCAGGTGCTCCAGCACCGTGTTCTTGAAGGCGTCACGCGGCAGCGCGCGCAGCTCGTTGGCGGCGAGGCGCAGGTGCCGCAGCCGCCGCATGTTGCTGAACTGCTCCACCGACAGCTGCGCCAGCCGGTTGTGCGATAGGTCGAGGATCTGCAGCGCTGACACCTCGCCGAATGCTCTTCGCTTCACCGCACTGATGTTATTGTGATGCAAAATTAATATCTCAAGTTGCGGCATTGCGCCAAAAGCGAAGTTATCAATGTGCGTCAGACGGTTGTGCGACAGAACGATTTGTCGCAGTGACGGTCCCAGGGAGTCGAAGAAAGCTTTCGATAAGCTTTCCAGTAAATTGTGTGACAGGTCCAGAATATTCACGTGGACCGGCGGGCCGCCGCCGCCGACGAGTGACGATATTCTATTATAACTGACGTTCACTGACAAATTGCTCTCCTCGCTCGAAACGTTTTCGAAATGTTCCGTAGAGAACTCCACTAGGCGGTTGTCTCGCAAGTCTAGCACTTGTAACTTGGGCAGTCGACTGAACGCGCGCTCCGCGACGAACTCGATAGCGTTTCCCGCCAAGTTTAAATAAACCAGATTTCGTAAATTTGTAAAACTGTGTTCGCTAACATTGTGCAGGCGATTGTACGATAGATCGACGCTCTGCAACTCTTTTAAATCTACGAGAAATTCACTGTTTATCTTACTTATGTAATTGTACGACAGTCTCAGTTCTTTGAGTCTACACGAACAGTTCGCTGCGGACACTTCACTTGGAAATTCAATTATTTTATTAAAGTCTAAATTGAGATATTCGAGCGACGGAAAGTTTTGTATATTTTCACTGGAAACGTAATGAATGTTATTGTTATCTAAACTGAGCCAAGCGAGCGAGTGGCTGGGCGCGGCCAGCGGGAACTCTCCGCTGAACAGCGCGGACGAGAGCTCCAGCACCTGCAGCCCCGACAGGCTGGCGAAGGCGGCGGCGTGCACGTGGTACAGCTCGTTGAAGCTCAGCACCAGCTCGCGCAGCGGCAGCGTCGCGGGGAACGCGTCGCTCGCCAGCTGCGCCAGGCGGTTGCCCTTCAGGTTTAGCGTGGCAAGTGCCTCAGACCACACTCCAAACGACTCGGCGCTCACCCACGCGATCTGGTTGTAACCCAAGTCCAGGTAGGCGAGCGTCGCCGGCGCCAGCCCTCGCAGCCCCGTGGGCAGTGCCGTGAGGAAGTTGCCGGCCAGAGACAGCGAGTGCAGGTGCGGCGGCAGGACCTCCAGCTGCTGCAGGCGGTTGTACGCAAGCGACAGGTGGCGCAGCCTCGCAAGCTGCGCCACGCTCGCCGGCAGCGCCGCCAGCTCGTTGTGGTCGAGGTCCAGCCGCTCCAGGTCTCGTCTGAGCGCGTGCACCGTCGCGTCCGACACGTGGCTCACTCTGTTGTACGCCATCGACAACTTCTCGAGTCGCCCGCTGTCCAGCACGAAAGATGGCACTGAAGTAAACTCGTTAAAGTCTAACATGAGCTGCTTCAATTGCAACCGTTGCTGGAACTCCAGCTCGAACAAGTCATCCAGCTCGTTATGGCTGAGGTCCAAGGAATCGATTTTAGAGTGTTCACTGCGGCAGGTGCGGTTGTGTGTCGGCTGCAGCATGTTGTTCCTGAGGTGCAGGTGTCGCAGGCGCGGTAAGTGCGCCAGCGCCACGCACGGCAGCTGCTGCAGCAGGTTGTCGGATAAGCGCAGCAGTGCCAGCGCCGGCGGCAGCGAGCCCCCCGCCACCACATGCAGGCGGTTGCCGTCCAGATCGAGCTGCGCCAGCACGCGCAGCGAGGACAGCGCGCCCTCGCCCAACGCGCACAGGTGGTTGTTACTGAGGGACAGGCTGCTGAGCGACTCCGCCAGGGAGCCCCAGTCCATGTGCGGCGCCAAGTCGCTGATGTAGTTACTGGAACAGTATCAAAAAATTATTATAATATAGAAATAATGAAACAACAATCCAAAATGTTTGATACCCACTTACTTTTGCAAATTTAGCCAATTTAATACTTTCAATCCGCGGAGAGACTCCAAAGGTACTTCAGTGAACTCGTTAAATCCTAGATCTAGGGACGCTAGCGTCGATACCATGGACCTGCAAGAAGACGGCGCGTTCATTGCGAGTAGGCGCAAGTGCCAGAGAGCACGGAGTGTGAGTGAGTACGTACTGCAGCGCCTGCGGCTCGATGTGGTGCAGGCGCGACGCCACCAGCACCAGCGTGCGCAGGGCGCGCCCGTCCAGCGCCGCCTCGCCCAGTGCGCCCAGCCGCGCGCCCGCCACCGACACGTGCGCCACGCCCGGCGCCGTGTCGGGGAACCGGTGGAAGGGCACGTCGCTGCAGGCCTGTTGGTCACGCCGGCACGCGCACAGCGCGGCGCGCGCGCACGGCCGCGCAGGCGCCGCGGCGAGCCGCGCCAGCCACACCAGCAGCGCCGCCGCCACGCGCAGCAGCCGCGCCGCGCCCCCGCGCATCACGCCCGCCGACGCCGGCCGCGCGCCGCCTCACATGCTACAACGTCTTATTGCTAATCAACGCCCTCGCTTTACTGGCATTATTTGAACACGCTTTGCTTTGTACATTTTTCAAAATCTGTGAATGCAGATCAAAAAGTTAAGAATGTCCCCTTAGACCGTTTCTCGTTTTCAACGATCAAAGTATCTGCCCTTATTGCCCCATCTCAAAAATCCACCCTGTATATGTCATGATTGACTGCTTAGCTCCATAAAGGTTTATAGCATGATGGTAATCATTTAAAGGGTTAAATCTGTAACTATCTGCAATATTTTAGCTCATCATATTACAATTAACGGTAAACCATAGAATAATACCAAAGTAATACAAACAAATTGCAATATTGCTCATCCCCTATAGCAAATAGCGTGATAATTTATAGCCTACAGACTGACCAGACTTTCATAGAATATATAAAAATCTATCCGGTAGTGATACCAGACAAACAAATAAATAAACAGACAAACATTATATTTGCGGTATTCAAATTTATTTATTAAAACTTTATGCACAAGTAAAAGAAATACTGTACAAAGGCGGATTTAATGGGTACACTACATTAATACGAAAAACTTTATTCCGAAAGTCACAAATACGAATTTCAAAATACCGATTTTCATAATTCCGAATGGTTCAAAATTCCTAATATAACAACTCCGATTTATCATTCATCCTATTTTAATAATTCCGAAATTTTTATATCCCTAACGTTTATAATTACTATTCTCAAAATACCGAGTTTCAATAGATCGAATAAAAAAAGGACGACTTAATGATAATTCGAAACATCAAAAATACGAATTCCGATTATTAAAATACCGATTAATTAGAATTCCGAAATAATAACGCTTTGTAAAACTGAATAGCAAGACAAACACATATTTCCAATTGTAAGAATATAGATGGCACAAAACCAACAATAGAGCCCCTATTTCTGTGTAAAGGGTTTAAAGTAACCTAACCAAACCGAACCTCGGGGTGCCCTTCGCTCGTTCTTGCATCCTATGTCGACGGAGCCACGCTTTGCGGGGCCCCGGGGTATTTCTGTGTAAAGGGTTTAAAGTAACCTAACCAAACCAAACCTCGGGGTGCCCTTCGCTCGTTCTTGCATCCTATGTCAACGGAGCCCCGCTTCGCGGGGCCCCTATTTCTGTGTAAAGGGTTTAAAGTAACCTAACCAAACCGAACCTCGGGGTGCCATTCGCTCGCTTTTGCATCCTATGTCGATGGAGCCTCGCTTCGCGAGGCCCCTATTTCTGTGTAAAGGGTTTAAAATAACCTAACCAAACCTAACCACGGAGTGCCCTTCGCTCGCTCTTGCATCCTACGTCGTCTATTGCGTTCGTTGAGTGCGGGTGCGGCAACGGTAACGGAAATAATTCGGAGTATTGAAAATCGGAATGTCGTTTTTCGGACCGAGAACCCATCGAGCATTTGATTCTTCGAATATATGAAAATCGGAAAACAAACAAGTCGCATTTATGACTTTCGGTAAAATAAATTTCGTGATTTTTAATAATACACATTATGATTCTTAGGTATTATGAAATTCGGACTTTTGTCAATCGGAACATCGAAATTCAGAATAAAATATTTAGGAGTATTTGGGTGTTCCCGGATTTAATGCCTGAGTCATTTTCTACCAGTCAATATTATTATAAAAAAAAAATTAAGCATTTTCAAAGTTAATGCTTTTGAGCTGAAATTTTGTACAGAGATTCTAGACCAGATACACTCTTCAACCCGTTTGTGTTGATATACCCTTTCCGTAACATCCTGTATAGATTTTTCAAAAATCAGTTTTAGTTTTCATCAAAATCGAGCCCGGACTCCTTTGATACTTTTCGCTATTCCTCATAGTTTCGGATCTGGTCATCCACGCCCACTAAAAATTCAACCTGTATATTGATACAGCACCCTAATGGTCACATAAATATTCCAATAACTTTTAGCAAAAAATTAAACAAAATAAAAAACCCTTCTAGTGTAACTCGTCATCGTCTCCAGCTTGTTTCCTACTACGCTGCAGTCGGCTTCGTGTGACCAGGCGCAGCTGAATACCAGTTTCAGTACCGCTTAGTCTAACTAGGCTTCTAAATTAATGTAACTAGTTTCAGAGGCGGCGCGCGGCGTCGAAGAAACTATTTTTCTTAAATTATTTTTTAATTCTTCGGTTTTCTGTTCTGATTTTCTTCGTTTTGACATTTAGATTTTTTTCTTTTTTCGCTTTTCAGAATCCTATTCGTCGGTTTAACCTCAGCAAGCCGGCTAGGTTCACAGTTCCCATCAAGATGAATGAAACAAGCCCAAGGACGATATCGCTGCTGTAAATTGTCGAGATCTGTGTTCCATCTGCAACATCAGAGCAGCTCCAGGTTACTATTATGCCGCAGTGGCATCACATTTAACAAACAAAATATTCCTCCTTTTTTTTCATTTCGATTAAAAGTATTGCAAGGTTTTTGAAAAATAACCCGCTATTAGCTATCTGTAGAATTCAGAATTTCAAAGTTTTGGCATTTTCATGTTCTTTGTTTGTACCGACTTCACAAAAAGGAGGAGGTACTATGTTCGGATGATTGTTTTTTTTTTGTATGTTTTTTCATCGAATACTCCGCCAAAATTGTCGACGGATTTTCAAAATTCTTTTTTTGTTCGAAAGTAGATAGTTCTGAGGTGGTCCCACTGTCACCAAGTTAGGATCTGATGATGGGATCTTAGAGAAATCGAGGGCAACCCTCAAATTTTATAGGCTCACTTATTGTTTTTCGCATATTTTATGAATTATCTTGTGTATTTGCGTATGGTTGTCACCATCTCAGGTAGCTGGGCTGATGATGGAAGGTACAACTCCTTAACAGTAAGAAGTTACTCGAACAGGCAAGGACTGTTTTAGTAAATTGTTTTGGTGTTTGATAGGACATTTGCCACATTTGGTCTCATGATCATCAAGTCATGACCTGATGCTGCAGTCAGGATAGTCTGCAGAGTACCTAACTCCTCGACAGCTAACAGCAGATATATCGTGTTTAGGCTCATTGAAAAGGGCTCGATGTGTGGATAAACGTACTGTTAATGAGGAACACCGAAGTACATAGAGACCTGATGCTGAAGCTAGGAGCATCAGAAAAAGTACAAACCTTGAAATTACAGCATCGTAGTCGTGTTTGGGCGAACTACTCAATAATATCTAAGTATTTCACGGGTTACGATTCGATTACTTTAACCCTTTGAACGCCAGAGTACAAACGTATCGCCGTACCCCTGACGCCAGGCCACTTTAACAAAACAACACACACACACACACACTTAAAACAACAAATTTCTCGATATTGGTGGTTTATTTATATTAGTTTCATGCAATACAATATAGACGGAAGCTTAAACTTTTAAATTATATAAATAAAAACACACAAAAGTAATGATTATAATATGGTGCGACCCGTGCGACGTGAATTTTGTCACATATTTGTGACGTTGGCGTTCAGGGTAAGATTTCGTTTGTCACATATATATGTGACAATGGCGTTCAAAAGGTTAATATGGTTGCTAAGCAATTTATGCTCGCCACGATGTGAATGGTGATATGGAGCTGATGGTGGACTAGGAGAACTCCTCAACAATTAACGTCCCTGCATCGGGAAAAGCAATATTTTGTAAAAGGCGATGAGCAAGTTGACACTAGGCTATTGTAACTTAGATAAATTATAAGCAGACCCACTAAAAAGCGTGAAATAAAAACTTTTTAACAAAAAAACAACTGACTTCCAAAAAAACACTACAAAGTGAAAAACAACTTTTATTTCGGAAGTCGGTGGCAAAAAACGTAAATACAAAATCAATGACACCGACTTCCGAAATTAAAGTTATTTTTCACTTTGTAGTGTTTTTTTTTTGGAAGTCGGTTGTTTTTTTACACTTGAACGTTCGCTACAGGATTACCGTCGGACAACCAGCAACACAGAGCTGACGCCTGCGCTGCCGCGCGGCGCGCTGGGTGCACTGGCACAGGGTTGGGCACAAAGATCAGGTGCAATACCTGGCTAAACTTTACCTCAACTTATAATGCAGCGTTAGTTTTCTCAAAAATCTAGCTGTTTTGCCAAATCACTATCATAGTTTCAGCGTTCGCCCTGTAAACCCATCTTAAAAATTCAGTGCCATCTCATAAATTTTCTAAATGCATCTATAAATTCCGACCACAATATTTATCGCCACTGCCTTGGCAATAGAACAAAACTACGTGCGTCCGATGAACCGCAGGTGCTACGACGACTACCTCATACCGCTACGACACACACACGGCGGCGCTACGAGGAGCTACGAGGGCCGCTACGGGCCGCTACAAGGCGCTACGCGAACAATATTTTGACGTTCACATTTATTAACCGTGCGCTGGATGATCTGTACATGTACAGTCACTGCCACACCTCGTGCGAACGGAGGCAACGCGAACTGCTCGTGCGTGCAGCTGAGATGAGATGCCAGGAGGCGCTTGTGGCGTTACGCGAATGGATCAAATTAGAAATGAGTTCATTTGTTATTCATTCATTCGTTTATTTATTTATTCACCAGATATAAGCTAACAGTTTACACCAAGCCGCTTGTATCTATGCTAATTCTACAAAATTACATTAAAACTTCTTAGACTAAAAAAAAATAAGATAAATACAATAAAAAACGGAGTAACATAAAATTTGTAAACAAAAAAACGACCTTATACATGAAATTAGAAACTAAACAATTCTTTCTTCATATTTAAGTAAATATACACATGTTTAGCGACTGCGAGTTTGTAGGATTCCTCTTACATACTCATTTCTAATTTGTTCCCCTCGTCTAAATGTGACGCCGGTGACCGAGAAATTAAATGAGGAACATGTCGTGGTTTTGAGTATTAATGTGTATGGTTATAAGAGTAAAGGAAGACGAAACGGGCGGTGACAGGTGATATGACGATATGTGGAAGACAAAGTCGCGCTGCGCCGACCCCAAACACTTTCTTACAAATAGTACTCAGTAGCCTCGCTGACTGCGAGTGTACTAAACCATGTAAGTACATATGTACTTGTTTTTACATAAACTTCCCATTTTCTGGAAGCTGCGTGAAGCTGGTGCTGCCTATTTCGCCCAACAGTAGTTCTCTCTATGAAAAGATGACCTATGTAGATATCGTACTAACATTCAGGTTGTCTTTGCTAACTTTTGAGCAAAACGAGCAAATAATAATGATGATATTGTAGAAGGAAGATAGAAGGCGCGCGACCCGCGCCGGCTCACACGCTGGCACAGCACGAACCGCGCGCGACCTCCACACACCGCAGGAGACAACACGCGACGCCGAGCCGATGCGCGATGGTGGCTACGATATCATCATCATGGGGCCGTCACATCTGAGCCCACGGGCACCCCGCAGGTGACGGGGCTAGCACCGTGTAATTAAAGCTGACTTAGGCACAAATTATTTATTATTAGAAGACTGGAAAATATAAAATTTACTACGACAGATTCGCCAAACGATTATAGCGAGCCTACTGATCGGTCAAGGCCGGGTCTGCGTGGAGCTGACAAGTGCAGCAGAGAATCTCATACGAACTAACAACCACAACTGTTGCCACTGTCACAGCCGGAGTAAGTACACAGAAGAGACTCCTATAGTTGGTCGGGTAAGAAGCCTTGCCACGGATTGCTCACTATGCGAAGACATCCATCTCTCCTGGACCCGACCTAACCTGACTGGCTAAACAAATTAAAGAAGTAGAACAACAATACTTACATCTGTTTTAAGATCAAGTAGATAAAAAGGAAATGTGCGGATATTCTAAAGTAGTCAATTTACTCACAATCCACTAGCAAAGTCCAAATGCACTTCGAACATTCACATCCTGTTAACTATAAACTTTAGAAAGTTTCACGAGCGCACGTGCCGAGCGCGCGACGCGGCTCGCGGCTGTAGCGCAGGGTGGCGGCACGTGCGGCGCCCACAGCGGCCGCGACACGACTGCCCACTGCCGCCACTGCCGGCTGCCGTGCCGCGCGCCGCCGCCGCCGTGCCGGCGTGTCGCTTCGCTGGGCAGCCATGCCGGAAACGAGCCGGCACAGGTGGTACGCTACGTTTTCAGGTATTATATATTGTAATAGTGCTCTTCATACTTATGACTTTGATTGACTTGTAACACTTATTCTGCATCGCCAATGGAATTTCGTGTTCGAAGTCACTGAAAATGTTACAGAAGGCTTACGGTGAATCGACTTTATCAAAAACACGTTTTCCAGAATTTGATCCTTATTAACGACACCATCGGACGGTGCAATAACACAGGCAGTGTTTTTTTTTTTTTCAAAATCTACTGGTTCGATTCCTAGCTAGCGCAATTGATTTTTCAAAAATTTTATGATGCAGTTTTAGTTTTCATCATAATCGACTCCGTGACTTCTTTAAGAATTTTTCGGTATTACCTATAGTTTCGGAGTTGGTCACCCACGCTGACTTGAGTCATTCACCCTGTATATACAGACGAATTGATTACCTCCCTCTTTTAGAAATAGGTAAGAAATAAATTCGTATCTCATGATCTTTCATTTAATCTAGTTAACTTGCAGCTGGCGGCCTAAGCAGAAGTGTTGGGACTTATTTAAGAAAACTCTCATAACGAACTATTACTGAGAATTGGGGGCGATACCAGTAACGATATCGAGCGCAGAGGTTCCTAGTTACAATAAAACCTCAAATAGAAAATTGTTACGGCGTAAATAGTCGTTAGTTTAATGTTTTGGTTAATTATAGTAAGTATAAAGTATGACTTTTCACCTTTGCTAGCTTTATCAAACAACTAGCTATGCCCCGCGGTTTCGCCCGCGTTAATTTGAGGAAAGAATCTACTAAAATATATTGTATTACTTTATGAGTATTACTTAACCCTCATGACCGGCCGATGATGACGATGACCGGCCGCCTTGCGAGTTATTTTAAACCTGTAATAAGTATCTCCTAAGATATTCATTGAAATCAAATGATGTCAAGGGCAATTTTGTGCAAAATGAAATACTTATGATGAATAACGTATTTATTTGGATAAGGATTAATGTCATGTTTAAAAGATCGCCTTCGCAAATAATGCATTATTTTAGAACGATTACCATAAAAAATAAAAAGGTTATAGTGAGTCAACCTTAAAAGATAGACATTAATGCTGTCCCAGACTTTTTTTTAACTTTTAAAGGGGAAAAATTCCGTCGTACGTGATTTTTGCGTAACTTTAACCGTTTACGCAACGGAAGCTCTCAAAAGGAATATTTTTTTCCCCTTTTTGCAACATTATTCATTGATGCTCCGCTCCTATTGGTCGCAGTGTGATGATATATAGCCTATAGCCTTCCTCGATAAATGGACTATCCAACACAAAAATATATTTTCAATCCGTACCAGTAGTTCCTGAGATTAGCGCGTTCAAACAAACAAACTCTTCAGCTTACCTACCCCCTTATACTAATAAACGTTGTATAGCGTCTGTATAGTTACACAACGCTTTGTCTTCTTCTTTCGAAAGTCAAATTACTGACGACTGAAAGACAGAAATCGGTGTGTAACTATTCACCTGATATAATACGTTTAATTATTAGTAAGGGGGTTAGTAGAATGACGGGCATCTCTCAATATTTATTACAACGTTGCTAGCCCGTTAGATAGTCCATAAGATGAGGATGTTTTGCAAATAATTGGTTTACTTCACCTTCCCATTCAAAAAGTAATCGAACCAACTTATTGGGTTCCTTGATTTAGGGATAAATGCATATGGCCACTTTTGGGTAATATTCAGAATTGATGAAATTTCCTCATATTTGCTGAAAGGCTCCATCAATCCGTCAGGTATTTATAAACTATCAGAACATGTAACACTATTGCACAGAATAACTTTCATTCGTCCTGAATATCATTTTAATAAAAAAGTAATTTAAAAAATTAATAAACCCGACTGCAACCCTATACTAAAACTAACTGAAAAAGCTAAAAACAAGCCATGCGCGGTCCGAGGGGGGGGGGGGGGGTCGTGGGGGTCATGACCAAAATCATTCAGAGAACTCCATGCCGAGAGTCTGAATGATTTACTTGCCTTACTAACTTAAAACTGTACTTGAGCCACGAAAACCCCGATTGGCATATTCGAAAACATTAAGAACATCGGCAGACATGGGGACTGCCGACTGAAGTAAACACTTAAAACTATGAAATGACAGTGGGTTTTTAAACGCGCCTAAGAAATATTTTACTTTAAAAAGCCTGTTATAAAAATATAGAATGTAGAATTCAAGAGCGAGCGAAGCAAACTGGGGATATTGGGCATCCCGCTCGTGCGTAAGGTTGAAAAGCTTAGGTAAGGCCAGATTCCAAAACCTAAACTGCTGTAAAACGAGTTTAAGCTTTTCATCATAATTCGATAAAGTAAGTTCTCTTTTTGTATGATGGGTAAAAGAAAACAGAGACTATTCAAGGTGGGGTGCTAAAATTTTCAGGCTTGCTACGCTCGTTCTTGCAATTTACATTGGTTCTTGAGCTTTTCTTCAAAAGTCGACAAAACAAGTAATTCCTAGTCCTTTTGGAATGATCGAAAGAAAATCGAACCCATTTTAAATTAAATAAAAGTTGGAAGCAGGCGGGACCCATTTAAGTTTGAAACTATAATAATGGTATGGGCCCCGCCTGCTTCCAACTTTTATTTAATTTAAAATGAGCTTGTTTTTAGCTTTTCACTTAGTTTTAGTATAGGGTTGCAGTCGGGTTTTTTAATTTTTTAAATTATTTTTTTTTATTTTCAGCTTTTTAGTTTACAAATGTGAAAGATTTCGCAGACGATTTAGTTCTTGGTACGTGTTTTTTACGATTTGTACTTTGAATTACTTTTAACCGTATAAGTGGTATATATTTTTGTAATCACCTTTTAAAACCCTTTATTTTGATACCCCACTCAATAAGTTTTGAGAAAAAAAATGTTTTTGAAGGCGTAATGTGGCGCCAAAAATCCGCCAATTTGTTTATTTTTTATTTTGATATACCCAGTGTCACTCTCACAGTAAATACGAATCTAATGACACCTCACAAGCTAAAATCCATCAAGCCGTTCAGGCTGCAGAGCGTGCCAAACTATTATACATACATACATACTCTCGAAAAACATAACCCTCCTTCTGGCGCAGTCGGGTAAAAATGGTCCAATGTAGCGAAATGGCCAAGCCATATATTTTGACTAAGGTGTAGAGTTTGCGAAGTTAGGCCTTGTAGAGTTAGGGCGTGTAGAGTTAGAAGCTTGGCTCTACATGAGATCTGATTACTTTTTGACAGTGCGAGCTACATGGTCTCGTCTTGGCAACATTTAACATGAAATGTTTTTGTGGGATTTCATTTCTTTTTGTAAGTTGCTTATGATATTTATACGAGCGGTGTCGAGAGCAGGGTCCAAGCTACCCGTGGTTAGGGCTCCAAAGACAGGAACCTCCTCACAATGCGAGCCGTATCGAGGAGTAATGCCTTCTGAATCAGGCCCTTGATCTAACCGCCTAACGAGAGCCTCGATAGATGTTGATCGAGGCTTTCGGCCTTAAGGCCATTGGCCGATACGACAATCGGCACAATGATAGCCGAGCTCACATTCCACATGTCAACAACCTCGTGTGCTAAGTCAAGATATTTAATTTGTTTCTCTTTCTCAGCTTTCACGAGGTTCCCATCAGGTGGAATCGACATCGACAATCATTGTACGGCGCGCTAATCGATCTATCACCACTATATCAGGCTTATTGGCGACAATAGTCCTGTCAGTAATGATAGACCGATCCCAGTACAACGTGACATGGTCATTTTCAAGAACTGGGTCGGGCACATACTTGTACCTCAGACTCTACAAGTTTATATTTCAAAGCAAGTTGCTGGTGAATAATCCTAGCTACTTGGTAATGCCTGTGCAAGTACTCGCCGTTAGCCAGACGAGAACAACCAGAGATAATATGTCTGATAGACTCACCCGGACGGTGGCATGCCCGACACACGTCAACCGTCCCGTCCTTCATAATATGTCTCCGGTAGTTATTAGTCAAGATAACTTCGTCCATAATTGCACCGACAAAACTTCGGTTTCTCTGAAAAGATCATCAAAACGTAACCAGGATACGGACGCTAAGAAATCTACACCGGGCTCATGGAGAGCCCGATAGAAGCGCCCGTGAAGCTTGTGAAGAATATTCTGAAACCATATTATACACTTATATCCCGTAATGCAAGGGTTTGAGGGATGTTTTTTTTAAATTATGTTTTAATTTGTAAGAAGAATGTACTTGTGTAACTTTCAGATCTCAAGCATGAAATTAAGTTTGTATGGGAATTTTAAGTTTGTATGGGAAAACCGAAACAAATCATTCCTTAATTTAAAGGGTAGGCGATAATTTACTAAAACTCCTGAAATACTTATCTTATTATTTACAACAAGGACCCCCTATATAAATTTTCAGACCTCTAGCATTAATATTTACGGAAGTCTCATACAAACTTTCACCCCCTAGTTTAAGGGGTTGGGGGGGTAAAAGTTTCAAGTTTTAAGATTTTTTTGTTGTTTGTGTACTATTACTAGCTTACATACCAAATTTCAGCTTTCTAGGACTTCAGGAAGAACCTTAAGAATATGGATAATCATCAGTGAGTCAGTGAATCAGTGACGAAATCATGGTATTTTAGATATCAATAAAATCTAAAGTATAAGAGCTATGTAAATGAAACTTTATAGGATTAATAAGTAAGTATAGAAGAATGGGATAATATCCTCCAGGTGGTACGAGGACTAAAACACGGTGACTCGATTATAATGGACTGTATTTTAAGGCTCAACAGTGAGAAAACAAAACGGTAAAAACAATGGTTTGAATCGGCGAGAAACAATCACTCAGTAGCGAGGACGATGACGCAGTGCTGTGCCGGCCGGTGCGCGCCAGCACGTCGAGCGCCCCCTCCGCGACCGTAGCTCACCGCCCGCGGTCACCCGGCGCGGCGTGGTATTCTCGACATAAGTCAACCACTGGCATCATATCCCGAAAATTTTGTTTATCCGGTATAATCCTAATCCAAGTTAAGAAGGTTCAAAAATACGACGAAGTGCTTCGAGAAAAGGTAGGTAGTGCCCTTGCGCTTCGCTTGGCTCGTCTTGGCGGGGGCACTCCCGTGCTCCCAGATGACAGTTAACTATAGTGGCAGTGTTGGTGATATTTATCTAATCGAGTGGCACCTCGAGAGTAAATGGACTTGCCCCTTTATTTCATTTAGTCGAGTTACGAGTTTTAAATCGAGCCACATCACTATCTGACACTGTCAGAAAGACAAGTGTCAAGTGACAGTGGGTGCGTTCCGAGTTAGGACTGTAATCGATATAATCGATTTGAGCGTGCTTAAACCCGTACCGAATTAGCGTGAGCGCGATAACGACGTCCCGTGAATCGTCATAGATGACGTCATGACATGCGCCATCTTGCGATAACGCCGGACATGCCTTCTAATAATATCACCGTGAGCGCTGTCAAAAATGCGAGTGTGTGTGCATGTGTGTTTTGTTTTGAGATGCATCATATCTTTAAATTGTGCTTCTGGCTGACCGTCGCCACCTAAATAAAGGAAAATGTGGTATTTATACAAATAAATACTGCTGTAATATCACTAATATCGTTTTGACATTGAGTAAGCACTGTGATCGCGTTCACGAGCGTTCCGAATTGCTGACAGCTCTCAGCTGTCACAATCGTGATTTATCTAAATCGGAACGGAAATTATCGATATGAGCGCTATTGTCTTAATTCGGAAAGCGGCCAGTAACACTTCATTTAATTGTTCCCGTTTTTTCGAATAGAAAGGAGAGGTCAAAAGTGGTACTAAATTCCGAAGATTTTTAAACGCTAATGTGATGTACCTTATTAGAAAGCTTATGTATTAAGCTACTCGATTATAGTTAAATATGATTTTTTCAGGCGCCCGTTTTTGTAAAAAAGTGAAAAATGTTTCAGTACAACGAAACGCACGTAGCCTTTATTTATTCATTTCTATGGAATATAATTATTTTAAATGTGGCTAAAGTTTCTGTTTCTATTAAATACTTTGAGATTTTATTATAATTTTAGCTGCAGCTCCATGAAATTGAGACAGAAAATATTGATTATCATGACCATGCAATATCAAAACGTGTCGAAAAAGGTCAAATCTGTAGATGTCAGAATGACGTTAAAATAACCACTAACCACTAAAACCATAACCACTGGTACAAGTCCATATGTAGAAAAATATTTCAACAAATGTATTAATGGTCTTAATTATAAAGTACTAGCTGCGCCCCGCGGTTTCACCCGCGTAAATGTCGATCCCGTGGGAATATCGGGATAAAAACTATCCTAAATGTCCTTTCCCGGGACTCAAACTATCTCTATACCAAATTTCATCGAAATCGGTCCAGCCGTTTTCATGTTATGTCGTGACAACGGAAAACGGGTTTCATTTTTATATATATAGATAAGTATGTACATAGCCACTTATTTCTATGATAATTGACAATGAGAAATGACAATGACAGCCGCGCTGACTGACATTGTCATTGTCACGTCATTTGTCACAGGGCTGCTAACACTAAAATATAATAATGTTTGTAGTTAGTGATGCAAGCATTTTATTTAAAAAAAAAAACGGCGGGCTGTAAAAAAAAATTAAATACCCAAAAACGTCAAAATAATTACTCTCTTTCAGCTAATAATTACTCTGTTTAAATTTTCAATTATTTTAGTACCAAGCCCCATACATTTATTTAACGTCTCCTTTATATTTCTGTTTTCCTGTGTAGTTGAAGGATTATAATGAATAATATGGATTTTTTAGCGTTTACACCAGAAGGATGTTTTGCTAATGTCAACGTGTATGACATGTCAAACAAAATAATGTAGGTACTACCTAATTTTTAGACTGGCGATTCGCACACTGCACCGCATCGCGCAGCGGGGTGCAGATAACGCACCCACGCGCGTGATTTTTTACATACAAATTCAATAAAAACGCACTCACGCGCGTGGTATTTGGCTCTGTTTCCCGCACACCGCTGCGTGAAACGCAGCAGTGTGCCAATCGCCTATCGATTTTTTTGAAAATCTGAAACCCGGGTTGTGTTTACAAAAAGAACTTTTGAAGTGTAGTCTATAAAACAAACAACGGGAACAAATTGATATTAATTAAATTCCCGATCGTCCCACCAGTGCGATGACGGCCAGTGTGCAGTGGGACGAACGTGATACACGTTTTGGTCCAGTCATCCTGACGTAGAAAATAGTATTTAGGGTAACTTCTTAACATGTACTTTTTTTTGGCCACGTAAAGAGTTGCCATTTTCTGTCAATCAATGCAGTTACTGTTCTCAGATTGTACAAGTTTACCACTACCCCTCATGGAAGTACCATGAAAAGCTTCAAGATAGTTCAATAAATCAAACAAGGCCTAAAAATTAATTATCCCTGAATTTGTAATATTGCTGGTGCTTTTCAAATACTTTTTATTTTCTTTATTTTAAAAATGTATGGGTTAAACAGTTACTAAATTATAACTTTAAGCAATGTTTATAAGTAAACCCAGCTTACAATAGTGAGTGGAACAGGTGTGTCGGCTGTGGTACAAATTAAAATAGACAAAAAAGTTTTAATTATTTTTTATTAATTTTAAATCTAGTCACATCACTTAACTTCTTTAACCTGGAGACCTGTAACAAAAAAAAAAAAACAAATTAACTGAGTTCAATAATTAAATACTTCCCAATTCCTCATAATTACATGCATGTCTTATTCCATGATTAAAGTGTAGGCAAAGCAAACAGTCTACAACATTATGTTACATTGATGCCACGGATGTCACGTGATGTTGAATGTTCTATGCTAAATATTCAACAGTATGCCTTTATGGAGTTAATCAGTTATTCATGAAATATAATCAACTTATCCGTAGAACAGAGTCCGATGTTATCATGGATGAAACTAGTTAAATAGCCATCTAGCTATTTAACTCGTTTTTGCTCCATGATCACATCAAACTCTGTTCTACGGATAAGTCATAATGTGCTGCTACAATGGCGACATTAATTTAACACACGGGTAGGGCTAGTGGCCAGTAATCATAAAACCTATACTTATCATAAAATCACACTAATATTATAAAGGCGAAAGTTTGTAAGTGTGTGTGTTTATATGTTTGTTAATTTTTCACGCTCAAACGGCTGGACCAATTTTGATAAAATTTTGTATGGAGATAGCTGATACCCTGGATTAACATATAGGCTACTTTTTATCCCGATATTCCCACAGGGTCGACATTTACGCGGGTGAAACCGCGGGGCACAGCTAGTGATTCATAATTTGGAAACTACCACCTGCACCACTCGCCAACATAAGGCTCTCTCTTTCCTTCAATTCGTCTCTTTGCACATTGTTTATTTTAATTTCATTGATGCGAAGTGATCAGTGACCCTGACAAATGACCCCTGTGCTACCATTTTTTAAGTACATGTTGCTCGAAGCTCTTTTAGAAAATTAATAAATAATAATGTTTAATTAAATTATGTTCATTAAATGAATAAGCGAAACCGTATAAGTGTGTTAAAATAATGTTTTTACAGCGGCATGCTGTATGAGAATGGTTATTTTAGTGAACTTTCAATATACTTGAAATATACTTAAAAAAACATTCAATTTCAGACAGATAAGAATGTGAACATTCATTAAAAAAATATGTGAATTGTCCCTCATTTGATATAATTTGTACTTCTTGTTTTAGTGATAGTTCAGAGAATGACATTATGTTTAGTTCTCTTTTGTTATTTATGGTCATAATAATAATAAATATTAATATGTATGCTTAGGTTACTGTTAATGAGGAATCCCATGTTTCCATACCTGGCGGTAAGCTTTGCTTGAGCTTCTCTGCCTTCTCCTTGTCGGTGATGACCAGCGTGTACAGGAATCGCGAGCATCGCACCTTGAACTTCACATTCTCAGGGTTCTTCTTTATCTTGACAGCTGCAACCATGAAAAACAGATTTAAAATACATGGTGCTAGCATCTTCTGTGTCATGATACTGAGCTAAGCATCTTACAATAGGTGTCTGGGAAACTTTTATACTCATGTAGGTAGCTGGTAGATATCCACTGATATATAGGACCAGAGGTTATAAGTACGTTATACTTACAAAATAAAAATGTAACAATCACTGTAGTAAGAATATCTAGTATCTAACTTACATTTAGCGTCTTTCCTGCGTGCCTTCAGTAGGAAGTCTTTGATATCTTTAATTTCGCGCGGCTGTAACACAACAACAACATTAGGTTCTCAAGTCAGTCCGACGCGGGATCACCATTACTCACTTTTAATCACTACTGATATGATGTATTATTCGCACTGGTGCAATAATTCTTTATTAATTAACAATTTACGCAAATCCAGAACAACTAATAATTTCTTACCATGTTGAAGACGACAATGTTCAGTGTCAAACTGGAATAAAAACGATGGTATTAATTTAAATATAACTTGAAAGCGATACACCACTGTCACTATAATATGATTAGATTTAAAAAATATAGAAACCACTAGTATTCAGCCAGATTTTATCGGATTTTAGGACAATTTCAATAAAATTCATACACATCTCACCTGCCAAACTTCCAAAAGAACCTTTTGACAATGACATTGACAACTTGGACGTTCCCTATTAGACTTTGACATATTATTGACAGAGTAGTACCTCCTAACAAATTGGATTTTAGTCTTTTAGGGAGGCAGTACCTAAACATCCGGAATGGCCGTAGGAATTCAATGTCGAATCTGAAACCAAAATAGGGTTACATGCTACTGAAAACTCATGAGAAAAAAAGCAAAAACAAAATATCAACACTTTGTTATAAAAAAAATCGTAATGCAACCAAGTGAACAAAAAATAAATTGAACTTATTTATAATTTTATTCTTAGATTATTTTGTTTTTTGACTTTTAGTTCTGTTTTTTGAAGACTGTATCATAGTTCTCAAGTTCAATCTTGTGTGTTTCTGGGAATGAGTCTAGCATAATATCTATTTTTTACATTTTCGTTGAAATAAAATACCATGTAAAAATACACAGAACAAACAATATAAAATAATTCTACTGTTTGATAAGTTTATAAAAAAAAAATAGATTATAATTCTGTGAAATATTATTATCTTTCATTCAAGTGAAACAATAATATTCGAAATAAAAATATAAGGACCAAATTAATATTACTGTAGCTGCATAATAAAGTCAGTACCTATTGGCAAAATAAAGTCAGTACCTATTAGCGTCCCGAACCAGTTGTTTTCTTCCATAACCTACGACACCTAACATTACCTATACTCCATTTACTATAGTATTAGACAGAAGTTTAAAAGGGCTCTTTTAGGGGCACACTTTGTAATAAAAGTACAACAAACATTATTACAGTCGAGATTGATGCGGAGTTAAATATAATCAATTTAAATAACAGCAGTCACATTAATTGTTACTTATACCTATCTACCTTCTGAAATTACAAGGCTTTCATTTAATATTATTTAGTTTATACATAAAATATACATTGTTGTGTCAATGTTTAAAATGTAGAAGAAGCAGGGGCGGACAGTAGCAGGAACGTTTTTCACATGGACTTATTATACAAACTGGACTGAGCTCTCCTACCAAAAACACGAGCAGAGAGAGATATGTTAGACCGAGGCTGTTTATCTCTTTCTAATAGGGTGACCAAACATTTTTATAACAAAGAGGAAAGTTCGTTTTGAAGGAGATAATTTGTGTCCGGCTGAAACACGTATAACAAGTGGTTTCAAATTATTGTTCGTATTACAAAAATATTGAAATGAAGTTTCATTTATTATGGAAATAATACTTTAATGAGAAAAGGCTTATGATGAAGTAGGCAAGGGTGAACTGAATGCAGAATTGCGCTCCGGGGCCATGGCTATTCCCCTTCCTGCTCTTTTTCAGATTGCTCTACAGAGCTGGTGTTTGGGTATTTAAATGAAACAAAGGGAAATAAAACTAAGTGTGTGTTACAAACATTTATTAAAATTAAACATGGCTAAACAAAATCGTTTTATGCAGTTTCTGCCTTAGGCCAATCTTACTGCCTAAGTTTCTTAATGCATTACATTTCGCATGGTGAAACATTCTTAAATTTAAATAAGAATTAGCCAATGCTTTCACTATTTGCAATTCGTGTGGTTCTTCATCCGTTATGCATTGGATAGGATGCGGTGGATTAATAACATGTTTCAGTTTTGTGTAAAACATTTGTTTTAGTCTAATCAAAATTTTTTGTTTACTGGTGTTTCGGAATGAACCATAACTTATATCCGATATAAACAATTTCTCACCACACTTTATTACCTCAAAAGCAAATCTTGACGCATATTTTAAACCACCCCTATCAATAAAGGCGGTAAACGACGAAAAATGTGTAACATCTATAAAATATGGATGATCCGAATGCTGTTTAGGAGTAATAAGTATATTGCGACAATCTTCACATGAAATTTTATTTAATAATTTATTAGCGCAATGACCGGTTAAATAATAGAGGATATTCATTTTGTAGTCTGACAAATTGACTTTATCCATATAATTGATTAAGGCATCTAGTTGTTGCTCTTCATGGGGTTCAGAATCATGTGTCTGAAGAAAAGCCCTTTCAGGATTACGGAATTCTAAAACAGGGGAAAGTTCGAAATCGTCATCCGTACAGTTAGCATTTATACTTGGCTTAACGCTGTTGCGATAAAGAAGCTTACGCATAGTGTACCTGAACTGTAAAGCATTAGGATTATTATTTCCGCCTCCTTGCGCACGTACACATGAAAAAAACATTTCTAATTGGTCCTGTGAAAATTTATATGGCAAGAAATAATTTAAATTATTCCCTTCTGGTTCTAAAAGGTCCAATGCTAAATTTTGTGTACTATATGTATCGACAATTAAGCCGAAAGCTGCCATTTTTCGCCGGTGTGAAAGAATGTTTTGATTATCAACACTGAGTGTTTCCAAATATTCTCGGGTGTCCTTTAAAATACCCATCCAAAAATCTTTGTTACTAAGCCGCAACGGCGACTTGAATCCTGCACCTAAAGGAGATTTGGCATTTAATACATCAAAAGCTCTATCTACTATTCTAATGTATTCGGTTGTTGCCTGACTGTTCTGGAACTTTTCATTACCTGTAACTCTTAAAAAATCAATGGCATCAGCTACTGAAGAACTCAATGTTTGCGCTGCCAATTTTACATTCATTTTTTTGCCAAAGAAATTAACGTGGCTAGCGTTTAATTTATTAGCTAGTCTTAAACCCTCTTTATCTTGCAATAAATGCAATTCTTTAACAAAATCAAAATCTATATTTCCAGTTCTAGAACTCAATTTTGTTTCAGCAAAAACGTTCCTACATAATTTTAGCATGTGAGCTGGGTCGAAAATGCAGTGTACTCTAGTATTTTTATTTGGATGTTTAAAATTTGTAACCATACTTGGTACAACAAAGTTGCATCCCAAATGTTCATACGTGGAAAAGTTAACAGCAGTTCCGTCGCAAGTTAAACTTCGAACTGTAATATGAATTTCAGATAACATTCGTATTGCTGTTATTATCAATTGTGCTTGTACTGCAGCTGAAATTTTGTCTATGAGAAAGTAGGCAATAGGGCATTTAAATTTTCCTTTATACGACACAATTTGAAAAACCAGAACCTCAGTGGCTAAACGTTCTGAATCGTATGGGACGATTCCTGCAAAGTCTACATAACCCCACTTTTTATCTTTATTTTTATCATAAACTTCTTCCGATTTAATTGACATAGCATCAAATATTAGAGCAACATCCTGTAAATCAGTTTTAGCTACTGATAATTTTAAAAAAGCAAACACTTCTGCCATAAAACCTACATTACAATCATGTGTTGCTAATATTTTACGCAAGGTTGCAGGATGTGGCAATGCTATATGGTTTCTCAGTAACAAATAAGCTTTGGACGAGTAAAAGTATAGTGATAGAGCGAATTGTTTTACATCCTCTGAATATCGTACACCTTTATTACTTTTATCAGTGTTTAAATGATTGTGTATATTGACAAAATTGTTTTTCATCATATGTTTAACTTCATCATAATTTGATTTACGTTTCTTTAATATACTTAAAATAGACTCTAAATTTTTCAATTTAGATTCACGCCTATTTAGCCTAAGAGTTAACATTTTCACTTTACGCTTTAAATCATCTTCTGCAGGGCTACTATGTCTTTGCATTTCTGTCTGGGTAGCAACATCTTTGAAGCTCAAACAAACTTTCTTTGCTGGAGGTTGGTCCGAGTGGCTTGGTGTAGATACATCGATTTTCATAGGTTTCGAGAGTCCAGCTTGAGAGGTTGAAGGAGTGGGTTCCACAACAGGTTGAGACGGAAGTAGTATATCACTTAGTACCAGAATTTGTTTATTCTTCGGCTGAAAAAAAAAAACTCCGTTTATAATTTCCAAAATTTTTATAACCTGGTACCATACACACAGAATACTTAAGATTACAGATCATCTCAGTATAATAATTATAGTCTTACTGATGATAAAAACTGCCAATATCCTTACCACTGGAAAAATTGATGGTACTGCATTAGCATTCAACACTCGTCGTGATTTTGAAATGTAAAAATCTGCCGGCTTGAAATGAAGGCAGCACACAACAGAATTTTTGGTGATTGTTTGTGATTTGGGAATTACATCCAACCATTCTTGCTTCAATTCTTCTTTCGATGGAAAGCTGTAACCAACATAAAAATAACGCTATTTCATTCATGCGATACACGGGTACAAATTGTATTTATTATACGCTTATTATTAATCGTTTTAATCAGAAATACACTAAAGATTTAGTATCTTCAGTCTACAAAACGCCAACAGCATGGTCAAACTACTTAGACTCGTTAGTAAACAAAATACAAAATCTTTGTTGTTTCTTACCTGTGAAATGAAATGCCACAACCAGCATATGATTCACTTTTACATGTCTTGATACAACACTTTTTCACCATTTTCATTAAACAAATTAATAAAGAACTGTAGCTAAAACTTTTAATGCTCTCTACATTCCACACAAGAACAGAAAAAGGCCATGTTGTCATGCATGCATGACAGCATTGATGTCAGATTTCAGTGTTACCAGAGTAATCTTATGGTAGCTACGAAACAATCATATTATTTTTATTATTTTACTTACAATTAAATTATTTAATAATAAGTACAGATTGTAAACCTATTAATAAAATTATTTAAAAATAATTTCTATTATAAAAATACTTATACGTAACTTATTTTACTTGCAGTTCGTGAAATATTTTCTACCATCTGTATCATTTTTGTCTTTTGGCAATTGAGAAAAAGGGACAAATAGCCTCGGCTTAGGCTATCTCTCTCATCTCGTTTTGCCTCGGCTAAGATATACTAACAAAAGTAAACCTAAGATGCAACACATAAGTTTCATTTTTGTATGACACAATTTTTGAAGAACTCAGTCCTGTTTGTATAATAAGTCCATGGTTTTTCATGTCACTATAACTCTGCCAAATCTAAAATGTTACCTATTCCTTTCATAAGTTGTGGCAGCACGTGTTTTTTTATTTTGTTGGTTTATTTATATAAAGTTGTTTTTAAACCTGAAGACGAATGTATGGGAGAAATTCATAAGCAAGTGATGCTCTCATGAGAACTAAGTCTGTTTTCATTACCAACAAGCACTTGTGGAGTTATTGTTATTTAGTAGAGGTCGGTGTGTATAGAGTAAAGGCAACTTTACCTAATAATAAGTCCATGAGTAAAGGTATAAAAAAACAATTATAATTAAGATAAAAAAGTAAAGGTGTGTACTAATTAAGTCAATGCCAGATTTGAAATTCTCTGAAGGTTTTTAGCCAAGAAGATCATGCACGAGTTGGTTTTCAAGTTTTCAACTATGATCAGAACCGGAGTTACTGCCACAGCTTGCAGAGTAAGCAAACTGCAGTAGCAGTGGGCTGGCCATGTCTGTCGAAGGACCGATGGTCGGTGGAGCCACAGAGTATAATAAAACACTGGAGAAGACATAAGAGCAATATTTGGAACAAAAATGTCTGTCACTTTTTGTGGGGTGCGCGGTAGCTACTACAAAGAAAAACAAAAGCAGCTCGCCCGGAAATTGGCAAATGAGAAAGTCCCTTTATTATTTCCGAATGACTGAAGACCAAAATACTTATATCTAATTATAAAAAAAAAAAAATCTTTTTATCCTGACAGATGACAGATCGTCGACAAGCAGCGTCGTCAAAATTATTAATAATCTGTGCTTGTGTGTATCCGACGAACGGAAAACGACAGGCTCTTTTGATTGTTTACGAGCGCCCCGATCGACCGTCAGCTCTGAACGACATGTCTATGAGGCCGGGGCCGACGAGAGGCAGGCGTCAACGGAGGAACGAGTTGCGGAACGGGCGCAGCCACTAGCCGGGGATATGTCGGACCGTGGCGGAGTGCGATCCAGCGCGCGCCTCAGCGGCGACAGCTCGGCGGGCGCGGCGGCCCCGGCGAGTGCGGCGGCCCCGGCGGCCCCGGCTGCAGGCCGCGTGTCGGCGGGCCGCGGCCGCCCCGTGTCCACCACGGCGGCCGCCGCACTGCGACGCGCGCGCGCCGCCGAGCGCGCCGCCGAGGTGGAGGACAGTCCGCGGGTGCTGCGCGACAAGTGCCGCCGCCTCGCGCGTGCTCTCCGGAATGCCAAGCATCTAGTGGTGAGCACTTCTCCCCTAGCATTTGAATGTTACCCGGCAGTTCTAACAGTATAAGCAGCTTTATTTTAGTCACCACCTGACATGGGCTCTATACTGGGATAATATCCGCAAATCTAGGTCAGAGCAGGTGAGAAATAGATTCATCAAATCCAACCCAACTCCTTGAAAAAGACTAATAACAACCTATTGTCGCTGGCAATCTCTCAGAGAGCATCTAGGTTACCAAACTACATGAACATGGCTAACAACGATGTGATGAACCATGGCGAGTGATGGTAGGTGTGACTGTATGCGCCTGTTGTATGACACAGGTTTTCTGACTAACTAAACAACAACTGTGTACAGTTACAGCAGCTTTAGCTGGCCACGGTCATTTAATAAACGCCTCATTATCTTAGGAGCAGACAGTTCGTTGTGTGGGGCCTGCATCTCCATGCGTTGTCCTCCGACAACGAGGCATCAGCACATTCTGATTCTAAACTGCCTAGTGGTCCCCACATACGGAGAAAAGAACACATACGGAGAAAAGAACTTCGGTAACCCAGGTACCCTCCATGAGACAGTCAGCAACATCAACATGTTGCTGGCCTGCTTGATCTTCCTTGAGGAGCTGGGGTAGATTAAATAATCAATCTTCCCACCCATACGCAAAATACGCGCATTGATGTGGAGTCGCGGACACCAGCCTGTATTGCCTATTATGTCCTTTTTGTTGTTTGTTGGTCAATGCTCATTGACAAGAAATGTCTTCCCTGGCCTGCCTACACTCACTATGGTTTGTCCAAATGCTGTGGTCCCAAGTGTATTTTGTTTTGTTACCAAGAGAGTGCTCTCTTGGTAACAAATCCACTTCCTGAGTCTATCTTGGACATTGCTGATATCAGTGAAGGACAAAAATTGTGAGGTAACCCGGAATTATACACATAATATAAAAATCAATTGCCGTGTTACTCTTACAACATTTTGAAAATAACTTGACCAATTGGAATGTTCAATACTAGGACAGTTTAGAAAAAAGAAAATAAGGAAAAACCCAAAGGAACATTTCGAGCCTTTTCAGGAAGAAGATCGTAACCGCCATTTTGCATATTTTACAGGAGAAGGTTTTTTTTTAAACATTTTCAAAATATTTATAGCATCAATATGAAATTTTTACTTAGTGTTTTAAAGGCACCTCCCTATTAATTCAAATGTTAAGATCTGGCGGTTAATATATAAATATATAGTCAGTTGATCTGGCTGTAAATATGAAAACAGTTTTTTGGGATTTTTGGCGCTTACGATGTTCTTCCTGAAAAGGCTCGATTTGATAAATCAAAATTTTTAACCAATCGCTACTCAATCTGCTCAATGCGGCCAAAATTGTCCAGCTCACATGCTACGAAGTTCACCGGGTCATCTAGTTATTGTCAAATATAAGTGTGCAAGCCTGGTGATCAATGCTTGTGCCTTCTCTGTACAAGAACAGGCCTTTGCTCTGCAACAATAGGCTGGTATTGTTCTATTTTGTTTTATTGTTCAAATGTCAGTCAAAATAATCCCTATTGTGTTATGCAATTAAGATGCAGGACCCACAGCTCTTCTGCTGCATCTCTTCCCCAGCCAGGAGGCAAAAAAGGGGTTCCAATAATTAAACTAATTTGGGTAGTCATATGCACAACCCTTACCCTGACCAGAGATGATGAACTTCAAATAGCAAAATGATTGTCTGAATAATGAATCATAAATATTTATTTTTATCACATCCATTCAAAAAGAGCTAGTCTATTCTTCGTAAACAGGGACTAAAATAGCTCTTGAATCCCTAGGGACTAAAAGTGATTTGAATTTGGAATGTGGATATTGTTAGTAAAAGTTCCAATCACCACAAACATTGTGTGAACAAGTAACAGGCTGTATAATAATAAAAACCCGCAAGCCAAATTAAAAAAAATGTTACAATGCATTTCCATACTTGTTCAAATATAATCATTAGTCTCTATTTTTATGTATTGCTCCTCATCATTCATCATCATCATTTCAGCCGAAAGACGTCCACTGCTGGACATAGGCCTCCCCCAAGCACCTCCACTTCGACCGGTTTTGTGCTTCTCGCATCCAACGAGATCCTGCGGCCTTCACAAGGTCGTCGGTCCACCTTGTGGGAGGCCTTCCAACGCTACGCCTTCCGGTACGCGGTCGCCACTCCAGAACCTTTCGGCCCCATCGGCCATCTGTTCTGCGAGCAATGTGCTCTGCCCACTGCCACTTAAGTTTGGCAATTCTTCGGGCTATGTCGGTTACCTTGGTTCTCCTGCGGATCTCTTCATTTCTGATTCGATCCCGCAGGGAAACTCCAAGCATAGCCCTCTCCATTGCCCTTTGGGTGACTTTCAGCCTTCTAATAAGGCCCATTGTGAGCGACCACGTTTCAGTGCCATATGTCATCACTGGCAACACGCACTGGTCAAAGACTTTCGTCTTGAGACACTGCGGTATGTGGGACGAGAAGATATTGCGAAGCTTCCCGAAAGCTGCCCAGCCGAGTCGGATTCGACGATTGACCTCTTTCTCGAAGTTGGACCTACCTAACTGGACAGTTTGTCCTAGGTAAATATACTCGTCCACGACTTCGAGTGTAGCGTCTCCGATCTTCATGAGAGTGGGTGTTACATGGGCATTTGACATGACCTTCGTTTTGTCCATGTTCATTTTCAGACCCACTCTTTCAGAGGCTCTACTGAGGTCATCGAGCATTGTACTGAGGTCCTCCATAGTCTCAGCCATGACTACTATATCGTCGGCAAACCGAAGGTGAGTTATGTACTCGCCATTGATATTAATGCCAGCTCCTTTCCAGTCCAGAACCTTGAAGACATCCTCCAGAGCAGCGGTGAACAATTTCGGAGAGATAACGTCTCCCTGTCTCACACCTCGCTGCAGAAGGATAGGTTTCGAGGTCTGGTCCTGGAGTCGGACTGACATAGTGGCGTTTTCGTACAGACACTTCAGCACCTCGATGTACCGATAGTCGATCTGGCACCGTTGAAGAGACTGCAGTACAGCCCATGTCTCGATCGAATCAAAGGCTTTCTCATAGTCCACAAACGCTAAGCAGAGAGGCAGGTTATACTCTTCGGTCTTCTGTATAACCTGTCGCAGCGTATGTATGTGGTCTACGGTGCTAAAGCCTTTACGGAATCCGGCTTGTTCGGGAGGCTGGAAGTCGTCAAACCTGCGCGCGAGACGGTTCGTGATGACTCTCGAAAACAGCTTGTAGACATGGCTCAGAAGTGAGATGGGCCTATAATTCTTAAGAAGGGCATTGTCACCCTTCTTAAAGAAAAGTATCACCACACCTCTGTTCCATGCCTGTGGTGTTTTACCCTCGAGTATGACGGAATCAAACAGCCTCTGAAGGGCCTTAAGAACGGGATTTCCGCCGGCCTTCAGGAGCTCGGCCGTAACTCCGTCATCACCCGGTGCCTTGTTGTTTTTAAGCTGCTTCAGAGCCATCCTAATCTCGTACAGGCTGACGTCCGGGATGTCTTCGGTATAGTGTCGGGTCAATCTAGCTCTTGGGTCGTTTGCCAGACTCGTAACGGGGTTGCTTGTTGACGTGTATAACTGTCCATAGAACCTCTCGATCTCTCTCAACAGC
Organism: Amphipoea lucens; assembly: GCA_947508005.1. Taxonomy (NCBI): domain Eukaryota; kingdom Metazoa; phylum Arthropoda; class Insecta; order Lepidoptera; family Noctuidae; genus Amphipoea; species Amphipoea lucens. The sequence continues at coordinate 69,161 of OX382358.1, read as the reverse complement.
TCAGGTTTGGCGGATACGATCCTGCCATCATCAGTCTTCAGTTTCATAAGCTGGCTCTGCCCAATAGACAGATCTCTAGCAAAAACCTTGGAGCCTCTATTTTGCTCTATCGCTTCCTCAATACGGTCTGTATTGAAGCGGCGAAGGTCGCTTTTCAAGGACTTAGAGATCTGTCTGTTGAGCCGCCGGTACTTTAGAGCATCATCTGAAGATTGCAGGATCATCTCGCGCCTCTCCTTCATGAGCCGCAAAGTAGGATCAGAGAGCTTCTTTTTCGTATTCGTACGACGGGTCTTGAAGATCTTATACCCGACCGTATGGACAGCTTCCACGAACCCATCGTTATATTCGTCCACGGAGCTCCCCAGGCATTCGAAACGATTCTGAAGTTCGAGCTGAAAGCTCTCGGGGTTTTGAACCTGGATCGGCGCTGGCCGGAGCGTAGACCTCATTAGTCGAGACCTTTCTAGCTTTATATTTAAGTTCAATGTGCCTCTTACCATGCGGTGATCACTTCCGGTTTTCACCGCGTTGATCACAGAGACATCATTGAATATTTGCTTCTTCGTCGACATAATGAAGTCAATCTCATTTTTAGTTACACCATCCGAGCTCTGCCAGGTCCACTTTCCGTGCTCACGTTTTCTGAAGAAGGAATTCATCATAAAGAGGCCTTCCTTCTCCATAAAACTAGCCAGTAGGTGGCCCCGGTGATTCCGTCGTCCAACTGCAAATTGCCCCATTCGCAGCTCATCATCGCTTCGTTTACCCAGTTTCGCGTTAAAGTCCCCCATGACAACGGTGAAGTGAGTTTTAGAGCCATGCATGGCTCTGGAAATATCCTCATACATGGTCTCCACCTCATCGTCGGGGTGTGACGAGGTCGGGGCGTAAACCTGTACGACCTTCAGCGAATACCTTGCGTATTGCTCCTAATTGTATGTAAATAAACATACTATTCATATATTCATAAGTTGCACTTATTTATTTTTTCATAGAGGGTGATAAAAAGTAGAGAGTCCACCTCGGGAGTAACACGATTTTAAGCTTGAGTGACATACTTTGAATCCTTCGCTGTGCTCAGGATTCTGCTTTAGAACCCCTCGCTGCACTCGAGATTCTACTCTAGGATCCTCCGCTCCGCTCTAGATTCAATGAAACACTTTCACCTTCAAAATAATTGTTTGCTCCCTTGGCAAACAATCTACTATTTAGCGTCCCTAATGTATACAGTAATAAACAGGTTTACACGGGAGCAGGCATCAGCACAGCTGCCGACATCCCTGACTACCGCGGGCCGCACGGAGTGTGGACGCGGCTGCAGCGCGGCGAGACTGTCGGGTGAGTACCAACCGCCGGCCCTGCAGGTCCAGCGTCACGTAGAGGGAGAGGCACTGTACATGTGTGTGTGTGTGCAGGCGGGTGGAGGTGTCGCGCGCGCAGCCCACGTTCACGCACATGGCGCTGACGGCGCTGTGGGCGCGCGGCGCTCTCAAGTTCGTGGTGTCGCAGAACTGTGACGGCCTGCACCTGCGCGCCGGCCTGCCGCGCCGCGCGCTGGCCGAGCTGCACGGCGACATGTACGCCGAGCTGTGCGCGCCCTGCCGCCGCGTGTACCTGCGCGCCTTCGACACCACGGAGCGCACGGCGCGCCACGCGCACGGCACGCGCCGCCTGTGCCACGCGTGCGGCCAGGAGCTGCGCGACTCCATCGTGCACTTCGGCGAGCGCGGCCGCGCCGCCTGGCCGCTCAACTGGGCCGGCGCGCTGCGCCACGCCGCGCGCGCCGACGTCGTGCTGTGCCTGGGCTCCAGCCTCAAGGTGCTGCGCCGCTACCCGCGCCTGTGGCGCATGCAGAGCGCGCCGCGCGCGCGCCCCGCGCTCTACATCGTCAACCTGCAGTGGACGCCCAAGGACTCGGTGGCGGCGCTCAAGATCAACGCGCGCTGCGACGCCGTCATGCAGCAGGTGGCGCGGCGCCTGCGCCTGCGCGTGCCGCGCTACCGCGGCGCGCTGGACCCCGTGCTGGCGCACGCCGAGCCGCTGGCGGAGCCCGAGGCACACACCACGCGCCGCCCGCCGCTGTGCGCGCCGCGCTCGCCGCCCGCCGCCGCCGAGCACTGGGAGCCCTCCTCGCCCTCCGCCTCCGACTCGGACGAAGAGCTGCCGCTGCGCCACCTGGCGGCGCGCCTGCGCGGGACGCGATCGTCCAGCCCGCCGCCCGGCGCGCCTGGGACCTCGCCGGGTGGACTGCACGCTCCGGGCTCGACGGACCACCTGCACTCCTTCCAGGTAAGGGGTCTTCGCTACTCGCTCCAGCCTCGCGACGACTCCGCCGTCGGTCAGCTGTGCTTCTGTATCAAGTGGCTCGTCTGTTTTCCAGGTCAACATGCTGTCCGGTGAAGCCACGATCCTCCTGCGCGCCGAGCACGCGCGGCCGCCCGCGCCCGCCTGCACGTTCCCGGCACGCGCGCGCTCGCCGCTGCGCTGTCGCACGGCGGACCTGCGCAGGTTCCGCATGGCCAGGCGGCCCCCGGACTCGCCGTGCGCGGTGAACGGCCACGGGCCGCCCGGCGTCGCGGCCGGCACGAGACCCGACGTGCTCGCCAACGGCACCGCCGGCCTCGGCTCGAGACTCAGGCGACTACTCGAGTACGAGCCGCGCATCGACACGCCCGAGAACAAGCCGCTCCCTGCGGAGCTGCGGCCGAAGCTCGAGGACGGCGCCAAGCGCCCCAAGCTGGAGCCCAAGCTGGAGACCAAGGAGGAGGCCAGCACGTCGGAGTCCAGCGGCGCGGAGGGCGGCGCGCTGGCGGCCGGCTCGCTGGCGGCCGCCATCATCCGGCGCGCTGTGCTGCTGTGTCGCGCCTCGCTGTACCCGGGCCTGCACACCATCATCGCGCCGCCGCTGTGCCCGGGCCGGCACCCCGCGCTCGCGCCGCCGCCCGCGCCGCCCGAGTGCGCCTGGTGCGCGCGCCACTTCGCGGCGCGGCGCTGCCTGTGGTACGGGCCGGCGCGCGAGCCGGCGCTGGCGGCTCGCGCGTGGCGGCGCGCGCGCGGGCGGCGCTACCTGTGTGCGTGCTGCGGCGCGCAGGACTCGCCGCCGCGCCAGCCCGACGCCGCGCAGGACGACGGCGGCTGGTACGGCAAGGGGTACCGCAAGGGCCGGCGGCGGCGCCGGTAGCGCGAGCCGGACGCCCGGCCGTCCGAGCCGGGCGTCGCCGAGCCCGAGCCGCGGCGCCGCTGACTGGGCCGCCGCTGGGCTCTTCTCCTGTGTAAATAATAGTGTTCGAGTATAAGGAACGGCGCGGCGGTGCGTGAAGCTGAAGAAAGTATTGTGAAAATGGTTTTATAAAGTTAATTTATTACGAAACATTTTGATAAGTAGTGTGTCTACCTAATGAGATCAAATCGTAACCCTATACATTTTTATAATGACGATGACGGTGTAGCGGTGTAGTAGGCAAAATGATTATAAATATTACGTTTTAATGGTTGTGATGTAAGTGTGCTTACAAGTAAACAAAGCGCCGCGAGAGCGCGGTGTGGACGCGGTTAGCCGCGTCGCGTGTAGCGCCGCCGGCGGGCGGTCGCGCGCGACTCTGGCTCTCCGGCATTCGGAACTGTACACGTGCTTCCTCTGTGGGCTGCCAACAAACGGTGTCCACTTCCACCGTAATGGCTCGGGCGTGAACTCTTCCAATCCGCTCGCGTGTATAGCACGTACTACACATGCTCGTACTTACACGAAACTACGCAAGCAGCTGGCTTGCTGTTGTGTTGTGTTGCTAGCTACGTGCAGACTTTTGTGCAAGTTGCCAGCATGTTTATTTGCGGCTTATTGTGTTGTAGTCACAATTTGCGAAGTCACAAAAATATTTTAGGTTAAAATGAGTTGTCGAATAAAAATGTAGTCTTGGACTGAAGTCAAGCGCAACACAATCTAATATAATAAATACGCTTTAGTTAAAATGTACGATGTGCTTGTTTGTTTGATTGCGTACTGTTAATTTTCGCTGTGTTGCGGACTTGCGGTCGATCGAGTTTTGTATTGTAGGACAATAAGGTCCCTTGCGGCGAGTGTGGTGGCCGTGCAAGTGGACTCGCTGAGTGACGACACTGCTCAATGCTCGGCGGTGGGCGCGGGCGGTGGCATGTTGTTCACAACGTATAATTGTAACTTTCTAATAAACTAATAAGTAATGGTCTAATTTAATAGTGAAATGTTAATTGTATGATGTCAGATACTGTGTGATTGTCGATGATTGATTTGTGAAATTATAATTAATTGTAAACAAATAAATTTGAACAATGTGATATGTGTATCATTTAGTTGTTGTCTGCCATTCTTCTAGCCTGTCGTGCTACGTGCAGGCATAGAGGTTGCTCGGCGATGTCCTTGGTGGCACAGGACTAAATTATAAGGGTTCCGTTGTTGCCATTTGACTACAGAACTCCAAAAAGTTTAGTTCAGCGGCCCGAACATTATCACACTAATATTATAAAGGCGAAAGTTTGTGAGTGTGTGTGTGTGTGTGTGTTTATATATATGTTTGTTACTTCTTCACGCTCAAACCACTGAACCGATTTAGATGAAATTTGGTAGAGAGATAGTTTGAGTCCCGGGAAAGGACATAGGCTACTTTTTATCCCGATATTCCCACGGCATCAACATGTACGCGGGTGAAACCGCGGGGCGCAGCTAGTTGTAAATAAATCGATCATCGCTATTGAGCGATCAGTGCTCTGGCGCTGAGTAAACTGCCACTGCTCCAGTCACAACCTTCCAGCCCGTTTACCACCAGTTCCGGCCCGCGCCCTTACGTGCCCTTACTCTTGAGACGCTGGAGCTTGGTGTTCAATAACACGAATAGACTTCATGCTGAACAATGCTATAATCCTGATAACTAAAAACACTTCGTTTTATTTTAATTATAACAATATTGTTAGGACAAATATAATTCTAATATTCGAACCAATTTTCGTGCTTTTAGAGAAAGTATTAAGTACGAGAATATCAAAAATGTGATATAAAGCATCGTCAGTTATAAAGCGCCTGAGAAATACTCTTGGCAGTCTGTTGCATGAGCCGACCACTAATGTTGCAGGCGCCGACACGGGGCGTCACGCACGCCGCATTACAGCGCATGGATATTTTGACAACAATATGTCTAAGTTTTCCCCCTGGGAGATATAGGTACTGGGAAATATATTATACAGGAAGTGATGTAGTAGTAGTGTGTGAGTTTTATTTACTAAAATAATAAGAATTACTTTGCCTATGTAATATAATACATGCCGCAGCCAACTAGCTTAATTAGCCTTTCAGTTAACTGCCTAGCCTTTTAACCAAACGGATCTACGGACTAATCGGGATTAGTCTGTGAGAAACCTAACTTAGAAGTAGCCCTCGCTAGGCTCGCGCGCGTTTGGTCACAGTTCCACCCTAATCGCCATTTGGTCGGGGTGGCCTGTCTTAGTTACTGCGACCGACTAATTCAACTCGCGCGTGCTTCATCAGTTCTATCATAACTGCCAAGCTACCTATCTGCCCATTCCAACATTTTTACTGGCCATGCATGTATTACACTAGGTACTTGAGCCATTTTTTGTAGGTACTGACATTGTAGCACAGAATACTTTGTAGTATCAACTATCCGACCAATTTTCTTTGAATTACTGTTCATGTTTTCAACCGCCGTAAAATAAAATTACTGTCCGTTATTTTCTTCAATAATTGATCATAACGCACCCCACGATTTTATTTTTTTGTCTGATCAACGCCCTAGATTGAAAAGAAAGAAAGAAAAATGCGTGTATTGGCATTACAGCAAACAAAAAAATACACCTTCAAACTATAAAAACAGAAAACAAAGAGTATATTATGCCAAAAGGGCCTCAGCTCAGCATAACGTCAGATGACAACACGAGGTAAGGGAAGGGCTTGATGAGGAAAGTGGTGTGTTGACTTGACTGGTTCCCAGGACCTACTTACCGAATTACTTTTTAGCTTTTAGTAGGCACCTACCTACATTATTTATATAATTATTTTCATTAAAACTTTTTTACTCATTTTATTTTCAAGTTCTTAGTTTTTATTTAAACTCTATGATCTGCCATGCACTATGTTCTACTTGTAAAGTCCTTTCATTTGATACCAAAGACTACGGGAAACCTATACAATGCGAGCTCAGCTCCAGCGCACACGTACTTAAATTTTCCGTCCGGGTTTCAGAACGGAAAATTTAAGCACGTGTGCGCTAGTGAGAACATTTTGTATGAAATGCGTGCATTCGGGGTCTCCGAATCTGAATTCCGAAACTGAATTCCGAATCAGGAAACCGGACGTTTGCGCCCAGCCTAACTGGAAATGTGTAGCTTGATGTGTAGCCGTGTGTACGCGCATAACTTCCGAACGACTAGGACTGCACCAAATTGGATTGTTTTTTTTTTGTGTTCGGTACCTACTTATTGCCAGGACGGTTTGTATGAAAGAAAATTTCGGAAATAGAAAAAAAATGCACTCGTGCGAATAATAAGTAAGTACCTAGGTACAGTCAACAAAAGAAACTTGTTTTGGCAATATCGAACACAACAAAAAAAGAATTATCCAATTTGGTGCAGTCATTCGGAAGTTATGCGCGTACAGACATTTCAGCGACTTTGTTTTTAACCGACTTCAAAAAAGGAGGTTCTATATTCGACCCGTATGTATGTATGTTTGTATGTCCGCGATTTTCTCAAAAACTAACGAACCAATTTTGATAATTCTTTCACTAATGTGATCTAGGTACATACTTTCTGGAAGGTTTTAGTATTATAATACATCAGGTAATTATTCTTATGTACGAAGTTACCTATATGCATAAATGTACTGCATGTCATGTCAGGCATTTCTATGCGAATTTTGATGATTCTTCTAGTTGGTGTCTTCAATTCTTCAATGCATTTGCACAAGTGTTAATTGAATTTGTCAGGGGTCGGTTACAACCTTGTTACAACTAAAAAGTGAAATATAAAAACATTTTTACAAAAAAAAAAAACAACCGACTTCAAAAAAAAAAACACTAGGTGATAAATAACTTTAATTTCGGAAGTCGGTGTCAAAAAACGAAAATGCAGAACCAACGACACCGACTTCCGAAATTAAAGTTATTTATCACTTGTAGTGTTTTTTTTTTTTGAAGTCGGTTGTTTTTAGGGTTCCGTAGTCAACTAGGAACCCTTATAGTTTCGCCATGTCTGTCTGTCCGTCCGTCCGTCCGTCCGTCTGTCCGTCCTCGCTTAATCTCTGTGACCGTTAGCACTAGAAAGCTGAAATTTGGTACCAATATGTATATCAATCACGCCGACAAAGTGGTAAAATAAAAATTGGAAAAAAATGTTTTATTAGGGTAGCCCCCCTATATGTAAAGTGGGAAGTGATTTTTTTTTTAATTTCAACCCTAACGTGTGATATATTGTTGGAAAGGTATTTGAAAATGAATATGGGTTTACTAAAATCATTTTTTGATAATGTCAATAATTTCGGAAATAATCGCTCCAAAAGTAAAAAACAATGTGTCCCCCCCCCTCTAACTTTTGAACCATAAGTTTAGAAATTATGGAAAAAATCTGAAAAGTAGAACTTTATAAGGACTTTCTAGGAAAATTATTTTGAACTTGATAGAAACAACAGTTTTTGTACAAAAAAGACAAAAGTTGTACAAAATCATTTCTGGACTGTTTGTAGTATAATCGTGTATGCAAGCATTTTTTTTGTAACTTCGTTTACATATTTTATTATCCTGAACGTATCTTTTTTCAAACAAAAAAAGAATGATTAAAATTGGTTCTCGCAATCCAAAATTACCACCGAAAACTTCTGGCACGTCTATGTACTAATTAGTAACCCAATTCCCCGAAAGATGGCGCTGTAGGTACTTATTACATTGGGTCGGGTATTATCGAATTGTACGTGGGAACACTTATTGTGACGGACGGGAAACTACGGAACCCTACACTGAGCGTGGCCCGACACGCTCTTGGCCGGTTTTTTTTTTGTAAAAAAGTTTTATAGTAAGCACTATGTATGGATACGTAAGTATTCTAGGTATAAGTTATTCTGTGGTAATAAGGATATAGTACTAGTAGGTACCTATTTTATTTTATTTCTATCTACTAACATACAGTAGTTACACCTCATGCAAGTTTCAACGATGATCTCATTTGCAGGAGGCACGCTGCGCGCTGGCCTGTAGCTCTGCGTTGTTTAAACTAACGACCGAACTAATAATAGCGTCTGTCTGTTACTTGTGTAGTATATCTGTGTGCGGCCGGACGCCGCTATCTGTAGTCGCGAAACTTCCGCGGCTCGCGGGCAGTGCTGAGTGTGCCGACTGCCGAGAGCCCGAGAGCTCTGCGCCCATCACATGGTATACACAGAGCGCCTCCACCTCCCGGCTCGCCCCTCGTCGTCGTCAGTCCCAAAGTCCCGTGTGCGGTGTGCGGTGTGCCTGTGTCTGTCATCTGAGCACCTGGGTACTCGGTGAGTGACAGTAGGTACTTGTGCTGCTGTACTCTGTAACTATTGGAATAGTACCTGATACTCCGCATAACATTAACGTGCATTTAATTGGGTAGGTAAGTAACTAAGCCTAATTATTAATCGCATACGAATTATTATTATCTTCTTAATAAAATCTCCAATGAATTCACTGCCAGACAGTGCACGGTCTAGACTGCTGGGCTGGGTCTAGTACATTCTAGAAGTTTGATGTTTTTTTTTGAAAATTCATTGCTTAGGTATAGGGGTTAAATACCTACATGTTTGTATAGAAGTTCGTAATTTTTGCAGATGGGACATCTCATTGGGCACACGGCTTGTATATAATGTAACATAGTATAAGTAACCATAATGTACTACGTAGGTATAGTAGGTAGCATTAGACTAAAAATTCGACTCTCGCACTTACCTAATGAAAATCAGGCCATAATATTATGTGTGCACAATGAAGGGTTCCGAACTTAGGATGAATATTTACGCATGCACAGTATTGACTTTACCGACCTCAAAAACAAGTTTTAGTATTGTTCGAACATAGGTACTTACAAAAAAATATATAAGTACCTACCTATATATTTACATCTGAATTGAGAACCTCCTCCTTTATTGAAGTCGGTTAAAAACATCCCATATTTCACAAACTATGGACCTAAATAAATAAGTCGCTTAGTGGAAATGAAATAGGTACTTATCATCATCTTTTTGCAAGCTTGCAATGTATGTATGTAACTATGTTTGTTCGGGTGGACTCTTGCAACTCAATTTTGAAGCAGTTATCTTCAACCGATTGAGCTGAAAGTTTGTATGCACGTTTAGTTTGGATGACAATGCATGTTTAGCTGTGTGACGTCATTCTAAATCCAACATGGCGGAACACCCAAGATGGTGGACTAGTTATTTTTAATGCACTTCTACAATATGGGTTTCAAATGAAAGGGCTTGCTGAGAATAACTCGAAAAATAAAGTGACGTCACTCTAAATCCAATATGACGGACTTCTAAAGATGGCGGACTAATTGTAAGTTTTTTTATGCTTTCCTACAATATGGGTACCTATCAAATGAAAGGTCCTGCTGAGAATACGAATACGAGTTAAACTCAAAAAAACCGGCCAAGTGCGAGTCGGACTCGCCCATGAAGGGTTCCGTAGCAGCAAGTAACATAATATAAAAGTTCTTGTAGTTCGTTGTAACTTTGTGAAAGGTAAATTGCGGTTTTCGATTTATGACGTATTAAAAAAAAACTACTTACTAGATCTCGTTCAAACCAATTTTCGGTGGAAGTTTACATGGTAATGTAAAATTCCCTTATTTTAGAAGTTAGAGGGGGGGCGGGGGGGACACACATTTTACCACTTTGGAAGTGTCTCTCGCGCAACACAAGTTTTTATATCATGTAAATTGTGTATTTACCCAACTAGCAAAATCAGTACTTAAAACGATCTCAAGAGTATTTTTATTTTTACTAATAAAAAACTTGTAGCATGCTACAAAGCTGGATTTGGGCGCAGTAATAGGAGCGTTTATTTTTATAACTATCTAATAATCAACTTATAAAATGTTACTATCCTCTATAATATACCTGACGAAGCGCAATAGCTTCTATAATGATATGAGACTACACAATTACAAGCACAAACGCTCTTGTTAGTATCTGACATAAGTATCTTACTAAATCAATGTTGTTTATAATGCACTAGTAATGGACTTAGTTATTAGTCATAAGTATATTTTTGTTTTGTCGTAAAAAATTGTTTTGTGGTAAAGACTTAATAATTTAAACGCAAGTTTCTATTACTATTAATTTGTAATATTGTAGAACATTAATTATCTACAAATATATATTGCAAATATAGTGCATGAACTCGTGGGGAAGTCATTTTTACTGTAAATGTGTACCGAAATTTAGTTAATTTCACAATCCCCTCCGAAAAATAGCACATTAGTATATTGTTGTAAATAAAATATTTCAACAATTCTTATGAATAATCGCCATGTTTTGAAATTGCTCTTCATTAAGTACTTTATAGAACCATTGTAGGTAAATTAGTACTTGTAGCAGTTTCAGATAACTCGCCTCCATTTTAAAACAAATTAGGGTTCCCTTGAAATATAAGGCGCTAATGTTTGAATTTACTATTTTTATGATTTAATTAACAAAATGGTTGTATTTCTTGATGTCGACTGTTTTTTGACCAAATATTCATTTATTTTACTGACTTGGACCAATACACTTTTTGTGTTATCCGAAAGCTGCAATGGGTGTGGATTTTCAGTTTCTATAAACAATATGTATAGACCTACTCATTTAATCAATTCGTTGTGCCAATACTGTCCTAGATGCGAGATTGTAATATGCAAAGTTTCTTTATTGGTACCTATGTAATAATGTCCGTGCATCTTTAGGTAAAACATTACTTAATCTTTTGTTCAAAATAGTAGATAGTTCGTTCGGGGCTAAGTGAGGTACATTCAATTTTATAGCCCAGCTTTGCATATCATTAAGCAATTCACGATTTTTTTCATATTCAGTGGTTTCTTCGATATGTAAATCGTATTCTTCTTCCCAGTTTTCAACTTCTTCACTTTCGGAGTGGTGGGCTAGGTGTGAAAAAATAATTTTGGCCGCATAACCCTCATTTTCTACACCTGCGTTTGCACTTAACGCGCTTGATTTACTTGAATCTCAACAAAATGGCTGACATTTACTAATAAAGTTATTGATCTAGCAGCTTATAAGCTTTTTTGATCATATATTATCGCTCTTATCAAGTACTATTAGATTTAAAAGGGTCTCGAGAAAAACTATAACGGCGCAAACTTATAGTGATCTCGGCTATGTATGTTATAATATCTTGTTCTCTCACAAAATGCTACTATAGGATCAAAATATTATTCTAGATTATTTAGTTTTACCGTAAACTATTGTAGGAGACTTATTCCTAAAAGTGTCCTAAAAGATAATCTTATAGTTAACTATAAGACTGAGATATAAAAACAAATGCTCTTGAGAATATCTACGCTTGTGAAATGCTATTACTAGTAAAAGTATCCTATACATATTTTTTAGGTCAGTCTTTTAGCGAACTATAAGACCGAGATATAAAAACTCATTCACTTGAGTATGCTAAGGCTTAGCAAATGCTATTATAAGTTAAATAGTCTATCGCAATGTCTTTATAAGAACGTTATCAGTAGTGACTGACTTATAATCTTTCTTCATAGGATTACTTTGCTAGTTGGGTACCTACTGACGTTATAAGTTGATAGTAAAAGTTTTAAAGGTAAAGTTTATTTTATTCTTTTTAGCGCATTTAACAAAAGCTTGTTTTTTTAAAAAAAGTTTTTTAATTTTTTACAATGGGTCCCAACGAACGATACCCCTCACGCTTGATTTTTTCATCCCTCGATTGGGTGGCCAGTGCCACCCCTGATTATTTTTTTGTAATTTCAATAGGTACTTTCACGATTGCATTGTTTAACGGTGTGCACATGCTTACGGCTGGAGAAGAGATGGCGTATACTTTAACGACTATTGCAGTGTGGCGATTCCTAAAGCATGTGATATCTCTGTAGGAAATCATAATTATCATACAAAAAGCAATTTTTCAGGTGAGTCGGCGTGTGGCACATACGATGGGCGTGAGCCGCGCTTGCGGCGCGGCGTGGCGGCGCGGGCGCGCGCTGCTGCTGGCGGCGGCGGCGCTGGCCGCGCTGCAGACTGTGCGTCTGCCCGCCTCCCTCTCGTCCGCGCACCACTTCCCCGCGCACGCGCCCAAGGACATCGCGCACTCGCTCGCAGACTTCTCCAACCAGCCGGACGTGTGAGTACGACCATACACGTTTACATGAGCCGCTTCAAAGATAGTTATCAAGGCGCAGCTGTCAAGCCACAAATGGAACGACGGCCACGAAGTGCGCACAGCACTTACCTACAATTTTATTTGTAGGACCAGCGGTTTAGGCTGTACGTTGATATACCTATCAGCACAGAATATTTAATAGTACTACGTCTATCAGTCAGTCAGGACTTTGAATTTTATATACGTATATACCTAATATAGATTGTAATGAAATCTATAAATATAAGTAAGTACCTACTTACCTACTTACGGTTTTCGTTTGCAGTACTTCGTGGTGGGTGGAGGAGGACCACAGCAACTACACGACATGGCGCTACTCGGTGCAGTTCGCGTGCGGCGCGCGCTGCGCCGGGCGCGCCGCCGTGCTGGCGCACGACGAGCCGGCTGCGCGTGCGCCGCAGCACGGCCACGCCGCGCGCCTACACCGCGTGTCGCTCGCGCGCCGCTCCTGCTCCAGCCTGCCGCTGCTGCCCTGGCCGCAGCTCTGCGGTATGATCCTCGTATCAATATGTTTGATGAACTTGTCACTTCAAGTGTAACTCGGAAGTTCGAGAAGGCGCGCAAAGTTCAGCTTTTAGTTATCTTTTTATTAATCCTATTCAACAGATGAGCTGGAACTGATTGCGATGGTATGGGGCTCCGTGGCGGAGGGCGCGCAGCTGCAGGAGGAGTCGCGCACTCGCTGTAGCGTGCTGAGCTGGCTGAGCGGCGGCTGCGCGCGCTGGCTGCGGGCGCAGCGCGACCTGCGCCTAGTGCGGCTGCGCGCCCTGAGCAGCGCACCACCTGCGCCACAACTCGCCTGAACGTCACTCCACACCATCCCAGCATTATTCTTTATCTTTGTTTCAACGAGTGCTTACCTGAACGAAATAATTAATGAATTTATGTACAGTCAAAAAAAGAGATAAGTATACAGGATCGTCGGATATACTTGAAGATTAGTAAGAAACCGATGAATGTTCTCGAATAAAAAAAAAATATTAATAGAAAAAAACAGCTCATTTATTAAATTAAATTTCCGTCTACAACATCCCTCGGTTTCTTACTAAACTTCAACTAAGTATATCCGACGATCCTGCATAAGTACTTATCTCGTTTGTTGAGTTTGGGTATGACCATAGCTGTTTTTTACATTTCTATGGGTATGACAGAAACTCCTTAAGGCGCACAGAGAAGGTTTATATCATAGAAATGTAAAAAACGTTTATATAGTGCCATCCACGAAGACGCACCCCACTCTTCTTATACTATCGCTAGTCGTTATCGGTAGTTAATTCCGCTAGTGTTAGTTTTTTGATACACACTAATTGCCCACTAATAAGTACTGTTACTGTATCGACATAACTAAAACACTAGCGGAATGTTGCACACTTGTACTGTAAGCGACTAGGAAGAAGGGTGGGGCGCGACTTCGTGGATGGCGCTATCTGAAGTGTAGCGAAAATAAAAAAGAATGATTTTTTTTCATTTTCGTTTCGTTTCTTTTTCGTAAATAAAAGTGTAAAAGAAATCTAAATATAAAACACGGAATTTGTTACTTGACAATTATTGGTGTAAAAAGACCCATACCTACATACTAACCCCCTTATTCATAATCCTATTTTATCTCTATTTTAGCTAAAATAGGTTTATAGAACGTTTGTCTTTATCTGTCACGTTGTCATTTCTGTGTGTAAGAAAGAGACAAACCCCATTTTAACTAAAATAGGTTTGATAAGTTTTATGAATAAGGGGGTAAGTATTTAACTAACTAACTAGGCCAGCTTGTAATTGGAAATATTCAACGCATACACTAAATAATAACAGAGGAAGTCTACTGTTGAATGTGAAGAAAATGTATCGAAAGAAAATACCTACCATGTAAGTATGACGCAATACCCAAGTAGGTAGGTAGGTACTGCACAAGTAGCAATCATGAAGAAAGCGAGTAAGGAAGTACCTAGGTGCCATCAACGTCAATGTGCGGCCTGCTAAGACTGCTAGCATTTTTCCGATCTGGCCTTTTGCAACGACGGGGTATGATGCGGTGCTGACCGACTGATTAACTCCAGCAATGACCTTGGTACCTCGAAGTAGTTCGTAGTTCATCTTCAGAATCCCGTCCTGTCAAGTTCGCCAACTAAGAGTCGGCGCCAAAAAACCAAACAAAGCAGATCAATTGGTCGGAAACCAAACTGCGAATCGTGAATTTTTATATTCTTCTGCAGTTCAGTAAGTAAAAATAGGACTTGTTTGGACCCCCTCCACCCTCAAATCGTCTTACGTAACCATAGATACATTTCTATGTACGTAACAAATGTGCTGTTGCTGGGGGATCTCAACGCCAAGTCTGCGGCGTGGGGATCTCCTGTGACCGATGCTAGGGGCGAGGTACTGCAGTGGGCGGTCACGACTGGCTTGACCGTCCAGAATGGGGGCTCGGTGCACACGTGCGTGCGGAAGCGGGGTGGGTTTACAATATGTAACAAAAACCCTGTTGTTCCTTTTACAAGCAAAACATTGATGAAATTATAATTTAAAAAACACTACAAAGTGAAAAATAACTTTAATTTCGGAAGTCGGTGTCTTTGGTTCCGCATTTTCGTTTTTTGACACCGACTTCCGAAATTAAAGTTATTTTTCACTTCGTAGGTAGTGTTTTTCTTGAAGTCGGTTGCTTTCTTGTAAAAAAGTTTTTATTTTTCATTTTTTAGTTGTACATACTTACCTACCCCACACAAATTCAATTAACACTAGTGCATTGAAGAATTGAAGACACAACTCGACGAATGATCAAAATTCTCATAAAAATGCCGGAGATGCAGTACATTTATGCATATAACTTCCTACATAAGAATAATTACCTAATGTATTATATACTAAAACCTTCCTGAAAGTATGTAGATCACACTAATGAAATTATCAAAATCGGTTCAGTAGTTTTTGAGATAATCGCGGACATACAAACATACATACATACATACGGGTCGAATACAGAACCTCCTTTTTTAAAGTCGGTTAAAAAGTTAAGCATTGGCTAGTCGAGAGGTCAAAATCAAATAACTAAAAATTTAAAAACCCCCGACTCAAACAAAAACCTCTAAAAAGTAAAATAATAATATATATTAGCCCTTTAAGTTTAATATAAGTTGCAGGAAATATTTTGATCCAAGCGTCCTCACGGCTAATGAAAATTGGAAGTTAACAGCAGTTATGTTTCTACAATAGCTACAACATTATTTTTAGTATATGCGAAACCTGAATATAGTTTGTTCAGAGTAAGTAACTGAATCGATTCCAATAATTTTTACCCCATGTTATATTTTGGCCCAAAAATATTTAAAAAAGGTTAAAAGTTGGACACCCCGAGGAGCGACTAAGTAGGTAGTTATCTACCATACGCGCACAATGGCGCGGCGCAGGCGCACAGCGAGCGGGGCGACCGGGGCGGGGGTGCAGCAACCCCTTCAGTCGCCCGGGTACTACAGGTTGGCGCGCACGTGTCGCGTGGGTCCAACTGTATAATCGCGAGCGCGCGGCCGCCGCGGGCCTTACAGTTGTGTTTCGGTTGATCGTGTACTTACCTATCGTATGTAAAAAGTGTCGTGTAACCATGACTTTCTCATACACAAACGTCCAGTACACAGAAACAACGATAACAGTGATAACGTATCCCTGGCAGTGCGGCGGTACGAGGAGCAATCAGAGTATCGTGGAACACAATGCTTTGCCGTGATGATTAACATTTTTAAACACGCCAAGATGGTTAATTGTAGAAAGTTATTATTTGTACCTACAGCCTGCTGTGGTTAAGTAATGCGATGTTTAACACTTTTCATCCACTTTGAACTTTAAGTGGTTGACATAAGGTGCAACAAATCGCATTGACTACATTGTATCACTTACGGCTTACGAATAAGTAATTACTTATTCGTAGCTTACGGCTGCATTTATTTACGAATAAAGTACATTATAATAAGTACCTACACTTGACCATTACGACAGTCCAAAGCCTGCAAGTGTGATGGAAAATGTTATCACCAGTTAATTACAATACAATCGCCGCGCGGTACGTTTAGGCACGCGGTGCGCGGGTGAGCATGTTTTCGTACGGACAAACAGGTAACATAACAAGCTTATAACTTTGTGATTATTCATGATACAGTTTTGAAATTTTGTACATAGATTCTTTACATAAAAATACTAGACACGTGTTTCGGGTTTCGCATATACTAAAAATAATGTTGTATATTCATTATTGCTGGGTTTAAACCTCATCTGTTTGGCGTTTTCATTAGCCGTCCCCCGACATGAGGACGCTTGGATCAAAATATTTCCTGCAACTTATATTAAACTTAAAGGGCTAAGGGCTGGGTCGTTCTTTGGCCAAAGAATTAGCATTGCCATTCAACGTGGCAATGCTGCCAGTCTTCTGGGCACGTTTCCGGATGACAGCGATGCGGATGAATACTTCGACGCCTAAGTGTCCTTTGTTTTTTATTTTTATATATTTGTATTGTAAGTTAGTTAGTCATTTATTTTAGTATCTAGTATATATATTATTATTTTACTTTTTAGAGGTTTTTGTTTGAGTCGGGGGTTTTTAAATTTTAAATTTAATTTTTATTTCTTGCTTTTTAAACTTTATAATATTATATTACTAGTAAACATACTATACGATCCACATGTGATTAGGGGCCATTCAAGTATTACGTAAGCACTACGGGGGGGCAGGGGGGTCTTTGCCTTGCTTATTTTTGATGACATGGGGGATGGAGGGGTCTGGATAGTGATTACGTCAGCAGTATTTATTTGACTCAAACTCAAACTCAAAGCATTTATTTCAATTAAACCATTTACAGGCACTTTTGAATTGTCAAGAAGTCAGTCAGTCAGAAAAAGTGAAGCTAGTTGCCCATTCCAAAGCGTAGGTACCTATGGAGAAGAACGGGCAAGAAACTCCATGGACACTCTTTTAAATCAAAATAATGTGGTTACAAAGTCTTGGTTACATCATTCATGTTAAAAATTATACATGTGAGAACGATGCAGAACGTTAAAAGCGTCCATAATGAAAAGATGAGAAAAAACAACAATTCAAATAATAAATTAAAATAAGCCATGGCAGCAAAGAGATGACCAGTCCCTACTGACGGCGCCCGTTCACGAACATGACGCATGCATCAGCACCATTTAGCTCAACCATTTTGAAGGGAGCTAAATGATCCAACACATGCGCCACCATCAGCGAGACATTTGAGTGAGCATGACATACTCTCAGCCGCCAGAGCACATTCAAGTTAATGAAAGACGTACCCAGTAAATGGTAGCTTTATAGTGTGTACATAGTACTCACACATGTGTTATGCAATTATACAATACTAGGAGATTGAATTTATACAATGCAAAGATAGACTTACAATCTTCAGCAGCTCCAACAGTATTTTCAAGTGTTAATCAATTAGTTGTGGTTGTGGAACAGGACCAGCATTGAGCCAGGCATTTTTATCCGCAATGTAATCCCCTAACTTATAATATGCCTGCCTGCATAGTGTGCGTTTAATACAAGACTTGAATTTTGTCTCATTCAGTTGAAGAATGTGGGGAGGTATTTTATTATAACATTTTAAACAGTACCCCATAAAAGATGAGTCTACTTTAGCTAGTCTGAAACCTGGTTGAACTAATAGGTCCCTATTTCTAGTACTATAATTATGTCTCTCACCTCTTTTACTAAAAAGATGTAAATTTTTCCTTACATACATGATGTTTTCATAGATATATTGACAAGGTACCGTCATGATGTTAATTTCCTTAAACCGTTCCCTTAGAGAATCGCGCCTGCGAAGATTATATATGGCTGTGATGGCTCTTTTCTGCAGAATAAAAATAGAATCGATGTCTGCAGCCCGTCCCCAAAGTAAAATACCGTAAGACATGATACTATGAAAGTAACTAAAATAGACCAGTCTCGCGGTATCTACATCAGTAAACTGACGGATTTTTCTGACAGCATAGGCAGCTGAACTTAGCCGTCCTGCAAGAGATGTTAAATGAGGACCCCATTGTAGCCTTGAGTCGAGCGTGATCCCTAGGAAAACAGTTGTATCGACGAATTCTAGTTTCTCTTGATTCAATATAATCTCGCAATCACTACCTTTGACATTTGGTAAAGAAAATCTTATGCACTTAGTTTTTTTTCCATTTAATACTAAATTATTAGCAGTGAACCAATTTTGGACCTGCAGTAGGGCGTTATTTACGTCGTCAAAATTTATAGCACGTCTATTTACCTTAAAAATTATAGAAGTGTCATCAGCAAATAACACCATTTGTGGTTGGTTTTTTAATAAATGGAGTAGATCATTAATATACACTAAAAAGAGAAAAGGACCCAAAATCGAGCCTTGTGGCACACCCATTTTTACTGTTAAACCATGTGAATTGACACCATTTATTTGAACTTGCTGTTGTCTATTATTTAAATAAGAACTAACTAAACTGAGCGCAAGTTTTCCAAGTCCGTAATGCTCAAGTTTCAAAAGCAAGGTTTCGTGATCGACGCAATCAAATGCCTTGGAGAGGTCACAAAAGATCCCTATGGCGTCTTGAGCCTCTTCCCACGCGTTAAAAATGTGTTTTAATAAGGTTACACCGGCGTCGATCGTACAACGTCCTTTGGTAAAACCATACTGTTGATCGTGAAGGATTTTATTCGTGTTAAAATGATTGAGCATCTGATTAAGCATTATCTTTTCAAACACCTTGCTGAAAACCGGCAACACGGATACGGGTCTATAATTATTGGTGTCTTTACTGTCCCCGGATTTGTAAAGTGGTATTACCTTACTATATTTCATTAGATCGGGGAAGACTCCTTGATCTACACAAGAATTAAATACTAAGGCTAAGTAAGGCGCAATAGTCTCAATTATGGAGGTACACACTTTAATGGACATTCCCCAAAGATCTTCGGTCAATTTGATCTTAATTTGCTTAAAAGCTTTTATTACTACTACAGGGTTATTCAACCAAACCAAATTCAACCCAAATTCAAACCAAATTCAACCGGGCAGGCTTGAACGTTCGCTCTTAATAAATCAATTGATACGTCGGGTGAGGAATTTAAGGCTTCCGTCGTTTTTGATGGTATATTAGTACCTAAAGAAATTTACAAATTCTTGAGCTACTTCTAAGTTAGAGCTTATGGCACCACGTGAAGTCTCCAACGTGTAATCAGTGTTTCGTTTTTTATTCCTACTAGTTTCGTTATTTATAATTTTCCAAACCGTTTTTATTCTATTTTCTGCCGATTCGATTTTGTTGCTAATGTACCGACCTTTGGCTATTTTGCAAGTATTTCTAAAAATTTTGGAATATGTAGCAACATACTTGCTGAAAGTAACAGTATTAATGTAAGGCTTAAGGCCATACAGCTCAAACAGTCTTTCCCTACTTATCCTAATACCTCTAGTTGCCCAGTGACTAAATATAAAATTAGGGCAAATGTTTTTTGTTTTCTTTTCAAAAGTTTTATTGAATTGAGTCTGAACTACTGAAAAGAAATCCTCGTACAATTTATTTGCATCATCCATATCATGGCCCAGATCATTTAGCTTATTATTTAGGGTACTATTGAATATTTTTAGTTTACCAGTCGTTATTGGTCTAAATTGTATTTGCACTTTTTGCAAAGGTCTTTTAAAGTTAAAAGTTACCATTTGTCCACTATGATCAGACGGCAGATAATTTACGATGGCTTTATCTAAATAATCACAATCGCAAAATACATTATCGATACAAGTTGCAGAAGTTAGAGTTACTCTAGTCGGTTCTGTAAAAACATTAGATAAATTGAACGATTTGAAAAGGCTTAATAATCTACAGCTATTTGAATTATTTTCCAAAATATTAATATTAAAATCACCACAAATAATTGCAGTTTTGTTATTAGATGCCAGTTTCGCAAGGACATCTTCCATTATTGACTCAAATACAGAAAAGTTCTGATAATTAGGGGGTCTGTAAACGCACACTACAACATGCTTATCTAGCTCAACACAAGACAGTTCGATGCAATGTTCAATTGATAAATCCACTATGTCATTTCGTTGCTTGGATTTTAAACAATTTTTTATCAAGATTAGAGAACCTCCACGCAGCATAGATTTACGGTTAAAACAACTGCCCACACTATAATTCTCATAATTAATTAACATTTGGAAATCCTTTAACCAATGTTCAGTAAAACAAACAATATCAAACTTTGTTTTTTCTAAAAACATTTCAATTTCTAATAATTTGGAAGAAATGCCTTGAATATTTTGATGAAATAATTTCAAGGCATTCTGCTGATCTCCTTTTTGATATTTACTTATTTTAGAGCAAGAAGATACCTTGTTGATGTTAGGTATTACAATATTATTACTGGTACCTTCTGTTGTCTTACAAACTAGTTTAAATGATTATCCGGAGTTAATCCTAAGACTTCAATGTCATCACCAGGCAGTGAACTCATAGTGCGTGAGGGAAATGGAACCTCCTTCGCACAATTTGTATAAATATTTATAGCATTTAAGCTACATTCATTTAGACAAACCACCTTATTATTAGTATTATTACTAACTGTTGTGGTGTTAATAATACAAGACTTCGACATAATACTTATGTCTGTGTTTATATAAAAAGCTAATAGTCTTGCTATTATGTGTCTAAAACTAACAGGCAGATACACAGTACCCCTAGTCGACTTTAAACTTTCTATAAAAATGTTGGTGTCAAAATAGACAAGCTTATCACTGTAATGACTAACTAAAAAGTGCATATGCTTATTAAGCATATGAATATAATTGTTTTGTCTGTTTGTCAATTTTTGAAAATATGGGAAAGCACACAATATTATTTTATTACAATTTAACTTTAACAACTCAGTTACACACTCAGTTATTTCATATTTTTTTACCTTAGAACTGTTACCTACAAATACAGGAATGTTGGTTTTAGGATTAAAAACATTTCCTGTTACTGATGCCATTATTTCTTTGTAGGTTGACCCTGGCATACAATTGTTTCGAGTAGAATAACTCTTTTGGATTTTCTACAAAATTTATTCAATTTCGGTTTGGACATATATGTCTATCATATGTCTGTCATATGTATATCTATCTATCTAAAATTGAAAAATGCATGTACCAATGTTTACGTAAGCATGGGGGGGGGGGGTTGCAGCTTTGCTTACTTTTGCTGACGAGGGGGACGGGGGGGTTAATAATTGCACAAAATCTGCTTACGTAATACTTGAACGGCCCCTTAGCCGAAATCTGCGCAGCTGTACGTATTTTTTTACCACAGTGAAGCGAAGCTAGTTAGGTAAGTACTCGTGGTCGTTGGCGTTCATTCCATACTAACGTATTCCTCTGTGAATTCGCCATTTCTGGTGGCGGCCATCTTAGATTTGAAATTTGTAATAGTGTATAGTATTCTACTAGTCAAGCCCTTTCATTTGATACCCATATTGAGGGAATTATGAAAAAAAATATATAATTCGCCATTTTGTGGTGGCGGCCATCTTGGTTTTGAAATTTATCATAGTGTTTGGTATTCTACTTGTCAAGCCCTTTCATTTGATACCCATATTGAGAGAGTTGTGAAAAAATATGTAATCCGCCATTTTCTGGCGGCGGCCATCTTGGACCGATTTTCTTCAAACATAGCTAAGAACACTCGCGACTAATTCACCTTTTAAACAAAAAAAACAAAATCAAAATCGGTTTATCCGTTCGGGAGCTACGATGCCACAGACAGACACACACACACACACACACACAAACACACACACAGAGAGACACGTCAAACTTATAACACCCCGTCGTTTTTGCGTCGGGGGTTAATTAAAATCGACACATTCAAAAAATGTTTAGAATATCTGATTTTACAAGTATATCTTTATTTCGCTAAATAGCCTACGAGCTCGGCGGCTTTCTTTGACGCGACAGAAGATGCCGCCAAAAACCACATGAGTAGACAAACGGAACAGAGGCAAAGCTTCTTAAGAACGTGCAAAATTGCACAGTATAATAAATATACAGTAGAACATCTTCATACAAACGTGCCGCTCTCGGTTTGAATGTGTGCGTGCGCGCCGCGCGCCGTGTCGGCACGCGATTTCACGCACACGCTAGCATAATATTAGGTCCTTACATATGAAATTGGCGTTTTTCGTACTGGCCACTTTAATCACGAATTTCTCCTCTTTGGTAAGGAATTCCAAATTCAAATTTGTACAGCTATTTACTCATGTATTTGTGCTTCGATGACCGTCATTCATTTGTTTTTTTTCTTCTGTTTTTTCTGTTTGCGTCACTCATTTTACAAAATGGAAAATTTAAAATATCGCATTATTTACGAGTACGAGTTCCGCCGTGGCACTAGTGCTACGGAAACGACTCGAAGGGTGAATGATGTGTATGGCGGTCATGTTGCAAAAGAAAACACAGTTCGTTTTTGGTTCCAACGTTTTCGTTCTGGAAATTTCGACCTGCAGAACAAGCCCCGTGGACGGCCTGAGACCCAAGTTGATAATGGAGAATTGAAGGCTATTGTGGAAGCGGACCCATCGCAAACCACGTCCGAGTTAGCTGCAGGCTTCGATGTTAGTGATAAAACTGTTTTAATTCACTTGAAGCAAATTGGGAAGATTAAAAAGCTTGAAAGGTGGGTACCTCACGAATTGACTGAAGCAAACCGGCAAACGCGCGTCGACTGCTGCGTTACATTACTGAACCGGCACAACAATGAAGGTATTTTAAACCGAATCATTACCTGTGATGAAAAATGGATTCTTTACGATAATCGGAAGCGCTCAGCGCAATGGTTGGATCCTGGCCAGCCAGCCAAATCCTGCCCCAAGCGAAAATTAACCCCAAAAAAGTTACTTGTAAGCGTTTGGTGGACTAGTGCCGGTATTGTTCATTACAGTTTTCTCAAATCTGGCCAGACTATTACAGCTGATGTCTATTGTCAGCAATTACAAACCATGATGGAAAAGCTAGCGGCTAAACAACCAAGGCTGGTCAATCGCTCCACGCCACTGCTGCTTCACGACAACGCCAGACCACACACTGCGCAACAGACGGCTACCAAATTAGAAGAGCTTGAATTGGAATGTCTTAGACATCCTCCGTACTCGCCGGACCTTGCTCCAACAGATTACCATTTTTTTCGCAATTTGGATAACTTTTTGCAAGGGAAAAAATTCAACTCCGATGGGGCAGTCCAAATCGCCTTCAAAGATTTTATTGATTCCCGTCCGACTGGTTTTTTTAGTAAAGGGATCAATGAACTACCTATAAGATGGCAAAAGTGCATTGAAAACAATGGTTCATACTTTGATTAATTAAATATATTATATTAAAAAATATTCGACTTTTTGTTCCTTCCATACAAAACGCCAATTTCATATGTAAGGACCTAATATATGAGGGAATAAGGTGGCGGCAGTGCGGGCTGTGCAGCGCGACTGTGAGCACGCGCGTACGCTACATGACCGCTTGCGTTCGTCAACTCTCGCCGGCGGCGGCCACTTAAATTACGAGTATCATGACTTCAAAAAGGGGAAAAAAATATTGTAGTGTTTTCGGGTGCCTCAATAATGATTTCGCAAACCCGGACTTATCATTCTTCATAGTTCCTACTCAACCAGAAATGTAAGTACCTACTTATACTTAAATATTATTAGAAAATGTGGTATTGTATTGTTTATTTCACAGTTTATTTGCTTTATTAAGAGCGTAGCCGAGTCGCATTTTTCCATATAAATGTATTCCCAAATTTACTTTCTGAATACTATGTTTAGAGCTAAAGTTTATTTTAAGAAGTCTAGTTTTTAGTGTCCTTCACCACACAATCCTCACTTTTGAAAACTTCTTATAAATCAATTTTGAGAACGCCAAAAAATAGTCAAGAAATAGTCGTCTCCAACCATGATAATTTCGACCTGGTTTACTATATGGAAGTATGTTAAATATCCACGTGAACTTCTACATACATTTTCGAGTCAAGTACAGTCGAGCACAAAATTATTAAGTACTTTTTATGGTCATCTTATTTTTTGGTTGTATTAAAAACGGTATAATTGTTGGTTATGTAGCTATTTTGGGTAGTTATTTTATTTATTTATTTTATTTATTTATTCTTTACTAATAAATAAGGGCAACAAAGGAGCTAAATCAATAATAAATACAAACTGATGAGTTACTTGCTTGATATTATTTTGAGAGCTTGTCACATCACATCACTCAGAACTACTCACTACTGAAGTCTCTTGTGCGAGATCTAAGCCGGAACTGATTAAATACACAAGCAAACTATCAAAGACATATTTTTATCAAAGGGTGCCGACAATTTGGTTTACAATACCAGCAATAAAACATGTTGAGAATAATAAAACAACACAATGAATTTTAGTTTTGGGAAAACCAATAATTACCCTGTGTCGCCCCAGCACCGTGGGAATTCTGCGTGATCATTATTTCAAAATTGCATAAAATTGGGTTTCCCAACCACCGAAAGTAAAATTAATGAAACTAATAGGTCGATCGTCCTGCACACTAGGTATTTTATTTAGTCAATTCACGATCAACTGAATGATATAGAATTTAAGATGCCCTGTCCATGCTTTCCCAAAAGCTTTTTACAAAAACTTTACATAAGAATGAGAATTTACTTTACATTAACAAATAATAATAAAGCGTTCCGGACGTGCAGAAACAGGAGAAAAATTTTCTCGGTATCAAATTTGTAACTTAGTATTATAAATGTTATGTGAATAAAGGCTTTTTATTTTTACTAAATTTATAAATTGGTAAAATATTCAATCATAATATGCTTTTTATTTCATAAATTTAGATCAAGTGCTGCTTGTTCGAAAATATTAACTAAAAGTAAAAGTGACAACCCTGGGGATCAACGCAAGAGTAGGCTAATAACTCGGCGGGCGGCCTTAGATAACTTACTGTATATTTATTATACTGTGAAAATTTTTACCTATTTTTGTAGGTTGGGTGTACTCCTTGGGATAGTTGCAGTATGATATATCTTTATTTTTTCTAGTATTATTCATACACACAGTACAATAAACCACCATTATTAACAATAATATACCGCGTTTTTACATTAAAATATTCAAACTTGGAACTAACAAAACAAACAACGTGCGTCGCACTGACCCTGAGATTGTCAACTAGCTGTGCCAGCGTAAACCGGTTTTTTCCAGTCTCGCCGCGTACGTGACAAGCGGCCAGTGGTCACGCACACATGCCCCGCGTGCTTGTAGTAGTGCAACCGATTCGCGCGGTTGTTTGAAGCTTTGTATCTGTTCCGTTTGTCTAATCATGTGCCAAAAACTACCGCGGCGCACCCACTGACGTATAAATAATAATATGATTTATACGTCAGTGGGCGCACCACGTTGCCTACCCCCGCCCCTTTACCCCACCACCCGGCGCCCTGCAAATCATTTCCTTAGTCTCCCGCGCAGCTTACTTCCGAACGGATGTTATTGTTGACCTACGTAGTGAGTGACTTGTGTTTTGTTTACGTAAACGTTGACATCATGTCTTATTCTAACGCAGAATATTTTAATATGTTGATGTGCCTTGGAAAATGTGACTGCAATTATGCAGAATCGCGCAGACTCTACCAAGAACGTTTTGCGAGTCTACCTTTACCGTCGGTGATGGCATTCCAACGTTTGCACATACGTACGTACAATACCGGCAGTGTGAACGGACGAGACCAACATCGAGCTGACGCAGGCAGACCGAGGACTCGAGACATTGACATCGAGGACAAGATCAAACAATATAGTGATTTCTTGAATTGGATACTGTTCACCGACGAGTGCTCATTTGTTAGAAGTGTATTTAATTCGCACAATGAGCACGTGTGGTCGATCACAAACCCGCATGCTATTAAACCAAGTCACTTTCAGCATCGGTGGAGGATTAATGTTTGGGCTGGAATTATTGGTGACAAAATTATTGGACCTTGTTTTTTAGACCAAACAATGAACGGCGCCAACTATCTTCGTTTCCTGCAAGAACAGCTGAGTGATGAACTTAACGAATTAGGCCTCCATATCATGCGACATGTGGTACCAACATGACGGCGCGCCGCCCCACTTCTCCCGCCCTGTGAGAAGCTATTTAGATGCTAAATACGGAGAGAGATGGATTAAGGTATGATTCCGATCTCGGCAGCATGCAGCAGTGCGGTCGCAGCACTACTGGTCCTCATACATTTTCTATAGGTTTATATGAGATTACATTCCGAGCACGGCAGCAATGCTGTAATCTCGTATAAACCCAAAGAAAATGTATGAGGACCAGTAGTGCTGCGACCGCACTGCCGCGGCAGCACTGCTGCGTGCTGCCGAGATCGGAATCATACCTTTAGTCGCGGTGGACCCATCAATTGGCCCGCAAGATCACCTGATCTGACGCCTTTAGATTTTTTCCTCTTATTCAAAAAAACGTGCGATACGGAGGTCGAAATGCGTTCACGCATAGTAGCAGCATTTGATCACATCAAGTCCGATACCTCCGTTCTGCGAAGCGTACGTCAGAATATTATTCGGCGTTGCAACAAATGTGTTGAGGTACAAGGTGGTCATATCGAACAGCATCTCCGTGGCCGTCAAATAGACGTCATAATAAATTAGGTACAGAAGGTTATAAGTGACTGACGCCGCGACTTTGTTTTTTTTAAAGTAGTGAAGTGTTAAATTTAGTTTTAACAGTTATTATTATTGTGCTTAAAAATAGCGTGTCAATATTTTCAAACATTAATTCGTGAAAGTGATAAACAACAGCTGATAAGGTCACGAACTTGTGTAGAAAAATAGGTAGATAGGGAGCGGCGGCACACCGGCGCAGCGGCATCGTCAAAGAGAGTGCCGGGAATGTTCTATCTCTTTCTGGTTTCGCGTCATCGCTTCATGCAGAATTGCTGAGGTAAGAAATCAGTTAAACATTGCAAATATTAATAAATAAATATTTATTTTAATTATTTTTGTTGAACAGTTTTTATAAATGACTTACTTTATTACGTACTAGCTTCTACCCGCGACTTCGTACGCAGACCCTGTTGCTTATGCCAGCGAAAACGGGGTCGTCAAAATCGAAGATCTGAAACGTCTGATGTCGAATTCTAAGAGCCCGGGGACTGGAAAACAACGGGATGCGCGAGACGTTTCGAGACGTTCCAAGTGTCGCTGGGCTTTGAAGATCCAGAACAGGTGTTCCAGATCTTAAAATTTATTCTCACAGCAGAAAATGCTCTTCACGTGGAATAATTTTTGCTATGGCGCCATTTTTATATCTCTTATTTTGCGGTTCTGCATCAGGTGTTCCATTTTCCAAAATAAATTATAGCCTTTATGTTGCCCAGACTTAAGACCAATACAACAAAAAAACTTTTTCACTTCTCATGCTCTAAAAGTTCGTCTTTATGTTGTGCTTAGGCGACATAAAATCGCTTTTTATGTTCTAGTGCATAAAGTAATTTTTTTTTTCTGAGACTTAGGTAATCAGGCCCAACAGCCACACGCGCAATAAAACTTCGCAGATTAAAGTCGTGATTTATTTTATTTTCTTTAATTTATACCACTTCCGTGTTTTCTATCGTTAATTTAATAAAATCAGGTAAAATAGTTGTCATTTATTATTTAAAAACGCAAAGAAACGTTTTTATGACTTGGCAGTATGAAGTAGGTAGGTACCCAAGTCGAATGACAAATGTTGAAATTAAAAAAAAAAAAAAACTTTTAAAAAGTTTCGTGGCGGTATTATCTGTGGTGGCGGGAATTAGCTATGCTTTGCAACATTTTTGATTAATTATGTACTGTATACTTTATGCTTGTTTCATTTTCTCGCAATCGAAGTGAAAAGCAGAGTGTATAACTCAGGCATAAACGAGCCATTTTACCCCTCGACTTAACTATCCACCCTCGCCTGCTAGGCCGTCGGAAATAGACAAAAAAAGTGGCTAAATTCGCAAAGCGTGATGTAGTTCTGCATTTTTGGTATGTTGTATAGGTTTGTTAGGGTAGTGTAAATTCAAATTTGCAACTTCGAAAAACTTGTGGAAACAGAAAATCGAGAAAAACTTCGAAATTTTGGGACTTTTTTCACTATTTGCTCTCCAGGGCCAAAACTATGCATTTTTTTGCGAACGATGTTCCGTACACTTATAAACTGTATTAAATTGCCTACAATTTGAGCCTAAATGCAGCTCTATTGACCTCAAAGGAGCCAAGCTATGGCACTTCAAAGATGACCAATTTTTCTAGAAAACTGAAATTTTCAGGTTTTCTACACTTATTTCGCGAAATATTGGCAATACCACTTGCCCTACGAAGAAAAGTTACTGAAAATATTTTATAGTACATTTATTTAGCTTTTATTAGAGCCCAAAACGAAGTCTGTGAGACTAGCAGTTCACTCACAATCTCAAAAAAACGAAAAGAAGGTAAAATGGGTTATAGAGGCAAAATACTCAATGTATACAGGGTTATTGGAAATTAGACCGGAATCTTATAAGGGGCGAAGGGGACATCATTTGCAACAATATTGACCGCAAAAGTAATATAACTTCTCCGTCCATAGCAAAAAGATTTGTAAATCGTAGAACTCTTTCTTTTGTCTTTGTTGTGTGTGGATGTCGATTGATGGCGTTAAGTTCACTAATGTACCATTGAAGTTAACTTTAATGGTTAACATTTTTTAATTTTAAGTGGTTATTGCAGGGATACGTTACATTTGTCTCGATTATTCCATTCCGAATATCAATAACATAAGCTGAGTACCTCCCCGCGGTGAAGGCGGTAACAGTGTAAGCGTGTAATGCAAGCACTTATGTAGTCGTTGATGGGGGATACCTCTTGCATACTGTTTTTGGCATCGTAACTCATTTGTACAGGCAATTATAGATGCCTACGTCACGTATACGTTGAACCGCTTTGGCAGGAACGTATCAGTGGAGTTTGACGGGTACCCGGGACGAGAGTGCCGATCGGAGCACAAAATCTGCCGAGCGATTCAGACGATATCTTGATTCTTCAACTGAAATTATTTTTGACTCCTCCACGATTATAAACGTGCCCCAGGAGAAGATGATGTCGAACGATTGAAACAAAGAACGTCTCATTCAACATCTCTGCTCTGCATTATGTCTCGAAGGAATTGAAACAAAGACAGCGACGGATGATGCAGACCGCGATATTATTCTAATCGCGTTAGAGAAAACCAAGAGCCACGCCCATGTGATCGTAGTGGGAGAGGACGTAGACCTGCTTGTTCTCCTCTGTGGGTTGGGTTCTAACATCCAGAACTTGCGCTTTCAGAAACGTGGACGTAACAGACATGAGGCCGGGTGCATTCAGTATACCACTAGCGCGTTTAACCAAGGAGAAGTTGAAATGCCCAGTGGATTTAAACTGTTTATACACGCTTTTACTGGGTGTGATACCACGTCCGCCCTTTTCTGGCAAGGAAAACAGAAAATATGGGGTCAATTTCAAAAGAGGCAAGACCTAGTAGACCAGCGGCGCAATTGCGTTACACGTTATCAATCGGAATCGGTTTCATTTTGACAGTTCAACAACATTCATTGCGTTATTTACGTGTTGAGCAGACACATTTTTCGAACTTATGAAGCAATGGATTAGCAATTTGCTTCAAAATGATACAGATTCCGATTGATAGTGTGTCACGCAATTAGGGTGCTGGCTACCATCTTCCTCCAAACAGATGCAACGCATGCGGATATTGCGGAAGCTGGCGTAAAGTGTCTGGTGGCTCTTTACGGAGGCGTTGCAGGTACTCAGACACTGCAAGACCTGCGGTTCCAGTTGTTTGTGAAGACAGCGGCAAGTGCAAAAGTGAATCTGGCACGTTTGCCCCCTACTACCGAGGCATCCTCTTTTCATGCGTTTCGCACCTACCACCAAGTGCAAAAATGGCTGGGGGTAGAAAAGGATCCCACCGAGTGGGGTTGGGAAATTACCTCCCGCGGCCTAATCCCGATCACAACAATCAAAGAGCCAGCTCCCACACAGCTTCTAAAAATGATAGCCTGCAAATGCAAAAAGGGATGTAGAAGGGCATGTAGTTGTTTAAAAGCTGGGCTGAAATGCTCGGCTCTTTGTTTGAATTGCGGAGGAAAGTCGTGTAATAACGTCGCGTTGATTTCTGTTGACGAAGACAGCGACGATTCAGAGCAAGATGAAGAAGGACTTCTTCCTCAGAATGATGAAGAAAGACACGAAGAGAAGAAGAACACGAGCGCATTCTTTTTCATCTTTCTTAAAATGAAAACCATCCTGATGAAAGGGAATCCCAACCAAAGAAAAAACGACGATTGACTTAGAACAGTTCTTAGTCAATCGTCGTTTTTTCGGTTTGATTTTTTGGTTTTTTTTTTTAATTCGGTCGTTGATTTTGTTTTGCCTAGAACTTAGATTCCAAATCAAACTTCGAGCGAGATTATTGCAAGTGACCTCCCACCAAAATTCCTGTCTAATTTCCAATAACCCTATATATATTTTAGTCTTTTGTCTCTATAACCCATTATACCTTCTTTTCGTTTTTTTGAGATTGTGAGTGAACTGCTAGTCTCACAGACTTCGTTTTGGGCTCTAATAAAAGCTAAATAAATGTACTACAAAACATTTTCAGTAACTTTTCTTCGTAGGGCAAGTGGTTTTGCCAATATTTCGCGAAATAAGTGTGGAAAACCTGAAAATTTCAGTTATCAAGAAAAATTGGTCATCTTTGAAGTGCCATAGCTTGGCTCTTTTGAGGTCAATAGAGCTGCATTTAGGCTCAAATTGTAGGCAATTTAATACAGTTTATAAGTGTACGGAACATCGTTCGCAGAAAAATGTATAGTTTTGGCCCTGGAGAGCAAATAGTGAAAAAAGTCCCAAAATTTCGAAGTTTTTCTCGATTTTCTCAGTTTCCACAAGTTTTTCGAAGTTGCAAATTTGAATTTACACTACCCTAATAGACCCATACAACATACCAAAAATGCAGAACTACATCACGCTTTGCGAATTTAATGTCTTTATCCGACGGCCTATGCGGCTCGCGTGGATATAAACGTCTCGGGGTAAAATAGCTTCTTTTATGCCTTAGTTGTACAATCTACTATTCTTCCCGTAATTCCGCATCGGATCCCAAGGGTACACTGAATTAATTGCAAATAACTTTTAAAATTTCTTTATAAACTATATTTTTTGATAATTGGATACGAAATATATTTGGAGAAACTAGGGGTCATTTACAGGCAATAATAATAATAATAATATAATAATAAGCCCCCTAAACAACCACACGTCCTGATTGACCATCTAATCACGTAGGGGGCGGACACACGAATAAGAAATTACTGGCGTGGCTAACGTGGCTCTGGAAACCCATTCAACATGGAGACTAGATCGAAGAAAATACGTATAGGACCGCTACCCGAGGGCAATCGTCGGGGCGCACCTGGGGCCGATGCTGGGTGTCTCAGCATACGACCCATCGGCGGTGGGGGACTGAGCAGGCGGGTTCTCCCCGATAAAAATACTACAGCCGAACCGACAGACAGACTAGACAATAGTGATGACAGTAGAGTAGTTACATCTGCCTTGGATGTTTCGCAGGCGGCGTCAGCTACTCAGCCTGCGACCACTAAGGCGGGAAAACCTAGAGTGCGCATGAAATGGACTGAAGATATGAACATATTCATCATGCGCACGTACTACCATATTACAAAACTTGAAGAGGACAGAACTATGTACTGCACACAATTATTCGAGAATTTTAAATTACAATACCCAGACATCAATGTAACAGAACAGAGAATAGCAGACCAAAGACGGGTTATTATTAGAAACAAGCTCTTATCAGACGACACTCTAAATAGAATTAAATTTGAAATAGGAGAACAACTCAAAAAAGAAGAAGAAGAAAATGTGAATGTTTCACAACAAATAAACACCTTACAGACGACTCAATCACTCACACCCTATAATCACTCCTCACAACATGACACGAGTCTAGTGACTCAATATTTTGATACCGAACTAACCGTAAACACACCACACAACTTTCAATCAACTACAGATGATTCCGCATCACCACAAACGCAAACTGTGTTTGACCCTTCTTTAGTAGAGGCATTAAAGAACGAATTAGAAACAAATTTACTAAAATACAATGGAATGGATCCAGAATGTAGACCATTACTGCCAAAAATGAGACCAACTCGTAAATTATCGGATATCATTAGCATATTTAACCAAAAAATTATCCCGCTTAAAGTTTCAGCTCTAGAAAACTTATCCGACACACACTCATTAATTTATTGCATAGCTCTCACAGTTGCTAAATACTTTAAATTAAAAATCAATATAGATAGATCTAGCTATAAAACCAGAGTAACGAACGAACCACCATGGCAAAAAAGATTAGAAACAGACATAGACCAACTAAGAAAAGACATAAATAGATTAACACAATATAGAAGCGGTAACACATCTAGAAAACTTGAAAAAAAAGTCAAACAAATCATTGAAAAAACCAAACAACACAGCTCACACGAAAATTTTAATAAAAGAATTGAAGATCACCTAGACACATTAAAACAAAAACTATTAGTTAAAAGTCATAGAGTAAAAAGATACAAAAAAGCCAAAGAAAGAAAGGATAACAATAGATTATTTACAACAAATGAGAAGCAATTTTATAGAAAGCTTAAAGGTAACGATACTACAATCATAAACCCTCCATCTCAAGAGGCCCTAAAAGAGTTCTGGCAAGGGATTTGGTCAGACAGCACTGAACATAATAAAGAAGCTAAATGGATACAAGAAGAAATAGGAAGATCAGAAACAATAGAAGAAATGCCGTTTGAGGATATAGACGCTCTTGAGATAAATACAATTATAAATAAAACGCACAACTGGAAAGCAGCAGGAATAGACGGCATACATAATTTTTGGATAAAAAGATTACATGCACTACATAGAATATTATCTGAACAAATTAGCGATATTTTAAAAGGGAACCAAAGTCTCCCAGAATTTCTGACTAAAGGTATCACATACATGATCCCAAAATCGAGTAGAACCCAGGATCCCTCGCAGTATAGACCAATTACTTGCCTCCCAACTTTGTACAAAATCATCACATCATGTATTACTAATAAAATAATTAAACACACCGAACAGTATAACATTCTAACTGAAGAACAGAAAGGATGTAGACGAGGACATATGGGTTGCAAGGAACAACTAATTATTGACTCCACTCTCTTAAAACACGTTCAAAAAGCAAGAAAAAACTTATATACAGCGTACATAGACTACAAAAAAGCATTTGACAGCGTGCCACACTCATGGTTGATTCAAATACTAGATATATATAAAATCAATCCATTACTAATAAATTTTCTTAAGAATACGATGGGATCCTGGAAAACTACACTTAAACTACAAACAAAAACTGCACACTTATCCATAGATGGAATAGCAATCAAAAAGGGTATATTTCAGGGGGACTCACTCAGCCCTCTTTGGTTTTGCTTAGCCCTAAATCCACTCTCTCGCGCATTAAATGAATCTAGACTAGGCTTTGACATCAAGAACAATAGATCGATACTACACCAAATAACACACTTACTTTATATGGATGATTTAAAATTATATGCCAATAAAAATACAGATTTACATGGTTTATTAGACATTACAACATCATTTTCGAAAGACATTAGAATGGATTTTGGACTAGACAAATGCCGAAAACTTAATATAGAAAAGGGTAAGATTGTGGGAGGAAATTACTCAACAGATTCGGAAGAAGTAATAGAAGCAATGAAAAATGAAGAAGTTTATAAATATTTAGGATACAACCAAGCACGACTTTTAGAACACAAAGCTACTAAAGATAAACTCAAGCAAGAATATTATAAAAGAATTCATTTATTATGTAAAATGTATTTAGCCAGTAAAAATTTATTCAAATCCATAAATACTTATGCTATACCTATACTCACTTACTCTTTCGGCGTGATAAAATGGTCCAACACAGAACTACATGCCCTCGAAATTAAAACTAGAACAATTCTCACACAACATAGATATCACCACCCTAAATCGGCAATAGAAAGGGTAATTATGTCCCGAAAAGAGGGAGGCAGAGGGCTTATTGAAATATCACACCTACACAAAAGACAAATAATAAACCTAAAACAATTTTTCAATAGGAAAAAGAATACCAGCCAATTGCACAAAACAATAGTAGAGATAGATAAAAAATATACACCACTGAACCTTAGCGAAAACAATACTGAAACAATAGACAAAGCGAGACATATAGAAGAGATACATAAACAATGGAGGCAGAAAGAACTACACGGAAGACATCCAAATGATTTATACCAAACACACATTGATAAAGAAGCTTCAAACAAATGGCTGGAATTAAGTGGACTATTTCCAGAAACAGAAGGATTCATGCTGGCCATTCAAGACCAAATCATAAATACCAAGAATTATAGAAAATATATAATTAAAGATAATACAATAAGAAGCGATTTATGCAGAAAGTGCCACAGCAAACCTGAAACTATACAGCACATCACAGGAGCTTGTAGCACACTAACCCAAAATGATTACACTCATAGACACAATCAACTTGTTAATATTATACACCAGAAACTCGCAACAAAACACAATCTCATGAAGGATCCATACACACCATACTACAAATACTCACCTAGGGCTGTATTAGAAAACCAATCATACAAATTATATTATGACCGCACTATAATTACGGATCATACAATATATAACAATAGGCCCGATATAACACTTGTTGATAAAGAAAATAAGCACACATACATAATAGATATAGCAGTCCCAAACACCAATAATATACAAAAAACTATCACTGAAAAAATCAGGAAATATACAGAACTACAAGAAGAAATTACCAGAGTTTGGAAAATGAATAGAGTAACAATAGTTCCAATAGTGGTATCAACGACTGGTATCATCCCAAAACAACTATTTATCAGTTTAAATGCAATCAATCTTTCCAAATACACATACCTTACACTGCAGAAAGCTGCTATATTAAACACATGCCGTATAGTCCGAAAATTCTTACAATTAGATTTAGACAATAATTTCAATGCAGTACAAAACACCGAATCTACTCAGACTTAAAATCTCACCTTGGTTTACACCCGTGAGATTTTAATAAATACCAGGTTCTTGGAACCTGAGAAAATAAATTTTAAAAACAAAAATAATAATAATATCGTTTATTTATAAAAGAGGATACATTTACACTGAATAGCTTAACAATTAAAATAGCGCACAGTTGCTAATTTGCCTGAACTAGGTTGAACCTGTGCTTCAGGCTAGAAAGCGCATAAATACTTTATGTAATAAATTAACAATGAGTATAAGGTAAAAACTAAATTAAAACTTAGGTACTTAACTAAAAGTAGATAATATAGCATGTTAGCTGTTCTATTTGCAGACAATAAGTAGGTTTTCTGTCTGTGCATAGTCGATGGTTAATAAATAATTAAGAATAATTTTTTTACAGCTATAGTAATTTAGTTTATAGATATTTAGTTTTCTATTTAATCTATTGTACAGGAATGGGCCTAAGAAAGTTAAAAATCTTTCTACAAAGACATGTTTTGAGGTTGCGCTAGATATGCATACTAAATCATTCCGTCTCTTGTTAGTGTTGTCGGCATTGTAGGCAAGCATGGTGTGCTGTTTTAATACTAAGTGCATAATGAAAAGCTGGCGAACAGTTAGTACATTGCAGGATTTATACAGCAGATCTGTGGGAAAAAAGAAGGGATGGAAGTTTGCTACCTTTAAAACTGCTCTCTGAGCTCTTTCAAGAGGAAGCAAGTTAGTTTTTGGTGCGCCACCCCAAGAAGTGATACAGTATTGAATTATAGATTGACATAGGGCCAAATAAACTTGTGTGATTAATTTTGAATCTGCTAATGTTCGCAATTTTTTAAAAACATATATTAGTTTGCGCACTCTTTTAACTAGGCTTTCAATATGTTTTTTAAAAGAGAGTGTGTCGTCCAATATTACCCCCAGGTATTTAATGTTGCTTGTTTTGCGGATAAAAGGACAATTACACATGGTGATTGTACGGTTTCCACATTGATGGGCGTATAGATAGGGGTTAGTAATGGTAAGCTGAGGCTTGCGCATGGAGAAGTGAATATATTTGGTTTTTTCGGCATTTAATGTTAGTAAATTGC
The DNA here is from genome assembly GCA_947508005.1 of Amphipoea lucens. Taxonomy (NCBI): domain Eukaryota; kingdom Metazoa; phylum Arthropoda; class Insecta; order Lepidoptera; family Noctuidae; genus Amphipoea; species Amphipoea lucens. Next base: position 32,427 of record OX382358.1, on the reverse strand, counting down.
TATGAAGCCAATTAGTCACAGTATTAAAACCTAGTTGAGCGATTTCGAACAGTTCGCTACTGGTTTTAGCGCTAAATATTAACGCCGTGTCGTCGGCATATGATATTATTTTGCCATCTTTAATATTTAGATTACACAAGTCGTTAATATAAATAAGGAAGAGGGTGGGGCCCAGAATACTCCCCTGAGGAACACCAAAACCAGTATTTTTCTGCTCATCGCTCGTAATATTATCTATTCTAACACATTGGCACCGGTGGCCTAAATAGTCAGTAAAAAGTTTCAGCGGCGTTCCCCTTATTCCTAAGATCTCTAATTTGTTCAAAAGAACCGGAACAGATACCGTGTCGAAGGCCTTGGCTAAATCGAGAAAGACTCCCAAGGTCTGGTTTCCTTTGCCGAGTTCTTCTGAAATATAATCAGTCAGGTTGTGCACTGCATCTGCTGTCGACAGTTTGGCTCTAAAACCAAATTGCGCAGGGGATAAGATGTTGTTTTTTTCTAGGTAATTAACTAGTCTACTATTTATAATTTTCTCTAGAATTTTTGAAATTGAGGGGAGTAAGGATATTGGCCTATAATTATTAACTACGTCTTTACTTCCAGATTTAAAGATAGGGATTACAACTGCTTTTTTTAGACACCTAGGGAAAATTCCTTCGGAAAGACAGATTCGAAATATATGCGTTAAGGGAGGTACCAAAATATGCTTAAAGAGTTTAAGTATCTTATTGCTTATATTATCCCATCCAACTGCACAGTCGTCTTTTAGCCCAGAAATGATTCGGGTTATTTCATCTTCATCGGTATCCAACATAACAAAAGATTTCGGGTTAGAGCTATTGCATGATACTTGGAAAGATGGTTGGACGCAATATTTCGGAATCTGATCGGCAAGAGTTTTCCCAACATTTACAAAAAAGTTATTTACATTGTTAGCTGATAAGAGTGGTGAAGGATTAGCCAGCAATAAACTCGAATTTGATTCACGCTGTTTAGACATATTTGTGACGTTTTTAATATGTTTCCAAAGTTGCTTGGTATTTTTACCTGCTTTATTTAATTCAGTTTTATCGTAATTATTTTTTAAATTCTTTAGGAGATTGGTGCAGAAATTCCTGTATCTTTTATAGGTGGTTTGAATTATTAGATTATCAGGGTATCGTTTAGTTTTCTGATGTAGTTTATCTCTGTGTCTTATACACCGAATTAGTCCTGGAGTAATCCACGGTTTAATATTATAAAATTTCTTATTTACTGTAGAAACTGTCGTGTTACGTAATATTGCTTGTTGAACATGTTTTATTAAGTACGATAAAGCCAGATTAGCGTCAGCAGTATTGTAAACTAGGCTCAGGTCAATGTTGCACAAATCATATTCGAGTTTGTTTGTGTTTAATTTGCTAATAGTCTGAGGACGATTTAGCTTAGGCAGCGTTAAATTTACGTTGAGTAAGACTGCGTGATGGTCAGTAATTGTTGAGTTAGTAACAAGCGTAATATATGAAAGGCTGGTTTTGATCATCATATGATCGAGGCAGGAACCGCTCTGATGAGTAGGCAATGTGTGAGCGGGGAAAAAACCATGGTATAGGCAGATGTTAAGGTACTCTTGGGTCCCTGCATCGCAGTTTTCGGAGCCAATATTTATATTTAAATCACCTGTCAGTATAACATTCTTAAATGGGCTTAGTGCTTGAAAAATTTGGTTTAAGGAGTTGTTAAAAAGATCTAAGTTTCTAGAGGAAGGGGACCTATACATAGCGATTATCGCTGTGGTTTTACCAATTTTGATGACTAAACAATTACTCATACAGCCTTGTAGAGTATGTTCCTCGACTGTGACCTTTAATGATTCCTTGGCATAGACTACCACACCATCATTTTGATTGTGGTTTATTGTGGTATGTAATGAGTTGTACCCCGGTATTACTGGGAGGTTATCGTGGCGATTAGAAAGCCAGCACTCGGTAAGTACCATTATATCACAATCAAATTTAAGTCTATGAAGAAAAATATTAAAGCTATCTATGTTCTTATAAATACTACGAATGTTTTGGGTTAGTACGGTTAGCGAATTTTGATAGTCGGAAAGATATTGTTTGCAGTCCTCTACGTTACATGTCTTTGATATAGTTAAAAATGTGTTATCTATATCGGTAATTAAATTATCATCCATATTAAAATAAAACAATAAATTAAGTCTAAAATATAAACAAGTATGTAGCGCTCTTCGCCTTCATAATCTATCGAATTAATGTACCTGTATTCGGCAGCTTTTTTAGCAGGGCAATCTGTATCTCCCGTCTTGTGGTTGGCTTGTTTTTTAAAGCGCGAACATGTAGCACATTTTGGCGGATTGGCTTTCTTTGCGCAGTCTTGGATCGTGTGCCCTTCTTCACCGCAGTGGCCGCAAGTGGGGGCAGCAATTTTGCATGTTTTGGCTGCATGACCATACTGCTGGCACTTGTAACATCTAGTTACCAGTGTGAAGTCTCGTACCGGACAGGACGTCCAATTTATAAATAATCTGTCCTGTGTGACGAGGGCCTTGCGAATGATGGCTGAAACTTCTATAATATAGTTGCAATTCTCAGCATCCTTCCTGCCCGATTTGTGGCTCAGTTTTATTGAGGTCAAAAATGTGTCTTGGGACATGGTCGGCAGTTTGTCGGTCAAGTTCTGTTCTTAGATACATTTATAAACCTCCTTTTCAGACATGGATGTGGGAACTCCTATAACTATAATGCGAGGTTTGCGTTTTTGAGGTTCGTCGACGGTAAGCCCTGACGAAGCGAGTTGGACTGTTTGTTTGAGCTTATCTAGGTCATCTTTTAGGCCCCACCCTTTTCCTGATTTATATTAACGATTTATGTAATTTAAATATTGAACATGGCAAACTTATATCCTATGCAGATGACACGGCGTTAATATTCACCGCTAAAACAAATAACGAATTGTACGAATATGCCCAAATAGGTTTCAATACTGTGTCTAACTGGCTTCAAAGCAACTTACTAACACTAAATGCCGACAAGACAAAATATATTCACTTTTCTATCCGCAAACCGCACCTTAATATTACTAACTCTCATCTGTATGCCCATCATTGCGGACTCCGCTCAGTCAGCGTATGTAAGTGCCCTTGTATCCTCCAAACATGTAACATAAAATATCTCGGGGTTCTAATAGACGAATCGCTCTCATTTAGACCACATATTGACAGTTTGGTTACAAGAGTGCGCAAATTAATATTTGTTTTTAAAAAGTTGCGAGCAATTGCAGATAGAAAACTAGTGTCACAAGTTTACTTGGCCCTAGGTCAATCTGTAATACAGTACTGTATTACTTCATGGGGTGGAGCACCAAAAACTTACTTACTGCCTCTTGAAAGAGCACAGAGAGCAATTTTAAAAGTAGCAAACTTCCATCCCTTTCTCTATCCCACAGACCTGCTATACAAATCCTGTAACGTGCTGACTGTTCGCCAGCTTTTCATAACGCACCTGGTTTTAAAACAGCACTCCATGCTTTCCTATAACATCCCAAGTACTAATAAGAGACGGTATGATATTGTATGTGAGTCAAATGCATCCTCTAAATATGTTTTTGTAAACAGATTCTATACATTTTTAGGCCCATTTCTATACAATAAATTAAATAGGAAATTAAGTATCTATAAATTAAATAATTACGACTGTAAAAAGATTATTCAGCAATTTTTACTTAGCATAACATACAATGAGACAGAGGATTTACTAGTTGTCTGTAAATAAAACATGTTAGTCTTTTAAGATAATATTAGTTTTTAATTAGACTTCTTAGTTTTAATTTTGTATTTTATTTTTATTTTTATTTTTATATTATAAAATTCTAGGCACCTTTCTAGCCTGAAACACAGGTTCTACCTAGTTCAGGCAAATGAGAAACTGTGTCCTCTACATATAATTGTTAAGTTATATTATTGTAAATCTGCACCATTTTTATGAATAAACGATATTATTATTATTTCCTTTATTTCACTATATACATATAAATTATATTTTTAAATATTAGTATAAAAAATATATAAAAACATTTAAAAATATAAAAAATAGTAGCCCACCGGTATCGGGAACAGGGTCCAAGCTACCGGCGGTCAGGGCTCCAGAGAGAGGAACCTCCTGACAATGCGAGCCGTGTCCAGAAGTACCGCTTTCTGAATCAAGCCCTTGATCCAGCTGCCCAACGAGAGCCTCCTTAGGTGTTGGTCGAGGCTCTTGGCTATCAAACCATTGGCTGTAACGACTATCGGCACAATGATCGCTGAGTCCACATCCCACATGTCGACAACCTCGCGAGCCAAGTCAAGATACTTAATTTGTTTATCTTTCTCAGCTTTCACGAGGTTCTCATCATGCGGGACAGTTATGTCAACAATCATTGCGCGCCGCTCTGATCGATCCACCACCACTATATCAGGCTTATTGGCAACAATAGTCCTGTCAGTGATGATGGATCGATCCCAGTACAATGTGATATTACCATTTTCGAGAACTGGGTCGGGCACATACCTATAGTACGGCACCTCCGATTCTACAAGGTTGTATTTCAAAGCAAGCTGCTGATGGATTATCCTGGCTACAAGGTTGTGTCTATGCAAGTATTCTCCGTTAGCTAGACGAGAACACCCGGAGATAATATGCCTGATTGATTCTCCCGGCCGGTGGCATGCCCGACAGATGTCAACCGTGCCGTCTTTCACAATATATCTCCGGTAGTTGTTTGTCATCATAACTTCGTCCATAATTGCACAAACAAAACCTTCGGTTTCTCCAAAGAGATCACCGCAACGTAGCCAGGCTACGGACGCTAGTAGGTCTACATCGGGTCCATGAAGGGCCCGAAGAAAGCGTCCGTGAAGCTCCTTACTCTGCCATACCTCCATGCGATCATTAGTGTCAAGCACTACTGGTTTGCGCCAGTTCTCTTTAGCCAAGGAGAGCGGGGTGAGGCCCTTGTCCACTATGACTACATCTCGATGCATCCCCACGTCGGTTTCTTGGAAGTATTCCCTGAGATTGCATATCTCGCGATTGTGGAGGGTCTTAGCGTTTAAAAACCCTCGACCTCCACACTTTCGCGGGATATACAACCTCATTACCGATGACCGTGGGTGATGCATTCGATTTGCAGTCAGCAGCGTACGGACCCTCCTATCCAGGGCGTCGAGTTCGGTTTGAGTCCATTTGAGTATGCCAAAAGAGTACATCAAAACCGGCATGACCCAACCGTTGAAGGCACGCACCTTGTTTCCGCCTGATAGAAGACTATTAAGCACTTTTTTCAGGCGGCCAAAGAAGCGCTCCTTCAACGATTGCTTCATGTCAGTAACATTGATGCCTAACGCTTCCGACATACCCAAATACTTATAGGTTTCGGATGCGGAGAGGGCTCTAAGGTTTGTGGAATCCGAGAGTTGAGTTCCCACGGATTCCACAATCTCCCCTCGTTTTACATGCATGACCGCACATTTGTCCACACCAAATTCCATCCTAATAGCGTTACTGAAAGTTTGAGTTACTTTCAGTAGCTCCATCAGTTGCAAATTGTTGGGGGCAAAGAGTTTTAGGTCATCCATGTAGAGGAGGTGCGATATAACCTGACCACCTCTCCTCAACCGATAGCCTAGACCTGAATCCTCCAGCAGTGTGCTAAGAGGATTCAAGGCTAAGCAGAACCAAAGCGGACTCAAACTATCACCCTGAAATATGCCTCGCTCGATCCTTATCGGTTCGCTATTCCTCTGAATATTTCGACATCCTGGATAGCGAAGGACCGTCCTCCATTGCCCCATACACGACATCAGGAAGGTGCGCAGAGTTGTATCTACTTTATACAATTCCAACACCCTCATGAGCCATGTATGTGGCACCGAGTCATAGGCCTTCTTATAATCTATCCAACATGTCGACAGATCCTTTCGGAAGCGACGAACCTGTTGGCTAATGGCCATATCAATGAGGAGTAGCTCCTTAGTACCGCGGGATCCATTCCTACATCCATTCTGAGAGGTAGACATGATGGCGTTGGTGTCTATATGTTTGTTAATTTTAGCTCTCAAAATGGATGTAAGAACTTTATAAACCGTCGGTAAACACGTGATCGGCCTATAATTCTTGGGTTCCGCGGTGCTACCTGATTTATGGAGCAGGTGGGTAATTCCTGTCGTTAGGAACTGGGGTAGCGAACCAGATTCCAAAGCGATCTGGAACTGAGATGCCAAGCGAGCGTGCGACCTTGTAAACCATTTTATCCAAAAGTTCTGCAACCCGTCCGGCCCTGGAGACTTCCAGTTGGGCAGTGGACGGACTGCACGAGCTACATCTTGGGGGCAGATGGTTATAGCCCCCATTTCTGGTATTGGATCGCAGGCTCGCTCGACCTCTCGAGCCCAATCACCTTCGGTGTGACTGACAGGCACCGACCAGATACTGCGCCAGAAGGAACACATGGCATCATCATCCGGCAGGCGCGTGTCAGCCACACCTTGGTCCGGTCGTTCCCAACCCCTATAAACCCACCTTTCATCACTCTGGAAGGTGCGATTCTGAGTGTATCGCTCTACTCGCCGCTTATACCGACGGATACGGTTCGCCCATGCATACACTTTCTGCTTCAGGAAGTCGATGCGCTCTGTGACACAGGGCATATAGTCTTGAGGGCTGATATCAGTCCCCGAAAATGCCCGCCTCACAAAGCGCATCACTCTAGGGCGAGTATTGCCCTCCCTGAAACAGATTAGTTTGCCGATGAGCGTTCTGGCCCCACCAATACGACGTTCAATTCTGCACTGCCAAGCTGGTACGGCTGGTTTCGGTCGTGTAGCTCTAGAGTCATTGCTAAATTTAACATGAGCTACACGACATGCCGCTACAGCCGCGCAGTACAGAATCGAATGAGTATCGGTGAGGTCTTCGCAGGTATCAAAATATTTTGACAACTGCGAATCCAGGGCCGCCACCAGCGCCCTATTTTTGTTATGCATGGGCAAACGAGGCAAGCGTGGCCTAAGTTCGGGCGACATGAAGCGATATTCCTGAATCGCATCCTCCAAAGCACTCCTCAATTCCTCATTGCACTGGGTACTTACGTTTGTAGCCCTATCATTACTCCCCTCGTCAGCATGACTTGTATTATACTGCGGTAGTATAACAGCAGTCTGCGACTGGGGAGCGATGACATGGCTACTCTGTGTTTCATCTCGCAGGCGATTAAGTACAGTGTCATCCAACATATGATTACGTTGGATGACCCGCACCTGATCCGACAGTCGTTGAACCGAAACGTTGACAGCTGGTTCAAGCACCTGAAAAAGAGAGAGCATCCGAACACGATACGCGGTCAGATTGTTTCCCCCCTCTGTAGCCCCATAGTATGAGCGCATGACATTTTCATTGATGGATCGTGTCCATCTCATGCGCTGCACACTTCCGCCGGGAGCTGGGACCCTATCAGAGGCCGATGGGCCTCGAGGTCCTAAGCCGTCCGGCGGCCGGCGTCCTCCCCGCCGACGAGCAGGTGGTGGCGTCGTGGGCGGAGAGAAATACTCGTCGCTCGAGCTCGACGCAACTGCCGCGGCCGCGGCCGGTGTCGTCACAGCGCTCACAGTGGCGCTGGGTACCGGCGGCGCGGGCAGCGAGGCGGAGCTGAGCGATGAGTCCGGAGGTGGTAATTGTGCACGTCGTGCGGCTGCTCTTGTCAACATTTTATTTTGCGTCGTCTGCTTGATTTTATCGGAGGTGACATGACAGATGTCACCTCCGGTTCGGCAGTTTTTGATTACAGTTTATCGTATTATTGTCCATTGTATGTAGTTTTTTTATGAAATTATATTTAAAATTGGGTACCGTATTCGGGCTATGGCTATAATATATCACAATTTTTATTAAATCGGTTTTAAAAAAAATAATTTTACTGAAAGGTGAAATGACGACTAGTTGACATTGGTGTTGCCATTATTATTATTATTATTATTATTTTTTTTATAGATTTGTTTTCCTCGGCCTAGCCGGATAGCTGATGGCACGGGCCTAAGCCAAGTGTTCATCAGTGGGGCTGATTGTTGGATTAATATTAGATACTGGGTGGTTATCCGCAGTAGGCTGTATGTTAGCCGAAACTATATTTGGGTGGGAGTTATAGTGCAAGTTATCCGACTCGCACTGGAGGAATTTTCTTACTAGCCTACATGTATTGAGAATTACTGCCTTCTGCAGCAGGTGGTAGGTGTTAGATGGCAGGTTGAGAGAACTAAGAGACTGATGAAGCTGTTTGGGTATTACTCCTGTTGTAGATAGCACTATAGGGACTATTGTGACTTTTTCAAGATGCCAAAGTCGGGTTATTTCGTCTTTTAACTCGGTGTATTTGGATAATTTTTCAGCTATTGTAGTCTGTATGTTTTGTGTATTTGGCACGGCAATGTCTATTAGGAACCCGGTTTTATTTACTTTGTTAATTAATGTGATGTCTGGTCTATTAAAGTGAATTGTGCGGTCGGTGAGTATGGCTCGGTCGAAGTACAATTTTGCTGTGGGGTTCTCTAGTACCGTTTCAGGGTTATATTTATAATATGGTGCTATGGTGTCTATAAATTTGTATTTATGAGCTAGTTTTTGGTGTATTACGTTGGCTACCTGATCGTGTCGATGTTTGTAGTCTGTCTGGGCTATTGATTTACAGGCGCCTGTGATATGTTGGATTGTCTCTGGTGAACTATTGCATTTTCTACATGTGTCGACTGTTAGATTCTTTATAATGTATTTTCTACAGTTTTTGGTCTCAATAACTTGATCTTGTATTGCAAGCATGAACCCTTCAGTTTCCGGAAAGAGTTCGCCTCGATTTAACCACGCGTTCGACGCATCTTTGTCGACATTCAATTGGCATAAATCTTGGCGATGTCTCCCGTGTAGAGACTTCTGGGTCCACTCTAGACATTTGGTTTTGTCATCAGTCACTCTCTCGTTTTGCTGTTCGGATGTGTCTTTAAGATTAAGAGGTGTTAAGTGTTGATCGTTTTGTGCTATTAGTTTGTGAAGTGTTGAACCTGCAGTTTTATCAAAGAAGTATTTTCTGAGGGTTGTGATCTGTCGGTTGTGTAAGTTTAAAATGTCAATAAGTCCCCTGCCTCCCTCCTTTCGCGGTAGTGTTAACCTTTGCAGGCATGATCTTGGGTGATGTTTACGGAATTTAGTCATGGTTGTGTTAATTTTGCGTTGCAAGTTTTTCAGGTCTGTTTTGGTCCAGTTGATTATACCAAACGAATAGGTGAGGACAGGGATAGCAAAGGTGTTAATTGCTTTTATTGTGTTTCGTGAGTAGAGTTGTGTTTTAAGAATAGTATTTAATCTATGTTGGAATTGCTGTTTTAATGTCTGTTTGGTCTCTTTATGGTGTATCTGACTTGATTGTATGTACCCTAAGTATTTGTAAGTATCTTGCTCATCCAGTGGTTCTATTTGTTCGCCTGTTTCTAAGGTGTATTGGTGTTGGTAGTTCTGACCTGCTCTAACTGAGTTTATTTTGCATTTATCTATGCCAAATTCCATTTTAATGTCGTTTGTGAATTTCTCTGTCAGGTTAGCTAACTCGTTAAGTTGACTCTCAGTTTTTGCGTAAAGTTTAATATCATCCATGTACAGTAGATGGTTTAAAATGCCATCCTGGGTTTCATCCTGTCCATCGGTAGCAGTACAATTTAAAGAGATTCCTAATGAGGTTGCGTTTAATATTTTAGATAGGGGGTTTAGAGCAAGGCAGAACCACAGTGGGCTGAGTGCATCTCCCTGGAAGATTCCTCTCTGTATTTTAATTGGGCTGGTGTCTATTGTTTCGGTTGGTGTAGTGAGTCTTAGGACTGTAGTCCAAGTTTTCATCACGGTCTTGAGGAATGTAACTACTGACGGGTGTATTTTGTAAATTTCTAATACTTGCACTAGCCATGAATGTGGAACAGAGTCATAAGCTTTTTTGTAATCGATGTACATTGTAAATAAATCCGATTTGGACTTCTGAACCTTTTTTAAAACAACGGAGTCTATTATTATTATTTCCTTTATTTCACTATATACATATAAATTATATTTTTAAATATTAGTATAAAAAATATATAAAAACATTTAAAAATATAAAAAATAGTAGCCCACCGGTATCGGGAACAGGGTCCAAGCTACCGGCGGTCAGGGCTCCAGAGAGAGGAACCTCCTGACAATGCGAGCCGTGTCCAGAAGTACCGCTTTCTGAATCAAGCCCTTGATCCAGCTGCCCAACGAGAGCCTCCTTAGGTGTTGGTCGAGGCTCTTGGCTATCAAACCATTGGCTGTAACGACTATCGGCACAATGATCGCTGAGTCCACATCCCACATGTCGACAACCTCGCGAGCCAAGTCAAGATACTTAATTTGTTTATCTTTCTCAGCTTTCACGAGGTTCTCATCATGCGGGACAGTTATGTCAACAATCATTGCGCGCCGCTCTGATCGATCCACCACCACTATATCAGGCTTATTGGCAACAATAGTCCTGTCAGTGATGATGGATCGATCCCAGTACAATGTGATATTACCATTTTCGAGAACTGGGTCGGGCACATACCTATAGTACGGCACCTCCGATTCTACAAGGTTGTATTTCAAAGCAAGCTGCTGATGGATTATCCTGGCTACAAGGTTGTGTCTATGCAAGTATTCTCCGTTAGCTAGACGAGAACACCCGGAGATAATATGCCTGATTGATTCTCCCGGCCGGTGGCATGCCCGACAGATGTCAACCGTGCCGTCTTTCACAATATATCTCCGGTAGTTGTTTGTCATCATAACTTCGTCCATAATTGCACAAACAAAACCTTCGGTTTCTCCAAAGAGATCACCGCAACGTAGCCAGGCTACGGACGCTAGTAGGTCTACATCGGGTCCATGAAGGGCCCGAAGAAAGCGTCCGTGAAGCTCCTTACTCTGCCATACCTCCATGCGATCATTAGTGTCAAGCACTACTGGTTTGCGCCAGTTCTCTTTAGCCAAGGAGAGCGGGGTGAGGCCCTTGTCCACTATGACTACATCTCGATGCATCCCCACGTCGGTTTCTTGGAAGTATTCCCTGAGATTGCATATCTCGCGATTGTGGAGGGTCTTAGCGTTTAAAAACCCTCGACCTCCACACTTTCGCGGGATATACAACCTCATTACCGATGACCGTGGGTGATGCATTCGATTTGCAGTCAGCAGCGTACGGACCCTCCTATCCAGGGCGTCGAGTTCGGTTTGAGTCCATTTGAGTATGCCAAAAGAGTACATCAAAACCGGCATGACCCAACCGTTGAAGGCACGCACCTTGTTTCCGCCTGATAGAAGACTATTAAGCACTTTTTTCAGGCGGCCAAAGAAGCGCTCCTTCAACGATTGCTTCATGTCAGTAACATTGATGCCTAACGCTTCCGACATACCCAAATACTTATAGGTTTCGGATGCGGAGAGGGCTCTAAGGTTTGTGGAATCCGAGAGTTGAGTTCCCACGGATTCCACAATCTCCCCTCGTTTTACATGCATGACCGCACATTTGTCCACACCAAATTCCATCCTAATAGCGTTACTGAAAGTTTGAGTTACTTTCAGTAGCTCCATCAGTTGCAAATTGTTGGGGGCAAAGAGTTTTAGGTCATCCATGTAGAGGAGGTGCGATATAACCTGACCACCTCTCCTCAACCGATAGCCTAGACCTGAATCCTCCAGCAGTGTGCTAAGAGGATTCAAGGCTAAGCAGAACCAAAGCGGACTCAAACTATCACCCTGAAATATGCCTCGCTCGATCCTTATCGGTTCGCTATTCCTCTGAATATTTCGACATCCTGGATAGCGAAGGACCGTCCTCCATTGCCCCATACACGACATCAGGAAGGTGCGCAGAGTTGTATCTACTTTATACAATTCCAACACCCTCATGAGCCATGTATGTGGCACCGAGTCATAGGCCTTCTTATAATCTATCCAACATGTCGACAGATCCTTTCGGAAGCGACGAACCTGTTGGCTAATGGCCATATCAATGAGGAGTAGCTCCTTAGTACCGCGGGATCCATTCCTACATCCATTCTGAGAGGTAGACATGATGGCGTTGGTGTCTATATGTTTGTTAATTTTAGCTCTCAAAATGGATGTAAGAACTTTATAAACCGTCGGTAAACACGTGATCGGCCTATAATTCTTGGGTTCCGCGGTGCTACCTGATTTATGGAGCAGGTGGGTAATTCCTGTCGTTAGGAACTGGGGTAGCGAACCAGATTCCAAAGCGATCTGGAACTGAGATGCCAAGCGAGCGTGCGACCTTGTAAACCATTTTATCCAAAAGTTCTGCAACCCGTCCGGCCCTGGAGACTTCCAGTTGGGCAGTGGACGGACTGCACGAGCTACATCTTGGGGGCAGATGGTTATAGCCCCCATTTCTGGTATTGGATCGCAGGCTCGCTCGACCTCTCGAGCCCAATCACCTTCGGTGTGACTGACAGGCACCGACCAGATACTGCGCCAGAAGGAACACATGGCATCATCATCCGGCAGGCGCGTGTCAGCCACACCTTGGTCCGGTCGTTCCCAACCCCTATAAACCCACCTTTCATCACTCTGGAAGGTGCGATTCTGAGTGTATCGCTCTACTCGCCGCTTATACCGACGGATACGGTTCGCCCATGCATACACTTTCTGCTTCAGGAAGTCGATGCGCTCTGTGACACAGGGCATATAGTCTTGAGGGCTGATATCAGTCCCCGAAAATGCCCGCCTCACAAAGCGCATCACTCTAGGGCGAGTATTGCCCTCCCTGAAACAGATTAGTTTGCCGATGAGCGTTCTGGCCCCACCAATACGACGTTCAATTCTGCACTGCCAAGCTGGTACGGCTGGTTTCGGTCGTGTAGCTCTAGAGTCATTGCTAAATTTAACATGAGCTACACGACATGCCGCTACAGCCGCGCAGTACAGAATCGAATGAGTATCGGTGAGGTCTTCGCAGGTATCAAAATATTTTGACAACTGCGAATCCAGGGCCGCCACCAGCGCCCTATTTTTGTTATGCATGGGCAAACGAGGCAAGCGTGGCCTAAGTTCGGGCGACATGAAGCGATATTCCTGAATCGCATCCTCCAAAGCACTCCTCAATTCCTCATTGCACTGGGTACTTACGTTTGTAGCCCTATCATTACTCCCCTCGTCAGCATGACTTGTATTATACTGCGGTAGTATAACAGCAGTCTGCGACTGGGGAGCGATGACATGGCTACTCTGTGTTTCATCTCGCAGGCGATTAAGTACAGTGTCATCCAACATATGATTACGTTGGATGACCCGCACCTGATCCGACAGTCGTTGAACCGAAACGTTGACAGCTGGTTCAAGCACCTGAAAAAGAGAGAGCATCCGAACACGATACGCGGTCAGATTGTTTCCCCCCTCTGTAGCCCCATAGTATGAGCGCATGACATTTTCATTGATGGATCGTGTCCATCTCATGCGCTGCACACTTCCGCCGGGAGCTGGGACCCTATCAGAGGCCGATGGGCCTCGAGGTCCTAAGCCGTCCGGCGGCCGGCGTCCTCCCCGCCGACGAGCAGGTGGTGGCGTCGTGGGCGGAGAGAAATACTCGTCGCTCGAGCTCGACGCAACTGCCGCGGCCGCGGCCGGTGTCGTCACAGCGCTCACAGTGGCGCTGGGTACCGGCGGCGCGGGCAGCGAGGCGGAGCTGAGCGATGAGTCCGGAGGTGGTAATTGTGCACGTCGTGCGGCTGCTCTTGTCAACATTTTATTTTGCGTCGTCTGCTTGATTTTATCGGAGGTGACATGACAGATGTCACCTCCGGTTCGGCAGTTTTTGATTACAGTTTATCGTATTATTGTCCATTGTATGTAGTTTTTTTATGAAATTATATTTAAAATTGGGTACCGTATTCGGGCTATGGCTATAATATATCACAATTTTTATTAAATCGGTTTTAAAAAAAATAATTTTACTGAAAGGTGAAATGACGACTAGTTGACATTGGTGTTGCCATTATTATTATTATTATTATTATTATCTTTTGTCTCAGTACTGATTATTAATCCTCCTTTCCCTATTTTACGTACGCCTCGTACTTTCAGCTTCATTTCTCCAGGGCATATGATTTTTTGGACCATGGTCTTGGTTTCGTCACTGGTCTTTGAAATATCACAGGGATAAATCGCCACGGAGCTAAAAGTATTAGGACGAACAAAGCTGTTGGACCCCTTCTTCACCATATCTGCAAAAGATGTGCCTGCACCCTGCTTCGTACAGGACTCCTGAATCGTCCGGTTCATCTGCGTTAGACAGTCTGATAGGTCTCGAGCTTCGGTCATTGTTTTAAGAGACGAATGGGTTTGAATAGCCTTTTGCTTTAAAGACTGGTATTGAACAGCCATTTGCGAAACTCCATGTCCAACTTTTCGGCAAAGATTACTTATTTTTAGTTTCTGCTCAGTGTTGAGCTTACCCTCAGAAGCAGTAGCACAGACCTCATTCAGGCACTGCTCAATTGATGTCATCCAGTTCTGGATCTCCGGAGTGGTCACTACTTCAATTATATCATCTTGGTCCTGTTTTGGTTGTCGGGGCGGTGTCGGAGCCGGTGTCGGTGCCGGTGTCGGTACCGGGGTCGTCGGTACCGGGGTCGGTGTCGGTGGAGGGCTGCGTCGTATCATCGCGCTCCGATTAAAGGGGCTGCCTTCCATATAACAGAATATTTAAAAATACTCCAGTCAGTTCATTATTTAAACTTGTCACTTATAATGTTTCTCACGCTAATACACTAAAACTAGGTCACAATTTATGCAAACGTTAATTTATTTAATTTTAAATGCATTGATGAGCACGTCTGTGTACTTTGAATGTCTCACTCAATATCAATCATATATAATGAACCAATATGGTGGTAAACTTGGCCTGCACTTTGAATGTTGGCATAAATGGGCCTTCTGAAATCTGTTTCGCACCAAAAGATGTCATTTGAAAGGTATTATTGTACGAACGGATGTTGTCCAAGAAATGTTTTGACTGTGGATGGTCACCGATTAGCAGTGATCTTAATATTTCTGGAGGATTTTGTAATATTTCAATATGTACTTTCCCACCTGAGCAACACATACCGTTTGTTTCTTTTTGCCATTTAACAGCTTCACAAAAAGTACAATTTTGACCCATACCTTCGATGGCGGAATATGTGGCGTAGTCAATTATAGGAGTATACGTAAATGCACTCCGTTCTTTATCAACCCAAGGAAGATCGCCATGCCCTACGGCTATATCTTGAGACACATCCGATTATTCAGATGATATCGACATTCTCTTCAGAGAATGTCGAAGTTGATCAGAATTCAAACGTTCGTTGCGCTCTTCTTCTGTCTCTTCATGCCGTACTCCAGCAATTCTTTCTCTCTCACTTTCTAACTGATTATGCATATTTTGTTGTATGCGTGTTGCGGACAATGTATGATAATCTCAATCAGCAGTTAGTCGTGCATCACGTTCATCACTCGTTTCAAAAGACCTGTTAGTAGATGTACGAATACGCTGAGAACTCAAGCGCGATTCTGTATCGGTAAACGTTTCCGATTCGCGAGACAATGCATGTCGCGTACGATCAGCGGACAGTCGCGCATCACGTTCCGCACTTGTCTCTAGAGACCTGGATGTAGATGCGTAAATACGCTGAGAACGCAGGCGTGCTTCTCGATCCAAAGAGGTTTCCACGGAGCGAGTTGCAGCCTGATGTTCTCGAACAGCATCAAGTCTCTCCTGACGCTCTTCGGTAGATTCTTATCTTTTAGCTCCTTTGGAACATTGAGAAAGATTTGACCTCTTTCTAGGCATGGTTATAGTTTTATTGTGAAGATACCTGATCAATTAAAATCTAAGTGACTGCTCTCCTGCGTTACCGGGTAGGCTACCGTGTCACGAAGATAAATGGAAAAGGAAATTAAACACTCAAATAACATAAGCCCGAAGGCATATTTATTCGATAAAATAAAAAAATAAATGGGAGTTTTGGCTAGTAGAGTAAAATTTTCAATGATATACCATCGTCATTGAAAATCAGTCCTAAACTTTTACCGCCTTCACCGCGTGGAGGTACTCCCAGCTTATGTTATTTTATAATTATACAGTGAAATTAGTGATAGCATTGTTTTCCACATCAGATGTTTCTGATCTTCGATTTTTATAAGTCAACAGGAAATGCCCATCAGACCGAACAACTTTTGCTAAGACGTTATTCCTATATGTGTTATGGTGTAGCTGGGCTCTTGGAGTTCCACATCAGGTGTTCCAGATCTTCAAATTTATTCTCTGAGCAGAAAATGCTCATCACGTGGAACAATTTTTGCTATAGTACCATTTTTGTATCTCTTATAGTTTAGCTGGTCTGTTGCGGTTCTGCATCAGGTGTTCATGTTTCCAAGATAAATTATAGTCTATATGTTGCCCAGACATAATACCTTTACAACAAAAAAAAATCATTCAAATACTTCCAGTAGTTCCGAAGATTAGCGTGTACAAAAAAAAAGAGACACACAGAAAAAATTTTTTTTAGATTCGTGCCCTATTACTGTTTCTAAACCATCAATTTTTTTTTTTTTATATATTGAATGTACAGACACAGTTTTTTTACTGTTTTATTATATGTATAGATGTATACCGATTCTTAAAACGTAGGTAGAAGCACAGAATACTTAATAGTACCACGTACAGAAAGGACATTCCCTTCCCCGCACTCACATCAGTTACCGCACCTCACCCCGCATTTCGCCATGTTCGTCGCCGACTCTTTAACAAGGGCGCTCGCAAACACAAGATCCGCAGCGCTGTACCTACCTGCTGCTGACACGAACACATAATTTTTTTAAAGTTTTATATTTTGTGTTAATCACGATGGTTGTATATTGTGCATTATTTGGATGCTTATCTTCATCGAGGACCGATAAAGACAGGAATTTCCTTCGGTTCCCGAAACATGAATGAAGGTAAGGAACAACAACTCAAATATCCTTTAAACCCATAAAAAATAAAAGCTAGTTTATTACAGACAAACAAGTTAAGCCAGTGTTGTGATAATTTATTTTCATAATTTTCTCTATTATTCATTTATTTTCCAAGTTTTCTTCGTTTTAGAACAATTAAAACTTCCGTAATATTAACATACCAACTATTAAATTATTGCTCTCTCTCTCTTTATTGTCTTAGTTATGTCTCTTTCTTTCACGTTCTATTCATTCTTGGACTTGAAAAGTAGTACAATAGAAATGTAATTAATTAGATTTCTGTGAGTAGTGCGTACTAACTTTGCCGCGGCGCGCGGCGCCCCAATGTTTGTAAGATTTCGAATTTTTAATACCATGCGATTTAATAACCAATCATTTAGAGATAAGTCATTTAAACGAAAATATTTTAGTGTAAGCAATATTAAGTTAGGTACTTACGTAAGTACCTTATTTTATAATAATTTTTTTTTTCTATTTTTATTATTGATTATTCAATCAATAATAAACCTCTTTAACATCATAACTATTATAATTTATGGTTAATTGAACTTACCTTAAGTGAACTTCAACCAAAATTATACGAGATGTTGCATCCTCGAGATTTAACATACATTGTAGTCCGTGTTCCTATGTACTGCATTGCCACACTGTTCAAAGATTAAAAAAAAAAGAAATATTTTTGACGTCTAGTCACAGATTAGTCTAGTGAAGTCTATACCTACTGTCAGCTGTCACTTCATTCGTTTTAGAGCTAGGACCGTTTCATAATGATACAGGGCTAATGTAAACTGCATGATACATTGGGTAGGGGGGGTGTTAAATCTCTTCGGATGCAACATCTCGTAATTTTGGTTGAAGTTCACTTAAGGTAAGTTCAATTAACCATAAATTATACTTTAATGTTGCATCCTCGAGATTTAACATACATTGTAGATGTTTAGCGCACATTGTGAAACGGGGTACCTATTTTGTTTTATAAATCTCGGGGGCTGTAATCGGTGTTTAAAATAAACAATGAGTATTTAATTACTTTAAAGGGGTTTGAAGGTTTTGGCCCTAAAATCAGCCGCCATTTTGATTTTTTTTCAGAATCGCGGTGCACAACAAAAGTTATATATTTAGATAGAGGACACTTATACAAACAAAAAATGTTACACAACATAATATCCTAAAGCGTCAGGTTTCGGAGTTATTCACCGAAATATAAGTCGAAAACAACAAGGATTTTTTTGTTTTTTTTCCCTCCAGGTAAGCATATTGAACTATTTAGGTAATAGAAACGTTATAAAACCTTTATGGAGAAGAAACAAATGAAGAATAGACATTTTTTAAATAAATAATTAAGCACGGCAATTTATAGTTCGTTTTTTAATCCCAGAGACTAATCTGACAAGTGTAATGTCAAACTTCTATACTAAAAAAAACGAAAACACAAAAGACTTAAATGTCAGATTAGTCTCTGGGATAAAAAAACGAACTATAAATAGCCGTTTTTAATTATTTATTTACAAATTGTCTATTCTTCATTTGTTTGTTCTCCATAAAGGTTTCATAACGTTTTTATTACCTCAATAGTTCAATATGCTTACCTGGAGGGAAAAAAAACAAAAAAATCCTTGTTGTTTTCGAATTATATTTCGGTGAATAACTCCGAAACCTGACGCTTTAGGATATTATGTTACATAACATTTTTTGTTTGTATAAGCGTCCTCTATCTAAATATGTAACTTTTGTTGTGCACCGCGATTCTGAAAAAAAATCAAAATGGCGACCGACCTTAGGGCCACCCTCCATACAAAAATCTTCTAACCCCTTTTAATCATTGATACTTATAATATTATGTCTTAATTAATTAGGTAAAGTACATGTAGATCAACGTAACAAAATAGTGTGCTTATTACTAATCATAACTATTATGAATTAAATACAGCTTCAGCAAAGCGTGTATCTTCTACGGAAGTTACAAGAGGTTGATCATAAAATTTTGCGAAACAAATTGAATTTCCGGTCCAGCCGGCGGTCTTTTTTATGATTTCGATTGAGACACCTGCTCTATTTGCTGCCGACGTGGACGCGTGTCGGGTGCTATATGCAGAGAACATTTTTACATCTACGCCGCTATCACTGAGAGTTTCTTTTATCCAACGACTGACGGACTGTGAAGTACAGTTATGTATAGGTTTTTTGTAGGTTTGAATTAAATTATCGTTGTTTTCAGTGGTTCTGAATGGCTTAGTTTTTTCCAAATATGAAATTAAGGTTTTTCCGGGGCATATGGATTGTTTGTCCATGAAAAATGGTATAATCAACCGAGGATTCTGTCTATTAGGTGCTGATGTTTTAATTATCTCGTTAATTGCAATTTTTATACAAGTGTCAGTAACCTTAATGTCCTTAACTTTAATTAAAGATAACGTTTGCATCCGTTGTCCTGTGGACAACGCAAGTAACGTACCTAACTAGTTTTTTAGAAATGTCCTTAAGAGATAGCTCTTCGTTTGGATATAATTTGGAAAGATGATCCAACACCAAGTTAGGATTCCATGTTGTATTATATTTAGGAAAATTTGGTTTGATTTTAAAAACGCCCTTGAAAAATCTAGAAACGTAATCATTTTCCGTCTGGTCCTTGGATAAAATCAAATTTAACGCAGAACGAAATGAATTTAAAGTACCAAAACTAGCGCCTTTATGAAACTCGTCAGTCAGAAATTTAAGAATCATTGTAATTGAACTGTTCAGATAATCTACATTATTTCCGATACAAAAGGAATACCAACGTTTGAGTGCAACGTTATATTGATTAATGGTGTTATTAGAAAGAGACTTAATCATAATTTCAATAGTTTCTATTGGAATATCACGCCTTAGGTATGATTCCCTGACAATATCGCGCAGGCCAGGGTAAGTTTTTTCCACATGGGGTGAGGTTCCCTGTAAGGAGACAATAAATTATTTTTATCAGGTTCAAAGAAAAGTATTTCTGAGACGACCAGCCTTCTAAACAACGGGTACCAAGGTTGACTGGGCCAGTGAGGAACGAGAACTAATCCAGTTGCCTTCTCGCTGACTATCTTCCTTAAGCATTTTAGTACGAGGGCAAACGGCGGGAAGGCATAAAAAAAGTAAGTATTCCAAGGGATTGTAAATGCATCTATGTCAAAAGCATCTGGGTCGCGTTGCCATGACAAATATTTACTACACTTTTTGTTTATACGCGAGGCAAACAAATCTATATCAGGATGGTTAAACTTATTGGTTATGGCCTTGAACAAGTTATGATTAAGTTCCCACTCTGTATCAACATTAGTGTACCTAGAGGCCTGATCGGCATCAGTATTCTCTCTTGACCTAATATATGACGCAAAAATGTAAATCTGAAATGTTATTTAAGTGCGGAAATTGTATGCCTCCCATTTTATTGATATATGCAATAGCAGTGGTGTTGTCTATTCTGAGTAAGACGTCCTTATTGCGATCATTTTTACAAAATGCTTTTAAACCTAGGAAAGCAGCTAGCAACTCAAGGAAATTTATATGGTTTATTCGTTCTTCTGTGGACCAATGGCCCTTAGTAACTTCACCGTCACAGGCTGCGCCCCACCCAGTGAGTGAGGAGTCAGTGAATATTTCTCTGTAGAAGTGGCCATCATGAAACTTATTCTTATTAGATATCTGACTCCACCATGAAAAATCGTCTTAAAAATTGGATCAAGTGGCATTTTAGCGTCATAATTGTCATTTGATTCTAAAAGAGCTAAATGTTTCTCACGTTCTAGACGTTTAGTGTATACCCAGCTATAAGCAATGGCTGGGCACGCTGCTGTTAATGTACCAATTAGCTTGGCAAAGTCTCGAATAGGAACCATATTCTTTTTGCGAATTTTACAAATTAATTCGGTAATTTTTATAATTTTATCTGATGGTAGTTGTAAACACATTAATTGTGAATTTATAATAAATCCTAAGAACTTGCAAATTTGACTTGGCTCAGGGGAACTTTTTTCATAATTAATCACGAGGCCTAATTCTGCAAATGCTTGTGTAACTGATGTAACTGTCTTGGAACAAGCGTCATATGTATCTCCGATGCAGATGACGTCATCTAAATACGACACTACTGTATGATTATTGTTTCTTAGATGAGACATGACTGGTTTTAATAGTTTTGTGAATACGAGCGGTGCTAGACTAAGGCCATATGGTAAACAACTAAACTCGTATAGGACTTCATCATATCGAAACCTTAGATATTTTCTGTATGACTCATGAACTGGAACTAAAAAATAGGATTCCTTTAAATCGATAGTTGCCATAAATGAATTATGTAGTACGAGTTTAGATACAGTGCGTATATCGTCCATTTTAAAATGGCGAACCGGTAAAAAAAACATTGAGAGCCTTTAAGTTTTATATAAATCTGTAACCGCCAGTGTTCTTGGGGGTCAAAAAAACTGGAGAAACAAATTGATCTATTACATCATCGCATTCAGATATCGCTCCTAAGTGAAGAAGTTTCGAAATGGCCTTCATCATATCATTATGTGGATAAGGTGGATTCTTAGGTTCTATGTTTTGGTAAACCTTGCTAATGAATGGGATTTTATAGCCTTTTACATAACCTAACACGACAGGGTCATCAGTTATGATTGTCCAATTGTCGATAAAATGTCTAATTCTACCAGAATGAGGTACCTTTAACCGCGATTCTTCTTGTCGTAAGCTCTGCTGCCCCTCATGTATTTGCCGTGCTGAGTCGTCGTATTGTGGGTCCTCCTCGTTGACGACGTTGATGGCTGCGGCTGATGTCGGCCCGGTGCTTGTGTCGTACTCGTGTTGTTTATTTTTCGAGGAGGACCTCGCGCATTTCCCTGTTGGAATCCAGGTCGACGGTTACCCATGGTGTTAGATAGAATAGGTTTCTTTATTTGTTGACTGGACTTTTCTATATCTTTTGATGTTTTAATGTTTTCTCCAAGTTTTGTGCCGAACAAAAGGTCGTCCCTTTTTACACCTTTTATTATATTCCAGAAGTTTTTGTCCAAAAGGGGTACAATAAGCTTCCGCCTGTTATATGTTTCCTCATGGTGTAAGTCAAGTAATATCTGGCTGACCTCAGATATTCTTTTTAAGATGTCGATCTTATCGGCAGATTGAGCCTGTATAAGGTCTTTTGTTAAGTTAACTAGGCCTGCGATACCTGTGCCGAGTTGATTTTGTGCTGCCTCCAAGTGTTTATCTCGGTTTTTAGCAAAGTCAGACAATACTGAAGCGACTTCAGGGTTTAATTTCGGTGCTCGGGCCAGGGTAAAATTTTCAGGTACGAGCATCTTCCCTTTCAAGGTTTCTTTTTGGTCTTTGGCCAAACCATCCAGCAGGATCTTTCCCCAACGTTCAGCGACTTCCTCGGGTATTTTTGTACCCAGCTCAGGGTCCAACTTTTTTGCCTCTCCAAGTAATTCCAAAATTTCAATTGGTATATCGGCCGAAGCCTCGGTAGTTTCACTTGGGTCAATCGCCAGTTGTTCTTGCATCGCGGGCGGAGGCTGTGTAATGTTACTTTGTGGCACAGTATTTGCGACTGACTTAATTACCTGATCATGTTGAACCTGCTCAGGTTCGGGCGAAATAATATCCTCGCGGTCGGTCGGTCATCTTCGTTATGACTTCCATAATATGTATTGTGACACGATGAACTAGAAGACCGCGGAGAAGTATTTTCTGAAGAGAAAAAACGTCGTCATTACTTTCAGGACAGTATCGCGTACAGTCTCGCTAAGAAAGTAAACATTGTATTTCTGGATAGCATCGCGTGTTACCTCTTTAAGAAATACACGTTTTTACTATCAGGATAACAACTCGTGTTATCTCATTAAGATAGCATTATGCGTATTAATAAAAACACAGCGAGGGTAGTTGTGTAAAAAACTTACGTTTTTCGCGTTCATATCTTAATTTATCTTCATATCGTTTTATTTTCCGCATTAGATATTCTTCCTCGTTCTCACGTTTTCGTTTTCCCATATTTCTAAAACACTTTCTAAAAGAAACACAGGATTAAACTGATATTTACGGATAAAAGTTCGAAGTAACGTCGTAGCAATGCCGCACACGAAACACGAATGAAGTGACAGCTGACAGTAGGTATAGACTTCACTAGACTAATCTGTGACTAGACGTCAAAAATATTTCTTTTTTTTTTAATCTTTGAACAGTGTGGCAATGTAGTACATAGGAACACGGACTACAATGTATGTTAAATCTCGAGGATGCAACATTAAAGTATAATATTATTTTTATTTCATTACGAACACGACTTTATAAATAAATATTTGAACGCCGCTCGTAAAAGTTCACTTTATTATAAGGCGCGTCGCCCACACGAGCTAGAGTCGAGACGGCCGACTCTAGCTCGTGTGGGCGACGAGCCTAATGCACACGTTCGGGCAGCGCCGCCGCCTGCGCACTACTGCCAGCCCTACTAGATTTCACGCACACATTCATACGTATACAAACGTCATTTGTTAATGTAGTAGTAGTAGGTAATTATTTTGCGAGTGTTGTATGGAGTGTCCGGGGTGTGGTAGAAGGAAAAACAGGTTTTTTTTTTGTTACATATTGTATAGTGAACGTCTCGATCGCTAGCCTCGCTGTCGCTAGCCGTGCCGGCGACTAACGTGTCACCGTGGAGGTGGAGACGTTGTCGAATAACCGTTACATCTGTTTCGACGTCTCCGCCCAAACCGCCGGCAGCCGCGGTTTACCGGCCCCGGACGAACGGACGTACCGCGCTGGGTGCGTAAGCGTATCGACAGGGAGCTTCTCCCGGAGGCCGCTACTGTCCAGGCCTGGATCCGGGAGTCGGAAACGAACGGACCCGTCGAAGTCAAGCAAGAGGCGCTGTGGTTCCGCGGGCCGATGACGCAAATCAGGGACGCGTCCATGCCCTGGGACCACACACAGTCAGCAAGGCGCCAGGTGTACTAGTGGACAGCCGAGATCGCGTAGTTGCGCGTCGCGTGCGTGACGGTTAGGCGCCACTACACTCGATACCGGAAGAGACGTCGACGGGTCCCTGATGAAGAAGAGAGGTACCGCGTGGCGAAGGGGACTCTGTAGCTGACCATCATGGAACAGTTTAATACTGGTTACTGGTCAGTTGAATAAATGTAAGTTGAATAAATGAGTGAAGGTGCCATAGTATAGTTCGAAGCAATCCACAGCTACCCTTGGAAGAAATTATGAAATGCCAAACACGTAAATAATAGTGGTTGACAGCTTATTGATGAAAAAGGTAATGAATGTGTGAACCCATGTAGATACACGTATGTAGTTGTAAAAGAATGCGGAATGCGGTTCATGTATTAAATAATGTAAAAGCAGCGAGTCGCGATTCACGTATTAAATCGGGTTCCAATCGTGCTTAAATGTCGACTTCGAATCCGCCGGGTAAAACAGGTGGGGAGGGGTAGTTTGTTTTTGCCGAGAAAAATTTACGATTAAAACTTGCGAAAATTTGTAGATTGATCCTGTTCGTGTATTAATTTAGCTCAGGTTAGGTTCGCTCAGGTTAGGTTCGCTCAGGTTAGGTTCGCTCAGGTTAGGTTCGCTCAGGTTAGGTTCGCTCAGGTTACGTTCGCTCAGGTTACGTTCGCTCAGGTTAGGTTCGCTCAGGTTAGGTTCGCTCAGGTTAGGTTCGCTCAGGTTAGGTTCGCTCAGGTTAGGTTCGCTCAGGTTAGGTTCGCTCAGGTTAGGTTCGCTCAGGTTAGGTTCGCTCAGGTTAGGTTCGCTCAGGTTAGGTTCGCTCAGGTTAGGTTCGCTCAGGTTAGGTTCGCTCAGGTTAGGTTCGCTCAGGTTAGGTTCGCTCAGGTTAGGTTAGGTTAGGTTAGGTTAGGTTAGGTTAGGTTAGGTTAGGTTAGGTTAGGTTAGGTTAGGTTAGGTTAGGTTAGGTTAGGTTAGGTTAGGTTAGGTTAGGTTAGGTTAGGTTAGGTTAGGTTAGGTTAGGTTAGGTTAGGTTAGGTTAGGTTAGGTTAGGTTAGGTTAGGTTAGGTTAGGTTAGGTTAGGTTAGGTTAGGTTAGGTTAGGTTAGGTTAGGTTAGGTTAGGTTAGGTTAGGTTAGGTTAGGTTAGGTTAGGTTAGGTTAGGTTAGGTTAGGTTAGGTTAGGTTAGGTTAGGTTAGGTTAGGTTAGGTTAGGTTAGGTTAGGTTAGGTTAGGTTAGGTTAGGTTAGGTTAGGTTAGGTTAGGTTAGGTTAGGTTAGGTTAGGTTAGGTTAGGTTAGGTTAGGTTAGGTTAGGTTAGGTTAGGTTAGGTTAGGTTAGGTTAGGTTAGGTTAGGTTAGGTTAGGTTAGGTTAGGTTAGGTTAGGTTAGGTTAGGTTAGGTTAGGTTAGGTTAGGTTAGGTTAGGTTAGGTTAGGTTAGGTTAGGTTAGGTTAGGTTAGGTTAGGTTAGGTTAGGTTAGGTTAGGTTAGGTTAGGTTAGGTTAGGTTAGGTTAGGTTAGGTTAGGTTAGGTTAGGTTAGGTTAGGTTAGGTTAGGTTAGGTTAGGTTAGGTTAGGTTAGGTTAGGTTAGGTTAGGTTAGGTTAGGTTAGGTTAGGTTAGGTTAGGTTAGGTTAGGTTAGGTTAGGTTAGGTTAGGTTAGGTTAGGTTAGGTTAGGTTAGGTTAGGTTAGGTTAGGTTAGGTTAGGTTAGGTTAGGTTAGGTTAGGTTAGGTTAGGTTAGGTTAGGTTAGGTTAGGTTAGGTTAGGTTAGGTTAGGTTAGGTTAGGTTAGGTTAGGTTAGGTTAGGTTAGGTTAGGTTAGGTTAGGTTAGGTTAGGTTAGGTTAGGTTAGGTTAGGTTAGGTTAGGTTAGGTTAGGTTAGGTTAGGTTAGGTTAGGTTAGGTTAGGTTAGGTTAGGTTAGGTTAGGTTAGGTTAGGTTAGGTTAGGTTAGGTTAGGTTAGGTTAGGTTAGGTTAGGTTAGGTTAGGTTAGGTTAGGTTAGGTTAGGTTAGGTTAGGTTAGGTTAGGTTAGGTTAGGTTAGGTTAGGTTAGGTTAGGTTAGGTTAGGTTAGGTTAGGTTAGGTTAGGTTAGGTTAGGTTAGGTTAGGTTAGGTTAGGTTAGGTTAGGTTAGGTTAGGTTAGGTTAGGTTAGGTTAGGTTAGGTTAGGTTAGGTTAGGTTAGGTTAGGTTAGGTTAGGTTAGGTTAGGTTAGGTTAGGTTAGGTTAGGTTAGGTTAGGTTAGGTTAGGTTAGGTTAGGTTAGGTTAGGTTAGGTTAGGTTAGGTTAGGTTAGGTTAGGTTAGGTTAGGTTAGGTTAGGTTAGGTTAGGTTAGGTTAGGTTAGGTTAGGTTAGGTTAGGTTAGGTTAGGTTAGGTTAGGTTAGGTTAGGTTAGGTTAGGTTAGGTTAGGTTAGGTTAGGTTAGGTTAGGTTAGGTTAGGTTAGGTTAGGTTAGGTTAGGTTAGGTTAGGTTAGGTTAGGTTAGGTTAGGTTAGGTTAGGTTAGGTTAGGTTAGGTTAGGTTAGGTTAGGTTAGGTTAGGTTAGGTTAGGTTAGGTTAGGTTAGGTTAGGTTAGGTTAGGTTAGGTTAGGTTAGGTTAGGTTAGGTTAGGTTAGGTTAGGTTAGGTTAGGTTAGGTTAGGTTAGGTTAGGTTAGGTTAGGTTAGGTTAGGTTAGGTTAGGTTAGGTTAGGTTAGGTTAGGTTAGGTTAGGTTAGGTTAGGTTAGGTTAGGTTAGGTTAGGTTAGGTTAGGTTAGGTTAGGTTAGGTTAGGTTAGGTTAGGTTAGGTTAGGTTAGGTTAGGTTAGGTTAGGTTAGGTTAGGTTAGGTTAGGTTAGGTTAGGTTAGGTTAGGTTAGGTTAGGTTAGGTTAGGTTAGGTTAGGTTAGGTTAGGTTAGGTTAGGTTAGGTTAGGTTAGGTTAGGTTAGGTTAGGTTAGGTTAGGTTAGGTTAGGTTAGGTTAGGTTAGGTTAGGTTAGGTTAGGTTAGGTTAGGTTAGGTTAGGTTAGGTTAGGTTAGGTTAGGTTAGGTTAGGTTAGGTTAGGTTAGGTTAGGTTAGGTTAGGTTAGGTTAGGTTAGGTTAGGTTAGGTTAGGTTAGGTTAGGTTAGGTTAGGTTAGGTTAGGTTAGGTTAGGTTAGGTTAGGTTAGGTTAGGTTAGGTTAGGTTAGGTTAGGTTAGGTTAGGTTAGGTTAGGTTAGGTTAGGTTAGGTTAGGTTAGGTTAGGTTAGGTTAGGTTAGGTTAGGTTAGGTTAGGTTAGGTTAGGTTAGGTTAGGTTAGGTTAGGTTAGGTTAGGTTAGGTTAGGTTAGGTTAGGTTAGGTTAGGTTAGGTTAGGTTAGGTTAGGTTAGGTTAGGTTAGGTTAGGTTAGGTTAGGTTAGGTTAGGTTAGGTTAGGTTAGGTTAGGTTAGGTTAGGTTAGGTTAGGTTAGGTTAGGTTAGGTTAGGTTAGGTTAGGTTAGGTTAGGTTAGGTTAGGTTAGGTTAGGTTAGGTTAGGTTAGGTTAGGTTAGGTTAGGTTAGGTTAGGTTAGGTTAGGTTAGGTTAGGTTAGGTTAGGTTAGGTTAGGTTAGGTTAGGTTAGGTTTTTTTTTTTTTTTTTTTTTTTTTTTTTTTTTTTTTTTTTTTTTTTTTAAACTTATCCCTGTGACTTTATCAAATTTCACAGACCTTATTATTCTACTAAAATCTACGCGTTATACAATTCAAACTCTACCCTTGTAGGGTCCTACACTAATTTTTTACTACTGTGCTATCTCTACGTTAATACATTTTCTTTACAGGCGGTCCTTGTTTTGTGAACATTCTGGAACCGCTTGTGCCTATCCTCTACTCTTCTTTTTTTTTTTTTTTTTTTTTTTTTTTTTTTTTTTCGTATACATTTTCTTTACAAGGTGTATCTTTTTTAAAGAACATTTAGTACAGTCCTTGTGCCTATCTCTACATCTATCGGTTTACATTTTCTTTACAACTCTAGTTGTGCCTACTTTTTGTTATCTTAATTCTTAATTTACTTATATTTACTTATTTCTATACATTCATAATTGTTCTTAGTTCTTTTTATTTACTATTTTGCCTTATCTTTACTACAGTGGTATATTTTTACAATATATATTGTAGCAAATGCTTATTCACTTTTTGTTTCTATATATTACAATGCTGATTATTTTTATACAGTACTCTAAGAATTTTTCACGAGTGAGTTTATCACTAAGTAGAGTCTCTAGGTTTTCCATTTTTAACTGTGTATCTATTATCTGCTGCAAATCGTACCTGTCCTTATGATGCACCGGGCAGTCCAGCAATAAGTGGAATATCGTTTCCGCAGTATCAGGATCACAGACACATGCAGGACTCTCCTTGCACTTGAAACGGTGCAAGTACTGGGAGAGCCCCCCATGTCCCGTGAAAACCTGTGTTAACAAGCCCGCTGGTCTAATACTCCTAACCACTCTGTATGCGTCTATGGCATCCGGGAGGAACACTCTCGTTACGGAGGCCGTGTCACCCGACTTGTACCTCCCATTCCACTTGTCAAGGGAGTCCTTCCGGATTATCCGTTTGACGAATGAGACAGGAACCCGGTCATAGTCGGGTCTCCTCCGGCTCGAGAGTGCAGCCTCTTTCGCAAGCTGATCAGCGCGTTCGTTACCTATTAGACCCACATGCGCCTTCACCCAATAAAAGCTCACAGTTTTCCCTTGGCTGAAGGCCTTTTTCAGGTTTTCGCGCGTCTCTACCGCCAAAGGATGCAGGGCACTGTAGTTCGTAATGGTCTCCAGGGCCGATCTTGAGTCACTGTAAATGCAGCAATCTCTATCCGGACGCTTCAGGGCCTCCTTTGTGGCTCTGCATATGGCGAGGATTTCTGCTTGGTATACGGTGCAGTACGCGGCTAAACTAAGCTTGATTGTCTTGGTCTCTGTTTCGCCCTCCCATATGGATAACGCGGCGCCGACCTTGCCCTCAAGCTTGCTGCCGTCGGTGTAGATTTTTACCGCCTGCCCGTTGCTATTATCGACCTGTGCTTGAGTGGTCAAGCTTTCGAATTTTATTTCCACATGCAGAGCTGGATGTGGAATCTCCGCAAATTCCACCACACGTTCGGTCTCCCGGTCTCCAAGCACTAGCCGGGATGACCCTCTCCTTGCTTCGTACAGTGCGGCTGCTTCCTGTATTCGGAGGTCGAGAGGCAGTATCCCAGCCAGTACCAGTGCCGAGTTTAGAGAGACCGTGCGGTAGGACTTGCACAGTTTCTGTGCGAAGCCTCTTTGTACTGCATTCAGTGCCTTCTGCGTTCCGATTTTATTGGCTGCCGGTGCCCAAGCGCCTGCAGCGTACAAGATAACCGGCTCTACCACTGCCGTGTAAATTATACGGATGACGTCCGGATGCAGTCCCCAGCTCACTTTTGCGGCCCTGGATAACTGTTTGTACAGGTTTACCGCCTTTTTGCAGACTTTTGCAACATGGGTATTAAAAGTCATCCGGTCGTCCAGAGTCAGCCCCAGAATTTTGATTTCCCTCGACATTCCAATGCCGATCCCCCCCATAGTCAGGAGCGGGGTGTCGTACTTAAGCTTGCGCGTCAGCACCATCGCACAAGTTTTGTGTGGCGCAAACTTCAGCTTGTTCCGGACTCCCCACTCCTGAACATAGGTGAGAGCGGCATTGGCCTGTCTCGAGACCTCCAAACCCGTATCTCCGCTGAACACCATCACCACGTCATCCGCATACGCCTGACAGCAAATTCCACAATATCGGGCCGCCAATGGATCCCTGGACGCAACCTTTCTGGGTGTTTCTGGTGTGTTCCTCCCCGGCATATCTCAGTCGGATTTTTCTGCTGTCGAGATAGCTATCGAGTAGCCTCCTTAAATTGACCGGACACTTTTCCTCAGCCAGTCTGACTTTGATAGCTGGCCACCAGGCGCTATCGAAGGCCCCCTCTATATCCAGTGAGACTAGGGTTACGAGTTTTTTCTGCTCTATATTCCCCTTAATATGGTTCACCAGGTTATAGAGGGCGTCCTCGGTGCTCCTTTGTGGCATAAAGCCGTACTGGCGAGTACTAATCCGCGGTACTAGGTGCCACCTGATCCTTGCTACCACCATCTTCTCCAGGATCTTGCCCAAGACTGGTAGCAGGCCGATCGGCCTATATGCCTTGGGATTCTGATAATCGTCCTTGCCCGGTTTTCTTAATACCACCACCGTGGCCTCCTTCCATATGTCCGGGAAGTGACCTATCTCTAGGCACTTGTTGTACAGGGCAAGGAACGCGTCTAGACTCCTGGAGATTGCTCGACTGCAAATGTCCGCCGTGAAGCCATCCGCTCCAGGTGCCTTCTTTGGATTTAAACTCTCAGTCGCGGTCTTTAGCTCCTCTATCGTAAACGGCGGATCATAAACTTCATCATGACTCGGGGCGTTTACTTGCTTAGCAAGCTGTCTTGTTTGGCGATGATGTGAGTTATCCTTCTCTTCGGAGTCCTCAGGGTAAAATGTTTCTGCTAAAAGGGTTGCCGATTCTTTTGGGTTTAGGAACACACCGTCCTTTTTAAGGGTCAGATCCTCTTGACGTTTGGCGGTCTTACCGATCACTCTGTATATCCCTTCCCATACTCCTTCTTTGTCTTGCTTTTGGCAAAAGGTCTTCCAACCTGCTATTTGGGCTTTCTTGGCTTGGCTTTCGTATTTTTCTTTTGCTTGCAGGTACTCATTGTATACTTTTTCTTTACGGTCGTTTGCTGCGTTGCGTATTCTTCGCTTTTTTGTGGTGACCTCGTTTTTCATGAGTGCGAGCTCCTCTGACCACCATGGCATAGTAAATTCTGTGTTTGTTGCCTTGGGCGGCATACTGTCGCTACAGGCTGAAGTAATGCCTTTTGTAATTGTCTCTGCCATGTTATCCAGTTGTTGTTTAAACTCGACTCTACTTATTTCAGTTGCGTTGATATTTTGTTCCGCTTGGAATTGGTCCATTTTCTCAATGAAAATGTCCCAATTTGCCTTCTTAGTGTTGTAGAGTCGAGTGGTCCTTTGGATGTTGATTCCTTTTCCTTTCTGTAAACGAACCTGAAAAAGAATCGTATTGTGGTCCGAGCTCGTCACTCCCTGGTCTACTCTCCAGTCTTCCACGAGTCCTAGCATGTCAATCGAACAAGCTGTTAAGTCGACGAAGCTGCTGTATCTCGTGTTGCCCCTTACCGTATCAAATGTGGGTATATCTCCATTGTTGAGTACCTGCATTTCCGACTCTTCCAGGGTCCCAGACATTTCTACACCCCTGTTGTCGTTTACGATGCTTCCCCACCAGGTATTTTTAGCATTGGCATCGCCTCCAATGAGCAGTTTTCTTGGCCCAAGTTTCTCTATGATCCCTCGTATTTGAGTCATGTATGGCTCTATGGGCTGGTCTGGTTCGAAGTAAAAAGAGACTACAGCAATTTCCCAAGCTTTGGACCGGATCCTCACCACAGCGATGTTGTTTGTAGTGAGTTCTGGGCACTGTATGACGTCCAGGTTGTGATCGAAAACGATCACGGCCGCTTTCACAGTCCCTCTTCCATCGTCCTCGCATTGGTATACTCGCACTCCTCGGTAGCTCTTCATCCTTCGAATCCCGCCGACATACGGTTCCTGGACCAAAGCGAAAGCAATCTTTCGGTCGGTGGCTTCCATCATGAGCTCGTTTGTTGCCAACTCCTTTCTTTGGAGATTGGCTTGTGCTACTGCGTATCCTCTGGTGAGGTTGCCTGCCCTATTCTCCGTATCGTTGCCCTTAGCAGTAAGCGACTCTCGCTCTCGCCATTGCATCCCATTTTCTGCGCACAGTACATTCGTTGCTAAATGCATTGTGTTCGGTACTGGCATGTTTTGCTTGCGTGCAGTTCACGCATGATGGGGCTGCTCCAGCGATCCAATCAGGGCACTCTGATCTGATGTGAGGGCCGCCGCAGTGGCTGCACTTATTTATGGTTTCCTTGCAGAAACGCTTGCTATGACCATACGCTAGGCAACATGTGCATTGGACCAGTGGTGACTGGTCTTCGACTTTGATGCGCTGGATGTCAATGTGTATGGCTCCTTTGTGCAGAGTTCTATTCCAGAGTTGCGGCGACACTCTCAGAATGACGTGATTTGTGTGGGGGTTTCTCGTCTTCCTCCTGTAGGCTATTTCTACCCTATCTTCGTCGCTCTTCAGGTCTTTAAAGAGGTCTGTGTTTTGCTTTTTGAAAGCACTTAAGATGTCCTCATCAGCGTTATAGCTAAAGACATTCCTCAGAGCTATCAGTGGATCTTTATTTTTCATATCCTCCACTAGGAGGTTCCCTCCCACACTCAGCCTTTCTTTGACCTTTTGCCTATCTTCCTG